>JAUCRC010000014.1:7872500-9242500 GCA_032399595.1 Tetragonula carbonaria
GACAATGATGTTGCCGACAAACGATGCAACAAACAGTAACAAACAAATTTGCCAACACCACGATGGAGGAAAAAGACGAATTGTTAATACGTTGGCTGAAAAGAATCTTCCAGGTTTATAACGCCCTGCCCGACACGTAAGCAGGCATATCGCGAGTACACGACGGAGTTGTTGAGGATGGGTATGGGTGGACGCAGGGTTGGCACACAGAACGAAGGGGTTGCGAGGAGTGAAGGGGTGTCCAGCGCGGTACCAGGGAATGGGAGAGCGAGGAGCGGCAGGGGGTCGAAGGGGACAAAACCCGTTCTATACTATACTACTCTACAATAGTTGTTTACCAGAGTCATACTGATCGATACTCAGTGTTTGCTATCAGAGGGAACCATGCATGCCGGGCGCTACTTGCCCAACACCAAAAGTAAACACCCACCCCCGTCCGCTATCACCCCAACAACACTCCCACCGTTCCTCCACCGACTGGTTAGCGGCGAATTCTCACTCGCACATGGCGACTGTCCCTCTCGCTCACTCTTCCAATCTCTCTTAGTGTCCCGGCCGATCTTGGTGGAATGCATAGACATTCGGTTTGCGTGTTGCACGGTGCATGCGTGTACGTACGATCATAAGTGCAAATGTACATTTCGTACATCGATAACGGAAGACCTCACCTACACGACCCAACCTTGGGGGATCGACGATTCCATCTGCTCGTAAACCATTGTTAACATATTGGTTCTGCGTTTCGATGTTTCGTCTTAGAGGGCCGGTTAAACCCGCGCGTGTTTAGACGAATGCAATTCCCACGACGTTTAAGAGAGCACGCACGAATGCAAGCACGTGTGTATATACGAGCGAGGCAAACGCGTATCAGAGATGCATCCTGTGTTTCCTTCTCTGGCGGGAGAGTTCTGTGTTCAACCGCCCTCCCCCGCCGGTTCACGATACAAACTACACCCGCAGGAGTGCGCGCGGGGGTTGTCTCCGAGCGATCATAGCTAGGTCCAGGCCGTTTCACCTCGTACATTTGCATAATAGGGCCTCCGCCGCTCGTGTCCGGGAACACGGCACCGGGGGAAATAACGCCGTTAAAGGGTGTAACGTGGAAAAAAATTGTACGTGTCGTAAGGTTTTTCGGCCAACACGGAGATTTTGACGCGACGCTGAACAATGTCGTTAGCACGAGCGTAACGGTATACATAATTTTCAACGGAGTGCACGAGTATTTGCATAATATCCCATGGCCAAAGGAGAATAGGGCTTGTTCACGTGCGCGAATAGAATTATCCATGGTAGTGAAGCAATTAACGCGGCTGGGCCAATGTACATCTCCGTTTGTTTCTTGTTTTTCTTCTCTTTCTTTCTTTTTTTTTCGATTGGTCGACCAACAAACGATCGATTGGTTCGATCGATTTCCGCGGTAACGTTCGCCTAGTGGCTGCCTAGCACGATAACTCGTTATGGTAAACGGCATTCGGCGTAATGATTTTAATACGAAGTCCCGAAAGGCCAGGGTGAGACGGGCGGCAAAAGCCGGAAAGTCGCCGCAAATCCTGCGCAGAAGGGAACAGAATAGGGAGACCGGTAAACAAACAGTGAAAATAATATAATTTACAGAGGATTAGGAATGGTCGGAACGGTGCAAGGGAGGAAAGGGTAGAAAAGGGGCGGAAAAGGGTTTCGGTGCACAGAATAACTGTTTCTGGTTATAATTGATATCCTGGCAAAGCTCTATAATCCCTCCCAGTCGAGCCACCACCCTCTTGAAAGTCGAAACCGACTACGGCAAAAGGTGGAGACCCCAAAACCGCAGCACGTTTGGTCATGCTTCTATTTACGGAACATTTTCATAATGGTTTATTTCCGCTAATGTCAGCCGACCAACGGAAAAGTCCGTATTTTCTCTACAAATTTCGCAGACAGTCCGCGCGCTCGGTTCTACATTCATTTCGATTTCCGCCCGCGAAGACGAAACTGCAAAATACATTATTTCATCGTCGAACTTGTTTCGTGGCGGCTTGCGATTAACATGGCCCATTTACTTCGCAAACTGCGACGTCATTTCTTTCTCCTATGGCATATCACGTGTGTTTTTTCATAATAACGCACCGGAGATTTATCATCTGCGGAATTTTTTCATTATGTAAATTTCACTCGCACAAAGGATTTTCGCGAATCTCTTGTGAAAAGGCAGAGAACCCACTCCCTGCCCCCTCCCTCCCTCCCGCCCCTCGCGTGTTTCGTATTTCGCGTTTCCAACATTCGTTCGCACAGAGATTGCTGATCGAATTAACAAAAACGACGTGATAAAAAGCATCGAAAGAAACGCCAACTATATAAAAATGAGCAGTAACGAAGCGTAGGCAGGGAGAGAGAGGAGAGACGGTAAGAGAGAAGCGGGGCCGCGGTCGCCGGTGAAAGGAAGAGAGAAATGTAATATCTAGCCAGCACGTAATTATGATTCCATTGAAAAGTTCGCTGGACCGGCCCTTCGTCGACGCATTAATGCGGCTGACCGTCTCTCTCCAATTATAAAAGTCTTCGAACAATGGGAAACCGCGAGCGCTGACATCGGGACGAACGCATGCACCAGCGGGTAAATAATACTCGCATCTGTCCAACTCCGTTTTTCAACGTTTGTTCTTCCGGACGCTATCCGGATGTCAGCGAGGTATCATACCAAGGGGATCATCTCCTCTCTCTCTCTCTCTCTCTTTCTCTCTCTTCTCCTATTCCGGTTCTTTCTTCCCGCACATTTTCAAGTGCGTAATAAGACAAATTCCAGCCGTTAGAACGATCACGGCCACAGGATCTAATTAGCCACCGTGAAAATAATCTCCCTAGTTCGTGTACCATGTTTTCCTGGGGAATGCGTAATTTTCGGTTTGAATTAAGGATACAATAGAGGGGTCCACCCTCCCACCCCATCCTCGGTATAGCATTAGCTTTATTCGCATTGTAACTCGTCGGCGAAGAAAAACGAAGGAGTTGACATCTACGGCACGCGAAACGCTCTAGAGAATCCTACGAATGACAAATTAACGAGCCGTGGTTTTCTTCTCCCACGGCCAAGATCCTACTCCTTCGAGAGGAGTTCTTCTGTTCGAAATGGCGTTAATCCACCCCCGTTGCTTCGACGAACCGTCTAATCCTCGACAAAACTTCGACGAAGCCTCTAAAAGAGATTGATCGTCATCTCGTCACTCGTCACTCGATCCAATTCTTCCCTTTTCCACCGTAAATTCATCCTTCCTTCACCACGCGTCCCAACGAATCCCGCGAAACGCAGGACAGACGACGAACGAAATCCTCACTGCGAATACCTAGTCCAAGCATCGAAACATTAGTCACGGTCTTAAACGTAGCTTCAACCCTGAGGTTCGTAGAGCTAAAGGTGCATTTGCATGATAGAAGAGAACGATAGTTAGCGACGTCACTCTGAGCCATACCATCAACCAAAATTTCTACACAAAATACAAATTAAAACAATACGGAACACTTTCCATGGATTATTAATCATCTTATCGATTCATTGCGAAACGAGGATTATTAAACGATCAATTTTTAAATGACAATTGACGTGAACGTCGAAAATACAGGTAATGTAACAGGATTATTACACATTGTCAGTAAAAGAGAAATCGCGTGTAAATTGCGGTTGGGAAAACCGTGTTTTACCGATAATTCTAAAGAGTCGAAAATTTTCAAGGAATATCAACTCAAGAATGAATTGCGGCTATGAAAGTAGGGAAGGAGGTGTCATTAGAGATCCAGAGGGGTTGGCAACCACCTCTCCAAGTCTCTACCCTCTGTGTCCCCTTATCCGAGGGGAATTTCTAACTGATTTACGAGAAAACAAGACTGTTTAATATTTCTCTTGGTCCCCTGGCGCCACAGTTAGACTCCTGCCTCGACGCGTGACTTTCGCGACACGTCCGAAGTCTCGTAACTTGGTTACGTCGCGATACGCAACGTCGTTTAACTAATTACGTGATTTACTACGCAAGATCTTTTAGATTTATCGTATCTTCGGACGGTCGATAGAAAAATCGGAGATCGATCGACAGAACGAGAAAATCGAAAAGGAGTTTCGTGTAAAGAGAGGTTTTAATCGTGTACGCAAGTCTGATGTATAACATGACAATGAATCCTGTATCGCTTGCTCATATAAATCTCCCACTTGAGATCTACTCGGAGAGCCCCATTCTCCATAATTTTAACCCCCGGTAACGTCCTCGCGACCAAACAAGTCGCTTTTGCTTTCAACCCTACGGCTTGACTCGTCGGTGACGTATTTCCTAAAAATGCAAACGTCAATCCTAGTTCTACTACGTGTATTTATTAAGTATTTTTAGTATTACTGAAAAATTTTTTTCGCGATGATCATCTCGAATTATACCAACGCAATTAACACGCGTAACTGTCAAATTATAATTTAAAAATTTTCCTTTTCGAACGAATTTCGTAAGTACGTACGACAACGAGTTTCACGGCCGAGTAACTTGTTGATTAAAACGCGCAAAATACTTTGGAAAATTCGCGATAACGTCGATTACCAGCGATTTAAAACGTTCTAAAAACCTGATAATTTCATCGCTCGGTTTTCAGACATTTAAAGAAAGAATCTCGCGCTCGATTGAGCAAAATAAAGTTGTCCGTTCGCTAGCAATTCGAGACATTTCGGATATCTTCCAGGAACTGTTAACATCGGCGGCGCCAAATCATTAATAAAGCGCCTTCCTAGCAGACTTCCACTAACTTCGGAGGAACAATTAGGAAAGGAGAGCAAGAAAGCTAGCAGAAGGGAGTTGTCGGAGAATAGTTGAAGAAACGAAACATTTTACTCTACATTAACGACAATTAGGGCGTTAAGGCAACAAACGAAAATAAAACCAAAGATGAAAGGTGTCGACACTGTAAATTTTCTACAAACTAAACTACAACAGCATTTCAATCGTAATATCAAACACGAAGCGAAATAGAATTGAAAGACGAAAATTAGAGAGGCAATATCAAAAATCAGTGCTATATATGCCCGTATGGATTAGCCATACAGAGAGAATATACCGATTATCACATTTCCAAATAATTGTCCAGCACGCCCGAAACATTTTGTCCGTTTAAACATTCGAATCTCGTATGTCAATACGAGTTTTAATAATTTGAAAACACACACGCGCGCGCGCGGAGGGAATTAATAATCTCACGAATGAACCCTCCTAATATTTTTCTCCGCATTTGCCAGCGTCCTCCGACGAAAGAAAAATGGGAAAAGGGTAGCAGAGGCATAAACAGCCGCGATAGCGAGCTCTCGTTATCACGAATAAATCAAATGACTGGCGGATATAAGCGGACAAACCAACCCCGCGGCATATTTTCTAGTAAACTTTCCCGAGGAGGTGTGAGCCCGGAGAGATAATAAATGCATGTACACGATACGAAGCAGCCAATATAACACCGGTGAAATTTATATAGGCACTGCATACGACTTCGTGAAGCAGCGTGTACGTGCACAACGGATGCTTCGTTTTATTGTGCTCTTCTGGCAGCTGCCCGCGGTAAATAGCCGGATTATAAATAACGGTACCGGCAATATTACCCTTGCGGCGGGATGGCGAGCGTAACCATGTACATTCGTACATTCGTACAACATCGATGAACACCGTTGCACCCGATGCAATTGCAACTGATAAGAACCTCTGCCAAACGAGAGAGGTCCTAGCAACGTGGCACGGCTCGTTCCTCTTAACGAATTCAACGCAACCCCTTCCTCCCCCCCTCTCTTTCTCTCTCTCTCTCTCTCTCGACCGAATTCGACTTCACACACACACACACACACACACACACACACACACACACGCACGCACGCACGCACGCACACACACACACACACGCACACACACACACGCACACACACAGACTGGGTAGTCTCCAGAGTTTTTCCCTTTAACGAACGACCGTTATAAATAATTTCGATGCTTTGTCGTATTGCGTCGGCCGAGCGTGCCGCAAAACTGGGTAGGGGGTGACTCCTCGTCTCCTCTTTTCTTTCTTTTCTCTCGACCGCGCCAAAAGAGGGTGAATCCCGGAGTCGGTAGAAATGCTAAACTCGAAAGAGTGGGGAAGTGCATCCCATGAAATTCTCTCGCTCGTTTATTCCTTTATCTCTATTATGAGAGAAAGATTTCCCGCTAAGGAAGGATTAATTAATTAATACAACGCTTGATAATACATTTTACGCATCGACGCGTCCGCGGAGAACCCGGTGCTCGCGGCCGGTGTATTTCATCGAAATTGTTTGATCTAGCTGGCGCGGTACGTTTGGCGGGAATTTATGGAGGCATGCAATACAGTTTATTGAAAATTATGTAGATCCCAGTTCTGCGAGCGAAAAAAAAAGTAAAAAAAAGAAAAATACAAAAAAAAGGGGGCCAGATAGCTATTCTAATAATCGTGTGTACCGCACTTATAATTCATGGAGGCGAAAAGCGCGGCTCAAAGCACAATGCATATACTTGACTGTGCGATAAATAACCGTTGGCTGTATGAATCATCGCAATTTATATTTCGCTCGGCTATTTTTATCGTTCGGTATATTATTTTTTATACGCCAGCGTAAACCCCATAAATCTTCTCTAATTAAAGGATTTAACGTAGCCGGGCGGGGAGGAACGAAAAAGAGAGAAAGAGAGAGAGAGAGAGAGGGAGAGAAAGAAAGAGAGAAAAAAGAGAAAAGTATCGCGAATGCAGCGCGAATAATTCGGCGAACACCTAGGTGACACGAAAGAACAATAAATGGGTAAAACGACTGAAACCAAGACAACGAAGAACGACAGAAGCACGAAGATAGAAGCGAAATTAGCCCAGGGGGACTTCTTAACAACTGGCAGAGAATAGCAGGGAGTGGGTGGCTTTTACACGCGGCTCTAACCACCCTTACGAGATACAATCCACCCCCTTATGCCTCGGTAACTCTGTCGAATTTGTAGTTAAGGTTGTAAACGTAAACCTGGGAATTCCTCCCCCACCAAGATTCGCCGAGCGTTACCGTTCTATGCTTTCTCGAACCCTTTTCCATCCTTCTTCGCGCTCGTCAAGTATACGTACGCGTATATGCGACACTGCTACGCAAACGTTAAGTTATGTTTGCAAACCCTCTCGTACGTAACACGTGCCTCGGTCTTCTACAACCCTGAGTGTATGTACCTCCCACATCTTACAACCTGTGGATAACGAGCACGATGTAAAGCTTTTCTCTTCCTCCTTCCCTCTCTCTTTCTCTCTCTCTCTCTTTCTGTCTCTCTCTCTCTCTCTCTCAACATTCCTCTTGCCGATAACTTTTCAAATACGCGAATCTATCCGAGGACGATGAACGCGACGCAGAGATTTTCCTCCCCCCTCGAGAAAACACGTGTCATCGATGTTTCGTTCGATTCGTTAATCCGGCGACGAGAGAAAACGAGACGATTCTGTGACATCTTCTCACCTACGTACGAACGAGAAACGAAAACACGGAAGACCGGGTGGCTTATACTTGCCATCGCGAGTATATCGAATCCGCAGTGGAAACGTGCTCGGGAAATGGTTGCGGATATTGGCCATAGATATATTTCTGAGGGAGCAAAAGGGAGCGCGTTGGAACATAAAAAGATCGCCTCGCCTTGTAGCAAACGGCAACCACCCCTCCGTTCTACCACCTCCAACCTTCCTCCCCCTTGTCCTCCTCCTCCTCCTTCTCCACTACTGGCGTTCACAACCACCCTCCGATTTATGGAGCATTCTGTACATTCGATATTTTCTATTGTCGATCGCCCCTATTTGTCTTATTTATGTTTCTTTTAGGGACCACCCTCGGCTCACCCTTCGCTGTTTCAGCCTTGGCTTGGCCGGCGTCCACTCTCGTGCGAAATTCACCCCCCACGGATACGGACGGTCGACCGACCGCTGGATATTTCCAAGGATTTGCTCGCGATGCAAACGCGCCGCTATATTAAAACGATATATTTCGCAGGGGCATAGGAAATTAAATACCAGGGAAAGTACCGTTATCACTTTGGCGAATATTCCTTTCGGCTTAAAAAAAAAGGGTTAAAAAAGAGAAAACGGGCATAAGAATGCACCGCGTCATTGCGTCTGACTTGCGGTGTGTCTCCGAATCAGAATGATCCGGCAGATTCAGCGCAAAAGATAAGCGCGGGCCGAAGCTATTTTATGGATAAGCGGATAAGCGTATTTTATACTCGGTGTAGTGCGAAAATTGAAAATACCAGCGTCGAAGGAAGGAACAAACCGGCGTAATAAGTTATCACGGCGCAAGCTCTTTAGCCGCGTGACGATGAAACGATCGGAGGGAAAACGAACGAGCGCGTTACTCGGAAATCCTTGCTCAGCCGATAGCGCGTCTTCTTCCTGTACGGTGTACACGATTTGTCTTCGGCTAGTTTAGACTCGGTGTTAATACGAGAATAAACAGCGAGGTAAGATCCCTCTTGGCTTAACGCGTCTCTCCTTGAGTAAGCCCGGTTAAGTCTGGAAGGGAGGTTCGAGATTCGAGGTTCCAGGTTTCAGGTCTGGACGGCCTCGAGCTGGAATGAGCAAGGGCTTTCTAATTAAGATCGTTAAACTGCCATGAAATTCAAATTACGTTTACTGCTGTCCTTACTTCCCTTCTGCGGACCCTTTTGCGGACGATGGCGAGGCGATCGTTTCGCCGAGGAGAAGTCTTCGGTCAGAAATTAACCGTGCCTTTTTAAAAGTTCCTCGTACGTGCTGGATGAACGTTCCGCACAGAGGAACGATACCCGATCTCGCTTCGAACCGCGAAATATCGAAAATATTGATAAAAAGAAAAAAAAACAGAAAAAGAGAAAATATCTCTCGCGATACACGAATAGCATCGAGCATATTCATTATGCATAGAATGTCGATCCGTAATGAATCGAGCAGCGCGTTTTGTCGCGCGTCGCTGGAAGAAATTAATCGATATCGAAATTTCAATAATACTGCAATCTGTGAGCCACTTCCCAGACTAATCTGACGATATTAGCATAGATTCTCGGACGTTAGATAACTTGGAATCTTGAAGGGTCGAGGAGAGAAAGGGGGCAAGGGACGTCTGATAACCGCCCCTTGTAAGTTAGCGTATCAGCCAGCGAGAAAGGGTAAGGAAAGGGATGGTTTAGGGCAGCACGCGTCCCTTCTATTAAATTAACGTAAGGTAAAGGAGTGGAAACCACCTCCTATCCAAGATACTGGGTCAACCGATTCAACCTCTCGGAATCCCAAGTGATTCATACGTCGTCCCCGTGACTCTTTGCATAAGACAAATTTTCGCGTATGACGAAAGAAGAGAAGAGAAGAGAAGAGAGAATCGACCGAGAGAAAGTTGTTCTCTGACCTGCAGCCCGGCAGTCTAGAAAGAGATAAGAACAGGTCCTTGCCCTTGACAAACACTAAATTTCAAGGAAGTTCGGGCTCGCTTCCACCCGCAGACGTGATGTCAGAAGCGGAGCAACTGATTAAACTATCACTCGTTATACAAACTACCCCCATAGACAAGGGTCGTCTACAAGGTTCAGCTACATCGTCATTCGTGAGCTAGAGACGCGATCACGAGGCGTCCACTGCATAATGCGATCAAATATTAACGTTAATCGCGCTAAATTTAGACAATCGATGAAATACTCCGGTGAGAAATAAGAAAAATATATAATCCCATCGGCGGCCAAACGATGAAACTCGTCGTCGACGACGTCACCGACGCCATGTTAAATATTTTCTCTGGTGAACGTACGGATCGAACAAACACGAAGGATGTTTTTGAGATAAGCAAGGAGTACATTCGGGGTAGTTCGGACCCATACGAGTTCGAACGAAGAAAGGGTGTGTCGGACGACCGTGTCCTGTCATGTTCGATAGCGATATACCTTGAGCCTTGGCTCCCTTAGAATTTCCTGGTTCCCCGTTCCTCTAATTGCATAATAGGATGCCCGCATGTAGGGAAAAGATGGGTGGCTAGTATAGACGTCGCACCGGTGGACCAACTATGAGGGCAGTAATGGAAATACGAATCAGAACGCGTTAGCCCTCTCCCTTCCTCTCTCCCTCTCT
Source organism: Tetragonula carbonaria (assembly GCA_032399595.1). Lineage (NCBI taxonomy): Eukaryota > Metazoa > Arthropoda > Insecta > Hymenoptera > Apidae > Tetragonula > Tetragonula carbonaria. The sequence goes on from JAUCRC010000014.1 coordinate 7,882,608, forward strand.
CTCTGTTATGTATAATCAGAGCTCGCAATCAAAAGTCCTGTGCGCATAATAACGAGTCGTTCCTCTATCGTCCTTCTATCGTCTTATTTTTTCTCTCTTTTTTTCTTTTCTTCCTTTTATTTTTTAAGCGATACACGAAGCGACTTAAACAAACGAATGACCACGTCGTTCCATTAACATGGTAAGAGCGAACATAGGGGAGGACGACACCATGGCGATAAAGCGCTTGTACAGACAAAAGAGGAAGGTTTTGTTTACGCAACGCTTTATCGTTAGAGGGTTCGTCGGATTTTCTTGTTGGTCCTGCCAGTTCTTCTAATAGCGATTTTGGTTTATTTTGGTTAACAAATTAAAACGTTCTCTTTCTCCGCGTTCTATCCTTAAAAAAAAAATTACCCTGCCTTCGTTCCCACCAACTGGATAAATATTTATGCAAGTCTGTCGAGAGGAGGGAACAAAAAGCCGTTTAGGAAAATTATAAATTTTCGCAGAGAGAGAGAGAGAGAGAGAGAGAGAGAGCGGCCGAGAGATAGAAACCGAGGTAAGATTATCGTCTTTCACGGTTGTTCGCTTCAGAAATGAAACCGTGTCTGTTTGTCTGTTTGTCGTAGCAATTAGCATCGTCACCTCGTAGATTGAAAGGATCACGGCGTTTCTCGGCTCGACCTCACGCTCCGCCACAAGCGGCGAATTACAATTACCTAAAACACACAACGAGCAAACGCAGGAAAGCAACAGTGACTCGAGTCAACGAATATCTCCGTTCGTAGAGATCCGAGACGTTGAACGAGTAACGATCGTGAAAGAAAATTCGTGAGAGAAAATTTTTCCTTCTTCGGAAAATACGAAGCTAGAAATATTGCAGAAAAAAAAAAATACGATCTATCAATTTTAAGCATCTCTGTGGGTGAAATCGGCGGAGAGGTTGAGGAACGCTACGAATAAATTGACGAGACACCGCCAGCCTCGTAATAAGGTGACTATCGTTATAACGATCGGACACTCAGCCTATTATTAATTGACACTTCAACGACAAAGTCCTATTCTGCTTCGATATATTCCCTGTTACCAAGTAGCCCCGATAAGTGCTTGCCTGATCGATATCGCAGTCTCGAGTGTCGCACAGTTCCAACGTCTTTGCTCGTTTGCATTACAGGAAACGAGTTTCTTCTTTCGAGCGACGAAAATGTTTTCACCACACGATGAATTTTCGAGAAAATTTCGAAAATCAAGCATGGTCGTGGTTTTCATCGCGAGGTGGTGTACTTCGCTTGAGAAATTTTTTCACCAGCTTTTTTTCAAGAAACGCGACCAAGACCGCGATAACGAGTGAAGTTTTTCATCGTTACTCCCATGAAAAAAGATTCGACCGGGGAAATAAATACAAATTGTCGGATTACCAAGACTTTTCACACTGATATGGGACCCCATGCCCTTCACTCGACAACGTACTCCATTTCCCGAATACTCCGCATAACTTACGACAAGCCGCTTCATGAAACCCAAACGCGTAACGGAATGTTTCCTGGGATAATAATAATAATAGGAAAAAATATCCGAAACAAAAGGTCTAATTACCACGTGAAATTTCAAGGAAAATATTTGTGAATATATCCGAATGTCTCTGAACTGAAACACGAGATACGCCGGTTAATGCGTTCCACCATTAATGAAGTGGTCGTTTAATGGATGTTTTTGTCGTGAAATTCCCTCGGGCGGATCCGGCTTTTGTTTTGCGACGAAAGGCGTTAAAAGTTTCGGAAATATTGCAGCCGTTCGTAAAAAAAGGAGTAACAGAAGAAACGAGACTTCGTTCCAACTTTTATAATGGCGAAATAAAAAGCGTCAGGCATTGTCGGATTTGCATGTTCCACCATTCGGATGTTATTGTTACGCGGTCACCTCCCTCATAGATACCATGAATCATTCGCGTAAAATCGTGATTTTTATACTCATTGGTGAAAGAGCCTTGTAAACAGTTCTATCTTACTTTTGAGGAATTTGACATCGATTGCACACGAGTCTCTGACTTAATAGTCTCTCTGTTGTCAATTAATCCCACGTTACACACAATTATTTAAATTTCCGTTTAACCCGTCGAATACGAGACAGTCGTAATATACGTCTGTAGAATGTTAATCGTCATCTTAGCCATTCTTCGTTTTCAACGTCTTGCAGATGAATCGATAACGATGAAAGAAGACCGACTTCGACCTATTTATATTTCGGGATAAATCTTTCACAATCCTTCCCTATTTAAAAAAAAAAAAAAATGGATACACTTTGTTGAATATTTCACGTTCGAACGAAAAGTCTCGTACATGTGAGCGGAATTGGAAAAAATATCGGGTGACTCGATTCGTGCTTCAAGTTTGTCGGATTTTTGAAACGTTCGAGGCATGGCTGGCGTTCGAAGAGCGGGGCATGTTAATTAAATAGCCGGAAAGAGTTTACCAATAACGTGCGGGGGCGTGTGACACGCGGTCTCGGGGGGGAAAAAAAGTCACCAGGGTTTTCCGACGTTCGGAAATGTGCGGCTCTCGCTATGGCCACGGACTTTCGATCTTTACTTTAATTAAATATTTTCCGCGCGTCAGACCGTCGCTGGTTAACTTCGAACGATCCGTTGCAAGACGAGCCGCAACTCTGCCACAGGCTACCGCGATATTTTTTATTTCATTCAAATTTTTGTCTTTCGATATACCGCGAATCGGAAAAAAAAGAAGAAGAACACGTTTTCAGATATCACGTGATAAACCGACTAATAACGAGTACGAAAACTCGTGACTATTCGCGGCACAAGAATAAAGTAGAAAAAGGATTTAACACAGTATAGAGTATATACAAGGAGGCATAAGGTAGAAAAAAGAAAAGACGGAAGAGTTGGTACGACAACGCTGCTAAAAATGTACATCTTAATAGATTAATTAATGTAATCTCCGAAAGGGTCGTCTCTCGGCAGACGAACAACTTCGTCCCAGTATGGAAAATGAATATTGTTGAGGTTAATTATAATTGGGAGAAACCTTGAGCAAATATTTCAACTGACGAGTTAAAGAACGACCTGGCGAAAGTAAAGGAGCAGAGGAGAGGAAGGTAGGAAGTGCTATTTTCTTTGTTTCGAAACCAAGGATTTTTCATCGTCTGGCAACGTTGAAGAACGTTGTTAGCTCGTTGACTCTAGAGTAATCGGCTGTTTTGTTTTTTTTTCTTTTCCTCGTTTTATCAATTAACGTAATAATATTTTTTGCTCACTTTACACATTCGTTCCCCGCGCGATATACCGATACCTAGGGATGTTGTACACGATAATTAAAGCAATTTCGCCATTCCTCGTCGTCATTCTATATTGTGTTTCCATTAATTTTTCCATTATTTTAAGTTACCGTGTACACTTCATTATGCGCAGAAGGAATTTCAGATTATTACATCAAAGTAAAGAGGGGGACGGTGAGGATTTTCTGAAAACTTCGACCAAACTCCACTGTCGCCTTCTTCTCAAACTTGCCGCGCCGCAATGCCCCGATATTAAATGTGGATGAATATTTATGAATAATAATTGTATTTATACAATGTGTCGAGACGCACACCCGGCCAAGCAGACGCTCTAATTAAATTCATGCTAATAAGTGTACACACCGACGGGAGAAAGAAGTAACCTTTCGTTCCGATATCGTTCAAGACGAATTGAAATCGAAGAGTACGTAACCATGTATGTAACTCCTCTCGGTTCATTCACTGAAACGAAACGAAAAAAAGGAGAAATTATGGTGTTAGAAAAACACGAGGCGTACAGACTGAAGTCAAGACGACGCGTAAGTTATTTATACAAGCTCGAGACGCCACCCTTGTTCATGTCAGTTAATTATACGTCTCCGAGGATGCCATCAAGCACTCTTTTTGAAAGTCGTTCCGCTCGCTTTAACGCTCGAAAGGGACGCGTTATTAGTTTCCCAGCGATTTCCCATCTACTCTAACGCGTCTAAACGTATTTCGGCCGATTAAGAGAATCTTATTGCTCAACATCGAACATACACGGCAGAGCCGGTTTTCAAGCGAATGCAAATGACGAAGTGGAACAACGGGGCGGCAGCAACGAACGCGGACAAACTCTGTTTTCGTATGCACAAAGGACTCGAGTCGGCAAAGGTTTTGCCGACCATACATGCGACAACCAACCTCAATTGCTTCAACCCCTTCTAAGTTTCATTATCTTCGCTGTCTGAGGAGTTTCTTCTATTACATTTCGCGCTGCTAATAATTACGCGACCCCGCGCTGTCTCGACGTTATCCAATGGCGAGGGCAGAAAAAAAGAAAAAAAGAAAAAAAGAAGCGCAATTAGCAGCTCCCCTTTATTTTTAATTTTCAGCGTTTATTAAATAAAAAAGGAAGAAAGAGGGAGAAAGAAGGGAAGAAGAAACGAAACGGTCGTTTCAACGGATACGACGGATAACGGAAAGAAGAAACAATAAGCTTCCAACCAGACAATTATCGGAACCCTTTCGTGCAGAATCATTTCCAACTTCCATCGAGTCGAGACCCACGGATCGCTGGGAATAATTCGAACTTTCATCAACAAAGAATCCAATCAGCGGAGACAAATGTTCGAGTGGTATGGCAAAAATTAAAAAGGATAAAGACGAAGACTCGTGAAAACTTCGGCAGGTACTCGAGGCCAAATTGACACCTACGATCCGACAGAAGAGGAGGAAGTGCCGTTGAGGTAAATTGAGGGCTCGATGGGAGGACGGTCGAGGGTGGAGTATCAGCGGCCTTCTTCTTCGAGGGGTTGGTGAGGGTTCCGCAAGCAGAAGGGAGTAAGAGAAAAAGGAAGGAAAAGGAAGGAAAAGGAAAGGGCGATCGAGGGGGGGGAGAAGAAGAAGAAGAAGCAGAGGAGAAAGGAAGGTGGAGGCCCATTACCGGTGAGCGTGTGTCTCGAAACCGCCTAAAGCGGATCTAAAAGAGGGTAAAAAAGAAGCGACGCTCGCATGTCTCATTGCAATCTGCAAATATTGAGAATGTTTTCCGGCATTGCGGGAATCCCGGGGAGGGAGAGAGAGAGAGAGAGAAAGAGAGAGAAAGAGAGAGGGAGAGGGAGAGCGCTCGTGCTCCACGCTTCCAACCAATTGCGATTATCTGACAGAGATACCACCGGGTGGATCCATCGTTTCGCTCGTATAATCCGACTTGACTACTACGTTTATACGTATAGCGCAGCACACGGAATTAGGTGTTCTCGTGTCCCGTGATACATCGAACAAAAAAGATTAGCTAATGCCATTTCTATCGGTCGGCTGTTCTTCTATCCTTCTCTACCTTGCCGTTGTCGGTACTACACAGTATTTTCGATCCCGTTTCAAGGCGTTTGTACTCTGACTTTCAGTCTAAAATCTCGTTCTCTTCGAGCACGCACGCGAGATAAACTTTCAATAACCTACCTCTCCGTCAATGAAGACTAAAGCGATAACTTGGCGAGGCGAACGACAATGATACGTAATAGAACAAAAGTCATGTTGAACCAGCCATCCCACCGACGTTTCGCACCCTTTCGAGTGATTCCGCTACGTCGTCATTACGGTATCGGCCATGTCCGTTGGTAAAGAAGAACAATTAAAATATGACAATCGTTAGATTTAATTATCGGGACAAAGGGCAGCGGGTAACCCTCCGATTGTCGGGCCAAGACTGCTGCGCGCAGCTGAAAACTTGAAAGACATTTAAAAGCACGGCTAAAGGGACGGAAGGGTGGTGCCTTCTCACGCCTGATTTCGTCGTCATCCGTACTGAAGCCTCCCTCTCTCTCTCTCTCTCTCTTTTCTCTTCGCCAAGGTATTATTAAGTACAGGGCATAACAATCAAAGAACGAATCTTCCGAATCATTTATAACAGGCGTTATGGTAATAACAATTATAGCAACGGCCTCTCGTCATTCTCATCCACCCCCGACTCTCGTGAAAGATTCTTCTCGAGAACTTCTTATCCCTCGAAAAACATCGAGTCGACAAAAAAAAAAAGGGAAAGAAGAAAAAGGAGGAATTTTATATTTATGACACCGTCATTGTGTCTCCGTTTCGTTTTTCTTTTTTTTTTTTTTTTTTGCTACACAATCGACCAATTTAGTCGGAATACGTGGATAGAAATAGGTCGTGTTACCACGATACTATAATTATGTTATCGAGGACCAGCTGTGTCATTCTCACAGAAGCGAGCTAATATTTTTCAGTTAAAAGTGCGACTCGCAATTGCTAAAGCAGCAAATTATTATTACTAGCAAATTGCATCGAGGAATGGAATGCAAAGGTGTCAATAAAGTCAATTTGAGTATCTCAATCTTGTCGCGATAAGTATCGTGAACGAGATTCAAAGTGTACGCTCCTAGCGTTTAAATATAAAATATAATAAGAAAGGCCCCATAGTACGTGTGACGAAGATCGATTGAAGATTTTCATTATTTACGACGGAGATTAACAACGGAATGAATAATAATATTAAACGATTGTTTTAATTTTCTCCAGCATCGAAGCGAGATTTACGACGAGTACACTTTTCATGGCGCTCTTCAAACTTCTCCTCCCTTAGATTTACCGTTCTTCTTCAACAGAGTATGTTTTACTGCTGGAGAAACTTTCCACCCTTATAAAGGAATTTTATACGAAACAGGTTTACTTCGTTAAAAAAGAAAAGAGAGAGAGAGAGAGGGAGAGAGAAACGTCTTTTGATTTTTAACGTGTTATTCGAGTATCTATGCGATGAATAATTATCTCTGTGCGTAAATTTAAAATATTCAAGGCAAAACAGGAGGAATGCATCGTGGAAAACTAGTTTACCGAAAACCGAGCGAAATTACGCGATTCAAGTTCGTCGTGGTGGCATGAAAGACGGAAACACCAGTCTTCCGGCACTGTGAACAAGACGTCGCCAATGTTATTTTCCAGCGTCACACCAGGTTAATCATCCCCCAAAGTTACGGAAACGACATGACTGACGAGCAAACAGGAACGACGAAGACGGTCGTCGCACTTGCGCGCAAGTTTCTCCCGCGGCCGAGCGTTGAAACACGACAAAACACGCTTAAAAAAACTTTTTAAATTTAACTCCATCATCGGCCAACTTTCCACCGAAGAGCGTGGAAAAAAATGCGGATGTAGTATATACGAGGTGACGAACGCGTCAGACAACTCTCGTAAAGAAAGTCTGTTCAGAGACCAGATTTTACACCGAACAAGATTATACATCGAATTGATTTCTCCGCGCTGCTTCTTTACATAGATCTTTTTATTTTTTAGTTGTAAACGTTTTATTTATTCAGGCTTTGCGATCTGCTTGTGTAAAATTTTCGATAACTTCGCGCAGTAGAATCCAATCTCGAATAATTATTTTACACCCAAAAGCTAAGCTTTACGTGATTTTCCAAAAATCCAGTAGTTTTTCAAACGACTTGCCATCGAACGATTGTGCAGACAGATTTATAAAGGCACACGTGAATATAGCACGCGGCCAGGATCGAACCAGGCGATACAAAAGATTGAACAAAGTTCGGTGGCGAACCGCGGAGAAAGTAACAGCAGGAGGATCATTGAAAGTTGTAGAAAACGGCGTAAATGCAAAACGGTTACGTCTGGAGGGAGGGGTTGTGACGAGAGGGACAATGACTAGCGCGAGAAGAGGGAGGCAGGTTTGCCGCGATTCGGAGTTTTGCCTCGATTTGTATCGAAAAGGGAGACGGCGACGTGAAGTTTTCCAATTAAACGCGGATTATATCGCTTTGTCTCGGTATTGAAAATACATCGATACGGACCGGTGGCGGCCAGTCCTATACCTGTACAGAGGGGGCGAACCCTCGGCAACCGATCTCTCGCACATAATCGTCCAGGCACGAGTTGAATCTTTCTCTCCGACCAGAATCATCGAAACTTCGGTCAACAACGACTCGGCGATATCTCGATGTATCACGAAGCAGACGAGAAGCGGGATTACCCCTGGCCTTTCCCCCCTTTTTTTTCTTTCCACCTCGTTTTCCCTTCGGCGATTGTTTAAACCGTCTGCCGGCTGCCGCCTAGCCCGCTCCGATTCCACGTGGAGCACGATTGTACGCGAAAGAGAATGTGAAAATTTCAAGCAGGCTTGCACACTTGTACACACCATCCGCGATACGCGATGTTTGCCCAAGTTCAACCAAAACGGCCTACGCTCTGTCAACCCTGAATCCGATTAAACATTATCCAGCCCCCTCCGCCTCCGCCTATTCAAGAAATTTTCAATCTTTCTTCGCGATTTATCATACGACAACCGATATCGATCGGCACGTACGTAGCTGCGGTATACACACGTACAGTGATACACAGATAGAAAAGAATCGCGCGTGCACACGTTACGTAATTTATAACGAAAGCAGGGGGGAAAAAAGGAGGGGAATCGTTGGAAATTTTTGCTACGCGATACACCGCGTTTCGTTTCGTCGGGAACGAGAAACCAGCGGAGAAACGATGCGATTTGAATTCGATATAGGAGTACAAGACTCCTATGGCTCGGTTAGTGATCTGTAAATACATCGACAGGATTGGATTGGCCCCTATCAACCTAACTCCCTGTCTACCAGAAACTTTCGTACTTTTCCAAACTCGCTCCCTTGGAAAAAAGCTCTCGGTCCTCGTGTAATAGCCACTACTCGCCCAACTGCGCGCGACGAGCTCCGCGACGAGTTTCCGTTTCCACGTTTCCCGTTGCTGGGTTCCGGTCACCGCGATTCAGCAGGGAAAATATTAATCACTCGCGGCCGCTAAGGCAAATCATCTCGAGAGGGTTATTTAATTTTTGACGAACACGATATCGGCCAGCAACTTTTAATAATCCCTTGTCTCGGTTTCTCCGCCTCTCTCCCTCTCTCTCTCTCTCTCTCTCTCTCTCTCGTACGAAGATTAACGACCTCGCCGAAGATGCGATCGCGCGGAAGTAAAAACGAGCCGTATGCAGGCACGCGTATGAACACTATCGATTCCAGAAATTATGGCAGTGGGTCAAAGTGGGGTGCAAACGATGCCGGGGGCGGAAAGAGCAGCAACATCATCGGGCGTACTCAGACAGGGTGAAGCGTTAGAGGGCGGAGGGACTTTTTATTCGAAAAAGGATGAAACGATCCTCTTTAAGAATCGTTCGTACGCAAATAAAACGCTTTAACAGGCCCCGGTTAGCCGGGTACGATCTAATAATACGTTTTCAAACGCACGAAAATATTCGAGTTGCCTGGCAACGTATAGAAAAAAAAAAAAAGGAAAGAAGGAAAAAATAAAGCGGAAGAAAGGGGAGAGGAAGAGAGAGATGGAGAGAGAGAGAGAAAGAGAGAGAAAAAAGAAGAAACCCAAACGCAACAGGGACGAGAACGGAAAAATGGCTCCCCTTTTATGCTTTCGATTTCCAAGCTGTACGGGAACACCCTCCAATAGCAAGCGGGCAAGCAGGCAGGCAGGCAGGCAAAAGATATTAAAACAATCGGGCGTTGTAGGTACCTCCCGCCCCCTCTACTTCGGTTCCCTTTAAAATTTGCAAATACACGAGTGAAGTGCGAATTTATTCGTCGGTCTGTAACCGCGCGCGCGGCCTTCTCTTCGCGGCTCAAACTCGGTTCAACGCCGTGAGCCGTTTGCCACAGCCGCGAAATGGAAAAACCGGTTTTCCTTCTCGCCCGGAGAGGAAAGCAACTACCGCGTGCCGCGAGAGGGATTAGCATAGCCCCCTCATTAAAATACAAACACAATTCCATCGGCCCGTACAGCCGCCCACCCCATCTACACCCACCAATCTCAAATACCAACCCGTTGCTACAGTCGGCTTTCAACGTTCGGCTTCCCTTTCTCTTTCGCTATCTTCAACCTCTCTCCTACTCTCTCGCTCTCCTCCGCCGCTTTCCTTACTCCTCCTCCCGTAGGATTGCCTCTAAGAACTTTTAATCCATATTCGTTAAGTCTCCCGTAGCAACTTTGACATTCACGCTGGCTTATTATTTCGTCGGAGGGGTAAAAGACAATAGCGCGGAGGCGATGGTAAATCGAGATTTTTCCCGTCGATTCTCGAAATTGAATTGGGTAGCCACGTGAATTAACAGAGACAGAGAGGGAGAGGGACAGAGAGAGAGAGAGAGAGAAAGGGAGCATACGTGAAAAGGGTTGGGTGGAAAGAAAAAAAAAGGAAAAAAAACAAGAAGAAAAAAAAGAACAAGTCGCCTAAGAGCAAAAGACGATGAAAACGACGTTTCTTCCGCATGGTCGATCGGCACATGCAAATGCTCTCTACCGTCGCGCTACCCTTAAACTTACTGCGGTATTTCCCGTCCAATTCGGTCCCATTGTTTTTACTTTCGCGGTGTTCCCACATCTGATTTTTACGAAGGGTGCATCGTACATGACGATGGAGCTTTGCTAATAAAAGCTCTCTGAACGGTAAAACCGTAACATATCTCGAACGATGAAAAGCAACAAACACGAAACTTTTTCCATCGGGAAAACGACCAAACGAAGTCCGTACTTTTAGAATAATCACACAAAATATTTCGCGGGATGAGACTCGAAGAGTGAAAAAACTTATGTTTCTAAAAACGTGGTAGGAACGCGGTCTCGCTGCTTGGTCGGAGAAAAACACGAGAAAAAATAGTGGTTGCAACGTCAGCAATTAGGGAAACTGGATGGACAGCAGATCGACGGTCTCTAGGGATGGTTAAACCTTATTGACCAGAAAAAGAAAAGAAGCCGTAAACAACCCTCCTAAATACCCCTGGCCTCTTACTGGCCTATAATCATCAGTTTAACCATTGCTGTAACGACCCTCGCTTGTTTACTGATCGGGGATACCCTTACGTGATTGAAGCATCTACCACACGGCGAACGAACAAATCTACTCGCCGACTATCCCTTCTTGATTTACGTCGAAACACCTGAACTTTTCTCTCTCTCTCTCTCTCCTTTCGACTCCACCGAGGATTAAGATGGAATTTTTTATGCCAGACAGAAAATACCAGAACGAAATACTCGACGAGATAGTCTTGACGAAAAGAAAATCGCGTGAATGAACGCGCGGTAAGGGCAAACGTATATCATGCTTGATACGCGAGAATTTCGTGTACTCCGTAAATACTGACGGATCTACCTTGGAAATTGTTAAAAGGTACACCCCCCAGCCAAAGGTTGGAATATTTTCAACGCAAACAAACCGGTTACCAGCACTAATCGTAGGAGAAGCTTATGCCGAGCACGTGGCACTTCTTTGAAGAGCTTTAGATGAGTGTAGGCCTTGCCAAATACAGGATCCGTTTGACCGTCAAACGTACAGAGCAGAAGGCTTTTATCCTTTCCACCCTCGACTCATCCTGCCGCCTAGAGGAGCCTCTTCAACCCTTTCGAATCTTTGTCCCGGAAAAGGGAAATATTTACAAATATTTCGCGCAACTATAAAGCCGGTTTACACCGCGTATCCTTTTCTATCGCCTCTCGCCAGAGAGCTGGCACGCTGCGTTTTTACGTTCTTCTTCTGTTGTCTTTTCGTTCCCAAGCTCTCTCTCTCTCTTTCTCTCTCTTTGCGTTCGTGTTTCAACGTGTGTCGAAATGAAATTTTTACAACCGTTTTTTGCCACATATATTACGTTGATATTTTTAACTATGAAATTCCGGCGTTTTCTTTGGACTGTCGACGTTTTCAGTCGATCGAACGAACACGGTCGTGTGTACGTTAAAGACAACGATCACTAAAGAAATAAGGGGGGGAAAGGGGGGCCTAACACGATTTTAGTCTTTATCGATCTCTTTATGGAGCGTTCAGCACGTTGATACATATGCAGACTCGATATCTTTGGTAGTTATTCTTTCCTGGCTTACCAGAGAGAACGATAAGGAAAAACCCGCCAGTAATTTGAACCGAAAGGAAACCGCCGATAAAGCTTTGATGCCTTCGTTAAACGTTTCGGGTATTTTCACTCGCGATGTATCGCGCCAAATTATTTCAATTCGGCATTTACATATTTTTCGCGAGCGATTCTTCCATAGAAGTAAATCTAAATCTCGATTATCGTGAGAGACCGGAATAGACAGGGGGATGATGAGAACTCGTCCTTGAAGGGCAGAAGGGTGTGGCTAACGGCCGAGTAAATGAAGGGTCACATTACGAGTTAATGTTCAGCTGTTACGTTCGTGTGACTCGCCTAATTGTTCGACCCTAGTGATTTCGAAACAACCGTTTCCTTTGCTTCACACACGGAACACGACAACGTGCAATAACTTTTAAGAAAAGAAAAAGCGATTGTTTCTCGGGTATCTCGCTTTCGTTTTGTACAGATGATTCAATATTTCACGGACCTGAACATTCCATCGCATCGAATTTGTTTCGCATCGACTTCAACGAAGAAGAAGAAGAAGAAAAAGAAGATTCGTGAAGCGATCTGAGAATTCTGAAAAAGGAAAACAGAGACTTGAAGGACATTGAAAAGGAGAAGGTCGAGAAGAATGAGGGAAAGGTTTAGTCGGTGAAACTCGCGTGTCGATACAGGAAAAAAAAGAGAAAAGAAGAAGAAAAAAAAAGAGGAAGAAGATGTAGCGTAGGTAGGACTGTCGGGACAGGAAGCTAAAGAGGGCGGTTAACAGGAGCTTCGGGGCAATAAGCGACTCTACAAGCTTTGGGAGGCGACGAGAGATGACCGCACAGGAAAAGCCGCACTGGTCAGCAGAAACAGCTCGCAAAAACACGGTCGGCCAGCCTCTTCTCTGCCCCACAGCAGCCAGCAACCCCAGGGAAAGCTCCACCGACCACCCACACCTAAACCCTACTCCCACCACTTCCCTTGCTAGTGGCTCTTCCCCTCCTCCTCGTTCTTCGTCGTTTCCTCGCTCCTTTCCGCGCCAGCTACCGCCACACGTTAAGGGTTGCTTAGGTAGTTGGTACAGGGGTAGTAGAGAGAAGAGAAGAACCAAGTGGAGGAGGAGTTGGAGGGGTTTGCTCGGTGGCAAGATTACGGCGAAGTTGCGCTCATTTAAATAATGCGCACAATAAAGTATGCAATGGCTAAGAGTAGCGGGGGTTGGCCTCGGTTCCGTTAGCGCTCGATGTTCCTGTTTCAGGGTAGAAGGGATGGCGCTCCCGGGTGCAGTCACGTACTCTTGAACGAACAACTGGGAATCCGGGCATACGTACACGCACAAACGCTGAACGTTTGAACGCTCCAAGTTCTCGCGTTCTCGATTTTGGATTTAGAATAGAACTGCGGCGTCTGCTAACAATAGAATATCGCCAATCCTTTTAACTTTCTAATTTAATTCTTACGAAAATAAACTGGCGAGGTTAACGTTTTTGAAAGGTAACAAAATCAATAGGCAGATACGTAGTTTGGAAACGATTCTTTCGTGAAATTTGCATACAAGTCGCAAGCACGCGTAAGATTACTTTCACGTCTAGCAAAGCTCCTATCGCGTATGTATCAGAGGGGTGAGTCGAAGCGTTCCGCCCCAAAGGTTTTGCCGATCGATGGCGATTCCCAAGGTCATCTAAGTTTTCCGACCATGGACATTGCGTGGAATGACCTGTTTCGATAGGTTACAGGGATTCCAGAATAAATCCCTTCTAGTCGAGGCAAAAGTTTTTTTTTTCTTTTTTTCACGGTAATCTTGCATCTCCGACACCCTAAACTCGCCTTTCTTTTCCTTCTCTCCCTGCCTCGTATCCCGAAATACGATCGTTCGTCAGGATGAAATCGAGTATGCTAAAAATGATTTTACGCGCTGACTTTTTTCGGAACATTCACCTTGTGATTCTCCGACTTTAAATACAAAATCTGAATGGTTCGATCGTGATTGGTCGAACCAATCACGTAAGAAATGTAAGAAAAGAAATTGAAAAATATTCCTTTAGTTGTCGAAAAGACTACAAGTTTACACTTATTTCGCTACAAGAACAATCGATTCTCTTTGAAAGTAACGAAAAAAGAGTGGGAGATATGTCAAAAATAAGAATAGTAAATAATATATTCGAGTAACAGAGGGTGCTCTTCCTTCACTACGTACTGTAGCCATTCCGTTGGAGTGTCTTATGAGAATAAAGAGGGAGGCGTGAGGATGAATGTAATGAAAAACTGGGGCTGCTTAAATAAAATAAAGCTTGTCGGCATATTATTGGCGGGAGGGTTGCACTTCATGCTCATCTTCCTTCCGTTCTGTCTTCCTTCTCCCTCCATCGTGTTTCATTTTCTCAGTTTATTCTTCATCCAAGAAGTCTTTCATTTGCTCGATAACGTTATATTTCGCCGGAGTTTTAACGATGCAAATACTACCGGGCTGTTTCATAAACGTCACATTTTTATCCTAACCGCTCAATTATGTAACAAGAAGAAATGTACACTGGAACATTGCCAGCTAAGCGTACACGATCCAGTTTGCCGCGGCCATGTTAAACGATAACTACTTCGATGTTAGGCGTTGAAACTTTTAAGCGACATCCGTGAACGTAAATACCACGGACGCTAATCGCGGCGCAACATCGCCGAAAGACGAGAATTTATCTGTTACCGTGTCCACGATGACATAATTGAAACTTTGACTTCACCCCCTTCGTTACGCAACGCTTTCTCCCTGTTTCTCTGCATCCCTAACAGACTAACGCGACAAAAATGACAAATAGCATGGCCAAGGAGCCGTCTAATTTGCGTATTCGCTAATCTCTGCCTCTCTGCCCGTGTCTTTGGCTCTAATATTCCACGCTGATTCGCTACCCTACGGGAAGACGACGATGAGATTCGAATCCTCCTCGAAATTTTTTTCATCGCAACCACTCCGTTTCACGGAGATAGATAAGCGAAGATATATAATTTTCCCTCTTTTAATTGTATTCTACGGTCGAAAACAGTATTTTGAGTTCGACTGCAGAAGAACTGAGAACAGATCTAATACTATGGGTTTATATGTACATATATATGTATGTATATACCAGACGACATCAGCCAAGTAGCTGCTTCACTTTCGAAGCGCAATTAACGATATTAATCTAATTGGGTATCAATTAAACTCGAATCAGTATGTCGTTTCATCTATACTTCATCCTAATGAAGGATGTAACAGCACCGCCCCATAAACATTTCGAAATTGTGCAGGTGCTGTCCTTGATTTATGACAGGCAATTAGAATCTGACTACCTTATTTGCCGTCGTTGCCACTAAGAAGTGCCGCCAGCATGTGAATACGACGCATCCTAATCTATGCTCGAAACCCTAATTTTGAACGGTCGCCAGATGTTATACGACGAAGAAAGGAAATCTAAAATATAAATACGCTCCTTGGAACTGTGTCGGATGTTGTTTAAATAAGATATTAGAACGAATTTCCGATACACGCTGGCTAAATAATTGATTCGCGCATAATTACAAATAAAGCAGATACCATGCAATTGGCAATCGCATGGACGACGAAACGACTGTCTGCTTTCAACGATAAATAATGAAAGTACGCGCGAAATTAATAATGTAAATCGCGTAATGAGACTATACTGTAAACTAATTATAGAATCCAAGGGTGAAGTCAATGTCGGAAGGAGACAAATGAAGAGAGATGGTTTGCGGAAACTGCGAAATGCAATATTCCGTGAGACCCGTCACCAGAGGGATCGTAAAATAAATAGAGATACGCGATTAGAGTTCTTTAGCTAATTCGGAAACTTTGTCGCTATTAATTAAAGATAGTTACGGTGACTGTCAAGGGACGCTTTTAATTCCGTATTGCGACACGTGACAGTGAAGAAATGTTCAGAGAAACATAGAAATTATTTTCTACTCAGAAATGAAAAAAAAAAAGAAAAAAAGAAGGATACTGAAATTCCATCGGCGTCGTTGCAAGCCGTGCTTGGAAGAAACGAAGAATGCTAAGCTAATTCTGTCGATCCACCCCTTTGCTCTCGAGTAATATTCAACGAAAAGGGAAAAAAAAACAGCGTGCTTCGATAAATTCATCTGTGCGGAACAAGTGATTGTTTTCCCAATGAGCCTGATAAGGACAGAGGCGGAAATGAGTAAAAGGGGGAAATAACCCGACGAAAAGCTCCGAGAATGGCAGAAGGAGTAAGAGACGAGGAGGTGGAGACGACGGAGTATAGGAGGACTTGGGGGAGAGATGGCCTGGCGTTCATCGGACATTTATCCAATTAACCGATTCGAGTTGAGTAACCAGGGGTCAGGAGATCGTTCGGATAGCTATATAGACGATGCGCACGCTTTGGCGCTCGAGTTGTACCAATAATAGATACGCGTCCGTATAGAAAACGAGGAAACTCCGATTACGTAATGTCGAATGTTGATCTGTTATGTTTAATTACGGAAACTGAAACTGACGGGTCGGTATGTGGAGGACAGAAAAGGAAGAATCGTTAGATCGGAAAGAGGACGGAGGGTGGGAGATGGGTGCTAGATGCTTGTTCGTAAAGTCACCCCTTTCTCTGCGTGGGGTTAGCTGCGAAAAGGGGTTCGGGAACGGAGGAGAACTACTGAGGCGCTTGGGCACTGTCGAACGAAATGGCCAGCAATATTGTCGTCGTGGTTCGGGGGATTTGCGTGGGGCAGATCGAGGAAGAGCAAGGGAAAGGGCTCCGAGTGACATGGGAAATTAATTATACGCTCCTGAAAATCCTGACCTCCGTCTGAACGCTAAAACAGATCATTGCCTATCTGCGTGTACCTTTTTCTACGTCAATAAACGTATTCGTTCAATCATACGGCTTGTATTTAACCCCGAATTTATTAAATATTATGTTAGCCTAATAGATGAAATTTCTAAGAATTAATTAAATTAAATATTATGCCAATTATTGCTTTAGTATGCTACGAACTGAAAAAAATGACGTTGAAATTAACTAAAATTGAACAAATATGTTTAAAAATGTATCATAGGAAGTACTTTTACTCGTAACATGCGATACATCGAAATAAATTTGTGAAATTATAATAAATAAAATATGTTTGTGTATGTAGAGGAATTTTAATATATCACTGAATTTGTTCATTGCACGAAGTGTACGAATGTATCGATGTCGTGAGAAATGGGAATAAAGATAGATTCAGACTCACGGAACAGCAACCCTGAGAGTACATCCGGGGATCCATTATCCAGATCTTGGAATTAAACTGTCCGAAACGACCGCAAGATTTGTGTTTGCACTTTTGTGTAGAGTTTTTTTCATTCTTGTGCTTGAGTTATCTACGACCAGAAATGAAAAATAAATAAATTAAATTTCGTATTAGAAATCCATGACAGAATAAAAACAAATAAAAATAAGAAAATCATAATACCTTCTGCTATAAGCTAGTTGCCATCAGGTTTATCGGTCGTCGACATATGTATGTGCGAAGGCTACAGAAATAAAGAACGATTTTTTGTTCTGAAATACATTGGCTTTTATATATCGTTATGAAACATACACGTGGAGAACGACGTCGTAGTCTCTACCTTCTATCTATCTCCTTTCTCATACTTTACCACCCTACCCAGTATATACTTGGAATATTTATTTTTATTACAATATGTGTATACCGCTGAGTCAACAGTTTCTTTTTTTCTGAAGCATAAATCGAATCTAAGTCGACTCTGACTGTAACATTTTTTCATTTTCAATTCTATCCTGTAGCAGAGTTTAAACGGATTTTACTAATAGACTTTATTGTACTAAAAATGTGAAATGATACTCCCATTTGGAAAAACTTATTCGAATTCACGGTACATTGCTTTAATATTTTCAAGAAGACGTAGCTTGCAAAGTTAGCGGCTACTAGCGAGTCCACTAAATCTTGTACCCCGAACCACCTACCCGTACCATCGCTAAACTCACCCCTAGCTGCCTAGCCATTCTTATTCCCTCGTTACTTGCAGCTTCGCTCGAGGCGGCTCTCTCCTTATTATATCGTCTTTCCACGCCATAAAATCGGAAAAGAATTTCACTCCCCAAGACAATAGAAACTAATAAATTTGATTACTGATTACACTTGCGAATCTTTTTAGATTAAAAACTGGCCGTAAAAATAAAATTCTAATTATAGTAGGATTTTTGTTCACAATCAGCGTGAATATATTTTAAACTTTAATTTTCCCACAATTTTCTAAACTACAAGTTGTCGTTAAAATACGAATATACGAATATGGTCTTAATGATAAAAATCTAATTCTTAATAGGAAAGCTAATGAAACGACAACACCTCTTGTACCTCATTTACAACTCTGCAATCATTTACATTAACAAACTAATTTATACTATAAGACATAAAATAAATTACTTAATATTTTCTTACGTTGTGACTTCTGCAATATTTGTTTTAAAATGCCAATATATTTCAGTTAATCGATGAGGATAATTATATTTTCGTAAATTAATTCTTGAACACGTAAATGATAGTTTAATGTTACAAAGAGAAATGATTGCAATAAAGATATAACAAAATTAAATTTTTGTATTCGATGTAGTATGCTCAGAGCCATCTATGCTGTTATCATACTTTCCAATTCAAATGCAGGTAATGCAGAAAGTAGTTCACTTGCATTACCATCTAGAACACCAAATCGTAGAGTACTACCTTACCAATTACCAATTTTGTTAAAATATCACTTCCTACTTAGCCTTTCATTGCTTCATTTAAATATTTAAAAAAGGTTTCAAATAAAATATTTTAAAAAAATTTCAAATAAATATTAAATAAAAAATTCACGATGATTTCAGTTAAATTAAGATTATCAAATATGGAATATCATTAGAAAGAGATTCTTTGCTAATCCAGTCACAGAATTTTTATTTTGCTCATCATATGTTTAAAAAAAAAATTGAAAATGAAATGGAGATAGATAGAAGGAAAGAAATATTGTATCAGACATGATGAAAGATGTGAATCCTCCTCTACCGATATCAGAATGGTTTCTGAAACATACTTAAATCATAGAGAAAATTTAATAAAATCTATACCCTTTTGTACTGAAAAGAAAACAAATGAATAGCTCTAAAAAGTATCAAAATATAATTATTAACCGCTCGAAATGATAATGTAGACTATAAATTTTTTTAACTATTTGATATAAACTCGGACAATAAATCAAGAATAGAATATCTTTTCGAAATACTAAAATCAGATCTAAAACAGAAAAAAACCTTTAAATAAATCGCGAGTAGTGTTTTATACGTTTGCAATAACTAATTTACTATTTTAAAAAAAAAATGAAAAAATAGAGATCTCCCGGAATTATAAGACATTATATTCACGCAACACTAATAAATATTAATCTATGCACTCATATCTAAATATTCGCAACATTATATTACGAGTACAATGATCCAGTGTAGTTGTACTGAAGACTGCTGACAACCACCTGTATTTTAGCTGATTACAGCTATTTTAGCTGATTCAGATGATCCAGGGCATTTTTATAAACGCAACACTATATAAAGAAATAATGAAAACAATCGCGATGAACAGAATCACAATACTAATTTTTAAAGTGAATTCAATAGACTAATAAGAAAAACTCTGAATTATTCGCGATAGCCATAAATCGCAACACTATAAAATTGGAAGTAAACATTTTTTTAATTCAATATTAAACAAAATACAAAAGAAGGAAAATTCTAATATTATTCTACAAAAATTTAAAATCAACTAATTTATAATGAAAAATATTATCGCGATATCTTGTAATTCGCAAAACTAATCATAAAAGAAACATGATCATCATTATGCTGCAACTTTATTGCAACCGAAATAAATATTCTTTGACATCTATAGTTCAACCCAAAATCAACATTTATTCAAAACTCTAATTACATGAAATCTTGATTATTTCGCAACTCTAATACAAACCGTTATTTATTTCTCGCAATGCTAATAAAAAAAACCGCGACTTGCCCAATGTGATGATGAAAAAAAAGACACTACAACTACATACTACAAATACTAAAAGAGCATAGTGACAAAGTAGTAACGAGAATGACCTCCCATGCTCTAGAATCATTAAATGATTCAGAGGACGAGAAGCCATTCGTTGTGACCCTCTTCGTGGCAGTTTGCCGGGCCTCTTCGGCTTCTAGCCTCTTCTTTCTTCGAGCGCAATGCCCGCTGAAACTTACATCTAGCTCGAGTCTTTCTAATCGCAAACCAAAAAATAACTTATAAAGATGAAATGAAAAGATAAACCGCGAAAGCTGACCCTAATATACATGGACGACCATCGATCATAGTGATCGTTGTCCGTTCGCATGTGCGTGCTCGAGCAATACCTACATAAACGTTCGTTTCGGGACCTACTCGCGACCTATCCACGACCGCGACCGCGATACTAAATTCGAAAAATCGAAGAGTGAAACTAGAAACAAACGGCATGCTCCATTTGTACCAACTTCACTGTCGATTTTTCAAATTGGATTTCCTGAAACAGGTTGGACACGCGAAAAGGAGACACGCGACCAGAGACTGTGCCAACCTGCCCGGCCCTACCTACTTATAATTAAACACATTCACACCAGAAAGTATACTACCTATCCTAACCGGATATCCGCCCTATATTTAAAAAATGACAAAACGGGCACACCAACACATTCAGCCCACGGTTCTCACACATACCACTCGGGCGCAAACCTAAACTAGAGAGGACGTCCCGGGATGCCTCCGACACCCGAGTTTAACACACAACTTTCACACTCTAATTTACGTACCATTTTCCTGAAATCGACTGACAATGGCTAGCGATCATTGCGTAAAATGCTTATTCTTAATTTTCATAATTTTGTCTATATTTCAACTTCTGTATGTTGTCTGATGTAATAACATTATTGAAATACCTGATACGATATTTTATATCTTTCATTATCATTTATTAAGATTACAATGTTTGTATTCATCATTTACTATATTAAACAGTATTGTATATATCATATTTATTCCAACAGTATTTGTAATTTAAATTAATTTTTATTAATATTTCAAAATTATATTGTTTCGAATAATAGAAACGACGCAATTCCACATCCTAACTATACACACACATGCGGAAAATACGTCGTGCACGATACGCTAACACATTGTCAGTCGCTGAGAAATTTTTTATAAAATTACAAACTATGGTCATCGTGCCCAATGTCTTTCACCCACCCAAGTAGCACCTGGGCACGTGAGTGAGATCCTGACAATAAACACGGAAGGGATTAAACCTGAAAATCCTAAACTAAAAAAATGATTAGTTTATATAATTTGTATCTAACGGACTACTGTATTATTTTATTTTAAACTGTAATGACTCTACTCTTTTAGAAATCATTCAAATTGCAAGGGAATAAAAACAATGAACAATTTGTTAAAAACATCTATAGACATTACTTACAGTTGCGACACACTTGCCCAACTTGAAACGACCGAGGAAATTATTTTCAAAGGAGGTGCGAACGAATTTGTTTCGACATGCCAAACTATACGTCTTTACTTGCGCGAGACACCGGTGTCTTTCATTTCAAACGCGAATACAAAGAAAAGATCGCGACGCGACCGGAACAAACAGAAAACTCAGTATCTCTCAAAAGCCAGAGAGCCAAGCTGGGCAGCTCCAGCTCAAGGCTTAGAGCATACTCGAACTCGATGGAGCCAGAAATTGTTGTAAGAACACAATAATACGTCGTGTTATTGAAGAGTGATGGTGAATAAAACGCGCGAACATACTTTGTCACGTATTTGGGAATACTTGGGAAATATTCGTCCAGGTTAGGCACGTGTTACACAATAATGGTACAATTGTACATACAGTTGCAAATGAAACAGTTATACAGTAAATTAAATGTTGATAAAATAATCTCAGGTGACTTCTTCATCAAAGCACATTTTCAAAAATGTGAAAGCAAATGTTCAAACTTGTTGCTTTGATTCAAAAATCTGCCTGTCGCGAAATACCTTCTTGCACATCAAATTTCATACATTTTCCACGGAAAAAATTCTAATCTATCATATTTCAAAT
Organism: Tetragonula carbonaria; assembly: GCA_032399595.1. Classification (NCBI taxonomy): domain Eukaryota; kingdom Metazoa; phylum Arthropoda; class Insecta; order Hymenoptera; family Apidae; genus Tetragonula; species Tetragonula carbonaria. The sequence continues at coordinate 7,904,601 of JAUCRC010000014.1, forward strand.
TCTATTGAAGTTCACGAATTACACTCATTTGTAATGAGTTTTAAAACTCAATTAATTAAATCATTCAATACTATTATAAAGAGAAAAATAAAATTGAAAATTATTAATCAATAAGTAATAACTGTATCTTTCATAGCAACGAAATCGGAGGATATCGGACTTTTGTACTACAAAATGCTCAAACAAAATCATTTTAATAATAATTATTTATAAATATTTATTTTAATAATAATTATTTATCTATTTACATAGATATTCATATGGATACTTTTGCAAACATTTATATTAAATATATTTTGATTTTACATGTAATTACTGTAACTATATATATTGAAAATAATTGTTAAAATCGCTGTGTGCAAGAAGCCCTATCCTGATCTAATACATAAAAGACTTGAAAAAATGTTACTACTCACGGGTATAAAAAGTACCCGCGGTCACTATGCTTATCAAAAATTCTACGTATACAACCAGTCACCCGTGCCGATTCGGACCTTTTATCCTACAACATGATTGAGTGACCAGAGGAACAAAAATGCATGCAACTCACGATGAAATGCGAAGAACATTGTCATCGATGATTGTAATCTAGTCATCAAATAGAAATCGTCCAATCTCACGAAATGAAGGCTGGAAGAAATCTGTAACAAACATATTAGAATTTATTCTTATTAATTATTTTCAAAATTTGAACATTAATTTTCAACAAGTATAAACTTTTAGTATCAATATTTTATTTAAAAATAAAAAATTTAAACTTGCCAAAATATTATCCAATTTCTAGTTAATAATTATTGATATACAAAGAAATATATTTAAATAGGTAATTGCAAAATAACTTACATTCTTAGCTTTTGAAGCATCATTAAAACTTGTGTAGAAAGCAGGAAGAGGAAAGAGTGATAAACCTTTAACAAAACATGAAACGTTTCAAAATTATTAATCTGAATAATACATTATTCATTCATCACAAATAAAAAAAATATGATATTATAATATTATGAATAAATAATGTATTATAATATTATAATATATATTGTAATATCTTAATGTATAATATATTATGATATCATAATATTATAATATATTATATTTTTTTTATTTGTGATGAATGAATAATATATTATAATATTATAATATATTATAATATCCTATTTTTAAAATTGTTATATACCGTAAAATATTTCCTAGCATTTTCTTAACTATTGCACTTACCGCCATTAATCACGTGATGCCATTTTGAATTCCGCGGCGTCTTTCTAATTCTTCGAAATTTCCGTTATATTCAACCGATAATCTGTAAAAAGACACGCACCATTTTTAAATGCATATATAAAAGGAATAAATTATATGTGAAACAATATAAAAAGAATAAATAAAAGGAACATATTATATATGAAAGAATAGTCAAGGTCGCTTAGAAAGCGACCACAATATGAATTACCAGTAACTGTAATAACGACAATCAAAAAGGAAATTTAATGGTAAGTTACAATAATATTCAATAAATATAGTAGGAATTACTTACTAGTCAGTAGCAGGATGTGGAGAATAACACAACTGGAAGTATTACACAATTAATAAACGTCAAGTGCAATGACACATCTTAATGTTATGATTTTCAACGCTAGACTATCCCCCGCGCAACAGGTCGCGTCGCAGACTGAATTTGGAAGGGTGGGGGTTCGGGTGTAAACGAATAGGATTCATCGAAAAGTAAAATATCCAATAGAAATTTTTTAACCGTATTTTATACATAAATATTTACGCGCGCTAATTTAATTTGATGGAATTAAATTAATTAAATTGATGAATATAGAACATAATTAAAAACGATGGTTTTTCAGCGTGGAATATAAATTACATTTTTTAATAGAAAATTTTAATTATAAGTTAATTATAAATTTTAATTATAATTTCACAAAAATGTTCATACTTGGTTTGTACATAATTGTTGTATCTATATACACAATTGTTCACGAAAATAGTCAACTTTTAACTTATAATCAACTTATAAGAACATTTGGCGAATATATTATGTTCAATTCTAACCAACATTGATGACTGGATTCAATATATATAAGTATGTAATAATACATAAGTAATATATAAATAATAAATTCTTTCAAACTGTTCCAAATCGTGAATACATTCGACAATGCAAAAATAAATGCAAAATTTAGTCTTTACCTGACAACTTCTGCATAATATTCTTTCTTGCTGTTCTTCCCGCTTAAAAATAATGCTTCTTTTACATTACGTAATTACATCTCAGTACTATCGATTAGTGATTCCCAACCTACGAATATGTATATTCAGAAGTGCTTGAAATTTTAAGAATAAATATATGAAAGAATGGAATAATCCAGAAATATAATGAATATATAAATTATAAGCATTTTTCTAATATTACAAAGTACAATTTAGACAAACTGATTGCTAAATGGTACATAAATTGAGTTGCGAGAATGATACAAAAGTTGAGAATTACTATAAATCGATCGTAATATCGATTCGAGAATCGTAATAAGTGTATTCCGCATTTCGCCGGTTAGTGGCGCTGTAATCTTTATTTAATCTATATATTGTCGAATTTAGAATAAAAAGTAAAAAATTCTTTTCTTCAATTCTTCCCGTCTATTAAATAAAATAGTTGATTTAATAAAATATCTGTAATTTTATTTTTTAATTTTATTTATCTGAAGTCGGTATTTCAGAACATCAGATACGAAATCCTGTATGATGCTGTCTTTTCTATTCTTAATCATCGTCAGCATTTATATTTAATTTAACATTCATCACTAAAGATTCCAGAAAGAGAATTCTATACTTAAATTTGATTAATTGCAAACTGCGATATACATATCATGAGTACTATATTCTTATTGTAATCGCACAGCAACGTAATGAAATATTACCATTGACATTACTTTCACGTAACATAATAATTACTATCAAATGATTGTAAAATTGAAAAAAAAAATATGTTTAAAAATATAAGATATGAAAATAATTGTATAGAATGAAAACTATTTTTGATTTGTATATCATACTGTAATTATTTGTTCCTTTACTTGTTAAACAACATGTATTGTTCATAAAAATTCGTGTTAGCGAAAAAAATATATTCACGTTATAAAAATATCTTTTCCCTCTTTGTTACATAATTGTTATTATATGTGAAAAAATATATTATAGATAAAATATTGTGAAGTATATATTTGATAAATTATTTTTAATTACTACGACATTTATGTAAATATATTTTATTGTATCTATAATTCTTTGCAAGTATTGACATGTATCCACAGACAATGTATCTAAATATTTTATCTTCTGAAATGGGGGAATCTTGTTTATTTTATACTCTTTGTTCGTATTTTCTTAATCACATAAAACGAGGGTACATATGCAAAGTCTGGAAATATATCATTTCAAGTAAATGGTACGTACAGTTTATCATCCAATTCAATATTTTTTTTTTCGTTTATAGTCAATACTGAAGAGTATGTAGTTATAATAAACGGTTCATGCATTTGAGTTAAAACAACCGCGCTTAGGTTCCATCATGTATCCGGGTGTGTACTGTTCGCATAAAGTTTATCATTTTTCAATAAATAATTTTCTCTAATATAGAATTTTGACATTAGTCGATTAAGTGCCTGAAATTGTAATTAATATTTATATTGTGAATGCGTGTGTATCTGTGATGAGAATTTTATAACACATTGTTTACATGTATGTATATTAATCCGATAGTTCTAGTACATTTCAGTAATGGAAAATTACAACTAATTACAAATAACATTATAGGTGAATAACAAAAAAATTGAGAAAAAAAGATTATTATGTCTTGAAATAAAAATTCATTAACAAATAGATCGAAACTGTTAATGGTCAGTAATACAAGAACTGTGTCAGTTAATAATACAATACTTATAACATATTTTATTTTGTAGGAAATTACATTTTAATCCAAATATGAACAATTCATGAAAGTAATTTATATGATACTACATGATTTGGTTTTATTATAATAAATTATTTTTAATTTTAATCATATTAGTATTAATAGAACGTTTGCTCTAAAATGTTTACTTAACAGTTTTTATGACATAAATGAAAAAGGTTGTATTTACAATTTAAAAATCTAATTATATTAATGATATAAATATTATATTAATATTTCACCTGTTTAACAAAATTAATGTTTATATAATATAAAATGTTTTTTACAGGATAAAGAAAATTTTGAAATACCAAAGGTTTTAATGTAAGATTCAAAAATGGTAAGCAAATTACCACATGAATTTAGAAAATATTTACGTAATCAAAATCATCTGCAACATGTTCTTGAAGAAACACAACGAGCATTAGAAGCTATTAACCTAGAAAACTTCTTTCCTGGAGGTAAATATTGGTTCTTGATAATTTAAAATGAATAGTATTGACAGTTCAAAATAAAATTTTACTTTTTTACAGAAAATATTGTGGAAGAATTGTTGTCTCCTTTAACATTGAATAGAATTACACATATTTTGGCCAATTCTCCAGCTATTGTAGTTCTTGGGCAAGATAACAAGGCAAAAGCAACAATAGTCAATACTTTAATATCTGCTGATATTTTACCAATATGTAATGGATTGTGGCGGTGGATTAGACTTATTTATGGTCAAACAAACCACATTAGTCTTACATTAGGTCTAGAATATGAAGTAGTTGAAAATTTGCAAGCAAATGAAAAAGCTTGGACTACACTTCCAGTTGAAGATTTAACAAAATCTGGTAGTGAAGATACAACTTATCCAACAGTACTTGAAGTCCAATTAAATCAGCCCATACTAAAAGATGGTGTTCAAATATATATTGCACCAAATACTGGAGCAATAAAAGTTCTTGAAAAAGAGCTATTATCTATTTTACCAATATTTTTATACGCATTGGGTGATCAACCTTTAACAGACCAAAATTTGGAAGAATTAAGAGACTTAAAAAGAACTTATCCCTTTAATTCTGTACTTTTTATATCATCTTTGGAAAATATTTCATTGACTGGCATTGATGCTGAATTGACTGAATCTGAGCAACATAGACTTCAAAATCGATTAACTTCCAACGACGATGATATTGATTTTGATAGAATGAATTCACTTGGTTTAACATGGTTTGACCAACTTACAAGTTTAGGTTTTCTTGGAATGAAAGAATCTGTTGAAGTTGATCAGTTATCTTGGCTAGGTAGTGGGCAATGTATTGGTTCCAGTGATTTTCTTGATTCATGCAAAAAAACAGATCGAATTGTATATTTCATTCGTGGATGTTTTCAAACATATCTTATTAATGCTAGCACTTATTTAAACGAAGTACATACAACAAGTCTAAGAAAATTTATTTTAAGTGCCTTTGATATGGCACGTATTATTCAGATAACTCCTAAGAGAATACAATATGCTCAACAGAGGGAGAATGAATTATATGCCAATTTAATGAAAACTGTTAGTGAAAAACAACAAGAACTGACTGGGTTAATACAGAATATTATTCAAGAAATGAAAAATGATGTGTTATCATCTAATAGTGATGTATGTTTGTATCAAAACACGCCTTTCAATAATAATGGGAGGCCAGAATGGACTGCAACTGTTAAAGCTGCAATCTCTGAAATTCAGAGAATAGTACTTCACCGTTTAGGCGAAAAAGTTGCAAAACAACTTGTAAATTCTGTTAAATATTTGCGCGAAAGCTTTGTTGGTACCTTGCAGCGTTGTTTATTAAGTCTCGAAAAAACTTACGAACGTGACACTTGTCTGTTGGCTAGTGATGCTTTGAAACAGATACTTTCAGCTGCATATAATATTGAATTACATAATTCTTCACCATTTTCGATATATTCGTTTTTAGAAAGATTGAATCTAATTTTTAGGTCTTCATCTTTACAATGGTCATCAACTCATACTTTAGATGTAGCTTGGAGAAGAAAAGTTACAATTGAAATACTGAATTCTTTATCAGCAACAAAGCTAGCCAAATTAATATTAATGCAATTTGGTGATAAACTCGAATCCTCGCATGATGCATTTCAAGCAGCTCTTAAATCTATAGAAAACTATTATTCTGGAAAGTTGGAAAGAACAGAAGAGCAGAAAATAGCTATTAGAAAATATTATGCTCCTAGATTAGCTAAATTAGCATTAGAATCTACATCAATGATAGATGTGGTTCGCTATGGAATGCCCCATTATAAAGAAGAAATTGGCCGTGGACAATATGGCATTGTATTTGCTTGCGACGGCTGGGGTGGTACAAACGGTCCTTGTGCAGTTAAGTCAGTTGTTCCGTCAGATGAAAGCCATTGGAATGATCTGGCTATGGAATTTTACTATAGCAGATCTATTCCTGAACATAAAAGAATAGTAAAACTTCGAGGATCTGTTATTGATCATTCCTATGGTGGAGGATTTGGTCTTGGATCTGCAGTTCTTTTAATATCTGATCGTTTAAGTCGTGATTTATATTGTGGATTACGCGCTGGCTTATCTTGGCTAGAACGTATACAAATAGCATTAGATGTATTAGAAGGAATACGTTATCTTCATTCTCAGGGACTTGTACATCGAGATATTAAATTGAAAAATGTTCTCCTCGATACTGAAAATAGAGCGAAATTAACTGATTTCGGCTTTTGTATCACAGAAGTTATGATGTTAGGAAGCATTGTTGGAACACCTGTTCATATGGCACCAGAACTCCTCTCTGGCCATTATGATAGTAGCGTCGATATATATGCATTTGGAATTTTATTTTGGTATATATGCGCGGGACATGTAAGATTACCATATGCTTTTGAACAGTTTCATAATAAAGAATTATTATGGACCAGTGTAAAAAAAGGTAAGTTTACTTTCTTTTTTTCTTTTTTTTTTTCTATAGAAAAATATATTTATATTCTACCTTATATGTTTTCGTTGTTATCAGGTATACGCCCAGAAAGATTACCTTCTTTTAATGACGAATGTTGGAGATTAATGGAGCAATGTTGGTCCGGAGAACCATCTAAACGTCCTTTACTTGGTGCCATTGTACCAGTGTTAGAATCCATTCAAAAAAAAGCAGAAACAAAAGAAGCCTTACAAGGATTCTCAACTGAGAAGATGCAAGAAAGCTCGTCAACAGATTCAAGAAATCCTGCATTAGCATTAGCAGAACCTTATAATCAAAGAGGTACTGTAATCAGTCCTCCTCCAGCAAAACGTAGAGCAACTGGAGTTGTAAAATACCATCTTTTTTTGACTAATTTATATGTTCAAATGCGGGAACTATGAAGCGCAAATTTTGCTTTCTTTGCTTTGTATTTAAAATTTTAAATGATCTGACTATATTCAATCTCGACTTTAAATAAATTTTTTACTTTTTATTTGATGTTCTCTCAATAGTATTTTAGATGCAGTATTAATTCGACGAAAAGCTTCTTGTTGTTACTTTTTTGTTAAAAGTTTTTAAATTTTATATTTCTTTATTTAATAAAAAAAAGTTGAGACAAAAATAATTGAACTATGTAAATGTAATTTAAGTAATCATGAAGAGATTATATAAAGTTATTTTTATATTTATTAATATAAGTATCTGTAATATTTGATAAATATGTAATTAGATCTTCAAGTTGTTGATAGGATAGAGAGTAAGGAAATCCAAAATTGTAAAGATTAAAAGATAAATAAAGATTCCTAGTTTTGTACTCACTGTTTCAATACTATTATAATTTTCTTTGAAATATTCAAATTATAACATGTTCAATTTGTTAATGTTTTCTATATATAGTATAAATGTAATTTAATGACTGACTTTGATAAAAATTTATATTGTTTTCAGATGACAGATTCTTCAAAATAGAATCTACATAAACTTTAAATGGAATTTCAGAAAATGATTTTTTAATGTGAAAAATTTCCGTCATTTAACAATGTATATATGACCACAGTATATTTTTAAGTTAATGAAATGGAAGCCTAATTTCTTTAAAGGTATGATATTTAGTAGTTTGATATTATGTATATAAAAATATTTTCAGTAATACTAAAATTATTTTATATTTCTTTTATATCTTTAACATTTTTAATTTTTATGTCAACTAGTCATAGTAGATTAAATAATTTGTAAATAATCAATTTTTAGTTGTACTATTTTATTTAATGTAATATTGCACTTGTACAATTAAAGTATTTTTATAAAACATATTCATGTTAGGGAATTAACTTATGAAATATTTTAAATTCAAAGTAATAGATCAAGATTACATTTTGCTTTTTCTAGATCATGTAGAAATTTATAAAATTCACTGATTGTCATTTCTATAAAAACATTCCTAGTTTTGCCATTTTCTTCTAAATTTAATTTTAAATGCAGAAACGATTTCCCCATGTTGTCAGACTCATTACTCGCCGCAGTTACTGCAAAAATTTATCGTTCAGTGTTATATTATTTTACAAACATATTATATATATGGAAAAGAATTATTCCTCATTGACAATTGTTATATATATATTTTATATTCTAATATATATACATATATACTTCATTTTCTTATTTAACATAAAGAAGGATGACGAGAGTAACTACTTTACAATTTATCAATTATTTTATAAATTTTATTTAACGTAAAACAATTTCTAAAATGATTTTGAGGTTAGATTCGTACCACCAAATCTCCACGAAATATCAAGGATTTTTGTAACATTTTTAACCATCTTGTATTCAAAATAAACTTTTTTATATATTTGCTAACAGTGACTTTGTTTAAGTTCTACCTGTTATTAAACATGAAATATTATATTGAAAAATACTGCAGCGATCTCTATACTTAAGTGAATGCAACAAGTGTAAATTATAAAGGCGCGAATAATATGAATGTACATCACCGTTTCGGGTAAAAGAAAAGTATTATACAATTATTCTATTAATAATTAATTTTTATATTGAAGTGACTATGAAATAATATATTTTAATTTAGAATTATGCAGTGATTATATTACACGAATATAATCAAATGAATATGTAATTTTAACCTGATTAGATGATATATTTTTATATCATATGAACGTATTAAAGTAAGATTATATATTTTTATTTATATTTAATTATATGTTATAATGTATTTAATATTTTTGTTATGTTTAAATATTTTATATTCACAGCATTATATTTAAGTATTTTTATTTTATTTTCTCGATTATCTTTAGAATTTTATAATTGATAGAATTAGAAAATTAAAATTTATTTAATTTAAGCGTGCTTTACTTCGTTAACATTGATCTATTAATGAAAGTGAAATATTTCAAATTTTTATCTTCCGAGTTCAGCTGGATGACTAATTAGATAAAAAACATTACCGTGGTCTTGATATGGTTAGAAAATTGATTCTGATAAATTTTTTTGATGTTGTACATTCGGTCTGAAAGAAAAATAGCTAGAATTAAAAAACACCAGAATGCAATAAAATCTAATGTTAGTTTCATAGTACTTGTATCACGAGTAATTGGGGTAGATTTACAAAAGCCAGAGTTCATTTGTAGCATATCCAAGAGAAAACTCGAGACTCGTTTCAACCAACAGTATCAAGTAAAATTTAGACTCTTAGAGTAATAGACGTTACAATGCAAAACAGATGATGAGTATCAGGTTCAGGAAGAAATTTTATTCTTCTCTTTTAGTTGCGAATTTCATTGACAATAATAATGAGATTTCCGTGGTTTGCGTAATCTTTTTTTTTCTTATCATACCAAAAAAAGAAAAAAACATCTGCACAGATCTATTCTTACTTCATAACATGATCTCACGTTGTTATCGGTGATTGATACTTGTTGATTATATTTTTAATTACGTAAATGTTTGCTTCTGAATGTAACACGGATTTTGTTCGTTATTCGCCTTAAGATAAAGAGCTTCTTTTCAGTATTTTCGTTTCTGAAAGGAGAGAGATTTGTTATATTCTTTGAAGTAATAACCGATAATAAATGGAGCAGCTTGCAAAGTGTCGTAATGCTTAATTTAATTCTTTACAGCTACAGTGAGAAAATGTCTCGGATTTTTGTAAAGTATGGATATTTCTTTTAGCAAGATAGAAAGCGAATGAGAGAAAGAGAAAGATAAAGAGGGATATTCGCGATAAGTCGTACGAACATAACAAATATAAATGCTCCTACTATGTACCAAAGTGCAAACTAAAAATAATACCTCCAGGCACAACCACTTTGGATGGTGTGCGTTATCCAAGATATTTTTATATGATAAAGAATAAAAAAAAGATATATCTGTCAGAGGTTCTAGAGGAACGTCACGATTAGAACTTGCGGAGAAGGTGTTCAACTGTGTTTCGTTCGTGTCGATTAAGGACGAGGGGTATCGTGTGTCGTGCTATCTGAATTTATATGCAAATTTTCTCTATAGCGCGCCATTGTTTTCTCGACATTCATAAATAAGGGATGCTAGAATCACGGATGAATCTCTTTACCGAAAGATTGCGGTTTAGTTTCACGCAAATGGTACATCGGAACTTTCAAAATACGCCATATTTGTTGTTGAAGCTTGTTAGAATTTCTAATTAAACCACACGCCGAAATGATAAATCTGTCTTAAGCTACTCCGGCTTTAGGTCACTTGGTAATAAGTTTGTAAAGTTTCTTCGTGCGTACTTGCTCCGAGGCATCGAGAGATTATGATCAAGTTATCATAATTACCAGATAATCTAAACGTTATTTTCGTTCGGCTATCCTTCAAGATAGCTCAAAATTCAAGCTTCCATCGGCTCGTTTCTTATTGATATATTTCATACTACCTCTCTCTATTATTCACTCGTTGTACAAGAGACGAAAATACGAGGAGAAGACATTTTTTCACATGCCTTTAAGAAAGTGGAACAGCAAAATTGAACAATTTTGAACCGATGAAATCATTTAAGTAATTTTTTAACAATTTTAATATAAATGAATCGAATGATTTTAACGAGCACTGTCTTTCGTTTGACTTTTGCATATTTTCATTAATCATGTACGAGCAAGCAAATAAATTTTATGTGCAAAAACCATGCAAAACCAGTAGATTTTTGGTCTCAAATATATCAAGCTATGTTTGCACTCCCGTTGAAAGCGAGAAAACATTTGACAAAAGGGGATTGAAGTTAGGTGATTCGATTAAATAACTCGGTAAGACAAAGAGAAAGAAAGAGCAACAGTCATAAAATCTAGGAAGGAGAACAAGACATTACAGCGCAGTCTACGTCAATTCAAGGAGAAAGTTCGCATAAGCGGCACTATTTTAAAAAGCATCCCTGTAGAGATACCTATCTTAGGCATCTCTTTTTTTGTCCTTTTATCGCTCGACTTTTTGCACGCTGCTTTACTGTTGCTGCACAATTAAACTCAAGAAATATGGTGTTGCTTTGAATATGGAAAATTTCTTATTACATCGCTTTGTTACGCTCACGGTAAAAAAAAGATTACGGTGTTAATAAGTATTCTCTTTTCTCCCTCACAATTATTAAAAGAAAAAACAACTCGTATAGACGATATGTGCGACTGAATACGTGGGACCAAGTATCGGGCTTTGAAGTAAAAACAATTTCGCGCGACACGAAATTTTCGCGATGGTCGTTTTGTCGCAAAAACCTCATCGATCGGTTGGCAAATTTTATAGGCCAGTTTTTCGGGCGAAATTTCACAGGCCGGCAAAAATGGTACGTGGTAATAAAGCATGTGGCGTTATAATTTCGTAAATTATAGTCGGACTAATGCGGCCGTGTATGCAGTTTTACACCCCCACCAAGTTTAATAAAATTCATCCGGCAACCGTGACCACGTGCACCCTCGTGCACATAGACGAGCCTCTAGCTTAGTGTTCTCTCGACACTATCGTTCGATCGTGATTGTGTTGGTGATTCCTGCAACTGGGTGGGGCGGTACGCGAGCGCTTGCGTCAGATAAGACATCCAGGAGCGTGTCTCCTGGGTTATCCTTAAAATATCCAGGCTATCCTATTACCACGAAATTCGAATCGCGCTGTCTTATCATTAATCACGGCCACCCTTTGACGAGCATAGTAGCTAGGACAGCCTGTAGTGTCCTTTTTCCATCGGGTCTGTATGCCGTTTGTGCGCGTTTTAGAACACGATGCGCGCGGTCGTCATGTTTGACTTTCCCTTCCCCTGTCATGTATTTCCTTTTAACTTCTCTTTTGCGATATTTTTTCAATTCCTACGTCGTTGGTAGTTCTCTTCAGGAGCAACGATTCATGGCGAACCACTGAAAGAGAACGAAGCGATAAATCTACGCGCCATGAACGAAGTACTCGGCAGCTTGCCCTTGTGCTCACTCGATCGACTTTTATTTCAAAGGTGGCTGGAAAGGGACAGTCGGGAGAAAAATTAGAAAGAGAGAAAGAAAGAGAGAGAGAGAGGGAGAAAGTAAGGGAAGGAGATAACGTCGTACAGATAAGAGGGAGAGAAAGAGAGAGATAAAGCAAGTTGAGCCTAAGGGAAAAATAAGGATGAAGAGGAGGGAGAGTTTGGATGCGCGTACGACGTGAAACACGGCCCAGTAATTTGGAGAAAATTTAAAGCGCTCTGTCGGGGTAATTGCATAGGCGTCTCTATGCCGCTGTGTGCGCCATTCCCCACCGCGTTCTCTTTTTTCTTCTTCTTTCTTTTTTTTCTTTCTCTTGTCTCTACAGGTTTGTTTTTCATCGGGAAGCGAGAAGACTGAAAAAGCTTCTAATTAAATGATACGCTCGCGCTTTCCTGCCGACAAAGAATGTATCAAACGCGTACACGATAAAATTCTGTGGAATAGAAAGACGAGACGAATGGAAAAGATGAGACACGTCCACAGGTACAAATACGGAACGATCTACTTTCGGACAGCATGCTCGACTATGTTCACGGTGTTCCGAGAACTTATTACGATAAAGATCCACAGTTAGTTTTCGCGAAGTAACCGTGGAGAATGAAAAAAAGAGAGAAAGAGAGATAGATAGAGAGAGAGAGTTCATCCAGAGGAAAGGAGAGGATAAATTTGATGGCGCAAGGCCGAATAAATCGCGGTTGTCCGATGGGATAGACCGATTCTTGAAACGCGAAGGATCCGGCGTTTTCATTTTTAAAGAATTGCGCGTTTCAGCGATCTTGCCTGGTTCGTCCACTCTGCCCAGGACATACTAAATGCGGTGCACGCTGCAAACGAGTCGTCTTTGTCCGGCAAAGTATCCTCGGAATACGTCGCCACGTAATTTCCAACGTCGAACGTGTACGCCGACGCGTGATAAACGACAAAAAGGAAGAAAAAATGACTCCGTCCAGCAGGGTAGGGAGGGGAGGAGGTAAAAAAAAAAACAAGTAGCCAGTGCAGGGCGGATGGAGAGAAGCACGGTTGTGCGATTAGAGATGAGAGGAAAAGAGGGAGAAAGAGAGGAGAGACGCGAACCTAAGTGGGAAGGAGAAAAGACGAGAGTAACGACGGCGTGTGTACTAGTCCGTTTCGAGCGACACGATGTGTTTCCCCACGCTTTTTGTTTTAATTTCGTAGAGGCCACCAACTCTCGCGCCTTCTCTCCCCCGTTTCTCTCTTTTTCTCCTGTTTCCTCTCTCATGGGAACCCCGCGAAATGTACCACGGTGGTTTTCAGCACTGTGGATGCTGCTAGCTATATATCCACCATCCTCTTCTTTTACTCACTCTCTCTCTCTCTCTCTCTCTCTCCTCTTTTTCCATCGTCCTCCCACTATCCCTTGTTCCTCTCACCTCCCAGTACTCCCCTAACCCCGTTTCCTCCGTCGTTCCCACCATTCGTGCCGTATCCCTTCTCCTTGCACGCTTTCGCCGCCACCCCTACGAGTCGGCGAAGGGCTGAACCGGCCAGTGCAATTCACGACGAGATCGACGACGAGTCTACGCATCTCCCGCGTCCCCTGTACTATCGTGATTTTTTCATGCGTTGCTCGCCCGCGTTTTGCCGCGCGGTAAACGGTACCATTTTGTCTTTCGTTTCATTTCGATTTCGTTCGCGGCCGTCTCTGTTCGTCAGTTCGCCGGCCCACTCACAAAAACGGCCACGTACCACATTTCACTACGTTTTGCCTCGAGCTCGTTCCATTAGAGACGCTTTGTTCGCGCCTACCTCGGTTCGTCTTCTCGGCTCTTCCTTTCACGTCGTTTCGATTTCAGCCTCGTTACGCGTCATGCCCCGTCGCGTCGAGCGCGTTTATTCTTCCTTAGGTTAATTAGCGTGCGGCCCAGTTTAATGATCTTTCGAACGTCATTAAACTCTCGCTCGGCCGAGGTGCACTCGAAACGTGAACTTCGACTGGGAAATGCCGCGTCAAGTAGCTGGGAAATGATACGTTCGGGACGACGATGTAACTTCGAGGGTCGTTAAGCGGGCCGACAACTTATCGGCGGGATGTCAACATCGTGCCTGTCTCCTGTCCAATTCGACGATCTTGTAATCCATCGAACGCTACAGAATGCAACGATGGCACGTAAGTCTGCATCAACGTTCTTTTCAATTTGTCATTTTCATCCGTGTTTCTTCGCTCTCTCCGCGCTGTCACTCCCAGCCATCGTCGATTTAGTTCATTGTCTCGTTGTCTCTCGATGAACGGATACGGTTGCCGGAACGATTAAAGCCGATGCAAAGCGCAATTGTCACGAGTCGAACGAGAGAAAGAATCCGTTTGAGAGGAGAGCCAACAGAGCACCGGGGAAATATCGAAGAAATTTATAACCTCGTGATTCCTTGAATACATTTTCTTCCCCTTTCTTTTTGTTCCCTTAGCTGCGGCGGTCCGGTCTTTTCTTTTCCTTTTTTTTTTTTTACGGCTCGGCAACTCATTGAGTATTCATTCAATATACACGTTTTTTCTGCGGCCTGTACTCCTTCTCGACGTGCACGGTACAAGTGTCTGTCTGTGTAACAACGTCCGTATCTACTTGAATTCTTTTCGAGTGTCAGACGTTTTTTGCGTAAAAGCGGGTCAAAAGAACGGACGGAATCTCTCTCTCTCTCTCTCTCTCTCTCTCTCTCTCTGCGTACTGTAGTACGTATCCAACGATGTCTATGTGTACGTGTTTGTACGTGTTCCTCTTCACGTGCATATGTACGTTGCGCGATAAAGTAAGTAAATAAAGATGCGTGAAAACAAGGGTGAATTTTGCTTAATGTTTCGGATTAACCGCGTTATCCTTGCGTACCGTAGGCAGCGTAGGGGATTCCGCGATCCAGAAACACGATAAAACTAGATTTTAACTCTGGCGATAAATTTTCATCGTTCAAAGGGTATTCTCGTGACGTCGACTTATCTGTCGAGCAATCGGGTGACAGTTTAACGAAGGACTTAATTGTAGAATGTAAATCGTCGACGAGGCTCCGGCGGATACGGTTCGCGATTATCCACACGATAGTTGCAATTCCGTGTTCTGTAGAAGCTCGAAATTATCGAATAAACGGGAACTACCTAGTAGCGGTAGTTTGGTAGAGTTGCCGGTTGACTGCGTCGGCTACGAGCTTAGAAAACGCGGCATTCGTGTAAGGAAACAGTCGAGCTGTATTTCTAACGTCGACGGGATACAACTGAATATCGGTGACGTGTTCCGCTTCGTGCAACGCCGAGAGGGAAAAAGCCTCGGTTGCAAGAAACAGGAAAAAAGGAAAGAAAAGAAAAGAAAAAAAAAGAAAGGAAGGAGAAGGAGCACACGAGAAAGACAAAGAAGGAGAATGATAGATAGAGAAAGTGGGAAAAAAAAGAGGGACTCGTTAATTCTGTTTTTTCGTGCACGATAATGGAAACTCTCTTGAACTTTCTTATTCGTTCGTTAGCCACTCCTGGCGCCGTGAAAAGGCAAAGCCTTATTTCGTTTTCGTAGCCGACAAAGAAGAAACTTGTCATCCTAGCGTGGTAATTAAACGGCGATAATTGCGGTGATTACAAGTGAGTAAATCGTTCGGATATCGGAAGTTTCATTTGGCATATAAATTTTATTACCACCGCGTCCGATCGGCACGTAAACGATTACTTTAATTGGTCCGGCGTGTTCCATCGCGTTTCCCGATAATTGTTCATAATAATAAAATAACGCAAGACTATGTCACCGATGCCGGGGCTAGCATTAAACTAGCATGGATTTCGCGTTACGTGACAGCGTACGCGCCACGACGAGAAAAGCAGAAGGGTGACCAGCGAAATTTATTCGATCTCAAAGCGAACCGTTTCACCGTGAAACGACTCTTTGTAGTCGTTAAAATAATCCGGCGAAACCTGTTAAACGTACTTCGTTATTCAAATTCCGTTGTAAAACGTACCTCACAAGTTTGCAAACATCTAATTAAATGACCGGCCGATAGAGCAATGCGTGCAACGTAATTTCCGCTAATGAGCGGAATACCCTGTTAGAAGAAAACTTCGCGCGAAAAGGGATTAGAAGAGATTTCGCAGTCAGCTCGCAGATTAGTTTCCCATGAAACAACAGGTAAATTCCTCTTCGTCTTTGTCTTGCTCGTTCATCGTACTTTTCTTTCCGCCGCTTCCTCACTCGTCGTCATCGAGCAAATATTATTCTCCAGAACACGGATTGAATTCCAGTTGGACTTATCCGTGTGCGTGTGTTGTAACTTTAAAAAGGTCCATTCACGATGGATTTCATTGCTGTTAACACCGTGCCCCGCGTTTGTCACTGACGTAAACTGGTGTATGCTTTGTCAGTGAGACAGCTCGAACGTCCCCGTTGATTGCTTTCTTCGATTCCACCCCCTTCTCTCCTATGATCAATAACACTGTCAATAGGTGATGGACGACTAGCAGGAAAATGTATTTTCACCTGAGCGAATTGTACGTTCCAGTAATCCTCCGGCCTCTACGAATTTCAACGGGGGCCCCGCCTTGTCCATTCCGAGCCGGTCAGTTCGAATTGATTCGCGTTCGAACTAATTTCACGGGATGATTGCTCCCCGAGAGATAGAGGCGAACGCGTTCCACGCGTTGGAAGAAGTTTGCATAGATGACACGCCGCGATATCAAATCGCAGGGAATGACAAACGCACGATGTTGCTCGAAATTTCGGCGATCATTTCAAAACGGAGAAATTAAGTGGCGAATAATTGTAATCGATGCACCGTTGTCGCGATAATATCACGTCTGGGACGAATAAATATTGGCCCATTAGGGTGTTTTATTGTATACCATATATATTCGCCGTCGTGCTCCATGGAGAATTGAAAATATATCAACAATTTGCAGTAATTTACCATCGCGCATAACAAATTTGATACACTTTCTCGCAATCTCTCGCTGCATTTTCGTCGTCGTAATATATAATTTACCGTAGGCGTGATTACGTTCGCGCGCGCGCGCGCGCGTGCGTGTGTTGTAACATTTCGCTCGCGAAAAAGAAAAAAGAAAAAAGAAAAGAAGCGAGAAAGATCGTTAAGAGAAATTATTAAATGGTCAGCATTGCAAAAAATTCCTCGAGCTTGAACCGTTTTAATAAAACGTCGCTCCACATCTCTCGCGTACTCTCCCCTTTCGCAGAATATCAAACGTAAAACGTTTCTGCGCTGGGAGAATAGCTTCTCGCAAAAATCTCGATCGCTAGTGGCTAGCATCTCAACCGTACTGCGGCATTTATATTTTTCGCCTTTTTTCCCCTCTCTTTTCCTTGCTCTTCATTCTACTCCGTTTCCTCCGCGCTCCTCCGCGGGAAAGTATTTCTTCCCGAGAGACAAAACGTTGTTCATGCTTTCGTTCTACACTTTCCTCCCCATTTAATGACCACACAATGCGACTCGACTCTTAGCGCTCATCGTATAATATTCTCCGCGGGCGCGAGTTCTTCACAATTGTTTTTCAAAGCTTCATCCCGGTCCATTGTGAAAGAGAAAACCTTGGCTTTCCCTTCCGCGACGAGAATGTCAATCACATTTAACGGAACCACCCTCTCCCCCGATTTCGTTGAAACCCAATTTCGATCGAACGCCCTTCGCGAATGTCGCGACGTGTAACTAACTACTCTGTCGGGTGTAACTCCAGAAAAAATAATATTTTTAACCGTGTACGGTCACAGAGCGTGAATACGTGCGAAATTATGCACATATGTAATGCGAATCGATACTCGGTGTATAATACATAGCCTCGATATGAATGAATACCAAACAGGATGATACAGATTTTCAATTAACCGCTGTTCCACATGCGTATTCATCGACGTTCCTTCGTTCGTTCGTTCGTTCGTTCGTTCATTCGTTTCGTTTCGTTTCGTTTCGTTTCGTTTCGTTTCGTTTCGTTTCGTTTCGTTTCGTTTCGTTGTAAATGAACATATACTTGTATATATGTAGAGAGGAGGGGGTTGGTCGTATGTAGGTGTGGACGTAGACGGACAAAGAGAGGGAACGCGCGACGCCGCGCCGGGATGAAACGTATTGCGTCGCTGTGGCGTTCGCCACGATACCGTTGTCCGGACCGAATAAAGGGCAACGATTTTCATTTAAATGTCTTCGGGTCAGTCAAGTGGCCAAATAGGACGTGGCATCCGACGACGATTGACCCGATAATTGATACCGAGCCATAGGTTAAATCGATGCTCAGGATTATCGGCACTTTAATCGTCACGGCAATGGTGCAATTTCGTGTACCACCGAGAGACAAGAGCGAGAGGGAAATCTGCACACAGCGGAGTGAACTTAATTACCAAGTACGGATGCCAAATTCAGGCCAAACCGTTCTATCCTGTTCACGTACGAACGATACGTGTTTATGCGAACGCGAGAGAAAGAGAAAGAGAAAGAGAAAGAGAGAGAGAGAGAGAGAGGAAAGGGAGGAGAACAGATAGAGGAATCTACATTATTCAACGGTCGACTCTTCCGTCAAAGCTTCTTTACGTAATATGCTCCTCTTCTTTCTCTTTTTCTCCCGGTATTAAGTTTTTCGTCATGCTTTCCTCTGTGACGGCCGATCCGTCTGGGACAGTGCCTTTTCAATGAGCCCGTCGTCGAGCTACGACAGGGAGTTCACGTCCGATAAACCCGATAAATTCCGCCGACAAATGTCCTCCCGGATACCAATTAGTATTCATAAAGTCGACCGCTCTTTATCCTCTGCTCCTGATCCTAAATCCTTAATCCGCCATATTCTCCAAGAAGATACGTATCCGTTTGCGAACTCCGTGACTTTGTTCCTCGATAGATTCCAGAGGAATCAAGCCGATCACGCACCCCTCCCCCCTTTTTTTCCACGGATCAGAACCAAGCCAGGTTTCTCAACGCGAAGCACGAACCTTAAACCGCCTCGATACGAGTTGGCGTGTTTATCGAGACACTAATCGTCCGCGGTCTTAATTTCGAAAGGAGTACGGCGAAAAAACATAGGCGAGAAAAAGCCGAGTCGCGTGTATCGCGAAAAGAAAAACTCAGTTATTATACGTTATATCGATATAAGAGAAATTGAGTCGATGAAATACTCGAGTTACTCGCTGAGCACGCCAAGAAGCACAAGAGCAGACTTATTAAGAGTAGTTCGTGTTTTCTAACGTGTTTATTATTCAGAACGATCCGCGAGTTTCAACGCTGAGAATTCTCAGGGAGGATGGCCGTTCGAAATATCGAATCTTTTCACTTACCCGGAACTTTTAAACGATTCAGGTAAAAGATTCAGGGAACACTTTCCTATTATACCTCGAGGAATTCCTTTTATCGAAGCGAAAGCGCGTTCCAAAAGTGACCGAAAACCTACGACGAGGAGAAACCAAATACAGGCAAACTTTTTTCTGCTCTCAGACGGCGGTGAAACCGAGCAGAAAGAATCCTTGGATCCACGTTTGGTAATTTCCCCCCATTGAATGGCTTGGAAAATATTTAATAGCCGGGAGTTGTATTTCAACGGTGCATAAAATATACCTATGACTGTAGAATTCTCGCGTGTGAGATAATAGCTTGCTGGCAGTAACCATAATCGTTACACCCGCAGACCTTAACGTAAACTAAGAAGGTACATGCTCGGAAGCTGAAAGACAGTGCGCGCACACCCACACGATGTCGTAGCTTTCCCTGAATAATTCACGTTTTACGTCCTTACGTCGCACGGTGTGGTTACACTGGCGTAAAAAGTGGACGAAGAAATATCGTCAGCTTGTTTTTCTTCATCGTCCACCGCACGATCTCACGAACGATCTCTACGGCTCCTCAAAAACTTAATCCCGACGCCATGTTTCCAAGTTTCTGATTTATTATTAGTTTATCTCTTAAATTATGCATTTTACGCCGGAACATTCGCCGACAATTTCACTTGTGTCTCGCGCGACCATCGCACACACACACTCGTATTATCGTTGATGCGCTACCGCCCACCGGTGATTGTTGTTGTTGTTGTTGTTGTTGTTGTTGCCTCTTCCAGCAACGTGAGTTGCACATCATCGTTTATATCCCGTTTGCCTCAGCCCCGTTTTTCCTCATCTTTTTTACCGCTGTGCGACTTGCTCGCGACCTTAGTCGCTCGTTAAATTTCGCGCCGTTTTCCAAGAGCTTAACGCTTCGCGTGGTAAAGATAGGAAGAGGAAGAAGTGCTCTCGTGGTCGTGGAAAAGGTCGCTTTTCACAGGACGTATCGCGCGCTGTGCGCCGTGCCGTGCCGTGCCGTGTCGTGTTAGTCGGCTCCAGTGAAACGCCGCCGTCGCAACGATTCGTTCGCTTCTCGAGGATCCTCTAATAAGTGATGATCTTTTAATAAATGCCGCCTCTGTCGCGTTTCCCATCTTCAGCCTCGCCGCGTCCAAGTGAAAATTTCCACCGTCCGCTCGTCTCTCCAAGAGTCTTCTTCCGTCGAATTGTTTCGAAACGATTCCCTCTTTCTTCTCCCTTTTTTTCACACATACACACACACACACACACATTCTCACTGTCTCACTGTCTCTCTGTCTTTCGTAATTCCCACCGGTTGACTAACGCGTTGAAAACGAAATCGTACATACATGTGTTGCGCGTCGTCGGCCAGATGGAGTTTTACACTCGCGTGTCCCGCGAGATGCTTGTTTTCTACGAGTTTACAATTCCCGGATGATCGAAACAACAACGAGAGTAGCCCGGAGCATTCGTCGAAATTAATTCGCCGAAACTAATTGCGACTTTATTGTCCGATGGTTATTACGCGCGCGCAGCCAGCAGCCCCGAGTTCTCAATTGAATGCGACGAATTAAAATCCGCCTACATAAACGCGAGAATTACGAGCTGTTGCGAGCGACTGAAACGCCGAAGAGAGAAAGCCAAGAGGGAAGAAAGAATTGAAGTGACGTTCTCTTTTCCGCCGCCGCGTATGTTTCCCTCGTTTCCCTCTCGTATTCGAGATCTCCAAGATTTCGGGACTTTGAACTTGAACGAGAAAGCATATCGATTATCATTATGACTTGACGAGCGTCGGGCCTAACGCATAGGGCCGAGACGCTCTTTCGCCGTGCAGATTGCTACACTATACTATCCTGTGTGATCGAATTTCAGGGGGATGAGCAACATCATCAGGGACCACCCTTAAGGAACCGAGTCATCCGTAATCCGTGAAGTAGCGCAGCTCGGTCTAGACCTTGCACGAATACCAGCCACGGGACAGCTCAAATTCCTCAAAGGAACGGGTTAACCACGACGATCTTCCACGAAGACAGGGCCACGCGCTGGTACCCTCGAGGTTTCGCGCAGTAACGTGTACGCGTGCACGTACGCAGGTGGCGGTTCCCGCCACGGAGAGGGAAACTGGAGGAAGTTGAGCCGCAAGCAAGGCAGCAGAAATCGGAGGAGAGGGCGTTAAACTCGGCTCGCTAAAGACGGCTTGCACGGTCGCTTGATAGCCGCAGCAGCCTGCCGCTGCATTCCACAAACTTGCGCAATATCCACAAAGCCAGGAAGCCGCGAAATTCTTTGGCAAATCTTCCGGTGTGTTTGCCTAACCGAGACGAACGTAACGGGCGCGTGAAACGCGGCGACGAGCGAGCAGGAGAAGTTCCGTACACGCCGGTTGAGGGTAGCCGAGCAGCGAAAATACACACGAGTTGAAAAGGGTTGTCTCGTTGAGAAGAAACGTAACGGCCAGCGTCTCTCTGTTATAACGCGCAGCGAGAGCGACGTCGCGTTGGAACGGTTGAGACATCCGTAAACGAGGAACCGGAGAAAGTAGGCGTGACGAGGGTCCGCTTAAGCCAGAATATTAGTCGCGTCACCTAATGATCGTCGTCGTATTTCGCCTCGTCGTCCATCCAGTTTCGTAATATCCAGAGAAGTTTCTACCCGTCGACCTCTCGCGCGAGAATCAGCCGTGTGCGAATTCCGCCAGTTCCGCCGTTCCGGACCCTTCTCCTTCAACGGTGACATTTCCTGTATTTCCAATTAAAACCAGGGCAGAGCAGCCCTGGCAGATTCGCGGAAGGAAGGACAACTGTCGTGACACGGAAGTCTCGACAGTTGGCGGCGGTGAAGACGCGGCAGCACGACCGATTCGTTATCGGTGTTGATGCAGGCAAGTAGACCAGCGGCGGATGTTACGTTATAAGAGGATACGACGGAAGAAGGCGGTCCGGAGGACAGCAGGCGAATCGGACGCTAGGAACAGCTTTCGCCGTTGTGGTAATATTAACGTTAGAAATTAAGCCACCCGTGTTGGTGTTGGCTGAAAGCATCGCGAAATTCTCACGCGATCGCGTTAATATCCAACTCGGAGGAGAGAAGAAAAATCTTGTAGCGGCGAAGTAGAAGCTGCCAAGTGGAAGCGCGAATGTTACTCGTCGACGAGGATCTCTTCCTCTCTCTCTCTCTCTCTCTCTCTCTCCCCTCTCTGTAGCCGTTTGTGCCGTCAGTGTCTCTGTACCGTCGGGTAAAAAGGAAGGCAGAGATTTCTTTCTTCAGAGAAGAAGTAGCCCGTTGGCTGTGGAACAGTAGCGCGGGAACGCTGAAAGCCACTCGAGAAAGAGAGGACCGGGGAAACGCGCTCCACTCTATGGCCTAGAGCATCCTGTATTTCTGATATCGTGCAGAACTCGGTGAACGTTCTGTGCGAAGAAGGTTACCGAATGAAGTCTGAATGAGAAGTTGGTAAGCAAGAAAGTCCTTTCGCCCTCTGCCCCTCATATCCCCGGAGGCATACTATTAACCTTAGTGCCAGAGGCTATCGTCCGACGACGGCTCGCCGCAACGTCTTGCAAACTCGAACAATATACACCGCGGAGCAGTTCCAGTCCGTCGACCGTTTCGACACGTGTATCTTCCAGCTTGTTCTCCGGACGCATGAAAAGGAACTCGGAGTGTCTCGAGTCGTTTCGAGACGCTCGTAATCTATAGCTGCGCCGAACAATAGTCGAACACGACGACCGAGCAACTTGCCAGAGTCTTTTGTGGCACTCGCTCGACTCCTACCTATCGTACGATCGCGATAAGACAAGCTCGAGCAACTGACTTCTGCCACGCTTCGATCGAACCCTCGAAAATCCAAAGGCCTGAAAAGCCTGAAAAGCTAGCCTCGCGAGAAACGTTCGCTCTCGCCTGTAATTTGTGCAAATTAGCATTAACATTTAACGACGCTCGGTCGTCGTCCGTTAATCACATCGCAAAACGCGTTAGTCGCCTCGCAGGGAACTCGATAATCCGTGAACCGGCACGATATCACCGCAAGACCGAGGCAATTGATCCGAGGTTACGGCGATGTTTTAGCTACGCGGAGCTCAGTTCTGCTTCCTAGGTTTCCAGGGCAACAGAAACTTTTCTCTTTCCACGCGATCGCCGCTAATCAATCCTCGCGGAAACGACGAGCTGAGAGCGGAGAGGCAACACGATTGCAACACAACGGAACGCGATAAATGCCTGTTCCCTCTGCCTGTTTTCGAAATATCGAAATAACTCGAGAACGGCGCGAGTCGACGCGGAAGAATCGAGTTTCCGGAGAACGACGTCTCGAGCCAGAGGTAGAGTAGCAACACTTTGGATCTAACCTACGAGAGTTCGTTTCGTGTAAGAAGCGTTTTCAATCTCAGATAAAACCGGCGTGGCTGGGGACCTGGGTCGCGCAGACGATGGTCGAAGGGTTAACGACGGATCGAGCAACGACGCGACACGGTGAATGAGGGCGAGCGAGGCCGAAGCGACGACGACGACGACGACGACGACGACAACAACGACGACGAAGCGCTGGCAATTGGCGGCAAGCTGGGTGAAAAAGGGCGAGGCAGAAAAATATGGTGCACGAGGCCACGGGTCTGTGGCACGGCGCGGGATTCAACGTATCGAGGTGGCTGATGATCATAATACACGGATACCGGGCTACCACCCTCTTGCTATCCATTCTGCTGAACGTGCTGGTGCGAACTGCCGGTGAGTATAGACGTCTGTTCACGTACGTTTCTCTC
This sequence comes from Tetragonula carbonaria, assembly GCA_032399595.1. Classification (NCBI taxonomy): domain Eukaryota; kingdom Metazoa; phylum Arthropoda; class Insecta; order Hymenoptera; family Apidae; genus Tetragonula; species Tetragonula carbonaria. Next base: position 7,929,009 of record JAUCRC010000014.1, read on the forward strand.
GGTTTCCTCGGCACGTTTGTTTCACTCTGCGCCGTAGACGAGCTTCGCTCTCGAATGTTTGCATTTCGCGTTTCACGTTTCGCTCGATGGAACGTACCGTCGTTTCGCCCACGGCAAATCTATTCCACGCTACACGGCATTCGTAATCGTAGCTTTGTCGAGGCCAACCGCGTAATACAACGACCCTGCCCCGGTCTGGGCACCGACTCCCGCTTTCCAACGCCTACCATCGCTTTTATACGTTTTCGCCGTCCTGGCGTAGCACTCGAATCCACTTTCCACCGGCCTCGTCGTATCACCGCAATAATGTCTCCTCGCTTCGACGTCGATCAACCGTAAAGAACTTAACGCGGCCGCCCTTGGGCGAGATTCTCGCGAGTTAAGACGTAAAGTTACCTTGGTTTTTAAAGAATTTCTAGCAAATTGGATCCTCTGTCTGGATAGCGTTTCGATCGGCAACGATCTTTGAGAAGATCTTCAAGCGACCTTTAAGAAAGGTCTTCAAATGTCGCCGGTTTAATCTCGTTTCTTATCAATGGCGAGGCTGAAAGTCACTCCCGTTGAAATTGCATTCATTATTCATGCTCCATCTCGGATGAATATGAATTTCCCCGATTGACGGTGTATCATCGCGCTAATAACTCGAGCAATATCCATCTTGCGATTCTTAATCCTCGAAGACAAGCGTGCAATTAATCGCCGTTTCGCTCGAAAGAGACAAGATTTGATCGCGATCGTCCGCCGTTAATGGACAACCACGCGTCAGGTTCTCAACCTTCGTAAAAGTTTGTGCGGCCTTCTTTATTGCACGTCCTCGTGGCGCGCCGAGGTGTGTACTTTATCGATCATTATTACGCTTTATCATCGAGGCGCTGGCTAAAAGACACCGGATTACGATGAAATTCACCGGAAGCAATAGCGCTTCTCAAACAGGCCCCGAATTAGCTATTATATAGAGTCGTTAATGTAGACCGTTTAACGTGCTAATGCGGTCCCGCGAGCTAAGTTCCATCCTCCGTGTCGCTCCTTTTAAGAAGTTAACTCGGGATTCTCGCCGGATCTTCCAGCGCTGCGGAAACCTTTAAGCTCCTTTCTTTCCGTTATTTCATTATCGTTGCCCGTTGCCCTTTTACACCGGAGCCATTTAACGCCCTTTATTCGTCGCTGTCGGTTAATCGAGCAAATACTATTATTACTAAATTCGAGATATGACGAGCGGTATACGTTGCCATTTTACGCTAGGCCCTTTCAGCCGCCATCGAAGCGAATAACTCATAGCGGATCTCTGCGAAGGAGCGCGTTATCCAACGCGCAAATTACGTCGATCCATCGTCGTTCTCTTTCGTTCGGTAATGCGCAATTAACGCGGAGGCGTTTTAAATTACGAGTTAATAAATTACAGATATATCTCTGTGAGCAGTGGAGCAACACACAGGTCGATTATAATATTGGCGAGGAACGACAAAATTGCTGGTTCGCCGTCGATTAGCAGTGGACTCTTGACGCATACCATTATTGCTATCGAATTACCGCCTCATCGAACCGAAATTGCACCTGAAATTCGATCATTTCGAGAGCCGTTCTTTAACGAAAAGCATTATGAACCCTTGGAAAGACCTACGAGTGGAAGTACTCGTTTATCGTTCGAAAATTGTTGACATTTTGCTTCGATTTCGCTCCATTTTTTCTCTCCCACCCCGCTTTCTCTCTGTTTCTCTGTTTCTCTCTCTCTGGTAATAATCAATAATTCTTCGCGTTCGCTCATTCCATATCGCTCGCGTTTCAACGAGTGTAAGTCTCGTTTACAAACAGGTGGAGGAATTAATGGAAACGTCACGTGTTTTCATTATGCAAATGAATGAACGAAAGTTTTGCAAATAAAGTTTAACTCCGCTGCGAGAGTATAAATCGCGAGTCACGCTTTCATGCGCCAACAGATGTACTGGGTAAATATGTACGTTCGCCGTAGATTACCGTCATAGATACTTCGTAACAAACTGCATCGTACGAGTACAACGTAACGTTTAAACCAGGTGATAAAGCATCGCGAGAATCTCGCGCTTTCAAGCAAAGGAAAATCTCGCGGCGCGCGACTTTCCTATCCTCGTTCCTACGACGTTTCATTTTCGCGTCCGTCGAATCTGAATTAACTCGGTCCGCGCGCGTCGAACGTAATTTTGACTCGTTACATCGATCGAATTATATTTTGAACGAACGAGTGAGCCAAGACGAGCGATAAATTTCTCAGCTGACAACTATATAAGAGCAACATCGTTCTAACGCGATCCGCCGTGAAAAATAACGGGTACCTATCTCGCGTCAAATTCAAGTCAGATTTCAGTCAAATTTAATCCCTTGGATCCACGGGAGTGGAGTGTTTCTATCCCACGGAATTTATTACACGCTGTTTACCATTCTCCTTTCGCGAGAGGAATCAGCCACCCGTCTTGGTTCGCCGCAGATTTCCCAGAGTTCGTTCGGAGGCCGTACCTCCGCGCGTAACTTAATCTGTTTCTGCGTGAAGCGATACCAGCGGGGTTACTTGTTCAATTTAGCAGCACACCGAGAGATGCATCGCTCATGCAAATTTTAGACACGACCCGTTTACCCGGCCGTGCAACTTCCACGCAAGGCTCGGCGATTTACTTAGGGAATCATAGCGGGAGCTAAAGAAAACCTGCCACAGAGCCTGTGTCCTCGTATTCGATAAACAGGTATTCGATAAACGAGCAGCGGGTAGTAAGTTTATAGTCCCCTTCGTCCCCCTTCGAGAGGTCTTCCCTGCCCCGGCGGTGGAGGCCACTGTTAGGCTCGTTTATGAGCGGTTATTCGCTTTATTGCGTTCGTAGCCGGGCAAAAAGCGTCTCTCCGCGAGTCCACGCGAGTCTAAAGAAGCGCGGTAAAAAGGTCGGCAAAGAGAGACAGAGAGAGAGAGAGAGAGAGAGAGACGTTCGGAAGGAAGAAAGAGAGATACACGACGGGAACCCGGTGTGCAGTGTCGCGGTATTTCATCAGTTTGCTCGCTAAATATACTTGGATGAACGAGAAGAGGGAAACCACGCGCGCGATTCAGTTTAGCATTCTATATCCACGACCATCTGCCAGGGGCCGGCTGGTGCACGCGTGCGAATGATGCTCGTTTTGCTTCTGCGGCGGTGGGATTTCAGTCCGAAAAATAGTTTGGCGGATGCCGTTCGAAACGCGAGGGAACGCACCGAGGCGAAACACGATGCGTGTTTCGTGACTGTTCCCCGATGAAGCTTATGCCCGGAGGTATACGCGCGGTTACGTGCCTACGCGTGCTACGTGTTTCCAGCTCACGATACTTGTTATACCTGTGCCGCGTGTCAGACGCGTCTAAGAAACACGAGAACGAGGTCTAAGACGTTTCGAACATTGCCGAGAAATTTGCCTCCGAGGCCGTGATTTACGCGTGTCTCGCGGTGTACGTACTATGGCGCGTCGGGTCGCCTCTCGCCGCGACCCGAGATTTCGAGAGAGCGAAACGATCTTTCGAAAGCAGCCGTGCACTCACGTCGTTGTGTATCAACGACGACGCGGAAAAGGAAGGAACTTAACGCGAAGGAACGAAACGTTCGCGTTATTTCACGCCACCGAGTCGTAGGCAGGTTATTCCCTCGCATTGGGAATAAATCGCAGCCTAGGTGGTTGAAGTTGCCAACCGCGCGAGGGTTGGCGCGACGGGGTGAAGGCGTGCAGCTGGCTGAAGTTACAGCGAAACAAACGAGCTCGACATCGTGGTGTTTTATTTCTAGTTTAGCGAACGTCGGAGAAAAGTTGGTAGTTAAATTGCTCTGAAAGACGCTTAGCGCATGGGAATTTACGAATATTGCCGTTCCTTAAGCTCTAGAAGTATCTCATTTTCCAAGTTTTCAGTAATAACGACACCTTACAGTCGATTATTCCTGTCACGGGATTACTCTTTGCTTTTTTCCCCTCTCCGCCATTTCCTTCCCTCTCGTCGCCGCGTCGCTGCGCGATGTTGCTTCTCGTTTAACGGCTCGCGGTCGATCAGAACGATTACAAAAGCCGGCTTGTCACGCCGGACCGGGAAATTGATTTAACCGCCCGCTAGCTTTTAAAATGTTGATTATCTCGTTCGGCCTGGCTGTTTTTATATCACGCTCATTAATTATATATCACGCTACACCGAACAAGAAGCAACGCGTGAAAGTACGGCGACGCTGTTTCGTCTTTACATTCGGTAAAGCACCACCAGAGAGAGAGAGAGAGAGAGAGAGAGACAGTGAAACGGGGCAATAAAACAAAATTTTCACTCGGTCGAATCTCACCCGAGATCGAATCTTTCGCGTCTTTACTTTGTCTCTTCCGCGACGAGCAGATATTACGCTTCATAACACGGGCGTGGCCCGTTTAAGTTCTTATTATTTTAATAGAAATTCTTGGCACGCTCTCGCTCTCGAAAATAATGAAACTTTTCCCCTTTGGAAGTTTCGCTATTTGTTTTTGCCGATTTTACGCGCCGCCGCTGCAACCGCGGCGTATGTATATTCGGATCCGACGACTCTCCGGGAATCCGAAGTTGGATCGGGCGTCTGACGAATGGAAAAATTCCCGGCTAGTAGATTTGATGTTCTGTTGAATAATAGGCGACCGGCGACAGATGAATGGAAAACGGAAGAAGAGACTCTGCCGAGCTCGCTGCATTCGTTAAACACTCCCCGCCCCGTGGAATCATCCTAACTCTCCTCCCTTCTTATCCGAAGAACTAAACTTTTACTGCCGCGAAAAATCCGACTTCGCCTCGCGAGAAGACAACCAATCATCAGGTCGCAAAACCTGATCGTCGAGCGCCTTTTGATCTTTATCCTTCGGCTCCGATGCGATTTTATGCGCGTATATATATATATATATATATATATATATATATAGCGCGATTGCACGTCAGCTGGCTAGATGGGTATTAAATCCGTGTACGATCAGTCAGACGGAATTTAAATGATGTACTTGCGTGCACAGACGCCCGTGATTATTCGGGTCTTATTAAAATTGCAATTCTTGATTCGCTTTTGCCCATGCGGTATAAAAATTCATCGCGGAGATACGTTACAGATTCACGAGCGTGTATCTCCGGCTGATGCCGCTTTCTGCATGCACGTATAAAGAGGGCAAATGTAATTAATATACACGCGAAAGTTTCCCGCAATCTTTGCTCTTAGTTCCTCTTCTTTTTCTTCTTTTCCTTCTTTTTCTTCTTTTTCTTCTTTTTCTTCTCTTTCTTCTTCTTTCCCCTTTTTTTCTCCCTCTCTTCCTCCCCCCTTTACTCTCTGGAGAGGGATAATATACCGAAGCGGAGGGAAGGAACGAGAAAACCGCCAACGACCCACTAGCATAAGTAAGGAAGCGACGACGCTGACAAGAGAACGTTTTTCTTTTCGGGTAGATGAAGTTTTCCAAACTTTGTTCGAGCAACAGTAAGTCCGTAGTTACCCACCCTCCGCGACAACTTGAAACTTTAAATTATCATTAAAATGATTCGAGGATCTTATTATCCTTGGAAAAAGGAAATTCACTTCTATCGTGTTTCTTTAGTATTTCTTTAGTATTTCTTTGGCAAAACCTATGCTCTATTAACGCACTCCTGTCCCCGTGTATTCGCGTATCACGTTGTACATACTCGAACCGATCGATCGATCGTATTTTTTCCCCGACTTATCTTATACGACGCTCGTTCCGTCAACATTCATCCTGATTCACAGGTTTCGATGAAAATTGGTGAAAATTCGAACGAGAGGCAAACAACAGACCGCGTTAAAACTACAAGCCGTCGTACAAAGACGGATGGACGTTGATTTGAAAGTTGATTTGCGACTCGCCGCGACGTTTAGCCGTTAGAGTTGTTTAAAATGTAAAATTGGAAACGTTGGTAGCGCGCGGTGCGGCCAAGTGCAAGTATCCTCCACCGCGATTTCTCGCGCGACTTCTTTCTCGCTGACATTTCCATTTGACGCCTGATCGCCGTTTCCCTGCTCGCTCGCTCGCTGTTGGCAAATAAACACGAGGAAAGAACAATCCTCCGTTTTCCCGACAAATCCTTCGGGGCTATTCGAACGAGGCGCGCATAAATATTTGAAGGGGTCGATAGGTGGCAGAGTGGAAAGGGGTTAAGTAAAGTCCAGAGGAAAGCCTCTTAACGAGAGGATCCTCCTCGTGGGTACAACGAGCTTTGTGCCGGGGAAAATCACCCCTGGTATCCTTCCACGACACGGCTACGACTCCTTTGATTTAATGGCTATTTTTTTTTTCAGAGTACCCGACAGCGGTCATGGCGGAGATCGTCCCGGTGAACGGGAATTCGTTGGAGGCCAGCATGAAACCGTTGGACATCGACCTGCCGCCGACGCTTCCGATGAGCTTCGGCACCGAAAATTCCACCGTGATCTCCGCCCAATCTGGATCGACCGCGCTTCTGCCCTGCGTCGTCCATAATCTGGGCGATGGAATGGTGAGATTCGAATCCGGCGAACGTTCCTCAGAAACGTTTTTTTTTCTTTTTCTTTTTTCTTTGGTAAGAAAGCGTTGCCCCGAATCGAGATTCTCTCTCTCTCTCTCTCTCTGTCTCTCTCTGTCTCTCTCTCGGGTAACTTTCGCTCCCAAGGGCGTAGAAAAGTTATTATCATATCAACGTAAGAGTCGAAGCTGTCCGGCCCGGGATCTTTGAGGGAATCGAGGGAAATCAGGATTGGTGGTTGTCGACGGGTGGTATAAGAGACGACAGGATTTAAAAAAGAAAAAAAGAAAGAGAAAGAAAGAAAAGAAAGGAAAGAGACACGGCAAAAATAAAACGCGCAGCCATTTGTTTTCACGGACGGATTTTCATAGGTGGATCGTAAATTCTCGTTGTCGCTCGTAGGCTCGTCTTTGTTGGATCGATGAGTATCGCTCGTTCTAGATCGTATAGATTCTTTTAAATGCTCGTCGCTACGCGATTATTACTACCGAGTGAAGCGAAACCGGAGGGTAACCAGTTGGGAGAAGAAAGATTTTAATTGAAATAAGGACGGTCGAGACTTCTAATTGGAAGGTTTATTCGCGGGCCGCGGTCCTGGATGAAATGGAATTAAAATCTAAAGAGTCAGTGCTACACCGGGTTTTTAACTTTTCCAGTTGTGTCTCTTTCTTTCTCTCGGTTGTATTGTTAAGCGACCAAGGTCGCTTCGCCAGTCAGTCAGATAACATGCTAATAGCTTTCAACGATATTCTATGGACCGTAGTCGGTTATTTTATTACCATTACCTCCCGAAGGGTTTGCACGAACGTACAAAATAGACGACTCTGATACCCGGTCTGATTGTCTTAATGAAATTTTCGACGAGGGAACAGAAGTTGAGAAAAAAGAAGAGAAAGAAATCTGGAGTGAAGTGAAACAAGGCGAGACGAGCGAGAGGCAGAGGAAAGAAAGAAGACGAATCGGGAGAGAGAATTCAGTGGTTCTTTCGTTTAGCTCGACAAGTTTCCAAAGTTGCGAAATAAAATGTTTGCGTTTCCCTTCGTTAGACGAATTCGCTACCCGAGGGTTCACCCTTTGTTAGTTTCCGTTCACCTGTACGCCGAGACTTCGAGGCGCGCTTACACGGGGACTTGGAAATCGATGCGAGAGCAGAACCGATTCGCTATCTCGAACTTCTCGTTCCCTATTTTTAACGGAGCGAAATTCCTCGTGAGGAGGAAGAAGAAGGAACTGAAAGGGAAGAAAGAAAGAAAGAGCACGTCAAATGAAACAGAGTTTAACTGCTCGTGACGACGGCGAATTGTTTTATGGTCGCCGAACGAACAACAAACGCTGCTGAAGAGAAAAAGAGGAGAGAACACGAGAGAAGAGAGAAACGAGCACGCTTCCTTCTAAATTAGTGACTCGTAACAAAATTTCATAATGCATTAGTACTCGACGGGGAGGAGGAGCAGGCGAGTAAGGACTGTGCCCCGTGCATAGAAAACTCTGCAATCAAAAGTTGAGTACAGGGAACGAAGAACGTGAACCGTTTCATCAGGCGACATATTCGCGAGACTTTATCGCCGCCGTGCGAGCGCGCGTTACGTTTCAATGGCAAACACTTTGCGTGTCGCGCGCAATTAGCTTCGACGTGCTCGCGTTCGCGTTAATGCGGTCGGTGCACGTTACGCGACACAGGCAAAACGATAACGCTTCGGCCGTGATCTCTCCGTGATTTAAACGCCAGAAAAGGCGAAACATTCGGGCGAATGGTGGTTGCGTCCATGGTGTGTATACACGACGAATTGTTGCCGCGATGCAAGGAAAAGGAAAAGAGAAAGAGCCGAGAATGCGCGGGCCATTAAAGCGCGTCGTTTCATTCGCGAAACGAAAAATCAGAGCGAAATGTTCGGCAACCGGAAGCCAGTTTTCCCATCCAATCTTACGAGATATGCCTGACGTTTTGTTCGTTGCCGTGCACGCGCAGCACCGCCACCGCCGCCATTCGAAAACTGTTTTTCCCGGATGGGTGACGTCGAACGAACCGAGAAACCGAACGGGGAAAAGGGAAAATTCCTCCTGGTCGTTTTTTTTTTCTTTTTTCGCGATATTCACGAAGTTATTACCGCGTTATTTGTCTTTCTCGGCGCGCACGGTGGTCGCGTTACGCAATAATTGGGTAGTCGAGCACGGACCATCAGGGGTGGGAGTTGGAGTATGGAACACAGAGGGACGAGCCGAGTGAGAAGGGAAGGTGGGATCGGGAGGGTGAGTACCGAGGTCGAGTTAAATCGACGCAGGTGGAAATCAATAGGAAGGTCGCCGTCGAACAATTCGCACGCTACTTCTATTGTCGCTACGTGCTCGCTGGCCCGCTCTTATAAAATTTCATTGCGTGCTTGGGGTAACAGCGAACGGAGGAAACCGGCGGGAAAAATAAAGAAAAGTGGAAAAGAGAAGGACGAAGAATGAAGAAGAGTCGGACGAGAAGAAGTGGAGGGATGGAAGAAAGAAAATGGAGAACGGTATGAGATAATGAAACCGGCCGTATCGTCGCACGTGTATCGCTGGATCGCGCGCAAAGTCTTTTGCCATTTTGCGAGGAGAGCCTTGCCTTCTAATTGAATGCGACATCTTCGAACTGAAAGAAGTCTGTGTACGTTTCGACTTATCCCTTGGAAGATTGCCTGTCCTTTATGTGAAATCTCCTTTGTGTAGCCGACGAATAGAGGGTAGAAGCGTCGTATCGATGGTTGAAACGCCGCTACGCTATTTGCTTCGCGGAAGATTGATGCGGCATTACGCGTTCGAGCATCACGTGTCGCGCGTAAAGGGATCTCGTGCACGTTGCGCGAGAGAGCGGCGAAATAAGGACAAGTATTTAAGCACCGCAGGAATTTACCCACATGCGATTCGATTTCCCAAGTTTCTTTGTCTCGTGATTCATTGTCTCGCGGCCAAGTTCTTCAATGCGCACCGGCATCCGTCGTCTATTCGGGCCACGTGTACGCGCCGCAACAGTGACTTGACAAAGGTAAACAGATCGTCTCGAGATTTAATATAATGCCACGGTTATTTCAGCCTCGTCTCTTCAACCAATAGATGGAAAATCGAACGAACGCGTCCGTTTCCTTTTGTAAATTCGCGCGGTTACAGGACTCGCTCTGTGATGTTCCATCGTTTCAATTAATTCCCCGATTCCAGTAATGCCGATTACCCTGTTTCGTCCTTTTTTTCACTTTCCTCCCCCCCTCCTATTATTAAAGCTCTCATCAACGCTAAGTAATACGCACGACCCCGAGATATTCCTACCTATTTCTACCTCTCACCCCCTCGCCATCCATTTTTTCCCTCTGTTTCGCTATCGCGTGTTCTCCATTCTTTCGAATTGCCATTTCGTGCAGCCGGTATTAGGGTAATGGGTATTTTGGTTAAACGGTAGCTTGATAATCCGCGTTCCATCGCCCCACGTGACAGCACTTGCCGATCTTTGAAGCTTTTATCCCGATTGCGCCCGGTCGAAAGTTTTACGTTTATGAATGCGTGCCGCTGCGGTCTTCCCCCTCTTTTGTTCTCTCTCTCCCTCTCTCCTCTCCTTTCTCTCTCCGTTTCTTTATATATATATATATATATATAGTTAGTCTGTTAGAAAATAACGGCAAGCTAACGTTCCGAAAAAAAGGGGTTAACCTGGTTTGGCCGACAGAAATAAAATCGAGGGGCCGAAGCGGGTCGTGGCCGCCTTTTTGCCCGTAATTTACAGTAATATTTGGATTCCGTTCAAACGAGACGAAACCGAAACGCGATGTAAATCTAATTATATCAAATCGGTTGGATCGCTATTGCTCTTTCCGTTTCTCTGTCTCTCACTCTCTGTCTCCTTCTCTTTCTTTTCCTCTTCTACTTTACTACTTTTCTCTTTCGCCTTCAAATCTCGATTAAAACATCACGCGAAACTATGACGATACAGACGACACAGGTATCGTGTCGGAAACGGAGAAACACGCGATCCCATGCTATAAATATCGATTAAGAGAGCGGATGCGGTTCGACGAATTTATTTTAGTGCCGGGCTACGCGAATACTGAACGGGTGGCAACGAAACGGATCGACAATGCGACGGTTTGGTCGGTTTCATGAATAATAATCTCGCCGCGGCACGATTTAAAGGCAAGAAAATAGCAATTACTCACGGACAACTCTGCCATGGAGTTCCTTCGCTATCTAAATCTACGCGCGACTGGAAATTACGTGGAAATTAAGGCGTTATTCCCTCGTTGAATACTGCGAAATCTCTATTCGATTCGCAAGAACTGCGAACGAGCAACTTGCGACGAACGAAAGTTCACATCGTCGACGACGATAGCGTCGAAACTCGGCCGGGGATCATTAATATGAATCGGGGATTTTACAGCGGCCAGACGACGGCACCGACGAAATTCTCAACTCACGGCGCTACAACTTACCGGTTGCGACAATTCCGTAGATCGCAATAGTTTCGAGACGAGATGCACACCCAGCCAACCAGTGTTGAATCAAAGCGAGTACGGTCAGCTTTGATCGAGCACGTGCATTCCTTGACGTCTCTGTCGGTTCTTTATATAACTGCTACTGTTCTTTAGCCTTTTATATTTCATATTTTCACACTCTGCTATCACCAGCTTCTTCCTTTGTGCCATTTTATTCTCGAAACGGCATCTATCGTCGTCGTCGTCGTCGTCGTCGTCGTCGTCGTTGTTGGTGAAGCTTGAAAGCCAGTGAACCACGATCGTAATATAGATACACGCGCGATTTATTACGACGAGCCGGTGAAAGCAAAGGGGGTGGAAAAGGGGGATGTTCGCCGGAGGTTGGGTTTGCATTGTACCGGGGAATCTCTTTGGAAATCACTAACGATCTGTATCCTAGTAATTGGGTGGGCTCGCGGTGCACGAGCTCGATGGGAGCGGGGAGAACGTGAAAGCGATGTAAGGCATCGCGCTGGGAGCTTGTGTCTGCATTCATGCCAGGGAATTGCTCAATAAGCGTGAACCGTTAGAAGGGTGTCTTGAGATCCGGCAAACGTACAAGGACCAATCCTCGGTAGGATAGACGGCCAAAACTTGGCGACTCGGTCTGCTTCCGCTCTCGATCCACGGGTAAACCAGCAACTCGCGCGAAACAGCGCCTGCCCGCCGGAAACTCTTTCCTGTCCATTTGCCCTGCTACCGACTTTTTACACTTTTATACACGACACGATCGTAATTTCCAAGCCCCCGTAGCGTGTTTCGCCCGGTGAAATTTAAGAGCTTGCGAATCGCAGTATCGATAATAGAGCGACGCGGCGTCCGCGAAACGCAAAGGGAAAAAACACACGACGAAAAATAAAAGGGGGCTGGTTATTCCGATCGCTTTGTCCGAGATTCCTCCGCCCATTAAAATTCCCTCTTGCGTCGCAGTCGTCTCACCTGGTTGCAATTAATGTCGCGTCGTCGCGATATAGGCGCCGCGTCCGCGACAAATTACCACTGAACAATTTACATCGTTCGGACGGTATCGAATAATCGGTATGTCGTTAGAGTTCTGAGAGCCGGTATTAATAGCCAGGGGTACGTGTATCTCAAAGGATAACGGGGCTAACACCCAGGTTACTCTCTAATGGTGCAAACTACATATCTGCTCACCGGTGTTCCAAGCGGTCTGAGTGTTTACAACAGGCAACGGTTTCCGTAGTCAAGATCGTTCGTCCTTAAGGCGACCAAGATACACATTGGCGAAGTTTCGCCGAGGCTATTCGAGAACCACTTCGTACACGAGTTTCTCCCCCCACCACCATCTACGGACTTTCGTTGAAAATGGTAACTCGCGTCCCCGCAGGCGTATTCGGTTGCTCGATCCGCGTCAATTGCAAATCCGAACCACCGGTGGGACAGCAGAGATGGGGAAACGACCGGCGTTAGCAATTTCCTTACGCAACAGGCGTGTCGTTCCGTTAGCGTTTGACGAAACGCGAACCAAAGACGGGAGAAGCGGAGACGCGCAAAGAGAAACGCGGCCAACATCGTTATAAACCGGCGCGGCTAACATCGGTGAACGACGGACGATTCGAAATGATGGAAACGGTGTAGTGTTCAGAAGTGTACTTCGGACCAGGACTGTGACTTGCGTTCGGCCAAAGGAAATACCAGGGAAACTCCTGTGAACGCGGTTCACGTATCGCGAGACACGAAGCTCCTTTCAAAATCCGCGTATGAATGGTCGCCGCGCGGATGGTCCGCCTATCTCATTTCCGATTCATTAAATTCTAAAGAGTTGTTTCGTGACGGAGGCCGGGGCAGATAGCGGGGGATAGCTCACGGCCGCAATCCGCGATATATTATGCGCGCGCGGACTTTGATAATAATTTAAACGGCATGTAAATCGAATGGAAGATTGCCGGGGGAACGGCGCGTCGCCGCATAGAAATGCATGTGGCTTAATTAAAACGGCGCTTTTATGAAACAAATATTTATCGCGATGCACCGACGGAAACTAAATTAATCGTCCGCGTGATGAAACCCGCATTTTTTTTTCCTCCTCTCCTCTCTTTTCACTTTGCATTCCGCGCGTATTATGTGGGCGTAAAAAACAGAACGGGAGAGAAACTCTTTGATGGTCAATATTTGTAAACGTTTATTTATCGATACGTATTGTTCATTCGTAAATTGAATTGAGGAGGGGTGGAAAAAAAAGAGAGAAGAGAGGACACGCATTTCGATATACGACACATACTACGCGAGTTTATTTGCACTGGCGCGTGCTCTCTGTATGGTTTTCCCTCCGGCGAGATAAATTTCATTGTTTCGTTGTTTTATAATAAGTATCGATTTTGAAAAAAAAAAATTGCAGTTGCGCACGTACGGCCCGCCCGATCGAGATGCTTGCATTATCTCCGCCAGCAACGCCAGCGCGCGTGTCCTTTTTAATTCGCGCGTGTCGTTTCGCGTTTCCCTCTTTGAGTCCCCTTCCAGGCACGGCAGCCTCCCCACGGATGCCTGGAGGAATTTCTCGCCTCTCCGAGAACAGTTATTTAACCCGATCCTAAGTTACGCAAAGCGGCGGAACAAGGTTTCAGCTTTCGTTTCGCCGATTCGGCTTTCGCGAATGCCCGCGAAACGGATAACGGATCGCCAGGAATTTCCACGATTCCGCAGTGGTGTACGTTGCGTTTATACGTAACGCATTCCAACGATCGTCGAATCGTTTATAGATTTGTGTACCATTAATCAAGTGAGAAGTATAATCGATCGGCGGACTGGGCGTAGTGGGTGTGCAAGGTTTAAAGGTAAACGTGAGCCGACTACCGTATCGCCGCGTTCCTTCATCCACTTGATTACGTAGTTCGATTGAAATTCGTTACGGTGCCCATCTTATTATGGGAACACGTTCTATCGCGATTTCCCTCCCCTCCCCATTGCTCCTCCTTCGCCGGCCAGTTTCCCTTTTCTTTCTTCCCTCCTTCCTTCCTTCTTCTTATTCTTCCACAAATATTTCCAAGACCGCTGGAAGAACGATGGAAGTTCCGCGAGCAAATTTCGAGTGTACGTGAGAAACCGTACCCCGGGGGACGGCGCGCTGCACCGCGCCACTTTTTCTCGTGCGGCTGTTCCACGCTGGTGTCGGCTGTTTATCTGTCCCTTCTCATTATTCTTCGAGATGCAGCAATGATCGCAGGTAATCGTTCCGCTCGTTCCTTCCTCTTGGCATCCTTCTCCGTTCTTTAAACGTCGGCTGAATCTCACGAGAGATTCAGCCTTACGTAAAAGTTTCGCGTCGGTTTGTGCGCGCACTGTGATAGACGCTGGGTGGGCAGGTACATAACTGGAAGCAGGAAGGAAAGAAAAATCGCGTTGGAATTCAAAAGCAAAATGGCATACATAAAATATCGCGGCGAATGAAATATGAGGGTGACATGTTAATGAGATGGGCGGCGATGGGAGGGCGAAGGAGGCACGCGTTGAAAGACGAACGCGCGCGGCAAGTGGAGCAATTCTCGCGGAAACCATCGCGACACATTGGGCTTAACGTTCCGGGTAGGGGTCGTTATCGTCCAAAGACAAATCTCTTTCCCTCTCCAATTCCATGGTCAATTTTTCTACCTCGGGTCGCGCAATCCTTCTCCGCGCCGTGGCAGTCGAATCATTCCATTTAATCTCTCGTTGAGTGTTTGATATCGTTCCGAGGAGAGGCACGAGTGCGTTTTCTCGATACAAGTGCAGCTTGGCGGATTACTTCGGTTTCTCCTTTCGTTTTTTCCTACCTCTTTCACAGGGAGAGCAAATTAAAAGATTAAAAGCACGGGAGATGTAATTGACCGATCCTTGAGAACGAAAGAACGAAAGAACGAAAAAACGAAAGAAAAGAAGAGAGGAGAAAGAGAGAGAGAGAGAGAGACTGTGTATTAAAAGGAAAAGAAATTGAAGAGGTTATCTGTCACGTCGAGATCATATATATTTCACGCAGATCAAAAATGCATGAAGAATTCAATCTCAAGATAGAGAGCTTGCCAAGAGTAATTCGCTCGTTACCTAGATGCCTAAACTTTATGATAGACGTAAAGAAGTATGGAGAAGGTGAGATTCTATCGTCGGGGCGACGGATCTAACTTTTCCTTCTATCCGGCGGCCGTTTCACGGCCAATTCCAACTACCAGCAACGCCATCATCCCGCGGCAAGCTTCGAGGATTATCCTCGTTGATGGCACTTCTCGCAATAGGCTTGCGCGCTTTTAAATACTCGGGCGAAAGCTCACCGTGGAACGTGAAAATAGTCGCTGACAATTGCCGCCCATGGCAAGAATAAAAGTCACGGTACATTACATGGCTCGCCTATTTGTACCCCGATGGCCGTGCGTGCGTATAAGTTTTATAAATTGTGCGCCGCGTCGATATTTCAAGGGGCAAATGTGCAGCGCGAAATATGAAACGAAAAAAAAAAGAAGAAAAAAGTAAAAAAAAAACGTTTACACGGCTACCTTTTGTTCCGACAAGCCCGCATTGCGTCAAGTTTTAATCTAGCCTCTTGTTAACGATAACGATTTTTCTTTGAAATTTTTTATGTATTGGAATACATGATACGACACACGTGCCACGCTGTACCTACGATACAAAAATTGCCAAATTGAACGCAGAAATACGAAAATCGTATCGTCGCGGCGAGTCTGGGTCGTTCGAGGGTCGTAAAAGGTCACCGAGACGCGGATTATCGAGGGGTTGTGAAGTTATTTTTAAATCGCCAAGATGGTTCGAAACGGCTACTGCGACGACGATTATTGTACACTAGCCAACCAACAGGCATTTCGCGTTACATTATAACCCATTTGCAAAAATGGGAATAATAATAATACTCGAAGAAGAAAGGGATATCGAATTTCCAGGTAATGAGGTACTTTCAGCTAGAGTACTCGCTGGAAGGTAGCGGGGAAATATCGGATGCGATCGAACCGAGCGGGTAATAGATAATTTATCCGATAAACGCGAATCACCTGCAGGTAGAATTTCTCACAATGCGTGTCAGAAGGTCTACCATTCCTATCGATAAATTCCGGTCACGAGTCGAGCAATCATCCTGTGTGTCACAGAGTTGGAGAAATTATTCTGACCGAGGGCATTTCTTGCTTGCTCTCAGGTACACGGAATCAACCGAAAGCTCGCGTATAGCAATTACTGATCGTTATTGACGTAGTGCATTTACCTGGCCGTAATACGTGCGCGATATTTGCAAGGCAGTTACTAGTTTTCGAAAGTTACCCAACTACGGTCCCAACTGGATAGTTGCATTTTCGCCAACTTTCTCACCGAACTAATGAATGGTACGTTCGCGCGTGTATCGATACCACTGCGAAAATCACGTACGTGCGTGATCTCAAAATGCTTTATATCGTAGGAACTTTCTTTATTCTTCTCTCTTCCTCTGTGATCAATGAACGTTCGAATCGGACAGGGATACGTTTCGAGGCAGCGGCGAGTCGTTCTCTTCGACCGAGTTAATGTAAGAGGATCCAAGAAGGATCGATGGCCACGAAGTAGAAGAGTTAACGACCATGGCGAAACAGAGACGTCGAGCTACTGTCATAGATAGAAAATACTACGACTAATGGCAGCGTTAATACTCCTAACGTCGGGACAGTAGTTACTGACCGTAATAGACAGACAATGGCAGAGGCTGGAGAGGAGCTCGATATTACATGGAAGTGAATAGTGAGCGTCGCGAGCAGACACAGCGCTTATTTGTTCCTTCCAGCAATATGAAGGTAGCTTATTTCGAAGAAATCGTCGTTCCCTGCCACGATAGATCCGATAGTTGCGAATTATTGTACACACAGGGGAACACACCGACGATTAATTAAAATCTGGATCTGGTAACGGCCGCGCATTTGTCGATAGAACGAGGTACACATATAGAGGGAACTAAATTACTTCCCCTTCGTTTCTCATCGAGCGATTTTTACTGGTGGAAGGAAGAACGTTTCCAATTTCGCAGGGAACAAATGATGAAAAATTCGATCTGTGATAAAAGCGGACCGTGCATTCCGCTCGCAGTAAGTTGAAATTTTTAGTCGTTTTCCACCCACGTAGTAAGGGCACCAGGGAGGTGGAGATCCCCTGGTCGTTACAGGCGAATCCTTCTTTTTCCTGGTTCCCGGTGGTTCACGACCAATTCCGGCCACGGATCATTTTTGTTAACGAGACTTTTTTGCCGGCTCTTCAGGTGTCGTGGATCAAACGAAAGAACGTCCAGGAGTTACTGACCGTAGGACTGACAACGTACGCCAACGACGAGCGATTCCAGGCAATTCATTTCCACCACAGCGAGGATTGGACTCTTCAAATAAAATACGTTCAACCAAGGGATGCTGGATTGTACCAGTGCCAAGTATCCACCCACCCACCCACGAGTATATTTCTGTTCCTCGAGGTTGTCGGTAAGCGTGATATTAAACACCGATATAAGCTATTCGCGTGTGGCCTCTGGCCGATTTTCGGTTATCGCGGCCTCTCCAATTCC
Organism: Tetragonula carbonaria; assembly: GCA_032399595.1. NCBI lineage: Eukaryota > Metazoa > Arthropoda > Insecta > Hymenoptera > Apidae > Tetragonula > Tetragonula carbonaria. The sequence continues at coordinate 7,946,509 of JAUCRC010000014.1, forward strand.
CTTTCCCCCCTCTCTCCTCCTCCGATTCTCCAGTTTTGTTCTTTTTAATACACTTCTCGGCGTTTCACGCTGAAATTTTGTATTAATTTGTTTCGTTGAATGACTAATGAAATTGGCATAAATGTTTCCAGAAAGGATTATTCTTCGTCATTGTTGCCTACGTATATCTCGTTCGCGATCACATTCGACAACGGTGAAAACGTATCGGGAAAATATCGGTTCGATTATTCGTATCGATCGTCTGTCGCTTTTCTTTTTTCTTTCTTTCTTTTTTTTTTTTTATCAACATGCACGACACAATCGACGCACCATCTCTCTCTCTCTCTCTCTCTCTCTCTTCATTTATGCGCACACGTTCTGGTTCATGCACACGCGCGATCACGTATTCCGGCGTATTTCTCCGCCAATATCGTTCTTTTCTTCAGCGTGGCGTTTCGCATTTCGCCGCTACCCGTTCGAAATTACGTCAGCTACTGTAACGAATATTATATAAAACGAGAACGCGGTCAAATGCAGGAAATAAAATCGAAGCAAAATGCGTGTTCCCTTTTGTCGGGAACTGGCTTACAAACGCAAGCTGGAAAAGTGGCGATGTTTTCTACGAAAGGGGCAACGTAAAGAGCATCGTAGCTAGTTAGAGACAGTACACTCTCCAGTCTGGTTTCCTGATAAGAAACCCAACACCGGAATATCTATAGTGGAAATGCTTTTTTCTTATACACTTCGCCTAGGAAAAAGAGGTAGATAGCAGTTTAAGAATTCTCTCTGTTTTATCAGATCACCTATCTCTGGCCGTTTTCTTTTGCCTTTTTTCTTTTTCTTTCTCTCAGTCGCTTGATCGTCGTTCCTTGTTCCAACGCTATTCTCTTTTTTTTCAGCTACGGATTAAGTGTTTACACATTTTCATTCCCATTTACGCAGGTTCTGCATGTCGACGCGTTCCAGGTCCCTCGGAGAAAGAGTCCCTCGGAAAAAGTCTAGAGAGCACTTTTATCTGGATTTTATTAAACAGACGGCCGATCAATAGCGAGGAAACGGTTTTTATCAGACGCAGGAGGCAGAAGTTTCGTGAATTACGACGTTTGGTCCCGGCGTCGCCGTTTTAAGCGACGTTTCTCTCTCTCTCTCTCTCTCTCTCTGTCGTCTCTCCTTTTCTCTCTGTCCCTCTGTCCCTTTCTCTCCCTCGCTCTGTGTTTCGTGTATTTGCATTTAGATTCTGGTTTTTGGAAGTACGCTGCCTCCATATCTATATCTATAGATTTGTACATATACTTCCACATCTATATGTATATATAGTAAGCATACTTTGTTGTGTGTGTGTGTGTGTGTGCGTGCACATGGTACGATCGCGCGAACGCGCCAGTTACTATCTAATTTTGTCCTGGTTTCCGGAACCGTGTTTTTGTCGTGACATCTGACGGATACGTACGAGAGCCTTTCTCAGGTACTTTTAATATTTATGCTCTCTCCTGTCCTCAACCCCATCTCCAGTCCCTTGAATCTGGGACGTGTAATATTTACGTTCCGTCTTGCACGCTGGAAATTCATGGGCCGAGATTTTTCTGATCTGAGGATGATGTATAATAGGATCGCAGCCGCGACGTATTTCGATTATGGCATTTTATACACCGCTAAATGGTCGGTACGGAGGCACGGATTTCGGCGGCAGACGGAATAAGATATACGAATGTTTCATCTGTTTACAATCGAACGAAATATCCTACGGATTTCGACGATCGATTCGCGTGCCTAACGTTCCCTCTGACAATGAGTGAAATCGACTCGTTAATTACCTCGACTGTGTCCCTTTGACTCGCCGCGAATTTAAAGACTCGCCCGTCTTTCGAAGCGACGTCCTTCCGATGAAATTATACCTTTTCCCGTCCATTCGGCCGTCTCCACTGTGAAAGATTTAAAAAGATATCAACGATAAAACGTCGCGACCCTCGAAACTTATAAAAGAATTCGATCGTTCGCTCGTTTCAGATCAGTCCCCCGGGCGAATTTCTCAAACGCTCCACCTCCTCGAGATATCGTATCGCAGTTTCAATAAAAGATACTCCCGTTGTAAAACGCCCGTATTTTGCGTTAAATTTCAACGTTACACTCGAACGAAACGACCGTCACTTGCCGTGCCACCTTTTGAAAAACTACGGGAAATCGATTTCCAGCGGCAACTGTCTGACTATACGCGCGCCCATTCTCTTCGAGCGTAGCCCTCTCCCCTTCCCCCTTCCAGCCCCTCCCGCCATCATGTACTACACGGCGAACAACGGTTAGACAAAGACGAGTCCTCGTCGTGTTAATACTGTCAATCGATTAATTCGAGTTAATCGAAAGAGCATTTTCAGGACGTTTCCATCGTCGCTGGTTATTAACGATTGCTCTTGTCGAACGAACGGCCAGTCGGAGGGTCGAGTAAGAGAGAGAGAGAGAGAGAGAGAGGGAGGGAGAGGAGAACGGAAGAAAAAAGAAATTGGATTACGTAGCTTGCTCGCTAATTAAAAGGCGATCGAAGAGAATGGATCGGAGGAGCCTTTTCTCGCAATCAACAGTATGCGCGTTCGCGAGTGGCTCCGTGGCTGAAAATCAAATTGGATTACCAGAGAATAAGAAGTTGATAAAGACGTATTTAACGAGGGCATCGGCTCGGAAGGAATTGATCTTCCCCGGCAACTTTCGAATCGATAACGATCGTAGCCATTGTCGCAAAGACAGTTTTGAACGTTGACCCTAATGACGCCTCGGTAAATCTTTCTAATAATTAGACAAATAGTATCGTAAAAAAAAGGGAGAAAAAAAAAGAAAAATAGGCGGAGGAAAAGGAGAATTTTTAACGTCCGCGGGATAAATAACTCGCCTCTCGCTTGCCGGTAGGTACGTCGACCTTTCCAAGTATGCGAGCACACGATCGCGTGGCAGATCTAATTTTAATCATCCGATATTGCTACATCACCCTTAAAACTTTCAACACAGGCCGGAGAAGGGATTAGATCACACCACATTTAATAAGCTTCTCAATTTCTGCCGGGTATATAGACTCGAGTTACAATTTCTTTCTCATCGTGAAAATTAATTAAGAAACTAAATTACAAACTACACAACCTGGATAATTCGATCCAGGTGTAATTGAATGCTCGGAAAGCGAGAAAAGATTGGAGCGGAGGAGAAAAAGGGAGAAAAAGGGAGGGAAAAAGCCGGGCGAAACGAGTGAAATAGAGAGAAAGAGAAGTCCGGGCGAGTGAGACGCGATTCGAGAGAGCAAAAATTGGTCAATCCGACGAAGCGTATAAACAACAAAGCGCAATCGCTCTAACGGATCGGTTGAAATTCACGTACGCGGCGAGAAAATCGCATCGCGCCGCGATAGAAAGCGTATCATCGTATTCGGTTGAATCTCGGGCGTCCTTGAATCGTGACGTTTTAATAAATTTCTGACTCGCGACGGATTTCTGTTTTTATTTCCACGACACACGCGTAGTGAAAACACGCGTAGTGGGGGAGCGCGTTCTTTTGCGCGTCCGCCGACGGGATTCAACGCGGTCGATCGCGATACCGAGAGAGAACCACTTGGAGCGTGGACGCTTCAAAAGAGCGTGCCTGTATCACGCAGAAGAGCGCTTAAAACTCGATCCAGGCTGATGTTCATGTGCGTTCGTCCGTGACACGACGTGAAACGGAAGCCCTGTCGCCGGGGGTTGAAGGCGGACGGGCAAAAGTGTATCCGGCTGTGTATCGTGTTTGCAGTGTTCCGTCACACCTGATCCTATAGCGGACTCGCGGACTGTCGTGTCAGTCCGCGTCGGTGAGCGAACAAAGACGGACACGATGGCTCGAGTAAACGGAAAGGTGGTAGTCGGGGGCGTTGTATGTTGGGCTTGTAAAGAGAGAGAGAGAGAGATCGCATTCGTGTAGTAAGGGTAACTTAAAATTCTTCGGGTTGCGTCAGCCTGTGGAAAAGATAGCACAAAGGTTGCCTAAGGTTCATGAGACGGTTGAAAGAACCAGAACGAAAGAGAGAGAGAGAGAGAGAGAGAGAGAGAGAGAGAGAGTGAAAGAGTGGGTGAGAGGGTGAGAGGGTGAGTGGGATTTCGCACGCTATCCCCGTACAACCCTTAACCAACCACGATGCATACCTCATCCTTCCTACTCTACTCATAACCGCCTTGGATCCTAGTAAACAATATGGGATAGAACAGTAAGCTGCTCACGTCTGACGCGTCACGTTCTGCCATTTGCAGAGGCCAGAGCAGAGATAGCCGGTCCCTCGGAAAAGTTCGTGAGGCCAGGTAGCACCCTGCAGCTTCACTGCCTCGTGAAAAAATCGACCGAGACGCCTTCCTATCTATTCTGGTACCATAACTTCCGGATGATCAACTACGACATCGATCAGGGGGTCAATGTCAGCACCGATCTGGCGGGCCGTGAGAGCTGGCTGGAGGTGCCCCGTGCGTCTGATCGTCATTCCGGAAATTACACCTGCGAGGCGAGTAACGCGCAACCGGCGCGGGTGTTGGTGCACGTGTTCAAAGGAGATAATCCGGCGGCGATGCAGCACAGTATCGCGTCCTCGCCATCCGTCATGGCTTGCACCGCGCTATTGATGATGTTCACCACGTTGAAGCTGGTGCTGCATTCCACCGTCACGAACTGACCGCCGTGACGCGTCGCGTAGCCTCGGCCGCTCGAAATCTAGAAAAATGAACGTCGCGATCCCTCTTCTTCGAAGATGAAGCGGACAAAGCGGTGTAACCGCAGCTCGCAGCTCGCAAACGAGGATAGATGTCGTCGAAGCAGCACGCTTCGATCGTACTTTAGAGGACGTTGCAGAAAGGACGGTGCAGTTTGTCCCAACGAGATCGCATCCTCGAGAGACTCTGGCCGGGCCCGAAATCAGGCAGCCTTTGATCTTCGAAAGGTGAGCGGCGTTGTCGTGATATATACGCGTATTAACGTAATTCTTAAGGGATCGAAATCGAACAGTCGAGAGTGGAAGATGCACGTGTGCGTGTTTTCTGCGTGTCTGTCGCTCGTGTGTACGGAGAAGTGAGACAAAAGCGTGTATAACGAGAATAACGTCTGTGTGAAACATTCGAACACGGCGAGTCTAGCCGTGTATCGTTAACGACCGTGCATGTAGCCGACAGCTACTTCGAACGACGCTCACGTATTCGTTGTATCGCGTGAATAACGAAGCATCGTCGCACGAGACGGAAAGATTCCTTACGCTCTAGAACGTTATAGGGCGAACGCCAGTTTCAACGTTTCAACCAGTGTCACCACCGTACATACACACGTGTTTGCTCAAAAGTTGGTATATCGCGCACGAGCTCAACCCCTTGCTCCCTACACACCGTCTGTTAACCCGTTGTGATATGTGTGTAAATATGTAAGCTGCGTGTCACCATCGCGATCGTAGAAGTGTAATTGTGTAATCTGTACTGCGACGAGTGGCACGATTAACGGCGATAATCCTGTCGCGATCTGACTCATTTTCCCCGGCCAAACTTTCCGACCATGTGCCCCTGTGTAGACCTGGTAGCGACAACTTTGTTCTGTGCTAACTCGTCTCTCTCGTTCGTCGCTCGTGAAATTTACGTTACGTTAATGTCAGCGACGGGAGATCGTCGACGGTTTCGTTCGTTCGTTCGCGTTAACGAACGTTTCAGCAAACACTTGGCAAGATAGAAAGATAGAAAAAGAGAGAAAAGAGACAAAGAACGAGACAGAGATCAAGAGCCAGTGGTCGTCACGTTCTACGACGTGCGTGAAGATCGTCGAAAATCGACAAGCGAAAATCCGATTTGTCAAGTTGGGGCAAAAGGGGCAAGTTTACCGAGACATAGTGGAATATTGCATATTCGGCCTATATGTACAGGTGCGTGTAATTAATCGTGATAATCCCGGCGTAATGCAGCACAGCCTAACGACATTATCTTCTATTGCCTTGCTTCGCACAGACGATCTTGCTCATAATGTCTAAATTAGTTCTATCTGACGTCCTCGAAATGACCGTGCTCAGGTGTTACTCGCCGTGTGGGGAAGCGGCGCGGCGATTAACGACCGATGGAGAATCGTTGCAAAAAGTATATCCGAAGTTGTTGACGCGATCGTGTTTCGCGTTTTTTAGCCAATTTGTCGTTGGAAACTCGTGATCGACGAGTAAAATACAAAACTGTTGTGTCGTGTTTAGCGTATATCGCGTTAGAGAAAGTTTACCAAACCCCTTCCCTTCCCTTCCCCTTCCTTGTTAAAAACCAAGCTCGACTGTGCCAATCGCGCATCGATCTTTCGTTTTCCATATCGTATCGTTCGATCGCGTGAAATTTTATTGTACATATATTTTCTATGTCGGTTGTTCGTCGATCTATTAAATTATATGATAAATTATTTATAGAGGAGCGTGGCTCCGTGAATCGCTCGCGAGGTACGCAAGGTGATCATCCTGGACCATAATGTGTTTCGCAGCGTTAGTATTGCCGCATGTTCTCCAAGCTAATCCATTATTTCCTAGGTAGACAGCTGTTTCACGTATCCGTAAACATTGCCAACACGAGGATAATCCAGTTTCTGCAAATAATAAACCCAACGGTTATATTATTATCAAGTCGGTGTGCCCGGATTTCGACGCGAGCAAACGAAATGCTCGCGCGGTGTGCGTCGAAGATTATACACGCCGAGCAATCCCTTCGTATATAACATATACCTGCATCGATCTCGATTACTCCGATCGATTACAAACGGTAACATTTCATCGAGCGTACACACCATTCGACGGGATCCTTTGATTTATGTAAGTTGAAGCGATGGGTTATTTAATGTGATGTTCGACGATATAGTCGCTGTCTGTTCTATGTACATACGTATACATAACATATACATATATTATATATATATATATATATATATACATATAAAAATATGTTACGACGTCGCACAATGTTAATCTCATTTACGGTTGAATAAAGTTTTCATATAAATTCCACTGGACTCTTGGAAACCGCAGACAAGGAATCTTCGATTATTCACGACTTTCGTAATAATAACAGATCGTTCTTTCATCCCTTCGTTTAAAAGCCTCTTTCCCTCTTTTATTAACGGCGCTGGTTTAACACCGTCCCGATGTTTTCCTGATTTCGTACAAATCGATATTCGCGTGGCCTGGCCGAGTAAGAGACAGATGTAAGTAATGAATTACACCTCGATACTGCTCCGTGACACAATAGACAGTATTTTCGTTTCTTCGTGTAATATAACCGGAGCTCTCTTTATCGAAGTAAAATACTAACGGAATGCGATGAGTTCATGGTGCATAAGCATTTTCATTCATATCTCTCTCTCTCTCTCTCTTTCTCTCTCTCTTGTTTCCCCCGTTTCTCCTTCCCGCTCGTTTTCTCCGTCTCTCTCCATCTCTCTCGCTCTTTCTTTCTCCACGTTTCTCCACCCCTCTCCGGAGATAGAGAATAATTTCGCCGTGACACAGTTCGAGCCTCAGTCTCCGATAATAGCTGCATGCTAATGGCATTGTTTGCCACATTAAAATTACCGTTCCGCTCAATCGGCACTAATTGATTATTACGCCGCATCGAAACTATTCAAGAATTACGATCCCATTAATTGACGCAGAGTGGATACTCAAACGATCCGTTACCGCGGAGAGAAAAATCTGCGGTCGTCCAAAGGACGCTATTGTTCCTGTTACCCCTATCCGTTCCTTTGCCCAAGGAACTCAATCTCGTTGAAATTAAACGGAACGCAAACCGGATAATTTATCACGGACTATTGGTTTACACGGTAGTTGGAACACGATCGAAACTAAATTTCACGATCGTGATTCCGGGTATATCCGCGTTGAAGGCGGTTTTAATCGGCACTCGATTATGTTTACCATACACACCATCGAGCGCACTTGATCGAGAAAGAGAGAGAGAGAGAGAGAGAGAGAGAAAGAGAGAGAGATATTCGATGCTAAACTGGAATGCAAGGCGAATTACCTAATCCAACGATGATTTTACCTTCCTGCTCGACTTGTCTAGAATATTGCCGCTTTGGGGAATAGCACGGCTTCCGACCGATACATCCAAACATCGAATTCCCGTGTTAAAACATTCGCATCAACCGGGTTTTGCATTTCGATGAAATCTATTCGATACACCTGATAATACGATATACACCGGAATACAGCGAAACGAAACAGTATCGCCGAGATATCATGGATTTCAAGCGCAATTATACGAGACCCCGTTGCCTAAAGAAATTTTCTTTCGTCGGAAAAATTTGTCATTTTTTTTTCTTTTTCTTTTCTTTTCTTCAGCTTCTCCTTCGAGTTTTTCCTTTCCCGATTTCCGATTGACCCGATTTCAAGGTGGCGGGAATCAGAGCCAGCCTGCAATCAGCAGCCAGCATTCGGGCGTGCTAAATTTGAATCGTTAATATCGTGTATATACCAACAGCCAGCAGATCTGGACGTCATTATTCCAGAAAGATGACTCTAATCTATCCGAGCCGTCTCGTCAACGAGGCAACATCGTCTGGCACCGTTTCCAACTCGTACCTTCTTCGATAGATACGGGTTATACTTTGTCGTCCAGGATACTTCGATTTCACCAACATCGCGAACATCCTGAAATATTTTTCCGAATTACATAAGCTGCCATCTAGAGAGTTTTACTATATCAGTTACGCTTTGAACAGTCAAATGGAAAACCTATCGATTTGAAACGTTAACTGGTTGATCGAACTGTCTCGTGTAACCTATATTACAGCGTGTAACGAGCTACAAGCCGAGCAACAAACAACGTACGTTCGGAAGTTTCAGCTTTGCCGAGGAACTCGTGACTCGAAGCCGAATCATGTTACTACACAACAGGACAGATATCAACGTTTACAGGCGCACAAAGGACTCCTACGTTCCTAATTCCGGCTGAAGATCGGTGTACGATCGGTGGTAGTCGCGTTAGATCCGCCAGGACACTTTCAACCGAACGCGAATCAATTATACGTCTGTGGCCTGTTCCTCCCTATTTCTCTCTTGCCCGACTCCGCATCGCAGCAGTCTGCATACTACATCGGTAATTCGAAGCGCTGACCATGCCACTGGTCATTTTACAACCTCATCGATATGCAGGCAATCCTTTAGCCGTGTATGAAGCGCATGTCCAGGTGAAATGATTGTACAACGATGATCAATCAGAAAGCCGACTCGCTGACCGAAGGCACAACTCCGTGTGTGCGTGTGTGTGTGTGTGTGTGTGTGTGTGTGTGTGTGTGTTTGCCGTGATTTTCAACTCGGCGTGGAAGCTCGGCGAGCCAACTTTCTGCGAAAATGAAATGCAAATTCGCGTTAATGCTGGCGATGTATTCTTTACTTTAGCGGCTGGCGCGTCGTTATCGGGTATCGTGCGTTTCAATTGGTAATGCAAAACGACGTCTCATTTGCACGTTGATTTTCCGTGGATCTCGTTCTTCCATCCATCTCGTGGATTTTCACGGCGGCAGGGCGAACGCGACGAAGTGGAGCGAAGAGCGAAAACGAGGACGAAGATTGATGCTCGATCGTTGAACGCAGTTTAACGAATTAGAAGTTCACGGCGTCAAAACCTGGAAAGTGTATAAGGAGACATCCCGCCAGTAATCTCAGTTGGTAACTGCTTCGAGTTTTAATGCACTTATAGAGACGATAATTCTGATGGCAAGCCTGTTCAAACTTTATCTTCGGCTGAATCGTCATTCACGTCACATCCGTTTATTCCTCTCTCTAAATATACTCTCTCTCTCTCTATCTCTCTCTCGAGCCTGGTTCTTCCAACTCGTTGAGAGGAAACGAGAAACAGCTCGCGGTGAAATCAACGAGGAAACGTTTTGTTACGCTCGAAGCGCTCGCAACTAGCTCGAGTACGATCTCTGTTTCCCGCGTTACCAACTTTTCGAGAAATTAACGAATTAATTCACCGCGTTTACAGGGCCGGATCCCGCCGAGTTCCATGGTACTCGATTAAAGTAGTTTAGCAATACGATATCGTGGAATTGTTTAGCGATTACCGGGCGAGAGCTATGGAGGCTCTCCGTCGACGCCGCGAGAGAATCGATAAGAACGCTCATCGGCCAATACGATACTCGGTTCTGCGGTTATTAGAAAAGAACCGTAAGAACACTCGACGTTTAAAGATTAAAAACGCGATCGGAATCGATTCCTCTTGTTGCTCTCGCTCGGCTTTTCGTGCTGCCAAACGAGAAAAACAACGAAAACTCAAGTATTGACGTTCCAAAGAAGATTATCAGAAAAGATAAAACAATCTCAATTATAGTACACCTACTTCTGTATACAAAGCCGTTCGATGTTTTTTACGCCAATTGAAATAACCCGAAATTATTTTCCGATCGTGCATCACTCTGCACACGTAAAAACGAGAACATGAATTGGCGACGCGATTCTCCTCCTTCTCTCCCCTTCTCTCGAGAGATTTTACTTCTGAATTATTCCAGCTACGTCCAGCTCGTGTCCGAAAAATTGCCGCCATTGGCGTGAGTCGTTTAGCATAAAGAAATATATTCGATCCGGAAGATCTCCGGATTGGTCCGAGTACGGCAAGTTTTAATCAGGCTCGTTAGAAATCGTGCCAGTTCAGTCCGATATATTACCCGGTGCACCGAATGGAACGTGTTTCTCGTTCATCTTAGGCGAATTTCCGGAAGAAATTCCGAGCCCCTAATGCGGCCACTAAGCCCTGCCCGCTCGTCAACGAGGATAATTCTACGAGGTACCTGGCCGGGTGTCGGCAAATGACTCTGTTCGCTGGCTCGATGACCTTATCGACCGGGGTCGGGATTGACCCACGCCTCGTCAGCCTTTTACTGACGAACCGTGATAAGCCCTGATTGTTATATACGACGAACGAGGTGGCTCATGCCCACCACCGCCAGCCAGAACAAATTCATTTTGGATGCCCCTTGGGCCGCGTCATCCACTTAAGGTGGTCGCCCCGACATCGATCGACGTTTCCCAAAAATTTGTTTTCCCCGTTGATCGGGGTTAACAAATTGGATAAAGACGTACGACCAGGTTACCGCACTAGGTTACCTGTACGGATATCTCTCCAGACGTACGGATATCTAATCTATAACGTACAACATACACGCGTGCGTACAGGAAGCACGAGAGGCATGGAAATTTTTTCGAAATCAACTACAACTTTCGTTATACGTATATACGGGTATATATAAAGAGTGAAATATCGAAGGAACAATACAACGGGAAAAGAGAAGAGTAAAAGAAAAGAAGGAAAAGAATGATCGGGAAATGTGACCACCGTACCGGTAGCGTGCATGAAAAATGTAAATTTACATTGCCGTGCGGTAACGGCCGATTCGCCGGACGACGAAAGAGAAAATTTTAGCGCAAACGTATCTAATTGCACACAGCCGTGCGCTGACGTGGCTAACGTAATTGCGGTAAAACATGCATTTAAAAGCCTTTAAATATTGAACGGTACCCCGATGAATATTTCAAGGTACGACAGCATCGATGTACACACGGTCGATCGTTTGTGAATTTTCATCGTTTTTGACCGTTCTGTGGAAAATGTAAAAACTACTCGACGGATGGACCCACGAATTCTTTCGTCGTCGCGTACGTATCGCGCGTGCTCCTCCCTTTCCTACGTGATAATGGCGTCACGTGGCTAGGTTGGTTACGTTTGACAAACATTATCCGTATGTGGCCTACATACACAACGGCAGAATATTTTTACTCGCCACCGAGACAGATGTATATATTTTTCCGGCTAGATTAGATTGTGTCGGATCTCCGGTGCAAAATGGTTTTTGACGCGACTATCTTGTGACAAATTCACGATGTTATGCATACAGCGTCGAGCCCGTCCTCGTTGTCGAAGGATTATACGTTGCCGAGCGCGGATGTAACGACTTTGACGAAACAACAGGATGATCCACCGTCGAGATCTCGAGTACGGGAAATGATTTCAAGGAAATATTTACAGGATTGGCCACGCCCGTACATCCGGGGATACCGGCTTTTTCTACAAGCTCGAAACTTCACACACCACTCCCCAGTCGTCGTACGATAGGTATTACATATTTGAACGCAGAACGAGAGAATTCCGTAACTTGTGTTACGTCTCGCTTATTAATCCGTTAATCCATTTTCTCGCGAGACTACAAAGATTCGTCTCGTTAACGGGGCGAGAAAGGACACGGGACTTGATATGTGTCTGAGAAACGAACGGATACGTGTGAATACTTAAGGCGACTTTTTTTCAGCAAACCGTCAACCGTCAGCCATATACACGTGCATTTGCACACGCCGCGAGACGTACATTCTTTATGAAACACCGGCAACCCTCTGTCCGGGAGGCGGGGTGAAAATGGAGCAACCGAGATCGATATCGAGCCTGTTAATGCTTATATCTAGTCTTATACAAAAATAATTTCTGCCAGAACAAAAGGGAGTGAGCACGCGGTGTGCACAGGGACGGGGTCCAAGGGGTACGCGAGGTGGATAAATTGGATTTTCAACGTTGCAAAAATGTGCAAGAGGGGTAGGAGAAGGGGGGGGGTGTGAGAAAAATTCGATTTGAAGCGCGCCTAGCTGGTGGTCGTTGCATCGACGTCGCGGTATCGGCAATCATTATCGCCACTTTACTCGACCGTACACGATGTCGGCCCTGGCGGAGGGAAAAAATTTAAGAGGAAAGTTTGCTTTTACCGTAAGACTTTATCGGACGGTATCCACTTTATTTGAGGTACAGGCCGAGTCGGATACCAAGACGCGAACTAATCTCGCTGGAAGCAGATACTTTTAAATAAATGTCTTCCTGTAAATGTATCCGGGGAATTATACGCGCGGCCGCGATGTTATCAGCGTTCGCCCCGAGCCGCGAATGCTTTTTAAAATGGAAGCTCTTTAATAAGACTTAGCCCCGGCGTCGAACGATGAAAATTCCTTTTTCCGACCAACCCGACAACACTTCGTAGTTTTGCACAAAAGGTGATCGGGATCGGATCGGAAACGTAGAAACGCCGCGCGTTGTACCTTCTAACGATATAATGGTGTACGACCACAAAGAGGCTGATTCTTTCGCGAAAAAGGGGGGAAAACAAAGTCTGCGGTTCGCGGGGTAATTCGTTTCCGAGCCGATCGGTTACAAAATTCGCCGAGTAGCGGTGTAACCAACTACTCGTAACCAACTTCTTCCTCGTTGCAACTTTGCGTAACGATCTCCTCGTTGGATGTTCGACGAGAAAAGGATCGTGACGCAATTTCTGCTTACTTCCACGTCGAACGTAGTCACCTCGTCGTTGACGAGGTTGCGATATCGTCGTCCCTCGTCGACGACGAAGCCTGTTTTTTTTTTCTTTTTTTTTTCGAAACGAAATCTGTCCGTCATCGATTTTATCTTTTATCGTAAATTATGTCGTCGAAAGGATACCCGATTCGAAGACGAGCTGCAGCTTTCAGAATGCAAGTCCATTTCGCGAGCAGGTCGAGCAAGGAGGATGGAAAATGGGATAAGTTGAATCGATGCTGGAAAGCAGATATCTGACGAACATCGCGCGCCATGTGAAAACTACTGCGAAAAGGTAAGTTGCTTAAGAAGCGCAATGCTCCCAATCCGTTTTTCGTAGTTCGTTCCGACGCGAGTTTTCGATCCCTTTGCTTGATTGTGTGGGGCTGAATTTAAGACAGACGGAGCCAAGTTCCAGGTGTGAGGGGGGTAAAGTCGACGCTTTAAGACCACGGCGAGAGGAATTTTTCGTCGTTACCTGCTGTACGTCTAAACTTTCGGATGGTCTGGGCGAACCGAGTTTAAAGTTGGAGAAGTACGTCGATCGTCGACAGAGCGACAGACCGATAAAGAGGACCGCGTTCGATTTTTAAACGATACAGCCGGCGCATCGTGTTTAAGTTTCTCTTCTTCTTACGTAAATGAACATTGCCGCGAAAAGTTTGTCGGATTTTCCCTGCTCGTTTTCGTTTTTTCCCCTCGCAATTTTTCCTTCTTTCGTTTTCCTCGTTGATCCGAGTCGCCATCGGGGTCAAGCGACGCACGACTTAACCAAGATTGTCGAAAGAAAAGAATCGCCGATCTTGCCCGCTCTTTTCCCTCCGGCGTATCGCTATCGCTGCATTTTCGTCGCTGTCGTTATCGGAGCGTTCCGGGAATCCCAACCGACTACACTCCCCGAGATATTACTTGTTGATATTGTGGATATAACGATTTCACAAAAGGGGAATCACTGGTTTCGCTCAAGAGAACCGGTTCGCTGCAATACCGTTCCTTTCCTCTTCTTCGCTCGAGTCGTCCTCGATGATTTACGATCGGGTTTCGAGGTGGATTCGACGAACAGTAGCTACCAATAATTTAACCGTTCAAGTATCACCGATTTTATTGTAATTTGCGAACCGTCTGTCCGGACAAATTCGAACGATCGTGATCGACAAATTAGTGACTTGACGGAGAAGCGCTCGCCACCGTGCGCCTAGATCTCTGCGATCTCGTAGATCTCGAAACGAACAGAACGAACGTTCGCGGATGTGACAAAGTCACTCTCTGGGCACACTATCTACGCGTTCTACGAAAGAATTACGCCCGGCCGCAAACGATTTATACATCCTATTTCCTGTATTTAAATCAATTTCTCTGCCGTTAGAGCGGAAAGAGGGCCGAAATATTTCGCCCTGCGCAAACAGAGAGTGAAATCGCGAATGAAAATAACTAACGCTTCTCTATATACTAACGAAATGAAACGCCAGATAAATGCGTTTCCGAGTCCGTCCGAACGGCTCGTGTTTAACGAGTTCAAAATCTGGCGTTGACCCAAAATCATCCTCTCTCTGTACCCTCCCCTCCCCTCTCACCGCTTCATGTCCGTACATTTCAACCATATTAATCGCACGCACGTTCCATTAGATAACATTTGTCGGGATATCTGTCAGAACTATGAAAACAATTGATACGAAACGCAACTTATTCGATTGGCAATTAAGCATCGTGTACACGTACGTATAGACGTAAATACAAACACACGCATGGCACGGATGACGGAAGCCATATTTTAGGCAAATCATTGGTCTCGCGTGACAACGTGTTTCATGTCGCAAAGCATCTCGAGGTAATTCAGGACCGGAAATGCACGTCCGTGGCCAACGTTCCATCAATCGGGGTGGCGAGGTATAGAACAGGACGTTGGAGAATCTCGGCATCGTCCATCTATCAATCGGAACCGGTTAAAAGTTTCACGCAGAGGTGTTCAAAGCCAGTCGATAGATCCTTTCTAACCGCCTCGTAGTCGTGTGTACGACCACGGCCTTCCCTCATCCGACCTTTCCCCTACGTCACTTCCCCGCGTAACTTCCATTAGCGTCGGCCGGAGGCGCACACGCCGAAATGAAACACACAACCGTTTCACCAGCGGTACGGCAACGATATCGCGTCGGTCGACGTCCGGCAACTTGCGTAGCCGCGGACATAATTCAACCGCGCGCACAATCGCTGCCCCGTGTAATCTTGCGTGTACGCGCGTCGCGCGATATCGGCTTCGAATAGAGTCGTTGCTTTGCAGAGAGGATCGAGCTCGGCTGCTCCCTGCCCGCTGTTCCACGAACGATTCAACGACAACGGCTTGTGTACACGACCTGTGTGCCACCGTTCGTTCATCGAACGAATGGCCGGGCGCGGTTTCGTTCGTAGGCTTTTGATTTACATTAATTGATTCGGAGGCTCGATACCTGTGGCCTCGCGGATGAATGATAACCGCGACGAGATTCGATCCGCGCATGCATATGTATAATCCGCGGTCTGGATCGACGAGGAGGACGCGACGAGGATCCAGAGGAGAATATCGGCGATCCACCGGCCCGAGAGAAAGCGTTTTGATTTACGAGGGGAGAGAGAAAAAAAAGAGAGAAAAAAAGAAAAATGAAACTACCAACGGTGCGGACAATATCGCTCGCCGCTTTTCGGCGCATAGGACAAAAGCGCGTTTATTAACACCGTGGTTTATGACATATGCTAATTAACGGAATAATGAATACATGGTCGAACGCGAAAGTTAAAAGACCGCCGATGGACGATGCGTTTAATTAACAATGTCATTGTTCAACGTTTGGAAAACGGTGCTGCCCGAAATGTAATTGCCAGTTTCGGTTCTTTCTCCCTTTTATCTCACTGTGTGCGCTGCCCTCCTGTCGCTGCCCGCCGCTCAATCCGCGACATACTTCCTTCTTGTTTTAATTAAATCCCTCTCGTTCGCCTATTCCTCGGGAATTTAAATATTTCATCGAGGATTACAACGATCCCGCCGCCGGCTAAAACGAATATCCTAAAATACAGTCCACCGGGCTATCTATATCCAAAACCACACTTATTGGAGGGAACGTCTAGCCAAAACCGATGAGAAATTTGCCGCCGTTAATTCCCGTTTTGCCCGTTCTAGGATTAACAATGTCTGTTCCTCTCCCTCGATTTCGCGGCCAACCGTTGCTGGACAACGGTGGTGCACGAGAGAAAGAGCGAGGATGGAAACGAGGAAAGAGGAGAGGTCTCGAAAGACCCCGTAGAAATTTTCGAATCGCTGTTATTACACGTGTACAGTGTCTCGCTATGGTCGCTTTACCGGAGAGACGAACAGAGAGAGAGAGAGAGAGACAGCACGCAGTTACGTTCGATCGAGCGGAACAAGCGTGGAATTTCGCGGTAGAGAGCTCCATGGAGTGATGTCGTACGCGCGGGGGTAACTTTGTCTCGACCGCCACTTCGTTGTCGGATACGGATTATAAAAGTTCTCGGTCGATTTTAGTTGACCGCGAATCCATGCGCATATACGCGTCAGCCGATGTGATCTACGGGATGATCAAACTTCCCGGTTTGCACGGTGCTCGCTTTAAAAATGGACGAAATTATTCCGTGTTTCGCTCTCCTCGCTTTTTTCCTTGTTCCTTATTTTAGACACTTTTAAAAGAAAGTTTTCCAAGTTCCTGAATAAGATGGAGTATTCGACCCGTTGCTTCACGATTTTTTTCTTTTTCTTTCTTTTTTTTTACAGCTACACGCGCCAAAGTTGGATATTCTCTTTTGCGACGTTACGACAGATGGAACCCGTGAAAACGCTGTACGAAGATTAAAGTGGAATTTTATTGCGAGTGCGAATCGGCCGAGCGAGATCCCGCGGTGTGTGTGTGTGTGTGTGTGTGTGTGTGTGTGTGTATGTGTGTTTTAAAAGTTACAGCGTGCCGATATTATTAACGGTCGGGGGTCGAGGGAAGTTTGCAACGCGATTAGTCTAGTTTACGCAATAATCGCGAGAGCAAAGCAACCGTACCATTAATCTCGGTCAATCTTCGGCGAAAACGTCGTTCCGTGCTATCCGTGAAGTGTAATCTCGCGCTCTTGGTCGATACTGTACGTTACGAGGGATTAGGCAACTCGCAGTTTGAAGCATCGACGCGCAATTAAAGATCACCCTGTTCGGGCGCGAACGACGTTATCAGCACTTACCTTACAATTTTCCGTCCGAATGCAGCGCCGGCAGTTGCGAGCGTCGAATCGACGCGATGTGCAGCCTGCGTGCAACTAAACAATGCACCCTGACGCGCCAGCCCTGGATGGCCGTAAATGCATCAGCATAAATCGTCCATTCGATGGAGCCATCGAGAGAAAAAGGAGAAAGAAAGGCGTTAGATTGGAGGCCAGGAACAAAGGCACAGCTTTTCTTTTTTCGTTTGCTTCTCTTTTTTAGGGAGTGGCCTCTCCGTCGGCGGGAGAAGGGTTAAACCGTGGGTTAAGGCTCCTCTGTGGAGGAGAGAAGAAGAGAGCAGTCCGTGCGTGAGGCAATAATGGAGAAACGTCTGTGGTGACGTGGTAACCTGTGTGCACCCACGGAACTGGCATTCAAATTTGCGCGTAAAAAGCCTGACGAATTGCTCCAGTTCTTTTTTTTTCTTTTTTTTCCTCGACGGTTCTTGTTTTAACTCCATTCTGCAGCGGGAATGATTCCGGTCCGCTGGATCGTCGCGAGACATTGTAACTTCTCTCTTCCTCGTCGGTAATTCGTGATTAATTTGCCCGGGCTCGGCGTTTAAAATAGGTTTTCAGCAAACTTTTTGCATAGTTCCCTCTCCACCCGTTCAACCGTAGAACTTTCGCGCGGGCGTTTCGCACGTCGATTCTCCTCGAATCCGTTGCCCTTTCCCATTTTCCTTCTTTCCTTTTTTTCTCTCTCCATTTTTTTTCTCGTCCCTTCTCCCTTCCCACCCCCACCTCCCCGCTCTGTTACTTTCAATATTATTTAGGCGTCGGCTCGCGCGATTCGATATGGACGAAAGATCACGAAGAAAGACACGTTGAAAATGAGCGACCAGCTGGTCTTAATATGAAAAATTCAAATGTCTGCGCGAATTTAACGCACGCCCTGTGAATATTTAATGCGTTATAAGTTGACGGTGAAAGGGTGAATTATTCATACAATAGGTGAACTCGCTCTTTAACGGAGTTTAAACTATGTATGTACATGCGTGTACGTGCATACATACGTACCCTTCCAGTTGCTCGAACATAACGTTAATATTTATAATAACTTAGACGTCACGGGGGTAGGTATCTGGACCGTGGCGTTCTCACACAGAGATTTCAAAAGCTTTATTCCATTTTTCGTCGGTACAAACGGGGTGCGATATGTAATTCTAATTAAAATTTTACATATTTTAGCATGCGGCCAGCGCGGCTACAGGTGCATTATACTCATTCCTCGTTTGCTCCTCGAAAAATAGAGTACCGTTTCTCCCGAATCGGCGTTTCAGCTGACGAAAAAATATCGTTCGAAAACTCCGCGCCGTTTATTTAGCGTGTTACGAATTAATAAAGAGACGAATGATTTCACGAATGGTTTAACGAGCTAATTCGAATCAATCGACGAGCACAAACAATAACGATAACGAACTGTTTAATAATTCCATTGGATTCGTATTATACATTTTCGTATTTTTCTTTCTCATTTCGCGCGAGCGCGAGTTTTATTTTCTGCCGCGGCGTTTCTTTTTTTCTCGTTATTTTTTTCTTCTTTTTTTTTCGCAGTTTAAAATAAGCCGAAATCTCCGAGCGAATTTGCAAATGCGATAACCAGCGCGATGATTTAAATCCAACACCGTGACCAATTAACACCGGAACACGAGCGATGGCGCGTTGCAACAAAAAAAAACAGAGAGAGAGAGAGAGAGAGAGAGAGAAGGGGCGGGGGGAAAGGGGAAGAAAGAAAAAACAACTGGGAAAATAGTACGAATTTTTTGCAGGGAACATGAAACGCGAAACGGGAATTACTTTCTATAAGGCGTTCAAATATTTCACGTAACGTCGAGCTACGCCGAGAATACAAATGTTTTCTAGCGTGCGATATCCCCAACGTAACGGGTTTCCATTTAAATAATTTCCCCGGGAAAAAGCTTCGCCCCAACGATTCTCCAACGAATCCTCCGAACGGATGATGATTAATAAAAAGTCCGCCGATGTTTTTCAACGATACTCCAGCACGCGGAGATTAGGTCGCGTCGATTGCCGCCGTGACAAACGTTTCGCATTAAATTAACGTCTCTCGAGTCGCGTTTGTCAAACGCGCGATCAAGCTTGCTTTTTCAATTTTCGTTTGCCCCGCGGTGGAAAAAGGAAAAGTCAATTGGACAAGGAGGGGTAATGGAGGAGGAGCCGGAAGTCTCCTAATTAAATGCGTTCACGTTTGGCTCGGGTAAACGTCATCCGTGTGTATATTTGCTCGAACACGAATATGCATCCACATATTTGCACCGCGTATGTACAGGATACACGCGTGCTCGAGGAAGCGTCGTCTGCGCCTTCCAATATGGCAATCAGATGCCACGTGCGAATAAATATTCGTTACAGACGGGAATTTCGTTAGACGTTTCGCGTGTCGACGTCGAGCGAAATAAATATACGCGGATAGTACATGGGCGGATGCGTGTCGACGAGAGCGTACAGCTTTTTCAAACGTTTTCTGAAACGATAGTTTCATCGAGTTCGTCGTGTGTCGACGAACGCGTTAATTGCGATTCTAAAGTTCAGCGCTTCAGCAGACAATAACCCTCTAAATGTACGCGCTACATTTCATGCTCTTCGTTAATTCTTTCAAGCCTGCAACTGCCCGCCTGCCGCCGATACGCGATGATAAATAAATAAATAAAAATTTACACACGTGAGAGTAATTTTATTAACATAGAGACCACTTATTTCCAACAAGTCCGGATCAATCGGACGAGTAATTTTAGTTTTATCCGAAGGCATAAATAACAAAGAGCTAGAATATCCAGGAAATGGCTAAAACAAAAATGAACAGGGACCATTGTATTCCCTTGCGGTATTCCAGAGTTAATCGAATTGCCAGATGTGCCAGATCGTCGATTGACAGATAATAACAACACGTGGCTGGATGAATAATCCGCCTGGTAACGACGCAGGAAAAACGATTTCGATATAATTCAATGGAAAAATGATAATGCATCGCTAATCGTCTTGTTCGCGGGAAATAGAAACGCCCGCCGGGCTCTGTCCGTTTCTGAATCGCCGTGTGATACGTACATACGTTCGAAACATTGCGTAATGACTTTATATAATTGAACTTTGATTACGCGCTGGAACCGCGTCATTTGTCGATGCAATACGTATTTTCCAATGGATAAAGTTGCGATCGGATTGACGCGCGCGAACCGTGTTTTGCGAATCGAATTATGCCGTAACAGCGTTTGCTTGTTATCGGAAGACGTTTGCCTAACCGTCGATAATAAGTTGGCGTTTTTCTTTGTTCAAGATTCCAAGCCTCTCTCTCGTCTAAATTGACCTTCTCTTTTCTCTTTCTCTCTCTCTCTCTCTCTCTCTGTCTCTCTCTCTGTTTTGAAAAAAAACAACGCGATAAATTTCCTCGGAACTCGAACTGGATTCCTGGGAACACCGATCTAGATCCACGGCATTCCGTTGTTTCTTTATCGAAATAATCTCACGGACTGTTGAACGAGAGACGGAAGAGCTTTTCTGACCGAGAGCAAGGTTATCGCAACGCACACGATTATACAGATCATCGTAACGTCCACCGACGGAGTATTCATCGATCTGTACATCTTGTAGCCCAAACACTGCGCCGCCATACCGATCACGAAGCACGATATACCCAGGAAGTTGTGGCCGAATTTAATTACTACCGGTCTTACTACCTGTCGAAGTTTCGCTGCGACGAAAACAGGGTAGCCGGTCACGGTTAAAAACACCATCACGACCATAGACGTGATACCTAAAATCGCGTGGTATGACTTGAAGTGGTGCGGCCTCGGGTTGGAATCCTTCGCTAGATACATGGGCACG
Source organism: Tetragonula carbonaria (assembly GCA_032399595.1). Classification (NCBI taxonomy): domain Eukaryota; kingdom Metazoa; phylum Arthropoda; class Insecta; order Hymenoptera; family Apidae; genus Tetragonula; species Tetragonula carbonaria. The sequence goes on from JAUCRC010000014.1 coordinate 7,967,889, forward strand.
AAGCCGGCAATGACGAGGATCAGGCCAAGAGTCTGCAGGACCCAGTGGAGGTGTTTCTTGGCACGGTGCGTAAGAAAGTTCGTCAGGACACCGTCACCGGCGAACACGACAATGGCCTCCGACATCATCAGGATGTACTGAAAAGGCGTAAGATTGAGTCGTCAGTGGTGACGGAAGTTGCAGTCGTTCGGCGAAGTCGTTAGAACTTCTTTGGCCACTTTGGTTAGCCGCGCGGTCTCTCCTCCTCCTTCGAGGAAAGAAGGAAGGAGAGAAAGAGAGAGAGAGAGAGAGAGCTAGTTTCGAATAGAAACTAGGGGAACTCGGTGCCGTAGTTGAATTTCGATTTCGCTGTTGCCGTGTGTGTAAAAGACACGAGACGTGTGTGTAAGTGAGAAATAAATGGTGCAATTTGAATCGGACGGTAATCGTCACGGTGGGTACTCTTGGGCAAGGTTACACGCGAAACTTCTACTCTAAGGTCTCTTTCTAATCTTTTCTTTCTTCTTCTCCTTCTTTTTTTCCTTTTCGCTCTTCCTTTATTCCTTCCCTTTCGCCAGAGCAGCTTTCGCCTTCTTCTCGACGATTAAACCGCGAGGAACGTTCGTCCGAATTTCTTGCTTTGCGTCGACCGTCTGTACGACGTTTGTCTGGCCATTTTTGTTCGTCTTTCTCGTTAAGAAGAGACCGGTTGAAACGGCAAAACGGGACGATTTCGCATTAACTGAGAAAACGTTCTGGCGCAACAAGCACCAGAACGATGAGAATGTACATTTAAAAACGTGTATTTGAGTATCGGTCGATATACTTACCCCGAGAGTGCAGAGGGTTGCGTGTATCTGGGACACGCTCGGACCCACCGTGTAGTACAGGGTGAACAATGTCAGAGAAACGATAAGTATATGGTTAACGAGGTCAACAATGGTAACGCATATGTTTCGTTTCGTGACGGAGTCTTCAGAATTTGCCCAACTATTCGAAGAACCCAACTGCGGATTTTCAACGTCGACTTTTCTCTGGCCCACCTGGCTCGACATTGCAATTGCTCCTTTCTCTCTCATGTTTTCGAGATATCTGCAAGTTTACAACAATCAGCAAGTTGCCTTTGAAAAAGAATTTTATGACACGAGTAAAGGCGACTTCGTTAAGTGAAATTATTACGTAACATTTTCCAATAATTAGATAACTCGATAACTGGTTATTCGATGAAATTACTTCCGGTTATGATATTACTCCAGATCTCTATCGATTTCAATAATTCCGTTTGACGTTCCACGTGTTTTCACTATCTCGGCTGCGAATCCTCTCTTCCCCCTTTCTTTTTTAATATTTTCGATCGTATGACGATCGAGCCGGGACCCGTATCGTATCGTATCGTATCATATCGTATCGTATCGTATCGTATCGTGTCAGATATCACGTATCGAGGGAAGAAATCTATTTGGCTAATTTCCTCGCGATGCACCTAGCCGGAAAAATCGTCGACCTTCTTCCCAGTGTCGATGCGAAGTTCTTTACGACATGGCTCGAAAATATTTACCAAATGGACAAAGAGCTCGCCGAGGTGGCAATAGTAATTACTAGGCACGATAAGGGAAATTACAAAGGGAACTGGCTGGTATTTGTATTGAAGTGATTACATCTGGGAGCGCGATGGTACTGACCCCTTTAAAATCGGGCCACTGATCGAAAGAAGCGGAAATGAGTTCGTTGATCCCGGCGACGTTCCGTAAGATACGAAAATGTAAAAGGCCGTGTGACGCAGAGAATAGAAATTCAGCACATAATTGATTTACCGATGCAATCAGATCAATATATATATATATATATATATATATATATATATATATATATATATATACATCACGTATTGTATACATGTAGCGTGAGCAGCTGGCATGTTCAGGGATAAGGGAATACACATAAGTAGCAGACGATCGTTTCTGTCGTTTCTCGTAGAAAGGAAAGGAAGACGGGAAAGGAGAGAGAAAGAGAAATTCGCTCTTCTCGAAGCGTGATTTTCTCTTTTTCTCATCTGAATCGCCATAATCTCTTCGGGCGAATCGAAGCGGGCGAATAAAACAAACAAGTGTTCCCTCTTTCGTCGAAAGACGGGAAGAGAGCGGTAGGATGCGCGGCCGCGGAACATCCAGCCGCCGTTACCTTCTTTTTTTTTTATTTTCGATTTATTTTGTCCACAATATAGTTCGTTAGCGTTCTTCGCTTCCTTCGTCTCGACTTCTCTCTGGGAAACGGGTCTGGGAAACGCTCAGGTTTTTCGTTCACGGGCGAAACGTTACTACCACCAGCCTTGAAAAATTGTTTTACTGGTTAGTTTATTACGCGAGCATCGCATCCTGCTTGGTAATCAAACGTTCTGGCTGGCGAAGAACCGAAGATTTCTCGAATACGATCGTTTAATCGAATCGCGTGAAATTCTCTCTCTCTCTCTCTCTCTCTCTTTTTCTTTCTCATTCGAATTCGCGACCGAGAGCGACAATTACACCGTCTCGCGTCCATGGAAGCGACCGAGGAAACACGGGACCGAGGGAGATTGGGAAAAAAATTTCAACGTCGCTGTTGGGTGCCGAGGCGTCGGTTCCGGTAGCGAAAAAACGAAACATTTCGTAGAATTTTAAACGACTCGTTAACTCACCAAACAGCACCCGTTCTCCTCCGCTCGAAATTACGTGAATTCTTCTTAAATTATAGCCGGCGTTGTGTGTCGCGTGCACCATCCGCACACTTTCAACCACTCAGATATGCGTTTCTATTTCGCGGAGCGTAAACATCGATGACTATTCAAGTGCGACCGCTTTCATACTAATTGCGGAAATCCCTCAATCGAGCGGAATGTGCTCGTTGCCGCGATATTGAACATTTCTTTCTTTCCTTCGGTTTTTCGTTTTTCCTTCTCCCCCTCCTCTCTCTCCTCTCTCTCTCTGGCCACAGAACCAAGCTAGATAATTGGAACCGTGATGGCGATCACGTGACCGTAGTTCTCATTAATTAAAGCCATCACATTGCTACGTGACGCTGATAATCAGATGTTATTTTTACGAGACTGATGGTAGTCAAGGCTCTACTCTCTCTTTCTCTCTCTCTCTCTGTCTGTCTGTCTCTCTCTCTCTCTCTCTCCGTGATGCACGATCTTCTCCTTCGCTTCACCGTCTCCTATTGTCCTCGAAAAGTTTATTCGCACGCGTCAGGTGCGACCCGAGCGGCGCGCATCGAAATTTTCCAATGCAAATCGGGAGCAATTTCGTCGAATCAGATTATCGAATTTAAATTCGATTGAAACGGGGGAAATAGAATTACACGAAAAGTTCCGATCGAGCGGCCTTGGGGAGGGGGGGCGCCTTTAATTGAGATTAACGCGGGTTCTTTCGAAGCGCAATTTTCGAAGTGGCCGACCCCGTTGTATCCCGTAGTCAAAAAAACAGTTTTGCACGCTCCTCGCTTACCGTTCTCGCTGTTAACAATTTTGTTTCGATTCAATCAATCGATCGGCAGTCACCCGTTCACTCGGTGCAGCGGCATGCACGCAGTACCGAGAATTCGCGGGAAAATCCCAGGCATAATTTGTTTTCCTCATAATTACACTAATTACGCTGAGAAGAGTTATTCGAACGGCGGTTCGGTAAAAATGAAAAACAATGACTCCGACGGTGGAAAACGAGTTGCGAGCGAATTAATTCGCGCGGACCGTCGTGCTCGCGCGTTATATTTGCCTCTATTCACCGGCCGCTCCTGTGTTATCTCAAAAACCATCTATCCATTGTTTGAAAATACACGAAGCTTCGATTCACGCTGCGTGTTTTCGTACCGAGGGCATATTTCCTGTGTGTAATATCGATGCAACGATTCGCGAATTCCTGAGAACGATAGCGTGAAAAATGTGAGAAATTGGAATCTCCTTAATTTCCCCACTCCCGCCCCTCGCCTCCCTCCACTCTGTCTCCGCCGAGCGAAACGAAACGTAGAAAAAGACACGAGCACTTTATCTGGCTGTTGTGAGTTACACCTTGTCGCGGCAGTGAATAATTATTAGAAACGGATGGCCATCTCCACGTAAATATACGTATATTTAAACGCAAGGTCTGTCATTGTGTCCGAACGTCCGCGGTGCACTTTTTCTTACTTTTTTGTCACTCGCGTTAATCAAGAGAGACAGTTGAAGGAAGATATCTCCGAAAAATTACGGTATTGCGAGCGCTTTTAATTCAATGCAAATAGCCACTAATAACGTTGTTCCGCCGAGGATAGAATCTCTTATTTATATTTTCTTCCCTTTTATTGTCTTAATCCGAATAACGAGCACTTCGTATCGTAGTAACCTAATTAGAAGCCGGATTACGTAATAATTGGTGGACTTTTATCCCTTCCCCTTTTGCCGTATCTTTATGCAAGGACGTGAAAGAGGTATACTTAATCCGATAGCGTATACGCATTGATTGATTTGTTGACACCGCGATGGGAGACACGTAATCGCACATGTCTCTTCTCACGTAGAGATAATGCTTTTGATTCCCGGACGTGATTAAATATGTAACGCGCGGCTTTATCGTTAGTAAACTTGACGCCGATAAAGCGTTATCGACACTTGTTCTTTCCTTTTTTTCTACGTCTCTTCATTCATCCCAGACGATCCCGGAATCAGACGTATTTCTCCTTCCTTCTAGTTCATTCTGTTTCTTTTCGCGTTCTTTTTTAATTATCCACGATTTTACTTACTTCAACGTGAAAAAGCAAAGGAGAGGCGCATAGACAGAGGAGAAACATGTTAAAAGAAGTAATAAAAGTAAATGGAAAGAACGTGTAAAAAAAAGAAAAAAGATAAAAACACAGAAAGAGTTAATTAGCAGAGCCATTGTGATAGAAGTTTATCAATTTTAATTATCCCTGGCTTAACGAACTCTTAATTAGAAACGCAGGCACATAATTAACATCTACGAAGAGCAATTTATTTTTATCGCCGGATAACAACGGCGGACGGCCACGTGAATGATTATGATGCGAGATTTACGAACACGTCAGTCGAGCCTAAATAGTACAAGCTCAATGTAACTAAGCACGTTGATTTCGAGGCAGCTTTTCTCTTCTTACTTCCTTTCTCTCTCTCTCTCTCTCTCTCTTTTCTTTTTCTATCTTTTTCTCGCTAATATTTCGCAGTTGCATTAGCATTTTGAGTGGACAGCCGACATAAATTTATTCTTAGATTTCCATTAAGTTTGGCGGACAGTTATCCCAAACAGTTTCCTCGATCCTTCACGCTCTCACGCTTATATCATGTCCATTTCACGTTTCAGAACGAAGGCACTCTGCCGGTACCTGTGAATTCTTCGGACCAGTATCCGATATATACGATCGTGACAGTTCCTGCTCTGACGTACGAATATTTCATGGCAGGAAAAATAAAACGAATAAGCTATCAGGTTCTATTTGCACCGCGACGAGGATGCATGAATAATTTTGTCGCGCTATCTGATTTTCGGAGTTCGCATCGATTACCGGACGACTTCATTTCACTTGACCTAGTTCGATTCCTTAAATACCTGAAGGAAAGGAATCCTCATTATTCGAAGAAAGCACGATAAAAATAAAATAGTCTCCCTCGATAGGATCGAGGCAAAATATTGAAATATTTTTACCGATACCTACGGCTGATTAGAGACTGCTAAATCGTCTGAAAGTTAACGAGTCACACTGAAAACATAAACCTCGAGAGGATAAGGTATTACCGGTTGTTACTAACGCTGGGGGTTGGTGTGTTTGCAAGGGTGCGTTCACTGCGTTATCGACCGAAATCCACCCCTGTTTTCGTGGATCGAGCGAGGCAATCTACCCCGTTGTGCGTCCAGATGTCAGCATCTCCTCGACCGACAGATGCCGTATAAAAGAAAGGTTCCAACGAAATTAGCCCTTTTAAGGGCTAGAAAAATTCTTTGATATTCGTGCCTTTCACTTTTTTCAAATATATTCGTTTTATAGATGTTTTTATGTCTCTTCTGATGCAGTAAAGATTCTGATGCCACAAAAACGCCGTGAATCATTATGGTACTCGTAACGTCATGGGTTTCTTTGACATCGTTCCGTCGAAACGTTCGACAAAGGAGAGCCAAGCACAGGTAGCCTCGGATGTAATCGCCTTAGCCGATATTACTGAATGTCGTGCCAGAAACATCCACGCACTATAATAGATATTTGCCACACGTAATGATAATCCCATAATGCAAGGATCTGTTGGAAACGGGGCAGCACAAATGTCGAATATCTTCCGCTTCGCATGCGTTGAAATTATATTTCTTATTCGATTGCTCTCGTCGACCTTACGTTATTGCACGTCTTCGATGTAAGAGAGAGCCGGAATGTGTATCGGAGCGTAGAAAAATTTATACGTGTCCCTGTATAGCTTCCACGAATGTGGATCGATAATGGTTTTTTTTTTTGTGCCTAAGCCTCTGCTCAGTGGAGCGGATCGAAAAAGACGTTTCGAGAATTCTCCTTCAAATTTCTATGAATACAGACCGTTCAGCTGATCAAAATTTAAAGAACGAAGTTTTTAAAAAACTTTCACGAAAAATGTGCAGTGTGCAGAGATGAATTTTGCAAACGGCTATACGTGATTAAAGGATGTACGCTGTTTTCAGACATCAGCGGCAACAAACCAACCACTAGCCAGGGATACCAAGTGCAACCAGAGAGAGAGAAGTAGTACGAAAACTGAAGGCAAGTCATCAAACGACCACAAAAGGGACACGGGAGACAGGTGACACTCGAGGCACAAATTAATTGCAACTCGGCGCTCGTGTCACAATAAACAAACGGTAATACAATGAAACTGCTTTGAAGGGGAGAAAATCGTCAAAGATATTTACGTATTTACAAAGAGATAGAAGAAGCAAGCCGAGTGATGAGATAGAACGAGACAGTGAGAGAAAGAGAGAGAGAGAGAGAGAGAGAGAGACAGACAGACAGACAGAAATAGAAAAACGAGAGAGGAAGAGGGAAGAGGAGTTTCAATTTGCATGATGGCCGTGTGGCTTCGCCAGGATAACTGTAATCTCTCTCGACGTCACGAGAGAAGAGCAAATTTTATCGCAGCCATATCCGGGAGTCGCAGTCAGACGGAAAGACAGCCGGGGATCGGAGGTCCTGGAAGGCTTTTGCCAAAGGGGCAAAAGCTCAACCTTTCATATCCATGTTTGCACTGGGCGAAAGCAGCAGCCCATAGCAGGAGCTACGGAGGCCAGAGTCCGCAAGGACGGAAGTAAGTATACATTCGGCCTTTACTACCGCTCTGTATCAACCTGCCGACCTGTCTGTCTACCACCAACCTTTTCAAGGCGTAATTAAATGGCGGCGTGCCGCTGCGCGATCTTTTCGCGAGTGTGCCACGGTTGTCTGCGTGTAAACGTGCAATGGAAGCGGTGGCACACGGACGGGGGGGCTGAGAAAAGTGCGTTTAATTCCATTTGAATCGCACTACCGTATAGAGAAAGCGCAAAGGAGACAGCAGAGAGAACGAGAGAGAGAGAGAGAGAGAGAGAGAAAAGAAGAGTGGTGTCGGGCCGTGTGGTTTCCCGTTCACTAGAGAATCGACGGACATGTAAGATCTCGTTCAGCCTTTTTCATTTTCGTTTCCACAGAGTTCCGGTGTCAAACTCGTTGAGACGGAACGTCGCTCGGGATTAAACCGGCAATGCCATCGTCACACCTGTTTGCCGCGAGGTTCTTCGTTGTTTCACACGGCTCTTAAACGCGTGAGCGAGAAACCGCGTTATCGCCGTCCTTTGCGATAAAGCGTCAATCGTGGAACGATCAAAATGACGCTTCGGATTGAAGGAAGGACCGATCGAACTGATTCTTATTAATTAATGGGAACATTAAGTCGTCGAAGTTCAACGTGATTCCAATTAAACAATATACGAGTGATCATGGTAGGAAAAATAATTTCTGAAACGTACGAGAGTCATCTGAAGAAAACATTGATTCTTCCGAAATAGAGCTGGAATCTTGCACTCGTTCGCGTTATATTTCTCTTGGAATGATGAAAATGGACCGGAATGGTGACGGAATCCTTCGTTTCTTTAGACAGAGATTTCGATGAAAAAGAAGACGAAGAAAGAGAGATAAAACGAAAGAGAGAGAAAGAGAGAGAAAGAACTCTCTTTTCATTTCTCCGCGTGCCCCCTCCTGTCCTCACCTCCGGAAGCAAAACCGATACGGACCCCCACGAGGAGAACTCGAAACATTAAAGAAAGCGCGCGGTTGTTAATGCAAAAATGCAAAGGTATACAATATGACGGGATCATTATTTGAAAAGTACAGTTGAGCTTCGGGCCGGGCCGGGGAGTTGTTTGAGTAATAAAGAGCGAAAGGTTCGCAGGGGCTGTGAGGACCTCGACATCGCAGCCGTGCCTTTGATCAACTTACCGGCGTTTCCCCCGACTAAACGCGCGCTGATCTCCCATGAATATGGAGAATCCGTCAGCCGAGGTTACACCGACTACGTCATCTAATTGTCGTCTTTTAAACCTCAGGTGCGACATCGTCGTCGTTGTCGTCGTTTCGTGCTAGCCTCGAAATTCCTGCAGCAACGGCGCTCGATCAGATTCATCCGTGACGCCGATCAGTTTCAATCTAATCCAACTTGGCTTCGTGTACGTATGTTCTCTTTGCTCGATTCACAAAGGAATCCACTTCATTTTTTTTTTTTTTTTAATACGAGATTATACGTTGCATACCTACGATCTTTCTTTTTCCTTTTTTAAGGGATCAAAGAATCGCGTACACATACCACAGTTCCAGTTAGATAATAGACAATGTTTTTCACAGTTGTCGTACGTTGTTGTCTCATTACATCGAGCAAAGGATGCCATTTTGGTCCAGTGACTCGAATACCAAGAGAATCGTTTCCCTAACGAGACAATGAATTCGTTTGATAAACAGCAACCGAAAAAAAGAACACGGCGCGTACGTTTCTCTGTACGTCCGCGCGTGCTGCGGGGGTGGAAAGAGAGAGGGTGGACGAATATGAAAAAACAATCGCACAGGCGTCATTCCTTTACCAACGATGACTACGAGCACCAGAGCATGCACGGTTAAGAGCACCTTCGACTCTCTGAAGCGTTCTCCAAGTGGATAAAATAACAGTGGGGCGTGCGTGCGCGGGGGTGGTAGTTCTGGAGGCCGGCGTAGATCAAAGCTAAGCTGCGGGGGTGACCGACGACCTACCCAGAGAATACCGACTCGCGACTCCCTTTCTCTCTCCCACTCTCCCTCTCCCCCTTTTCTCTCTCTCTCTCTTTCACTCTTCTTCTCTCTTCTTCTTTCTTTCTTTCCTTCTTTCCTTCCCACTTCTGTAGCTTTATTTCGCCGAGTCTCGTCCTTATTCGTCCCGTGCATTCGCTTGCACTCCAGCTCGTTCAAGTGGCATCGGCTCTCGAGAATCGAGAAAGGAATAAAGAACGGTCGCGGCCTCATGCGTAAAACGATGCCACTGCAAACAATCCCCCTCCGATTTGTTTAGGTATAACAATCTGTCTCACCCCATTGGGAAAACCCTCTTTTTCTAGTTCTTCTTCTTCTTCTTCTTCTTCTTCTTCTTCTTCTTCTTCTTCTTCTTCTTACTCCTCCTTTTCCTCCTCATTCTCGAGCCGTCTCCTTTTCAATTTACATGCACTTGCGAGGCTCTAGCCAGTCGACCGACTGACCAAACGACTTTGAACTTCTATTTATTTCGACCGGAGTCTCGTTGCTTTCTGACTAGAATTTAATTATCCGTTTTTGTTTCCATGCCGAGGAGGACTCGAAGTCCGAATTCTAGGTAGGAACGAAGCTCCCTGGCGTGGAGCAGAATGGGAAATCTGTCGCGAGGGGATGAAAATATTCTCGTTTTTCTTCTTCCGGAACGTCTACGATTCACGCTGCGATCGCATCTCGTGACACTTGTCGGATCCCTACGACTGATTAGCTGTTATCGCAATAATAGGTGACGTGACGTGTATGCGGAGGTTCTCCGTTCAGGGAGGTGGGGAGAGGGGGGGGAAGGGGAGAGGGTTGAAGTCCATTGTCTTTCGATTGGGCGTTCTTTTCCATCGTCGCTTTTGTGGCCTGCCAATTCTTCCCGGTGCAGAGACATCTAGGCGTGGAGATCGATTCGATCTCCATGGAAAATCGAAAAAAAGCCTTGAGTACATTCGTGCGTCGGTTGCCAATCGTCCGACGATTTCACGTCGCGAAAGGAAGGAGTGACGCGGAAAAAAGGAGAAAATGAAAAAAAGAAGGCAGAGGAGGGAAAAGGAAAAAGAAAAAAATACAAACACAAACGTTCCTTTCTCCGTGCTCGTGTCAACCGTTTCTCGTAGCTCGTGTACAACGTGGAAACGCTTCAAAGGCGAGCTCGATTGTCTCTCTTGGCTGACAATTTATCTAATTGCTATCGTTTTCTATGCGCCGTCGGTTACTTTTGTCTCGGTGGTCCGCTGCGGATCTTTCATCTCTCTTATGTTCGCGAAGGGTGTTACCAAGTGGAGAATCTCTTGCTGCGGGGTTGAAGTGTCAGGATCGGTAAAACAATAAACCGCCGCTATTACTTTTGCCGGATAATCAGCCAATCACGGAATCGGCGTCGTTCGTGATCCTCTCAAGGGCGGCTTTTCGAGAGCGAGCGAAGCTCGTTATCGCGTCTTAATCCGGGCAAATCCTTTCAACTTTCAGCCGTGTCTACGCTTTTCCAACCTAACTAAAGGATTCCTCTGTAAGCTCGCCCTGTTTCTCTCGTTCCTCTCCGATTTCTCATCCGTCGCTCTCGCTTCTCCCGCGAGAGAATCCCGTGTTCGATTTCTCTCTTCCCTCCGTCGCTACACCCTTTTCTCCATCCTCCCTCCTCGACTTCTCTCCTCCGTTCTTTATCTTACCCGGGAAGCTTGGCCGCGCGGTTATTCCGTTCCGTTCGCGGCGAGCAACTTCGCCGGATTGCATTAACGAGTGTCATGGAAATCAGTAGAGCGTAGAGAGTAAGGTAAACACAGAGTTGAAACGTTTCGCATCAAAGAACCATCGACTAGGAAATAGATAACGTGGAAAGCACGATAAACGCGTTGATTTAGTCGAGGCAAAGGGAATTACGATTGGTCACTTGGTCGCGGTTTTAACATCGTATCATCGAAAGATCGAACCATCTGCGTATAAAACAAAGGGGAATCTATAACAAAGGAAAAGCCGAAGTGCAACTTTCTAGGTGGCAGGCATTCGAAAAAAAAACATTTTCCGTGTTTTCTCTCGTCTCTCTTTTTTTTTTTTTTTGAGTCACTTTCGGCTTCTTTCGCGGACGAAAACTATCGCTCGGCCAACAGAGGTTAAAATGGAGGCTGTGATGCGAACAAACCTTCCTAGGCGTGGAAGAGGGTCCGCAGTAGCAGAGGCAACAGCAGTGCCAGAGGCCGGTTCAGGGGTTGGGTGTGAAGAAGAAACGCCAAGGGATAGGAACGGATGGAGAATGGATATGGGGGGATGAAACACGGGGTTGGCTAGATAGATGGGCTGCTGGATGGTTGGCTGCTTAGCCAGTAGGTTCCTCATTACCGAGAACGCTCTATTCACACCTTCTCCCGAGCTCTACGGATGTCTACGAACGACGTTTGATCTTGGTTCTTCCTCACTTTTCTATTCTATCCTTCATTTTCTTATAAATTCGCTGGCTTCTTGCTTACCATCATTTGCAGATATATTCCAACACGTCATTAATGATGGAAACATTGTTAATGTAATTAACGTGCAGAAACTTTCCTTGCGATCTTCTTTTCCTCTAAACTGCATTTTTTTCTGATCTAAAACGATTCGAGAAAGATTTCATTAAAACTCTGTGCTCGTGTGATTGCGTGACTGTTGGGCTGTTTAAAACCGTTCGTAGACTAGAAATTAATCGAAATTTGGAAAAATTGAGTTTAGGTTGCTTCGAGCTGCGAGTTTATAAATTTGCTTGTCATTAACGTTGCTTCGGTTCAAGCTTCAGACAGCTCGATTTTCAGCCCTGACTCGCAGCCATTGCTAACAGGAAACTTCAGCCTCTCCACCTAACTTGGTTGAATGTACCATTTCACATAATACCCTTTCTCTCTCTCTCTCTCTCGCTCTCTCTTACTCTGTCGTCTGTCTGACGAACTGTTCCACCAATGTGCTTCATGTACCACTCGATGGCGGTATAATGCACGAACAAGAGAAAACCAGAAACTTAAGACGAATGTCAAGTGCAAATAGTTTCCAAGCTAAACGATATGTACCGTCCAAGTTGGTCTCGTTAGCGAGGAGCTAAGTCAAAGATTATACAGAACGTAAGAACGAAACTTGGACGCTTCGCCGACCGTCTTACCAACGCGAGTTCGTCGTTCTGCCAAAAACTATGATCATTTAATTTCCAATTGAATTTAAAGTGTTATGCAAATCGGTGTTCTCTGCATAGGCCATTTCTCTCTCGCGCCCGCCACGGTGAGAGCGGCAAGGGTGGAAACCCGCTCGCCGATCTACAGCCATCTGAACGAAAAGAAGGGTCCGGACAGGACGAAGTAACCAGATGAGCGTAAAACCGTGTGTGCCGGAGGGCAAACATTGACATATGTCCGCGTTAAACCTAACCGCGAAACTCAAATCGAACTTCTCCCGCGCAAACACAACTTTTCCCCTTTTAAATCGCCTTAGCCCTTTTTTTCCATCGAAAATCCTTGTCTGCGTTTAGCATCGAACTCGCGCTGAAAATCTCGATATATTTTCCTCTTTCAACTGGTACAATTCGAGTTACTTCATTCTGGGAATGATTTCAATCGATATTTTACGAGTTGCGAGATAAGTTCCATTAGAGACGATCCGTACAATCCGTAGAACACAGAGTAGCATTTTAAATATTTTCAAAGCTTTTAAAATTAAGCAACTTAATCCACCGATGAAGTAGGATCAAGTTAGATCAAGTAGAACGGTACACGCGTAGCTCGGACGAGCGCATAACGGATCAGGCAAACGCTATTTGTACCGTGGTCGCACAAAAGTTCTAGAAAATGTAAACGGGGTCAGGAGGATCGTCTTTATGCTCTAATACCACAATGCTTGTATACCAGAGCGTCATGGAAATGGGGTCGTTCGACGTAAGTGTATTTGCTTTTAATACCCGGCCAAAGCCAAAGTATTAGCAGCATTAGGCAGATAATCCGCGTGTCCTTTCAGCATCGTCAAATCTGCTTGTTGTTGTTGTCGTCGTTGTCGTCGCTTCAGTGTCGGGAAATGGAGAACTGTGAAAGGGTTGCGATATCGAAACGAGCAAAATCGCTCGACCAACACGGCCGTATTAGCCGTGGAAATCGATGAAGCGCGCCAGCCAAGATACCCTTTCGAGAATTTTAAGAGTCTTTTCGACAAACAAGCTATTGCAATCGTATATTCGGTATATTCTCGGTATATTCTCAACGAGAAGGATCAACGATCTTTCGGAAAGGAACTTTCCGAGAAGAACCGACCGGTAATCCTTCATTAATCAGACCTCGTAAAAGAAACCCAATCATCGTGTCTATTTTATTAATTCCTCTCGTATGAACTTTCAAGAGTATTAATCCGCAATAATCCCCGATATTAAACTTCTCGAACCAACTCCCTTTTGCACACGTGCAACACCGTTCCATCTATAAACTTCATAACCGAATATCTCGCGATGCATCTCACGGACAAATTACGATATCAGATACCCAATGAAAATCTTCTCTAACCTTTTTTTTTTTTAATTTTTCACCCAGCGTCATCGTCATCGTCTGCGAATGTTTTAAGCAGCGGTGTGGCGTGTCGTTTCGTTGTCGATTTCGCGTTTCTGGAATCGCGGATCGTCACCTATCCGCGGGAACGAGGAAGCATGAAACTGGAGCAGACGTTTACAACTGCCTGTTTGGAAAGGCTGTCGGCCCTTGTCATCATCACTGAGGATCCGTAGGGATTCTCCCCCCGGTAGCTGCGGGCATCACGAGAGCGCGCAAGGTCGACAAGGCCTCATACATGGAGATTTCACGAGCTTTCAACGCCGTTCCAGCCGGATACACGTGTATCGCGTACGTGTGTGTACGCACGTACCGAAGGAACCGCGCTACGAATCATCGGCCTATAACCTTTATCTCCCGTGGCGGGCCCTGTAAGGCCGGCTTAAGTATTTATAGACCGTCCTTACGCCCCATTGGCGTGCAGCCACCAATTTTTCCGGCGGTGTTTCCAATGAGAACGTTGCGTCCTAAGGATTGGATCCCTCGATACGCTGGGACTTGGCAAAAAAAGAAAAAAAAAAAAAAAGAAACGAGCGCACTTCGCGTATTTCCCGACGATATCGAGTGAAACAGAATAGGGAAAGTGACAACAGAAACAGCGTGACGTCGCGAAATAAGTGAAACACTCGTTTGTTATAAAATTTGTCAAACTTGTCGCGTTGCTTGAAACGCGCGGCGAACGTTTTTTTCTCTTTTGGAAATCCGCTAGGGAAACTATATTGTTCGGTGCAATTTTCGGGCTCGTTCTCTTTGACTCGCCGATATCGAGTGTTTTCATCGAGATGGAGAATTTATTTTCCAAATTTCTGTGATCGCAGAAGAGTCTGTGACAAAGACCAATTGCCGCGGCGGCGGTACATGCATGAAACGATGGTGGGTACCTGTCACGCCAGGAGATCGCGTTCTATTTATTTTCATAGCCCTGCCCCCTCCCCCCGCTCCTCACCATCTCTCACTCACTCTCTCTCTCTCTTTCTCTCCTTTATGCTCCTCTCCTCTCCTCTTTCCCACTCCCACTCTCGATTTTTTTTTTCAAATTTCAAGCGCTCGTGTCACTCAACCGCAGTTTTCCGCACTCTTTAACAGCGAACAATCGTCCTGTCACGGCAATACCACCGCGCCGGAATTAATCGAGATTGAAAAAGTTTGATCTCGCTTTGACGTATAGCGACTCGTTCTTCGAACGACGTAATATTGATTTTTAATGGCGAAGAAGTGGGTCATACTCCTTCGCCGAAATTGTCTGCCTCCGATATAAGAAAGGGAACACAAATTTTCTCTTCTTCCCGTGAAACGAAATTATTCTTTTTTTCTTTTTCAATGTCTTTGATTTCTCGTATGGGAAGGAAAGGTACGCGCGTGCAATGTGTGTAGGATAAATAAGAAACGATCGGCTGTGAATCTCGTTCGGCGAGTCGGTAACAAAAGATCGAGGGTCTTTTCATAGTTCCCATTAGATTAGCCATTTCAACCCTCGCGATAATACAGATACAAAATCTTCGGCACAAACTCAAGAGGCCGTGCACTTGTGCATCTCCGGAGCATCATAATACCAGCATTGTGCGTTATTTCATGAGTTAGATACATATGGACGGATACACGAAGGAACATACTTAAACGCGCGTCCTATCGAAGGGTGAGGATTGCGCAGCATTTGCTTCCACACACGGGATCACTTTTTTGTGCCGGCAGCTTGCCACTTTGCTTCGAAATCGGGGCTAACTCATTGTCCATCCAGTTTGTAGATCGTCAATGGCCGCCCTGTAGCCGAACATCCACTGTCTCGTCGTTATTTCCACCCCTAAAAAGATTCGACAAAAAGCTCGAATCATACGCGACTGTTGTTGTACATCGCTTGTTTCTTGAACGCCGCCCTCTTCAATTTCACTGGATTAATCAAATTTTAGAAATTTCAAACTCAGATCCACATTGTGGGAGAAGAAAGAAAATTTCGAAGAAGCAAGAGATCACGCGAGATCAGCGCGGAAAAGGGGAAAAGGAAACAGGAGTGAAAATCGTGTATCCACGTAAAGATAGGAGTCTCGCGGGATGAAAACGATGGTCCCTCACGCATTTCCACGCGCAGACACACACACAGATGTGGCAGATAGAGAGACAGGCCAGGGGTGTGGCGAGGCATCCCTCTAGAATTGGCGAGATTTCAGTGTCTGCTCGAAATCCACCCCTTCTGTTCCCTCGTGTTTCTCTTGCTGGTTTCTGCTCTTCCTCCTCCACCTCCTCCTCCTCCTGCTGCTGCTGCTCGGCTGCTCTGCCTCCTCTCTTCACCCAACGAAATCCCCGTCGGGCGTGTCATGCACGTTGTATTGTTGTATTGTCGGGTGCAATCTCGCTAAGCGTTTCACAGGGACACAGAAATCCCCGGTGCGCGTTAACCTGTCCACCCACGTCACGCACATCGCGCACAACACCGCAGAGGCGTGCACACATATCGCGACACGCGCTTAGACTGCTTGATTTGAAGAATCAAGCAGGTCCACCCTTCGGTGGTGGCAGAAAGGCTTTTTTATCCTTTTGCGTGCACCCGCAATCGGCACGAACCGCGACGTCGCTTACATTTCCTTTTTCTCTCGTTTCACCCTTCTTCTCCTTCCCTTCTTTTTTTTTACGGTCAATTGTTTCCTTGCTTCGTCGATGATCGTTCAGGCTGCTCTCTGTCCGAATCCGTCCGAAACTTCGTGCTTCTTAATTTCGCTTCTTTCTCAGTTTTCTTTTCTTTTTTTTTTTTTTTTGTTTTGTTTTTTAGATTAAACTTTACTTTGCTTGCTCTGGAAAATTGCTCTTTTCTCTTCTCTGCAAACTTTTCTACGTCTTTATAATTCTTAATTTTGAAAAAGATATACGTACAAAGTGTTGAAAGTTCTTCAATAGGTGAATTGTAAGAAATACACAGATAGATCGGGCATAGAAAGAAAAAAAGTTTCGAGCGGTTGCGCAACGTTCGTTGAAAGTGTTCTTCCGGTTACTTCGGGCGCAGATATCGCAGAGCATGAAACAAGAGGTGAAACACGATCGACGGGTCATTGGATTATCCAAAACGCGATGGGGAAGCCGGTTTAACTCTTACGTGTCAATCGCAGGAGGCATTAAATACCGATCGACGGTCTTTGCTCGTTTCAGCCCCCGGTTAATCCCGCGTCGACTCCCCCGGATTCATCCCCGTCGCTGTTATTAAATTAAATTGGACCCTAAAATTGCCGCGCTCTTCCGCGTGACAAAGAGACCGTGGCCGCTCTTCACTCATTTTTCGTATCATTGATTTATCCCGGCAAATAAGCACTTGTTATTTTGATTGGACAACAGCCATCGATAAGCCTGTATATCCTCTATTCCTCCTCCACCATCGTCGACGATACGTTCGAATTAATTGAAATAGCACCGTCGCTCGTTCGAGTCGGTCAGTTTTTCCTGCTTTTCACCCCTTTTTCTCGTCTATCAAATTCGCGGACGCAAATTTCAAAGCCGTCTGCTCGTCACGACAGGAAATAATAATAATAATATTAATCGAAGAACAAAATCCATAGAAGGAACATTTTTCTTTTTTTCGCGCGCAATCATCTCTCTGGATTTTTTTCCCTTTGTGATCCAGTTGCACGGACGAAGCAACGAGGGGTCAGGTTCATTCAGAATTTTGTATGAACCCGCGTTCGATGGAAGACGGGCCGTAAAACGTAGGAACGTAAACGAGCCGCACTAAACAGATAATCGTTAATCTATTAGATTATTATGGGAATTAGTGAAATGAACCGTGGCCCAATTTATCGGTCATAATCTCGGCTACGCCTCCTATTGTCGTTGGTGCGCGTTGTTGTTGCGAATTGCCGTCGACGTTCGGGGTCCTTTAATCTGGCTTGGCCACTGGCCAAGTCCACGCCGGAGGATGTCGGTTCCTTTTAGCATCAAGACGAGCCTCGTAGAGTCTCGCTCGTAGAGCGATCGTTTCTCAGCTTCGCCGCTTTTCAACGTGTACACAAGCACGGGATCTCGCCATTGATACCCACGCTAACATCGGCAATGCCTGGGTTGCTTTAATTGACGTTGAAACCTCGGGGATTTCCAAACGACAATACGAGGCTTTACTCCTTTCCCTTTCGCTGTAAACCTCTTTCGATCTAAAAGAGTTTCATCTCTTCGTGCTTCTTCAACGAAACATTCCGGATCTATTATATAGGTCTAGGCGTTCGATCTTTCTACGTTAAGTTCACATAACTTGACATCTAAGTTAATGTATTTGCGTGTTATTGAAATATATTTTCCTATACGATCAGGGGACGATATATATTTCGTCAAATTTTTCTTCTTCCAAAGGGAAGATGAACTTGCGATTATCAAAAATAGCGTGAAGAGGATCGTTACAGTTGCTCGATTTTAGCGGAGCGGGGAGCAAGGGAAAAAACTGAGGAAAAGAAGAGAACGGACAAACGGGAGTCAAACAGAACACGTTCGTCCAACTTTGGTATTCCGCTTCCTGAATCGGTGTCCGGTCCATTGAAGATTTTCAGGATGTTCGCTCAGGCTGGAGGCAGGTATGAAGCCGGCGTAGACACAATGGCGACTGTTGCCGCGCTCCCGTAGCGTCTCAATGGGTCCTTATTATCGCCACTGTCGAAACAAGTTTCAAGAACACATTCGTTCGTCATTCATTTGTGCGCCCCGGGTCTGCAACGCGCCGCCTCCGCCGACTGAAAACGAAAAAGAACGGGAACGATGAAACGAGCGTGCCTCGTAAATACGTAATCTCTGTGTGTCGGCGCAATAATTGAATCGTCCACTGGCCAATTCCGGCTGGAACTCTCGGAAATAATAGAGAGTAATAGCATGGCTCGCCGCGGTGCCAATTTTTCCCAGACAGAAAGGCATTCTGAACCACATCTTGAAGCTGTGTTTTACAAAAATATGGACAAACACATTGGACTCGGAATATCGGACGGGAGAAAATTGCAAAGATTGTGTCTTATTACGAACACAGTGCCAAGGATTAAATTTTCTCCAATTTTTTCGCATTATATTAAGGCTCGTTTTCTCAAGAGAATTAATCGATATATTTGGAACTGCGATCTAATTTCCATTAAACGAAAAAAGAGTCAGTCAAGAATCACCGATCGTGAAAGGAGGACAAAAGAAGACGCAGCCCCAACGAAACGGAATCGACGCACGATATCTCGCTCAACGCGTCACCGATTAATTACCACTCGTCCTCGCTCCGATCCTCTCGCCTGCCTTGACGGCGCGGCGTTCCTCTTCTCCAGCCGATGTCGGCTGGTTCGCCCAGCTATTTCCGGTTCGATGACCTTACCATCGCGTCGTCGGCGGTTGGTCCGCGGCTCGGCTCGGCTCGGCTCGGCTCGCAAAGGGGTAGCTGGTTAATTATCCAACGAAAGTGGACTAAAGAGAGAGAGAGAGAGAGAGAGAGAGAGGAATGGCGGGTCGCATTCAGCAGCGATCAGAAGAGCACAGCGAAAGCGAGAGCAGGGAAAAAATGGAGAGGTGGCTGAAAGAGTGGGAGAAAGGGTGAGATAGATAGAGAGAAGAGAAGGAGGGAAGAGAAGGGAGAGACGAGAGAAGGAGAAGGAGAAAAAGATTCGCCTCATAAACACTTGGAGTGTGACACGATGGTGTCGAGTGCACACATCAAAGCGTTGGTGCAAGGGGCGTAATCTCGCGCCAGCTCGTAGCAACTTTGGCTGCTCTCGATGCTCTGCTCGTAGGAGAAGAGGAGACAGACAGAGGAGCCGATGGCAGACGGGACGAAGACAGTCAGATTGTTTGTCGCTTTGTTTGATTTTGCATTCACGGAGATAGCTTTCACTTACGCACCGCGGACCGAGATTAAACAGATTCGAAAATGTCTCCGGCACCCTCGGTGGTCGACCTCTCGTCGCCGGTGCAACCCCTCTTGCCCCAAGACCTTGCCTTCTCAACCCTTTTCACGCTGCATATGCGTGACTCGCTGCGTGGATCGTGAACAGCGATTATACTTTTCTTCTCGCCAGGTCTAATTTGACCTACATCCGTTTAATTAAATCGTAACCGGTCGCATGACACGCGACGATTAAGCTTCGCCAGTGGTGTGAAACGTTTTCCCTCCTCCGGAGGAAAATTGTACGGTTTATTTCCATCTTTCACGACATTTCGTTTGTTCGTTCTCTCGCATAATTTATACGGGGAACTCGGGATAGTTTCGACTTGATCGAGCCAATCTGGTGATTGTAATCGTTGTCGTAATCGTTGCCGCATAATTTGCCCAGAAAACACAGTGACAGAAAATTAGATACAGCCATCCAACACTTATGGCGTTCGGTGTCGCGATTTAAGGAACAGATCTATTTAAAAAATGCAACCGACGTCGAAATTTTCTCGTTGCAGGCGAGCCACCCTCCACGTCATGCCGTTCCTCTTTGATTTCGCGACAAGAGGTGGAAACCGAAGAGTGCTAGCCGTGTAATGAGGAAGATAGCTGTTGGAGGAGAGGAACGTTGGAGGTAACGACGCAAGACGGCGATGGAGGGTGGAGAAGTGGCAGTAGCAGGAGGACGGACGAGGCGGTCGGACGAATCGATGGCACTCCGCGCGAGCAAGAATCGAGAACGAAAGTGTCGTGGTAGCGAGAAATGGAACCCTTCACACTCGCTGCCGTGGCTCGAAGAGGGCCGTCATTATAGTACCGAACATTTCCGCTCTCTCTCTTTCTCTCTCTCTCTCTATCTGTCTATCTCCTTCGGTGGTTCTTCTTCGCTCGTTAGGTCGGTGCGCACGCAAGAATTCGCACTCGACCACTTTCTTCATTTTCAATCCATATATACCGGCTATATACAGACGTATCTTTCGAATTCCTTCGTGTCTCCGACACTTCTCTCTGTCAGATTGTGTGCAACTTGCAATCCAATTTCCTTCTCTATGCCGCGTTATGACACAATAAACTTTGATTATCGTTTCTGGAAACTCCAGCCAACAGGCAGGAGCACGTCATTATAACGCGCTCGGTTCCTCGTTAGCTCGCCAGACGAACCTTTTGCACGACGACGATGATCTACGCCGCGATTACTCTGGATGGAATTTTTCCATTAGCCGGAATACGAAGCGTGCGAGCCCGCCAGCCTGGAGAACAGAGATGCAAAACGAGAGATTGAAACGAATTTCGCGTAATCCCGAATGACGAATGTGTTTTTTGCCTTGCGCACCCTCCACGTAGCCCTCTTCAATCGAAATCACGGAGAGGGTAAATTAATTAAAATAACCGAGAAGGCTGTTCGGTGCGAATTTTCTCTTCGATTCTTTACCTTTCTTCCTCCTCCTTCTCTCCGCCCACTTTTTGTTGATCTCTCTTCCTTTTTTCGAGTTTTATTAAACGCGTGGATGAAATGGACACGCAACTGTGAGATGCGTGCTTTGTTATCGGGTGAAAGGGTCTGGGAGCTGCGTGTCACGCCGATAACAAAAGGAACACGGTATCGGCCTAAAATAGATAGACGCGTCCCTGTCGCGTCCCCGATCTCTCTTTCACCTCCTCTTTCTCTCGATTCGACCCGACCCTCGATTCGACCATCCAAAGATCGCTAAGTATTCCGTTTAGTCGACCGACTCGAGTCGAACGATTCGGGATGAATCGAGCGACTAGCTCCGTACGCGTCATCCCCCTACGCGTTTTACCTAGGCGTCGAACCGTGTATAACGATCGACCGGAACACAATGATCGAGGAAAGGGAGAAGCTTCGATTCCCCGTCGTTGACACCTGATACCGTGTAATTAGATGGGCTACCCATGGTACTTCAGGGGTTGGAAAGTTCAGCGATCAGAGTGTAACAACGGCGCGATCATAAATACGGTTCTTTTGGTTTGTATCCATATCTCTCCTCACGTCGTCTCGTCTTCTAATAGACACGTCGAATCGCCATTCGCATTTCTTTTTCCTTTTTTACCCGAAAAAACTCGAAAATCGTCGAAAATCCGCGATTTCTTTTTCCTTTCTTTTCCGAAATTTTGCACTTTGAATTCCCGTCGAAACGTTGTTTAAATCCGACGATATTGCGCGAGAATCCGCAAAACGCTTCCACGGGGATCATCCATTTTTTTTCCACCCCCTCCCACTCTCTCCTCTTTCCAAACACGGTAGTCGGACGAACGAAAATTCTGCTGCTCGATGTGGTATTTCGAAGCGTGTAAATTCAGTCGAGTGAATTCTTTCATGAACCCCGGTAACGAGCCAGGCGTGCACCGGCGATCCCTGATACAATGACAACGCGGCCGGGGACGGTGTAATGCCACTGTACACACCGATACACGACGACGATCTATCGAGGGATGAAGAGGGTAATGAAGAGGTGTTGAACCGTATCCCATAAACCCCCATCGTCGCGAGAACCAAGGGTCTCTTTGCATAATAACTTACAGTTCGCTCATCAGTTACGGGTTTTAACCAATTACGAGGATATTAATGGGGTGGGGGGAAGTTCGGCGGGGGTAGTCAGGCAGGATCGCGTGTCCCAAAACACAGGACACACGGAGGATGAGTCTCGTTTCACCTAGCTCTCTGTTATATCGTTCGTGCCAAGGGATTTTCATGCGTCCTGCTGCGTCGCGTTCTACCCCGGTCGGAAATATTTGTTTGCCTTCGTTGATATCTACCTGATATTTCGTCTCTTGCCGTCACTCTGTATTACTTTCTCAATACAGCTCCGTATAAAGCGATTCGTGTTTTTTGTTTTAAGTCTACACGTAAACCCTGTGTGTATAAACTTTGTGTAAATCTGTACATCTTACATAGTACGTTATTTTTCACGTTATTTTTTCTCCTCTCGACAGCGATGAGAAATTACAGAATGACGAAGATTCCTCTTGACGGAAGCAGGAAACGCGAAATCTTTCGTGAATGCCGATTAATCTGGCGCGAGGAGCGCAGGTACCGAATTCTCAAACGATTTCACGGTTCTACGGATTTAACGCGGCGCGTTTTCCTTTTTAGAAGGACCCTGCCGAAAAACCGGAATCGCGGTAGAACGAGTCAGCCCTGTAGAAGGGAAGGGCAAAGAAGCGGTTAGTTTTGTGGCCTCCGACGATCGTCGACGAGGAAAGTTTTTCGTCAAACTGCCGGTAGCAACGACTTGTCGAACAGCGTGATGCCGACTCCAGGTGTTAATAATCCTCCCCTAATTGTCACACCTCTGGCCCCGGATAATTCCCATTAAACGTCGCTAAATACTTGTTTGTATACAACCCCCGCTGATCGACGAGAGACTCCTTTACACCTTTCTCGAAAGGTAACGAAGGACTTCCTGCCGTTTTTGTGAAGCACCGCAGAATAGGCACGCAAAATCGGCGCTCGCAAATATTATTATACAACTCTCCTTCCCATTTATGAAAATTTAGAATTATCCAAACTTTTCTTTATCAAAGATAGCCGAAAAGCTTTGCTCCATTTAGAAAAAAAGAAAAGAATATTTATTTCAAAGATATTTCTTTCTTTTTTGCTGGTAAAAGTTTGATACTGTTTAAAAATTCTTTTTTCCCATTTCATCCTCAAAGAAACCAGAATATTTTTCCATTTAATTAAATGAAGAATAGAAAAATAGTTTTTCGAGCTATTCCGATTCACGTCGCATCTAACTACGAGCGCAATTTCACGCAGTCAACCCGGAAACACACGAAATTCCTTGTTGACACGTACACGTCGAACAAGGCGTGCTACAGGGGTGGCACCGTAACGACCGCTGGCGTTTGATAAGGGATGGCAGACTCTGCTGGAATGGTGGTCGGATGAGTCCCGGTTTAATGGATAGAGGACAGATTCAGCAGATACGTCAGAAGGTCGGTGCGATATCTCGCGCGCAAATCAGAACAGAAGCACGTCGCTCTCTCTGTCTATCCTTCTGATAGGGACGTGTCCTCCGACTCTCGATGTTTCCACCGCACTCTATACGTCTCATCGATCCGTCTCTTTTCTCACCTTTGACTAACTTTTCGCCTGCTTTCTCGCTCCAGTGCATCGATATATATCCGTCGTTTCCTACGCGAGCTCTCGCCTCTTTCCAAACTGAACGCGACAGATTGCATCGTGTCTAATGGCAGATGATGCTCGCCGTGCTGTCTTTTTCCTTCTTTCGCGATACGCTTCTCTCTCGCTTACCGAATAACGCGTCCCTTTTCCTCTCGACGACGACGAGAGATCGGATCGACGGTGGACGATGTGCTTAAGGGTCGGTTCTTCCTACGGGTAGGTAACAGATTGGAGATCGAACGAACGATGCGACTGACAGATTAGAATGCCCCTCTACCCTCGTTACGTACATTACACCGGTGTTAAGACTCCTTTTTTCTTTTTTTCTCTCTTCTCCTTTTTCTTTTTTGCTCGTCTCTAGGCCAATCGATGCTCTTAGCATCTGTATTGCGACGGCGTTGCAAATTTTGTTGCATCTCTGGCAGTCTCTGTATGAAACTCTATACTACATTACGTATTATGTGTACGCTACACATACGAAAGATCTTTGCTGTTGTTTTGAGAGATGATGGCAAAGAGAGGATTGAAGGAATCGTTTTGTACGGAGGTATGTACGAAGAAGGTGCGAAACACGAGACGATGAACGATTCATTAGTATCGATGATTTTATTGCATTGGATCGACTCATATTTACAGTAGGGGACACATACATATGCATTTTCATCTACTCTACCGATTATCTACATATATAACGTTTCTTTTATTTTCGCCGTTAATCATGCTTAATTAATTCGCCTCGTCGTTGATGGCGGTTTACCTAGCTCGTACGGTAGAAACGTGAAATACGAATCGATTAAGTTCTCCCTGGAGGAATCTGTTTCAATTGCGTTCGAATATATCAACCCTCCCCCCTCCCATCTCTTTGAAAAAAACAAGACGAACAGTAAGTAAATGGTTAAGAAAGAATAAAGATTACTTAAGTAGAGAAAGAAAGAATAAAGATTACTTAAGTAGAGTAGGGTTTGGGTTTGGGTTTGGGTTTGGGTTTGGGTTTGGGTTTGGGTTTGGGTTTGGGTTTGGGTTTGGGTTGATGACGATGATGAGGAGGAGGAGGTGGTGGAGGAAGAGGTGGAGGAGGTGGAGGAGTAGGATGTGAGGAGGAAATTACTTAAGTCCCAGAGAAAATCATTTTTCTGTAGATTGAAGAAAAGAAAATAGAAAGAAAGAAAGAAAACGAAGAACGATTCGTGAAATCGTAAGAGTTAAATAAAAATGCATAATGAAAATGAAATACACGCGCGAAAACGGAGAACAGCGAGCGACTGATCCCTTCGTTTCCTCTATTGCAAAGCTCTTAAAAACGACCGCATGTAACTCGATGGCCAACAATCGATCGCCAAACATACCTAAGCGTAATTTTACAACGGATAGTAATTAATGGCCGTAACGTTTTTCCCGCTCGCTCTCGCTACGCGTCACTTAAAAGCTACTATCACACCGATTTATACATTTCGCCTAAGGATAGATAAAGATAATGCGGCCAACGCTTTGTGTCTGTACGTTGCTCTACGCTTTGTTTCTTTTCTTTTCTTTTTTTTTTCTTTTTCTTCTTTTTCCCGCGGGAAAGCTCCTACGCGAGCTCTCGCGCGAGAGAAAAGAGAAATGAAAAGACGCGCTCCCGAAAGAGGAAGTTCTCTCGCGCCTCGTCTTCTCATCTTTCCATCCGGATCCGTCGCGATCCAACGATCCTCGCGTTCACGATTTTTCCATTTAGCCTGGCATTTTCCCCCCTTCATCGTTCTTTCGTATCGATAATATTCCGGCGCGCCGGCGTCAATGGCGAAATCACTCTCTGTCGCAGGTACAAATATTTACAAATATTTACATAAATAAGTAATCATCTCTCGCAGGATACCATCGATTGAGCTTTCATGCGACGATTAATCCGATATCATGGGGGACCCGTTACTCTCCGATATAACGGCCGTGCCAATACACGCTTATATATCCCTGATTTCTCTGTCTATCTGTTGATTTACCTCCCAGCTCGGTTTATTTCGCCCGATACGACCGATTATTTGCGTTCTCCGATATATTCACGCTCGGTGTTTTGCAGCTGGCAACTGCTCGTTCGGTTAAAATATCATTGTCCTGCCGGAATTGTCTGCGACGAATCGTCTAATTCGATTACTCGTACTGTTTGCCCGGTGTTTTTGCGGCCAGCCCGTCGCGTTGCCCAGGTTCCCGATCCTCCACATTAAGAATACTCGCCTACTTCCACGCGCCGTGAAAATGCGCGGTTTCCTGAAACGAATGCACCTCCATCCTTGTTTGCTAACTCCTTTTCCCGAAGAACCTTCCGATGATTTTTCCACCCGTCACACGGTGGTTTTCAATCGAGTTTCGTATGACAAAAGTCACATTCGGCAATCGCGACGAAGAATCTTTTTACGAGTTTTTCAAATATTCGGGCTTGTTTATCCCGATGTTGAAGTTCTGGCGATGGTTGAGAAAAGCAGTTTCGAAACGTGGTATCCGAAGGGAATTTGTTGGAAATAATCTTCCAGCTTCGCTGACGAAAAAGACCTGAGACTAGTCTTAAGATAAAACAGGAATAATCTCCTACAATTTTTTGGTTTGCTGTAGATGAGGTAGTTGGTTGTCTCGAAACGATGCAGTAACACGTACACGTTCCCCATTTGTCGAGATATCTCTGCCGCGTCTTTGGTATCTCTTCTTGGTCTCCAAGTCTATTGGAAACAGTTCTTCGTACTTTCATCGGTGAGAATTCGACGACTCTTGAGAGATCGTCGTATTTCCAAGCTTCACCCTCGATACTTTACTCTCTCTCTCTCTCTCTCTCCCTCTCTCTCTCTGTTAATCGCCGATCGAGTCCTCGTAAGTTTCTTCATTTCGAGGGTTGCGTCAACTGGCCAATGTCGCCCGCGTAACAAGGTGGTCCAAGAATCAAAGAACACTGCGTCTTCCTCGGGTAGGAATGAATACCGTCGCCTTGTCACAACATCTTGCTGAGATAACTCGTGGTACCAGGCGGCGGCAGCAAGAACGGACTGACGAACGAATGGCTACCGGGTCCGTGGTGAACCGACGCGTATCCAGACTGCTGATTGTGACTCTGCGCCGAAGTACCTAGGCCGTTCAACACCGGTGATCCGGTGTCGTGTAACTTTCTCATGTGTTTCTTCAGATCGAAGTTCCTGCAGAAACCTTTGCCGCAGATCTTGCATGAGAACGGTTTCTTGTCGTTGTGCGTGTGCATGTGAAAGGTGAGATTGTAGATCTGATGGAACGCCTTGTTGCAGATGTTGCACTTGTACGCCTTTTCACCGCTGTGCGTCAGCTTGTGATTCTTGTAGTTGCCCTTCTGATGGAACCCCTTGCCGCAGTACTCGCACACGAACGGCTTGTAATTGGCGTGGATACGTCTGTGCGTGTTCAGGGTTGAGCTTCGGTTGAAAGCTTTGCCGCAGGTCGGACACTTGTGCGGCTTCTCCGCCGTGTGGATGATCTTGTGCCTGCACAGGGTGCTCGCCTGGCGAAAGCCCTTGCCGCAGATCTTGCAAACGAACGGCCGCGCCCCCGTGTGAACCGGCATGTGTCTGGTCAGGTTGTAATGCGCGTTGAACACCTTCCCGCATTCCGGGCAGGTGAACGTTTTCTGTTTGTTCGTGGCGCTGAGCTCGTTGCTCCGTGGACCGGGACTCTTCTTCTCGCGTTGGCTCTCCGACGAGATCGTTGTCCGACTCATCTTCGAGAAAGCTTTCTGAATGGTGGTTGGCGGTGGTGAATTCTGCGGAACCGTGGGCGTAGCGGGCGGTGGTGCTGGAAAGGCACTCAGCAACGGATTCGGATGATAATAGAGAAGAGAATAGGGTTGCAAGAGATTCTGATGCCTCAACGTTGGCACGTATTTCTTGAAGGCCGATTCTAAGTGAGCGGAATAAGTTAACGAGGGGATACTGGGCGGCGGAGGTTGCGGCGGTGTAGTTTGCTGATTGTTGCTCTGCTCGGTAAGACGTTTGTCCGGCTCCATGATTTTAGCGATAGAAAAGGTCAAGTTCTTGCACGGTGCGGGCGAGGTGACCCTCTCTGGCGGAAGACTGGTCGGTGTTTCGGTCGCCATTGTGCTGCCAGTCGAGAACGGTTGCATGATAGAGATCTGAAATGAAAACAGGATCAGTTCATTTTCCGCAGACAGGTATTCCATTTGTTCTCTCGCACTCGGTGACACGAGAGAGAATTTCACAGGTGTGTACGACGACAAATTCACCGCTCGTCTATGACTCGACGATGCTAATTTGCGAACATTCGCGACATAGAAACTGTTTAGAAAGTTCTGAAAAATTTATCATTCAACGAGCATCCAGATTTCTTCGAAGTTATTATTTTTCTTTCTTTTTCTTTTTCAAATTTCAAGACGACTTTCTCAGCTTACAATTTCACAGCTCGCGTATACGTCTAGAACGGAAGAAAGAAAGATAATGTTTAAAAATCCGTCGTAACCGAATCGACTGAATCAATTCCCGTGACGATGAGCAGCGTACACGAGGCTTTAGCGGTCGCATGATGGGGGAGTAGCCAAATCATGGCGATCAATTTGATGACTTCGAGGACTGTCGTTACGTGGCCGCAACGATCCTCCCTTCGCAGAAGTCTGTCAGTGTTTTAGTGCACGTACACGGAGAGAACGAGCGGAACGGAACCCACATGTCGGCGAATCCGAGTGAAACATGTGGTACCGCTATTATATCCACTCAATTGGCCCTCGTGTTGACATAAAAAAAAAAAGGACGCTGCGCATTGAACGATGGGGGCTGGAAAACTTCGAACGGAACCAAGAGAAACGAGCGAATGCTCCGTTTCGCACTTCGTCTACAAGCTAAACGTTTTTTTGTTAAACGTCGTCGACCTGTCACTCTCCTTTCTTCTTGTTCCGAACGAATTCCCAAACGGAGGGAAAAGGACCGATCATTGGAAAAATCGCAAATCATCGGGGAGCGTGTGTGCAACGATATATCGTTCGATATAATCACGTATGCATACGCAATTTGAATGTTGATTCGCGGGCAAAACAGCATGAATATACAGGTAGCCATTAAGCATGTGCAACATGAAAAAGGGGAAATGAATGGCGGGGTTGAATGAGTCGCGAAATGGTCAGCACAGTTGAAGAGCAAGCTTCCCCGAGGTATCACGGAAAGGTTTGCACGTCGAAAAGTAGAAATGTTTGCTCCGTAGAATAGCGTTATGTTTGGACTTGGAATGACGGTTAGAATTGGATAGGACTGCTGGTAGCTTCGTAAAACACTCGTTTCTGTTTCACCGAAATTTCGCCGTCTCTCTCTCTCTCTCTCTCTCTCTCTCTCTCTCTTTCTAGAGAAGAGAAAAGGCAATTCCTCGTGCAACCGAAAAAGTTCAACGCGAATCAAAATTAGACGATGGAAGATCGATTCGAAAAATGGTAATGCAACGAGCGTAACACGAGGCGAAAATTTCCGACGTCAGGGTGAGAGGGGACGGTGGTGCTTTAACCACGATGAAAAATGCATGCTTCCAGAAACGATGGAAATACCGAACCCCCGTCGATAGGGTGGAATATGACGCAGTGGTCCTGCCCAAAAGCTCCGCCCATTAACCGGTACCTTTCGATTGTCCCACGGCGAAAGGCAGCCCTAATAACCGGGGAACAAGGAGCGGAAAAGCAAGGCCGGTGTGAGAAGCGAGACTCGAGAAGGGAAACGATCTCCTCGCGCACCCCCGAAACGCCCCTATGACCTATAGAAAACCGTAGACGTCGACTACATCGCCATGGAGCCGAGCAACTGTCGACGTAAATGACAAAGGATATGATTATGTGCCTTCGAGTGCTTGCAAACGTAAGCTTCGACTCCAGCTCCCCCTTACTACCTTACTTACTTCGATTTCTATCCTACTCCCTGTTCCTCCTCCGCTTTCGATAAAGTTTCTCTCGAAACGTCTTCTATCACAGTCAGTCTTCGACCTTCTCTCTGTCATAATGGACGGGTTACTTACTTTGCCGTCTGCTCTTTGCACTTTTCCCTTTGCCTGCGTTTGCCTCGCTTGTCTTTTCCATCTTCCTTCTCACCGTTTGCGTTACTTTCTCTCTTGCGCTCTTCTTCTCCTTTTGCTTCTTCTGTACACCATGTTCCCGCTTTTGCGATTCAAATGTACGCTGTTTCTCTCTTTTTCGCTGAACGTGTCACACTGGCTCCTTCCTTGTCCGTCACGCTCCACAAAGGCAGAGAGATACTCGTCGGTATATCTCTCTTTTTCCCTCGCTCTTCTCTGGCTTATCGTCACTTGCCGTTTTGTCGACCGGTCGCGGTCGAACCGGGGGTGAGAAGAAGACGCAAAATACCGGGGAAAACGGTGGGGATCGAGGCGACAGGATTGGCCAACGGATTTATCACCCTTGGAAAAGTGACACGAGAGGGGAGAGTCGTATGGAATGTAGTGGGGGTTAGTATTGTTACAGTACTTAACGAGCGGTCGAGGTAATCAGTATTGCTCCTTGCGGCAGCCGACAATTCTGCCAATTTGCCTCAATATCGACTGAAGCATGGCCGACCCTACTCTGGGACCATTTTGTTTCCTTCTTGCTCGATTCCACTCGATGTCTACGACATCGAATTTACGGAAAATTTGCTAATTTCTCAGTCCTAGTTTCTCTTGTCCTGTCACGAATCTCTTCTTCTCTTTATCCCCTAATGTCTCGAATGTCTTTCAAATGTCTTCCAAATATCTCAGAAACGACGCGAGGGCCGATAGGAATGATTTAGGGGGTTGTTTATACGTTTGTCGACGTGGTGGGAACCGGCGAAGAATTTTCGGAACGCGCGAGAAGGACGCTCGCGTGGTCGATAGGAGGGTTGAAACGATACCCGGCTTTCGTGAGCCACTCGATGAACACGGGAGGCACACTCGCCCACGTTACTATTTCCATTCCTATTTCCAGGTGAGGTTGGCGTTAAATGTACAAAGTTTACCGATGCGATTACAAATCGTCCGAAGAATTCAATCGCCTACAGTAAACTATCAAACGACGACGGGGAATCGCTGGAACCTGAAGAAAGTTGAAGGAGCTCGAAGGAACTTGAAATGGCTTTGCAAATTTACCCGCCCCGTTGTCGACCCATTAATTATCTCCTCTCCTACCCTGCCGACGATCAACCTTTCATTTTCTTATTCCACTTGCTTCCTCGTTTGTCTCCGCCACGACGATAATCGTCTCAGTTTCCAACGAACTGTCCTTTGATTGAAAATTCGACGTAATAAAAATGTCGTTTGTTTGTAGTTGACGTATGAAGTTACATACACGCATAAAAATGCAACGTAGGTTTAAAAATCGGCACGTTTATCAGGATAAAATCGGTTGATTAAGAAACCATAAGATAAGCAAGGACGACTCGAGTCGGCGGGACTCCTCAATATGAACGTTCCAAATCGGAAAGGGGTGAAAGTGGGCGGATAGTAGTTTTGCGTGTACAGAGTGCATCAATCCTTCTGCGAATAATACCTGCTCATGTGGTCACACGCCTATCGCTCTCTTCCCTTAACCAACGATAAGGTTAAATAAACTGGCCCGAACGAATTTTGCCGCTTAACTTTATTACTATCGCTGCTCGACTACGAATGATAACTGAAAAAAAAATGTGTCACACTTCTACGCGTCTAGCTTCTCCACGAGAAAAAGAGAAAACGAAACATCAGATTGGAGACAAAAAAGAGACGTACGTTTTCCTTCTCCCGAAATTGAAAAGCTGTCCTTTTGTACGATTTAACGCGAAAGAAACGACGCAATTCTCGCGCGAAAAGCTCCCAGACACTGTGTAATTTTTATTAGAACGTCTCAAGGTCCGGACGACGTCTTTGGTGTGGAAGAGGACCATTAGCCCGAGTCACCCTCATTGTTCCATCCGTGACACTCGTTCTTCCGTGATATGGCGCGTAAACCGTTGACATATAATTAGCATTTGGGGTAACGAAAGCTCGACTGAGGCTGACAGGAGGCACAATACACACCCACTTGGCCATCCTCTATCCCATAACTTGGCCACAAACCCGCCCTTTCTACCTCGTACAGCCGAGTGTGTCGCGTAAGCCGATTCGAAAATTAGCCGGCTCGCAAAGGGACGATTCTCTCGGTAAAAACCGCCTTTTCTTGCCGCATCTTCGTTTATCTTTCGCTCAAAATGGTAAAAAAATGTAGATCGGATAGATAGTGGTAAGACGATAGACAGTGGTAAGAAGAGAAGAAACTAGATGACTAAATTTCACACTCGGTCGCGAGTGTACGATTGGTAAACCGAGCGGAATTTTAGTCGCAATTGTAGATAGGAACAGCAAGGGTGGAACGAAAACGATCACGTGCATTCTTTCTCTGCCGGGGAGAATTTAAACGCGCACCATGACTCCTGATTTCGAAGTTTCGCGTTATGAGGAGAGGATTCGCGGAGAGGGTGATTTAAAGTTAATTGGAGAGTGGCGGTGGCAGAAACGAAGAGCGAGAGAGAGAGAGAGAGAGAAGCGAAGAGGAATAAATTGCGAGTCGCCTCGCACGAATCACCCGGGTATATCCCCGGTGTTATATTCCGCCGCGCGGTGTATTCTGAATTAAGTCGCTCAGTTGTGCACCGTTTACTTTGCTCCTCTCTCTCGACTGCTCTCGAATCGTGTGCACGGGGGAATCGCTTAATTTTAAGAAACTTTGACGTCCGTTTCGGCAAGTTTAATTCTATCCGTCGAACCAACACCGTGTTGCACCATGTCGTTGCCAAAACGACATATGCCGACGATACCTGGAAAATTACCTTCCGTGCATCGCGGCTATCTGATCGCGTTTGAAATTCGTTTGAAGTGGAACTTCTGGAATACAATTGCGGCAACACGCGTGCAGATTTCTGGAATTATTATTATTATTATTATTATTACCATCGAGATCGATTGAATTCTCATCTTGAGAGGAAGAGTTGAAGCAGAGTTGGCAGAGAGACAGGAAACTTCAGTGGGAAAACGCGAAGCGCGGACGACAAAAGGCGCATTGTTTAAAACGAAAACGAAGTGATTCCAGAGAGTCCTGCGTATGAGCAAGCGTACAAGGGTCGAAAAAAAATTGGTGCCCACGTGCGCGGCCGTATGAATACGAGGTTTTCCAAAATGGCAACGAGTCCCGCTGGGCTCGATGCATCTCGAATTCACGTAGTTCGACGTATCGTCGAGTCGAGCAGGATTGGCGGGGGGTTCACAGCTGCGCAGTCTACGGGGGTTTGTCCCTCGCCCCGTGGCGTTTCAACTCCCGGTTGGAACACCTCGTTATCACCGATTCGTTCTTCTCGTTTCTGCCTTCAGCCTCACTTCTGGCTCTATCCTCTTTCACTGTCAACGCTTTGTCAACTAATGACGATAGTTCTCCTTTTGTAAATTTTTATCGTTACTCTGACTACTTCAGCAATGCTTTTTATCAGCAGGAAAATTCATTACCCTCGAAGTCGCGTCGATGAGTAAAATTAATTTGAGAGAGAGAGAGAGAGAGAACGAAATTAATTTTATCGGGATAATTCGTTCGATCTTCACGGTTTATAGGCCATTGGTTTATCGAAAAACAAGCACGCAGGAGGTCGTGCATTAGGTATAGAAGTGCACACGTGCCGTTTGGCTACGTGAGTTCACGATCGCCACAGCGGGCGCTTCGATTCGCCGTCTGTGCGCGTTCATTTCGCATTTTCGGCGTCGTTGCTGCACCCCGCTGACAATGCCCGCGTAACTTGAGATCGTCGGCCTTCGTCAAACATAATGACGATCGCCAACGACGATCATAATAGTCTCACGGAATAATAAGTGGGATAAAAGTCAGGAAAACAATTGGTACCGCCATTGTCACTTCGCGGCCTATTCAGCCACCCCACAGGCTGTTTGCGTTGCGCTCGTTTTGTCGAGAAACTCCACGGACGCGATGGGAATCGCGTTCGCTCTCGCAATGGAGGAAATCAAATTATTATCGATCCGCTTGAGGCTATGATCGTTCGGCTTCCTGCCGTCAGCAAACGCATACCGACTTTGCAAGGATCTTTTTAACCGAACGCACGAAAAACTGGAGTAAGAAGCTGAGAATCACAGTGGTGCTGATTTTCATCGAATAAAATGCTCTGCATTTGCTTGTATTATAGAAATATCGTTATATTTTTTTTCAAGTTAGAATAGAATCGCATTGATTTAATCAACTGTAAAAGTAACGAATTCTCATACTCTTGTGACTTTCAATCCGCTTCCAAGACATTTCAAACGAGACAAATGGAAAAGTAGCTGTTTCCTTTCAGCCTTTTCTCGATGTCTTGAAAATTATAATAATCTCCAAACGTTGTATCACGAAGGCTCTTTAAAAAGGAATCAGTTCCCTATCGCACTCACGAGTCTCGGCAATAGTTCTGTTTCTCTGCTCTTAATTGCCCAGTCGTTTCCTCCCACTTCCCTAGACAATGTGCATTACAAAAGAGGTTTTCTCTCGTAAGGCATGCTGCGCGCACAAAAACGTTGGCGTACGTTTGCGAGCGCCCTTCCGCCGCTTCCGCTCGCGCTATTGAATCGCGATCATGATTTTCGAAGGAAGAATGGACCAAACTCGACACCAGAAGGGGATACTGCAAGGACGGATAGGGGTGGCACCGGAAGTCTTGCGTGCCATTTGCCTCGTACACGACATACTTATCCACGTCTTCAAGAATCATCGGATGGTGAATGAGGGAGTCTCGTCGAGTGGCGCGTGCCCGGCCGGATGACGAGTCTATAGTCTACCTTTAAAATGATCAACCTCCGCGGTATCGTATTTTCTTTTGACGGAAACGAAACGCCAGATGACGGAGCACGCCTCCTTTTCAGACGCCAAACTATCGGTTGAACCTTTCGTTTAACCTCTTCCAATCTTTCTTAACTTTCCTCGTCCTTGGTTTCATTCTCTTTCAATTTCCATTAGTGACCATTGTTTCGAAATTTGCTCCCGTTAAAAAAGTGGAATTGTTTTTGCAAACATTTTTGGAAAAATGTTCCCCACACCAAAGGGGAAAGAAAAATCTGAGAAAAAGTCCAAGTTTTCATCGACGAAACTGTGAATTTTTGAATTCACCCTAGGAGGGTAGAATCGAAACGAAACACAAGGTATGTCTCTCGTAGTTCAGGGGAACGACGTGCAAGGATCGAGGTACAAGGAAGGCTCACCGGTTTCTCCATGCCGTGTTTCTCGAAATCGCGAAATAAATTTCCTACGGCACGAGAACGAACCGGCAAGTCGAGTAAAGGGGGCTAAGGCATGAATAGTCACACGCAAATCCCGTCACGGCTATTGGTTCCTTATCAGATATCAGTTATGTGCTCGATTTGGGGTGCGTGCAGCCTATTACATCTGTGATCCATTGATAAGCACGTCAAATCCGCCAACAACACACTCCTGACCGGGCGGAACCACCATTCGAAGCCCCTCGAAACCGCACTTCCTCGCTACTCGAATCGATTACTGAGACCTTCCCGCGATTGGAGTAGCTTCGATTCAACCTGTCTTACCGCTTGTCTCAATCACTCGTCCCTCCGTTTCTATCATCGTCCCTTTCCCGTCTACGAAATTATGAACTTCTCCCATCGTCTCCAAGTTGATCGAGTACTACCGCCGAGTTATACGCGACTTTGCTCTATCAGAAATTCATCGACGTTGTTTATTTAACTTCACTCTGCAAGTACGAAAAACGCAAAATGACGGAACAGATGACAAATGCGCCAAACCCGCGTATCGTTGTCGATAAGATGCCTGTTGCGTGTTACAACATCCCTGTAATCCTCTTTCGTTCTGTGAAAAAAATTTCCCCAAAATTTGATTAGCGTTTCAACATATGATTTCGCTAGATTTTGTCAAAGGAAATCTTCAGATATCAAATAACGTCAGATATCTTGAAAATGACTCAACGGAGAAAAAGTTGCGTAAAAGACGTCCTACGACGATCGTCGATCGTACACGTCCCCTTCCAGGGGATTCTGACGGGTTAAAGTGTTGGAAAGAACTAGTCCGACGGCTGCCATCTGCCACCCCCAACCCCCGAGGGTTTCTAGCGGAGGACGCAGAAGCAGAGAGTTCAGAATTCTCGCGAGTGGCTTGGACGGCTCAATGCCTTTAACCGTCTCTTGGCCACCCTCGAGAAACCACCCTCTTCCTCTGTTCCTGTCTCTACCTCCTTTCCTCTCTCTCTCTCTCTCTCTCTCTCTCTCTCTCTTCTCGCTTTTATTCTACCGTGAACCATAACTCGAAGCTTTTCATACAAGATTATATAGGATATTACGCATTAAATGTCGCAATTCGCTTTCTGCCCTCTCCTGTCTCTCTCGGCGTCTCCTTTCGAACGTTCAAACACCAAGGAGAACGAAAAGGGGGAAACCCTCGCGGAAATGGTTTACTCAGAAAAATTGGAAAAGACACACAGCATCGAACGGTCTGTTATATTTACTCGCGAAACGATCCTTGGCTTTTCTTCGCTTTTCGGGGATCCGGCGAGGAGTAAAGGGGAACTCTCTCGTTCAACGTCGAAATAAAAAGTGCTTCGCATGCGTGGTCAAAAAGCAATCGAGGCGAACACGCTCTTTGTCCGAGGTGATTCGTTTAAATCTCTTTCCATTAATTCGTTTTAAGCGAGAATGCCGAGCGTTTATGAAAAATTCATTTGTGGAAAATTCAAAAAAAATACACGTAACTCGCAACAACGTGCA
Source organism: Tetragonula carbonaria (assembly GCA_032399595.1). Lineage (NCBI taxonomy): Eukaryota > Metazoa > Arthropoda > Insecta > Hymenoptera > Apidae > Tetragonula > Tetragonula carbonaria. The sequence goes on from JAUCRC010000014.1 coordinate 8,004,424, forward strand.
AAATATTTCAATCAGCACGTGCTTGTTATTTTTAATCTTTGCGTAGGCCTCGTCTCTTTATCCGTACTCGTAAGCATATAAATTTGCGTGAACACGCACGGTTTAATTGTGAACTTCAACTCCTGCGTGTGATTCCTGTGTGGAATGTTTCGTAGCAACGAAAGGCTGCTAATCCAACGCTGTATGATAGAGCGAGGCAGTAGAAATTGAGAACGAGATGAACGAAGAGGGAGGAAAGAGGCATACGACTCATAAAAAGTGTCGCTCGTACGACCCACTCCCCCAATTTTGATCCAGCTCGAAGCAGCTGGCTCGTTTTGTGAATTCCATTTGAATAATTCGGTGGTTTTGGCGCGTGCCGACGCTTCGTCTGGACTTTCGGCTCGATCGACCACGAGATTGGTTTCTTCTCTTCGTGTCTCGAATCTCATTGGTCCATCGGAGTAGAGGCACGTGGCCGGATGTAGGTCTACTACCTTCCAGGCGTTTCCGCTCGCTGATGAATAATACCGTCTCGCCTCGTACCGCAACGCTCGTCTTTCGATCGATCCTTTGTTCGCCTTTACGCTCCGTCTTTGGCCACGGCTGGCCGCAAAGGTGTGCACACGGAATTCGAGATCGCTCTAATTTCGTGCCCCACGTCAGGATCTGCCTTTGCCAGATTAATTTTGCAGCGTCGCTTGCTAATTGAAAGGAAGTTGACCAGCTGGGCTTTGGAAAGCTCACGTCACACGTCTAGGAAATGTCAAAGAAAAAATGGTGGATTATATAGACGTGACATTATTGACTCTATTGTTTCTGGCAATGTCATCCGTTTAGTAGGTAAATAATTATTTTCTCATCTTTCGGACAATAATCAAACCGAAGAGATGGAATAACGATCTCGGCTACCGGGAGTCGAGCAGAAATCTGAAGAAGGAGAAGGAGAATCGAGCGGTCTTTGCTGTGTAATCGAATTCAATTCGAAATTTGTAAGGAGGAGGAGGAGGAGGAGGAAGAGGAGGAAGTGGATAAAGAAAGATACGGGGTTGGTGAGCCCATAATCAAAGTGACCACTCGAGGATTTATGTGATAAACGACTAGTAGGGTCGCGGAAGGGGGATGTAGTCTACGTCGATGGAGGTGAGAAGTTTATTTAAGACCAAATCATCCTTCGTCGATTAAGGTAAGAGAGGGTGCGTGCAACGGGGCGACGGGGAACGACGTTGTAAGGAGGAGTGGGGGAGGGCGGTACGTGTTATTGCTTGTATTGTGGCGCAACCCCTCGAATCGTCAGTAGGGGTTGGTTTTAGTCGGCAAACTCTCCCCGGAGACTTGCAAGTTCTCGTCGCCGTTAAACGGGACGCTGACATGGGGACTCGAGCGAAAGCTACTTGTTGGCCAATATTCGAGGAAACGCGAAATACCTTCTAGATAAAGAAAATTTACCGTGTCCTATCTTTCATTTGTTCGCGATATGAACTTGATATCTGCTGTATCGAAAAACGAATTGCTCCGACAAACGGGATAGCGGTAGCGTTTTCAGAAAGTACGCGAAATAAATCCCATCGTTTGAACACGTCGGGAAATCGCTGGTTTAGCTTGATTCACGCGCACGGCTCACGAAATAAGCGTTGAAAAGTCTGCGAACCCTCGAAAACAACAAACCCGTCTCGAATAAAAGCCGTTTAACAGATGCACGAGGCCCGTCTTTACTCTCGCAGATAGACAATCACGAAGCCGAACTGACAGGTAGCAACAACAGCGAAAGGATATTTTTCTGCTGCAACCCGCCTGGTCAGATCGATATCGTATCCTTAACATGCCCGTAGCAACTTGTCCGCGAATAATTCCCTTATCTCGAGGGCGAGCATTATGAGCCCGTGCCTTGGCCCGTAAATATTTTCTCTGCGCGTTTCTTTCTCCATCTCCCTCTCCCTCCCTCCCTCTCTCTCTCTCTCTTTCTTCCGGTCCTTCCTTCTTCCCCCTTTTTTTTCTCTGTCCTCTCCTCTAGAAGTATTCCACTTCTCACCTTCGCAGCGGGTGCGCCTCGTCGAAACCGAAATTTCCCCGGCTCGACCTCGTTTGCATTAATTATTCTTCGCTGTATTCCGTCTTGCGCGTAATTGCGGATGCACACGCACGCACCAACACACGGATTCACCGACGCGGTAAACACACGTGCACCCACACACGGCAAGCGTGCGCGTTCAACGTCCGTGCGCGTTTATCGCCGGGCCATAGCAGATATATATCGGGTTATATCAATCTTGCTAAGTGAGCAATGCATATGCTTATGGCGACGGAAGGTTTTCGACAGGCGGCCGGAGAGCAACGAGAAACAGGAGGGACGCAGAGCGTGGGCGTAGAATGCCCACTGGGCATTCTTCTTTTTATGCATATGTATGCATATGTATGCACACGCATGCAACACCGGCCGGATATAAACACCTGCCCATCATGCTCGCCTCTGCCGCGTCCCGCCGGTCTTCGTCGACCACGTATGAAGGGCCCTTTAAATTCTAACGGGGGAGGTCGGAATATTTATTGCCAAAGGTGCTACCGCCAGCGTTTATGATGCACGGTGAATTAACGATGCCAATTAGCCGTGGACAAAAGTCGACAATGTCGGTGATATCTCGCACCTGATGACGATTACAACCAACCCGCAACGTTGGCAAACCTTCTCTTCATCGATCGGTATTTATGCAAATGCCATTTCGTACGGTCTTATCGTGCCGTTTCACGAGCACTATACATTTTCGTACGTTGATAATATATACGCAGGACGTGGATGAACGCAGATGCGGGGATCGTTCAGCGAAAAAAGATGATCAGTTGCCATTTTAACAAGGGTCGATTCATCCTCTTTCGGCCTCCCGAAGGCTGATGGTCCACGAGGATACGAAAAAAAAGAAAACCTCGTCCACGTTTTGAAAAGCACTCAGCTTCCTGAGCAGCGAATCTTATCTGATGCCGAGAGCTGATTGATATCGCGATATAGCTCTTGAGAGGGTGGTTCGAGTCTCATCCACCATAAACCATCCCCATCGCCAGCTTTATGAACTGGCTGCGGGGGCGGGCACCGGTGGTGAACATTTAGTGCCTTCGAGGTAGGTACACATTTAATCATAATCTAATATTTAAAAGGTAATTTCACGGCCTGTTTACTTCGTACGATCCACCCTCTATACCACGTTGTCAGTTTTTCCTTCCCTCTCACGTGCGCGTATCATCGACCAGGGTGCATCGTGAGAACCATATTTTTCGGCGAATCGATTGAAATTCCGGTGATGTTTCGCAAATTGCTTCAGCTTCTTTTCAGTCGGAGTCACTGTTACTGAAAGCGTGCGATACGCAACTGTTGGCAGTTCTTTTAGTTCCGTTTTCCGCGTTTAGTTTGATAGTGTTTCTGTGCTCACGAAACACACAGACGTGAAAACGTGAAAGCAACAGCCGATTGTTTGTACCAGGAGAAGCCAGGCATCGCGGGCAAAAGGCAGACATGACAGACACGGCCACGTCCACGTGGCGGTATAATGAAAAAGCTAATATATTCGTTCGCCGCTCGTAAACAAGCCTGGCATTGTTATTATCACCGGCAAGCCGCTGCGATTAATCGTCTGCCGTTGATTCATTCGGCTTAATTTATACGTAAATTATACCCGGTCGCCCTTTCGGTGCTCAGTGAATAAGCATGAACTTCCGGTGTCCATAAACTTCTGTTACATTCTAGCCGTCCTCCGTTACTTCTACTCGAGCTCACAATAGTGAAACAATTTTAACCGGAAAGAATTTTCAGAAACGAGTCCGCACGGAAATAAAACACAAGAAGAAATGATCAGAGCAAGGAAGGAAGAAAGGAAGAAGAAAGATATTTGATGTTTTCCATCGATCGTTGTCGCGATATTTCGCAATTCATTTCTACCTTAGTTTCGTGATGGACGATTTAAAACCAAACGTCGAAGAAATGCATTGCATTGCAACGGAGGTGCATCGCTGCAACACAGAACGGCCTAGCACGCAGCAGGATCGCAAAATAACGTAGGCGATAATCCACTTTAATCAGACGAGCGTGCGAGATACGCCGCGTGAACGAGGTCATCGGCTAATGGAGGTGCGCATAAAAATTAAAATAGCAAATTGGTGACACGGATAGCATGGGCCGCGCGAAAACAGCGCCAACAACGCGTTTGTGTGAGAGTTCATTCGAAACGACCGGTTAATTAAAGTAATCGAGATAATCCGAACAGTAATCGATCCGAGTAATCGACTGCCGACCTCTCCAAGTTGTTGTTTTTAAACCGAAAAATTTAAGAAAAAATGGCCCGAGAAATGGTTGTAATGGCTTCCCGGTCTGAAGCTTCCGACGTAACTCGAAAACAAAGTTCCGAGATTTTGAAGAGTTAGCGAAAGAAGATGAAGAGAAACGAGAAAGACGAAAATGAAGGAAATGAAGAAAGTGACGATACGAAGTCCGATCCGTAAGCTGCAACGGAATTTCAAACAGTCGTTGATACGATGCGTGTTAAATTGCATTACATCTGCTTATTAGTCACGGCACGGGCAAGCTGCGTGCAACGTTGAAAAGGCAATCGTGTAATACGTCATAATTTCCATAGCGTGACTGGACACTCCTCCGGTGCCCTCCATGCAACATCACGTTAACACCTATAAATGGGAATTTATTATTTTCCCGTGTCTCGTGAATACGTGCTTGCTTGTTTCGCGTCTTATCTACTCTATAATTACACGACAAGGGAGAAATCATTTTTCTTACAAGTACGTTAATTAATTCCCAAATTCCTAGCCTGAGTCTCTTACGCCTTCTAATCTTCCTCGAGCGTATAACGTGTGATGTGTGTAATATGATGTGCGTGGAATGAAACAATCGAACAGAAATACGAATTCAAGTAGAAAAGAATAAAATGACGTGCTTAATCTCGATGACAGAACTCTCCAATAACTCTTATTTCAATCTACACAACGTTAGAAACGAGTCTTTCCTAACGTTATAATCATGCGAGAGCTCGTATTTTTCTTCTTTAATTTGTTCTCTAACTAGCCCTAGACCACTGGATATCTCTTTATTTATCTAGGAAATTCTTGAAACAAGATACCATTTAAGGAACTTGAAGAAGTTCTATTTTTAAATGAAACTAATTCTCATCGCGAGGTCATCGTCTGACAGAGGACGAGTTAGTGATCTGCAGTTGAAAAAGGGAAACCGCGCCAAGTGAAACGAAGAAACCTTCCTTACGCTCATTTCTGACACGCCGATAAATACTCCTGATACACATTTCGACGCCGGCGAACCTCTTTCCTTTACACGCTGGAACGCGTTTATGGAAATGCTCTTGACCGCGGTGCAACTGCAGCGTTCCGGCCAACGAGTTTCCATTCGCGGACGGCCACGATTTTCAACTTCTTTAGATCTCCAACTCGCCGACGTTCGAAATTCACTCCGCGATTATCTTTTTCCTTTCCTTTTTTTTTCTTTTTTTTTTTTTTTTTGTTTTCGGTACGTGTTTTATGGAAATGCTAAGAGAATGCCGCGCGCACGCTCGAACAACTGAAAACGACGTTTCACGAGTACATCTAAGGTAAAAAAAAAAAGGTAGCACGTGACGTTCGCATCACCTGCCCAACGCTCGTATATTTTTACTACAAAGTCGGACTGGTCGCGAACGCCGAGTCCAATTAATGTCGTCGTTCGTTTCGAGATAAAATGGCGGGAGTTGGGAGCAGAATCGATATCTTTGATCTGGTGTTAAAGACTGTATACGTCGCACCTTTCGTTGCGGGAAAACGTCCGTGAACCATCTCCCATTGATGATAATGGGAGATGCCACGAAATAATTTCGTTGCCCAATTAAAACTGTTTTCGAGGAGTAGCTCATAGAAATTGCTTCGATCGTTCTGTCACGATCGTTGTTTCGGCGAAATTCGACGCTGCAGAGTCTGCTAAACGGGCAAATGGAGCGGTTGATTAATTTTACATAGATTAGCGAACGAGCCGAACCGCGTGGCAGCGAACCTCGCTTTTCGCGAGCACGCTGAATACACACAGGATCGTGCCACGCAGAACCGAATTAAATCGATCTCGCTGAATTTTCTGTGTGCGTGTGTGTGTGTTTTCTTTTTCCTTTTTCTGTTTTTCCCCGGAACGACCGATTCGATACTACTCCACTCGAAATCGCGGAGGAACGGCACACGCGTTGCGTTCCACGATTCGTTACCTTTTGCAGCTAGCGTGTGGTTTGCATGTGGAGATCGAAAAAAAGAAGGAAAAAAAAACAAATTGGAAGGAAGAATGTTCGACAAACTGCGAGAACGAACAGGAGAATCGAATTCGATTCAACGAATTTAATTCGATGAACCGGGTCGATTGAAAATATCGCTGGTAGAATCGAGGAGGTCTATCTCTGAAGGAGCTCGAACAAGAGTTTCGGGCTGGGATCATCGAATAAATAAAGGGCACGCTGGTACGCTGCAATTCGAGGTTACGCCGAAAGAGGAAGTGGTGCATTAATTTCGAGTTACCCCTCGAATTTCCTTCAACCCCCGTACGTGTGACCAGCACACAAACAAGCGCAGGACTTGCGAGTAGCAGTTACCCCGAGGTGTTCGGGACGGCTGGTAATTTGTAGGTAGATATACGATAGACAATAACACCGGTGAGGGGTGGCAGCGCCGACTAATTTGTTTATCATAACTTTATCTTGATTTATTGCGCCCACGGTGCACGCCCGTTTCGTAACGCCAATCGCGCACCTTCGTACGCGCTCCTTGACGCGTTTACACGTGCGCGAATTAAAAAAAGAAAATAAATAAATAAAATCGCCGAAAGAATGCTCGATCACTCTCGTTCTTGGATAATTCTTTTGCTCTTCGTCATATCCTAAATCCACGTTGGAATAATTATAAAAGTTCTGCCCTTTCTGCGCGGAGAAAAGTTAACAAGCTGTTCGATTCGAGTTTTAAATAAATTTCCCTCGATTCTCCGATCGTTATCTCCACTGTATCCACCGAAACTCTAATCTTTGCGACTTGATTCTCCAAACTGGACAAAACTATGCGCATTCCGGACGAGATACTATATAGATTCTCCGATTGTTTCATCGCGCGTAAATTACCAGCGAAAAAAATGCAGTCACGCTAGCCGCGACTGGCCAGCAACAAGAAAGCACCGCGACAAGATAAAAAGCCGCAAGCGCGGTGTCGGCTGGCGCTCGCATCGAGAAGCTAATTTTTTAAAGAGCACAGCGAAAAGGGGGTGCGAACAGGCGGAGCAACCCCCGGCTACGCTCCATCCCTTCCTTTTCACCCTCTGTCTATCTTCCTTCGTTGCAGCTCGATCGGCGTGTGCACGCAAGCCGCTGTGGAAGAGCTTCGTGGCCGGCTCGTATTTCTCGCCCTCCAACAAGATACCAACCACCTTTAGCCCCATCCTCCTCGACCTCGCGGCCACACGTACTGCACACCTACCCACCTATACACCCACACGAAACTCGAGAGGGTAGATAACGTCTTGCATGTACGTGTATTCGATGCGCGTGAGAGTGCTCGTGTACCGTGCGAATGACTAACCTATGGTGCACACCAACACGTATTTCTAAAAAGCAGATATCGCCGTTGTACGTGTTCACGCACAACGTCCAATACAGAGGAAAGATACCAAGACACGAAAGGGTGTACAGGTATAACCGCCGACATCCACCCGCTACGGTGCAAGCTACAGTAACGCTGCGAGTGCTATCTGGCTAACTATCGCTGATTCTTGGCGCGAGACGGGGAGAGGAGGGTGGGAAACAGGCGGAAAGGGTGGTCTCCGACTCGTGGATCGTTTAAAACAGAGCCTGCCACGAGAAACCTTTGACGCATCCGTGAAATATTCCAAGACCGGTGCAACAGAATCGTCCATCGTCGTCCTCTTAATATCGAGAAAATTCACCTTTTTTGTTCGGTCGTGAATTTTGTCGTTGATACACGACGGGCGATTCTGTGGATTTAAACGAAAAGACAGTACGTTGACAGGGAGGTGAGTCAACCCTTGTTGTTCGGATACTTGAAATACTTTGCTTTGCTCGCGTGATCTTCCCCGAGTTGCTACGTCTGTCTCCCGTAAAATACGAAAGCGTATTTTAACAAATGCGTGCGACGAATTTCAAAGTTCCGAGGCGAAGTTTCTCGGCTGTCGAGCGATGATTCGTTCATTGCCGAATTTTCCCAACGAAATCGAGACGTGAAATGGAGGGAGAAGGATGCGGAAAGATATCGTTGAGATAGCATTGAGATTGCTACACTATGAAGAAGATGTCCGACAAATTCGTAACGTCGAGCAAAAGGCAAAGAATGTCGAGGAGTACAACAGAAGCTAGAGCTTAACGTCCGGTAAGACCCAAGACTACACGGGGCCTCCTCAAATATTGGCGCAGGACCGCGGGGTCCCCTTTGAACTCGAATCCCCCGAAAATTTCTATGGTGAATAATCGGAGACAGCTGCGGCGCTATGCGAAATCAAGTAGCGTAATAATGCCCCGAGACTCCAGCATCCAGAGCGCGGAAAAATAAAATGAAAAAGAGGAGGAAAATGTACGAATAACTCCCTCGGATTCGAGTATCTACCCCAAGTTATCTCTATTTCTTCTTATCTCAAATATTTGCGGAGCGAAGATATTGGTTAAACTTCCCCCCCCCCTCTCTCTCTCTCGATGTGAATTTTCATTCCTTAAAAATTATCCGAGAAAAGAAACATTGAGAAGCAGTCGATTAAAAGAGCAATAACCTCCGGATTGATTTACGAGCGTTATTTCATTGTTCGTAATCGCCATTAAGTTCGAACGGCTTCCCCTTTCTGCTAATCTTTCACTGCTTGATAATTAACAGGACAGATCGCCGAAATAACGAGGAATTTTCAGTGACAGGTTCGTTTATCTCTGTCAATAAAACTGCGACGTTTAACGTGGAACACTTAAAAGGGATCGAGCGTAAGCGGGACCGGGATCGGCTAATAAAGCGATATCTCTGTATTTGGGAGGGGATACGTGGCCACATCTCAGCGGTCTGATCGGCAATTACCGTATAGCTACGTTTCAGCCCGCGGTCTTTGCCGAATAAATGACATACACCGCGCGCGTGATAGGTATGCTAATCGCGTGGCCCGCTGTAAAATTTGCTCGTCAGCTGCGCCAAATTTGACGTAACCAAATGAAACCTTCTTCTTCTTCTTTTTTCTTTCTCTCTTTTTGCAGTTTCATGCAGACATCGAAAGAAATTCCGTTTTCATTCCGTCTGAACTGGTTCAACATCGTTCGCTGATCAATCGACCTGGCTTTCAAACAACTCGGTCCTAAACACAGTGGAACTTTACTACGTGGAACTTAATGCGAATTCCATCAGCAAACGTTCATCCGCAGTCGCAGACTCGAGCCGTCAGTTCAAATTTCTTTCAAGTAAACTGAGTTGTCACGTAAACGGAGCTCTCGCACGCGAGAAGAAGTAGTAATCAATTCACGCACATGCGACGCGCGAAAAAGACACGCCGCGTGTCTAGCATCCCTTTTAGGTTAAAAGAAAAGCCCGAGGAAACTGACAGAAGGAAAAAAGAAAAAGTGACGGGACCGCCCCGGTATCGGGCAGTTTATCCCGCGGGAGGAGCTACGATACAATGAATAAAGAACGAAGCAGCTTGGTCGAGTGAGCCCTGTGAACGAGGCCTTATTGGGATATTAATCGTCGTACCAGGCGAACGCCCTATCCCCGAGTGTTTGCACGAGGTTTGAAGAGGCTGCAACACCAAAGCTGCCTTGCAGCGAAACCCTCTCCGTAAAACCCCCTCCTTTTAAGCGCAACGAAACACTACAAGACCCCTTCTCCGAGGCCCCTCCAACGTGTTCCTCTTTTCGAGCTCGTGATACTCGAAAAGCCTAAGTACTACCACGCTCGAATACTGCTCGAATACTTCGGACACACTCAAACCCCGAGCCACTTAGGTAAAAGCTTGCGTACACGTTCGAGGTAGGTAGGTAGGTAAGTTGGTAGGCTTGATAGGCGCGTTGCACGAATGCTTCGAAATAATGGGCCGTCGATCGGCCGCGCTTGTTTAGAAAACATAAACCGGGCGAGCTAATTGTTCGCTAATTTCCAGTGCCACTTGTACGGCCGCTGGTCGATTAATGCGTCACGGTACCCATACAGGGTGGTTTCTTTCTTAAAGAGGGTCTCGTCAGCGACAAAAAAAACCTTATACTCTACATATGTCGTTTTCTCTCGACGATACATGTTACCGTTTCGCACTGAAAACGTATCGAAAATGGACTTTGATCTCCGACGCTTATCCCGAATGGGAATCGGACGGGAACCATGGTGATATGGTTTTATGTCTTGGATTTTCCCCTATTTTTGTGCAAATACTTCTGATTGATTCTTGTAGCTGCTGATAGGGCGCGTTTTACGTAGATCGTTGTATGGTTTCTTCAATCTAACTTAATTTTTTTCGTTCTATTACAATTTGCCGGAGTTTAACGGAATAATAATCGTTAGAGGCGTTTCACGTGTCTGTAGAGAAAAATATTGTCTCGCAATGGAGAGTTACGTACATTTGCACGATTCGCTAGTACGAGGAGCTATTCGAACGCGACGGCCGTTTTAATCCATTTAGTTATCACCTTGAAGAGAGGAGATTTCACCGTTTCATCCACTTATAAAATCTGGCTAATTGTGCCAAGTCACTCGTATCGTGATCCTTCTTCAATTATTAGATTTTGTGCCTACTGTTTCAGAAAAAAGAAAAGAAATCTGGATGCGTAATCTAGATGTAATACGTACTTTTCGATTCTCTTTTAAAGATAATTGTCTGTGACAACCAATATTCGAAACTTTACTCGATCAAGTTTAGGCGAGATGAATTCTCAATTTATATTACAAGCCAAAACAGACTAATTACTTACAGAATTTACCAATGGCTCGTTCGAGCCCAGTTCCGTGATCTGAGCACCGGTTCCAGTCCTCCGATAATCCTGAACACTTTCACCAAGTGGACTCCAAAAGCCGAGTTTAAACCTGCAGACGAAGTTGCAGCATCAGCTTCTTCGATTCTACTTGATCTTGCAGTTCGTTCTTCTATTGTAACATTGCAGGACGGGAAACAGTTTCTTCTGGATCACTAGTTTAAAGAGGCATCCATGCTCGTGATGATACGCGACGGCCTTCGACAGGTCGGTATCTACTAGCAAAGAGTCTTTCAAATTGGCCGTCGACATTATTGGAAACTCGCGATTAATCCTTTCGCTTCGATTTTCGACTGTGCGCCATTGTCACAGGGGCTCTTGACACTGAACCTTTCAACAAATTGATATTTCCTGTTCCACCGTTGGATTCACGCTCATCACGTCGACGAATCGAGCTTCTCCGAACCTTATCGATGATCTTCGATACGACCGAACATGCTCTATCTAAAGACACATCTTGAACTTTATCATTCCGTTGAACGAGTTGTTCCTCCTACGGAACAACAGATCCAAAGTTCAGATTTCAGAGCAACGAAATGCCATTCCGTTTGAACGTTGCGTCCATTCGGTTCCACCAGTCAGAAATGTTCGTTCCTACGTCGATTCGTCACTGTCTTCTACGACGTTCGCATCTTCCTAAAGGCTTTTCTGCCGAAACAACACTGCCGACTGCGCACAGACGAAAGGCTCGCGCGTTCAGCGGCCGGATGTCGTTCTCACCATCCGTCCCGTAATCTCATAGCGAACCCCGGGCACACGACAGATCTCACTTCAGGGCTTCCTCGATTCTCGAACGAGAAATGTCCCTCGCGGTTTCGTGGAAATGCGTTGATATCGCTGATACGCTGGCAGATGATCGACGGAGATCACGAACGATTCGTTAACCGTTGGAGGCGCCGAGTTTGCCGCTGCTGACGTGTGTGCGGTGGCTGCTAGCGAAACCCACCAAGGTTTCAGCTGCAGACAGAAGGGTGAAGGGAGGTCACGAGTTGAAGGTAGCAGCAACCACCAATGGGGCGGTACCAGGGGCGGAGCAAAGAACAACCTAAAAACCCGCCCATCTCGTTGCATGATCATAGGCTGCAACACCCCAAGGAATGCTCCATCCCTGTCCCACTCTGTCCTCTGCTATCGTTCGTCTTTTCCTCTCCGGCTACAGCCGGGCCACCTTTTTCTCCCCCTTTTCTTTCTCTTTTTTCTCATTCAATTGGGACGAAGGCGACACGAAGCGCGACGACGTTAAAAGTGCAGGCGAACGACGACGACGACGACCAAGCTCCCTTGCTCGTGTTCGACACTCTTCATCGATCCCTCTCTCTCTCTCTCTCTCTCTCTCTCTCTCTTTCTCTCCCTCCCTCTCTTGGTCAACCTCACTGGAATTACGATCTGCGATTCCATCATTCCATTCTGCCTTCTCGAGAGATGAGCACTGAACTGTATTCCAAAATGGGATTCCTCCGCGCTAATAGCCTGATTAAGCGCCTGTGTCTTAGCGTCGTTGATTGGGGGTAGTTTTCGAAAGCACGTAGATCTCATTCCTCGAGTTGTTTAAACTCAACTTTTTCAAATTCAACAGATTCCATCTTGGCATTTCCAAAAGAAGAAGAAGGAGAAGGAGAAGAAGAAGAAGAAGAAGAAGAAAAGAAAGGAAGGAAGGAAAGACAGAATTTTCAGAAATTAAAAGCATCTTGGAAGGAACCTGCCAGCATCGAGGCGGTGGTAACGATCAACCGAGTGGTACGCGTGCTTATTAAAAAAATATTTGCTTAGAAATATCCGCCACGGAAGCAAAGGTGAAAGCTGGCGGTGAAATGCATTGAAAAGATTCCCGTGACGGTGTGCGAAGGGTGAGTTGCATCGAGCCTCGACACCGGCAGGGGTTAGAAAAGAAAGGAATGATAGGGAGGAAGAGAGAGGCTCGGATCGAGAGGTCGACGAATGAGCCGGCGAATGAATACCGAGTATGGATTCGTGAAGAGCCAATAGGGGTGCACGATGTCCTCCCTCGTTCGAGGAAGCCACGCCAATCGTGGGCGTCCGTCACCCTGCGGGCTTTTCCTGAGGGGTGGCGATGCTAGAGACGCGTAGCTGGCTTCGAGGGCTCTACCTGGCTGGCTGATAAAGACAGACAAACCTCTGTCTTCTGTGGCGGATCATGCCAGCTTTGCCAGGCAGACGACCTCGTAGCAACCACACCTCCACCTTTGCATCCACTTTCATTCACTTACAACCACTTTCTACTGACGCCAATGCTCCGACGCCTTTTCTTAGATTACGCGCCTGTTTCCTACCCTCTTCCGCGTCTACTGTGATTAACGGATTATGGAACTCGCCGCTGGAACGGGGAATGGGATGGCTCGGATGGAAAACGCGAGCACGTTTTTCACAAGGGATGGTGTTTTTCCTTTTTCTTGTTTTCTTTTCTTCTACACAGAGTTAAACGCGATTTAAACGCGAGTGGTGAAAAAGATGCGGGAACTTGAGTATTCGTTAATTTGGTTGAACGCCGGGATGTTTGCTTTAACCATCGAGACTTGTCTTTCGATAAACGTTAAAAAGATTGTTTGCAGCGTCCAAAGGCTAGGAGAAAGTATTAACTCCTCCGAGGGATTTGCTCGGGATGCGGGCACGCGTTATTTACAAATCTTATATTGAACGAGCTTTCATCCGTGGTTCAAGTGCGAGGGACATAAAGCTTAATTCATTGTTTGGTCGGCGACGAGTTTGGCGCTGGCACACGTGGCGTGTCATGCGACAAACGTGCCCGATGCAGTGTCATACGCAACCACTTGAAAGACAAAGGAAAATTTATATTCCCCGATATATCGACAGCGCAGTTTTCCATTCTCGCGTTGACGCGTTCGTCGCCGGACGTGATTCGTTGACGTGTGCGCGTGCACGCGTGCAAAAATCCGGCAAAAAAGGAACTGAAATTCCAGAGAAAGGTAATCATTCGTCACGGTTCTTGCATCAATCAATTACAATTTCTCGTCCGTATTGTATACCTTTGTTGTTTGCCAGCCACGTTCATGCACGTTCCCCCGTATATACATATATTTGCGTCTCGGTCGAATGAAGCAGCCCAGCAGCATTGAGTGTCAACGAGTAATCTCGTTTCCGCTTGGTCCACGAAGTTAAACTCCGTACATTGCACCCGAGCTAGCTGTGTCCTCCTGTCCACGTTTCGTTTCGTTTCTCTTCGCCGTCCTCTTTCCAGGGAATCGTCCGCGGCAACTTCGAGGGAGAGTTACCCCTGGACAATATATCAGTTTACAATGATAAAAAGCAAACACGGGAAATAACGTGAGGAATTACTGAACCAAACAATATGTCCCTCGTCTCTGGAGAGACCGCGTATATTTCGACCGAGCAGCTCGGCAGCATCCGACGGAGGGTGTGTGCCAACACATTTTCCTTACAATGCGTCACGATTTCGTTTTATTTCGTGACGGGGCGATACGACCGTAGGGACATCGAGAATAGTCTCATTATCGCCCGCTCAAAGGGGAGCGATGGTCAAGTTGACTCGATTATACCGGTCTGTTTCTTTCGTCGAAAATAGATTCTTCGTGATGTATCAACTTCCCATTGCATTGATCGACTTCTGAACACGAAACGAAACGAACACGCTCGCGGATTTTCAAACGGTGAAAAAAAAGTATTCGTCGGTCGAAGAAAGCAAGAGGCGCCGTAGTGAGCGTCACATTGCCTCGAAGGATGGAGGAGTGGAAAGGATGACTAAAAATTGGTACCCTCTTGCTCGCGGGTGCCTCTTGGTGGGTAGTCAGTACTCATGTAAGCAGCGACTAGTGAGGTAAACTCGAGTGTCTGGGGGGGAAAGAGGGGGCGGGGGATATGGAGGGCTCAGGGGTGAGGAGTGGTCGTCGCTAGTGGGTGTAAGGAATGGAGGGATAGTAGTGAACCGGGCTACGTTGCCTACGGGGGTGGGAAAAGGGATGGTTTTTCCTCAGTCTGAGCATTCCATAGACGATATGCTCGCAGCTTCGTCTTGGTTCGCATGCAGCTTGTACGCTTTCTGTACACACGTACAATCTCTCTCTCTCTCTCTCTTTCTCTCTTCTTTTCAACGCGGACGGTCTCTTTTACTCCAGTTCAGGGACCATCCTCTTCTCCACCTAGCTCCCTTTTTCTTCTCCTCGTCTTCTTTCTTCCTTTTCTCTCTGTCTATCCGCGCGGCGGCGTACACGCGGGCCACCGGCAAGAAGTAGACAATTCACAATTAGCAAACACAAACAGAAGTACGAGTGGCTTCAAGTTGTTTGGGACGCGGTGGCAACGGGCTTAGCCGGAAGCAAACGGTGGGGTAGGGACTTCTGGGATGCGAAGCGACTAGCTTGGCAGTCCCTGAGCGTCAGCCTCCGCTCCAGAATACTCTTCTCAACTCCCGGCCCAACAGAGACCGGCGAAGGCGCATGTATGTTCTGCAGATAACGGGTGTACGTGTCGAGTCTATCCTGATTGCTCAAATTCCGAACCGAATCTGTCCGATTCAACTCGGGAAATATTTACTCATCTCGCACGTAGCTCGATGT
Source organism: Tetragonula carbonaria (assembly GCA_032399595.1). Taxonomy (NCBI): domain Eukaryota; kingdom Metazoa; phylum Arthropoda; class Insecta; order Hymenoptera; family Apidae; genus Tetragonula; species Tetragonula carbonaria. The sequence continues at coordinate 8,019,968 of JAUCRC010000014.1, forward strand.
GTCGTCGACTACATATTTCACTTGTACGATACCATCGATCTCTATCTTCATCGAATATTTTTCTCAATAAACGGAGCGAGATTAAATTACAAGTACGAACAAGGACGATACAGCTTGTCACGCTGGTTATAATCTACATTGCCCGTGATATCATAACATATTTCAAAAGGATCTCAAGAATATTGACACTTTCCCCGATTGATCTGTCGTACGATTTTGCGATCCCGTCTGGACGTACACCCGGTATACACGCGCATCGGCCTCTCACCGTTGCGTTGGAACACTTGAAGCCCCAACCAGTTACGGCAACAATAGGCTTTGTCTTCGCGCCGTCGGCGCTCGCAAATTGGTAGAAATCTTGATTAAAGGTGCAATTCCGCTGCTGCCTACGGACAAATATGAATTGCACCCCCAATGCTCCTACCCCGCTCCTCCTCCTTTTTTACCGTTCCGACAAATGAAAATGGAAAAAACGTGTTGTGCTATACTTCTTACGACGCGACAAGTCTGGCGGCTTTCCAAGGATCAAGATTGCACTACCCCTTTGAAATCGGACACTGCCACATTAAGGATATTGTCACTGATTAAGAGGCACGATGACGATCGTTTTTCTTCTCTGTACCATCGATCCCTCCATCACTCTATTTCCTTGTTACCTCGTTTCACTCGTATTAAGAAACGTGTATTTACCGGGCCAAACGTGTGTTCGTCGACACACGCGATGATTCGATTTCGTTCATGGTTCCACGAGATAATCCGATTGCGGGATTACACGGCGATTCGGATCGATAGAGCATGATCCTGGCAATGGGAAAGGGAGAAACAGCAAGACGCGTATAGAAATGGAATAATAACGCGTTGTATATGACAGATGCGACAGGACCACTTGCGATAATCCGCCATCGGCTTATCCCTTTGGAGTAAACCCCAAAATAGGCTGTGTCGTACGCGTGACCCATCCGAAATTGCTCATTAACATTTACATTCGTCAATCTATCGAATGTTCGTAGTATTGAGATTTTGGAAATTTTTCGATTAGCTTGATAACACATTTTTTGTCTCTTCGTGAAAAGTCAAAAATCAAAGGACCGTGACTTTGCCCAATTGGCGAAGCCCCTACACACACATCAATAGACCCTGAAGGCTTCGACGTGTTCATGCTCATCCTATGTAGAACACACATCACAAAACTGAGTCAATTTACATAACGATAATTGAGATGTACATGAAAGGCCGTTCCCGAGTCAGGGCAATACCATCTGCAAACGGGCTTTGAATTTCGAAAAGCGTATCGATATTCCCCGCGATCATGTATCGGTCCGGATTGAAACTTACGAAATAAATTTATTTGGGAAAGAGTGTTTCACCTGGCATTCCTCTGTATCAGATTCGTATGCAGCGCAGGGTGTTCAGAAAATTTTCATCCAATAAAACTTTCACGCAGAATTTGTGAAGAAAAAGCTAGAGTGTTTCATCGATTTTGAACGTTGCATATGTGTTTTAAAATGGAAAAATTCGTAGCTGGAAGAAGTAAAGTAACGCGATCTAAGATGAATACTAGCAGATACGATATACTTTTACCAACCGAAGATATGTGACGAATTTATGCACAGACGAGGTTTATGATTCATGTATTTCGTCTGTGAATTTATGTATAATATAACCATTGACTAACTAGAACAGATCTGACATCCAATGCGTTTTCGTATTCCAAGTTTTAGGGATCACCTGACTCCCGCACTATTTTCGTGTCACATTCTACCATATCGATTTAGACAGGTTTTACACCACAGCGCTACTAGTAATAGGAATTGAAATCAGAAAATATAAATAATGTTGTTACATTCATTCACCGAAAATTATTTATTAAATTAAACCTGAACACTTTCTCATTTGCATTTTTAGTAGACGGCCAACTTAATTTTTGATTATAATATTATTATTTTCTACATAAATTAGCATTATATGTCACAAACTGATAAATTAGCATTTATGTGTAATTAGTATATGTCAACAAAGTTGACATTTCCCTAACAACTCAATAAGTCTTCTAATTACATAAAAACTATCGCAGCCAATCAGCTCATGTTATTTGTTGTATAATTGCATCACAATAATGCAATTGTATCATAAATAATAATGATTGCCCAGGTCCCACCACGTGGAGGTGCTGCGAATGGAGACTTACCCTATCCGCGACCCATCCACCCTCCTTTTGTGAACAAAAATTTACTAATTTGAAACACGAATTTATGAACAAATAGTTCTTCTACATTTGCAGAACGTTCAATTGATCGTTGTGCAAACTGGACAATAAAAGAAACTGTAAAGAAAACCGACGCGGAAGCTAAATTTCTATGAAAATAGAAATTATATTAAAGCCTAAAATAACTACATAACTCTATATGAGACGCAGCTTCGACTATGTAACAGTAATTAAAAAGTTTAAACAAATATGAGTCTCATATAGAATTTTAATTATCCCACTTAAACTAATATTAACTAACCTTCACCATGCATGCACTCAGATACTAACGCATCTTACATACTTAGAATTACCATATCTAAGTTTAAATCTAATAACCAATTTAAAATACAACACAACACAACACAATACTCAATTTAAAACTATCTGTAGTCTATTTAGTCAACATGATCAAATTTTACTATGTAAAATAAAATAAAATAAAATGATTTTTCTTTCTGGATGATTTTTCTGGATAACACTTCCTTTTCTACAGATGAGATGTGCTTCCTTCCGCCATTAAAGGTCTACTCTCCCGCTTAAAAATCGATCATCAAAATATCGATTATCGTAGAAAGTGTATTCGAGAATCGTAGGAAGTGTATTACGTATTTCACCGTGTAGTGGCGCTGTAATCTTCAACCAATTTAAAGCCAATACGCGCACATTTAACACGAAATGTTAACCTGGAACAACAAATAAAAAACTCTAGTTTAAATCAAATACACAAAATTCATAAGAAATTTTTATAATGAAAATATTCACACACTTGATGAAAAATTGTCAATACCTTAAACTAAGACGTGAGAGATTTTTATTATATTACGCAATAAAATTATTATTTTATTAAATACGTACCTTTTTAATAAAATATTATTGAATTTAATATTAGAATTGTTAATAATTGCGCAGTATGAAGTTGAAGAATGAATAAATAAGTAAAAAATGTTATAATAGAAGTGTGTATATACATAACAATAAGTTAGTCAATTGTAGGTTACAATATTTGTACTAGTTAGAACTGAAATTAAATTTTAGTATAAAACTATAAATGATTTTTAACATAGTTCTGTTTAAATGTTTATACGCTATTATTTCTTCAATTGTTAAAATTACATATAGTAATTATTTGGTTAAATCTTATCGTGAATTCAAATGCACGTTTTATCTTAAAAATTCACAATACAAACGCAAGTCTAATAGCCATTGATTTATATTTTTACCTCAGAATTTCTGGATGATATCTCTTTCTAAATGATTTTCTGGATTCTTTTTTGTTTACAGATGAGGTGTGATTCTTTCCGCCAAGCTTTCCACTTAAAAATCGATCATGAGAAATATCGATTATACTTGAGAATCGTAAGAAGTGAATTACGTATTTTACCGTGTAGTGGCGTTGTAATCGTTAACTAATCTAAACTCAATATGGCGCGTTTTGCACGAAACTAACTTGGGATAGAAAGTAACAATATTTATGGAAATATTTATTTGATATATCCAATTCTTTATGTAAAATAAAATAAAATATATTTTAATCAATTTTTCCTAATATTTTTAAACAGATGTAAATAATCAAATATATAATAACTTTTTTGTCTCACTATCAATCCCTGTTCCAAATCGTTATATTTTTTTTATATTTCATATTCTTATTATATTTATATTCTTTTACTGATGAAGTATCAATAAATAAATTTGCATTTATTTATTACAATTATTGTATGTACATGCAACATTGTCTATATTTTTCGATTTTAATTTCTATCGCCAATAACGTTGTGGTGCAATACTTGCCAAGTCGATATGACAGGAAATGATAAGAGAGCGCAGATGACCCCCGAAACGTGAGACACGAAAAAACATTGGATGCCGGATCTATCTTAGTTAGTCAATGGTTGTACATAAATTCACAGACGAAATGTATGTATCATAAAAATACATTGCATGTTAGATCTATTTTATGCCCATTCTATGTCTGAAGTATTTCTAAATTTATATTCATTCAGGAGGTAAATTTTATTTTATTACATAGCAATATTGTACACAGTGATTAAGGATAAATATATTTTTTATTATTTTCTTCCTCAAATTATTTGTTTAAATATTCGATTTTTTTTTCTTCGTAATTCTTTCCATGAGTTCTATTTTTTTAACATTTCTATAAATTTTACAGATTTTTGGAAAGTAAGAAGTTAATTTTACATATACTCCATGGATAGCTACATGCCTTGTATTCTTACTGGCTTCATATTTTATGCCTTTGGCTTAAAGTGGTGTTATGAATATGCTAAATATTGGGTATCTCTAAGACCTAGAGACGATCCACATACAACAAAGGGACTAAGATTTATAGAAAAATGTGAGAAACTTATAAACAGACATCCTATAGAAGGAAGTTTAAAACTGATAGCTACTGCTATAGGATTAGCTGGTACAATAACTGGTGGTTTGCAACAAGTTGGAACAGTATCTCCAAAAGTTGTACTTGCTACAATCTATTTATTCTTTGCATTCTCTGGTTTGGTTGATGTCTTAAATTTTTATTTTCCTCATAATGTGAGTGAAGGATTAGTAAAATTGGCACTTGCTCAAAGCTTTTTTATAGAAGGATTTCTTTTCTTGTGGGGAAGTGTTGGAAACAATGCATTAGTTGATAGAATTTTGGCATTAATAGTATGGACGACATCTTTAGCTATTACTTTAGAGCTTGTGTGGCCTGAATTAAAGCTTCTAAGAGGCTGTACAACATTACTCCATGGTGGTTGGATAGCTCATGTAGTTCGTGTATATCATACAGTGCCAATATTACCAGAAGGTATTGCTCTGATATTTTCTTGGCATGTAGCTGCTGCTTCAGCTGTAACATTATGTGTAGTAGCAGCAACAAGAAGTTGTGCTCCTAAGCTTATGATGGAAGAACCACCAGAGATACCTATTTATGATTATTGTCAAGAACCAGAACAGAGAATGTAGAATCCAAGTAAATGGATACAACTTTGTGCCAATATGAAATTTTCGTAGTATGCACAAAAATAATATTTTTAGAGTAGTATATTAATAGTACTGTAGTGCCAAAAAATCAAACATTGTAAACCAATCACAATTTTTACACGCAGTATTAATATTTTTTTACTTAATATTTATAACTTCGTTTTATAATACAATGAACGACTCTATTTTTAACTATATTTATACAAATGCGATAGCATAAATAATTTTAAATTTAATAATATCCTCAAATTGTAGGTAAAATACTCATTAGGAATTAAGAGGTGCCTTATTATGATTATTCACTTATTTATTAATAGGAAAACGTCTATTTTTTATCTTTTGTAATATGTTTTCTATCTTCCACAAATCTATTATATGTGCAAAAGTCATGTAACTATATGTATAATGTAAATAAATCATTTTAGTAAACTACATAAATAGTAATTTACTATTTAATAATTATATAAATAAAAATTCTATAATAAATCTATCTTAACAATTGAAAAATTTAAGATCATTAAAAATCCTTTTATTAATACATGTATATAAGTTATAAATTACTATAAAGTTACTAAATTTTGAAATTTATTGTAATACCAACCTTGACATTATATATATCTCTATTAATGGCAAAGGGAGTTTTTATAACTAGTAAGAAATTGTAACTAGTTTTATTCTGTTATCAGACATAACAATAGATTCAAGAATTGGTTAGGATTTCAAAAATATATGTGTTGAGAGAGAAAGAGAGAGCATGTAATATGATAATAGTAATGTACTATTTAAAGAATTATTTTACTGTTTAATTGAACTCTACTTGTCATATAATATAAAATGTAATATAGTTCATAGTCAATAATCATGGCTTGATGTTATTTACTTTTGAGAAATAAACAAGTAAAAATGGAAACAATAACAACAACTACAGAGCCTATGGAGGAGAGTCCTGAAAAAGTTCAAACAAGTCCTCCAATACAAGTAGTAAGAGTACCAGTAAAACATGCTAATCTTGGAATAAGGAGCCATGCCATGTAAGAGAATAACAAAAGAAAGATTCTTTATATTATTAATTATAACTTATATTTTAGGGATATGAGTACAATGGTAGAGCTTACTTCTTTTAGTACACTCGGCAAAATACAACCTTTTTTAGTTACTATAACAACTACTGCAGCTTTATTGGTAGATTTGCACTGTCATTTAACAGATAAAGAAGTTTGTGGCTATTTAGGTGGTCATTGGGATATTAATTCACACAGTAAATATTTTATAGTATTTTAGTATAATTAAAATATATTTTTATTACTAAAAATTATTTATATTTATCCTAAAATGATAGATCTATCTATAACAACTGCCTTCCCATGTCGATATTCTGGCAAAGATAAATCAGCTGCAGCTGCAGTTGAAGCTGAAATTGCAAGAGCAATGGAATGGAAACGTGTGACTTTAGTTGGCTGGTATCATTCTCATCCTAGATCTCATGCTTCTCCTTCTCTTAGAGATGTTGATTCTCAATTAGATTATCAAATTAAAATGAAGGGACCTAGCGATAATGGTTATACACCATGTGTGGGTTTAATATGTTGTAAGATTTTTTTCATAAAATATTATTTAATAAATAATATTTTGTAATCAAATTTCATGGATTGAAAATAAATATTGATTTCAGCTCCTTATAATACAGATGGCAGTTGTTATGAATCAAATTTTAATGTTTTTTGGTCTTTACCACCTCCAGAAAATCGGCCTCATGAATATCCGAGACCAATGCTTTTGAGTTATACATTATCTCAAGAGCATTTTCTTTCTCAAGATACATTAGAAGAAATTGTAAATATATAGATATTCAATTAATAATACAATCAAGATAATTTAATACATTGTATTTATGTATTATTTCAGAGAAGATGCATAGAATATTATAGAAGTGAAGGAGGTATTGATTTTACTGCCAATTTTAACAATAATACAACTTACCTTGAACGTTTAAGAGTAAGTATATAAAAAATAAGCTAGAAATATAAGTACTAATATTAAAATACGTCGATATCTAAAGTGTTCTTTAGCGTCCAAGTTACCCGGGCGTAATAGGTCGAATGGTTCATATTGGGATGTAATTAGAGAAATGATTTGTCCTGGTTCTGAAGATGGAGCATCACCGGAATTTCTAGCAATGAAATTCCCTCTAGTACCAGTCTCAGAATCACTTGTTCCCTCAGTTCCACCAGGAGTTGGTCTTGCACCTAATAATGCAGCTGTCTTCCTTACACCTGTGAATTTTAAGCCCGATGGTGCCATAATTACTCCTACATCAAAACCTTTCGTGATGCAGCCATCTACGTCCAGAGATAATATTAAAAAAGATATTATAACGACAGACACTGCATCAATCACGCAATTAAAAGACGGAAACTCTACATCTAAGCAGCACATATCACCATCAGAAGTAATGCCCAGCTTTCAATCTGGAGAACTCACAGTTTCTGTAAAAAATGCTAAATGCGACTATGATTTTGCACCAACTGATTTTTCAAAAGTATCCAATCCTCTCGGAACGGATATAAGTATTAATAAAACGCGATCATCTACAACACCTGATTTTCCTCTAGCTGACATAACACAACAAATTTCTAAATTTTCGGACTTGTCAAAATTAGCTAATTTTTCTACAGCGGATTTGGCGAAACTCTCTGGATTTCCTATTCCAGATTTTGCAAGAACATCGCCATCGCCATCTGCTTACATGCGTAATATTGCAAATTTATTTGGACCAATTGGTAAAATTTCTCCTGCGAGAGATATTGACTCGAACGAACGTAAATCAAACGATTTCGCTATGGTTGATCCTATTCAATCGCCATTCAAAACAACTATTGGGTCTTCAGAATCTTGTAGAACTTTTTCTGCAACTGCAGAAGACTACTCAACTGATCGAAAAAAAATGGAAGTACAAAACGATAATGTAAAACTTAATCGATCAAATGAGTATCAAGGAACTGAAGATCTATCAATTTCTAAATCTGAATTTGGTGGTATGTTAGATATGACCACAATACATAAGAAGCAACAACAAACACAAAGTAGTGATATTGCCGATTCATTAAATTTATCGAAAGATCGTCAGTAATTTTTCTATGTTAATCAGTATTTTACGACTATGATAATTTCTATACATTTATATTACATTGCTGCCTGCATAAATATATTTAAATATAATTTGTATTCTTACATTTACTTGTAAAACATATTTACATACAAATTAAATTATTTTTTGTAATTCTAGAAATACTTAAACGTGCTTAGTTTGTATATTTATTGTACTTAATAAACTGTTTTTTATAATTGCCTTTATGTTCATTTATGCAATTATATTTAATTCGATTATTTTTATTTTTATTTCCACATTAAGATGACGTATTTTCAAAGTATATGTGTATCTGTAGATTGTAGACAAATTGCATCATTTTATGTAGTAGTTGCTAAGTGTTTGTGAACATATGAACGAGTAAGTAATAAATTAAATTTGTCATACCAAATACATTGTATTTGCAGTTGATAATTACTGTTTACCTAATATGTATTTACATTTGCATAGGTAGTTCCAAACATATCTAGATGTAATTTAGAAACCAAACTGTTCAGTCAGGTTATTTAAGGTTAGAACATGTATTCTAAAAATCGTCGATAATTGAAATAAACTTGTGTTTTTATAAAAGTTAATATGTTCCGGCCAGCAAGAACTTTGTTATATTCTTTAAGTCGTATCAAGGAATGTCGTGCAGTGCATGTTAATAGTCAAAATTTATCAGAAATTACAGAATATGAGTGTAAGCATTCTATTTTGTGTAATTACAGAATTTCATTAATTTTTGTATGTAAATATATGATTAAATTATAGCTGTCATCTCAGATGAGTATAAAAGAGGACCTGCAGAAGGCAGGGCACTTTATCTGGATGCTCAAGCAACTACACCAATGGTAAATATTTGATGTGATAATTGTGATAAATATAATTTGCGATATTTAAATTATTACATAGGATCCACGAGTATTGGATAAAATGATGCCTTATCTCACATCATATTATGGAAATCCACATTCCAGAACTCATATGTATGGATGGGAAACAGAAGCTGCTGTTGAGCTTGCTCGCAAAGTTAATATCACATATAATTTAAATTTGTTAAATTTATTGAAAAAGATTATAATTTGATAATCAAATGTTTCATTCTTAATAGCAAGTAGCAAACTTAATAAGTGCAGATAATAAAGAAATTATATTTACATCTGGTGCCACAGAATGTAATAACATAGCTGTTAAAGGTATTGCAAGATTCTACAAAGAAAGAAAAAATCATATTGTGACGACTCAGATAGTATGTTAATTGTATTGGAATATTAATTATGTAATGTTATGAATTTATCATTATATATAATTTTGTTAATATAGGAACACAAATGCGTATTGGATTCTTGTAGAGCTTTACAAGCGGAAGGATTTGAAGTAACATATATTCCAGTAAATCCAAATGGCCTTATTGATCTTAATCAATTAGAAGATGCAATTAGACCAACTACTTCTCTAGTTTCTGTTATGATGGTAAATAATGAAATTGGTGTACAACAACCAATTGCAGAAGTTGGTGCCATTTGTAGGTAAGGAAAAATATTGTAAGTTAATATCAAGAAAAAAATTTTATAATAATATTAATTTTATAGAAAGAAGAAAGTATTTTTCCATACAGATGCAGCTCAAGCAATTGGTAAAATTCCAATTGATGTTAATGCTATGAATATTGATTTGATGTCTATTAGTGGTCACAAAATATATGGTCCAAAAGGTACATTTAAGATAAATTTTGGTTCTACTTAAATAAATAATTATTTGGTTCTATTTAAATAATTATAAATTAAATTTCAAGGGATTGGAGCCTTGTATGTAAGAAGAAGGCCAAGGGTACGCATAGAAGCAATTCAAAGTGGTGGTGGCCAAGAAAGAGGTATGAGAAGTGGTACTGTTCCAGCACCTTTAGCAGTAGGCCTAGGAGCAGCTTGTGATTTAGCACAAACAGAAATGGAGGTATTTTAGTGTAAAATAAATATATATATATATATTATGATCCTTAACTAAATTTGTCCCTTTTTTTTTAGTATGATCACAAATATATCACAATGCTTTCGAACCGATTGATTGACAAAATAATATCCAATCTACCACATGTTATACGTAACGGAGATCCGGTAGCTTGGTATCCTGGATGTGTAAATTTGTCTTTTGCATATGTAGAAGGAGAATCTCTATTAATGGCTCTAAAAAATGTTGCTCTGAGTAGTGGTTCTGCTTGCACTAGTGCGAGTTTAGAACCTAGTTATGTTTTAAGAGCAATTGGAACATCAGAAGATCTAGCACATTCCAGTATCAGGTAAATTAATGACGTTTATGACATAATAATCTGATTATCTATTATGTTTTGCTTATCTGTGTAGATTCGGTATTGGTCGTTTTACAACTGTTGAAGAAATTGATTATACTGCGGAAAATACAATTCGGCACGTTAGAAGACTTCGAGAAATGAGGTACATTTTATTTAGTTACAATATATTTATTTGATAGCACGGATGGATGAATTACGCTTTGCATAATTTTGGCGATGAATATAAAAAGCGCGATGTTATAATAAACGGAGGGCATAAATTTGTTGTTGGACGTCTCTCATAATTAAGAATATGGCCTTATATATTTATCATATACACTTAGTAATACATATTTGAATTGCTTATTTTGCAGTCCATTATGGGAAATGGTCGAAGAGGGAATTGATTTGAAAACTATTAAATGGACTCAACACTAATGACGTTTTGTTACATAGTTCCAACTATCTAATATGAAGATAGTTTGGATCCAATATACAATGCTGACTGTGAGTGATATAAATAAATTAAGTTTAATTAAGTAAAATACTTTTCAATATATAATAAATTTATTTAAACTTTTCTGCTTTTATGACTTCTTTAAGATTTAATTAATTTCACAAATTCTATTAATATTCCCCCTTTTCCTCCCATTTTTTGTTTCGGGATATTTCTCTCATAGAAAAACTTGGCATTATCGTTGCTTGATATAAAAAGATATTTTCACTCATCACATTTTATTATTGTGTGTTGAGTTATTCGAGTTGTAAAGAATATTGCATCAGGATCATACACTTGCTAATATTTATTATTTAGCACAAACATGATGGATCAGCAGCTTCATCAATATATGAAATTTTAAATCTGTCTTTGTCCATTTCATGCAATTCCATGCGTGATCTGTTAGCTTCCACTAGATGCTGTGCTATGTCTTCGAACATTTCATGTATCCCTTCTCCAGTCTTACATGATGTCTTATATATGCCAGAAATTAAATTGTGACATTGTTCACTGCAATAAATAATATATTATCGTTTGTACAAAGATGTACATTGCATAACAGTTAGATTGTAATTAAACTTACCAAAATTGTTCCATTTCTGCATCTGTAACTTGTGGAGCTGTGCTTTCTAAATCACTTTTATTTCCACATAGAAATATTTTTGCATTTTCAGCATACGTAACAATATCAAGTAAATGTTGAGATAAGAGATGAAAAGATGTTGAATTATCTAATGCAAAAACTAGTATAGCAGCTTCTGCAAATTTATAATAGCTGGATGTTACTGATGCAACTCTTTCCATACCACCCGTATCCCACAATTGCAACTGGGAAGTAAAATAGATTTAAACGTTTAACACAAATATGAAATGTTTAACAAATATTTAAATAATTTATTTATATATAAAGAAAAATGAGATTGGCTATATTTAATTCAGTTTCAAGGATTGTGAATATATATATAGATATATATAAACACATTACTCGTATTCGTCTGTCCTCAACGACATATTCTTTATCGATATTATCGAGACCCAATGTCGATTTTCTATCGCTGCTCGCTATAAACGTATTATTCGCGAACCGCCTAAATATAGATGTCTTTCCAACACCATATTCACCGCATAGAATAACCTTCTGTTCGGTTACTTTAACAGTAGCCATGTTAGGCTTATGTCACTTCGCCGGTTGTATTGAAATACAAAAACTGCAGCATCAGTAATAACAAATCATAATATTTAATTGCATTTTTTGCGATGATGCAAACATTTTATTCAATGGTCATTTGCCTGTATACAGTCACATAAGCGTGATGACAGTCGTGATTATAGAAGTATTATATCAGTGACGGGCCATAAAACACTGCTAGGCATAAAATACCTATTCACATTGATACAATGTAATAAAAATTTTAGTCAATTTTTAACATTTTTTAAATAAAATTATAATGTATTTTTAATATAATTATAATGTATTTTTAATGTAGATTTGAATTAAATATGAACATTAAGTGAGGATAGGATAGACATGACATTAGGACTTTTCATTTCACTGGAACAATAAAAAATTTGCAATGGATTGTGTCTTTACAATATATTACAGCGAATATAAGTTGTAAGTAGCATTTTTTTTATTGCATGATTTCAAATAATATCTATAATAGAAACATTTTGTTGAATATAATGGAAATTCATGAGCAAATTGAATATGGTGCATTATGGAACATTACTACATTTATTATGTACTACCAAATTGAATAAATTAAATTCATTAAATCAATAGAATTTAAATCTTTTTATATAAAATTAGTAAATGTTTTAAAAATTACTTTGAAAAAAGTTGCAATATAGAAGTCTATATTCCATTTATGATTGTAAGATAAATTTTATACATTATTAATTTAAAATTTAGTTTTAATTTAAACCACTACCATATTGAATTGATAATATCGTGTTTGATACAAAAAAAAAAAAAAAGATTAAAATGTAGAAAACGAATATACATTGAATATCAGATTCATTTTATATTTTATTTATGATACAAGTTTCTTTCTAATTTTTGAATTTTTGCATTCAAGTTGAATTGAATTTTTGAATTGGAATTAACTTGTTGAACTTAAATAAGTTTCATGACGGAATTAAATTTCATTAAATGAAATATTTTATAAATGTAAATGATCCGTATGTAATTAGCTAAATTAATGATATAAAGATGTATCCATTTGGATCAAAATTAATTTCAAATCAATGTTGTATGATTATTTAATTTGAAAAAGTTGGTTTATTAGGTGCTGCCATCTATATCGAAGTAGTACAGGAATTGCAAATGTAACCTATGTTCAGTCTTCAGCTGTTTAGATTTCTTGTTTGACGTTAATTATTTCAATGTTGCCGCGTACTTTTAACACAATTGTTTCAATATCGTTTTTTTCTTTGTGGAAATAACGAAATTTCATCATGGTGCTAAGTGAAGTAGATAAATTTCTCCACGAATTAGAGAAAGCTGAGTTAGAGGTAAGTGTATCGCTTGAGCAGCGTTATAGGTTATAGGTTATGCCGACTACTTTTTTCGAAAATATTAGTAAATATTTTATGTATTTTATTATTAAATATTTTTTTTACAGGCCCCTGGTGGAGTTGCATCGCCACAGACTTATGCTCAATTATTAGCTGTATATCTTTATCAGAATGATCTGTGAGTACACTGAGTAACTGATTTTAGTTCTTTTGTGTGTCTTATTTTTTAACTGTTGATCAAAAATAAGTTAAGTCTCTCATTTGAAAATATTATATATCTCATGATGCAAAGTTGCAACATGCTATACTTAAACGTTTGTATAATAAAATTTTTGTTTATATATATATCGTGCTGACGCCATCTGTAAATTCATATCCATGCTGGCGAAATACGAATTTCTTTATTTAAATACGTAATTTTCTTAAATGATAATTATGATAAAAATAGTTATTTATTTATTTATCGTTATTTATTTATATAGCGCAAATATGTAACAATGTTTTTTCTGAAGTCTTTTTGCCTTACATATCTTATTCGTATTTAATTTCGGACTTTTTGAGAGCATCCCCAACTTATGATTACAATACCTTTGCTTTTATTTTTTAATAAAAATCATCTCGAAAATAATCGACCAGTTTTATACATTATGCATTTGTTGATTTTATCATACATGAAAAATCATGGAGAAGAACGATGTCATATTTATCATTGCAGCTTACTAATTTATACTATACTATGTTTATCTCATTTCATCAATAATTTGATATGTTGCTTGTTAATCGCATATTTAATTTTATAAACGAACTTTTTTTTTCTAATAATTAACTCTTTACAATTGTTTGTAAAATTTATTCTCGAAAGGGATTTGGTCATATTTTTATAATTTAGAGCTTGTAACAAACACTTTGCTTCTTACTCGGCTTCTTACTATTAACAATACTTCAACGACACAAATTCATTCCTTGTAAGACCTGCACGAGTGAGATTTCGATCCGTCTTTATTTGATCGAAAAATCACCGCCGCAGATGCAACGCCAAATACTTGTGGAAGCGGATACCAGCGGACCTCAAAAGCGGAAATGCAGAACTTGGCCAGATATGGATGGTAGGACAACGTATGTGGCAAAGAGATTGGCCTGCCGTTCACGTGGCCCTCAATGCAGAATGGAGTGAAGATGTCTCTGATATTATGGCTGCTTTAAAAGGTATATATAGTAAAATAAATTAGAAAACACCTGAAGTTTCTTTGCTTGCGCCGATTAATTCCAGATCATTTTTTTTTTTCAGATAATGTTCGAGAAAGAGCGATTATCTTAATATCGAAAGCTTATTCGTCGTTGGGTTTAACTGTGTTTGCGTCAATGACGGGCTTAACGTTAGAAGAAGCGCGTCGGGTTGCCGTTGAAAGGGGCTGGACTGTGGACGGGACTATGGTCCAACCTTGCAAGATTCAGAAAGAAGAGAGTAACCTTGCCAACGAAGTTTGTCTTACCGAGAATCAGCTGTTCAAACTCACTCAATTCGTGTCTTTCTTGGAGAACTGAACAGACTGTAGCGAGTCGTCAATGATGAAGTTCACGCAACACGAAGACACGAACATCGACAGTACTTTAAACTTAGTTTTACCTCGTAATCGTATTATATAAAGGAGGAAGTGTGCTTCAAAGGAAGCACCTGTGTCCCTTCCCTAAGTATATACCTCGGTCTACCTACGCGTCCTGCCTATTCAATCGGAAGACTCATTCGATGAAGCTCGCTGTAAGCATGGAGTCAACAACTCGATTAATCAATAACCAGCTGCTGCGTGCGAGGAAGCTGGCATTTTCTAGAAGAAGAACTTTCCATACGAGAGAAGAAAAAAATTCACGGACCGAATCACGGTTTTTAACTTAATATATATATGTGTATATATATATATATATATATATGTATGTATATATATACATATATATATATATGTATATATATATATATATACGTTTTGATCAACCAGTGTTCATTTAAAATTAAAACAGCTGGAACGAATTATTCTGTTGTATAAAATAATAATCACAGATATGTGGTCAATTATGTCCTGATGCAACGTCCTATCTGTAAAACGTTGTTTACTTTTGTCATTCGATAATTTTCATTGACCATTTCGTTCCTTTCAGATTCATTTTTCCCTGTGAGATGTTACTTCTTCAGTTTTTTTTTTTTTTTTTTATTAGCAACTTGATTTACAGTACCGTCTGACTTTTTTAAATGATTCGAGCCTGAATTGTGTAAGCAATACAAGATCCTACAGCGATAAAGCCATGTTCGCTAAGGGAAACGGTGATCTCGAAACGAGTGGCTTCGATTGCGCGTGAAAGCAAGCGGGTGTATCGTGCGCGAGGAGATTCTGCCGCGGGCATTGCGTCACGCAAATCGAATCCTCGCGGGTTAGAAAAATCGCGGACAGATAGGTATGCTCGTGGCCCTCGACATGCCTCCGAGTAATTCTCTATGAAATCGATTCTGACCGCCTCGTATTGTAAACGCTGAATATGCACAATCGTACGGCGATTGCGTAATGTTAGATACTCTCAAAGAAATCGTTTCTACCAGTCAGCAGGTAGCCGGCGTGTGCACCCACCATCATTGGTATCGGTTGTTCTTTTTTGGCTCCGCTATACTCTAGAAAGTTGTTGCACCGGTATCACCAATCCTACACGATACACCAGTTTCATATTTTACATGGTATATACGGCTGTTGCGCGTAAATTTCCGTAGAAATCGGCACGATATACTATGTACTTGAGCTCTTATTTAATACTTTTTTTTTCTTCGTCCCATATTTACAATTCGTTTTTATTTTTACAGAAACAGCTAATGTGAAGCAGTACTAGATTCATCATGAAATACTCCGTTTTCATCGAAATGCTTTTGACGCATTGTCGAAGGGCAAATATTTATAAAATTCATCGTTGCTGAAACGTGGGAAGGATTGAAAAGAAAAGACTTCGATCTAGAAGGCGTTCCCACGCGTTCGTACCACATCAAAGAGCCTTTCCTAGCTGTTGTTTATATCATGAATGTGCGATCGGCGCAGTAATCGGTATCGAAAAAGGTGTCCGGTCAGCGGGGGGGTTGCAAAATGGTTAGAATGTAGCTAGGATAAGGATGACGATGCCGACTCTATATATAAGAGCCTCGTTGCCACGGCATATTCTATTCACCGTGTCTTTGAATAATGCAGATTCATCGTCGTTCCAATGAGCGATGATTGTATCGCGATATAGCACCATTTCTTCTTTCTTTCCTATCCTCCCTCTTTCGCAAGCTCATCGTTGCTTCGATAAACAACGAATGCGATTATTCGTCGAGGGTAAAGCAGCCTCTCTTTACGTTTTGCTTCTTGAAATTGGAAGAATCTCGTAGAATTACTTCAAGTTAGGATAAATAAACATAGGAAGATGCGGTAACCGATTCGAAGGGAATTAGTTTTTTTTAAAACATGCAACTAATTAAATCGTCTCGCAAATTTTTTATTGCCTTCGAATCAACATCTTTCTCGATCATTTTTCTCTTTTTTCTTATTAAATTCAATTTTCAAAGTATAAGCTGGCTGAAATTTTAAAATTAACCGGACTCGAACGGATCAGACGCTACTCCCTCGTGTATCTGCACGATTTCTAGAAGCTTATACGCTCGGTACCACCGAGTATTACTAAAGACGAGTACCAGTTTGCAACATAAAACGCGAAGGTGAGAGGCAAGAGGGAAGACCCGGGTTACCAGTTACCTTACCTGACCTCCCCTCGTAAGAGTACGCGCCGGTGACTCGCGTCTTCTTTCCCGAGAGCGTAGCTGTGCCGCGGCCTGTTGCGGTGACCTTTGCACGTCGCGGAAAACGCCGATGCTCCGTGAGCGAGCGAGTGGCACGAATCGAACGCGACTAGTCGATTTCGAAAGTCTCATCGCGGCGGAAGAGCCGTCGGGGTGAGAGGACGGGGACGAGGAGGATGATGATAATGATGAAGAACAACTAGAAGGCCGATGAAGAACGTTCCCCTTCGTTTAACTATCGACGTTTCTTGTTAGGTCACTGATAGATGCGTTTAAATGGAGAAGCAAGGGGCTGTTTCGACACCTGTCGCCCCTTGTTCTCCGGCCACAAGGTCGTTGGAAACCTGTTTACACGAAGGGGGAATAGTTCAAGTCATAAAAAAAAAAACTTTCTCTTTATACCGAATTGATAACGATAACGGATGCGAAATCCTTTATCGTTTGTGAATAGTTCGTGAGAAGTCAGTTTAATTTGTTACATTTTACAGAAGCTTGCATTAGTAGGGTCAATGGTGACTATTGAATTAAAGAGAAAAGGGTTGTAGATATCCTCCGTCGCGATTTCATCCGTTCGTTCAAATAATCTGAAAAAATGTAATCGTATCATATCCTTCATTAACTCTACTCTCCCTAGTTATTACGTTGTCCCATAGTAAAATGAAACAAGGAACTCGCTGGGATGGCAATGTTTCTCCGTTTTCGATCATCCAATCTGGTTCCTAGGTTGCGTAACATCTAGTTAGAGGTTGCATCTGAACCACGATCCTTCTTTGTTTCTCGTGCTTCATCTGATACTCGATCTTTTCCTTCTTATTGGTCTCTCTCTCTTTCTCTTTCTCGATGCTACATCACCACTTACGTCACAAGAAAAAACAGGTCTACCTGTTATCGAACTGAAAACCATTTAAATTGTTTGGGACAGTAAACTCGACGAGCCAGTCTCTACGGGGGTTGTACCGTTAACAGTACAACAACGTGTCTGCGGTCTGAGGAAAAAGAGAGAACAGCCAAGGAAAGAGAGGGAAAAAGCACAATTGAATGTTGGCGGACCCGTGGGCGGGACGCAGTTCGATTGTTTCTTTATCGCGATCATCCTCGCTCCTTCTTCTACGGCGGAGCAATGGCAATCTCACCACCGATCCGCGCAATCATTCGCGTACTCGGTAAATTTCTATATCGTAGCCTGTATCATTGTCCTTGTTGCGTCGCGCGACGCGTTGGTTCGCGTCGCGTTCTCGGTGGGTGCGCTCAGAATGCACCTTCTCCGCGGCATTCCACACGGAAAGAAAACCGATCGTTACCTTTTGCACAATTGCATCTTGCGGAACGTTAACGGTGATCGGTCGGGGGATCATCGATTCGTCTCGATCGAAACACCCCCGCAGTTTAACAACAGATGCTCACTCGTGGCATTTCCAACGAGATATCACTATCCGCACTCGGACCTCGTGAGAAACGAATTTTGGGGAGCGTCTGACCAGCCTGAATCTTAATGGAATTTAGAAGCGTAATAACGAATAGACGAACGATAGCTCTGCGCGCAGATCGCGGCCGTTGTCTATATCGCGCGTAGACTTTCAGCTCTAGATCCTTTGTCTGAGAATGTCCGATCAAAGTATTCCCAACCAGAAATCTAATACGCAACAATGCTTTCTCGTGGCCTGTATTCGTTGGCCCCGGCCATCCTTTATATTGTATCTTGCCAGATTACCGGCCGATCAACGATAATCGAATTACCCGGTGCCTACGAAATATTCTAAATAAGGCGTTTCACGCGGTTTCAAAGACGGATAACAGGCCAAGTTACGTAACCAGGGATGAAGGAGGAAAAGAGAAACCGAACTCGCAACACGACTGAATTTAGCTTGCATTAGGAATTCATGACTACCGAAGAGAAATTGGCTGTGACGCGGCACTGTGACAAATATGCGGCTAAAGTTCTACTGGCACCCCGATTGACACGATAACCCTCTTCGTATTTGCAACAATGTCTAGTCGTGACTGGCTAACTTAAAAGGATCCTCGCTATCCTGTTACCTCGAAACATCAACTACAGCAAAAGTCTTCGTCATCTTGACTTTTACAGGCACTTTTACAGCACGAGGCTATGGTTCGAAGAAGGAAGCGAAACAAGTAATATGAATTTCGTTAATTACAAGTTGGACTTTCGACTAGTGGAACGACTAGGAGACGTCTAGACACTTGCGACTCGAGTCGGGTCGAGAACTTGTTTCTGCCGTCTGGTCCGGCTATTAGTTCGACTGATTTTTGATGTTTCAAGTTACCTGTACCATTCGGCGGCTCGCTTCCGTTTAAATATTCGAATCTACCGATTATCATGACTGGTACACTCCAACAGCGATTAATGTACCGCTACATCATCGAGAGAAAGGTATGAAACTGTAATGAGAAATGCCTTGGAAAGCGTCTTCTTCCGCTTGGTTCACAACTTGCTGGTTCAACTTTTCGTGGAAAGTGAAGGGGATCATGTCGAACGTAACGAAGCTTTTCCAAGGGTTACGATGTTGGAGGCTGATAGCTCCCTTACTCGATTGCATCGGTGGCATGCCACGAGTACGGCTGCATAGCGCAGCGTGCGCGCATGGCGGGCAACAGACTTCTGGGATTTCGCAAGCGCGGCACTCTCGCCACTCCGGAGATAAAGAGAAATACCTGAGAAGGTGCAGGTGAGGCAAGGCGCAATGAAGCAGCGAGGGGGAGAGGAGGAGGACGATAGCTTCTCGCTGGCGACCTAACACAAGAGTTGCAGAAAGAAGAGTGAGAGGGGAGAAGAATCGGCGAGAAGAAAGACAGAGGAGAGACCGTTCAACCGGGAGAGAAGGCAGAGAACGGAATATGGGATCACCTAAGGTTAGGGTTCGCGATGCTGCGCCCACGTACCTATTGTCTCTAACTTTCGTGCGCTGCGGGAAAAAGGACGCGAGTTGCCTACGGTGTATATACCGAGCCGCACCACGTGCATCGTCGATCCATTCTAGCCACGAGATGCTCCGATATTCTGTTTTCTCGAAAGACAGGGAAAGATGCGTCTGTGGTGTGCGTGACAACAAACGTTAATTTTAACATGAATTCTCTTTGATTTTTCAGGGGTTGCTTGCTAGTCGACAGTTTCCTGCTTGTTCCTTGATATGACCGTAAACTGTGCGTCGATTGCGAGAAGTCTGAATATGCAAATCATGTATAAGCAATGAATCACAGACGCGCCCTTTAATTTGCAAACGGTTCAATTTGCGAACAGTAATATCTTATTTATCAGAAGACAGAACCGGTGACGTTGAACAAAAGTCGACAGGTGTATTGCATAGATAGCGTTGTACAGATGGATTAAGATAACACATATTACATCAGAAGTTGAGCAGAAATAGTGTTTGCAATTATATTTTGGGTTGTCGATTTCATGCTATTCCAAACGGTGACCTATCGATATAACTCAGATGTATTCTTCTCTCTAATAGCGGGCACACCGAATACCCTCTATATCGGCTTGTTAGAGGGAAAATTTTTAATCGTGACTCTCGTTGCTATTCGACGATTATTGAACCGGTTTTAATTCGGTTAGCCCATGACGTCACTACCAATACAATTATCGCGTGTGCCAAATTCGTCACCGTTACGAGCGAGAGCAGCCGTTTAAATAGTTAATAATTAGTTCTTTTGAGCTATTCTTTTTATTCGTTTTGTTTAATTATCGTTCGTTGGAAATATTATATTCTCGTTTTTTTGGATACCATACTTCGAGACTTTGGCGTGAACAAAAGTTAGTGAATTGTAAATAATAACGAAATACGTTTCACTTGCTTCGATTCCCTATGGAATCATTTGAATCATGTCTATGCCTCTTGAAACTTTTCCACGTTTAGTGCAACAAATAGAACGATTGGTTCCATAGATGAATAGAATATTCGTCACGATTTACTTTTCTAAACATTTTCTCGAGTGTTGGATTTTGGTTAATACGGTTAAGCGGATACGTCAAGTACAAGTCTCAAGTTTACATATTACACGTGGAAGTGTTCTGTATAATTGAAATCTTTACCAGAATTGTTTTCCTTAGAAGAAACTAGCTTGAAGATATCGAGCGTTTTATTAACACGACACTGGTATTTCGTTGACATTTCTTTTAAAAAGATGTTAGAAAATAACGCGACTCGGAGAACTGCAACGTGTATTAGCTGTGACCAATTCTAAATATTTTTTCGGTAGAAATAACAATAGAGATAATAAATGAATAGAGCGCTAGGAAATCTGGTGACTCTAGGTCTGTTGCGCCGGGTGGCGGCCACCAACGTTGTGCACGATTCTGCTCGATGGTTCCCACCTACCGTAGCCGCGCGATCGTCGGCTCTAAACGTATCACAGTTCTTTAACAATCGTCCCGAACCAACGTGCTTGTAATTAGACACGATATTCGTGTCAAACGCGAGCTCGAAAGACTTTCACGAAAGGCAGAACGTCGACCGTGTGGTTTTGTAACTCGTGGCGATCATCCGCTTCGATCAAAGTTTCGCCAATTTTTACGCTTAATTAACAAGCGTTCGAAGCATGTTTTCCTCGGAACACACGGTCCGTTTCTTTCGTTCGTCCGTGTCGCAAATTTCTCCGAAAATGTTAGGGATTCTACGAGTCGGTGCTCGCACGTTGCACGTGGAAAACTCCGGTCATTGTCATTACCGTTTTCTCACGCGTGGGTGTATCTTCTGTTCGGTTTCTTTCTCTTTCGTCGATCATCGGCGATCGATTTCACAGCTGACCACCGGTACGCCTCTATCATCAGCAGACTTGCGTAAATTTAAAGGGTTAGAGAAACTTGGAAACTCCCATCGATGACGCTATTCTGAGAACCGTTAAGTGGCGAACGCTTATACATTGTTCGCCGGTGCTTCGATCCGCCCTCCGTTGTTGCGCTTGATTCTTTAAACGATCTTATTGTTCGGTTTCGCTCGCGTGTTACTTTTCACCGGAGAAAATAAATAGGCATGTAACCGAGCCGTTGCATCACGGGCAAATATCCCGACAAGAGATTTTAGGGAACGCAACGTTCGAGTTAGTGAGGATTTCATAATCAAGTCTCGAGTGCATCGGTGATTATCGAATGCTGGGAATACTCCGATCTTCGATTATTACGTTACGAACGAGATATTATTTTCACTTGGAGAAAAGAAAGCGCTTAGCAGCTAGACACGATTTAAATACGATTACTTGAAACAGTGGCTGTTATTGATCAACTGGCTGATAAGCCAGCGACGAGTTGTGCAGAACGAGTTGTGTATTCCTTATAGCTTGTACACGTCATAATGTAAAACTTATAAGTAGTTAATGACACGTGTATGCGCTTTAATACTCTCGAATCAATAACACGAAACGGAAATTAATTTAATCCGGTCTGTCCACGTTCTCGCAAGTCAGTCAGTAGATAGTTTACGTTTGTTACGTTGCTATATGTATTAATATAGCACGTTTATTTTCACTTTCAGTTTGTTCATTTACGTTTGCACTCTGTAAATTAGTGATACGGGATATCGCACGATATATCCATCGTTCCCGTTTAAAGCAACCGTTTCCGGGTGTTCTCGTGCATCGCGTCTGAAATCGCGGATTCGCATCGTGACTGGGCTCGCGGTTTGACTCCGCGTTTATCTGCAATCTAATCGGTTAATTAAGCTTTTAACGGGATGGGCATCGCGCGGTTGAAAGCAAGGACGCTTGTTAAACCGCGAAAGTAGCGTATCCTTCTTTTAATCTAGATAAAGATTATTTCTCTCCCTCCTCACGATCCTCTCATAATCCCCCGGTGAAACGAATCATCTCTTGGGGCATGATTTCGACCCCTGGAAATTACCAGTCATTCATCATTTCCCACTCTTCATCAGCCTCGTAGTATCGTACGCAAGATTTTCTTCTTTCGTACAGATTTCGATTCTGTACGATTCTTTACCCTCGGATGTCGCTGTCCCTCTCTCGAATGGTTCACGCAGTAATCGTTTGTGTCCCACTTAAGTTGGATAGCGTGGGATAGGCCCTTGGGAGATGATAATTACACGTCGCGCTGCGGGTCGACCTACGGGCATGACGGCACGACCGTATCGTACCGTACGTTACGGCCGTGCACTCTCACCGGTACTCTCTGTCTGTCCTCGCCTCTCTCTCCTTCCTTTCCACATCGTCGTCTGTCCTGTTCTGATCCTGGGAGCCATGAGGCTGGTCGGCTCAGAGGCGTTCGACACCGTGCGGTACTCTCCGTACTATCATCGGCGGCCGTTCGTGTCCTCGCCACGAGTAGTGTACCGGTAAGTACCGGGGTCGAACGCGCGCGCTGCACCGGTACGACCTCCGTATCGCACTATCGCCGAGCTCTCGCGCGAGTAACGTCGCGATTAGCGCGCATAATCGACCGGTCGGAGCCTGTCCGTTTTCCCTCCACTCTTTAGAAAAGTCTGTCGCGCGTCTACGAAAGCTCGTCTTCGGTCTTCCCGCTTTTTACGTTCTTCAGTTCGTTCTGAAAATTCAGCCACTTCACTTGGTGGCTCTTCACTTTTCCCACGATCTTTGTGATTTCAACCGCGCGTTCATTTGGGCTTTAACCTCGGTGTATCTATCTGCGAATTACGTACACGCATAATCGATCGACACAACCGACTTGATGAGTTTCGGCGTGATTTCGAGCGGTTTGGATTGACGACGACGACGACGACGACGTCGCCGTCGTCGCACAGCATCGGCGAATTGACTATAATATGATAATAGCACGAGGCACTCCCCACGGCGGGTCCTGTCTATATACGTTCGCCTTCGTCTTCGAAGTGAAAGGCGGGCGAGTCGCAGCGAGTCGCAGCTAGTTTATGCCGCGCTAAGCCTATGTCTATGCCTATGCCTGAGCTATGCCTGAGCTATGCCTGAGCTATGCCGGCACGGCACGGTTGCCGCAAGGTCCCCGTCGCCCCTCGTCGGGTCAGAGGTCGGCTCACCCACTCCCCTCCTGGCCCTTCACCTCCTGTGTCCTCCATCCTCTCGCCTCTCTTAACTCTCAGCTCTCGACTCTCGGCTCTTACTCTCCTCGCGCTGATCTCTCGCGTTGTCTTTTCACTCCTCTGCCTCGCCGTCTTTGCCTCGCTCTCTCCGTCTCTTTGCCTCTCTATGTCTCTTTGATTTTTTTTTTTTTCACCTCCGCCGCGGTGTGTCTTCGTCTCTGTTTCGCCCGGTCGAGATGCAACCGTTCGTCCCTGCAAAAGACAGGGGCCAACAGGATTTAATCTCGCGGACAAACGATTGAGACACGGCAGGATCTTTTTAGACCATTATCCTCTGAGCGTCGATCGTCTAGATTCTAAATAGGTATATGACAGTATACGTGCATCGAAGTACACGCTTGTGGTAGAAACTTTCCTAAGTATTACTATGACCGCGTGTCATTTGTTCATCTGCTTTGAGTAGGTCCTCTTCGCTCCGTGGAAAGTTCTTGGAAAAGTTGGATCACGCGGTTGCATAGAGAACGAGGCATGAGAAACATGTCGATGGATACGCAAGCGCATCTTTGGCATACCAGCTTACACGTTTTTGTAAGCAACACGTACATGTCGTACGCGTACGTAGCTTTCTCGGGGATTGCACCCTCGTACACGTGTTCCGCCGTGGATGTACCTTGTACGGATGGTAACGTGTCCTTTCGCCACTTGAAACATAATCCTTTGATGACGTATTTTCTCTTTACGCATTGCCTCGTTTAGATTGCGTAGAACCAAATGTACGTGTTTCTCTATTACGCAACCGCAGTCTGCAGCGTTGAACAACGGGTTCGTCTTGCCTTGCATGAAAATCGCGATTTATTTCAGCTTAATTGGCTGGCTACGGCTTTATCGTGGACTACATTCGTTCTTAGTCGTCCCACGTTAATCTCAACGGACAGTACAGTTCCGTAACGCGCCGAACCGAGAGAAAAATACTTCTTCTGGATCCAGCGACGTTCACGCAGACGGATGCCGGGATCTATAGATCAAGGAGAAGAGACGGCGGCGGTTGGATAAGATAGATGGCGTCGGTCGGAGTAAAAGCGCGTTATAACTGCGGGGAATAAATATTGGAGTAGGTACACGGGCGGTATTACCATACAATACGCATACCGCGTAGAGTGATTTCGCGGGCCACGCAAGGGTGCGACGCTCGATGTTGTTACTCCTAGAGCCGTTTCTGCACACGCTCGGTCTCGTGCCGTACACCGAACTCTCTCTCTCTCCTTCTCTCCGTTTAATCGCCATTAATCACCGCGATCTTCCACCCAGTCCCACGCAAGCAGCCTCGCGAACACGATATCGAAATACCGGGGAATAGGTAGGTCTTACCCTAGAACCGAACTTACCGCGGAACCTAACGCGGGCCTGTGTTCTCCTCACAGCTCCTACACAGGAGTGGAAATTCCTCTTCGAATGGAGATTATTAATGCATTCTCTCAATTAGGTTATCCTACCGGCACGAAGAGCGTTTGGAGAAATTCCTATAAATCCTCGCGTTACCTCGCGAGAAACGGTGATATTTTATCCCGAGGATTGATAAATAATATATAATAGGAAAGACAGCGTATAATATCTTTTTTTTTTTTCGAACGTGATCACGCGCGAATGTGTTGATCACCAAGCATTCTCGATTCCGGCCGATCTTGGTATCGGCGTATCCTTTCCTCCGTCGTCCGAGGCTCTCATTGTCCTCTCTCTTTCGTTTCTGTGCAGGTGACAGGTGAAACGACCTATACGTGGTGCAGGACAGCGAGGTCGTGCAAGATACCTAATTCCGGAGAAAAGGTGAGAACTGCGAGAGAGGACTCGCGATGAGAACGTTTTAGAAACGTAGAAAGGAGAGAAACCCAGTGTGTCTGGCAGTGTCTCTGATTCGACAGAGGGTACGAGCAACGACTTTCAACGACGAACGGTGGTAAAACAGTTTCCGGAAAGGAAAGAATCTCGCGTTAACGACACGCTCACGATGAGAAAAATATAATTTATGGATAGCGATACTTGGGGACTTTACGTTTGTCCAGTTGTTCACCGATATGGAAAAGCGTTAAAATCATGATATAGTACTCTGTTGCGCTGGTCTATCGGCGCTATCTGATATCTCGTACGCTCCGTTAGAGAATGTCTCTCGAATGGACCACGAGTGAACTGTGATTTCGCCTTTTTCTTTACGACGTCGATATTATGTCGATTTCTTAAATTTTTTCTTTCTCCTTATCGACCCTGGTATACAAGATCACGTGGCCAGATAGCACGATTATCGCCTCGATCCAGTCTATATTTCACGAGATTTTTCATCGGTTCGATATTAATGTAAATCAATTATCAATCACGTGCCTACTAATATAAGTTTCGCTACTGTCGATAGGTGCACACGTGGTGTGTCGACAGTGGCTGTCGGTCATTTTCGCTTTGCTCACTGCTCATGAACGAAGGACAGATTTTTTTTAGTTCAACGATCGCGGACAGCAATAGCAAAGACAGATGTACCGTACGTAACCGGTGGCCATGTACGTACACAACCCGGCGAAGATTAACAATCGATGAATCGAACGTCTACGAATGTCTCCTGTTCGTCCCGTTAGATACTAATCCAGCCGGCTAAAGATTATCTTCCGCCGTAATTAGAGAAGCGAAAGTGGTAGATACGTCCCCGTAAATGCATAATTACCGCTTGTCTGTGTGTCGGCAGGATCAGAAGTCGCCACGCGAGTAGAGAATCTCTCTTACGATTACTTAATGTAAGTAATTGGCAAGAGCAACGAGCAATATTACTTGACGTAAGTAAAAAATCCAGCCGCTTTGAACTATTTGCGACCATTGGAACATTTGAAACGCTGTTATATACGTTAAATCGATAAACGTTGACACGATCGTTGCGAAACGGCGCGACGTGTAACTGTATACGAGACATGGAGTAGCGCACCGAGCGCCGCGTACGCTGACTGTTTAAAGGAGCATTACGACGTTTGATTCCGAGTGAAAGAGGATTTGGACAGGCTGTGATACGACTGAAACGGCCTGCCTGGTCGTAAAGTTGCATTTATCGTATATAAACGAAACTCAAAGGAATTGAAAGGAATTCGTGGATTAAAATGATCCGAGGTGAATTATCCGAGCTTGCACAAGGAGAGCGTTCCACCTTCTGGCGACATCGTCAAGAGGACGCGCGATTGTCGGAAGTGCACGCGGGACCACGAAATTACACGAAACGAAAGGAAAGGAAAGGAAATATATCGGACAATTGTAGATTCGCGCTGGCGGTTGGATAAATATTCAGAGACAATGACAAACCGCGTGTGTGCAGCAGTCACAGTGGATAGCAGGAAGCAGATACGGAATCTAAAAAAATGTTGAGCCCGTTAACTATTCCTGACCAAGGCCAAGCAATGTTGTTAACGACATTGTAGGCTCGGCTGAGCCGTTGCTAGCAGCGGTGGTTCAGCATTAGTCATCCGTCAAACACGATGAAACCCGTATTACGTGCATCCGCGAGTCACCATCCTCGAGATCGCATCTTGTCTTCTCCTCCGGCTTGTGCCACGTCCCTCTCTGTCGTTTCTCTCTCTGTGTACGATAAACCTATATATCTGCGATTTCACGCAACCGCTTTAACCGGCACTCGGCTATTTTCCCTTGTAGTGGTAGCGACCGGTCGCAGATCCTTTTGTTCTCCGCCAGATGATCGAACGCAGGGACGATAGAGTCTCGAGAGAGAATCGTAAATCAGCGAAATTACACAGTGGCGTAACGGAAACTTAAAACCATGCTTGCTTTGGTCAAAACTCATACACAGAGATCGGAGCTTCGAGCATTGGCTACGATCCAGCTACACGAACGTAAATTAAGCCTCTTCGGCCTCGTGATTTAAGATTTCTTGCTTCGAGTAGAGAAATTTCTTCAGCTGGCTCCCTCGAGGCGGCTGTCTTCCAACCTGGATTTTCGATTCCGAAGGTTTTTCGCCCAGAGCGCGCAGGTTCGCAGTTCGCAGTTAATCGAAGGAGAGAAAGAAAGCGTTTAGGAACAGGGGGACGCGGACCCTCCCACGTGCAGGAATCGCCGTCCCATTTTACATAACGAGAAATTTGTGTTACGTAAACGATAAGCGAGTAATTTGGGCGCCGGTTCTCGGTTCCACGGAAGATGATACTTTACCGCGGAGAAGCTACGTTTCGCAACTTCGCTACACCAGAAACTAACGCGAAACACCCGAGGCACGATGACACAGCCGGTTGCTTCCTTCCTCGTTCTCAACTTCCAGGATCGCGAAATCGGATCGGTAATAACGGTATCCATCAGGTAGCGATAAATTCTCCAAACCCCTCCCCCCCTCCCCCTCTCCCCATAGCGTTGATATTTTTCCTAACAATCTTCTAGTAGTTTCTCCGGCAGAGTTCTTCGGAAGACCATTGACCCACCTAAACATGGTGCAACACGGTTGTCTCGAATCGTATCGTCCTGCAACGCAGAGCACTGTCCAACCGGGCAGTAAACAATCGCAGGTACAAGCACAGGAGGCTCCCTGACGGCCTGCCGGCGAGTCGGCGAGGTGTTGCAGCTGGTCGGTGCAGAGAAACATGCAAAAGACGACACCGAAAAACTATGGGAGAAAGTACCTGTGTGTCTTCGAAGGCTGAAGGGGGACGACCTTCCCGCGGTTCTCCAGCATCGTGTCCGACTGCGTCTTTCTCTTTCCTTCTCTCTTCCTCTCCCCCGGCTGCTTCATGGCTTCACGATTCCTTCCTTTCTCTCCCTCCTTTCCTCCATTTTTCATTGCTCTCCTCGCCTCTAACCCGTTGCTCCGGCTAAGCAACCGATGTATATAGTTATGTATACGTACAGACCTAGCCGTTGCGAACGTTCGCATGTACAGAACGTAGATCTGCAACGTAGTCACGTGGAGAGACGAAAATCACGGCGAAGAGATAACGGCGAGAGATAACTCGTTAATTCGTTACTTTGTGCAGATCTCGGAACGAAACGAAACGAAACGAAACGAAACGAAACGAGACGAAACGAGACGAGACGAGATTTTAGTTCGTACATTGACTCTCTCTAATCCGGAAATACTCTCTTTCTTTTCTATTTTTTTTTCGCCCTCTTTCTTTCTGAATCTGATTCGCGACGAATCAGAACGCGAGTGAAGAGACAACGAGGGTGGATTGGAGATCGGAGCCGAGATACGAAGACCCATGAACGACTCCGCGTGTGACCCCACGACTCAACATCGATTCTCTCTATATGGCGTTATAATCGTGACCGCGCTGCCGCCAGACTAGGAAGCTACCGTATTCGATAGAAAATCGTCGATACGTCGGACGTTAACCACTCGTGGATGTCGAGGAAGCCGACTGGAGGCTGCGTCATGGGTTAAAAGCGCCGGATCGACGGCGATGTCGGCCGATGGACCGCGAATAGCACCATTAATGAACAATCGATGTCGCGATTTCAATCGGATATTTGTCTTCGTGGATTGGCGAACCGTAGCAGCGTAGGCGGTTCGTTTTAAGGATGGTTTCTCTTTTCGGTTTCACCAAGACACCGATCGGCACGACCGTAAATTTCGCAGGAGGATGCGAACCATTACGAACGTTTCCCCGCGTTTAGAAATTCGCAATCGAGTAGTCAAATCATCGCCGAGAATATATCCCAAGAAAGTCTGCTAGTTGTTAGTCGAACGGCAACGATTATGTTCGATAAGAAACGAAAGAATTCGTCTATCGATCGACGTCGACGAACTGGAGCACCGAATTCGAATTGAAGAATTGTCTTTTAAAGTCACGCTTTAAATATTAATCCGAATCGCTGAAGGTAATTTTTTAATTGACAGACAGAAACGTCACCGATATTTTCCAAATAATTTTTCAATGTGCTTTCTCAGTAATAATAATATTTCACGAGCGAAGCGCTGATCAATGCAACGCACGATTTCGTGTCAACATATGGCTTTTGAAATGTTCAAACTGTCATTTCAGCCAGTAAATTGGAGACGGTTGTCGCTTTCAGCCAGGTGGCACGAAGCTGATCCAAGGATGGTCTTGGTCTTCGACGCTCTCTCATTAGCATAGCAACGCGGAAACGCAGTGTCACGCGGTGGATTCACGCACAAAACTCGGGCTCGCGTGCTCGTGACTCCTTCGACGAGGATTCCGCGTGCGTGTACGTCCCTTTGTCCGCGTGTTCGCCGCCTCGAATCGATCATCAGCGGCGATACCGAGGGCAAGTTGTAGAAACGTGCCGTAACAATGCAAATAACAACTGTCTCCGCGCGTCTCGAAGATGTCGAGCGCATCTCAAATTCTCGCGAAGGAAGTGCAGTCTTCCTTGGCAAGCTTCGAGCCTCTCTGGCATTCAAAATAGTCCTGGACGAGGGAAACCGATCGGCCAGAGAGAAGAAACGTCTTACTTCGGTTGAAAACTTCATTCGGTTTTCAAATTCACGGATTTCTCTGAAGGCAAGCAAATTATCCCTCCTAAATTCAGAATTTCAAAGATCGTAATTATTGGCTCGTATATTATTGACTTTTATTCATTTTATAACTCCGTAGAACTCTGGCTCATCGATCTTGATATCCATTTCCCACGCTGTTTAAATTTAAGCTTTGTTAATTGCGAAGAGAATAGCATCGACGTGTTAATTCGTGACCTACATGCGTGACAACTTTTTCGAACGAAAAAGAAGAGAAGAGAGCAGAAGAAAGGGGTATCGTGTTGGTCGCTTGGTCAATTAAACGATCCTGCAAAAAGTTGTTCCAGCGTCGGATATCTGAAAGAGAGAGAGAGAGAGAGAGAGAAAGGATGGCGAGAGAAGACAGGAGAGACAGGAGTCTATTGGTAGGAAAAAAGGAAGAGAGACATGGACAGATGATCGCACGGAGAAAGAGAGAAGGAGAGAAAGGAGTGGGCGCAGAAGAGACGACGAATAGATTACGTACGGAGGAGAGAGTCGTTTCGAATCGTGTGCCGGGTCGATCGTCCTCCTCCGTGAAGCCGGCCGCTCGCTTTCCCTTTCACACGCGGCGCTAATCGCCCATCGTTCTCTGATCTATCGGGTGGGAGGAAGAAAAACGGTGAAAAAGAGAGAAGGAAACAGCGATTGAGGAGGAGGAGCAGAGAGGAAGAGGGAGCCGGACTCTGGAAGAGAAAGGGAGATGAACAGACAGGAAGAGCAAGAGACGCAGAGGAAGGGAGGAAAACAGGTATGTACTTTAGACAGGAGAGAAGGAACGATGTTAGAGGCGTCCTGGTCCAGGGAAAAGCGACCAGCTTCACTTTTTAGGGGACGAAGAAAGAAGTCGTCTATCGTGTGTGTGTGTGTGTGTGTGTGTGTGTGTGTGTGCTGATCGGCGGATGCGTGCAACTTTCTTCGAGCACGCTGGCCGATGAATTACCCTGGGCAACGCGCAGAGAAACCATAAGAAATGATTTGGGTAACAAGGGCCGAGAGAAAATTGCACGATCGGGTCTCTTCCAAGCTTTATTGCTGAAATCTTAATTATCGCTGTGGACGGGATTCTCGTATATCCTTTTTAATTACCACGATCATCCAGCGGTTGTTTGCCACGACAAGCGATGCGCACGCGAATTGCTGTGTTTGTTTCGCGCCAGCGAAACGCTCGTTCAGAATTGAAAAGCGTAAAGGAGGATAATATACGTCGAAATAAATATACACGCGCGCCTGATATACGAGAACGAGAAGCTTCAATCGATAAGATCGGAACAGTTGATAGATAAGCGTGAAGAGTGACGTGTAAATTAATTGAAACTGTCAGCATGAATGAAGCGATCAAAGTGAATCAACGCGTTCGAAAAAACGCTCGATAATCCCACTTTTACGGCAGCGTGCGGTATAAAATTAAACGATACCTCAGAAATCGGTTTCAGCGGATCGGACATTCCAACCGGTGGACGGACGTGCGTCCAACGGGAATTCTCTGAAAGTTTGCTAACACGTAACTCGTTTGGCGAATCGATCCGTCTCGGGTGTAGCTGTCGTTTTCCATCCCGCCTTCGTTTCCTTGACAGTTGGAGCGCGCGTTCCGCGTTGCGCGTATATTATACAATGTCCCACGTGCAGTTCCGTTAAACACTCGACGCCCACGCGGCTGTGTGTGCCGCACTGGCTTGCAAACGACGACGACGACGACGACGCGGGGGAAATATCGGTGTTGCGGTGAAAATGAAAGTGCGCCGCGCCATTCTGCCGTTGTGGCATTATTGACTCGAGAGCCGACGCGCGTCTGCTTTATTAGCATTTTCATTCATGGGCAAAGAAAGATAGAATTAGCCGTCGATTTATGGGACGTGGAGGGTCGCGCGTGAAAAAATTACAAGAACGAGCCGTGTACCATGGTTAATGGTCGCGTGTATCGCGACGACTACCGACGGCACCCGATTGACAAAAAAAAAAAAAAAAAAAGAAGAACGCTCACGTGTGGGTCGTAAGGTGCCGAACGATTCTGTTCGCTCCGTGTGTATGGACGAAACGATTCAACGTTTCGTCATGGAGCAGCCGCAGCGTTCGCTCGTCGGGAGGTATGCGATTAAAGGTGCACTGCAATTAGCATTAACAGCGCGGTACGATATGCCCGATCGACGCGTTACCGCAATCATAAATAAAATATTGGCGTCCTAAACGGCGATTAGGCCGATTGAGTTACGCAAACGAGCTATAATTATATTTACACACATAGGTACGTGTTACTATCAGCGTAATCGGGAGGGAAGGGGAGGGGGACCTGATTTGTCGGATACCTCTTCTGGAAAATTGACGTGTTTCTCAATCATTTCCTTTGACAAAATTTTATTACACCATGATATGATGTAATTAGAAAAAAGCACGACGTCGTCGTATCGTGGCGCGATTTATATATTTGTCGGCCGGTTCGAGAAACCATTTCTTCCGAACTCGGCGATCAGACACATCGCATAAATAATAATTACGTCGTGGCGTTGAAAAATGTCCTATAGAAACGGTACGTACGAAAGGTACGAGCGTTGTCCGTTTTCCCCGTTGATCGATCTTTCGTGAACATAAAAGGTGAACGTTCGGCTTCTATAAATAGTAGAGTACAAACTCGTGCGTGAACTCTCATTGCACGAATATCGCGAGCGCGACACTCTCCTCTCGTCGTGTTAACTCGAAGTTACACGCGGCCGTAAGTTGCGTAATACGGCCTGCTAAGCCTCTCACCCTCGCCGGTTCTTCCTGACTACGAAAGAACGTGCCCATAACGACAACCGGTTCTTCCTTCTCCTTCTCCTTTTTTCTCTGTTCTTCTCGCCGGCAGCGTCGCATCCTTCGTTCCGCGAGCTCTCTCGAATTTGGCTTTCAAACACACCGGTTCACCTCGTTGCACGTTTCTGCACGATCCCAGAAATGTTGACAGAGTAGGCGTTAATGGTGAAATTTATCTTTCACCTGGTAATCCGGCAGGTTAAAAGTGAGTCACGTTGCTCTTCTGGAACGTGCATGATTGATTGTAATAGGTGTCTTCGTGAAACACACACCGTGCAATTTATCGTTGCCTCTCGTTGTTGTAGTGTTCGGGCGAAGTGTAGAAAAGTTCAGGGGTACGTTGGTGTAGGGAAATTTATCGCGAGCCGCGGGGAATGTAAAGGAATAAAATATTGATATTCTTCGAGGATTTATACGTCTTGATACGAAACATCCTAGGCGAGATACTGTCCTCGCCAAGATATATTCCAGCTACTTTGTTAATTGAGGTCAAACCGTCTCTACCAGTTACGTAACCGCCACGTTTCACCCCGCCAGTCAAGGGTTAACACGTAACACCGAGCCGTCTTAATTCACTGTAATGCGGCGCAATTACAGAAACCATCGCTCTTAAATCAGTGTCTGGCGCATTAAATCTGAAATTATTTAATCGGTGTCCTGTTGCCTGGCGCGGGGGTGGCGAACGTTTGTCACTGTCGGCGAATTATATCGAATCGGACGCTGGTAGCACGCTTGCGAAAACGTGTTGCGTGTTCGAGTTTCTGTGAGATTTTTTGCTCGATTATACCGATTCGTCGTCTCGCAGATCTCCTCTTCGCCGTTCTCGAATTTTTCAAACGACGATCGCGATAATCTGTCTGTGTGACATGGTTTTACGCAACTAGAACACACCGCGCCACTCGAATCGAGGGGGGTGGGGAGGTGGAGGAGAGGGGGAAGAGAAAAATGTTAATCGATCTGCGGTTGCTTAGGCCGCGTCGTAACGGGAAGTCTACGGATGAGAGTGAAAAGCGATATCGGGGAGGGACGGGGCGCGAGAGAGGTTCACTGGCATCCGTGCTTTTCCACTGACAGCGCATTATACGGGAGAAAGGTCATCCCACAACCTAATAAAAAATTATGCGCCGTACTGCTCCGTTATACGGTACAATGATCTTCAGCAGGCGGTACAAAGCGGTGGCGAGCTAATTAAAGAAAATGAGTAAATAATTTTGAGTTGACCGAGTGATCGTGAAAACAAGCTGTCAGAAAAGAAATAGCATTGCTCTGCGCCGGTTAAAGGTAGTGGAAGAAAAAGGAAAGAGAAAGAACAGAGAAAACAGGAATAACAGGTTGAATTGCTTTAAATAATCCAAAGACGTCGCCTTCTTTTCATTGGAAATTGTTGGAGGCGAGCATCGTTAACTATACGCAAAGTATCTGCCACGATGCATATTTATCAACGTTGTTTGAATAATGCAAGCTTCATTGGTTTTCCTTGAAGTCCTCAAAAATTATGAATCTGTCATTCGATTCGGCACTGCCTCTATGCTCGCTTCGCAGTGTGCCGAGGCAAGCAACTTTTTCTTTTTCCTTGCTCGTTCTTTTTTATCTCTTCCTTTTCATTTCGAACGCGACATCGAACTTGTTCACACCGTTCAACACACAGTCTCGCGCGAGCAATAGTCTTGGTAGACGCGCCGACCTTCGCTCGCGACGTCCCACCGGAAGATTCCGGACGATCGAACGGCCTTACCCTCTCCAGAATATCCTAGATCAGTGCTCGATTTACAGTGTCTGATTCGCAAGAAAGAGGCGAGAAACGGAACGTCGTCGTCTGTGACATTAACGTCGTTGTCTGTCGATTAATCTCGGCAGTGAGGCAATTAACTCGTTAACTCGTCAAAGTAATAACCAGGCAGAATTTCGAAACACTTGGATGTCGATAAGATTTTATTCGCTCAACCTTGTACAATCCGCGCTGACTAGTTGATATTCATCTTTCTTCGTCGTTCTATATACATATATACGTGCGGGTGTGTGTGTGTGTGTGTGTGTGTGTGTGTGTGTGTGTGTGTACACACACGTGTATATTCTTCTCAATTAATCCACGCAGCAGCAGTTTTCTAGGCTTTCCTTTCCACCGTTCGATTGAATTCTCCGTGAATTGAACGGCCGTGTTGAATTCCTTGGCTGTACCCGGCTTGCCTCACACAGGCCGGTATCTCTCGTTGCGGCTGAATTCTCGCCAAAGAGTCGGCCCGGCGA
Organism: Tetragonula carbonaria; assembly: GCA_032399595.1. Lineage (NCBI taxonomy): Eukaryota > Metazoa > Arthropoda > Insecta > Hymenoptera > Apidae > Tetragonula > Tetragonula carbonaria. The sequence goes on from JAUCRC010000014.1 coordinate 8,055,958, forward strand.
ACCGATCGAACGACCTTATCCTTCTCTCTCGCCTCTTCCAGATCAGTGCTCGTTTCACAGGTGGCCGACACGATACCGGTGTGTTTCGTCACGTGTCGAAGTGAGCTCGTCTTACGGGTGATTAACTGGGGCGACGTCGGCTCGTGCTTACGCCTCCGCTCTGCCACGCGTGCACCAGTCACCAGGGCCGCTGCTTGGGGGTAGGGACGGGGCTGTTGGCAGCACGGGGGGGGGAGGGGAGTTGCGGGGTAGCTCGAGTGATGCATGAATGAAGGTTGCAGAGGTGGTGGAGAGTGCCGAGAAAGCGAAGGAGAGTAGACCGACGTCGGCAACCCGTGAATCCATACTTTCGTCTCTCTCACTCACTCACTCTCTCTCTCTCTCTCTCTCTCTCTCTTCTCCGTGTTCGTCTCCGCGTTCGCGTTCATCCCCCTTCGAACCCCTCGGGTTTCGCTTCGGCATCCTCGTCTGACATGCGTCGTTCTCGCTCTCCGTCTGCCCAGTGACCCACGCGCACGTAACGCGCACACAGGAACGCGACGATTACGATATGGCGTAGCCGATGCGAGAGGGTGAATTTATGACGTAGTTTTGCCACCGAGTCCTGAAGATGCAGTTAATTGGCGTTATTTCCGGCTGCGTGGCTCGCCGTGGATTTCCGTGTACGTTTAATCACACTTCTGTGCGTCAATCTTGCGCGTGATCTTCTGGCCCATTGACGGTTGGAACGTCGCGTTAGATTGACGGTTGGAAGTGAATAATTGCGAATCCCATCGGCCGTAATTAGAGGCCGTTTTAGTGGCACCGAGCTGATTTATAGCTTAGTTAGTCCGCGGTGTATTCGAGAATCGTATCTAATGTCTAAACGAGGAGATCGATCGAGTCCAAGAGACACTTTCGATTGCAAACGATCCGACCGAGGGATCAAAAGTGTGAATCGTATCTAAGAGGGGAGCATCTTCGGATTGAGTAATCACAGTCTTCCCGGTTCTAGTATACGAGAAGAGTATACGAGGGTATTCGCGAGACGTTTGCTCCATTTTCACGAGAAGCGAGGCATCGTTTACGAGGACGGCGTGTATGCAACGCGTCGGTATAAAACGAGCAACTTGAACTACTTCGTATCGATTTCCTTGTTTACTCGGAATTGCTTCGTTCGATGAAAGGCTCCCGAAATTTTATGAGTTACGGGCGAAGATTCTAAAGAGAGATTTTATGAAATTATTTATTACGTACTCGCGTTTTAATAGCAATAAAAAGAAAAAAAAGTTATCAATGAAACTCTGTACGACGAGTACAAATCCTAATGTGTGCCACGTCTGTTGAGGCCTCCAGTGACGTCGATAGCGGGTGAAGATACCGATTTGTCTTTCGATATCGCGAATCCTGAATCGCAAAGAAATCTGACCTCGTGAACAGCATTTTACCGTAACTGAACTCTACCACGAATCGTAGTTTATCGAATAGCGCATAATTCGTGAACTGATTATTGGAATCTTGAAATAATTCTTAGAGAATAACCTTTCGCTGTCTGCGAGCCTGTTTTATAGGAGTTGGCTGGCCAATCGTTTTAAAGTATGAATCGGCGTTGATGTAATCCGAATGATGAAAAAAACAGACTCGCGGATCAGCAACCGGACGAATCGTTGCCCGCGATAAATGCGTAAGATGCGTAAATTTCTTTATATCGACGTAAGAAATTCCGAATCGTCCTTTATACATCAGCAAATTATATTTACGTAATTTTAGTTTTATATATATATATATATATATATATATATATATATATATCGCGATCGTTTCGCAATGCACTCGAAAATCTCAGACAAGACTCGAAGTGCTCGAGCGGCGTTTTGTCCCACAAACATCTCGATAATTTAGGAATCCGAACAACGAGGGTTAACAAACGATATTGCCCAAACTCTATTTCCATCCGTCAGTTTCTACGGTCCGTTTTAACCCCTGTCTCATCGATAATTCAAAAGCGATCGTCGGTGCCAAGACGCGCGTCGCGCGACAACCAGGTGAACTCGAGATATGAACGGAAGCGGGCCAAGTGAGCGCCAAACGCGGAAAACAGACACCGACAGAAGATGGAAATAAACCGGTGACCATGAAGGTGGAGCCGTAAGGAAATAAGACTAACAAAGCGTTTCTCTTACGAAGAAACAGGCTAAGAGGAAGACGAAGAAGAAGAAGAATAAGAATAAGAAAAAGGAGTAAAGGAGGAGAGGAAGAAGAGAAAGAAAGAAAAGAAAAGAAAAGAAAAGAGAAGAAAGGATGATCGGTGTAGCGGTGTTAGGTCGGGTCGGGTTTGATCGGGTCGGTTTGCGTGGGGTGGAGAGATATCCGGGTGGAGGGAGTTGGGTGATCGGTAGGTGGCGAGCTGACGTCACTGTAGCGGCATCATCAGCCGCGTGGGCCAATAGGGACGCTTACTCGAGCCAGGTCCATCGATCCGCCGGTTGCTGTCGTGTGTGTGTTTATGACGTCCGAAGGTGACGTCATCGTTAGCGCCGTTTGCCGCTGCCGCCGCCGCCGCTACACACGCTACGGTTTTAATATAGCGGAGGAACGCGCGCGATCCGGACTCAGTTACGCGGCGGCCGGCCACCCGTGCGAGAGCGTATCGCTTTCTTGCAAAACGTGTCCGCGCTGTTTTTCACTCTCTTTTTCTTTTTTTCTCTCTCATATATATACATATATATATATATACACACACACACACAAATTCTCTCTGTATTCTTCATTCTCACTCTCTCTCTCTCTCTCCGTTTTTCTTCTTCGCTATCCGGTTTCAAAATTTTCGCCGGATTACTCGATCCGTGATCGGAGCGGATTGTGCGTCAGTTTCGTGTGTTAAACGGATCGTGAATCGTGAGACAGAGCGTGTCAAGTGCGAGAAAACTGGGGATTACATAGGCAGGCAGAGAAAAGGCAGCGAAGAAAAGGTGGTGCAGCCAAGGACAAGTTTGTGTTTGAGTTTCGCGTGAGACCAGAGAGAGGGAGACTATTAGCGGGTTTTGGGGAACGCGCGTGATTCCGCGCGTACACGGGACACAACGGGTGCGTCCTCGTGTTATACCGTTCTGGCAGCTTTCACGTTGAGCTGTGCTCCTCGCGACACGCGGCACCGAGAATCCTTCAGCTTGGATTATCGTTTTCGAGCGCCGGAGCAGCGAACACTCGGAACAGTGTAGAGGAGACGAGAGAGCCGATGCCGGAAGGATAATTCGTCGATACGATCGATTATTCAAGCGGTTCGACGATCGTTTCGAAGAACGTCTCGGGGATAACAGTGAGAGCGATGTCGCCCGTGTTTGGGACGGAGGAACGATAAATTTCGAACAACAAACGAACAACGTGGAGAACGCACAACAGGATTCTGCATGCGAGAAGTGTTCGAGCTACTCGGTGGAGTGCTGACCTCCGAAGACGTATTCCGGAAGGATTCGTCTAGCCATACGACGACGCAGACAGGTCGGTGATACACGTGTGTCATCCGCTGTTTTACGTGTGTTGTGGGTGAGTTATGTGCGTGCGGCTTTCGTTACACAGCACGTTACATACCTCTTCTGTTTATTGTCCCGTTTCTCGTTTTCACCCACGCCACGATAATGATACAGTCGAGGAATTCCACGTTCCCGTGACTGATACGCCCGGTGTTTACGAGCCGTGAGAATTATCGACTGTGAGTTATCCCCCCCTGCCCCTTTCACTCTCACCTGTCGCTCATCATCGTTTACTCGTTCACCTTACACGCTTCTTGCGGATGCTTTCGCTTCGCCAACATCCTTCAACGGCCTAAAAGTCATCAAAGAGAAAGAGAGACCAATCGCAATCATTGCGACGAACTGACGATCAAAATACGATACTTGGAGTTCGAAAATCGGCGACGAGTTGTTCGCGTCGAGTGACAATCGGACGGATCCATCGCTTTCGCACGTTTTTTTGCCTGCTCATGACGGTGTGATCCTCGCGTCGAGACCAGAGAGGAGGCGCGAGATCAGCTGTTGTCGTACCGAACCACGTGTAACGAATAACTTTTTTCGAGCTCGCTTTTCTGCATTTAGCGTTCTGTGATCGCGCACGTGCGCGCTTGCGCGGCCGCACCGTGCACACAGGAGCGAGAGTCTGGCCGGTGAAAAAGGAAGCAAAGAGCCCGGAGAAAAAGTGAGCGAGAGATCATCGTTGGTCTTAGGATGGTCGTCGTGGTCGTTGCGGCCGTCGATCGTCGTCCGCGCGTCGCCGCCGGCAACGTTTGAAAAGGAAGACAAAGAGAGGGAGAGAGGGAGGGAGAGACACGGGATCGAGGCGGGATCCCCGGACTCGTACACGACTGGGTTTAGTGAATGAAACGAGTAAAAACGAGGCGCCAGAGTGCTGATCGTACGTGCGATGCGTACCGTGGAGGATACAGCCACGGAAGCAGCCGCAGTTGATGCTGCGACCACCCATCAGCGTGCTACCACCGGCAGGCATCTGGTCGTCGATCACAATCACGATCGCGATCACGATCAACGAGATCGATCGACGACGATCCATCTGCCGACTACACCGTACCACCCGGTCACCATTGCAGCGGACACCAACAACAATCATGACCATCATCGGAACTTCGAGCATCACGCGGCTCAACGCCACGATCATTGGAACAAGTGTAAGTCATCTAAACGGAAAAGAAAACGAAAGAAAAGAAAATACCAAATAAAATAAAAAAAAAAAAGAATAAAAGGAAAACGAATGAAACGAAACCAAAAGCCTCGAGAGAGACTCAGTCCTCTGTAGTCGGTAAATTCGTCGTCTACGAAAAATTGTACACTGCTCGCTAATTGTGGTTAGAAGGTGGTGATGGTGGTGGTGACGGTCGAACGACGACGATCATCGACGAAGGAGATGGATCGATTCGTCTCGTTCCGCTTCTCGCGTTGTCTCGTTTCACGTTTGCGTTTCAACGAGCCGAGCAGTCGAATTCGACTCGATTTGTCTCGTCTCTCGTTGACGAAAGATAGATAGTCTTTGGACGAGAGACCTTTAGAGCCTGGCCGATCGAATCGACCAACGATCTAAAGACAATAGCGCGCGCAACGAATTCGCGCGTACGCTCTTTGGAAAACGAAAAAAGGTGAATGGGCAATGGCATTAAAGGCGAAGGAACGAGCGAAATGGAGATGAGGTGCGAACGATAGAGCGAAGGGACGAATCTCGCGCCCTCCCCCACCCCTCGTTTCTTCTCAGCCAATCGATTCGAACTATGAAAAGGATTTCGATGTTGCAGCTCGTCGATTGGTCGTCAACTTGCCTTCCGACGATCACGTCGATTCTGCTTTTCCTAGAACAGCCATTCGCCAACGTTTCATCCATCATGCTCCTGTATCAATTTCACTCGAGAATCACCACCATCGTCGTTGTCGTCGTTGTTTCCCTTCTCGTTTCTCTCATCTACGAATCGGCTTCTTCGATCACTTTCTCGTCTTAGATCATTCGTCGCGTCTTTGTGTCATTCTGTCCTCTCTGTCTCCGTTTCTTCGGCCTTGGTGAGAGATCTCACGTTCGAGGGTGGTAAAAATCGTTCGATCGGACGTAGCCGGTGCGTTCGATAGGACATATTTACCTTAGGTGTAATCAGTACGTTAAGGTAAATATAGTCTGGCTGGCAGTCGGCCGAGTGCAAGGCAGCCGTTTCTTTTCCGCGTACATACTTGGCCCGCACGAGACCTGCCCGCGCAGGAAAGAAGAGAGTACGCGAACGAACAAATATAACCGGCGCGTAGCGAGAGAGCGAGCGAGCGAGCAAGCGCAGGTGCGGCCGCTGATTCGGTTGCATTGTGCACCGAGTGTTACCCGATGGCTGCGCCGAAGTCGAATTGCGAAAACCGTTTGTCAGGTTCGCTCGAGAGCGAATGACCGTGACAATGGTAAATCAATGCTTATGACTTCCGCGCGTTAAACGCTCCTGCACGCGTTGTCGCGCGGCACTGTTAAACGTCGCCACCGTCGATATCGATAGTCGATCGGCTGTCAGCCTGACCGTTACGTGGGCATGTAATTGTGATATATATATATATATATATATATATATATGTGCGGACTTTGCGGGGGCAGAGGGCAAAATAAAAATCGAGCACGCCGCCCGACCGAAGGGAGCAAAAGTTGATAAACATATCGAGATGGAGAAATCTAATCAGTCTCTCTTCGAGTTCTCCCTTCTCTCGATCCCGAGGAAACTCTCTCGGCTTGCGAATGGTACGCCCGTGGAAAATCGTTGGTTGGCCAAGTGACACATGTCGCGAGAGTGTATTACGTTGATAGGCGTTCGGAATAATGCACTGGTCGAGCCATTTCACGGCGCAAGTAGTTGAGCGCAATCGGTCTCGGACGTTATAGCGAGACGTGCATCGTTGGCCGTCTGAGCTGGCACGTCTCTAACTACTTGATTCTTTTTAAACGCCCGGCAAACGCGCAGCATTGCCGCGTCGCCGCGCCGCCGTCAAATCCTTTTCTCTCCGCGATGCTGTCTCGCTCGTTTATTCGACGCGTTTAAAGGCGAAACGTAATTTATTTTATTACGAATAATTATCGTATCGGCGTAATGCTCGTAGCGTCGAATCTAAACGTTATCATTCGGTCAACGAGAATATAAAATATCTCGCGGACTCGACGCCGCGATTTCCTGCAATTTCCCGTGAATTTTTCCACCGCGTTCGATCGACGCAAAAAACTCGCGTAGCGATTTAACGACCAAGTCAGGTGTGTAGGAAACCGAGTCGAGCCGAGCAACACTCGACCGACGGGCCGAAATCGTTAAACTAATCGAAGTGAAAATAATCGGGGAAAAGGTTCGTAGAATCGTAAAATTGGATAGTATTTTGACGGCGAGTGCCCGTGGAACGGACATCGCTTCCTAGAGGCCAATTGCATTGTTTTACTGGGCAAACTAAATATACGTGCGAGGCAGGCGATCCACGGCTGCTTGGCTGGGACACAAAGGCGACCAAAGAGACGACCAACACACCGTGGCATCACGTGCCGTTACACTTTTCACGTTTTCGGCGTGCTAGAACGATGAACGATCGAACGATTCATCCGGTCGCACGACGCTGCGTCTAACTGTCTCTACATTCCCGCGTCTCCGGAATGTAGGTTCGCGTTGTTGCGTTTCGACATTATCTTCGACGCCGTGAATCATCCTCGCCGTTAAAATGTGCGTTGAGATCGTGTTCGAGCGTTTTTCCACGACTCGCGAAACATTCGCGAGATGAAATTTCCATTGGATCATCGGTTCCATTGAATCCTCTGGAAAAAAAGGCGATTTGCACTTCTTGCCCGTATAAAGAAGCTTATTTTTTCGTTTTGTAACTATGCTTAGCCAAAAGCGAAGGCCCGCTTTTTCATGCTGGCAAAAAAGTCCCAACAAGACGTACAAACATATCGTGCGCAAATATTGTTTCGATTTTCGGTCGCCGACCCGCGCCGAGTCTGTTTTGTTCGGTATCCTCCAGGAGCGATAATATCCATCGTTCGGTCAAGGCCCCAATCTAACTAACCTGCATTAAGCAAGTCAAACGTATTTTACTTTAAAGTGATTGGCTGAAAGCCGCTTGCAAAATGATATAAAACAGGCTCGTCCCGGTCGGCGCTTCGCTATAGTTAATTCTTTTCTACAACGCCACAATTCGTCGTCGCGTATCACCTGCTATTCGGATATAGTTAGTTCTTTGCTATATCAACAAATTCGGACTACAGTTAGTATCTTGGACAAGCCATGTTATTACAATCCACTGCGACACAAGTACGATACACACGCATTGACGAACGCCCAGCATTACGAGTCGTCAAAAAAAAAACGACGTAACAAAGATGTTTGCAGCGTTTTGATAGTACGACCGATAGCAGATCATAGTAGATGATCGATCGATCCGTTCCATTTAGAACGGATTACTCGCCTGTAATTTTGTTTGGCGTCTCTTGGCGGTTTTTCCACGCACGTGATCGCAAATTGGTACCGATAGAAATACCGGTAGGGGTGTAGAGTATCGGAGCATCGACATCGAGACGTCGCGTCGTGTCGCGTCGCGACGAAAGAAGTCAGCCGATGACAGGTTCTCGCTGAAAACAACGCCCGATGTTGCGATGTTGGGTTTTTCATGGGGTTGCGGTTACGCGTAAGAGGGAATCGACGCGAGTCATTTCCGGCGCGAGACACGCGATACAGGAAACGACCTCAGCAATTCACGGACGGATACGTAGGGATACGAGGGTGGAAATGACGCGGCTCAGGCGGGCAGTCCTGGGCCAATTCATAAATCGCATATGCAAAATGCTAAGCTGCTTCTTCAATTATGCAATGAAATTGTCCCTTGTACCGCGAAAAACTTTCATCGTCGCGTGTGCGCTCGAAAGCGAGTTCCATGGGAAGGAAAAGAAGTTGTGCAGCATCGGCCGATAATTGTAATTTATCGAAACCGGTATTCGTCGATAAACGTGAATCGGCCAGCAGCTCGTGATAATTCATCGTTGCGTAAGGCGTAATTGCGCGATCATTCAATTGCGTCGAAAGGAAACAGTAAATACGCGAAGAAATACGCTTGCGATCTTGGGTGGAAAAGAGTTTAAGATCGAACAAAATAGTTTGGAAAATTGTCGCGTACGTGGACGAGTTTCTTTTGCACGCTCTTTTCCACTCCGCGTCGCATAGTCGGGAGAGAAAGAGAGATTACTCGTGCCGAGCGTAATGAGATTGCGACTCGCATAATGACTCTAGGATCGGTAAGTGACGTTGATGCATATGAACGCGCGTGCCAGCAGTGAAAGGGTCAGTAGTCAGACAGTGGCGCTATAAATACCGGGAGGACTTGATTCGTTGTGTTTTAGCACGGTTGATTAACGACGGATCGATAGCGATCGGTACGTTGCTGCTTCGATTCGAGGAAGTGGCAAAGAAAGAAACGCGGCGTGTTTTTGCCGTAAGAAAGACAGAAAGAATGAGAGAAAAAAGGAAAGCGAGGAAAAGGAAAGAGAGGGGGGAAAAGGTGGATAATCCAGATGTATGCGACGCATGTAACGTTGGTCTGACGAGGCTGGGCCGCATGCCCGACAGGTTTATGGTAATTCGGGCGAACCGAGTAAAAATGTGTAACGCGACCGGCTGACGCGCGACCTTGTTTCACCTGAAATAGATTTCACCGCGCGGAAACGTATTCCGCGCGAGTTTTGACGCCGTTCGAACGGCAGGCTATAATCTCTCTCTCTCTCTCTCTCGCGCGCGCGTTACGCGCGTTTATTCGGCAATCGATCGGCCAACGTCGAAAACAATTCTCCACGTTTTCGTGAAAGTTCGGCTTCGTGAACACCCACGGTGTTCTTTTTTTTTTTTAATTTCAATTAAATCAAAGTATCGACACGTTCGTCGAATTTCGATCGTTTCTCTCATTCACGCGTCGCGCGCGATCGAAAGGCGTGGCGAAAGTCTTGCTAGAAGCTTTCCGGTCGATCGGTGTTTTCCGCTAGATAAGGACCACGTACGTGTAATCCGCGCGCTGTAATAATAATAACACATTCCCGGCGATCTTCCGCATTTCTCGGTAAAGAGCCGACGTCAAGCGTCGCGTGCACCGGTTCTGCATCTACGTAAAACGCGTATATCGAAATTCCACCTACGGTAACGGTGATTCGCGCATCGATTACGTCACGCGGACGCAATCGGCCCGCGGAGATTTGCATAGTCGGGTGTCTTTTTTAATCGATCAGAGAGCTTCGAGAAGCCAGCCAGCCAGCCAGCCAGCTAGCCAGCCAGTCGTCCCTTCTGCGAGAAGAATACATAACGACGTTGAATAGCTGCGCGGGTATTCCCTCGCGGTGGTTACTTTCATTCAAACTTGACGCACGACGCGGCGTTCGCGCGCAAACTCCGTGGCGTCGCGACGCCGCTGGCCTCCCTCCGCCGTTGACTCTGACGTCACTACGCCGCCCCCGTCCGTCATCGACCGACCGACAGCACGACGACGTCACACGTACCTCCAAGGACGACGCTATTTCGGGCGTTATGCATTGCCATCCTCGTCGCCGTCTTCGCCACCGCCTTCGACGTCGTCGTTGGCGACCGGTGGTGGTGTGCCGTCAATATCAGTGCAGCGCCGCGTACTTCTCGCTTCTAGTCACGAGATTCCGCGTCGAGTTTTTCGCGTCACCGCGCTCCACGACGACCACGCGACGCGTTTCGCACGCGGATCACACGTCGCTCTCACCGGAGCACGATGACGCAGTGAACGTCAACGTCGTCGGTTCTTCGCCAACTTTCCAGTGTTTACACCAAAGTTACGAACTTGTGTGTTTGTGCCTGTTGCCATGAAGTCTCTAGAGTTTCTACGCGTGTCACGGGACTCGCATCGTGCCGATCCATTGTTCGTCGCTCTCCCGTGTCCGCAACGGTGTCCCGCTTGTTGGAAATGAGGTAACCTTCGATCGATTCAATAGACAGACAATCTATTTCGAACCACTTTCTTTTTCCCCTCTTCGATCGTCGAATCTCGAATGCTCGTTTGAGAATACAGAATTTCCCCGTTCATGATTGTTCATATCGCGTTTCCCTGACGATGAACGGAGAGATTCTCTGAATCATCATCGGTTGCAACGATCGTCGTAACGTAATGTATCGTCACAAGTGTATTGGCGCTAGTGTATGTATCTAGATCGCTCGTACGAAACAGAGAATGAATCTCCAATTACAATGAATCGCGAAGCGGCGCGACCTTGAAACGCGCCGCGCGTCACGTGGTGTCCGTCATTTTTGCTGAGGTGTCAGGGTCGCGTGATCGCGCAATCGTTTCCGGGAAAAAGCGAAATAGAAGTGAAAATCTAGGGAGGGGGGCGGTCGTGGCACGTGCTCTAGTCACCAGCAGGCACTGCCGTGCCCGTTTGCTCGCGCGTAATAGTCGGCATGGCAGTGGCTAAATTTATAATGCGCGCGATCGCGACGATGTTCAGGATTAGCGCGACTCGACTCGGTTCCGCGTGACGTTTTACCACGGAAAAACGTGGGACGAGGTGGGTGGGGGAGGGCAAACGAGATAGGCGTCGATTCGTGGCCAAAACACGAGCCGTGACGACGCATCGCGAGCGTGCTTTGACGCGAGCTTCTCGCATTGTTGCGTTAACGTAAATGCCACGGCGTCAGTCTTTGGTGAATGACCGACCCGGTGATGAAAAAGAGGAAATCACCTAACCGATATTGTACGGTGATTGTCGTAATGGTAAACGGAAATGCGAGGGAGAGGATACGATCGAAGAACGATTAAAACGCGGCACAAGGGGATATTTCGGCGATGTTGCTAAGTGGGCGTGCAGTAGTTGAAGTACTTGCTACGAGTTACTTGATAATTTGGTGATAATTGGGAATTAGGAATGTCGTCGAGGATCGTTTGTTATCGAACATTTGTATTAATTAGCGGGAACTGCGTTTCTAATTAGGGTATTGTTGGCTGGAAAAGTAGCGAACGATAAGCTAAGTTGGGCGCACGGGTCTTTAAAAGTAGACCGAAAGATCGACGGATTTCGACTGATCGAAGGCGCGCGGATGTCATTTTTTTCTTTACTTTCTCGTCGTAAATATAACGGCACTTTTATCCATCTCGAAGTAAGCGAGCGTGTGATGTCATCGGGTAGATATGCAAGAGCTGCCAAGGGAAAAGGAGGATAAGTTGTTACTCCGCGGAGAGACTGGTCGTTGTGTGTGTGTGTGTGTCTCTCTCTATTAAAATTTTTGCACCAGGATAACAGGATTCGGTCGTCGAGAATTCGCTCGTCCGTCGCGTCGCTGGGCGCGCGAATTCCGATTCCTCGTAACTGTCTCGTCGGCGACCTGAAAATAAGAGTATCGGAACGTGTGTTAGCTAGTTGGTGCCACTGACGAGGCGCTGTGTATTGATTTAACGCAGTAATCTGGTCGGCTTAACGAACATGCAAATCAAATATTTTCGTGGATGAACCGAAGTCAGCAGATTTTAGGCTGGCAGATTTTAGGCCATTAAACTTTGACGTTTGAATAGTCAGTGAGATATATTCTTGGCCCGGCCAGGGACAGAAATATTCCCCTTGACGGCGCTGGCAATCCTCAATCTTTAATCTCTCGATTTGTTGACCGACAACGCGACCTATTTGCTTGTCTGGCTCTACATTCGTTCTTTTAATTTTAAATTTAATTTTATCCGCGTTTCGACCACGTGAGACTTTTTTTCTTCTTTTAATACGCAGGCAAATTTAGTCTACGTTCCGAGATGTGCACACAGATATCATTTATTACGATACGAATGATTTATTTTTTACGCAAGAAAGCTGTCGTCCTCCTGTTGCCGTGACCTCGGCGAAGAATGCTCTAGACAGTTACGCGAAACGTTGTCGATTAGCTACTGTCGATATCGTTAATAAATTCTTACGTTTTTCCATCGTATCTTCCGTCACTGGTTTATAATCATCCCTTAGTTGCCTAGATTGTGCTATTACGTCGCTGTTGCCTCGTAACGTTACCATCACCAGTGACGCATAATGATCGTCTTTCGAACTTGATTCAAGCACGTGAGGGATACCGAGCATCGAAACGTACGATCTCGAGAAGTCAACCGAGCGGTGCGTGAATTCCGCGGGACAAGTCAAGGACAGAGTGGAAGCAACGTTGTAGCTAGCTATTGATCTTAGGTGGGTTTTCTTCCACGATCAAAACCCGGTCTCTGTCTCCCGCGCAACTCGCGAAGAAATTTCTTCAAGTTGCGGGAAACTGCTGAAACTATCCTCGAACAAGGATAGATCGTCTCCTAGTTCTTCTCGTCGCCTATCTTCTGCGATAATATTAGATAATTTCGGAATGCGAAAATTCGTGGAAACGAAGCGAGTTCCCATTATCGGATTGAACCTTTTGAAAAGTGCCCGAAATATCATCTCGGCTATGCCGAGAGATTGTTCAAAGGGTAAATTATGTCAAATTATGCGTGAAACAGTTCTGAGGCGACGTTTCGAAAAAGTGGGAGAAAAGAATAGCTATAGATAAAGCGTGGCAACCGGGGCACCGGGTTTCCCGCCCCTGAACGAGACGAAGGGGAGAGCGTCGATCGATGAACGGAACTGCGGTACAACAATGACGTCATCAACGACGTCGCAGTATGACGTCATTGGTGGTCGAGAGGGTGGCAGAGGGCGGTGGGAGGATGGGTTGAAAAGGGTGGCAAGCAGCTGTGCAAGGGGGAGGGCCGTCGTAGTGGGGGATGAAGTTTCTCGTATGATTGTGTGTTGACGACCTACACTGAGATTGCTCGCGTGGTAGTCGGTGTACGTGTGCAGCCGAGTCTGTTTAACGGGGGCGAGCAAGGCCGTCGTTTAAAGAGGATAGACCGCGCTGCGATATTGAACGTCGAATTTTAACAGGTGGAAACGGATACGCTGGTTTCCTCTCTTTCTCTCTCTGTTTCTCCGCTCTCTCCTAGCTTTCTCCGCTTTTCCGTTGATCGTCGTCGATTCAATTTCGGCTCTTCCTCGTTACGGGTTGCGATCTTTCGATCGACACGATAGAAAATCGATGATCAGGGCTAGATAAGGGGCTTGGCGAATCGAAGGACAGCGAGACGATAGAAAGAGCGGAAGCTTGTGAAATTTTTCAGAGAAACAAAGAGAGAGAGAGAGAGAGAGAGCGTTTCCAGGCGCCATGAATAAAAGATTTTTTACCGCGAATTGGAAGTTGGAAAAGTAGAAATGGCCTCGCGTTCGATTGTTTCACAATAATCGCGCGCGAACTCGGCCAGCCGGTGTGTCGATGCAGTTTATCAGATGTGTTGTCGTTCTGTTTTCCAGCTCGTGATTCGAGCGCCGAGAGCGTGTGTGTCTGCCCGCGCTTGATTTGCCCGAACGACTTCGATCAGATAAATTTCGTGGAATCGCGCTACGTGTCCTAATTTAACGGGGCGTACGCGTTTTCTGCTTTTCGCGTTCCGCCGCCGGTCGTATCTTTCCGTGAGCGAGAACTTGCCCAACAACGACGCGTAAATTGGTGTAAACGCGCCAGCAGGGGGGCACAAGAGAACGCATCGAAGAAAGGACGGGACAACATGAATTTAATCGGAGATTGGCGTGAATGCCAATTGACGTGAATCAGTGCGTACCGTTATTTGCCAAGATGATGGTAATCACTTTTTTCAAACAGCCAATCGATCAAGCGCTCATTACGTTTATAATTTCTCGAACAAACAAAGTGACAGCCGTTATCTATGTATTCTGTACCGATCTTTATATTTCTGTTTCTCTATCTGAATTTTCTCTTTGCTCGATTGTACCGACGAAAAAATTGGAATTGTTCAGGCTGGAAGACTGAACACGGCCCGTCGATGGTAATACGTCGAACGTAACGCGTAATTTCCAAGCGTTAACGTTAACATTAACGAGACGAATACCGCTGCAGGTAGATAGATAGATAGGATTGGCTGGTAGCTGCAAAGTGGTCGCAGCAGGTTGCAGCCGATGCACGTCTTCGTCTGACGCGATGAAAATCCGCTTGGCCGAGCAAGGGAGAGGCACGAATTGGCTTTACGAGCTCGCCGGCCTTGAGGCCTCGAGGCCCAACGGGGTCTCGATCCGTCCTGAGTCGGTCACAGTCGTTCGGTATGCGGACCTCGATCTAAGCGACTAAATCACTCGTTTGCTTGTTGCACGCTACACCACTCGTGTACGCGAACGATTCTCCTCTTACCGGCATGTCTTGGCGGCATCCTCGCCGCATCTTCGCCGCTCGCGCGCGCTTGTTAGCTCTCCAGCCTTTAGGATTCCTGGATCGGTTCGCGTATGATCCCTGTTAGGTTGTTGTCGGCGTCGCTTCTGCTCACAACGACATGTAAATTGGCCTGCGGATGCTCGGTTGCATGTCGAAAGAACAGAACTTCTGCCGCGGTGGAACAGAACAGTTTCTGCAAGAAACTGCAAGAAAATTGTTCTGAACGACGAGTTGCACGTTCGATGTGAGATCTACCAGGTATAAATCCGATAAAGGTACAATTTTACAAGTGCGACTCGTACAACGAGTTTCGAAGAACGGTTTCCCTTGAATTATATCGAATAAACACCACCGACGAGTTAATTACATCGAGTTAATGAGTTTTTATCCTATCCGTTGCTGTTGCATATTCATCGTTCGTGCAAACTACCAGGCGCGAGTTCAATGGCGAGGGAACGAAGAGTAAGAGCGGTTGTACGATGCGCGCAATCTGTCGACACGGTGCACGAAAAGATGAATGACGAGCGGGCCGCGAGGTTCGTGAAAGGATACGAGCATTAATATTTGAACGAAGGCTAATTTCAATTTGACAGTTGTTGACTCATTTATGAGCTGCGGGGATCGTGCGGAGTTCTATTTAAAAAAAAAAAAACGACGTGGCTGAACTTTCCCTCGCCTCCACCTACGATCCAACTATTTCCATCGTGATTTCCATCTCCCCTCGCATCGGCACTATATCCACACGAATCGTCCGATTTAACAAACGCGTCGATTTATTCAACGTATTGCAAATAAATTATCATCGATAGCCGTTCGGGGTATATATATCTGCAACAAGCGTACGAAACTTTCACTCTCGTACGCGAGTGTGATTCAACGCGATTGATTTCTCTGAATTTACAACGTTCCAGCGAGGCACGATCGACCGACCAAGTGTATTCACTTCGTGCGCAGATCGGCAGACGGTCGATTTACGCGTGACGGTTGTTTGCATAGATGGTTTCAGGATCGCGATTCTTCGCCAATAACGCACTGACACGAGCGTTAGCCTGCAATTGCCGACCGACAGATTATCGCCGCGCGGTTTTCATCGATGATTTATGCACGCCGTTTCGATCGGATCGGACGTTCGTGTTTACATCCAATTATGATCTAGTGGATGCACCCGCCTGCAGCCACGTATTATCGAGCATTGCGCAGCTGTCGAAGCGAGGGTAAAGCGATTAAAGCACTTGCCACGAACTTCGAGGCAGCAGTTTCGGTCATCGGCAGTCATCCAGGTGTAATTAGACGCGCGCAACAATGGTCGACCGCTTCGCGCGTGCCTCCTTCGACTTGGTATCGTTTCTGACGATGTCGCGACGAGAAGGAAAGAAAGATATCGTGCTCGTAGTAAGTGTCTCGCAATGTCAGCTGGTGAGATATACGCTTTTCAAACAGGAACTAATTAGTTTACGGTTGCCTCACAAACGACCCGGTAATTACGCGTGGACGTGTAAGCGCAATTAATTTACGTCGATAGGAAAAAATACCGTAGGTCTCGCGTCACTTCCTGTTACCGGCGGAATATCTTGCGCGGAATGCCTAGACGCTAATTGAAAATCGTAGGCGGTGATCGTTTCACCAATAAAAAGGCACGTGTATCCCTTCAGTTATTTTTATTCGCCGAAAAAAAAAGTACACAACCATCGATGCAACAACGTTCCACCCACGACGATATCTCCTCTCCTCGATTCGTTCCGCGAAATGATAGATTTCGCTTCTCGGTGTTAACCTTATTTGATTTCTCGTGTATCGGGGACTAATCGTCTCGGTTCGGACCAGAGTCCGATCCGGACGCTGTTATAAAGCGGTTAATATCCGTTAATTATCCCTATCGGTCAGCTATCGGAGCAATTAGGACCGCCGAGTACGTTCGCCTGTGTACACGTGTACGTATAGCAAGCCACCGATCGGCAAGCGGGGAACGAGCTTTTCTCCCAGGCGGTGGCTATCAACGAGAGATCGTATCCCTGGTTTCGGGGTCACGGAACCTGCAGCTCGTTTCCGACCACGGTATGGGTGTCGCGTATTGCCTGGTCTGGCGCATACCAACCAGAGAGATCCTATCTAGCGCGTTGTCGCGCCGGCACGCACGCACACGTGCACGCTACCGCACGCCGCCACACGCTGCTCTCTCGCCTGTCCGTTCGCAGTTCTGGCTGCTGTTCTGGCCGTCTTTCCTTCTCTTCCACTTCCTTTCTCTCGCCGCCACCGCGCGTTGCCATTCGCGTTGCCGATCGCCACCACCGGGATCACCGACGACACAGTGGAGAAATTTCAATCGACTGGGAGAAATCGAAATCGACAGGGGATCGGCCCCGAAAGCTGCTCCAACGGCTCCGCATCGGGGAGAAAGGACTAAATTTTTCTTCGCGAGATCGTCAACAGATTCTCATTGATTCGGATTGATTTTACTTCATCGTTGAGATAGATATTGCCTAGAGACAGTAATTATCCACGGTGCGGCCGAGTTAATACGAGGCTTCACGCAGTGTGGATAATTATCGGCCAAGCAGTCTCGCCTGTATCGCCTGTAGATTTTTACGATTTTAACCGAAGGCGGAAGGCGGCCAGGGAGTACCACGTAGTTTCTCCACGCTCGACAGACTTCAATTTCATCTATATCGACTTAACAATTTTCCACGTGGATTGAAGAGACGACGAGATGGCAGATAAATAAGGGAGATTGGCAAAATCGCGTGGCACGCGGAGAATTCGTTCGCCGTTAACGAGGAAACGTCCTCGAGGGGGGGAGGGGGAAGTAGTTGGACGGTCCAGCGAATGGATTCGGTGGACGTTAACACGTCGAAAGGACAGCAACAGGTTCCCGTGTTGGTTGGTTTTCTTCATTAACGTTAACGCCAGTTTGCAGCTGATTAATGAGACTAATAACTCGCGTCTGTTCGCGTGAGTGGCGCATTACACTTCGCGAAATTGTTTGACAAGTGGCACGTTTCTTAATTCACATTGATTCCGTTTTGATTAACGAGCGGTATAACTCACACGGTGGGGCGAAGGTTGCCGCGTGTTATATATTAAGAAATCGACTCTTCTCTTCGTCCCGCTCTGGATCTTGAAATAATCGAGAGCTTCGTTAAATATTAGATCGTTGAATGAATCGTGACGGTCATTGATAACTGCCTCGTTTCAATTTCACCGACTGATTGATTATCGCACGATCCGCAGACCTGACGAGTCCGCTTTGTTTGCAACTTTGTTAACTCATTTAAACGAACGATTTAAAGACGCGTTTGTTTCCACGTTTCGTTGTCGGACGTACCGATAACCGAAATGCACCAGCGATAAAAGATTGGTCTCTCCGTTTGCGCTGCCCTTGGCGCATCGATTTTTCTCGGCGAACGCGCAAGGACGATCACTGAAGACGATTACCGAATACTTGTATCACCTGGTTGCAGCGCTCGTCCTTCACCTTCAACCGCGTTTCACTATGCTCGCGTATCTCGCCACGGCCCACCACCAGTTTCACCATCGATTTTCGTCGTCGGCTCTCGTACAACCTTCTCCAAGGTTGGCGTTCGAGCCTCCACACTCGCAATTTCCACGCTTTCTTCCACTCTGCTCCGTTCTCGATTCCGCGTTCGTTCTATCGTTTCTTGCTTCCTCGTTGGAGCAAACGAATATATTTCGGAACGAAATTTGTCATCGAGTGAATTATCGTAGGATAAAGGTAAGATTGAAAATGTCGGGGGGATACCCACGCCACCTCCGCCTTATTACATCGCAGCTACGAGCGCTTTCAAAAGTGGACAGGGGCCGGCGGAGTTGCTCGTTCGCTCCTCGCTTCGTCTAAATTTACCCGTGGCAATTACACGGATTGTAACCGGTTCTGACTTTGTTCATTGCGCTCCATTGACTCCACGCTTGAAGCCTCGTGTCAGCTCTTAGGCGTTCTTTTGCGATTTTCACCCGTGTCAGCGGCGCGTTTTCCAGAGAAACACTGCCTTTGGAATATCTCTCCGTCTTCTGAAAGCTTCAAAGTTTTCGATTCGTACGATTATTTAAAAATTTGTATTTATTCTCTCTCTCTCTTTCTCTCTCTCTCTCCCTGTTTTTCTAACAGGGAACGAACGTGAATTCGTGTTAAACGTGTTTGTCTCAAGTTTAATTCGATAAATCGACGTCGATCCGTGGCGAATCTCTAAATGCAACTTAACAACAAAGCGCAAAGTAGAATATGAATCGAACAAGCCGCGAATGTAGGACGATGGTATTAACTCGATTACGATCGCTCGTTACGAACCAGACGGTGCAAGAAGATACGCGATAATAAAAGGAATCCCTCGTGGGATTGGAATAGTCGCGTTGACGTGTTAATTGACTGGCAAGAAGAAAGTGATCACGCCCGACTGTCGGCAGCTATTCGAAAAATTCGATAAATGGAAACTCCGTGGAAGTGAAAGACGAAAGTGAAAAAAAGAAAAGTCAGCGAGCACAGAGAGAAGCTCGAGAGAACTCTCACGGCTCTGCTTGCCCACGTGTGTTGCTTAGATTTCGTAATGAAATTGCGGCCGCGCGACTATAATTTGCCGGCGCGCGATGCACGAGCCTTTATCTGTTCGCATTCATCGCGTTACGATCGTGTCAGATGGGTTCAAACTACGGTCAGACCATCGTCTGCATTGTGCCGGTCGATGATTATCTTTCGAGTCAGGCCGCTCTCGAGTGCCAGGGGAATCGGTATGCGGCTTAGGTTAAGTACTCGATCGAAGTACGCGTCAACCCGATCGAAATCGCCGTTTCATACAATAAAAGGTCTTTCCGTCGTCGATAAATTGGTTTCGTGGTTCGTAGCTTGTTGTACCGATCAACCGTGTCTGAATACCGCATATCGGCCGTCGTGTGCTCGATCGTATTACGCTTGAACGACACGTTGAATCCCAACGTCGACGTCGAATCCTTTCAGCGAGTAATAAAGATTACGAACCCGCTGTGTCGCGAACGGGAGGGAGGTGGTGTTTCACGGCTAGTGAAACGGTTACGCCAGTCAGCCAGGCTGTTGCGTTATTCAGACACGTGTATCGAGTTTCCCAATAATTATAGATCGTTCGTTCGTATCCCCTTGTATTTATCGCGTTACACCGTGTCGGAAGAATTCACGGGCGTACCACCCTGTCTGCATTCTGACGAGCGATTGTCTTCAGGCTGCGCGCGCGTTTCTAAACATTAACAACAGGTAACAACGCCGTCCCGGTTCACGTTGCGACGATAATGCATATCGGCATCCGGTGAAACACATCGCTTATCAATATGTTCGTACGTGTTGGCTACTTACTTGGCGCGTACGCGATTAACGGCCCTGCAATTACTCCCTCGTGGCGGTTTAACGTGTCATTAGCGCGAGTTACGTGAGCAAACACGCTCGAGAGAGACTCGGCGCGCGTTTAAGATTACACGTCGTTACATCGGTCTACGTTTTCGACAACGAAATTCTCGAGTCGATCTCTTCGTTGATCGTTCTCTCTCCGTCACATATTTTTCTCTCAGTGCGTACGTGTTTCGAACCCTCGAAGTTAGTCGAAAAGTTGTGTGGAAAATTTTAAATCCATCGAATAAGAATGAAGAACGGTGTAAATCGTGTCTACGTGTCTCGTCGACCGAAGCCCGATCGCAACGATAGACGAGAAAGTTGGCGAATTCAGTCGAGTCAGCTCGTAACGCACTTGAATCGTCGTTTCATCTGTTCGAAAAAGCACGGAAAAAGAAAGAGAGAGAGAGAGAAAGAGAAAGAGAGAGAGAGAGAGAGAGAGAACCGTCGAATTTGTCAGTCGCTTCGTGCTTCCATTCGCGGCGAGAGATTGGAAATTTCCTGTCGTCGAGTTGTCGATCAAAACGCAGAGTACAGAGAACAGAGTACGGAGAAAGAAGAAAGTGCGAAACGGTACTTTCGATCGACGCATCTCGATACACGCTGGAATTGTACACACGGTGGCTACTACTCGTTACGTCGATCGATGAATTTGCATGCAAATGATCGTGCAACGGAAACCAGAAAGCAGGGACCCACAGACGGTAGTAGGGACGAAGAAAGAGCGAGGCAAGGCATGGGAAACGTTCGGCCCTTGAAGCGTGTTTCGTCGTGGTGCGATTCCCGCTCGGCGTACACAGCCGAGCGTGCGCGCGCGCGAACGAGTGTCCGCCGCGGGCGATGTAGAAAGCTGGATGGGATTAGGGTACCTATTACGAGATTCGTCGGATTATGTCTATACCTGTTCGCACGGATTTCTGTACTCGAATTCGACCGGCAGACGATCCGACGCGACGTTCGGTATCGTGATGGAGGGGGGAGGAGGGGGAGGGGCGTTGAAAATCAACGTAACGTGAAAGCCGTTTCGCCCGCGGATATCGTGAAAAAGATCGTGCAATTGATTTCGAGACTTGGTTGTTCGTTGGCTGGTTTTGATACCGCCATATCGGTTATCGTGTGGGAAAATCAGCGGATCGTTAAGTGGATGCTAAACGGAAGGGCGTGTAACGCGATTTCTGTAATCCTTTGTTTCTGCAAACGATTTAACGAAAGGAGTGATTAATGGCACACGGATAAATGGAAGCGGGTTTTCGAAGCGGGGAATTAATTGTTCGTGACAGAGCGGCGACGGTGTTTGAAGGAGGAGGGAAGGGGAGCGTGTAACGCGTGTCTGACCAGTAACCGCTCATTCTACTCCGCGCTTCTCCGCGAAGGATAACTACGGAGGGAGGGAGGGAGAGGGGGAAGCGAACGTGTTTTAAACGAGGCAACAGTCGCGTTGTTGCATCGTGTTTACAACATGATAAAAATTGATCGAGTCTTATTAACCTGGACGGTTAGGATTCCGCGATCGGTCGCTTTCTAGTCGACTTAGCATTATCATAGCTCGCCTTAAACCGGCATGCGACCGGCGAGCACGTTGATGTTACGCGTTCACCGCGCGGGCAAAAAAGCGTCAGCTATTTCAATTACGGTCGTTTCGATTTTCTCGTCTGTCTAGCGGAGAGAGGAGAGGCTGTAGAAAACAGTGCGCGCGCGCGCAAGAGAGAGAGAGAGAGAGAGAGAGAAACCGGCTCGCTTAATCGATCTTTGATCGCTTAATCGAGCTAGCCGATGCTACCGGCTTGCGACATCCAACAGGTCTAAACCAGACGCGCCAGGCCAGAGGGAATCGAATCGAATCGAATCGAATCGAGAAAGGCCTCGAGCGCGAGATTTCTTGGCTCGATTCAGCTTTTTGCTCGATCCGTCGCTCGATCCATCTCATCCTATTCCGTAACACCGCGTACCGCAGTCCGATCGGTTTGGTTTTCTCGCCAGTGGCCGCGAATGGCAAACGCGAGATTCTTCTTGCGCGTCGGCCATTAGCGACAACGCGAATTTTTCGAACCGACACACACGTTCGTTGCTACGGATAGCGAGAGGCCACGAAGACGTTCGTGGTAGATAGACGTCTCCTGGCGTGCTTCGAGCGTGGATTTACGACAAGGAGGATCGGACAAAGATCACGCGGATCGATACTCGCCGCGGGTTTCCCACGCGAGCGTTCCTTCAACGCGGCCCGAGATTGCCGGTCTATTGCCGCGCCAATACGCCGCGCCACGAAGAAACCTGTCCGACAAAGTTTCTTTTTGATTGAACGCACACGCTTTAGCCTAAGTGACCCTATTAGTCGGTGGTTATCTTACGGCTGTGACGTGCCGCGTAGACGCGGTGACCCCGGTAAATCCTTTCTCCTCGACGTGTCGACCGGTTGCAGCCTCCTTCGCGCAGCTGACTTCCAAGCCAACTGCCAACTGCCAACTGCCAAGCGCATCTTCCACTCGGCGATCGCGCGTGTATTCGCGCGTGTACCGCATCCACGCCGCGTTTCGCCGTGTTTGATTCAGCAAACCGTGTGTGTCTCGCGGCTCGTGGATCGCAGCTCCACGTAACAGTGCAGAAACGACGAGCGTGGATCTTTTCAGTGGAACGACGAGTTTGCGAGATGATTGCGCAAGCGAGAAGTCGCGCTCCAAGTCGGTAATAATTTCGTCGTGCTGGCAGAGAATCCCGTAGAGAGAAAACGTGTTTCTGATAATTAGTTGCTCGTTACGCTCAGTCGTCGTGTCCACGATGAAAGGCGCGATACGTCGGTCGATCGATGCGAGAAAAAAGTCGGAATCCAGTGTTCGCCGATCCATGTTGTGATCGTTCAATTACGGGATTTCGATGACTGTGTACACACGTCGATCGGCGGGGATCGATTGTCCTTCGATGGGAAGAGGAACAAAAACCGTGAGCCCCCCCGCGATCAGCAGCAGGCGTGAGACTTGTCTTGATGAAGTGCGATTACAGGCTCGTACGGCGTTGATTGAACCGATAGGGATCTCGAGCTGATGCTTTTTCAAGCCGAGCGTACGAGCCTTGAAACTCTCCGTCTTGGATCCCGTCTTGTCTCCCGGTGATGGTACTGCCGCTGTACGCTCAGCTCGAGACAAGCTGTCGTCGAAGAGCAGTTCGCGCGACGCGAACCTACAGGAATATCGCGTAATCGATAATTGATGGAACCGCACGCCGGATTGTGTGTGGAACGTCGTCTCTGGCGTCTCTGATCGGTTTCGCGGATAAGAGCTCTCGCCATGCGCGTGCCACCATCGGCATTTGTGCACAAATTAATTCTATTTTCAAGTGTCGCCGATGCACGATGTCGATTGTGCAAACGACGGACGCGAAACTTCAACGCGTTGCATAATCCGTGTACCTATGGAAAAACGGAACGTACGAGAGAATTGAAATTTGACCTACTTGAGGAAAACGTTCTTTTCCTCGGCGACGAGAACCGGCTCTGTCAATCGGAGTGGCACAATGACGAGTGCTTTCTTACACAACTAAATATAGATATTTTTCGCATCTCCGGAAGAAATGATTCGCTGATCGAGCAAACATTTGTTACGTAGCCAATTAGATTTTAACATTAATTAGAATGGCAAATTGTTCTCTCTATTTTTAGCCACGACAGTTAGAGAACGCAACAACAGTTCTCGTTACCGGTCTCTCCCTTTCTCCCTCTCTTTCTCTCTTTTTCTTTCTCTTTGTCTCGTTCTTCGCCGATCGGGCTCGATTGAAATTCGCTTCTGCATCGAATTCTGTGCGTGCGTACATCATCGGTTGGACCTGGAGACGACGAGAGTGAGAGGACGAGCAACCGGTATCGTACGCCGCGACGGTGAGGGAGAGGGCAGACGATCCATCCCACACGAATATACGCACGTCGGACCAGAGAAGTTTCAGAGACAAGTGATATCCTCGATATCGTCGAATGTTTAACAGGAAGGAATTCGCGAGCGAATCGCGCGCACGTGGACGCCGCATTTTGTCGCGTTCGGCGAATCGTGGTTGTCCTTGAGCATCGCGAGACGATAGTCTCAACCTCGAGGACGTCTCATCCCTGCTTCATGGCTTCTCTCGTGATTTATTCCGAGATGCGTCTTCTTTTTTCTTTTTTTTTTGTTTCGCTGGAAATCGATGGGATTACGCGTGATAATCGTAAATTGCCGATCGCGGTGGTGGCGTGTCGAAGACGCCTCGTTTCGAAGCGAATCACCGCCGCAAGATTCGTCTCGCTGTTCGACGAGTGAATGGACGGGAGTCGATTGAAATGGCCTGGAAAATGTCAAGTACCGAAGAAAGGGATTCGTGGATAGCGTGAAAGAGGGAATAAGAGAGGGAGGTAATTAGGATACGATAACGAGGCTACGATATACGGCTCGGCTCCTACTTAGCCTTGAGATGCTGAGCGAAGCGTGGCATAAACTCTTCGTATTTGCGCCTGAGTGTCTAATTTATGTAATTGATAACGATTTTAGAACAATTTATGGGAGGGTATAAAGCCGCTCGAATGATCGATTGCGCCGATAAAATGGAATAACTGTCCGACTGATCCTTTCACCGTGGAATTTCAACAGATTCGTGAAACGGTTGAACCATCGAACTCTTTATTTTAGCCAGCAAATTTCATACGGTCGGCGCGAAATTCTTCGTAGAGAACTCTTAATTCGTTCCAAACGAACGTGAATATAAATTAGATAAATTCGTTCTTTTATTTAAGTGGCCAAAAAGAAGCATCCGCGCGTCGTATCGAAGCCGTCGATGTTAACGAGTTAAAGACTCTCCGCGTTACGAATTTTTTTTTTTAATCAGAATTTACACTTTTTATCAGAATCTCGCTCTCACGAATCAACACGCGTTCATAGAAAATCATTTATTAATATTCAATACTCGGACGACGTCAAGTTTGCCTGGAAATCCTTTCTAGCCGAAACTCGACTAGTTTCGATCGGCTGGATTACGATTAAGACCGGTCGAACCTGCCGAACGCGACTTCTTGCATAACTAACCACCACGGCTTCGCAGGATGCGCGGATTCCAGACGATCGTCGCGTCCCACTCTTCTTCTCTTCCTTAACGCAACCCGCGCAGAAAGCGGCAATTTTCTGTCAGACTATATTTTCCCCTTCTTTATCTTCGTTTCTCTACTGCCGACGAGATTGCGAATACGGTAGGGGCTTTTACATGAAATTTGTCAGATGACAACCAGTTTACACGTTGTCGAAGTATCATGTAACAAGCCTTTGCTCTTTCTCTCCATCACTTATGAATTTTTGTTCATACGATATAAGTGTTCTGTCGTAATTAATCAATTCAGAGATAGGAGATAGCTGTTACGCTAACGCTCTCGTCAGGCGTGTTTCTCTTTTCACAAATCTCTTAGCAAGACAGAAAAATGTCGCGGTTGCAACAGACGACCACGCAGTAGATGCAGATGGTCACGTAGAATTAGCTTCGTGAAAGATTGCAGACGATACACAGTGCTCGCTCCGCGAGAAGGAAATCCTCGTCGTGAAATCGGGGAAATCCCCGACGCTGTTGCGGTGATCTCGATGCCTGTCGAGGCGGACGCTTTGCGGCTTTCTGCCGCGTCGGCTCCTTTGTTTTCCTCGGCGTTCTTCGGCCCGAAGAGGAATCAAAGGATCGATATATGAGAGCTTGAAACACGCATGCGAAGATCAGGATATGGGTGGAGTCGCCTCGTGCAGCCATTTTGCACTCTCCATCGCCGTTCGTTTCGATTCGCCTTGGATCCTTCTTCGTTCCTTTTATCGTCGTCGTGGATAAATTTGTTTTCAAACGTATCGTCCATTGCCTTCGTCTTGCTCTTCGGCTCTTCCTTCCTTTCCACCGTAGGCTGGCGAAATTATGTCGAATTTCACAACACGATGTGCCACTGGAAGTGTAATTGCAACGCCGGCAGCGAGCGGCACGGCTGGTTTTCTATTTGCTTATTCTTTCATCCGAAGTATGCAGGATGATTGCTTACGCGACACCTAGAAAAAGTCGCGTCCACGTTCCTCTTCTCTCTCTCTCTCTCTCTTTCTCTCTCTGTTTCTCTCTCACCTGTCGTTATTTTCTCATTCGCGTTGTCTCTTCTCACGACCGATCGATCGAAATGGAAAAGGAAAACGACCGAAGGAATCGAACCTCGATTGAGTTAAACACCGTCACGTGTTTGTTCTTGGTTTCCAAACCGAGCGAGCGTCCCTCGTAAAATTTCATCAGTCTGTAATTATCGTCCGTCATTTTTCTAGTCTGCTGATTTATGCAGATATTTTTCTGGACAATTTTCGCTTGATTCTCCCGCGTTCTTTCGCTCGCCGATCAGCGATAATTTACGACTATCGACGTCCCTGCCGTCCGAATATCGTCGCAAGTGATGACGATCCACCGCCAAGACTATACCTCACGGGTACAGATTCTTTTCGTCGAAGCTTTGAGGCTGAACTTTCGCCAGGATGTACAGGGTGTCTCTTTAAACCGTGATACACATTGTGTCTCTGTCCGTGTAATTCTCCGGTGATTTTGTGTCACGGCTCGAGGCGTCGAACCACGAACAGGGGAAACGGCTTACATCGTTCCCCAGCTATCTGCTAGGTGTATACTTTCTCCTATCGTACGATTAGCAAACGAGGATATCCAAAAGTCATTAAACTTCATGAGAACCTGTATTTTTTTTCTTTTTTTATTTCCTCGACAGCAGGCTCACAATCACGACTCATCTCCCGTCAAAAGGTACATCCCGAGCCACGTCAATATGTAACTTTCTCTTAAAAGCCTTCGGGAATCTCTAGTATCCGACAGTCGTTAAAAACTTCAGCATTCAAAAGAGAATATCCAAATTATCCAACAGGATAAAGAGGGGAAAAAATCCGAGACGGCGAGAGGAATTCTAATCAAACGGTGTAACCGTTCCACGGGGCGTCGGGACGAGCAAGAGGAGATTCCTGGCGAACGACAGGCGGTGCTTGTCAGCGATTACGAAATTCATTCGGCGGCGTTTGTTTGCGAGCGAGGATAATCCTAGCGTGGCATCGAAAAGCCTGGCTATCGTCCTGTGTGTGCCACTGAATGCAGTGCCGCGGCTGCATTGCAGCTGCACCCACGAGTCACACATCCTTCGTCGTGTCGTTCCTTTCTCCACCTTCTTTCTCTCTTCTTCTTCTTCTTCTTCTTCTTCTTCTTCTTCTTCTTCTTCTTCTTCTTCTTCTCGTTCTTCTTGTTCCTGTTGGTCGTGTCACGGTGTACCCTTCCCACTTGTTTATTCCACGGCGCCTGGCCTGTGCACACGCGTGGTGTGCGCAAGTACGTGTGTGCATACGCGGCGCTGCACGCCGAGAGAGCAAAGGAGAGTGCTCCGACCGGAGTTAAGCCGGTCTCACGGTAGTTCTTCGGGGTCAGGGGGCGATATACCTACCTACCTACCTATCAGCCTGGCTGCTCGAGCCTGCGTGTCGCAAGCGACTCTCCGTATCCTCCTCTCTGTCTCTGTCTCTCTCTTTCTCCTCCCTCGCGTCGTGGTTCAACGTCGAAGCTCCTCTTTCACCTCGTTCGACACCGTAAACCGCACTCTAACCCGGAGACCACGCGAGCCGCGACTCGCTTGCTCGCTCGCTCGTTCGCTCGTTCGCTTCGCGAACGTCTCAAACGGCCTTTGTATTCTTATTGGCCGTGCTGGCAACCCGGCGAGCCAGCCTTTTATCGGAAGAGGTCAATCCACCGAGGAACGTATCTAATCTTTCCAGGGTATCTGGACAATTTGTTTCCAGGCTGGCTTTCCTGGTCCTGCTTTCACGGAACCGTGATTCGATCCGTGTTTCTTCTCTCCTCTCCGTTAACCGGCGCGATTTTGCTCCTTTCCGCTCGTCGAGGTTGTCGATCGGTGGTGGATTTCGCGTTCGCGAAACCTAGCTGACGCGAAAACCGTTTCTACCGAACCGTCGAACCGTTGTAGATAGCCGGTTGTTGTGCTGTTGCCACTCTCGAGGCAGTATCTTTCCACGTCGAAGTGTTTACGATAGCAATAAAAGATAGCAGTCGCGCGGGAGTTTTCTGCTTGAAGCTGCGGTGAAATCTCTGTCTCGAATGGGAAAGGTAAATCTCGGAGGAAACACGTTCCGCCGAATGAGCGTTTGACAGAGCGATTAGCGCGTTGAGTGGTTGCGAGTCTTTTTTTTTATTTTCTTTTATTTCTCCTTTTTTTTCTCTCTTTGATACATTTTTCGTGCGAAGGAAGCTCAAGGTCCATTCAAGCTCGACGGAATTGCCAGGCAGGTGATAACTCGATCACGGATGGTGAATGGACCGTTAATGAACTGTCGAGAGAGCGACGATAAGCAGGGATAAATAATGCATTATCCTTCGAACTGGGACGCGTCGGTGACACGGGAGGATGACTCGGCTATCGCCGAGAGGCGTTTTCGTCGCTGTAATTCTAATTACGGTGTCATCAATCTTTCACTAAATTCAGCGAGAAAGAGAAAGCTGCACTGACCGCGCGCGCGTTGGACCAGTTTTAGAGTGCACGCAGCGTGGAAACTTTCAAATTAACTTATGACCGTTTCGACGAGCCCGCCGCGACTCATTCGACTTTCCACGCCACGAGTAGATATACATGGCATAAAACTGCGTGCCGGATTAATGCCGAGGGACAACATTCTGCGTTGAAAAACATTCGAATATTGACTCGTTGATGAATTGCACGGCGCGTAGATCGTCAATTTTCTTCAATGTTCGAGTAGCCGATAGCTTTAGATTGCGAGGGGAAAAAATTGGAAGAAAAAGAGAAAACAATTTCGTACTCGGTGCGCAAGCACGAAGGAAAAAGGAATATTATTTTAATTTAGTAGTGAAAGTGCTAAATAAGTTTCTCAATGCCTCTAGGATATGACTAAGAAAAATTAGTGCTATAATCAATGGTACGTAGGTATTGGTTTGCCTCTTAATGTTGGGGAGATCGGATGATGCAGCATCTGCAATGATCAGTGCACGTTAGTCGTGCGGGTCAGGTTTTGAAATCGATAAGCACTCTGTACGTACGTTATTAAATAATAATCGAGTCGATTCGAGCGTGAAAGTATGAAAGGGCACTTGTTCACGGATCTATTTCCAACTAGCCCTTCGTCTCAGTCGACAGAAAAACAGATCACTTTTCGTGAGAATTTTTGCATAGAATACTACTGCCATCGTCCATTTGTGAATTATTCGCAACTTCTTTTTCTCGAAATTGGGACTTCCAATAATAAAGAAGCAGTGTGTAAGGACACCAGAAACAGGAATTTCAGCTTAAGAGAAGAAGCTTCGACGTAAAAAAAAAAAAAAAAAAAGGAAAGAAAAGAGAAATGCATGGACCATTCTCCGAACTGCAAAGTAAGAAAGATAGGAGAGGAGACCAGCAGCTTCCAGACAAGTAAGATTCGACGAGTGCTGAACTGCTGAAACGAAAGAAGCGAAAGAGAGGCCGGCACACGATCGTCCCTACTTAGCAGTGAAAGGGTTAATTACGATCGTCCAACCGGAGAGACGCTCGGCTCGTGTGGGCGAACCGATGCAAGCTTTAAATCGAAGATATCTCGCCGCGGGATTACATGTCGCGTACGGCTGCAAGACACGATCAGGTCCTACTTTCTCTCGCGCACGCACGCACGCTCACCCACCGCCGGTTGCTATCGTCGTTAGGTGTGCCTGCATGTGAGACGCGTCGATTGATCGGCAATATAATTCTCGTAGCTCGGAGGTAACGTTACAACGAAGAAAAGTCCTGTATTGCGTCTATTAATAGCGTCTTTCTTTCTCTCTTGTGCCTCTCTCTCTCTCTCTCTCTCTCTCGTTCACGCCGTGCATGAACAACGCATTAAAAAGAAACTCGCTGGCAGAATGAATTATTCATGAAGGATATCAATTATTCTGTTGAGGCATAAAATAAAAACATCTGACTGAACGATCGTACGCAATTAGCCCGTAGCTCATAGGAATTTCACGCCTAATTGTGTACACTCGTTGGGCGCTACATTTGCCATTGACAGTGACGTCAGCGATACCGATTCTTCTCCCGTGGTAAAAGCGGCTGGTTCAGCTGTGCGAAAAATCGGGTGAAATTCTCACGAGAACTCCTCGATTTCTTATTTGCGCAATCGAGAAATCCTATTTGCTACGAAAGCACAGTTTCTTTCTTCGCCGATCACGTTTTAGCGATTTTTAACGCAGAAAAATACTCGTACTCGAACGAGATGTAGATTGAAAAATTTCGTTCGCGTCGAAAGCGATTTTAATGCGTTAAACGCTCGGATTTTGGTTCGGTAGGGTAGAGGCGCGATCGAGACGATCGAGACGAGAGTGGAAGAAAGCGACGAAAGGATCGGGATACAGGAGAAGGGAAGGAATCGAGTGGTTAATTCATGAGAGAGCAAATGGTTGAGAAACGGAGCAAGTGGCGGTGCGCGTCGTGGCTGCACGTGGTGGCACGTGGAGAGGCGTGGTTCGTGGGAGGGCCGTGTATACCGGTGTAATCCACTTGGCACACGCTGTTCGGCTAACCCTACTCTTTCTCGTCCGTTCGCTACCCTACCCTGACTACTTCTGCCTTTACCCTGCCTACGGTGTGCTGTCGGTGCTAGCGTTGTAGAAGTTAATCGAGTCCTTCCGTGCACGTGCACACGGCTCAGGTGCAGCCTGTTTTCTCTAGTATGCGCTCCCGTAGGTGGGATCGGTTCGCACTCGCGCCTCTCCTTCGCCGTCTCGCTGATCCCCGCTGTCTGATAGGGCTCATTGTTTTGGATCGAGCTATCTTAATTGGCCGAGCAACCACCTTGCGCGGGCTACCACGGGAGAGAGAGAGAGAGAGAGAGAGAGAGAAGGAGCGAGAAAAGGTTAAAGGTACGGATGAGAGCAAGAGAGAATGGGCTACAAACGGAACACTTATGACTTTTCGTTAAGGTAATGACAGCACTTGTAGCCCGATCGATCTGACTCGCCACTTGAGATTTATGGCCGTATAAATTCGATGCCAGCTACGTTTGCATCGATACTTATCGAGCGAGCCTTGTTATTGCGCGCAGCCCCTTTTAACTCGCCGTAACCGGTGTCGCTATCGCGTCGAATCGCCTCCCATCCTCTACACCCCTCTGCAATTAATCTCCGCCACGGTGAAATCGTCTACGATCGGGCAACACGCCGCGTATTGAAACGACGTGAAAAACCGCTGGGTGGTCCTCTCTCTCACGATTCCCCCTCGTTACGAAATTTAATTGAATCTGCCACCTAGACGACTGTGACTATCTCTCGTTTGCATCTTCCCCGCCATACACCATCGCGCCTCGAAATGGCAGACGACTTGAAAGAGCAGAACGCCGCATCTGTTTACCCCGTCACTTTCTAACGTCACTTTCTATCTTGCATGACGTATCAATTAATAAGACTTCTTTTTAACCATGGAAACAATGAAAATAATGGAGACGCAGCTACGCGCGTATCTACCGAAGATTTTACCGTCCGTTTCCACGTTTGTTGAGCATTTTCCGTCTCTCTCGCGGATGGAAGCTAAAGCTAAAAAGCCGAACGATCTCTCTTCGTTGACGATAGCGTGTAGTCATCCCTCGGGCGTTAGGGATAATATCGTGTAATAATAATCGAGCAGGGGGTATGGTGGCTGTCTGCACAGGACGGTAGTATTTTAAATGCCAATGATTTCATGTCTCCCTGGGGTGTCGGGATCTACCCTATATAGGACGAAACGTCGGCATCGAGGACCCCAGTCGAGGACGAGAATTCGACGATTAGTCAGTGAGCGGACAGTGATAACAACGGAGAGAATCGGGTGAACCAGTGAAAGAGCAGTTTTCGAATTCCACTGGCTATCGCAAGGCCATCCTTGGCCTGGTGATCGAAATTTACTCGTAGATTTCTTAGAATCGATCTGTGCGGCGCGCGTTCCTCGCTCATTCATTCGAATTCGAGTTCCCTCGGCTCTGAATCGGCCACCAGAGAGATGATCACCACGGACGCCGGTCACTCTCAATATCGCAGATACTGTACGTACCTGCAGTTGTTAACCAGATTCACCGGCCGCGTCACGTCTCGGCACAAAAGAAAGAAAAGATCGCGGTATCTTTCCTTCGGATAGAAATAGTCTGGCGCGCATATTCAACGCGTCGTCGCGCGGAATACGTGTCAGAAAGTTTCGTTCCTCATCCCTCTTTGTTCTATCGTGGAACAATAAACGCGTTGGTTTTAGACCAAAGAGCTTTTCATCACATTCTGGAACAATGTCCTCGATAGGACGTTTTTATTACGCGAGCGGCGTATTTTATTACAGAGGAGGGAGGAGATTTTATTACAGAGAGAGAGAGAGAGAGAGATGCGTCGCTTGTAACCGTTGTAAATTGCCGTCTCTCTCTCTGTAATTGGTATCACGAGAGAGAAAGAGAGAGAGAGAGAGAGAGAGAGAGAGAGAGAGACGGATAACGTCTCGAAGATCAGGTGGCACGAAGTCGAAGGAGTTCAGATGGATCTCCCGCTGGCGCGCAGTAGCTTCAGGGTGTGTTGCGTTCTGTTGCAGGGCAGCTGCATTCGCCGAACGGCGACAGCGATAACAGCAACGGTAGCCAGCGCGCGGTGGCTATTACGCGCAACGACGTAGAGCAACACCAACAGACACATCGCCAACGGCATCAACGTCAGGCGACAGCCAACGTTCCAGTTCTCGCCTGCACGAATCAGTCTTCTACAACCACGACCAGCACCGCGTTCACGGTTACGTCAAGTATGCTTCTTCTACAGACACAGGTAAAGTAACTTCCGGGATCGCGCACTCAGTGAAAGACTCTCTCCCCTTTATTCTGTGTTGTTAATTATAATCAGGTCAGCAACAATTCCCCTTTTCCCCTTATTTATTCACGACGCAATACCGCCCGATCGATGATCTTTCTCCCCCCCCCTCTCCCTCCCCCTGTCGTAGCTTCAAATTTCAGGTAGCTCTTCATGCGACGTGCTTTTCTATTCTGCTTCACCTGCTTCTTCTTCTTGCGATATTCTTTGCTCCGTATTCGAAAATTCTCGCTCGGTCAGTGATCCCTCGCCTCCGATTTACTCTCTGTGCTTAATTGCGTCACGGGGCAGAAACTTGGAACTCGACTCTGTCTCAGTCGCGATCGGTAACAGAACTGATAATGATAGTTGGCCACGGTTACGCGGGAAAACACGTTTCTTAATGCGATCGGAATTCACGTCGTCTGGCGGAGACCAGCTGGTAATTATCGAATCCCGTATTTAGCGGGGCGCTCCGGCTCGCGCGGTACTTTCACTATTTCACTATCTTATCTGTCCCCGTAGTCTTCGAACTCCGCGAGTGCCTAGCTGCCGACCCGCAACGAGATCTGCCCTCCTACGTTCCGCCGTTCTCGATCGTCATCTGCATTCGCTTATCGTGCACCATCTGCATTCCTGCCCACGTACCCGGATCTCCAGTGTCGTCCTACCTGTTTCTATCCCTTCTCCCTCCCCCCCCCGGGCTTTCATTTTCCGTCTGGCGGAATGTTTTCTTTTTTTTTTTTTTTTTCGTTGGGAGATCGCCCGTTTCTGCGGGATTCGTCACGCGCGTAGTGAAAAACAGCCTGACACGACGCTCGGTCGTGGCTCTGCTACGAAATTAGTATGTAATCCCACGTAGAGATGCTAACGCTCGGTCACGCTTCCACGGTTTGGTAATTGCTCGTAGGAAGCTCCGCGAGGAAGAATGGGGAGTTGAACAGGCTTTGGAAGAAGTTGAGGCCGTTTAGAAGGCCGTAGTCAGGGTTATGACAGGCTGAGGCTTCGATCGTCGGTCCTCGAGGGAGCGATGAACGAAATGTCAGCCCAGGAGCGGAACCAACCCGGCAAATTGAATATCCGACCCCATCCTACCTTCCTCGCACTGATATCCTCCACTGCCTACCTGGCCAGACGTTTTTTTTCCGTGTCTTTGATTTGCCCCCGTGTTGTTGTTGTTGTCGCCGATTCGACGAATTTTCTCTCCTTCCTTCGAGAAATAATCGCTGCTCTAATCGTTGCATTTTTCTCTTTTTCCTTTTTTCTTTTATTCGTGCGCCGTCAATGTTGGTCGCACTCGAGTAAAATGTCAATTGATATTCATAGTAATATTCGTGGGACGAGGTAATATTTACGACGAGGCTGGGAGAGAAGTTACAAATCGAGACATCGATGTTTGTGTCGGCAGGCAAGTATCGGATGAAATCGATAGAATTATATCGGGACTGATCGTACCATAAGTACCCAACGAGTTTCGGATTGGGAAAAGAAATGATTCGCTCCATTTGATTTAACGTAGTAATCTCTGCGCGCGGTTGTCTGAGTTATATACGACAACACGCGATACGAGAGCCAGCTTCGTTCTTCTCCGTTCATCCTCACTGCGCACCTCAACTGTACATCGATGGCTCGCAATTGTGGTCGAACAATGTTACCGCCTTACAGTCGATTTGCCGCTCGCGCGGCTCTCTCCCGACGTTGTCCGGCTCGTAACGACAGTATTAACTCGTAGGGTTGAGCAGTCAAAGTTATCTGCAGTCGACAGACACTTCGCGGTGACACGTTAATTAATTATCTTCCAACGTATCTTTATTCGCCTGAAAAACGTCATTGGAGCATCGTCTTTTTTTTTGCAGGATATTTAAAAGTATCTCTGTCAAGTTTAACGCAAGTTTTAGAGATCTTAGTTGAGACAATCTTAGTTGAAAATTAGTTGGAACGTTCTTTGCACGAAATTCGATATATTGGAAATGATCCAGCCAAGGTTCGACGCGAATTTTCCAGAGCCCCTTCGGATGTAGCACTCTGGCGGATTTGTTGAGCGCCTCATACACGGATCCAGCGGACGCTGGAAGTCTACCCGAAGAGCTAGATCCGTTTCCGGAACTGCAGCTGGGTAACCCGCAAGGAGTACCCACGGCTGACGAGTCGGCCCAATCGCATCACCAGCAAGCACCGCAGCCGCCCCCGTCAGCAGCGCCTCTCGCCGAGGACGTCCAGCCAGACTCGCTTAGGTACTTACCGTCCATTGTTTTCAACCTGTGCATTTCACCTTTCGTCGATAGAATCGTAGATAGACGCGGCCGATGGGTGTGGGGATAAATCGCACTTGTGGCATTCTTTCGTGACGCTTCTACGAATCTGCTTATTCCGCGCGCGAGTGTACGTACGTACGAGATTGCACGTTTCGTCGTTGACACGATTTAACGATCATCACCAGTAGCGGAGGAGAGAGGAAAAAATCGTAGTTGGCATTTCGTTGGGATGAATCGACCGGTCCATTGACATTTAATTCTGATCTCTCTGTGTGACGCAGTTCAACACCCTTGCCGAGCTTCCAAGAGACGTACACGGCTCAAAGGTACACGAGACAGGAACTGCAAGTTCTCGGCATCAAGATGGACGAGGGTGAATGCTACGATAATTCGGTGTATCCGTGCACCACCGGCCATTATCCTGCCGAGTTCTCACCCGCGCTGCCCTACCACAATCATCAGCAACCACCGCAACAGCAGCACCATCATCACCATCCTCAGCAGCAGCAGCAGCAGCAGCAGCAGCAGCCTGGACCGCCTCCGCAACAACAACAACAACAACAACAACATCATCATCAACATCATCATCATCACCACCAGGGTTACTTCCCAACCGAGACGGCGTTAACTCCAACCACCGCTGTTCTCTCGCCGTCGAATCATCGACAAGACTCGCCGTACGGTGCGGTGGTCAGTTTACCCATGGTGTACGGCCCACCACCGACCATTACCGGCGGCACCACTCCGGTCGCGTCGACAGATCTTTATCCCACTGTTGACAACGTGGTCGTTGGCACGCCTCGTCCACGAAGAGCGTCCGTACCCACGCAGCGGTCAGAATCCACGAGGTAACTTAACTTGTTTCGCTTTGAAAAGACTTTCGTTGGAAGGAATCGTCCGTTTCGGATGAAACTGACAAGTTTATGTTCGTTTGATCGAGATCGAGAAAGAGAAATCGTGTCTTTGTCGTTGACAGCAGTGGCAGCACAGATTCCTCGAAGGCACGCGGCGGAAGCGGAGGCACCGGAAGCTCCGTGAGTTCTCCATCCCCTGGAAGCGGCACCGGCAACGAACGGGCACCGCCGAGTCCCAGTCAACTTTGTGCCGTTTGTGGCGACACGGCGGCGTGTCAGCACTACGGTGTCCGTACCTGCGAGGGTTGCAAGGGATTCTTCAAAAGGACCGTGCAGAAAGGCTCGAAATACGTGTGCCTGGCGGAGAAAGCTTGCCCCGTTGACAAACGGCGGCGGAATCGTTGCCAATTCTGTCGCTTCCAGAAGTGTTTGATGGTCGGTATGGTGAAAGAGGTAAGTAGCGAGCTGTCGGATTCGTGTGCCAATTCTCAATAGTGATTCCTGAATCTATTGCTCGCGAAAGTGATGAGACGATTCGTAACGAAATAAACTAGGAAATGGATTTTCTAATGACGGATCGATAAAGAGATGTCGAGAATAAGGGGAGGTGTTTGTTTTAACAGGTTGTCAGGACAGATTCGTTGAAAGGCCGCCGAGGTAGACTACCATCGAAGCCGAAATCCCCGCAAGAATCACCGCCGAGTTCCCCGGTTTCTTTGATCACAGCTTTGGTCCGCGCACACTTGGACACGACACCCGATCAAGCGACGTTAGATTACTCGCAATACCGACAACCAAGCCCTGGCGATCCACCCATCACAGAGGCGGAAAAGACACAGCAGTTTTACAATCTTCTCACCACGTCCATCGACGTGATCCGTACCTTTGCCGATAAGATACCCGGCTTCACGGATCTGGTACGAGAGGATCAGGTTTGTAGATTTTTTTTTCTTTTCTTCTCACGAACGATCGTCATTAACCTTGGATGATTTCTCGTGCAAGCACACACGAGTCGCGATATATTGTTCATTATGTATCGACGGGCAGACAATATCTGTAAGGGAAGCTTTCATTAAACAGATCGATAGCTTGTACATTTTCTAAAAGGTCAGTCCTGACGAGCCTACGACATGTCTAATCGACGGTCTGATTGGTCGGTTGTCTAGCCGCTAGCCTCGAGCTAGTGTAACCCGTCTTCCACGACTCACGCAAATCTTTCATCACGTACTTGGTGTATTTCATAACTTTTTTTTTTGTGTAACGCGTGTTTTTTTTCGTGATTGCCCCTGCCCGTAGGAGTTGCTTTTCCAGTCAGCCAGCCTGGAACTCTTTGTTCTTCGTTTGGCGTACCGCACAAAGCCAGAGGACACCAAGCTGACGTTTTGCAACGGCGTGGTTCTCGCATTGGAACAGTGTCAACGTAGCTTTGGCGACTGGCTCCACAGTATCCTCGAGTTCAGCAAAGCTCTTCACATTCTCGACGTAGACACTAGTGCTTTCGCTTGTTTGTGTGCTCTCACCCTCATTACTGGTAAGTTTCGTCAACTTCTTGTGTTCGTCCTTCCTGCTTGTTCGAGAAATCTCGATCATAAGCAGCGAAACTTGTTTCTATATTCTGGCTTACCCTCGTTTCCACTCTCGTTTGTCCGACGACTCTCCATTAGGCGCGACCGTCTGCCAGATGAATTATTTATCGATCAATCGGTTAGATATTGATGCGACGACGAAAAGAAACCGCGATCGTTCCGTGCTCGTGGCACGCGATACGTCGACGCGATTTTCCACGCGAGTTGCATGTGCGTGCTCTTTTTCGGCTCTAGTTCGGCGACGTCATCGAATTACGATTGCACGCAACGTCGGGTTACCCCTCCTACCGTTTAAACTGGCCAGGAAATCTTGGTTACAACCTGGTAATCCTCGTCACGAATTTTGATCCGTCCTTAAAGTTCGAATCGAATGGCTGAAAGTGCGATCGATTGATTAAAAAAAAAAAAAGAGAAAAAAAAAGGAAAAGAAAAACCGCGTGTGTTTCTCTGCTTGAAATTACAGCAAGGTACGGCCTGAAGGAGCCTCATCGCATGGAACAGCTGCAGTCGAAAATAATCTCGTCCCTTCGCGATCATGTCACCTACAACGCCGAGGCTCAGAGGAAAGCGCACTATCTATCCCGTTTGCTAGGTAAACTACCGGAACTGAGGAGTTTGTCGGTGCAAGGGCTCCAGCGTATCTTTTACCTGAAACTGGAGGATCTGGTCCCGGCGCCACCTATGATCGAGACGATGTTCGTCGGTAGTCTACCCTTCTAATCGCCTTCTCTCGAGCCAAGCCTAAGGCTGTATCGTCGTCGCGTAGAACAGTCCAACTCTTGAGATCTTGTGCGGTTGCGTACCTACTCGATTTAAATTTCCTTAGTTCTTATACGTATACATAGGTTTTTATTATCTTCTTGCGTGTACCCTCACATGGTTTTCACACACAAGTATCGACGCGTGAATCGTCGGTATACCACTCGAGAGAGTTAGCTCGAGAGAGAGAGAGAGAGAGAGAGAGAAAGAGAGAGAACGAGCAAACTTCAGTCTTGAGAGGACGACGAAGTCCTGTCGAAGACTTGTTGTTGGTCTCGAGACTAACTCGTCGTCTGGGCGTGTTTAGCAAATGCAGATGCGTGCATGCGATCGAGCATCGTGTAAGTGGACTGGTTGGAATGGATGCACAGGCGAATGAACGAGTCGGAAGACGTGGTTTGTCGCTAAATTTAAGACAAAGTTCCCCGGTGCGTGTATGTATGTATGAGAGACGGGTGGATGAACGGGGCGCGTGTCTTCGTGATGTGTCAGCGAGCAGAACACGTGACTGCTCGGCCTGACAACTCTTACTATTGTTACTACTATTATTACTGCTATTACTATTTTATCACTGTAGGATGTAACAACTATTCTTGCTATCGAAAGTATCGACGACCCAAGCAATGAAGGTGGACCCGATTCCTCGGCGAATCGTCGGGCAACTACAGAGAAACGGCAGTGAAACAAACGACAGATTTCCCTTTTCGTAAGAGAAACGCGAACGAGCGCGGTGGCATCACGGAGGACTCATCACGGAGTGATTATTATCAACTGGTAATTCCAAGTGCTACGCTATCTCTCGTAAACGTGCACAAGATAATCGACAAAAAAGAAAGAAAGAAAAAAAAAAGAAAGAAATAATCCCATACACGTTATATACACGTATCATACGTACACCTACACACGAATTTTTATCACTTTTCTACCTACTTTGTACAAGTCGCTGCGTCAACGAACAAACGTACGTTTCTTTCATTGCTCGTGCCGTGTCGATCGTTCCCGACGATTCGTCCAATCGGGGCGAAATTCCTCTTCTTTCGGTGAACAAACGTATCACGTACTTACTACTCGTCGATGAGAAAGAAGAGAGACGACTCGCAACATATCAGAGCAACGACGGAAGAGCGGAGACAAAAGTAGATTCCCACACGTGTTACGTTACTAATTGATATATTCCTTTGTTCCATTCTGTGTCCCACTCCTAAACGAATCTCGCTCTTCCGTGTTGATAGTTTAGGTACACGTAGGTCGTGACTGTGATCACACTCGAACGTCGCGATGATGCTAAAGAGAAGAACTGTCGGTAGAAAAAGAAGAAAAAGAACCCCCCGTTTCCCGATTTTTCGATTCCCTGTGCTCTTGTTCATCCGATATCCGTGCCCTTCGGCTTACCAGCTTCGTCCATCCGCGAGGCTAATCGGTGCTGTTCTCCTCTCCTCAGATCCTCGATCGCATGGAATTTAGTATCATTGAAAACGTGTGAGTGTCTTCCAAGTCACGCGGTCGGGATACACCCGGCCCGAATTAAGTAATTACCACTATTCTTGCGTTAATGTGATTTTAGACAGCTAAGGGAGAAGAAGAATGAGGTAGGACTCGGACTTAGCCGATCGGCTGCACGACTCGTCTGATCGGATGTAAAAAAAAGATACATACGGGAGATACGTATACGTGCATATCGTTATTTCGATCGCGATCGATCAGCAGTGAAGCAGTGGCTTCGTCACGGGTCCGGCATAAAGTTACCTATTACGTTATGACATTTATTTTTAATTAAACTAACGTAGAAAGTCCTATTTATACGTATGCCGCGCCGCTATTACTACTTGTACTATTACTTGCTACTTATTAATTACTATTACTTAACTACTACTTATCGCTAGCATTACGATCTTATGGCGTTATTATCGCTACTACCGCTGTTACCATCCGCTACCTTCTTAACACCACCTTGTGTTACCATTACTTGCTAAATACGTAAGAAACATCGTCGGCGTTAAGCACTCTCTCCGCCGCTACAGTGTGTATCACCATGAAGAAGAAACAGACACATCTCCTCTGGATGTAGAAAACTGATCAGCCGATTGGGATTGGATTGTCACCGGTACTCACGTGATCCATAGAAGCTGGAAGGGATCCACGATTTATCTGGAGAATAATTGGAATCACGCTACATCAAGGAATCGCTGATCGTCGTTTAGTTGGCGCAGACACTTTCCAGCATGGCCCGTTGAAAATGTTCGGCAAACAACGCTTTCCTCTTTTTGTGTGTATGTTACTTGTCAACGTAAAAGTACAGCCCAGTAAATCAATTCAGCGTTTACATCGCAATATTAATCTTAGTAGGCACGTCTAATTTCAGAAAGACACGTTCCGTTGTGGCGATCGTCGCCGATCGTCGCCGGATCTTTTAACTTAACAAGAGGCAGAAAAACACGTTAACGATACATATAAATGTGCACAATAGGTATAAAATAATTACGTGTGTATACGTTATTATCTAATTGCCGTGTGTATCCGCAAATGTTCAAAGCTTCGTAAGGGGACAGAGATGATCCGGAGGAGCTCAATTTCGAGCTGGATCGTTCTCGATTTCTCCTTCTTCTTCGATCTCTGCGCGATCATAGTTCCTTCAAGAAAAAAACCAAAAAAAAAAGAAAAAAAAAAGAAAAAAAAGCATCAAGTTTCATCTTTTTCTATCTTTACTTTCATTTTTTATACACACACACATACATATATACATGTATATTTCTCGGTTCATTGTTTATTCGGTACTGTTTCTTGCGTAAGAGTTATCGATTGGTAGCCGTGTAAGAGCTTCCGTTTAGCGATCTCTCGTTACGGAAGAGTACACGGAGAAAGGAGTAATTAACGTCGAGCTCCATTAAACGGCGCTCGAGCAGATGTAATTTAATTTTCAAGTGAGTGCTCGCGATTAAGTTGCGAGTGGCAGCGATAACAACACTTTTCTCCGTGTAAACGAGCTTCATTGGCATTGGCCGCGTGTGTGGAAACGTTTGCGGATGGATATGATCGCAGGTGTTCGGTGAAACAAGAACAATATATGCCCGGCAAGAATGCAAGGTACAACAAACATCCGAAGAGGGGA
Source organism: Tetragonula carbonaria (assembly GCA_032399595.1). Lineage (NCBI taxonomy): Eukaryota > Metazoa > Arthropoda > Insecta > Hymenoptera > Apidae > Tetragonula > Tetragonula carbonaria. The sequence goes on from JAUCRC010000014.1 coordinate 8,097,478, forward strand.
CACGACGTTCACTTTTCGAGCGAAAATTAGAATAATACGGCGGAAACGAACGGTTTTTCCGGATTTATCGGATTTGTCATTTCGACCGACTTCGCGGTGGCAATTTTTAATTTCTAATTAACGGTAATTGCTCACTTTCCACGAGCGCGTAATTAATACTTGATCCATGTTTTCGGATGATATGACGCGAGAAGAAAGTAACCGTACGTTTTCACCGTGTCTGTACAGAGCTGCGCATCGAGTCCAGAAGAGATTCAGAGGTTAAAAGGAATTCGTCAAATTAAACGGTGCTATTAGGCTAATTGTGAATAACGTGCGCTTAATGAATTCAAGAGTTCTTAAGTTTCTTACCTCGCCGGTGAAACGGAGGGGAGGGAAGGATATTTTTGTTCCTATTACTTAAGAAAATTAAAGGAAGCATCGCGACCAGTTTCTAATCCCCTATTGGAGTGGAAACGATTCGACTTGTGATTAACGTGCTCCGATTACGATTCCATCAGATCTTTCCTGGACTCAACGCTGATCAGCGTTGTATTATTTTTTACGATGCATACGACATGTAATTTCGCGCGCGCGCCCTCCCTGATTCAGGGTAAGGAATCACAAGAGGAACAGTTAAGGAAAATGGTTTAAAAATTCTAGATAAAACGAATAAAAAAAGAAAAAAAAAAGAAGAAGAAAAAGAAACGAAGCGAGAAGAGGTATAGAGAACGAAATAGGAGAGATCAAAGGAATCTCGGATCGTTCGAACGTAGAAATATCTTGAATGAAGAACGAGATCGTTCGAAGTATTGTTATTACCGATTGATTGTCATCGCTGTAAAACGAACAACGGCCAATTCCATTAGGTGTACTTTATCCTCTTCCCTCGATGTAACAATAAATGTTCAATCAACGGATGATTTCATTTTTTTTTTTTTTTTCGTTGAGTTCGTCGTCTTGTTTTCCTTGGAAAAAATAAAATTCAATGTTGCAATATGGTACGTTCGATTTTCCATGTGAATCGAGTTTTATAAAGAGTTTGAAATCGAAACTCGTTCCCTTTCCGTCCACAATACGAGATAGAATTTCTCCATTTTCGCAAACGAGTGTTGTATCATTTACCTTTCCCGATCGAATTTTATAAAATTATATTTAAAAAAAAGCAGAATAAAGGAAGGAAAAATAAATTAAAAAAAAAAAAAGAAAAAAGAAAAGATCAGACTCTCGTTTTCGTACGGACGTTTCTACAACGATCGATCTGTACCTATTCTGCCGTACGAATATCTGCGGATACAATCATACACACTATTTGCACGAGTACAAAGCACACACCGAATGTGGTAGACATTGCACCGAAAAAATAAATGAACAAATTTAAACACAAATTTACATGTATCCGCGCGATGTGTTGGTCGAAAATTCTGTCGGTCAAGCACGTTGGAAGGATTCGCAAGAGAAAGAAATCGCAGAACAAGAAGGAAAGAGGTAACGAAAGAAAGGGAAGGAAAAATTAAAAATTAAAAAGGAATGACGAAAGAAAGAGAAAGTGACGAATAAAATAGTGCCGATTGATAATGTCGATGTGTATTGACGGCCGTACAATTGAAAAGGAGGTGCGAATCATTGAAACCACTCGATAATTCGCCGATAATTTAATCAAGTGCAATCTGTGTTCTCCTTGCAATTTGTTCACAACGACAATAAAAGGAATTGCAAGGGAAGTTTCCCGACTACCGGCCTTTTCACCCCTACGACCGTCGATATCTAGCAACACATTTACACCGTTCTATTAACAATTTGTAAGTTGTTATTCTAATTCTAATTCAAGTTTTACATGCGCGCACATTCACGAAACCTTTTCTCCGCGGCCTGATTTGCTGTAATTCTGTGCCGGGTCTTACACACACAGACACAGACACACACACACACACACACACATACACAGTTCCCTCTCTCTCGCTTGGTTAATTATTTTATATATATATATATATATAATATAATATAAAATAATATATAATTATAGACATACTTATAAATATATAAATATAATAAAGTAATATAAATATAAATAAATGAATAAATAAATATATATATATTATATATATATATTATATATACTTTCGATATGCGAACAAGAAAGCAATTCAAAGGCATGACGTGAGAAAATAAAAACACATTGCGACCATTATATTTTATAAATAAAAGAAAAATTGATATGTGATATAGATGGTAAGGCACGCGGACGATGCGTTGCGATGCATTACAAAAGCAAATGTATTCTGTATATCGTTTCATTAAATCTATTAAAATAACTGATGCTTCTTCTTTCGTTTCAGTATCCCGACGTGTTCATGGCAGCATTGCAATCCTTTACTAGTTTTACATAGAACGAAACAGGTATTTCAAAAATTGCCGAGGGTTGTCGACGGTCCTGTAATTTTGCATAAAGTACACCTGGCATTTAATACCAGTCTCGAAAAGTAAAGTTTTCAAAGATCTTTGTTTTGAATTTTATTTATATTATGATTGACTATTATGTTCTCTATTTTCTCCAGGGACAAAATAGAATAAAATAAAAAAATAAATGTTAATAAAAGAAAAGGTCGAGAGAAGACAGTTTCTTTATTGTTTTTTTTCCAGATACTATGTGTAATATATTGCTTTTTCTTCCACTGTTACATATATTTTTTTTTATTTTCTATAGGAAAGCATAGAGCGAAATTCAGAAATTTCTTCTATGATTTTAATATTTTCTAGGATTATGAAACGCTTTGATACGGCCAGTCTTGGCAAACAAACGTGAGAAGCACGAATGCAATTTGCGTGATAGTTTGCAGCTGCAACGTGTACGATTTCAAAATTAACCGGCATAACGGCCACGTTGAACGCGCACGCGCGAGAGCGCTAGCAGCGAACGTAGATGGCGCGCGCATTTCCTCGCGCGCATGCGCGAAACAAATTTTACAACGCAGAAAGAAAATAGTCCGTGCTTGAAGAGACACGACGATCACTTGGAGAAACGTGACACTCGTGACAGTAGTTTTGCAACGTTTGCGAGTTTACGAGGTGTATAGCGAAGATCCCAGTGAAGTGAGTAGCTGGCACAGGGCACAGATTGACCACATTATAGCCTGGAATTAACGATCAAAAGGTTCGTCTGTACTTACTAGGCGCGAGAATATCAAAGGCTGCGGATATTACTACGCCGCACGTTGTGGAAGGAAGCAGAAATCGAGTACTGGCAGGAAGTGGGTAGAAGGGGGTACGTCGTTGAGCTAGTTGATTCGGTGGTGGCTACATGTGGCTGTCCGCCGGTCGTAACAACGAGACATTTTCTATCGGAGCATAAGAAATTACGTTTCTCCACGACAATCGACAGACGAAAGAAGCTAAAATCATGCAAATGGATCCGACGACAGTACACCTTATCCAGGTTCTAGAGAGAACTGTCTCCTCGAGTAAGTCCTTTTGATTAATCGGCCTTTCAGATTATTGGCGACATCATGGAATTCCGATTAGTTTTTCTTACATTATTTCCTTCCTCTTGACCTTGTTGTTCCTGTTACTTTGTGAATCACATAGTAATTAGTTTTTATCGAATGCTTCTTATCGTTTTCACGACCTTGCCTGAAAAAGTAAAGTCATACCGCGTGCGCGTCCTTTTTGTGCTTCTTCCGGTGTATCCATGGAGTATCTGGTATCGATGTTAATTGTGAGTTTCGTTGATCCGTTAAAAATCTTTCGGCATCGACGTGTTAACGTTTAATCGAGATTTGTAGTTTATATGAAAATACGTCGTATTGTGTTCCGCTTGGCTGTTGCTAGGGGCTTTTGTTCGCGACCGGAAAAGTATTGTCTCATGTGACGGTTACTCGTATTGCACGTCCCCGTTGTCGGTTGGCACGGCGAATAACAGTGCATCTCGCTTTTCTAACCTCTATCGTTGCTACACATTTTTCACCAGCTTGATATTAACGAAATAATACATCGAAAAATCGATTAATTATCCTTGTCTTCTTCACATGCTATTTCAGATAAAAATGAATTGGAAGCAGCTCAAAGTTTTCTGGAGCAGGCAGCAGCAACTAATCTCGTAAGTTGTTTTTCTCTGGAAACAAAATGTTTTTAATCTAAGAGTACGTAATTAGAGAGATTATAAGAAATTCGTTGCTTCTATTTTTTTTTTTTAGCATGAATTTTTGCAAAGACTCAGCGGTGTGCTGGTTAATGCCACCGCAAGCCCAGTTGCTCGTATGGCAGCAGGTCTTCAACTTAAAAATCAACTTACATCCAAAGATCCAGATTTAAAATGTCAATACCAACAACGTTGGCTCGCTATTCCTGTAGAAACAAGGGAATATATTAAGAAGAATGTAAGGAATTCTTTTTCTTTTTTGCAGATATTTTTTTGAAAAATGGTTATGTAGAGACACACGATTCTATTGTATTTATTTATTAATAGATTTTTGGAGCACTTGGAACAGAGAACAACAGGCCAGGTTCTGCAGCGCAGTGTGTTGCATATGTAGCAGTTACTGAATTACCTGTCCGTGAATGGACCAATGTCATTCAACTATTAGTCAATAATGTTGTAAATCCAAACAGCACAGAAATATTAAAGGAAGCAACTCTAGAAGCTATTGGTTACATTTGTCAGGATATAGAAAGCGATGTTTTGGTATCTCAGTCTAATGAAATTCTCACTGCTATTATTCATGGTATGAAAGGATCTAGTACTTCGCATTATGTGCGTCTTGCAGCTACAAGTGCACTCTACAATTCGTTAGAATTTACCAAAGGAAATTTCGAAATCGAGGTTTGTATAATTTCAGGAATAAGACGTAGTTTTTCTTTTAGTAAGAACGTATGGTCTAATTTCTTTGCTTATGTACACAGACAGAGAGAAATTTCATTATGGAGGTGGTATGCGAGGCAACGCAATCCTTAAACACACAAGTTAAAGTAGCTGCTTTACAGTGTCTTGTGAAAATTATGTCATTGTATTATCAATATATGGAGCCGTACATGGCTCCAGCACTCTTTCCAATTACTCTAGAAGCTATGAAGTCAGACATTGATGAAGTAGCACTGCAAGGAATTGAGTTTTGGTCGAATGTATCTGACGAAGAGGTAGATTTAGCTATGGAAGAGGGTGAAGCTACCGACGGTGGTCGACCGCCAGTCAAAGTATCGAGACATTATGCAAAAGGCGCTTTGCAATATCTGGTACCTGTTTTGATGAAAAAGCTTACTAAACAAGAGGAATTTGATGACGAAGACGATTGGAATCCTTCGAAAGCTGCTGGAGTGTGTTTAATGTTACTGTCCTCTTGTTGCGAGGATGCTATCGTTCCATTCGTTCTTCCTTTCGTTAAAGACAACATTAAAAGTCACGATTGGAGGTTCCGGGACGCAGCTTTAATGGCTTTCGGTTCTATTCTCGGTGGTGTTGATCACGCTACTCTGAAACCTTTGGTAGAACAGGCAATGCCAACGCTTATCGAACTAATGTACGATAGCAGTGTCGCGGTAAGGGACACAGCTGCGTGGACATTCGGTCGAATTTGTGAAATCATACCAGAAGCGGCGATTAGTGAGACGTACTTGAAGCCATTGTTAGAGGCTTTGATAAACGGTTTGAAAGCAGAACCTCGCGTCGCAGCGAATGTTTGTTGGGCATTCACAGGTCTTGCAGAAGCTAGCTACGAGGCTGCAGAAACTATCGAGGGACAAAATCCAGAGACGTATTGCATGTCTCAGTACTTTGATTTTATTATCCAGAGATTGTTGGAAACAACGGATCGTCCGGACGGAGCTCAAGCTAACTTGAGATCAGCTGCTTACGAGGCACTGATGGATATGGTGAAGAACTCTCCGCGCGATTGTTACCTAACCGTGCAGAAGACAACGATGGTGATTCTGGAGAGATTGCAGCAGGTACTGCAAATGGAGACACATATCCAGAGCCACTCTGATCGTGCTCAATATAACGATTTGCAATCGTTGTTATGCGCCACTTTGCAATCTGTGCTACGCAAAGTTACACCGGAGGATGCCCCGCACATTTCTGACGTAATAATGACAGCATTGTTGTCTATGTTCAACTCGAATTCTTGCAAAGCTGAGGGTGTGCAGGAGGATGCCCTCATGGCTGTTTCGACTCTAGTCGAAGTTCTCGGAGAAGGTTTCTTAAAGTACATGGATGCATTCAAACCGTATCTCTGTCTTGGCTTAAAGAATCACGCAGAGTATCAAGTTTGTTGCGCTGCTGTCGGTCTGACCGGAGACATTTGCCGCGCCTTGAAAAACAAGATGTTACCCTATTGCGACGAGATCATGACCCTTTTGCTGGAAAATCTTGGCAACAATTCGGTTAATCGTTCCGTGAAGCCACAGATCTTCTCCGTATTCGGCGATGTTGCTCTCAGTATTGGTCCAGAATTCAAGAAATATTTGGACGTAGTACTTCAAACGTTGGCACAGGCTTCCCAAGCGAACGTCGACAGAAGCGATTATGATATGATTGATTATCTGAACGAATTGCGAGAAGGTGTCCTTGAGGCTTACACTGGTATAGTACAAGGATTACGCGGTGACGGATCGAATCCTTGCCCAGATGCGGCAATTGCTCTGGTGGAGCCGCACGTGCCCTTCATCATCCAGTTTATCACGTCTATAGCCCAAGATCGTGAACATTCTGAAGGCAACATCTCAGCGTCGGTAGGCTTGCTTGGTGATCTTGTCACCGTGTTCGGAGTAAAACTCTTGCCAATGGTAGAAACAGAGCCGCTTACGGAACTCTTAACCAAGGCTAGACGATCACGCACTGACAAAACAAAGACCTTGGCCAACTGGGCATCTAAAGAGATCCGGAAGCTCAAGAATGTTGCTAACTCTACGTCCAGTTGGTGAGTAATTTTCCATTGCTTCATAAATCTTTTTCTTCTTATATTTTTTATTTTTTCGATTTTTTAAATTAATTTTTTTTTTTCTATTATCGATCATTTTCGTGTGGATTATGTGTGGTGCGTGTATATTCAATCACCTCTTATCCGTATTAACTTTCCGTTTATTTATTGTTTCCCTCATCTCATTCTTTACTGCATTTCTCTTTCATTGTACGCTACTTTTCTGTGTAACTTTGTTACTAAAATCAATTTCTCGACGAACGATTTTTAATGTCGTACAGTCAGGAAGTACGACAAAAGAGAAACAAGAAACGCGAATGCATAGGCAGTATCTCGAAGAACCGAGGAATACAATAGAAGGGGGCACGGTATGGTGACGAAGAATCAGGAACAGGCTGATTCTAGAAATTGGATCAAGTTATAGTTCTTTCTCTTCAAACGAACAAAACTTGAAGATTGTTAATCGCGATTATCTTCATTTTATCTTCGTTTAAAGAAAAAAGAGTTATAATTTGCTCTACGTCTCGGAATTATATTCTGTATAATACAGAATTGTTCGTTTCCCTTTGTCTCGTAATCCCGTCCCGTGTGTAGACACGTACATTCGACACACACACAGAGGGAGAGAGAGAGAGAGACCCCGTTTTTAAAGATGTAGCGAAGCAGGATAGAACGGATAGAAAACGAAATAAAAAGAAAACAGAATTAAGAATTTTAAAAAATACGTAAAAAAAAAAAATACGTACCGAGCGGTGAGCGACGGTTATTGATATTTGGCTCGCTTTTGTTGTTTACAGATCACCCCACGGTTGTACTGTCGTGCAATTTGATTTGACTAGAGAGCTATCGAACACAATACAAAGACAACAAGATTGGATGGTGCGGATGCGAGTTGATGGATGTGCGTGAGTTTCGAAAAAGATGACGATGATGGGGTGATGAGTCTGCACGTGTCCCTGCTCTGGCGACGGTATTCGAGTACCGACACGTCGAGCGCAACCCCAAATGGTCGAGAAAATAAATACCTGTCTGCCGGATGTCTGCCGACTACGGATGATGAGGAGTGCAAGTGGATGTTGCCGATGAATGAGCCAAGGCCGAAATCTGCCGATGATGTTCCGGTGATGCAAGTATGCCTGATAACGAGCCTGGGGCTTCTACCCGCGTGATTGAGAAGTTGAACCTGAGGAAAGGACGACTTCGATGGACGGTGTTCGTGGCTAGTGAGAGAGTGAGTGAGAGAGAGAGAGAGCGCGCGCGCGCTTGCGAGAGAGAGAGAGAGAGAGAGATTGAAAGATTGAGTAAGTATGAAAGGATGAATGAAGTGAACATTGAAGAAAATGCAGGGAAACCAAACGAGAGAGAGCGAGACTGTAGAGCTGTGAAAGGAAGTATGTGCTCTATTAATTAAACTAGTAAGAATGATTTTATTAATATGTATGCGTGTAAAATCGCAGAACGTCTGTGTGTATAAAATAAAACATGTCACTATTGAATGAGCGATATTACACACTTGTCGAGAAAGTTGAATCAATGCGCAACTCGTTGTAAAGCTCCTAGCTTTTTTGTCCTCCTATAGCTTTGCCAACGAAGCCCGCGACCTATTTCCAATTCCTTACTAAACTATCACACCATCACTCGTTTGAAGCAATTGAAGCATCATCGAATGACTGTTGTTGGCGTGATTTGAAGTTAATGATCGAAATAAATGGTCTCGGAATGTTGATTGCCATTTTGATGCAGCGAAGTGATGCACGAGTGGGGATGAAAACTACATAAGAAAGGAAGAGAAAGAGAAAGAGCGAGAGAGAGAGAGAAGAGAGCGAGAAAGAGGAAGAGGTAAAAAAGGTAAGAGTGAATGCATGTGAGTAGCATCACGAATGTCGAATGATTCTCTAAGGAAAAAATATGGTCGGAAAAGTTCGAAATATTGATGATCTCTGGTCCGATCGTGCTGCGCGAGAATCTAAATGATCAGTTGTAGTAGGATGATGATGATGATGATGATGATGATGATGATGATGATGATGATGATGACGATGACGCGTATGTTACTTTTTGACCGTATGTGTGTCTGTTGCTGTTGATTCATTAAAATTAATATTTTGCTGGCATAAGTTACTGAGTTGTACCGAAGTCCTCGTCCGGCCTGAACGTTCGAGTAAAAAAGAATTGATAAAAAGAATGAAAACTAATCGACTATTCAGTCTCAAAACACATTACACGATCATCTGGAAACGTAATCCTGCGCACTATTGGAAATAATTTTATGCAATCACCGTATCATTAATTTGTATTTTTGTGATTCTCCAGCGGAATATCGGACGAGAGCTTTCAGCACTGCCATTAACGTTGAAACGATGCTATCTACGTGGTGTCCAGGCACATGTTTTAGAATCATTCGTTACTTCCTTTGAATTATAAAGGGTATACGAGGATGTCGAAAGCTCGTTTCACGCAAGTGTTTGCCGAAGAGATTCGTCTTCCTGGCCTCGCATTGTTCCAAAAAAGGCAATCGATGATCGATGATCAAATGGGAAAAAGAAAATTGTGTCAAGAATGTTGCTCATCTTTATTCGCACGTTATTCCGATGCCCATTGGAAAAAAAAAAAAACGAATACGGTGATCGCGTAAAAGTCAAGAATGATGGAATTTCGAAAGAAGGCTACTGATATATATATAACTTTACTCTCGCTGTCTCGCGGTAAAATCAAACGAATTGTACACGAATAGATAGATTTAAATTTGTTGAGGAAATCGGACAACATTGAACTGGGGATATTTCAAACGCCTGATCGTGCAAGGATTACGCAGAGTATTTTTTCCTTTTTTTTTTCTGTACACAGACATCCCCTTACATTACATTTTGAATCTTGAAACGACCGAGATAATATCAAACGCATCAAAAATGTTTCAAGATCCCACGACGACGCGAAGATCTTTGATTTTCTCGCGCACTTCCTCGTCCGTCAATCTCGCAAATTTCCATAGTTTCTCCCTTGTCGGAGGTTTTTCTGCACGAAACGCGATATTTAGTAGAGATTTTACACGAAAGATTAAGCGTACGGTCGGGCGCTCTAATAATATAATACGAAGTTACGTCACGTGGTTGAAACGTGGCTGTGCTAGTGCCATGCATTCCAAATACTTTTGCCAGCGGAAGCACACTGTGTGAACCCGTTCTTTCGTGATGGTCGAGGTATATTTTATAGCGATTTCATTCTTAACTAACACACTTTTTCCCGTGGAACGCCTCGTTTACGCAAAGCTTTACGTACAGACACGATAGCGAGCAGAGAAGATTATTGACAATGATCGCAGCGAGATTCGAATCGAAATCTAGGCTGAGGGGTGGTATCTTCGCAAAGTAAGGAACCGCCTTCGACGGGGTAAACGTGTTTCGGCGGAACAAACACACAAACAAAAAAAAAAAAAAAAACTACAACAGAACAATTTAAAATAGAAAAAGAAGCGAAAAATAAGTTAACGATGAAAGAAAGGAGAAGGGGGGAAACAAGATTGGCGTGAGAAGAAGAAATGCAAAAGGGCAAATAGGGAATTGACGTGAAACGATTATAAACTAAGAGACTTTTTATTAAATTGATTATCTTTTTTACGATTTTACATATCGAGAGAAACCAATGTGTCTGCTCCACGTCTGGATATAAAAATAAATATATATACATATATAATTTTTTTACTGTTGCAAACGATATTGCCAAACTTAGCGTATAAGGAAGAGAAACGTCTATCTAGCTTTAAAAAAAAAAAAAGAAAAAAAAAGAAGAAGGAGAAGGAGAAGAAGAAGATGAAGAAGATGGGAAGAAAACTAACGAAACAACAAAGAAATGAAAAAATAGGGGTAGGGAAAAAATCGTTTCGGCGAGCCGCTCGTTACGTAGACTGGAGCCTAAACCTTGATCTCTTTGCGATACATACATCCATACACACACCAAACACAGACAGTCGTGTACACGAATGCAAATTCTTCGTACATTGTTTTATCCTCGCGGTGGATCGTTTCGATTTTCGAAGCAGAACGAAATTCTCGCAGACGAAACACGGTGTCTTCCAATCACGAAAATTTCTCCTCCTACGAAAAAAAAAAAAGAAACCCTATAGCTTTGCCTTAACAGTTCTCGCGGTGACGACTGCCGTCATCGATTTACCAAAGTCGAAGTCTTGATAAGTTCGTAATTAATAGAAGAACAGCCAAAAGTTCCCAGAAACAGAAGAAACGAAAAAGAAAAAGATGTACGAAAAAAAAAAAACGAAACGGTGAGACGGTTTATACCGAATCCAAAGAAGAAACGTGCATAATGCCGAGGCGCAAATTGTATCCTGTTTTTCTTTTACATTCCATGTAGCAGAGAGAGTAGAGGGAAAGAAAGGACGTAAGAAAGAGAGCGAGAGGAGAGTGGAAGAACGAGAGAGAAAGAGAAAGAAAGGATGTGGATATGAACGGGGGAATGAGAGGAAGAGAGAAAGAGAAAGGAACCACGACGGAGAGGACGGCGGTGCGCGACTTTTCCGCGTCTTGATAAAGAACTCGATCGCTCGCCTGTTTTTCTGATTCGCAAACAATCGAGTGTTGCGCTTCGCTTCGTTGCGTTCCGTTGCGTTGCGTTGCGTTGCGTTGCGTTGCGTTGCGTTGCACCATTCCTATCTACAGGCTATCTCTGGAATGGGTCATCGAATTTGCCAGGGCCTTTTACTGCTCGTTAGGATGAAAAGGATTCACGTGTTTTCCTTTCGACATCCCCCTTTTTATCCTCACGACAAGTAAAATGCAATTTAACCATCTGTTTTAGAGACAGTTCGCACATCAACGGAACGGACACGCGACTGTTCTTTTCTGATCGCGCGTAGTTTACCATCCATCGTGTCTAATAAGTAAGAGCATTTTTTTTTTTTCACGATCGTATAACAAACGTCTGCTCGAGGTGCTGCGAAAGAAAAGAAAAAGAAAAAAAAGAAAAAAAAGAAACGGTGCATAGATATCGTTCGTTTCCGGTATCCTCGAGGTTATGGTTGCGAATCACGTTATCAGGTCCGCCGAGAGAGGTAAAAAAAAGACTAACTAGAAAGATCGCGAGAGACAGAAATCGGTCGCGGAATCGCCCACAGTGGAAGGGCAGAGAATAGGAAACTAGGAAACGAAACGCCGGCCGTGCCGTGATGGAAGTAACGAGTAACGAGTTGTGAAAATGAGAAATACGAAAGAAAATTATATTATATACGCGACTGTGATTTTTTGGAGAGACTCTCGTGTGCGAGGGGTCGATGTTCTACCCTAAAAAGGGAGCGTGGCTCTGCGTGATTTACGTTCACTGTCCTATACGATCCTCGACGATCGTTCCGTATGACTATCATTTTGTCTATCCGTTTTAAGAGACGAATGGTCGCTGCTCCGCGTTCCGAGCTAGCTTAACGCGCACATGAAATACGTGTTTAATAAATATAAGAAACGTCGAGATAGTTTCGTTTGAAAGAAAGGGTTTTCCTTTTTTTACGTTTATATAAATATATAAATATATATATATATATATATATATATCTATATCTATATATATATGTATATGTATGATCGAGAGAACGAGCCACACGACCAGAGCCACACTCCTGAAAAGAAACTCATACACGATATCTTATCGAACTATTAGTTGTTAGCCTTTTCATCGTCGAGACTCCTAGAGTGCGTGCGATGCTTCACTAACGTACGTGAGAGCGTATTTAATTATAAGAATTAAAAAGAGAAGAAAGAAAGATGAAAGAGAAGCGTGTACATTACTGTATCAGTGATGATGTGCGCTGTGAGGTGAATTATGATTCACTGGTGGGGTGTGTCCTGATTAGGGTGTTAATCTGCGAATGAAGAAAAAAACGATGAGAGGAAGGAACGAATGAGCTTGTGAGAACGAGAAAGATTGTGAGCGAAAGAGAGAAAGAGAGAGAGAGAGAGAGAAAGAAACACAAAAGGAGAGAGTATTTGGTAAGTGGTGGTGGAGGGATGATGAGAAAGAGTTGGCTCGTGATTCGACGTGAATCGCGGCGTCACGTTCGGGAAAGGACGAATCATCGATTTGTAAAGAAAGAAGAAAGAAAGAAAAGAAAAAAAAAATAAAAAAAGAAAAAAAACGAAGGATGGAAATAAGAAAAAAAAAAGTTATATAAATTTTGTATCGTGACGCGGTTAAAAGATCGGAGAACTGTCGCTGAGTCGTTTGTCCTGGCACTTTGAGATTTTTGCGCAACTTAGTGATAACGAGATCACATGATTGTGAGCAGTTACATAGACGAAGACGATGACAATGACGACCATGCGATTAAAAGATAACGATGAATCCACGCAGATCATGCAGATCGTGTAGATCAATTATTTTTCGAGAGGATCTCAACGGTGCTGGGTCGCCAGAACAAGAGTCTCCGTTCTTGAAAGAGAATGTTCAAACCGCGGAACAACTTTACGTACGAGACAATATTTTCGATAATATTTTTTAAACGATCGAGTCGCGAAACACGAAGCCAACGCGTGTAGAGCTGTTGTTGTTCCAAAGCGTCAGAGAAATTGCACGGTAATGGCAGAGGAAGCGAAGATCGATCGATCGTGCGGTGCCTATAGCGCTTTGTGTGTGTGTCACGGTTGATTCGTATCTTCGGATATTTTTGTTTTCCCGATTTTCGACCGGTTGCGTCGAGATGTAACTAAAGTGCCATTATCGTGCATATTGTGTGATTTAAGAAAAAAAAAAAAAACTAAAGAATTAAAAGAGAAGCAAACGAAAAAAAATTAAATAAAAAAACTAAAAAAAAAAAGATAACGAGAGAAGAGAAGAGGAGAGGAGTAAAATGAGCGTGTGAGATTGATCTTTTTTGTGGCGATATGCGGAAAGAGAGAAAGAGAGAGAGAGAGAGAGAGAGAGAGAGAGAGTGCTGTCGAGTGCTGCCGATCGACGATCGGACCAAACGTTATAATTTACGCATGTGAACAATTCAGGCGATAAACGTGGGTTGAAGCGAAAGCAAGAAAGAAAGAAAAAACGAATAAACGAGAACACGAGTTGGATGAAGTCCTATTTAGCCTGCCACTCTGTAATTTGCTCACCCTCTCCAATTTGTTTCCCGTAGTTCGATTTTTACGTCGAGCTCGTCGTCAACAAAACGAAAAAAATAAAGAACATCGAACAAGAATCCTCTGTGAAAATACGAAGTACCGACAATTCCTCTGGCCTATTCCATGATCTCACGAATTCGTTTCTTGCATTCCAAATTGAAAGTAGATATCACGAATTTTGATTCGCGATCGACACACGTGTTTCTGGACGCACTCGTCAGATTAATTGTTTATTTGGTTAAAAAAGAAGAAAACTATATTTTTCCTCGTGATGGAACAAAAATTTCGCAAATGTCAGTAGATGCTATTATGTACTCAGTTATCGTGCAATTATGAAAAAAAAGAAAAAAAAAAGGAAAAGAATAATGCTCAAAGCGATTCGAGATCGAAGAAACGAGAAAACTTTATTTTGTGATAAAAAGCGAATAGCTACGTAGCACGGGTTAGGAGGACACTTTCTTCTTCCAGAATTTGCAACAATGATTCGCTACATGAGAGATTCTAGAATAGGAGAGGGTGCGGCATATCTATGTAGCGCAAGATGTTTACGTATTTCTTTTCGGTTTGTGTCAGTCGTGTGATCTGCGGAGCCTGTGTTCTGTGAAGATTTCCAAATGACAACGACTATATGTGACACATCGGCTACATCGCTTATCTGAGTGCCAGAGCGATCGTGGAATGATTGGGGGACGATTCTTTTGGGAGGTGTGTTCAATGTACGATAGGTCACATTAATGGATCGATAAACATTTATTTACGCGGTAAAAAGTCAATAAATGATCATGACACGAGCAAACAGATGATGCATCGTCGATATATCTAGAAAACCAAAGATACAAAGTTCGCGTAAAAAAAGAAAAAAGAGTTTGCTCGTTTAATATATTGATTACGTCTGCGTATGCGTAACGCGTTATCGTTAGAACGTAGATTCCCTGAAATCTGTTTACAGAAGTGAGCGCATTTTTGTCCAATTGTTAATGTGGCTAATCGTACTCTGTCAGTGTGTGTACGAGAAACGATTATACGAATCGCCAAGCGACAGTGCCATATGATTTATTAAACGAGAGAAATCATTTCGACTGCTAAACATCACGATTTTCATCGTCCTGACAACAAGAAAAAAAGAAAAAAAGATCGAGGAAAACAAAAAAAAAAAAAAAAAAAAAAAAAAAAAAAAAAAAAAAAAAAAAAAAATCAAAGAGCGAGGCAAAAAGGAAAGTAATGAGAAAACGAAAATACAGTTGCGTTTTCTATATGCCTCTTATAGGAAAAAAAAAAAGAAAAAAAAATCTTGTATTGAGAAGAAAGCGAGATCGTTTCATCCCGCAAAATTCGACCACCGAAATGCGAATTGCTTCCACATGTGTTTTCACATTTGAAATTTCTTCTTTTTTCTTTTCTTTTCTTTTTTTTTTTTAAGCGTTTGACAAAATGAGATTGTCCAAAATAAAAATTCATTTTGAATCTGTACACACGTAGTGATGCCATTATTACCAGTCGTCGCTCCAGCATCGAGCTTTTCTTACTGCGTTCTTTTTTTTTTTTTTTTCTTTCTTTCGATAATCACGCACCTTGACCTATCGTTTCCGATATCGTCGTCAAGAATAATCTCATAATGGAAAACGCGGAAAATTTATCGTCGGCCGAGGCTCGAAATGTACAGATTGAAAACGCGAACAATTGCCTGTGTATTTCTTACGGTCTTTTACTTCATCAATTGGATTACCGCGGATTCGAAACGAAGCCGTATGGTCTCGTGATACCCAAGAATTCAGCGGTGATCTTTTTTTATTGCATAAAAAATATCGTGAACGTATTTCAACGACGCTATTGATATTTAATATTTGCAGTAAATCAGAATCGGTTTAATGAAATCAGAAATTGAACATGAAGTTTATTACGCGAGTAAACATTACGCAGTTTACACGGAAACTGTAAATACGCGAGACAGTCTCATATTTGATGAGCGTGAGAAGTTAAAAATAAATTATAGAATTTGGCCGAGGAATAATGAATAGAGGAGAATTGAAAAATAACGCGAAAAGTCACGCGTTGTGTTCGAAGAATGAAACTCGGCCGCCACGCAGCATGTGTCAGCATTGTTCCTAATCTTCTCTAAGTACCCTTAACCCAATTGAATTAGAAGGGCACACCCCGTGACACGCGCCTCTGAAGTCGGTGTCGTCTGCATTTGCTGTTTTTCGTGCGCGTGAAACGCGAGTACGTGTACGAGTTCTATTTCTCCTTTCTTTTTTTTTTTCGTCACGTCTCTCTGTTTTTTTCTTTTTCACCTGCGAGCGAACAGAGAGAACGAGTCGGTGGCTCGAGCTTGATGTACTACTCATATCCGAGAGATGAACAATGTCGGTGTATTCGTCATAAAAATTCCGGAGTAACTCCAGGGACGTGTCGCACTATTTTCCTTTATCGACAAAACGATATACATACTACGTACTAGCGTACGTGCCATTAATATGGATTGATTTTCTGCGTATACGCTAATTACCACACACACACACACGTTCCCTCACACACACGTAACTGCCGCAGATCTCTTCGACTTCATTTTATTCATTTGCTTTATGTCCTTTCCCATTTGACACGATGAGACGTTTGACAAGTGAGTTCCCTTAAAAAGGGAAGAGTAACAGTTGTCGAGAGGCAACGAGTTTTTTGAAAGATGTTGAGCGAGCAGTGGATTGATCGACAGTGACCGATCAAATTTTCTAATTCATCCAATTGCTTTTGGGTTGGCCTCCTACCAGAACTCGATAGATCTACCGCAAGAGCTGGCACGCGCTATCTAAATACTTTTGTCTCCGGTTCGTGACGACCTCGTGGAAGGACGACCCGTCGTGTCATGATCGCGCGACGGTGAAAGAGAAAAAGACGTAGCAGGATGGAACAAATGGCACGTCGGTTGCATTGCCATCGGAACGGAGTTAATACACGTCACGTAACGCGTTTCTAAGGTATCGGTGACGTTTCGGTAGCCTGAGCGCGGGTAAAGTTCACGAGAATGGAGCACCTGGATGAAAATCAAACCTCAGGATCGCCGAACGTCAAGACGACGGAAAACGCGGATGACGAAGTAAGTAATTACATCTTTTGCAAGATCGTTGCTTTCGAAATAACAATTTTCATCGATTCACTCGAATACTTTGTTTCTGAGGTTCTTATCTAATCGGTAACACTTTCTCGATTCACTACGTGACTCGTTCAAATTCATTTCTTACTTGTCATATCGTAATAGAAATGTTTATGATATATGTGTGTGTGTGTGTGTGTGTGTGTGTGTGTGTGTGTGTAATCGGATAACGCGTTTTGATCGATTGTCGAAGAAGATTTTCATCGGGATTAAGAGACGTGAGTTTCGTAGGATGGCTTCGATCTCGATGATCTTTTACCAATCGTCGGCGAATTCGGCCGTTATCAAAAGCAACTTCTCTGGCTTGTGTGTCTCCCGGCGTGTCTTCCGTGTGGGTTTTGCGCCTTCAATCAGCTCTTCATGGCCGACACGCCACCCCACTGGTGCAAAGTACCGGGGTTGGAGAACCTCGATGTCTTTCGCAGAAGGAAACTCGCGATTCCTATCAGTCAGGTGCAATTGTCGGTCTGCGTGTTAACACTCTTACCTCCACGCTTATTTTTGTTGGGAAGAATTTAGGCAGCTAAAGGATTTGTTTTCTCAAGCTATTTGTAGTAAAATTAACTCGTTGCTCGTCGAATGCATCGATTCGTTGTGTTCAAACAGCCATAATTCTGCCACTAGCTTTCGGCGAAAGTAATAATAAAAAAGTCTATCGTATTTTATATCCTATTATATTGTAGAAATGACCGTAAATTTTAATTGCTGCTGTTATTAGTAAGTTAGGCAGTCGAAGAGATTTAGGATCGGCTTGTCATAGTAATCTCTGCTGTTTTCCAACATATTTTATTTCTCGTATTTCCAAGAAGATTTTCTACCTTGATAATGTAGAGAAGGCGCCATTTACCCCTAATAGAGTACAAATCAACGCTTGCCTCAATAGCTGCACGCTATTTGTTCTCAGTATTGTAACAATCGCTTTCATAATTAGGACGACAATGAAACGTACAGTCAGTGCACACGATACGATATCGATTGGACAGCGGAAAACGTTTCTGTCGTGACGACAGCCTCGTACGTGCCAAATACATCGTGGCCCATTGTTCCATGCGATCATGGTTGGGAGTATGAAACTACAGAAGTGAAATCTTCCATCGTTATCGACGTACGTTCACCTTTCCATGTTTCGATAACGGCGATCATTTAGCCTTGTAATTAATTGCCATTGACACGTTACAGTTCGATCTCGTGTGCGATCACGCGATTTACCCGACGATCGGTTTGGTGGCTTTGAACACGGGAGGACCGATCGGGGTGTATCTCTTCGGTACCTTAAATGACAGGTAACGAACAATTTTCAACAAGTTTTGAAACGTAGATGCAGACTGATTCATTTATTTCTGTCACATCACGTAGAATCGGTAGAAGATTATCCTTTTTCACGTGCCTGGCGACATTGATAACCGGTGGATTTTTAACGTCGATGTCGAACAGCTTTTGGACCTGGGCTGCTACCAGAATGGTCGTCGGTTTGACCATTCCTGCCATTTACCAAATACCATTCATCATATGTAAGACTCCCTCAAGGAAACATAATTCGTATGATAACGATACGTGAAACATTTTTTTTTTTTTTCATTCAAAGAATGAAATACCAATTTCTTCCGAATTTCCTACAAAACAGCTCTGGAACTGGTTGGACCAAATTATCGATCATTCGTGACGGTGATGACGTGCAGCTTTTACACAATGGGATTGTGTATGTTGGCTGGTGTGACCTATTTGATAAGAGATTGGAGAACGCTTGCTCTAACTACGAGTGCACCTTTCCTTTTGTATATCCTCTACTGGTGGTGAGTGATTGCTTACCACTCTGCCACTCTTTCCGCGTATTCCGCCGTAATAAAGCGTCTGAGATGATTGCAGGTTCCTGCCGGAGTCACCGAGATGGTTGCTGGCGAAGGGTCGCTTAGGCGAAGCGAACGATATCCTGGAACGATTGGCCAAAGTAAACGGGAAAGAGTTACCGATCTCTTTCACGCAAAAACTTCGCCAACGAATGATGATGTCACGGTCCAAGAGTGAAGAGGAGAGATTACGCAGCGGGCCCGGTGTATTATCTCTCTTTAAAACACCGAACATGCGTCTGAAGACGAGTCTGATCACTCTAAATTGGTAAACAGAAATAGTTGCCCGATGAATCGGCGAATCTTCAAATCGACAAAATACGTCTCGCAATGTTTTCGTTTTCACTTGAACGTTGTTTATCGAGCGCGCACATGACTGATAACAACGAAATAAATCAGTCTGAATTTTTATCTTTTCCTCCTAGGTTCGCCAACAACATGGTGTACGTTGGATTATCGTACTACGGACCAGCATTGGGTAATGAGGAACACTTGAGTTTTTTCTTCTCGTCGCTGGCTGAGATTCCAAGTTACATGGCCTGCTGGGTGGTGATGGATCGATGGGGTCGTCGCTGGCCTCTTTGCTTATCCATGGTACTGGCTGGCGTGTCGTGCATCGCCACGGTTCTTTTGTCACCCGGTACTAAATCACACTAATAAAAGAAATGGCGACCGGAGAAGAAACTTCTCCGGGTGAAAATCGTGCAATGACAACAAAAAAAAAAAAAAAAAAAAAGAAAAAAATAAAAAATAAAAAAAAAAGGAAAATGCAATTTTTAAATTTCAATGGTTCCGTTTGTTTTTTCTTTTCAACAGACGCAGTTATGGCTACGCTAATTCTATTCCTCTTATCAAAATCCGCGATATCGGCCTCTTTTCTAATTATATATCCGTTTGCCGGCGAACTTTACCCCACGCAGTTACGCGGCGTAGCGATCGGTTTCTCAGCCTACATCAGCGGCCTCGGCCTCATAATCATTCCTTTTGTTACATATCTTGTAAGTTATCGTAAATATGTTTATCGTTCGTCTGTAGCCAGACGAATCTTCCAAGCATTTACGTCATTTCGCGCAGGGCAAGGAGAACTTGGTGCTGCCCCTCGTGATCCTTGGCGTGGTGTCTGTAATCGGCGGACTGTCTGGCCTACGTTTGCCCGAGACACTGCATCATCGATTGCCCCAGACCGTGGAGGAAGGAGAATTGTTTGGCAAGGATTGGACATGTGCTGATTGCTTCCGTTGCGTGCCGATCAAGTACGAGTCTGCCGATTAAAACACACAAACACACTGTATCTTTCTTACACTGTATCTATTGAGAAGTGGTTGTCTTTGGCTGATTTTAGACCATCGTCGGCCGCAGCATCTTACGAAGATTTGTCGATCAGAGAGACCGTGGAGATGCACGAAGTTCCCGAGGTACCGATCCCTCAGAGGCTGCTGGAGGATCAACAAAGACCGAGCAATGCGAGCGTGCGTCGATTGGTTCGACAGTCCAGCGTGATGGACACGCAGCGAGATTCTGATGGATCGATTAAGATGACTTATTGGTTTTAGAATTGAATCGAGCTTTGAGTTTCAAAATAAAAACCGAAACTACTGACCCAGGGAGGTATCATTGCCTGTTTAGGGTTTCGTCGTGTATTTCCCTTTTTACACGTGAACCAATCGCTTTTATACAAGCTTCCTTGCGTAAAACATATCTTAAGAAAAAGCTCGTACAAACGATTGGTGGCGATTCGATGAAATATTCGAAATTTGAATAATCGATTTTAGTAATCGCGGTCGAGTGGGTTCCGAGCTTAAGTGTCGGTCTTATCGTAGAAAGTCGGGCGAGACGAAATGTAAAGGACGCGAAACAGAGATATTATAACAACGAATTTTTTTTCTCGTGTACATCTTGCAATTTATTCCCACATCTGGTATACAAAACACGAAGATTAAAGGTGGAGGAAAAATAAGGTAGAAGGTGGTGGTGCCAGCCATGGAACTGACTCGTGGAATCGGGCGAGCTGTATCTCGTGTTTCCGATCGAATCTTTGTCCAACCTTCTCCTATCTCTTCGACTTTAAAGTCGGGTGGTTCTGTTGTAGCAGCTGCAACCAGGAGGATCACTATACAATTTCGATATCAATGTTCCATAAAATAGTCTTATCCTTTCTCATCTTATTTACCTGTCCAGTAATCGCTGCTTTAGCTCTGGCGGATAGGTTACGTATATGTAATGGTCGGGCATTTCTTCGTTCGAAGGCAAATTATCGTCCCCTGGCTCACCTTTTCTTCTTCCGCTGGATCTACTTTCGCCAGGACCACTCTGATCGTGTAACGAGGACGTAGCCGTGAGCTCTCCATCCGTGTAATCTAAGCTTCCGGTTCCGTCTAGCCTGTCTTCTTCCGCTGAACTGCAAAAATGCAAGTCAAGTGAATCATTGTAATACTAATAGGAAAATTACGTTTCATTTAAATAAGACGAATAAATAAAGTTCGAACAACAATGACGATATTTAAAATTAAAATTTGACATTGACGTTTGTCGTATTCGAGGCGTATTTTTTTCTGTCTTTTTTCGTTCTGAAATGTTGCATTGTCACAGTGATATTGCATTATTTTTTTTCACACAGTATCAGTTTTCTATTCGTTGATTGACTTTTCAAGATATTTTTAACTTATTAGAATGTCTAAGTTGTTGAAAAGTCCGATTTTTTGAAGTATTTTCGATAAACGATGTTGCGCGTGAAACGAGCCAGGCGAATCATTATTGTAGCAGTTATTTAAAATATTTCCGTTACATGGTGTCTCGTTTTTAATCATACATGCGCGGCTGCATATGTGACGACAGTCGTCGCGCTGATAAATTCTTTTATCGCATTCCTTGAGTAAATAAAAGTGTCGATGATAAACTGCGAAACAACATTGATATGAATAAATATGATCCAACGTACGTACTTGAACAGCACCCAAATAATGTAGTAGCACGCGTAAATCGACGAGAACAGAACTATCAGAAATATGGTTAACAGGTACCAGGGTGTGTGTCTTTGTTGCCTTTTCGTGTCTTCCCAATATCTGTCGCAGCTGAGGTACCAACATATCGCACGATTCAATTCTCCTGGAAATAGGCACTCGTAAATACAATTTTATAGATAAAACTAATCGATCGAATTTGCTTACCTTCGATCTCCTGGAAATCTCGTACCGAAAGATTCGTCAAAAGTCCAGCGATACAATCGCGGATTAATACCTGTTGGTGTTAATTCAAACGATAATATTTTTGCAACGTCAGTGATTATCTTGTTTATAATACGAGCTATTTCACCCTATATGACAATTTACTACTACGTTTTTCATTTCTTTGTCAACCGTGCTGTTAGTCTACAAATTATACGGAAGGTTGTGTTAATAGCGATATTTTTATTTGGGTTTGGAGAAAGCTTACGAGATCCCCGTAAATGCGATTGTTCGTTTTACGTTTTTTTTATAAATTAGCCCAGCGAACGGTTAAGTTTCTCGAACATACTACAAAGAGAAAGGCAATTTACGACAAGATTATTTTTTAGAAATACTCAATAAATACCAAAGCGATTCACAAAGGCTACAGGCTTTCGCAAAGACAATACAAGCTACCTGATATCTGCTACCTGCGCGATAATCTTACATTCTGAAACCCGGATCTGTAATCCTCGAGTATCCATAGAAGACTGAAAAACAAATGACCACGAGAAGGATATCTATTATTCCTCTCTCTCTCTCTCTCTCTCTCTGACGAGCAGACATCCTCGGATAGAAAAGGTCGTCCACTTATTCATATCGCTCGACTATTCCTAGATCTTATTAAATTTTCATCGAGATTCTCCGAGAGATAGATATCAGATCGTTCCTCGTTAAATCTCATTAAAATCTTTTACTTAATCAAATATCTTCCTACTGCAATCAACTAACTTCACACTGCAACTTCAGCTTTTGCAGCTCCTCTGGCTTGCAGTTGGCCTTCAGCTTCCTCAGATGCAACCCCTTACGCCTCTTCTTATCGACGGCCGGCAATGCCGCTTCCACAAGGTTCTCCTCGTCGTCTTCGTCGTCTTCTTCGTCCTCGTCCTCCTCGTCATTGTCGCATGCGTTGCTCTTGTTATCAGGACCGACGATTTCCACGTGATACGCCGTCCCTGGCAGACGATGATTCTCTAAAGCGCCGCTGTCCTCTCGATGACAGTATTGCTGAATGTTGGTGACAGCACCGCCACCGGCTATAGTGCACGCTTTCTCTACCGAATACGTCCTCGAGAAACTGCCTCGCGACTGACAAGGCATCACAGAAGTGGAACGTTGCTCCGTGTTTTCTTTCCAGACTTGTATGTCTGTGCTGTGGTGGCCAGCCTCGTCGTCCACCAGAGAGCTTTCGAAGTCTCGGTTACCCAGCACGTCGCACCTCATGATGTCGCAGTAATCCGCGAGGCACACCGCGTCCTCCGCCTGGCCTCCAAACAAACAATTTCATTCATTAATTGACACATTTGGCAACTGGGTTTCATTACTGGTATCTGATTTTGACTGAGCCTGATTCGACTGGTACGATTTTCAGTACCAGGCGAATTGTCGTGCAAAATTAACGAAGTTGTACAGCACGTGTAATGTAGTAAATGTAGTCTAGATATTAATATTAAGTGCTTTTTTGTGTCACCGTCATGATAATAAACATAGAAGCCATAAATCAGCAACTATATTAATGGATTTTTCTACATGATTTGTGACAATTTCATGCGCAGTGATATAGGTCGAGTGAAATACATAATTTAAATACAATTGCAACTCAGGTGAAATACTTATTCCAGTGTATCTAGCGAAAGAGGAAAATATATACCGTGTTAACGTTACTCTTGTGTCTGTTATCGAAATGAGCATCCAAGTGTTTCTCTGCATAGAAAGACTTGCCGCACAGGCCGCAAGTCCATTGTGACGGCCTGTGCTGATGTTTCGCCCTTTGCTGGGGCCGAAAAATGTCTCGACTTTCGTGGAACGGACACTCCAGCGGCAGCTCTACTTGATGCTTCTTCAGGATTGGCATCCATCTCTGAAACCTCGAGAATGTTGAAGGATTTGCCTCGGTGATCCGCCATGAACGCGGAAATCTCGAACATCGTACATCTTCTTTTACCTTCTGCACTATCCTCCTCACCACGGACGCTCGATCGCGGGGGCATGATATTTTAAAGACGCTGGGTCCTGGCCAGGGGATTACGGACAAGAGTAACACTATCAAGACCTGCGAAATAAAGTAAAACACACACGTTTACTTATTCCTTGCGTTCGAATCGAGCAACCGAATCAGCTGAATCGTTGTCGTTCGTTTGCAAGGGACACTCGGTCCATAAGTTAGCCATGATTATTTTCAACATCGTACTATCTATCGTTCTACATTCGTTATGTCTTTCTGGTCGTCCGTCTCGTGGAATACTCGTGTACACGATCGTGGCAAAATGACCGCTAGTAAACGGAAGGCATGGAAGGAAAAATTTTCACCCACTCTGATCGCTTTAGTCATTGTTCCTCCTTTGCGTTTCGCACGACGCTTTCCCGCAAAAAAAACCGATCGTCCCACGTCCGTACGATCCCGAAGTGCGGAAAAAATTGATTCGCAATGACGCAATCTGGCTGACGTGACGAATAGACGATGACCATTCCGCCTGTCGATACAAACACTTGTCAATTTGGCCGACTTTCTCTTTTAATTACCTCGAAATGAAAGGGTTGGGTCTTCATTCATAGCACAGATTCGCCTAGCGACAGTGACCTGGTGCTCGGCGATAACCTCGGCGTTTCAACTTGTTCAACACGCGAAATCCCGTTTCTCGATATACTTGCTCGCGATTCACGGTCAACTAGGGACGTAACGGGGGTTGCAGCGAGGATATCAGCTATAGGGGTGAACGTCGACATGGCGTCGTCGTTACCTTTGCATCAACAGGGCTGACTCTTTCTAGGGTGCTCGATATCTACTACTTATCGCCTTAGTAACTAACCAACTTGATAATGAAATTGTTCCGTATTTCATGAAAGTCGTATTTTTATCCTATTTTACACACACGCGTTCAAACATTCCGTTTTCATTTCCCGTACAATTAGACAGACTTTTGTGTAATAAGTCTTGAACGGTGGAACTTGGTCGAACAGTTTCGTCGGCTTTCAACCGATATAATACTCGCATACATTTTTAACATTTCGTTTACGTGTCTGACGAGCGAATGAACTCGCTCTATCGCGTGTCCATTCATCAATGAATGGACACATTCATTTTCGAATGGTCGTTGAAATTTCTTTTCGACGCGTGTTTCGCGACCCTCGTTGTACGGACCTGCACGCGACGTCGGAGTCGGCGTCGATGACGACGCGCCGACGCATCGACGCCGCGACAATGTGCCGGCTGCAATAATTAAAGTTAAGTGCAGGCTGCTTGTAAACGTTGGAAAACATGACAATTCTCGTCGACGAGTGCCATATTATCGGGTCATCGACAATCAGATGTTGAATTAACGATCGAATCGCTTTGCCGCATGTTCATAAATAAATGCAACAAGCTTGGTTGTCCGAAGTTCACCTATATAGGGTGTTCGTTTTGTCGACGAACGATAAACCGTCCAAAGGGACGGAATTTTGTCGCTAGATGGCAAGAGGAGAGACGTTTTTAGATCGAGAGTTGGACTTTGTATCGTTCGAACCGTCAGAGACATCGACGCGAGTTTTTTTACTCTATTTTTTTTCTCCCCCTTCTTCCTCACAAGAACTGTGGACAGAGATGCGTAATTCCTGTCGGTATCGGAGTACTACATTATATAATGCAAAACCATTTGACTTTAATTATGTGATTTTTGTATTTCACAGGGAAGAAAAATGTTGTATCGTACACTGTAAAGAGTAGGCTCTGTTTCTTAAAGTGTTTTTCATTAAACATACTATAACTAAAGATATAGAACTCGAATGGATCAATCGCGAGATATTTAATACAATGCAAATATTGCATTATATCACGCTTGCGAACGTAAATTGAACGTCTAACGATTATTACATCGTGTGCATTTAAAGAAATTTAGCCGTATCAGCGATAGATAACAAAGAATAATAAAATATATTCTGTACGTGTCACGTTGAAAACACGAATCGTGATCTAATCGATCGGATTTTATTGCACCGTGGCTTGTGAATCATCGCTGTGAAATAAGAAAAACACCAATGACTACGAAACGATTGTATTTGCATGGTAATTGTTCTCTCATAATGACAGGCATCAACTGCATGCAATTGAGCGTAGTGCATGTAACAGCGCGGCTGTACGCGAACCAGTCAGTGCGTTTTTCTCACACAAATAACCGTCCTCGGGAAAGCAAAATCCTCTCTTCCCGATCACCTTGTATACGCCTCTTTTGCTAGCGTGTGCTAGGGTGGGGGGAATGGTATCTACAGGCGAGCAGAAGTTAAATGGTTTGCCAGAGAATCCCGTAGTCTGTCAGTGAAAACAGTAAAGGAAGCAAGCTCCTCATCAGTTTCGTGCAGTTGCATCGGTAATACATTTCGT
This sequence comes from Tetragonula carbonaria, assembly GCA_032399595.1. Classification (NCBI taxonomy): domain Eukaryota; kingdom Metazoa; phylum Arthropoda; class Insecta; order Hymenoptera; family Apidae; genus Tetragonula; species Tetragonula carbonaria. The sequence goes on from JAUCRC010000014.1 coordinate 8,124,041, forward strand.
GGTAATACGAATTGCGTCGCGTTTTCGCAACCGACGACCGAATCGAGCCGTAGCCGAGTTGCATTTGCGCGTACGTAACTTTTTGGGGAAGAAGCCCACAAGGTTTGTCACGTTTCTCTACGTTTCTCTTCTGGTCTCCACAGACAGACGTGCATCACACACGCCCAAGAAATTAAAATCCTCTCGATTAATCGATCGTGATCGGCGTGAAAACGATAGACTTTCACCGCGTTGAACCGGTTTCCCGCCGATTGACGACTTTCACGGAACTAGAGAGTCTCTTTGGCTTTTCGACCATGCAACAGGTCGGCCGAAGTGCAGATCGATCGATGAAAATTGTAAACCCTGATTACAATCGATCGTGATTTCACGTCGTGATTAAGAGAGATCGATAACCAGAACGATAACCATAACCATAGTTTCAAGTAATTTATCGTCGATCAAGTGTTTCGAATTTCATTGACGGGTGCAACACCATTGACGTTTTCATTCGCGTGCCAGCGTTTGTTACGAGAACGACGTCTCGTGGCTTAACCAGGCACTCCGCATCCGTTTTACTGCGATACCGCGTAGATCCGATAACCGCGGATAATGAACTGCAACGCGAAAACGCCTAAAATAATTAGACTCTATTTAGCCTGAGTCGCCGCCAATGCTTGGCGAGCGAACGTTCACTCTCGGAAAGCATACATAGAATGTTATTCGAGGCCGATGCACCGTCTGGCGTTCCAAATGCGGAGGAGTTGCAGTCTCCCGAGCCGGTGCACGATTTCTCGTGTTTTTTCAGAAAGTTCAATGGTTTCCTGGTCGGGTTAATTAGCATCGATTTGTCACGTAATCTGTATCGGTCGACGTAGCGAGACATAGCTATACTCTTCGATCTTCTTTGAATGCCGCAGTTTATTGTTTATGAATACGTTCAATGTTTGTTGATATATATATATATATACATATATATATATATACATATATATATACATATATATATATATATATATATATATATATATATATGTATATATAATATTCTACGAAATCTGTAAACGTGATATGATTGTGATAACGCGGCTTTCAGTTGTCCCACCATCGTCGTGGAAAACAACGTTCAATTCAATGCCAATTTCTAACAATTACAAGTCACACGCTTGACTATACACGTATGCCGTGATAAACGAAGAAACTGACGTGTGTATTTATCTAGAACTGAGATAACATAATTAAGGTGTGTTCGATAATTGCCTTGTACTTTGAACCGTCGTTTATTATTCACCAGCAATTTGTCGCACGTATCGATTATATTTTTCTTTCTGATTTGATGCAAAATAATTCAAGATAAGCATTTACATTTGATATGCGTGTCGCAGTGCAACTCGTTTCATTTCTTCAGCAGTCCTTGGCATAATTATTAACGCATGATTCGATACCGACGATTGATCGTCTTTTATTTTGAAAACAATTCGTAGAATATTTGTTATATCAATAGTGATAAATCATCGGGGAAAGGATTATATCGTTCGGTTAATGTTCAATTTCAATCAAGACCCGTAGTCGTAATTTTGCAATCGTAAGATTTTATTATTCGGAATAAATTTGACGCGGTTTGTATCGTCGGTTTTATATCTCTGTTCAAAGGTTTTCATTCTCTTTATCGGCCTTTAACGCGAATTAACCCACGTCGGATCGGTCGCGTTATTCGCTGCGTTGCTTTTCCACGGCTAGATATTCTTCATTTTCATGCAATACAAATCTCATCATCGTGCTCTTTCTTCTTTTTTTCTTTTCCAGAGTTTACGCGGCTCTGTGTGATCGTTTCAATTGTCTAACAGCTTGCTAATGAGTTATTGTTGACCTGTTAATAAATTGCCGATACGTTCACGTGCAATATAATGACGAGCATCAGACAAATTCTTCGTTACGCGCGAAGACTCAGCCAGATATCGGAGAGTGGGATGAAAGTTGCAAACCGGTCCGTGAGATACGCGTCGATCCAGGCGCGACAGAAAATCATTGAGGATGAAAATGGAAAAAAAATTTTCCTGTCACCGTATGGCGAATTCACGCCCACGGAGATGCTCGCTCATGAGTTCATCTGGAAGAACAGTGAAATTTACGCCGATAAGATTGCGCTGGTAATTTTATAAATAAATAAAGCGTAAATTCTTTTTTCCTTTCTTGCTAGAAGGAGTGACAAAGTATGATTAAAAGAAAAAAGAAAAAAAAATTGGAATTTTTTTCGTATTGCTATTTCATAATCAGTCGTTGGTGGGAGGGACATCAGCAAGTCTGATTAAGAAGCAAAATATGTCGATATATAATAATCATTTTAATAATCATTTATTAAACGTTACGTGATCGATGCGATCATTGATAGTATTGATATACAGAAGTCATTATTAATTGACTACGTGAATCGAGATAATCTGCAATTACTTACGTAAGATTCAATATATTACCTGCGTATTGCAGTTCTTCTAATGCAATCGATGTTACCATTTTAGGAATGCGCGGTGACCGGAAGGAAATATACGTACAGCGAAGCAAGGGACGCAACTAATTATATTGCCAGAAGTTTGATAAATATGGGTTTAAGAAAGGGTGACGTAGTGGCCTTGGTAACACCCAATTATCCGGAAGCGATTTTAGGTGCTATCGGAATTATAGAAGCCGATCTTATTGTCACTACTGTGAATCCTACTTACACGTCCAGTGAGTACATCGGAGTAATTATTATTTCATTAATCATACAGCACGTGTATGTGTCTGTGTATCGACTCGTGTCTCGATGTGTATCTCTAATTTATTCGCTACGATTGAATCTGTTTTTGTCTTTTTCTTTTTTTTTCTTTTTTTTTTTTTAAATCATATTGCATCATCGTACAGATGAAATTAAGAGGCAACTGCAGACTGCCAATGCGAAGGCGGTCATTACAGCGGTAGAAATTGCACGGATCGTATTCGAAGCCACGAGAGATACTCTCGCATCTGGAGCACCCTTCGTGGTTATCGAGGATGGTAGCGGACCTGTTCCCGAGGGCACTGTGCCGTTTAAGGTGCGAACTAAAACTGATCAGAGCAGTGTCGAGCAGCCAGACGAATTGATTGAATTCGAATTCATAGGCGTTGAAAATACCGTATTTCGTATAATCGATACGTCGTTCGCTTGACACGTTGGCTCGAGAGAAGGAAATTCTTTTCTGTTCTTTTCTTTTCTAGGATCTCATCGCGCGAGGCAAAACGTTACCGCCTATAACCAGATATCACTCGTCACCGGAAGATGTGGCCGTTTTGCCATTCTCCAGCGGAACGACAGGCTTGCCAAAAGGAGTCATGTTGACGCACAACAATTTAGTCTCTAATATGCAAATGGTGGACTACACGTGCAAAAATAAATTGTGGCAGACTACAACCGGTAAGCGAATGTTCTCTCGGTGCAAGTGTTATCCAATTATTCGTTCGTTTAATATCGTTGACAATATTCGGCTTCGTTATTTTTCCAGCCGATTTCCAAGAAGTGTTACCCGTAATATTACCTTTCTTCCATATTTTCGGGTTTAACACTTTAGTGTTGCCGCGTCTTGCATGCGGTACAAAATTAATTACCATTCCTAAGTTCGTGCCAGAGCTATTCATTGGCGTTTTAACGAAGCACAGGGTGAGAACACCCCCATTGGGATATATTATACTTCTCCATTTAATTTTTAGCTAGAATGCGAAACATTTCTGGAAATGTTTCGCGAGTGTCGTTTCATTATTTTCTTTCCTGTTTTTTCCTCATCACGCCAGATAACGGGCCTCTTCATAGTCCCGCCGATACTTTTGTTCTTCAACGTTTGCACATTCCTCAAGAAACAGCATTTCGAGAGCATGCATCACTTCATCACCGGAGCGGCTCCACTGTCGAGCACAGACGTGGATAACTTCTATCGAAAGTATCAGTTGAACAACGACCAATTGAAAATCTGTCAAGGTACGCCACGGAATATCGATGAACGCTGGCCGTGCTTCTAAAATGTTCACTTTCGAGTCGTTTTGATACGTTCCGCGAAACTTGAGATATCCAGCGGGACACGTGTAATTTTCTTTCTTCTTTTCTTCTTCGAAAAGGATACGGATTGACGGAGACTTCGCCGGTTGTGTGCCTGGACGTGAGCGGCACGAAACCAGGAAGTATCGGGAAGAACATTGCTGGCTGCGAATTACGATTAGTCGATCCAGTTACAAAGGAAGACATTACTGATCAGGGTCAAACCGGTGAAATATGGGTTAGGGGGCCTCACGTTATGAAAGGGTACTTGAACAACGAGAGCGCCACGAGGGAAATGATCGTCGAGAACGGTTGGCTGAGAACGGGAGATATCGCTTATTACGACGAAGAGTTTTATTTCTTCGTCACGGATAGATTGAAAGAATTAATCAAGGTTAAAGGATTTCAGGTAAATGACACTTGCATCCGGAGAATTTCTAGATAATAAGTATCGACTATGTAACTAGCATTGCTAACTTTATCATTTTATCAGACGCTTATAATGTTTGCGTATCAAATGTTGTTATCACGTCTTGTAGTTTGTACCTGATAGTAATTCAGTTTAATATTGACAGAGAACCGAGGTGTTTGTAGTTGTACAATGAAATCAACGTTGTTATCAATTCTTTCAATTAGGGTCAAAGTATTCAGTCGTATGTACAAGAGTGTTCTACGTTTCTGTTTCTATGGGGAACACGGCAGTAGATGAGTTTTTTGATTTTCGAAATGTTGTTTCTTTACCGAGTTGATATTATGTGCCAGGTGCCACCAGCTGAATTGGAAGCTGTGCTAAGAACACATCCAGACGTTCAGGAAGCTGCCGTGATCGGCCTGCCGGACGAGAGATGCGGCGAGATACCTAAAGCATTCGTAGTAGTAAAAAAAGGTTCGAAAGTAAGCGAGGAGGATATCAAGGAGTTCGTTAAAGACAAAGTGTCTGAGTACAAACAGCTTCAAGGTAAAGTGATTACGTGTGAAAGCGAGGATCAACGCATTTATGAATCGATTAATCACGCGAAGCAGGTTTTCCCAAGTTGTTAAAATGACGTATATTTTATCATATTTTATTATTGAGTCTGTGAATGTTTTACATTCAGCGCGCCTTCTTTTCACATTTCTGTACAGTGCGAAGTTCGTTGGAAATTTGATGAGCGATTGCCGCGAGCGATTATGCAAAATGAAATTTTCGAAATTTCAGGAGGAGTCACGTTTGTAAACGATATACCAAAGAACGCAAGCGGGAAAATTCTTCGAGCGAAACTGAAGAGTGATTACGTGAAATGAAAATGGAATCTGACGCGAGGTCTCGCTCGATGATTAATGCCATATGGGATCAATTATCAATTAAGGACAGAGTACAACAAATCGTTTCTATGAAATCGATCGCCATGATAATATGAATTATATTGACTGCTACTTTGCTGCGAGACTGTGGAAGTGTTAATAACGTTAATCGATCAACGACCGCGCGATTAATCGATCTCTTACGAATAATATTCCAATAGCTTACTTTTTGTTATACATTTGCTTTTCTTTTTTTCTTTTTTACAACTTTAAGGAAGCGGAGATAGAGAAAGTGAACAACGATTTTAATCATTATAGAAAAAAAAGGAAGAAACATAATCGCGTATGAGCGCGCTTTCAAAAAAGGAATTTGAAAGATTTACGCGATTACGATTATTTTTAACAGCATTTGACATATTATAGTTTCATCCTATAATTATGGTGCTATCTGTAACAACGCAATTAATTTTTAAGGAGAGAAAGTTTTGTGATATAGATAGTGGATTCGATTTTTATAAATGATTTATACTAGAAAATAACGGATACAAAAAATAAAATATTTTATAGCCGTATTACTATTAATTGTACTTTTCAATAAGTATACTCCAAACTTATTACAGGTCAACAACTTATTCTAAATAACTTATATCTATTTCTTGCTTTTGTATTCATTATTACGATTATTTGCAGCTTCATGTGATTTGCGATTATTTACTGAATTTTTAAAGCGTCGAATAAATTCGTCGTATCGTCTCAAGCAAAATTGTACTTATTACGTATATTTCATACTAACAATAAGTTCCTGTTTTTTCTAGCCCAGCACTCAATCAAGGATGCAATTCATTTAACAGAGTTTGAAGAACAGTGATATTTTCTTTGCGACACGAATGAAGTTTTACGACATAACTTCCTCATTAATTCTTTCTCACAATCCTCACTTGAGATATCGTTTCGTTTCATAAGAATTTTGCCGTGTTGAATATTATTCTGCATAGATGTGTAAATAATAATCGTAGTCATTCGAATACTAAGGTGATGTGTGATATTTCCTTCATTTATGATAATTGTATTTTAAATATATATTATATAGATGTTTGCTATTTGCGTCACAGCATTAGAAATGTATTCTTGTCGAAGGAACAAAGTCGAAAATTTACATTTTATGAATAGAATATTTTAGTTATGTATTCCGAGTATTCGTTAAATAATGAATTAAGTGAGGAAGTAAAACGAAACAATTACACAAATAAGTTAAGAGCGACTGTCCACCAATATAATATCCTGCTTTTAGAAATTTCATTGCGAAATTTAATCCGAAAAAATAAAGAAAATCTTTGTTTCAAGGTATGCTATTGCAACGCTTGTAAAACGTTTCGTAAAACCGTTAAGGATCACCACTGTGCATATAGAATCCTAATTCCCACAGAATAGTTACCTTTCACTGTTCAATATTTCCACATTGACAGACCTACTAGTGGCTTATCAAGCATTCCCTGTGAATTCTACGGTAATCACCGGTGCGTTCTGTCATCCTTGTCGGCCATTCGAAAACGTCCAAATTAAGCTACCGCATGTGAATTTCTATGAGATTGCTCGCGCCGCCATTTCATCTCTCGGAGGCTGCAACTGTGTCGTTCTGCAAATACGTCTATCGTTCGCAGAGATTTGCTTTCGCGTTTCGCTTCGAGCCTGCTAGACAGGTAAATGTTCCTGGGATCGAATCGACGTTCAGAATAGGCAGGAGGAGATGAAGCCTCGAATTGAAGCAAACGAGCTGCTTTCCACCCTTAATGCGTGTGTTCCGAGTGCGCGTGTCTCAACCTCTTGGCCGGTCCTCGCAATTCTGCTTAATCCTGTTCGCGGAGTTCGTAATGCATTGACTTCGCGCCAAAATTGGAAATAAGCTGAGTTTTCTTCTCCTCGATCTCGAGGAGATCCTCAAAGATTCGCAGTTCACGGGATGGAAGGTTTTCGTAGAAAAAGTAAGAAAAGTTCGTAGAGTTTCAGGATTTTTCTGAATTACGAAGCGATCGGAAACCAAAGCGGACCATCAGCTAGTTGAGCGTTAGTACTGAATTTGAGCATACTACTTTTTTATCTTATAGAAGAAGATCAACATTCGTGAAGTTACAATTTGTGAAGTTAATCAGCGTGACTCTTGAGTTGAATCTAAATTATAAAGGAAATACTCGGCCTGTGTTATCGAATATCTCTTTGTTATAATTTTCTTACACGTTATTTGCCCTTCGTGACAGAAACATGTATTTCTTATCCTTACGTTACACTCACACACATACATGCACACGAAATCCCATTGCTTCCGAGTTTGCGTCCGCAGACGACAGTTGTATCTTCTTTCCCATTTGGCTACAGCAAAAAACGTTCCGGTTGGAAAATTAAGTTTTCAAGACAAGCGGCCACCGCAATGTATCGGATGTACCTCGCGCCGATCGTGAACCGTAAAATTTGTCTCTGCAGGAACGTCCGGGGAGACGATGGAGACTCAGGCGTAAACGGTCGGAATTTATTTCACGAGCGCGTTCAGCTTTCCGAGCGATTCAACCTGGGCTGCCTGGTTTCACGTCCGATAGGTGGAAAGTAGCGTTGCCTGGGCGGAAATCGACGCAAACAAATCAATCGGTGGGGAAGGGAGGCCGAATGAGATCAAACAAACGTTCAGAGAAACGCGTTTCAACGATTCGACGAGCGCCACCTTGAGCGCTACTCTCGTTTCTTTCGGCGTAGGCGTAGGAAAATGAAAAATACAGGACGATGCAGACCTACACCGCGCGTGACGCTCGTTTTTATCTTTTTTTCTCGCCTTCTGTTTCTCAGGTTGCTTCTTCTCTTTTTTTTTTCTTTTCCTCCTCTTCACTCCCCTCGTTGTTTTTATTCTCTCGACACTCTTGAGTCGACCGTAGTCACGTTCTAGTAACGACAGACGGTCTCGTTTCGCGTTGCGCGACAGTGAAAAGTTCTTTTTTTTTTGTTCTTCGTCGTCTTATTCCTTGTTAATTGTCGCTGCGCGGACAATCTGACACGATTCGTCGATGTTGTTATCGGCGAATCGTTTCAATGGACGAAACAGACGTCGAACGGTCAGTAGTAACGGCGAGAAAAGAAGAAGAAGAAGAAGAAGAAAAAAATACGGATATTAGCTGTGTTTCTCTGAGAAAGAGTGCTCTCGCTCTCTCGTGGTATATAGGTGACAAACTCTGGAGAGAATTAGTCGCGAGCTTTCGTGGTTGGAGAGAGGCATTCTTCTCGGAACTTTGTCCCGGTGGAAAGTTGGAAGTTGAATCGTTGCGAGAGAGCAGTGTTCAACGTTTTACGCAGTGGAAAACGCTGTCAGTTGGGCTTGTACTGTCTCTGAAAAGATTTATCTCTTCGTGACAATGCTTGTAACATTACCGAGTGAAAATTAGTTCAGTTTCGCTTCTCTCTCTCTCTCTCTCTCTCTAAACTTCGTTCGTCCGAGGAATCTGAAGAAAGACAAAGGGGATTAATTGGGACGGCGTGACGCGCGCGTGCAAAAAGAAGAAACAATATATATTTCATGGAATTCAATGAGAAATAATTCGTGGGACTGCACGGCGAAATTTCGAGCAGACTACTAACCAGAAATCTTCACTTTCAGGCGCGATTGAATGGAAGAGAAGGCTGCTCGTTCAACCGGATGAAACGTCCGCACAAAAAGCTTCATTTAAGCTTAAGTTCGATCGAGACGGTGCCGGTGGCGGTGTCCCGGATAAATTTATTTTAAGTGTCCTTCTGATCGTGGTGCTCGATTCACCGTGTTCGCTCAAAGAAGTAACAGCAAAGAGGAACTCGTCGTGTAAGTGTTCTCGGCGAGAATGTGGTAAGAATTCATTTCTTCGTTTCCCTCTTTCTTTTTGGTTCTCTTTATTTTTCAGTGACTCGCGGTGCTGTGCCAGAAGTGGTCGAAAGAGATGGGAGGGGGAAAAAAGAAAGAAAAAGGAAAGGAACGAAAGCTAGCAGAAAGCGTGAGAAGAAACGAGGTTCCCGGGCGCATATGAAATGCGCCGACGAAAATAGGAAGAAACATCCGTCACTGTTTTATTCTTGAGGAAGCACGGAGCCAGATGTTGCTGCAGACTTTGATTTCATTAGACCTCGAGTCTTAGCTTCTGCAATTCTCCATTTTCTCGTTGAACTTTCACTTCGGTTTGATCTAACCCCGCGGTTAGATCGTGGCCCATCTCTGACAAATATGTATAAAGTCTTGCTGAGAAAAGGAAAAACTTTCTTGCAGATACGTTGCACAGATCAACGCCAGACCAAAGTTTCAAACTGTGGAGACGATAGAAGATATAATGGAGGCTTGAAAGATTAAGAAACAAGGAAAGACGTAGAGAATGATGAAGCGGGGCACAGAAAGGAGAGCGTGAGAGAAAAAGAAATGGAGGAAGGAAGGAACTTCATACCAGCTACTTACTTTTGCTCATACCGATTCCACGATCCATGCAAGAATAATTGATAAACCTCATCCCTCTACTATCCTAATCTTTTCCTTTTGAGCTACTGTACTCGTAAATGCATCGTCCTTTTTTAATAAACTTCTAATAACTCGACAACTCGAAGGAGTTCAACTTAATAAAGACAAAGTTGAATTTTCGAGCCGAAGGATATGGCTTACGGACAATTACACCAATCTCCCCCCCTATGGTGTCATAAACGTTTAAGAGTAACGTCTGAATCCTTCGCTCGGCAACCTACCTACCTAAGAAACGAAGAATCAATTTCAAAGGCCACTAGTCGGACAGTTAATCTCTTCTCCGGACTCCATAGATCAGATCTAGGTAATAACCAGTCTATTCGGATCTACGAGCCGAATGCGAAACCTTCGTTTTATCGACTGGCAAGGGTCAATTAAATTTCACCGGAAAAGGACAGAGGGGGGGGGGTGAAAACAGAGGACGGATCGAGCGCGTATTCGCCGGAAGCGACTTCTTTTTTGGAGGGGATCGCTTTGAGGGAGCGATGTGTCGGCGAGCTTTGAGCGTGGAAAACGGGGCTGAGTCTCACGGACAGTAGGCAGAGAGCGAAGAAAATAGAAAACCGGCGTGTCAGCGTGTGACTGTGTTCACGAGCCGGAGTCTCTTTTGGGGTTGACGCCGAAAAGAGTGGAGGGTGCAGGACCACGTGGCTTGGATGGGGGGAGGGGGCGAAGGCTGGCGAAAAGTGCGGAATTGAATTTGTTGTCGGTAACAGGCAGGAGTGATGATATGGTGGCGCCATTATCAATTTGCAGGGATCAAAGGTGGTGTCACCCGACGCTAATTAGTCCGGTGCAACGCGACGGCGGACACGTAGTCGTCGTTTGCAGGTTTTCGAACGCTCGGACGAAACGTTCCTACGAAAGGCCGGCCGGAAACAATTTTTAGTGAATTTTCGAACGGCAGTTGTTGCTCGGAGAAAAACGTGTATATGATTTCTGAATTATTCGGCTGATTTCTTCGACTGCAAGGCACCTGGCTCGCGTTTTGAAAAAATTCTGATTTTCCCAGTAACTTTGATTCTCAATGATTCGATTCTGACGATATATTCGCAAATTTGAAGTTTCTCGTATTGAAATTTCCCCATTTCACTTGCAGTGAAACGTTCACGTGTGATTCGATCCACAGTTCCCAATGTAATAAATTCGTCTATTTGAGTCTGTTTTGCACGCGACACTTTGATAGAAGTTTCACCGTACAGTTCATGGAGTTTCGCCGCGACAAGGCGATCTCGTGCTTAGATAGCAAAGCGGACACAGCCACCGGAGAAATAATGGAGCAATCAGGGTGACGGAGAGCGAAACAATCCGGAATTTGTTACCTCGGTAAACTCTCTTCTTTCTTGTTTTTCAGCCTGCTAGCTTCGGCCGGAAATTACAGCATGGCGCCCTTCGATTTCTTCCATCTCCGGTCGAGATGTGACCGAGTCAGTGTGTGTGTGTGTGTGTGTGTGTGTGTGTGTCTGAGTTCACGATTCTAGTGGCCGGGATAAACCACCGCTGCACAATCCAAGGAATAACGATAACGTGGACATCGGAGTCGTATCCCGGGGTGAAACTCGTGCCTCGACTTTTCTCCTTCGTTCCTCCCTTATCGGTCTCGCGCCAGTGACTTGTTGTTTCTTTCTAAGCGATACATTTCCACGGTAGATAATCCACCGGTAAACTTGATCAATCGCTCGATCCCTCGTCCTGATTATTTTACGTCGCGCGTAAAGCATTACTCTCATTCGAAGAGCCGTCGTAAGAATCGCGTAAGATTAATATTATCGATCGTCTTGTTCAAGCCAAGTGGTATTGTTCTGGGAAATTTTTCAAAGAAAATGATCACTCGGGGTATCGATGGTCATTTATCACTAGCCTGTTGGACGATATTCAGGCGACGTTTTGGCGATTCGCGGGCTAAGGTCGAACTTTCCGAACACTTTGCCTCTGTCTCTCTCTCTCTTAATAAATCAATATTGACAGGGACGTTGTATTTTCCTTTTACGGTCTTCCAGACGATCCCGGCGAATATCACGTTCCATCTGTATCGCGTTTTCCCTCGCGCGTTTCTTCTCTTATTATATCCAACCAGAGCAACCGGGCAAATGAAATTTCGAAGAAGGCAAACCTTCTCGACGTTTTTCCTTTTTTCCCCCCTTCTTTTTCCCTTTTTTTTTTTTCTTTCAATGACGACACGCGCGTTCCCATAATTTCCCACTCGCCGGAAGACATAGCGAACTCCTCCGGGGAATGCGCTATGTATAAACGCGAGGCTGGAATATTAAGCGACGACAGGAACGATGGGCAACGTTCGTCAGCGACTTGTATTAATTTTCATAATTGCAATATTCGGGTGAAAACTGCGTTTGTCAGCGACAGGTCGATAATAAATTACCGTCGCACGAGGCTGAGATTATAGATAGACGGTGCGAGTTTTTGCGGATCTTCCCGGTGAATAATTAATTTTCAGCCAGAGAGAGAGAGAGAGAGAGAGAGAGAGAGACAGAGAGAGAGAGAAGGGGGCAGAGATGTACAAGCAAGGTTTTAAGAGCGTTCAATGAGAGAGAGATGGTTAACTCATTCCCGTTGATGCAAACGGGAACCTCACTAATTCCAGTTGGCCCAACTTTCACGTCGTTCTGCATATAATTTGCGACTTCATTACTTTCTCATCCAACTCCGCGAAATTTGCATTGTACAGCGGCGGCACGTTGAAATTAAACGAATAGAAATATTTCCGCCCGGCCATGTTGCCGGACCATGCATGTATGTGCGGGTGCCTGTCCGATGTTGTTGAAAGTTCGACGTTGCCGAAATTTCCGCGCGTTCGAACCAGCGGCGTAATCATAAATCTGAACTTTCTGCGATCGCGTGATATTGCTTCACAGTAGGCTGAAGCTTGGATCGCGATTCATCTCGATTCGTCGAACACCGTCGGGAAACGAACAATTATCTGATCGTTTGATTAATTATCTGATTGATTAATCATCTGACTGAATGATTAATTAATTACCTGATCGATTGATAAATCATCTGATTGAATAATTATTCGATCGATTGATTAATTATTATCCGATTGATCGGTCATTTGACCGATAATTTTATTTACTAAATTACACCGATTTACAATTAATTAAATTAATTAAATTGATTGGATCGATTAATTAAATCGATTGAAGCGATTAAATTGATTGACTCGATTATTTTACTTGTTTGAATCGATTAAATTGATTGAGTCGATTAAATTGATGAATTAAATTGATTGAATCAATCGACTGAGCCAATTAAATCAATCGATCCAATTAAATCGACCGAATTAATTGGATTGATTAAATTAATTAAATTGATTGAATTAAATCAATTTAATATAATTAATAATTTAACTGATTCGATTAATTATCTTATTGATTGATTAATTATCTTGATTAATATTACCTGATTGATGGATTGATTAATTATCTGATCGGTTAATTACCCGATTGGTTAATTATCTGATCAAGAAGGAAACGCGAAAACGGCACTGCCAATCAATATCGCTTTGGATCTCCGGCTAACGACTCGAGTGGAAAATCACCGCGCGTCGTCACTGACTTGGCAACAATACTTTGCCATCGAGCCAGCGAAAATATTTTTTTTTTCTGTCGCTCTCGGTCTCTCTCATCAGCATCGGGGGCCATCGATGGGTCACACGGGTGGAGGACCGTTTCATTACCGTGCCATTGTGTCGCCGTGCTTTCGCCGCTCGGCCTGTCGTTTCATTTCGAAAGCGCGACGCAACGATCCCCTTTGCCCTGAAATTTCGCTCTAATTGCAGACAAATTAATGTAACCGGATGAGCACGGTCCGCGGCGTTGATTGGTACGTTCGCCACGTATCCGGGAACGCGGCGGATCGCCAGAACGGAAACTGCCGCGCGAAACGTCTGTCGTTTTTGCACGTCTCTGCTCGTCCCTGCTTGTCTCTGCATCGCTCTGTCGTCGGGGAATTTTCAAATTTCAAAGCTCGAAGCGAGCCGTGCCGTTAGTTTGCACAAATCTACATGACGAATTGGACGAACTTCTTGGGAGGAGGATAGATCTCGGGGAACAAATGGTTCGAACAAAGATAACCGGTGCGGAACGAACGAAACGCGGGGTAATATTTCCTTTTTCTCTCTCGCTCGGAGAGAGTATACGAGGATAGTCGCAGAGGAGAGATTCGATCGTTGAAATGGAATTAGATCTCGGCGACCGGGAGCAGCCTTTCGAATTAAGAGAATTCGCTGCGTCGCGTCGCGTCGTGGAAATCGTCGTCCCTGCACCCTCGTTTATTTCGCGCTATCGATACACACGGGTAACGTTTGCATTCCCCGAAGTGGCGCGCGTCGCGCTACGCGAGACGAATACCGCAGAGTATCCACCGAGACAAATTGATTTGATTTGAAACGAGGGAAAGGAAGAGTCGACGAAACAAAGACGAACAGAGTGGCGCAAACGTGTCGCGCGACGTTTCTTCGAACGGGAAGAAATTTTGAAAAAAAATTTTCATTTTCGCGACGATCCGGAATCGTTTCACGTTGCTGTTAAAAAACAAACGTAAGTGCAACGACGACGGAACTTTGATACCGGTTCGTATTAAATTCTCCAGTGAATTCCTTAGTCGCGTAGAAAGGAAATTGCGGATCTCGAATCGACCGGCGCGGCGCGGCCGTCGTCAGAGGTTTAAGGGTCAACGTGACGTCACAGAATGGACCGGAGCAAGACGATGGACGAGTGTACGATGAATAAATCACGAGGACAGTGACACGAAACCGGCGAGATGAGTGGCCAAGATAGTGGGACCGCTCTATTTTTGAACCTGGTTGGACCATCCTCTCTCCACTGATCCACTTTTTTTATTCCCCGCGCAATTATTCAGCCGAAATCTTCCGGACAAATATGTACATACACCTTTATTTCTTTGGTCCGTTTCCGAGGATGGGGGGGGGCTAAAATTTTTCACATGTTCCGTTTCGAGGTAGCAGCTGTCTTCTGCTGAGCAAGCTGATTGCAAATTTCAACGAACGCCAGCCGGTTGTCGAAATCGTCTGGATCGAGGATATGCGGAATCAAGCAACGGAAAGGGGTGTTTCGCGAAATAACAGCGACGATTAATAAATTCCGCAGTCGAACACGTCGAGGTATGCGTCGCCGTTTAACACGGAACGGAACGTATTTCCTCCACGCGGCAAGCTCGCCTCAATAGCTTGACGTATTCACGTGAAAATCAAGTTATCGCCGGTTTGCAATTGGCATTGAATAACATCGCAGGCAAACGGCGTATAATCAACGAAACGTTTAAGCAAACAGTGGTAGCCATCAGAGGCAAACGACCTCGTACTCGCCTGTGGCGGAGAAAAGAAGGAGAAAATCAATCGGACACGATTGTAACACGTGTCGCTCCGGAGGAAATCCAGCGAGCTTCGATATCGATGACGTATTTCAAAGTAGCTTTTCCGCGGTGTTTAGTCAAACGATCCGTGTTTCAAAGGTAAATTTTTATCTCGCGCGGGTTCCGCAAAGTCACGGGCGATGTCGAGTGATTGACCCACCTGAGAGAGAGAGAGAGAGAGAGAGAGAAATTACAGTGTTGTAGCTGCAGCTTCCTTGGCGCACGATCGCGCTTCATTTC
Source organism: Tetragonula carbonaria (assembly GCA_032399595.1). Classification (NCBI taxonomy): domain Eukaryota; kingdom Metazoa; phylum Arthropoda; class Insecta; order Hymenoptera; family Apidae; genus Tetragonula; species Tetragonula carbonaria. Next base: position 8,139,499 of record JAUCRC010000014.1, read on the forward strand.
GTTTATTAAACGAAATAAAATGGTCATCCTTCTCGGAGAGAGAATCCCTGCGACACGTACATCGTTCGAGTCGATATAGGAACTACGGGTTTAGCGTTGGCACCCTGTTCTGCGACAGCGTCGCAGTATATACCCAAGTTGGCCGGATATTTCCGACTGGATATTCCTTCCGGTGTGCGTCACGGTGACCGAGCGTGCTTCCCTAGCCGTGCACGCTAAATCATTGCTAACGCGCCTGTCACGGCTGGACCCCAAAGTTATGGCATTCGATGCGGAGCAACGCTCGCCGGTTCGTTACAATGTACGTGATCTTCATACGTGTGTGTGTGTGTGTGTGTGTGTGTGTGTGTGTGTGTGTGTATAGAAGCGCCGGTGGTTTCACAGTGTGTTTGCAACGTTTCGCCGGTTGCGCTCCGAGTGTCTCTGCGGCAGGGGACCGAAAGGAATCGATCTGGCGAGATAGAAACTCGGCGACTGAGATACGCACCCTTCAACGGTTCAACGTACTTTGAGAGAAAGTTACTGCTACAGTCGCTTGTCACGAGAACAAGGAGGAAAGTGTTCGTCGAGTGTGTTAGATGCGTCGGGCGAGTTAGACGCTCGGGGACTCTTCTTCTTTATCCGCGACCCAGGAACCGGTTTCCAGCTCGAGAGACGAACGTCTCTGAAGCTGAACCTCTTCTTCCTCTATTCCTGCTTGTTACGATGCGCAATAATTTAGAGGATATTCATATTCATAAATGGCGCATGCATATTCGCGATATATTTCCCCGCGGTGCTTGCTGCTGCGCCGGTAAAGTGTAAATTATTTTCTAGGCGAATTGAAAGCTGCCGCGAGAGGCAGTTGGCTTCGTTGCCGGGCAAACGCGGCACGTATCGAGCCCTCGCTCGAGAAGGGCAGGATCGTCGATTTCACGTGGCCAGCTGCTTGACCTAATGCCGCCCTTTCGCGGTGTCGTGAAAAGCTCGTCGTTTAGCTCTCGAGAGCTATATTGTTGTTTCACGTAGCAGATTCGAATCTGAGACGACGAGTAAAGAACGCACAGTTCGTCCAACAATTTTCGATCTCATATAGAAATTTCGAAGATTATCTCTTTTAGCTATTTGAAGTGCTAGAGGAAAATTCTGTGCTCCTTCCGATGTCTTTTTTTTTCACGTTCTTTCCGACTGTTTCTCTTCCGACAGTTGTGCTTTCATATGCAACACATTCGAAAGACCGTGCCGACGGACTTTAATTAAAAAAAAAAGAAACATGGAAAAATAACCGACCGATCCGCTTGCAGCGATTCAATTTCTGCAAGTAAGTTGTTTGCACTTGAGACGTTGAATATTAATCGCGCGCACGCGAAATGAAACGAAGAAATTCATAGAGAGTGGCTATGAATTTTCGCTTGAGAAGAATCTCAAGTCGGGTAAAATATGAAAAAAAAATGTCGAATGTAACAGGGAAAAATCTTCATCGAAGATTCAATACGTTCCACGTTTCTATAGACGATAGCTAAAGAAATTGGAATCTAAGAAATAAATAATTCGCTTAGTATATTTCTGCGAATGTGAAATGCACGTGAGATGCTTTCAAATTCCCCCCCCCCCCCCTTCGAAATCCCACTCGTCAGAATTCGAGCAGAACTCGATATCTTCGAAGAGTCCTCCTTCCAGAACCAGCGGTGTTCTGCTAAGCAATTTAACAGTGACATCGATCCCTCGAAACCAAGTTGGGAATCCAAGCTTCGGCAAACCGGAGGAGTTGATCTTTCATTGTGTTTTTTCCCTTTTTACCGTAGGGCTCGCACTTCCGACTCGTTTTTCGCCCCCTCGCGTTCCTCTTTTCACCAAGGCAGCCCCAAGTATCTCGTCTCGAATTCTACCGAACTTTTCTCCGGGCATATAGGTGATCGCTGGTCTCTTGGATCCAATAAATCGCCGCTGTTCTTCCACCCTCAGGCACGACTCCTCCCCTCTTTCTCTCTCTCTTTCTCTGTTCCTCTTCCTTCCACTCGTGGCTTATTTGCGCTTTTTGTTCGTTTCTTCCATCGAGTCTCGTTTCTATCCGCGGCTCGATTATACTCGCTCCGGCGTCTTCTTTCGCGTCCTCCTCCCTCCGCCCCCCCCGTCTTCGTTTCGTACCCGCAGTCGAACTTTCGCCGGCGAACGGGTTGGCATTTGCGTCTTTGTTCGAGGTGAACAGCTTTCGCGTCGCGTCGGCAAGAGAAGGAGGACCCCAGCGAAAGGATGTATCGAGGGTGGAAAGTAGAACAGAGATGGGAAACGCGTCGGGGAAACAAAGAGCGAGGGGTGGCTTAAAGAAAGTAAAGAGAGAGAGAGAGAGAGAGAGATGATCCCGCACGGCGAGAGAGAAGGGTGGCATGGTCGGTAAGAAAGACAGAAGCGAGAAGAGAGTTCTCCGCGTGGAAAAATAGAGGAAAGCGAGAGGAAAAATGGGGGAAGAGATACGGTAACGCCGAGGAAATATAAAAAGGAACAATAAGCGGGAATAAGAATATAGAAGACAGGAGGGTGGAGGGTAACCGAAAGTAATCAGAGAGGTTTGCGGGGAAAATTCGTTTTCTGGAGAGAACGGAACGGCACAAAGGATCGAAAAACAGTCGAACGAAATGATCCATTGAGAAGGACAGGAAAGGGGAGAGATGGCGTGCAAAGGTCAATAGTCAAAGGAGATTCCAGAGAGACAGAGAGAGAGAGAGAGAGAGAGAACGTTAAAGGGAGAGGAGGAAAAGAACACACGAACAAAGATAAATTAACGAACAGAGTTTGATAAAAGCAAATGAAAGAGGGAGAGAAAGAGGTCAGTGGAAAAAGTGCCAAGCAACGAAGAAACGTCGGTAGAGGAGGACGGTAAGAAGACGGCGAAGAACGTGATGAACAAGAGGAAGAATGAAGATGAAAGACGGGTGCAAAGGGTGCAGAAGAGAAAACGGAGGAAGAACGGAATGGGTGGATGGAGGGTAGCTACGAAGAGAGAGAGAGAGACCGGAAAGGAATAGAAGGAAAGAGCTTGCCGTTGAGTGGCGCGACAAGGAGGGATTGAGAACGGGGTTGAAAGTGGGGGGAAGCCGTGGAGAATCAGCGCACAGCTACACCCCACCGTGACGGCCGCGGCAGTCAGTCGTCCGCGCATCTTCGTTCGGTGAGGGTTTCGTGTTCGGTGGTGATCGAATCGTTCGAGCTTCCCGTACCCGAGTGTGGAATCATCAGATTGTCATTCATCGATCAGCTGATCTCTGACTGAGTGGTGCGCCGACCTGTGGCCGTCGATCGCATCCTTCTGCCAGTCGACGACGACCTTCGACCTTTTCTTCCTCCACCGAGCTCTCTGCCGATCGGTGAGTCGAACCATCATCTTTTTTAGCCTCTTTGCAAGCGTTCGATATTTTCTGCGTCACGAGACTTACTTTTCCCCTCAATGTCACGAGTAACGACACTCGCGGGCGGGCGAGAGTTAGAGTTAGAAGTTAGATTGAACTTGAGATTGAATAGGATTAGCGTTTTACACACGTTGTGTGTTTCACTTTGTTGAGTTGAAGAAAATCGTCGTGCATGCTTCGCCCGAGAGTGTCGAACGAAGGGCGGAGGAGGAAAGGGAGAGCGTGGTTGAAAGTTAGCGGCAACATGTTTGTCTGTTGGTTGGAACACGGAGCACCAGCTTCACCGTGTTTTCTTTCCTTTCCCTCGTTTTTCATCGGCGTGCGAGAGAAGCAATCGATACCCGATTCTCGAGATGTAACCAAGGACGCGCCGCGGCTTATCCGCAGCGACACGTTAAAAATGAATGGATTGCGTGTCATAGATTTTGTTTAACTTCGCTTCTTCCAATTCTTTGCCGTTTTTGCCGTAAATAACGATGGAACGTTGACAAAAGTATCCGAAGTGTCCTACTCTACCGAAAGATATATGTATTTCGTCGTCTGTCTGTAATCGTTCGTATATAATCGAACGTATATATCTTCAAAGTAAGCACGTCTACCACCGATTAGACAATATGTTTTCAAAAAATTCTCGGAAATTCGTCACGGGAGAATATTGTTTGCACGCTGTAACAACGTTCGCTAAGAACGAACGATGTTTACTGGCGAATTAGCAGGGACGTATACAAGTTCAAGGATTTCCTAACTTCGCGAGAACAGGTTTGTGTTGCTCGCGTAATCATACCGCGCGAGGCTACGCTGGCCTCTTTCCTCGTTTCTATCAGTGCGCACAACGTGATCAATACTCAATTTCTACGCGTAATCCATTCATTAAATTACACAAACGTATAGAATTAAATGGCCTGGTTCTCTCACACGCGTTACAAAAGCATTCGTTATTCTTTCTCGCTCGTTGCGCGCAGAAATTAGAATCCTTTCTTCTCGGTGATAACTGAACGATTTCGCGGCAATAACAGGCAGTGCGTTATCGCAACAGTCTTCTGAAACATCTCTTCACGTTGTTTGCAATCCCTTTTACGACGCGAATCGGAGTATAATTCCCCCGTATAATTTCGAGCTCTTTACAGTTTCTCCGCAGAATTACACCGCCGTCTCTTTCGCAGTGGCGAAACCATGCTTTTGCCTCTGTGTTCGCGAAACACGCGCGGCCGGGAATATTCGGCGAAATTGATGCGCGAAATTTCGGTCGGCATCGAGCCGTAAAAGTCATTGTAATTTCTAGAAGTTGGCCACCACGTGCAACCTAGACTAACGAGCGATCCCTGGCTCGGGTCAAACTTAACAGGGAAACTCGGTTCCTCGCGCTTGGAACCGCGACAGCGATCCCCTAATTATTTCAAATAGAAACCTCCTCTTTATCTTTCGCTGTAATATCCTCGAGTTTAATTATGTTTCGCTCTTGTCCCGCTGTTCATGCAGCGGCCCACGAAAATATTGCAACATTTACCGCGGAAGATTTTTATACACGTTCTTGTCACGCGAAACATCTTGAAATTTCATTCAGCACCACGACGAGGATATAGACGGCATAATTTTATAGATTTTATAGATCAATCAGCACGATTAAGTTAGGGCGTGTAATAAGTATTAAAGATCGTCACATGGAGTACTATCAATGGACCGCGGCACTTTTTATGCACTTACAAAAGACGAGAAGATATTGGAAAACGTGTGAAACGTTCAAGATCGATTTCAAATCAACGAAACGAACGAACGAAATTTCCACTTAAAAATTGAAGCAGCTGGCTGTCCAAATATTTTTACCACCCGTGCAAAATGTCCCGTCCAGTATCGAATATTTCGCAATTTTTGCATTGCAAATGTTTCTAGATTTATTTCAGAATTTATCAATGTAATCTAGATGGTTGAAATTGAAATTTCAAAACGCGGAATGTAAAACGCAGCGTCTGAAAGCGCGTCGAATATTTTCGCCAGCTACTGTGCTCGATTAAACGAACATTCTCAGGTTTGTATTAATTATATCTCTCAGATTTTCGATACGCGGAGCGCCACGATGCCACCAGTCCCGAACTCGTACAAATTTGCGGCCGTATTAGTTTCGGGTCGCATGGCTATCGTTTATAATCAAACATATATGTGTAATGTTGGATAACGTAGAACAGTGGCGGCGTCAATTTGACCGACGGTGTTCATCCATTCGAAACTAACGGTCCGTGCTAATTTTCCCATTGCCAATAATCGTTTCGCCATGAGCATATTTGCCATTCATCGTGAAATGGTGCATTGTAATCTACAATCATTGCTCCGGAATATATATATATATATATATATATATATATATATATTCTCGTTGACTCGATCTATCGATCCTCGAAATTCGGTTTGTCCTCCACGGACAGTTTCTTTTTTTTTTTTTTTTTTTTTTTTTAAATTGTTCTTTTACATTCGACGCGAGAGCACACTCGAGACGGTGACAAAAGATGGTGGCTCTTATCGAGGGTGTGAAAATTTCTCATAAGGGTTGAAACACTGTAACCTGCTGACCTCAGATCGTAAAGATGTCTGAGAGTAAAGGAAGTCACATTACTTTCATGTAAACGAGAATCACCGAGTAAGAAAATTGAGTTTTCCCCTTTTAACGAATCGTTCGTCTCTTTTCCCGGTGGTTCGTCATTTTTCCTTCGAAATGTAAAATGTAACGAAATAGTAAATAATTACCCCGAACAAAATTCCAATATTCTATTTGATAGGTGAATTATTTCCAAACGACGGCTCGAAATAAGAAATAATAAGCCTTTCGTTATCGGAATGGAAGTTCCATCGTGTCACGACAGAAAAGAATTCTTACTCGGATAACATCGTAAAAATTGTACTTAAATCAAAGTTTTTATCTCGATGGCGCGCGGTCCTGTTTCAAAGATACTTCCGTTTGAAAATTTGAGCAACGGAGCTCAGAATCATTTACTCTACGATTCAAATTTACGCTTGATCGTTCCCGTTGCTTTTGAGATTGGAGTTTGATCGTCGATTCGTGCCACGTGGTTATCGTAAGAATCGTTGGCGATCTCTGGTTAAATATCGTCGTTCCCTTCTTTTCTTTTTTTATGGCCAAGCTTGTAAGTGCCTCGTGGAAAGAAGTTTCCGCGTTTTATGTAACCACCCTCTCGCCAAAACGTGTACGAAGGATCTAATGAACGGTTCGTACGAGGGTCGAATCGAAAAGTGAAGTTCAGCTTGGTTGTCGCCTGGTGGAAATTGTTCTTGAGTTATACCGCGTTCAACTATCTCTCCTGCCTTACGGTCTACGGGATCTATGTACCTTGAACTTTTCGAAGTTTGCGCCCGACGTAGGAAGCGTGACGTGGTGAACAAGAAGTGGTGATCAATCGGTATTAAGGTCGGGGCTGTTTGACGAAGGAGTTGCTGTAAATGAACATGTCTGAACCGAAATAGCGATAGATTTCAAGGAGGCTGGCTGAATGCAACGACGTAAATGGCAGACCGTTGGAATGAAATGGCGTGTAGCCTAAGAGGATAAGAGTTCGCTTATAGGCAAAATAGTTGGGCTCCCTTTTACAATCTTGGGATCACTGATAGATCGTGCGATTATTTTATATTTAATTTCATTTACTTTTACTTTTGATGCGCACAATTTTACTTTTTATCACAGTCCGTTTCTAGATGGCAGATTTTTAAGCTGACTCTTGTTTTCTTCAATATTTATTGCTTACGTAGTACGTAAGTGTTCAGAGGAAAGTAAATCTACGCAGAGAGGAAATGTTGTTTAATTTCCGATATTTTTTATTAAACCGTCATCGATGACAGAACCTTTACACGCGATGCTCAACGTGTAACTTTCTGTTTAATTAGTCGAAGATCGATGGCCATAAATATTACCACGAAGATTTTATTCGACGAAGATACTTTGTTATTGCACGTTTGAATTTTAATGAACACACGCGCGTTGTTCTCCGTGCATGCTCTTATTATAACGGGAAAGGGAGAGCTTCTGCATTGAAAATGAATACACTTTCCGCAACGAACATGATACGGTGCGTAATTTTTCTCTTATTGCGGAGAAATTGAATTTTTTAAACATCCAGCGTGTATAACGTTACAGAGTAACTGACCGCCATTCCTTTTCCTCTCTCTTTCGCTCTTCCTCTTCGGTGTTCGTCGTCGCATCGTGCTTTTTTACAGATAAATATTTTAAACAAATATACCACTGTTATGAGTCAGGTAGTTACGCGGGTATTAATGACAAATTGCAAGATTTAAAATTTATAGGTAACTTACTGAAACGTACGCGTGGTTTCTATTGCACGACGTGTGCCACGATTAATTTTTTGACATTCTGCGTAATGGGAACGGACGAGAAAGGTATCTCCGCGTTTATACGTGGAGAGAGAATCGTGGAAACATCTTTGCATTCGAGATAAGAGATCTTGCATAATTTCCAGTGAGAAATTTCAAACGCTTCTTTGTTATCTCTTTTTCTTTTCTCTCTCTCTTTTTTCTCTTTTTTTTTTTTTTTGAAAAGAACACTGCGATAATAGTTGCGTTGTTCGTCACTCTCCAAACACGGCCAGACAGTCCCGTAGATAATTTCAACTTGAAGCCCATTTAGAAATCTTTCCGCTGTGATTTCCCGACCGCTTAACGCGCCATTCTTTTTCATCCTTTTGTGTTCATGTTTCTCGCGTGGAACTGCCAGCTTGTAACTGCTGGTTATTAATATCATCAATGGTGAACGCCGTTACTCGAGAATCAACGATGATAAATTCACGTAGGGAATTTGTCGGAGTTTTCGCGTTCGGTTGACGATCGATGTCGGCAGATCGAGCGAAGATGAGTTCCGTTTGATTCTATCGCTACGTTGAACGTTGTTTTCTCGTTATCAGAAATTATAACCATTTTTCCTATTCCCGGTGAAATAATGCCCCGCGAAACAGATGATACGAATTTAATGCATTTTCATACGGCCGACATGGTATTTTGTTCGTGTGCCATTTTTCGATGAAAAATTTCAGGCATGTTATTCGTTGGATCACGTGAAATATGTTTCATTTACTTTACACGGCTTTCTCTCTCTTTCTCTCTCTTTCTCTCTCTCTCTCTCTCCTTTTTTTCATATTTCACGGTTATAAAATCACGTTTCGTCAATTTTACGAAAATTGTAATATAAAATCGTTGCTATCGTCGGTCATTTGTGGTTCACGAGGAAAAAAGCAACCAAAAAAAAGAAAGAAAAAAAAAGAAAAAAAAGAGAAAAAAATGTTTAACATCTCGGGAAATTGAACGTTTTCCAACCTTATTTCGCTGCATAAATTGCACCATCTACTTTGGAACACGCCGTAGGACACAAAATAGCATTAAGAGCTCACCCGGCAGGAAGAAAATTGTTTTCGTCGTATTTTCCACTTTCGATGCCATAAAGTGTCGCCGAGCGGACGGTTGTTCGGAGGCTGAACAGAAACAAGAGGATCTCTCTCTCTCTCTCCCTCTCTCTCTCGCTCCGTTCAATACTCTCGGCTTATCCAAAAGTCAAAAGTCAAAAGTCACGATGGATAGGCGAGGTGGAGAAATAATTTGTCGGGTGACGGTGTGGCGTAAAACGCTGGCTGAAGTTTCGAATGAGATTCGAGTGCTCGCGAGGCCGAAAGTGCACGCGACAGTTGTAAAAAGAGCCATGGAATAAGAAACGAATGCAAAGTACCACAGAGAGACGAGAGGTCGTATCCAAAGATTTACCGTGCAGAAACCCTCGCTTGCTGTCCGTTTGTCTGTTTGTCCGACCCCTCTTGACGAACCCCTCCCTCGTTCCACCTCTCTTTCCCTCGGTGGCGTACATTTATGTTATGCAAATGCGATTCTCTTGGTCCGGGGAAAGAGGAATATAAGTGTACGTAATACGAAAGAGGGAGAGACGATAGAGAGAAACAGCAACACCGTGGCCATTTGACGCGTGAGAAATAAAACGTACGAGTGATGGTTTGACTTATTCCGAGATTTTTCAACGTTACGTCTCTCCTCCGGAGAAATTTGCTCTTAAAACGCGCGAGGACGGGTATCCATGGCTGCGTTTTTCATCCCCTCGACGTTTCCATCGGTGAACATTCGTTTCTCCTTCAGGATAAACGTTTCTTCTACTTGCTTATTTATTTATTTATTTATGTACGTATTTATTTATTCCGGACTACGCGGTATTTTCCGCGAGACGTTCCTGACTCTTTGGTGGATCTGATCTCTCTTTTTTTTTTTCTTTTGTCGCGACAGCGAATGATCGCCTCCTCTTGAAATTTATTTCTCGGCAACTGGCTGTAAATCGATAGGTGGAAAATTGAATCGTAACTCCTTGAAAGCTTACGGACCAGAGTGAATTTCAGTTTCAGGTGAAATCCTACGAAGCGAGCAGCTTGGAAAAGAAAAAAAAAAGAAGAAGAAACGTTCAATCTTTTTTGGAAAAAGGGACGACTGTTTGATAAAATAGTTTCGTCGGTTCGTTCGAACGATCGTGATCCTCGAGGAACACAGTTACAAATCGAAAGGTTAGAGGGGAGTGCCGGTTCGGCAACCGCACCACACGGTTAGACGTCACCAGCGTCAAGCGGGAAACGGCCGGTTTAAAGTGGAAGAAGCAATTTGCAGGCCACCGCCTGTGTATTTCCATACCTGTCAGAAGCAAGCTTGCTGCTTACGTCACCGTATGATCGTGATCTTCGACCCCTGGTCCGCTCGACCGTTTGCTTTAAATACGACCTGAATAAAAGATGCACGGGCGAGCCGCGTGGGTCGTGTATGAAAATTTATGAGATATACGGCCGATGACGGGACGCCAGACGATTAAGTAATTCAAAAAAAAAAAAAAAAAAAGAAAAAATAAAATAGCCATTTATAAATATTCAGCTGCTTCTGTTACCATCGCGACGAATCGTTTCGTCGCAAGAGCCAAAAGAGTCGAATCTCGAGAGCTGCTTTCTTATTATTATTATTTTTTTTTTTACTTGGAAAAGGAACGAATTACGCAATAATAATTCGAATTAATTTTCTCTTTAAAGGAGATCAAGCTCTTTCTCGATCGGATCTTCTCTCGTCTGTTTGACGTTCCTTTTCGTTGATTTTCTTTCATCCTCGTCGAGAAGGACACGATTTTTACGCTTTATTTATTCCCTTCCCGAAAGAGTGTAGAGACTTTGTGGATGACTTACGGCTTAATCATTATTCTTCGGTGGCAAATCTCGATTGAGATTTAATCAACCCAATTCGCCGAGAAAGATTCATTTTTCGGCAAAAGGTCCGTGCTTTCACATGTGCTTTGACTCTGATTCCTCGCTTGATCTTCGACTTTTCAACAGACCTCGTCGAGACGACAAACAGCGGAAAAATGTTGGAAAATTAGCCGTCTCGTTCGTCCTTCACTCGGATTCAATCCCTGAAATCTATGAAATCAGCGCGGCGTGTTCCGGCTGATTGTCGTGTTTCGCGGACTCGGAATCTGGCCGAAACCGATTTTCCTCGCGCAGAGAGAAATCGACGCGCGATACATCGCAGCGAGTGTGTTAGCAGCTTCTTGTCCCGAGGAAATCGGATAATCCCGCGAATTCGTTACGGTCCCGGAGGCACCTGGTTCTGGTTCTTTCGCCGCGGGTCGCCGCGGCGCGGGAATACTGATTTGCATAAATTTCCCACGGGTGAAAATGAAATTGCTGGCGAAGCGACGGGCGAGAAGCCTCTTTCCGCCCTATTTGAAGCGTGTGCTCGCAATCAGGACGCCTGCGACGTACGCGTTACCAAGCGACGTCGTTTACCGAGCTTTCCAGTGCGCTAACGCTTTGCAAATAAGTCGGACGCGGGCGAAATTTGAAGCCGTTTCTACGTTTCTACGCCCACCGGAACTCGAGCAACGTGCGCACAGGTTCATCTGGCCCCGGTCGTAAACTCGGTAATCCAGCGACGCGAGTTCCTGCAGATCCGGCCGCCTTCTTCCACTTTCCGATTGTCCTCGAGCGAATTCAGCTTCTCCTTTGAATTTGAAGAAACGTTTTTTATAGAGAAAGAACAATCTGTTCGGTGAATTGGGAAATTTAGAGTGACATTCGAAATATACAATCGCACGTGGGCTGGTGGAAATTCGCTTATTTATTTCGACGAGCATTCCTTTGTCCTTTGCGAGAATTAATTGTACGTTTCAATACAAGTTTTCTGCATTTTTTGACATTCAACGTGCATTGTACACGTATGTTATATATTACATAAAACGTAGACGCGCACGTCAAGTTCCTTCGTACGTGCAACATTCGATTGACTGTATGCAGTTGCCGATGTATTGTACAAGCGAGAAATTACGAACAACGAAGAGAACGAGTTCGTACAAACTGTTCGTTCTCACGTGCTTATATACGTGTAACTTGTACATTGTAATCAGCATCGATGAAACAAATTTCGTAGCATCTACAAGGCACACGAGTGCACGAGTACCGTAGAATTCAAGCCGAGCCTTTCGAACTTTGCGCCCACGTAAAAATGTTACAAAAACGTAAAAATTACAGAACTTGCATCACACACACACATACACACACACTCGACAGAACTCGAAATATCGTTGTTCGTCACGTTCGCTTCAAAATGGGAATGAGCAATTAAAGTTATCGAGAAAGTGGGAACAGTGAACCGTCGGTGAAATGGCGGGTGAAGTTACGATATCTCGCGAGTAGCAATAGATTACGATAATACAGAAACGCCGGTCCGGAAACGTTTTCGTCTGTCGCCGACGGCTACCTGCTCCAGTTCGAAATTCCATTACGTAATTAATTGCGTTTAATATGCGCAACGGGCGTGTCAGCTCTGTGCCCGTGTAAACGAGCAACGTGTTTTCGTTAATCGTTTAAACGGGCTCGCAGATTATCTCCGCGTGCGGTTTTCATTATACGAATGGAGCGACGAGACGACGAGACGCCCAGCCACCGTCGAAGCTTCATTTTCACAAGGCATAATCCATCTCGTACACGTTTTTCCACGGCCGTGTTCGCCTGGCAAATCCAAGCCTAGGTAACGTGGAAACTCACGTGGCACGTTGCGATTTAATACTTGTCGCGGCGGGTCCGCGGATTTTGCCGGCCGTAATTGCCGGGTCGCCGGGTTTAACTCGGTTTAAAAAGCATTTCGATGTTGCCGTTGATGCGCGCGATCAGTTTCAGATTCAGAGAGGCTTCGTTCAATTTTCCAAGATCGGCGATTGGCGAAAAGCTCTCGGCGATTTCGTAGATGTTATTTTCGTCGTGTTTGTTCGTCATTTTATTTCGTCGGCTCTTCGGTCTTGAAACCGACCGCTCGAACTATCGTTTAACCCGATATGCGGTCGTATTAAGTTTATACATAGGTTGTCGTGCTGGTTGGAATTAATTTTCGTTGAACGAAACAGTGATGCATAATATGCAAGATTGTGAAGGAAAAACAAAATTTAAAATTCTTTTTAAACTTTAGATATATATTGTAGGGATATAATTTAGGTGATTTATTATATTAAATAATAAAAAAGACGGAAACAAAACAACAAATGATAAATACAAGATAGACAACTCAAACAACAATAATTCGAATAAACTTAAACGACACAATTAATATACAACACAAATTACTCTTTTGACCACACTTATTCAACACTCTTTTTCGACTCTCTCCTGACACGCACGACCTTCTTCTTTTTTAAAAAGAAAAGCGCTCAGTGCCAACGCTGTGCCTCTCACGTCATATTCATACTTTTCATTCACGCATCTTCAGCAAACAGGCCATCTACTAAAAGTAAAAATAACTAAATATATAATAATAACTAATATATAACTATATAACTATACACAATAATTTCGATACTACAATATGTAACGCAATAATATGTTTTAATATTATGTAAAAATTATATTTTTATAGTTTTCTCCGTCGTGTGGTATCTTTCAAACCAGTCTCCAATATGAAGCCCTGGTTTTCGAGAACATAATTGTCGCAAAAATAATTAGTTTAATTAGTTCTTCCGTTTTTAATTTTTCTGTTTGAACATACAGAGCAATGTTTACTCTTTACATCTTCACAGTGCAGCAATATATGTAGTTTGCCATTAAGCCTTTCCTATTTATCTGAAGACGTGATGGTGTTCCTGATTTTGAAGATATTCCGTCACGAAAATCACCTACAAGTTGTTTCACTAATTTCCGGACAAACATAAAATGTGACATAGTCGTCTTGTTTTCTGTTCTAGCTGGCACCTATTGATTGCGCATATCTCTAATCCTCAGAGAAAAAAATTTTTCTCCACCACTTACATGACTTTCTCATAAAACAATATGAACTTGCATACTGCAGAATCACCAGTATAAATATTTTCAAAACAACCGTTATCACTTTCTATATCAATGTTAGTGTTCAAATAGTCGAAATAAAATTTGTCGTCGCTACTTTCAATTTCGCGGTACGCTTCTTTCGGTAACTTTCTTCTTGCCATTTTAGAGTATTATTTTTAAAATATTTTAAGAAGCGAAAATGCCTAATTACACTGAAACACAATTTGTGAAATATTATTTCGAATTATATGTATCTCCGAAGCTTGTCGTTATATGTATGTATTATCGTTATATGTTAACATAATATAAGATCAGTATAGTTCTTTGTTGTGGCGGCTGCCGGCCGCTGAAGGCTTGAAACGTAAAATTTCCAATTAGAAATTAGCTAAAGTAAAAAAGATAGAAAACTTTAATGGTGATGCAACGAAGTACACAAGCTTTAATCTATATATTTCAGGACACGATCATTTGAATCTCTAAAAATACAGTGTTTTACCTCTGCAAGGTGTCCAACAAAAACCACAAATTGGTCGTTTTTCGACTATTTTGGTCGTTGCATTTTGCAACAGTTTTGACAATCAAAGATTCATCGTGCTTTTTCGTTTTCGCGCTGTTTGCCGTTTTCGAGTTTCGTCAAACCGGATTGAAATTTCACTCGCATTAATTCTACCGCGTTCTTCGCGTACTTTCCTGTCTTCCTCTTTCTTGGCGAGATTGATAAAAAGTACAGCGGAGTAAATCATTCGTCAGGGCTTTGAAAATTCAAAGAGTTTTGTCCGGTGTTTTGTCCTCTGCCGCTCGAGTAACAATCTCACCAGAGTGTCCAAGCAGATTTTCTTCCCGAAAACTCGCCGTTTTCGTGGCGAAATTCCGAAAATCCTCCAGGATGGTAATGGAGGACGAACGCGGAAACGCTTGTTACCAACCTGTGCGTTGCCGTGGTCGTTTCGAATAACTCATTAGCATCGAGCGGGCGTTGGAGTATTCTCGTTTAACACCGCCCTAGAATGCAAGCAAGAGGGTCGAATTAATTGATGCTCTTCGGTCGCTTCAATTACGATACGTAATTACTGGTTATTCATTATCGGTTCATTTACATTCATCTCTCTCGCAGTTACTCGACGGATCGAAAAATCCAGTGCGAAAATCGACGAGCGTTATTTCAACCTCCGACAAGGAGGCTGAACTGCACGCGATGATTTCATGCTGATAAAGCTAAGTTATGGTTTTATGTTAACACATATCCGTCCGGCATTATTTGTGCCGCCATTGACCAGATGCCGGCATTTTTTTGACACTATTTGTAGAAACGATATGCTCTACATAAAAACAACCTAACTTTTAAAAAGTCATATATTTTTTAGTGAAATTTTGGGAAATGAAATAAAATGAATTTGTATTTATATGTACGCCTTTATTTTTGATTTTTTTCTTTCCGAAGTTGAATAAAAATTAAATCCACAAAAAAGTTGAAAGGAATTACTGAAAACATACTCATTATTTTTCATTAGACAAAGTAAATTATTTTCGAAACTTTAATTTTATCAATAATTAATAGTTCTTCACTTTTTCGGGTGAATTTGGCATAATTTTTGACAACAGGCACTCCTTCAAAAGGTTCCAAAACGGGTTCTATGTCAGTATCAGACCACAAGTCATCTTCAGAATCACTATCATTTTCAGAGTCATTATGTTGTAAAGGATTTAGACGTGGGCGTTTTCTTGTCACAACAATATCACTATTGTCACTATCAAAATTAGATTTTAAAAGATCTTCAATGTTATCACTGGATGTTAGACTGGCAATCAGATAAATTGTCTGCACATATTTCTTTTTCGTTCTCCATTTCAGATTTAATTTATTATTTTATTTTGATAAAAATAGGTTAAGAAAATTAACAGTAATATCCCTGAAATTTCTTAAATATCCAAACACCCAAGTGCTTAAACTTTGAATAAACTTCTTCTACACGCAGTATCGACTAATACGTTTTCAAATTAATTTTTTTTTTTTGCGTTTGCACCCTTATACGACGCAACTGAAGCTGAAATCAGTTTTTTCGTAGAATTATCTCCGTTTGGTAAAAATTACGTTTTAATTTATAAAACAGCAATCAATTATTTACTGCAATATTCAAATATTCGAATTTTCGTCATTTGGCTGCTGGTGATTGTCTGTGAAATGACGAATTTCCGTCGTGCGGACGGCATATGTGTTAATAAATAAGTTAACTCTGGCCTTGGTTACGACTTACTTACTTAAAGAGAGTTGGGGCCTTGTATAAGGGGTGGCTTCAACGCGCCGTGACAGAAACTTTTCTTGGAAACGCAACACTCTATCAACAAAACAGTTAATGTAGATTTAAATTACCATTCTGCTGGCAGATAATGGAACGAAATAAGCCTCCATGAATTGCTAGAAACAAGACACGGAGATCATTGATAAAAAAGAAAAATAATAATCAGTCAGTAAGTAGTACACAACATTTAGCAAATCGCGATCACTTTCACCGTGGATTCGCGAAAAGGACTTTTCTGTCTTCGTTTCGAAAATTCGTTTCTGTCGCACCCTGATCCTTCGGGAAAATATTATTTCGCCCGGTTGGTCGGTCAACAGTGCCGTTGTAAAAGGGATGAAACTCGCTGAACGAAAGGAACGATGCGAAGCCACGGGTGGAAAGGCTCATAGTAATTGGGCGAGGAGGCGCCAAATGAAATTGAATTCGTTGGAGAGCAAAGTGTTTTTTTTTTCTCCGGCGACGTTATTACGGATAAGAAAAGCGATGAATATACAGACGCGCGTGTGCATGGTTGAAATTCCGTCCCTCGGACGTTCTAGAATCTCTCGGTTTCGGTCGATCAGTTTAATTTGCTTTTACGAGCTCCCCTCTTTCTCGTTTCTTTCTCGAATCTTTCACCCGTCGTCGGGGTTTTCTCCGTTAATATCGCATCATTACCTTGCTTGGTTCATTAGCGCTCTTAGCTCGTTATTTCATGGAATTTCAAAACATTCTTTCGTTCAGAATTTCCTCCCCTTATTTTGGCAATGAAACACATATATTCCAAAGCGACATTAGCAGCCGAGTTACTCTTAAACGAGCTGTTTCTTTTCACTTTCCTCGCGAGGCGAAGCTGGCATCCGCGCGATGCTTCAGCCGCGGCTTTCAGCAGAGGCTTGTTCGAGCTTGAAAACGTGTTTTCCAGGGGAAAACCAGCCAACGGGGAGGAGGGGGAGGGGTGACGGCCAATTATCAAACTTGAGAAAAATCCGCGACCGGCAGCAATTACAAACATTAAACGAAGTCGTCTTTGCCGGTGGAGTTGCTGCCGAAACGCGGCCGTCTTCTCCCCTCGAGCATCCTCGGCCGGCTGTATCAGGAAGAGATGGCAATTTTACACCGGCCGGCCACGAAACGAAGAGCCGAGTTCACGGTCGTGGCGTAATTAAAGCGTCGTAATTAAACCACAGTGACCGAAAGAGTGGCCGACGATGTGGATGAAAGGAAGAGTTGAAAAAAGCCAACTCTCTCCGCGAGTGCATAACGCGAACGTTAGCGAGCAATCGAAAGAATTACTCTTGGAGCGCTGCGTGTTCACTTCACGTACACGCGACTTTCTTATTCCGCGCGAAAACTCTCGGAAAATAAGCAGAGAGAGCTTTTGATCGTTCTTGGTCGACGATCCGACGGTTTCGACCGAGGGCTGGTGTTGTTAATTGTTCGCGAGGGAGTGGAAGCTGACCGGACCAGGGAGAGAATTTTCGCGGCAGCTCGTTGCTTATGTCTGAAACGTTTGAAAAGGAGTAAGACAGAGAAAGAGGCAGTCACTTAACTGGAGGATAAACGCGCATTTTGAAGAGGAGGATAGACCGGCAATGAAAGTCGGGGAGAAAAGAAGGCCAATCGAGCTGGAATGGCAAAACGGGCGGGACGAGTAAAATGGGAGGGAGGAGTTAAATTCGCGGATCGTAAAATAAATCGGGAAAAGAGAAAGAAAGGAGAAATGAAAAGAGAGAAAACAGCAGAGAAATCGTAGGAAACACAAGAGGGAAGAGCGTAAGAGTTTACGCGGGCTTTTCGTTTATCCCTCACTACGCACAGCTTGCAGAAGCATTAGGATCGTGCTTGTAGACTGCAGCTTTTGCTCTACTAAGCACAAGAGCGCGTGTTTACCTCCTTTTAGCCTGGAGAGGCACGCTCTGGGAATGCGAAGTACCTCCATCATTTCTTTCTCTCGCTTTTCTTCCGCTGTTTAGCCGAGCTTCTCCTTTTTCTCCCCTTCACTCTCTCTCTTTCTCTCTCTTTCTTTCCCTCTCTTCGCTTGGCTGTTTCGAAAAACCTTGCCTAGGCGTCTTGTCCTGAGCTTTCCTCTCTCGCCGCTCGACGTAAAGTAGCGGCTTCTAAATGAATAATGCCGCCTGTTTGAACGACAAAATCGTCCGACATTAAACTTATACATTGTCCACACACACACACACACACACACACACACACACACACTATGCAACAGTCCATGTTATTCAGTTTTCTCTATCTTACAGCGTATTCCATTGTGTTGCACACAAAGGATGTTCTTCGTAACGAACAGGTTAATTTCGCAGAATCACGTCTCTCGGCATTCCAGTTACCCAAGAACGTTGCCAAAGATCCGACGCGCACGGCCAGGCCTTTGGAAACCGTCTTTGAACGCGAAAGATACGTACTAAAGGTCCCTCCCGGTTACTCTTTCGCCCTTTGGAACTCGCGCAACTTTTTCCTCCCTTTGCACTGGACCGGTTTCTCGTCTTATTGCCATGTTTCTTTCTCGTAGTTTTTCTTTTTCTTTTTTTTTTTTCACTGGCGGCGGAAACATCCCTCCGGGCGATCATCGTTTGTAGCCGGTGTCGAGAGCTTAATGGCGAAACTCGTTGTTATTCGTGCACGGGGGTTGAAACGGCCAGCAAGAACGCCCCTGGAATTGGGTCGCGCTCGTTTAAACTTTCATCCGGCTGAAGTTCGCCGGTTAGTCTTTTTCTGTCCGGGGCTAAGACGTCGCTGCGATACCTTGGGATTAGATGTGTATGTCTGGAATACAGGCTGCCAGCTACTGAAGGATCCTCGTCTCCGAACGAAACGGAACGCGTCCCTTTCTCGTCCCGTTGTTTCTCCTCAAAGTTCATAGAAAATTTCGAGGGATTCACCTCTCTGGCGAAAAACGTTATTCCTTTCGTCCCGTTTTGGTCTTATCGATTGGACTTAAGCGGAAGTGTCTAAATTTTTTCGACTAAATTCTCGTGTCTCGTCGTATTTAAGCTTTTTTCCCTGATCAAAATCAATTTTTGTTCGCCACGGGCGCGACAAACATTTTGTGAGACGCGTTCTCATGTCGCGTTCATAAATTGGGTAAAATTTCGTCGCCGATAATTCGTAGATGAAATCCGCGTTGCGTCGAAACGCAGTCACTTCGTGACAATCGAGTTCAGTGGATCTTTGAATTCTTCTCGCGTGATCTTCTTCGCGCGGTCGATCTGAATAACAATGATTATCCGCGCGTAAGTTGACGGAACGATTTGTACAAACTATTTCTCGCGAAATTAGGTTAAAAGCAGCTCCGGGCCAGCAAAGAGCATCATCCGTTATTACCCGAAAATCCATTTATAAACGATCGAGTCGAATAACCGCGCGATATATATATACTACACGAATAGACTTATCAAGACGGGTGTACCGTGAGAATACGTGTACGTGTAAAGGTTCCACGGCTGCACGCCAGAAATTGTACGGAAATCCCTTAATTTAGCGAAAGCTCTGACACAACTGGACGGCTTACAGAGGGATTAAAACACGTCGGGAATTTATAAAGCCAAGCCTGCCGCCAATCTCTTTCGTCGTTCGCCGTCGTTTCGCCCTGATCCTTTTAACCCTTTACCCTTTTCTGTCTGTTCGAGTCTTAGTTAAAGTTACTACCCCCCGACCCACCTAACGTAAAGAAAAGATTCTCTACGTTTGAACAGACGTCTCTCTTCCTCGATCGAACTTGCGTTCTTCTGCGAGCTTCTTTCCAATTTTCTTTCTCTACCCTTCTCTTCCCCTTCCGTGTACACGTTTCAAAAAAAGGAAAGAAATTCACTCGGTAGATGCAACTTCGTAAAAATTTCGTAAAGTTTACTTACGAAATAAAAACTCGCGGAATTGTCAGCATTGGAATAACAAAGATTCCGATAAAAGTCGATAGCCGTAAGTGATGTAAGAGCGGGTCTCGCGCGTCTGCGGCTCGGCATTTCTTTATTGCTGTTCGCAATTAGAGCTTGCCAGAGCCCCGGGCACCTGACAACAAACATTCGAAACGAGAACTAATTGTTAACGGAAGCGAGGGAAAAGTGTCGGCGCGTAAAAAAACTCATCTCGGGTATTGTAGAGGCGCGGCAGCGACGTTGTAAAGTGTAAAAGATGAGAAAAGGGGGCGCGAGGACGGGTTATAGACGGGGAGAGAGAGCAGAAACGAGAGACGAGAGAGACAGTCGTCCTCGACTGAGCGAGCAACCGAGAGATTGTCGTTTCTCTTTCTCTTCTCAAGAGCTCTGATATTTCTTTTTTCGGTCTCTTGTATCCGCGAGTTTTCTTATCACGATCTCGGGGATAAGTCTTTTTTTAATTCCCTGATTGGAGTAACGCGTAGGAGATCTCGTTAATGAGACAACGAAACAAATTATTCGATTATCAAGTGCTGCGATAAAGGTCGAAGAATAAACGAGAAACGTGTAGAAAGGAAGTGTATCAAGTTGAACTCGAGGGTTAATCTTCCCTTCCCCTCCCCCACCCCTTTCCCGTGTCAGATTGATGAAAATCAACTTCGTCCCTACGAAACGCGCTGTTTGAATTCACGCGTGCGAGATAGACGAATTGACTGTCGCTGACAAGAAAGGGGAAACCCTCGTAAGTGCTTCCCTTCGCTTCAAAGATATCATCGCTCAGGGGTGCATAAATAAGGAGGAGCCGGCTCACACGATGGAAATGTAGGTCATTCGAAAAGGCCATTTCCATTCTCTGTCTTCATTTCGTGTAGCCTTCCATCTTATTACCAAACCGAAATCGAGTGACTAAACAATCGATCGATGCCCATCGCGATCTTCCACCGAACGTTGACGCTTTCCCTTAGTTAGCAATTATAATGGTGACTATGCGAGGATATTCAGAGAGCTGAGACAGAGCGGAGAGAAGGGAGAAAAGAAGTGTCTCTTAACTCGCCAGCGCGAGGCAAAGAAACGTCGAGGAGGAGAGGAAAATAAACGGAGACGAGCAGGACGGAACAACACTGGTTTCGTGACGGTAACTCGAGCGGACGATATTTCTCGTTTACCTTAAAAGCACAATTTTTCTCCCTTCTCGTGGCGCTCGTTCTCGCCGGGGCGCGAACTATCGCGCGCTTGCAAATGTCTATCTCGGCCCTTTTTCGGGCCGACGAGGAGAGACGAATCGGTGAATCTGCGCAGTGAATCGAATTCATTCGCGGAAGTGCTGGCGGGAAATAGAAAAAAATAGAAAGAGGGGGAGAGGGCAGAGAAAAACGGGGAAAAAGGCCGAGACTCGGTCTCTCGCCTCTCTCTTTGTGATTCCACGTTTCCTCTTTATCCGCTTGAATTCACCGGCGAATATTAATTTCCATGGACAGGAGGCAAACTCTCGCCGATCTTCGAACAGATTTGCGAGTTGTCGCGACACGTAGGTGGAAACACGTTGACGCGCAATCCTTTACCTTATTTTAACGAGCACACGCTTGAAATTCTTTCAAACACTGATTTTCAACTTTATGACAATATTTTTCTATTTACCGAACGAGTTTAACGAGCTACATATTCGATATGATACGCACTGTTTGACACGTGGCGTCAAAGTGTGATTGGTGGTACACGTGTTGATCCTTCAAATACGCCACGCGAACGTTATGGAAGCAAAAACGACTGATCTTTGTTTACCACTTCGTCGAGATGAGAAGTTTCGACCGGCGTTGTTCGTCATGGCGAGACTACTTTTTTCCGGCACGTGCAGCTTTCCAAGTTGGCGTTTCCCATTCTCTCGAATGGGGGTGAAGTCAAAGTTTTATTATCGGGAGAAAAATCGAGAAAAATCTGTGGCGGATTGATTACACTTGGGAAACTGTCTTTTATTTCGCAAGCGCGAGAAAGAACGTCGAATTCTATTATTAGAATGATTAATCGTCCTGCAGAGATATTAGCCCGATTCCTCTCTCTCTCTCTCTCTCTCTCTCTCTCTTTCTCTTTCTCTTCTTAGTTCTCGCGTAACGTTGAAGTTGTTTCCTTCGGGGAAACCGGTCGGAGTACATACACCGGGGATGATTAATCGATTTAAAGAGAGGATAGTTGATATTACTTGCGATATGTAGGATGTTTAGCGATCACCACCGCTTGGTATATTAAATTCTTCCGACTGTGTCGGCGTTCCACGAGTCGCTCGGATTCCGCCACGATTGTGCCACGAAAATTCTACGCTTTATTTCTCCGCGTTCGATCGAGTGTGTGCACTGTCCACCGGAATCGAAGATCCTCGGGAACGAGATCCCACCTGGATGATCGTCGTTTTAATCGATTCGCGAAAATTTCAGGAATCTAGATCCAAGAATCTGGATGTACCTCGAGGGCGCGTGAATTGAACTCGGGACGGGTAAACGGCTCAATTTCGTTGAATCGCTAGCTCGAGCTGAGTCGCAGTCGGGAAAGCGTTCGGAATTTTTCCACGCTTTTCCGGGGCTTAATCTCGGGGCAGGCTGTCGCATTTTTCAATTAAATCCTCCATGCAAATTGGCTCTTGCCTGGCCTCCGGAAACAGGACCGCGCAGCTCAGCGCCGGACATTCATCGTCCGACTGAAATTTCATTTTGTCTCGCCGCAGTGTCGCCGTGACGCACATACAAACACTTCCAACACGTCACCGTGTGTAGGCCACACGTACGTGTGGCGATGCGCGCGTATCCGTGCCACGTGGATGGATACGTGTAGT
The DNA here is from genome assembly GCA_032399595.1 of Tetragonula carbonaria. Taxonomy (NCBI): domain Eukaryota; kingdom Metazoa; phylum Arthropoda; class Insecta; order Hymenoptera; family Apidae; genus Tetragonula; species Tetragonula carbonaria. The sequence goes on from JAUCRC010000014.1 coordinate 8,162,236, forward strand.
ACGTACACGCGCGCGTGGTAAGTACGAATGGGAGGATGCACGAGTGTAAAAGGCGTGCGCGAACGGACACACACGTACGAGGCGGAGGCTCGTGTGTTTAGGTGGACGTACACGAGCCAGAGTCGGCCATTAAGCTACGCTTTGGTGATTGAAGGAGCACGAAGGAAATTGTCCTGGCGCCGCTAGACTCCGCTTTATATAGGTATCGTGTTTACTTTCTGGAACCGTTTGCAATTTAGTTCAGGAGGGGGCGTCCGGGATGACGTAGCCACCGAGTAATTTCTAGATAATGGTGGTTAATAAATAACGGAGGAGGCCGGTAAACATCCAGAGGACATCTGGTTCCGTTGGATTTGCGCATTAACGTTTGGTTTCTGGGTCAGTTGATTCGGTCGCGATACTAATTCTTTCACCGGAAAAAAAGAAAAAAGAAAAAAAAAGAAATGTTCGCGGATGGTGCGTTTTCCAACCTGTTCGGAAAACAGATTTTCCCCGGTGAAAAATCGTATCGGAGGGATTATTTTCTTCTTCTGTTTTTCGATTTCTCTTTCGCTTCCTTGTTTCAATTAGCGTAGGAGTATGTTGTGTTGGATCGAATCGATCGATCGAGCTTTCTTGCACAGACTGTTCGGTGTACGAGGAGCGCAAGTTCGATATTACAGTTCGTCCGTGAAAACGGACACTCGCGAAAGCACATGTGTTACACATATTCGCGCGTGTGGTAATACACGAATGATAATTCGCAGCGGTGGTGCAATATTTTCGAATTAATTGTCACAGCCCGGGGAGGTGGGTGAGGGGGCAAGGGAGGGGATGTGCCTTTGTGCTCGATTTATTTGATCAGCAACGCTCGCACACGCTTTATGAAAATTATTAAGCTCCGTTGCGTTCCGAATCAAACGCGCTAGAACTCTGGCGTTCTCATGTTCAATCCCCTCCCCCCTCCCCCACCGTACGCGCGCACGGTCGAAACAAACGACGAGATAATTAACGAAACGAGCCTTTTACAATCAACGATGATAACGATTGACGACGAGGCTCGGCACGTTGGAAAGTTTGATCCTCCAAACATAGGAAACGGGATCGAATGGAATCGAGCGGGCGAGCAAAAATATCCGTGACCGAAGGAGCCGGAGAGAGATTTCCGCGGTGAAGTTGGACGAAGCCACCTACAAACAGCTTTGAATTGCGCCTGGATCGGGAACTGGTTGTCCTGGTTAACTTGCCGCGTCCGGCGTGTGTCTTTGTGCTCGGATCTGACACTATCTGACGGTCCAGTTTGTTTAGCGACTTCCTCGATGCCGTCGTCGTTCGATCAATTCCTTGTCTTTGTTCGTAAACAGTTCTCGTTCCTTCCTCCATCCCATTCCTCGGGGAAGACGTTCCTTCTGATTAACGACGTAGACGTGCGGGATGAACTCCGTGAACTTCCTTCGATAGAAATTTGACGTTACGTTCCCATTGTTGGCCATTGAATTTTAATTTCGCAGCGGCGTGCAACAACTTTGCCGCCTAGTTCGTTCGATTTGCCGTGAGCTCGAGCGCGTGTGCACGCTTTTATTTTCCCGGATCTGTCGGGAAATAAAAGCCCGTTGAGTTGTCCGCCAATGCGAGATTCGCAAATCGATTTCGCGTGACATTGTTGCGTGCCGCGTTGTTGCAACGCGTGCGTCTCTCGATTTGTCGAAAAACTGAATTTTCATTCCGATTTTGCTCGTGAAATCCGATCAGAATCTTCATATTCTGTTCTGTCTGTTGTATTCTCACAGGCTGGTATTCTGCGAGTACGTGTTTAGATAGATTGACGCAACTCTCTACTCGAGAAAGATCTAACAGTTCACATACTCTCGATGCGTATCAATAATTTCACAAAAAGAAAAAAGAAAAAAAAAAGATCAAGAAGAATTTGTCCTCTCGTCTGACAGAAGCCTCTGAAATTACGTCTCCACGATGCTTAAACCTGATGTTTAAAAAAGTTTCGAATACGAGCACCGTGTGTGTGTGTGTGTGTGTGTGTGTGTGTTTCGCCGGCAGAGTGGAAGCTCCAAGATTTATTCCGGCCAAGTCGTCATATCGTTTAAAATACGAGCGGAAGCTCAAGAATAAGCTCGCGGAACGTGAAACGTTGGGCATAATTCGCGAGCAGCTGAAAACTCCGTGGAAACGTCGGCGAAAGTCACGCGTGATGTGCGCGAGCGTACGCAGATCCCATGAAACCTTGTGCAAACAGTGTGTAGGTTCACACGTGACTGGGAAGGGAGAGAGGGTAGGAACTCCCTTGCAAATATGGCGAAAGTTCACGCGTGATTTGCGAGAGTTCGTGCAAACACACGATCGAAGCTCGCGCGTGATTTACGAAAGCTCAGCGGGGCTATTTCGCGAATAGTGACGCGTGTTCGTGGAATCGCTCACGGATACGTGTCGAAAATTCATTTCATTCACGGTTTAACGGGCTCGAGTGTTCGCACATGTTGATACGACCCGCCTCGTATTTCAATTTTCATACACCGTTCGCGAGCGTTTATCGCTTGCAACGAACGTTTAAAAGAGTAATGAAAAACGAATGATCCCTTGTCCCCTCGACAAAATTTCACGACAAATCAGAATCATTTTTCATCAGGGCGGACGTAACTTGCGTCTCTGACGATTAACGATTGACACGACACGATGTTTACATTTCAGTTCGGAACGATTTACAAGTGGACGTTGGAGATTTTTTTTGATCGGCACGAAGTGTGCTTTCGTTTTTTTTCGCAACTTTTTTTTCCTCCCTCTCTCTCTCTCTCTCTCTCTCTCGTAGTAAAATAAAATTCGGTTCTGAAGGGGTCAAGCGGGAGATGGGGAAATGGCACGTTAAACAACGACCGCGTTGCGTTTATTCGGTTTCTTTTTTTTATTTCTATTTAATCTCGAACTTGGGGAAACCGGTTTTGATCTCTCCGGACGTCTCTCGTCCAGCGCGCGGAAAAACCTCGCAGACGATTCGGTAAGAAACCACTGCATGGTCTACTGTAACGAGATAATTAAGTTTTACTGTCGCGGCAACGTGTACAGACTGCGACGACGTACCGCCGAAAGAACCATCTTTTTCGGCTTGATCCTACGTGTTCTCTCTGGGCGAGAACCACTTTTCCCTTCATCTACCACACCATGAAATTCTCTTTTCCCAACTTTAATTCCTGTCGAGTTTCACGAGTGAAACGAGATGTATAAGCTGCCAGGGATTCTTGCGTTTCAGCTGGTCCTCCTTTTAAATCTCAAAGTAAATCTCTTCGTTCGCCTTGATCAAAAGATAACTCGGTGGCGATAATAATAATAGAAACATCTCGGATTAATTCCGACGCTATTAAATATTCGTGGTAATTATCCTAATTATCGATGATTCGTCGTTAACGATCATTACGACGAGTCGTACAAATTTTCGTTTGTTGTTCGTTTTCATCGTTATTGTTCGTCAAGTCGGACATCAAGAGAGGATATCTGCAACGTTCCGATCGTTTTCGAATATTTCCATTGAAAATCACGATTCGGTCCGCGTGTTTTCCACCCGGCGACGTGTCACTCGAAACGATCCTTTGATATCGACGAGCGCGTTCGAACGAGCGAGATTTCGAAAACGGGTAAGCGCAAACACTTTTAAGCGTCGACGCGCCAAAGTGTCTGGCGTTTTCCCGTTGAAGGACTGGTCGTGCACCATCTTGTCTCGGCTAGTCTCTCACACTCTTTCTCTCTCTCTCTCTCTCTCTCTCTTCTGTGTAAACGTTGGTTGAAGTATCGGTTATACATAAATAGATTTTGCATGGTCGCAGCTTTCTTCACGCTGCTACGTTGTCTATTTTTCCTGGCAGCCAGCTATCGGGTTTTTCAGGGTTATTTGCTCTGAGAAACGGCTCTGTTTTGAGTCACGACTCAAGCAGGCGAGAAAATCACCGTGCTCGGTCTGCTGAATTCATAATTCCGTTTCTTTGTGTCGTTCCCTCGAACAAATTTCGCGACACTCTTCCTCTTATCGTCGACTATTTGTGTTCTACGAATACTTCAATTCATTCCTCTGACCAGTGCACATTTTAAATGTTCTCCTCTTTTTTATTTTTAACCCAGTACTCAACGCTCGCGTGGCTAAATTTTGATTTCTCGCATTTTTTCCTTTTTTCTCTCTCTCTTTTTGTTTTCCTTCTTGTTTTTTGTTTCACTGTTCGCTGAATATTTCCTCTCATCGTTGTTGCCACCAGAGTTAAATCCCCCCCCCCGTTCCTCTGTTTGACAGACTCGAAAGTTTTGTCCTTTGTTCCGGGAAATTAGTCAGCGGTCGGTTTTAAAACAAAACGAGCGAAATTCACGGTTTATTGGCGCCGAACGCACCTGTGCCGGCGTTATTTTTCATTCATCACCGGCGTGATCGCTTGTCCGGTGTCGAATTTCAAATTGTCCGCGTTTCGAATTTGTTTCCGCGAATTTGCAATTCCAACGCGTTTTGCTCGCGTTTTAATTAAATTTAATCGAACGTCGTTCCGGGCGAATTCGTTGGTCCCGGGCGGTTTTAGCAGACGCTGCCGCCGCGTAAGATGTGCTCGCCCGATTAATTTGTCGCGGCAGTCGCCGCGGAGATTGTCGTCGCCTTGGTTGGAAATTGAAACCGCGCGCAGTAGTGTAGGTCAGAATTGCGTCGGCCACGTAACGGAACAATGCATAAGGCTTCGGACAACACGGCCGGAACAAAGCGGCAACGCTACGGGCAATGCAGTGGCAAGGCAAACCGTGGCAAGCTACCGTCATTACGGTTAGTAGAAGGCAGCTGGCAACGCCACCGGCTCAGCCCATGCGGAATCGTTTTCCTCGACGTTTGCACGTCGACCTAGAATCGTGTCGTGTCTCTTTTCAAAATGACACGCGAATTCCCGCGGCCGCGACGGAGCGTCCTCCAAGTTTTCACGGTCGTCGATCGTGCAACGCGCGCAACTTGTGTTTGCGAAACTTGGGTATAATTTTCCAATTTTTCATCGGTGCCGAGCTCCCTCGTTCGCGAGAACTTCTCACACGGACACTTTTGAATTTTTACAAATTGTCGCTCGAGGACAACTTTGAGAAACTTGTGATCAAGTGTGTAAGTACGGGAATCGTTGATTTTTCTTCTTTTTTTTTCTCTCTCTTTTTTTTTTAAGTCTCCATCTCTAGCGTGAATATTTGAAATTTGAATATATCCACAGAGTTTCTGTTTTTTTTTTTAATCTTTGTATTTAACTGTTGGAGAGAAGATAGCACTCGCAGGCGAATTTCTATGTTGCGAATTCTATTTTCTACTTTCTATTTTCGATTTTGCAATCCATCTCTCGTCGAGGCTGGAATCTCGAATGAGCAAAGCTGTTTCATCGCGGCAATACCTTTGAAATATAAGGCGCATGGCAGCGAGTCGATGACATTTTCGTATGTTTAACGGGTCCGTGTGATCGATTCTCGGCGCGTGCGGTAGCAGTGGCGATGCATCTGGCTCAGAATGCCAGGCCATGAATTAACTCTTGTTGCATAAAGCAGATGCCAAAATCGTTACTCAGAGGGATGCCACGGCATCTCTTCGGTCCATTTGCAGCTGGCCGACGCGCAGCTCCCACGAGCCACTTCGTTAGATCGTGCGTACTGCCTGTGCAACCCATTTCGTCTCGTATCTAAATGCTTCATTGTGTGTACGTCGCAAATACTGGCAACTATGTGTACGCTCGTCACAGACGATTTACCAGCATTGGCCCGTTTCGCCTGGAAAATCGAAGCAACGGTCGACGGACGTTAAATAAAAATCTTCCTTTCCGCGATATTCCCCACGCTTGCACATGCACGGCGGGAACGAGTGAAATTTTTAGTTGTTAAAAAATTTACGCCGCCAGCGTGCTGCAACATTTATACTCTACTGCGCGAAGAGGATTCGTACTTTTCCTTCTAAAAGAGGCAATTTTTTAATATTAGAATTAACGATGATTCCACGTTCTGGAAATCGCTGAAACGTAATTCACCAGAGTTTCGAAGAAAAATGGTTTCACCCGTTCGTCTCGAATCTTCGTACCGAAATTATCATACAATTTTTTTTGCAATTTTCATTCCCTATCTTACGTACCTGGATCGTCAGAAACAACACGCGACAGAAAGATGCTTGCAAGATGAAAGAAGAACGAACCAGATATTCCAAGACCATTTTACACTCGCAAGAACGAGGCAAAATGGATTGTAATAGTCTGAACGTTTCGACCGTAGGTTCGGCGCGTTATTACTTCTCCATTAGGCTTTTGAATAATTCAGAAATCCGGCGTCTTAGAGGTACGAACTCTCTCTCTCTCTCTCTCTCTCTCTCTCTAGGCAAAGGTCCTCGTGAAAGAGTCATTTTGCTCGGTCGTTGTTGGCACGAAGTAGAATAAGACAAGGCGTGGCTGGTAGACAAACAAAAACGAGTCGTAACCTCGTCTGGAAAATTATTGTTGGGTTTGCCTCGCGTCTAGGATATTCCATTATCTATTTTCTCGTCAACGCGGCGCTCGAAGTTCAATCTTCTCGGTCAGGCGCTGTTGTACGCTTTTACAAAGACTACTCGGGCACTCGAGGGCTAAACAGGGCCGAGATACAGCCCTACTTCTCTCGCTGGATCCTCGATCAAATCCTCTCTCTGTTTTCCAAGCTTCGTTCCTTTCCCTTCCCACTTTGATATGATATCCAGCGTCGAACCGCGCTTTCCATTCGCCGTTTCCGCGTATATCCCGCGGCACGAACGATCCCACGCCAGAGCAGCAACTTAATTAATATGAATTTCACGTCGCACAGATGGGGCAAATCTCCGACGCGCGGAAGAAATTCGAAATTTCCCTGCCGGTCCGGCGCTAGTTTAAATCGCGGTTTATTCGGTCTTCGCTACCAGTTACGTACGCGGTATTACTTTAATGCAATTTGAAAAAAGAAAAAAAAGAAAAGAAATGAAAGAAAGGAGAAGAGAGCAGATGAGTAGTACGTGTCTTTTCGTTTTCCTCTCTTACTTTCTCTCTCTCTCTCTCTCTTTTGTTTAACGTTTCCCCGGTGGAGTATACCAGTTTAGTTTATACGAGCGCCTGTTCTCTTCTCGTCGTCTTCCTCCTCCTCTTCGCCGCTCTTCCTTCTCTTCTCTTCTCTTCTCTTCTCTTCTCTTCTCTTCTTTTTCAACGGCGTTGAAAATTATGTCCTTTATAGCATTCGGAGCGTTTACCATTCTCGAGCGCACTTTTGCATTTTCTCGCTCTTTTGCACTTTCTTCCGTTGCCGCGCGTCGAGAGGGCCGACAAAGAGACGGAAGTAAAGCGAATACTCTCCAAGGAGAGAAGCCCTTTAGTGAGAAGTTCCACGGAAAGGCGACTGGAAACTTTCGCGTGCGAGCAAACACGCGGAAGTCGGTTGTCTCGGCAGAAAGATGGCGGGGGAGGTTGCACAATGCTCCTCCCCCCCTCTCTCTCTCTCTCTCTTCCCCTGATTATTTAAATGCTCGTTCGCGTGTCTCGTCAGCGCGTTTCGAGTATTTTTCAAAAACTTAACGAGACCCTTTTCCACCTAGGTTCGTCCAACCTGTCTCTCGTTCTAGCCGTTCCTCCAGTGTTGTCTCTCGTCCATTTGCTCGTGCATCTGGGTTACGCGAAATTTTTTAAAATTAAATAAGCGAAGTTAATTTTGTACCTTTGTGCATCAGGGTTAATCAATTTAATTTAATAATTTGATAATCTTGAAAATAAATGATCTAAATATGTATAAGCTAAATTAATTGTTTCTGTGAAATAAAAAATATTAATATATATGTATATTTAGAAATTGAACGTTTTTCGAATTTATTTATATCTAGTTTTTTAAAAAATTAAATTAAATTTATTATATAAAAAATTTACGGGATAAACTGTAAATTTAATTATTTTATAATCTAAAAATTTATGATTTCGGTATTAATTATTAACAGAAAAAATTTTATATTCTTTTCCCCGTAACGTCCACCGTCTATTTGATCGCTTGCTGTCCGTTTGTCTAACAAAGGAAAATACGCCGCGCTTCTCTTTCTTCGCGTCATTTTTAACTAGATGCCGGACGAACGATTTCGGACGAATTTCTTTTCGCGATCGCGCGTGGCTCGCGTTGCATGTTGTACGAGCTGCTTGCCACGAGTTCTATTTCATTTTCTACGAAAATTCTCAAGTTTTCGCGAACCAACGACACGGTCGAGATTGAATTGATCGCGAGTGCGATTCAGTATTGATCATGGAGAGGTAGCGTGAAACATTGTTGATTTTTCAATACGGAGACTTGCTTTTACCTAAATTTTCATCGCAATATGTAAACGCTCGCTAAGGAGCCAGCCATTTATGACGCGAAATATTCGGTTTTTCAACGGAGTGTAGGATGACTGTTGCCGACAGTAAGGCTCCGCCGAAAGAATGAAAATACAGAAAACGGTATGGAAAGGGGTTGGAAAGAAGCAGATGGTGCATACTGCTGATTCAGCGGTATACCGAGCGGTAGCATATCGAGCCAGCAACCAAGAAACGCAACGGTGGAAGGTTAATATTTTTCGACGGTGAATGTGCCCACTGCGGGGGATCAAATATCGCAACAGATAACGTGGCGTCTGCTGAGAAATCCTGGCGCCTGCAATTTCCATTGCAAATCTTTATTACACGACTCGTGGTTGCTGCGGGTTAGTTTTATCAGCGCGCAGTTGTCGCGCGTTCGTTCTCTTTCTTTCTTCTTTTTTCCTCTCACTCCACTCTTTTTTTTTTCTCCGCACGTGTCACTGAGTTGTTGGCATCCAATCGTTCTCTCTCACCAAGATCGATTACCCACCAAGATTCTCACTTTTCTTTTTTCGCTGCTCCTCTACGTCCTCGTTGCAGTTTCCTTTATCCTCGACTCGTTCCCCTGATTTCTCTCATTCGCCGCGGAGAGGTTCATTGGATCTTCGAAGGAACGTTTTCTACCGTTTTCTTCCGCTGTCCCACGCCAATTATCGCCGCCGTTCTCGCAGACTGCGGGGAAAAATCCCGGCGAATGTTTATCGAGGAGAATCGCTGATCGTCGGGGATTAATCCCCACGCGCGACTCCGCCAAGGAAAAACAAAATTTCTCTCTCTCTCTCTCTCTCTCTCTTTTGACTCTTGTTCTGAGAAGATAGAGAGATTGCGCCCCACGTGTGCTTTAAATAAGAAATCACTCAGAATTCTCTCACGTCTTGATTACGACGCTGTCGCGGAGAAATTCACGCGCATGGTGCAAGTGAAGTGAAGTTACCAAGCGCGGACGACGAGTTTCCACGTGGCAAGCTGGCCCACGCGTGCCAGTATATTTACGACAATACTTCATCGTGAATATCATCGTGAACTTTCGATGCGAATTTTTCGAAAATTACGAGCAGAAAGTGTCATCCAGGCTAGACGTTTCAGGCGAACTCGGATGATCATTTCCTCGCGTCGACAGATGGAAGCGTCGGTTATATCGTTCGTTCGTTCAGCGTTCGAACGGCTTGTGCAACTGGAGTGTGCCGTATATCTTCCTCGAATAAAAATTGCAGAAATCCTTGAGAATATTCCCGAGTACTCTAAAGGGGAATATATTAAAGATGTATGCCGTATCCGTAAGAGGATATTGATACTTTCTCGCTCGAGTCTCGTCTCGGGGGATTTTTTCGAGGGAAGGACGCTTTGAAAGATGCCGCTTAATGTTCGAATCACCGTGCCGTTGCGTCGTCGGCGTAATATCACCGAGACGACGAGGCGTGGATTCGATGAACGGGAAGAAAAAAAAGAATCATATCGCCGTGGAAAACGTTGGGTAGCTGTTGAAAGAGTGAAGAGACAGACAGAAAGAGGGAAAAATAGCGAAATAGAGAGAGAGCGAGAGAGAGAGAGAGAGAAAAGGAACAACAACTGTTATCGAATTTGGCTTTCGTTTCAAGGCGCGCTTTCGTCAATGCGCAGTCTGGCGGCGTCGGTAGGATGGGAAAAGAAAAAGAAGGAGAGGAAATGCGGTTGTTCCGCATATTGCTGCGTCACGTTTTTATCGTGCACCGAGTGCGAGATTCTCCTGCATGCAAAGTGCAATCTTCTGGACCAGGGGATAATTCACGTTTTAGAGGAGAGAAAAAAATTCCCCATTCGAAATTCCCGCGTCTCGTTTTTCCTCTTTTATTACGTCGAGCTAATTCGTGCAGCGATACCGTTTGAAATTTTTTCTGTTATTCGTCGCGTCGGTAATGATCGTACATCCGCTTATTAAAAAAAAAAAAAAAACAAAAAGAAAAAGAAAAAAGAAAACATTTCACAGAATGAAGTGTTTTCATTTCATTGAAAATCTCTCCTTAATCTGTTCGCTTCTCTTCTCGTTTACTGCCAGGACTCGCTCGTCCAATTAGAATTTCAAATTAGACTCGTAAAATCGCTCGAGCAGTTCCGAGGGAAACGAATCAGCGTTTAGTAGAAATTCGATCATCAAACAAACCTCTCTCGTAGTGCCTCTCGATCCCCGTTTTATTTCTTCTCTTTCTTCTCTTTCTTTCTCGACGTTCGGCGAACGAAGATCAATTTTAGCGGTTAACTGTGTTCAAATGTTGTTGCGTGTACGTCCTGTATGGCGTGGAAAAGAAATTTTAGCCGCGTGTGCCTTGAAACAGAGTGGCCTCGTGCATTGTACCGACCTGTGTATGCGAAGCAACGAGAATACAGAGGAAAATGGTAGAACACGGGGGAGAAAGGAGATCTAAAAGCCATTTTAACCTAGCTCTCTCTCTCTCTCTTTCTCTCTCTCTTTTTCCTCCCTCCTCCGTTTCATCCTTCGGCTGGGTACTCGTGGCAGAATTTTAATTCAACCACGATGGCTGCCGGATAAACCGGATGGATTCGATGGCTACGAGGTTTTTGGCTCAAGGCTTTCGACAATCCAACGAAAGTTCGCTTTATCCCTGTCCTTATCCCTTGGTTGACCTTATTCCTTCGCCCCCCTGCCGCGGCATTAGCGGAAGAAATGTGGTGAAAGTTCCGCATCCGGTATTCAGCCATCGTCGGCTCGCGCGCCGAGGAAGAAGTGTTTGGCCGCGGGAAAAGTTTCTCCACGGAGAATATTTGCGACGGAGTTTTCTATGCTACGCGGCGAATTGCCTTTTTCCGGAAGTTTTTAGCCATCTGTTGTTCTTTTTTTTTTTTTTTTTTTTTTTTTTTACTCTGACTTTTCTGCGCGATAAACTGCAGTTGCGTGCAAAGAGGTTGAAATTCTTTATCGGTCTCGTCGATCATCGATCCGGATGATAAATAGCTATGCATAACGTTCCACAGATTTTCAAATTTATGGTCGAGATCTATATCAGTTATCTATATCGGCAAATTAATTCGCTGTCTTTTCTTTGAAATTCGAATTTTTGTTCATTATTGAACGAATGTAATATAAACTTGAACGCAGAAATAATCGACGGCACTCGATCTGTTTTATCGACAAAAGTTTTTTCACAACGCGAAATTTAAAAGTCTGATTAGTCTAACGTGATTTCTCAAGTTTTGTGTAGTTATCGAAAATTGTATAAAAATACAAAGGCACGTCTAATCTATCATTGACGCAGGAATATAAATTCAGTAGGAATTATGTAGCAACATTTTGTGACCAACTTTTATTCTCTCTAAATGGCGTGCACCGTTCATCTCATCAAGTTTAATACAATACACAGTACCGTAATTTTTAAAGACCGGGAGTCCATTCTTATTTGCTGTAGTCAGCGGATTTCTTCTCGTCGGTTTTGAAATGAGAGAGGAGTTTAGGATCGGGTTGTAATAATGAGCGAGGCGGAGGGCTCGTTGATGCGGACTAAATGCGAGACCGACCGAATTAAGCGAAGTTCCGGATTAAAGGAGGCCAGATTAATGGAGTTTTATTGTATTGCCGGAGAATAGGACGAAAAGAAATGGCAAAGCCTTCTTAATCCAGACTAATTGGCGGGAGGACTATTCGGAATTAAACGGAGAACTGTATTAACGGCGATGCAATTAACGAACCTCCGCCCGTGCTGTATATCCTGACATAATTTTCAATCGCGAAGCGACAAAAGAAATTCCAGCAGGCGTTTCAACGCCTGAATCTCTCAATGACTGCGTGAAATTCTCGAAATTCTCGCGAGACAAATTCAAACAGACGACTTGGAATTGATCACTGTCATATTCTATGATTGTCGAGTGTTAAAAGTCTGTCTATTTTTTTTTTCCTTCAAAGATAGCACTTAATGAAAAAAAAAAAAATCTCCGCGAAATTAGCATGGAAACTCGACGGAACGAGTGCCTGTACGAGTTTGGAAGTTCGTCTCTGACGAACACGAACCCACAATGAGTCATTGTCAGTCGGCAAAGTAGCTCGTGATATTGGCCGATAAATTCAAATACTCACGACCGACTATCGTCGAGCCACGCCCGACGCACGTGGTCCGACAGAAAATCGTTAAGGATAGACGCCCTGCGAAAGGTCCTTGGGGATCGCATAATCGCGCGCTGGGAACTTCAGTTCAGCTTGACGTGCTTTGTGATGTGAAACAACGGCTTTACGAGCTACAACGAAATCATAGATTTTCTGTTTCCTGTTTTCTGCTTGTTGCTTTCGAAACGTTAGTGTCGTACGTACACAGTGGAATTATACCTCTCGTAGTCAGACAAAGTCGCTTGTTCTTTCTGCGTTTGGATTGTCTGCGGTTTAGTTATTACATTCGTTGTTATCAAACGATGTTTCGTTTACTCGGAAAACGTCTCGCGAGTTTCGTTAACATAAAAACTAATCGAATTCATTCCGAATAGTACGTCGACCGAGAGAAAGAGAGAGAGAGAGAGAGAGAGGGGCAACAGCCATGTTTTAATTAGCAAGATTACATTTTCCACGAGGAGACGGGCGGGTTCAATTCTCTAAATTTAATTCCAGAGGAAGTCGGGAAGTTTCTAACTCGTTCGTACTTTAGCTGCAAACGCAAAGAGACAGTCGCGTGGATCTCGCACTCGATCCGGAATCCCTGCCTTGCTAATCTTCAGTCACGAAACGAAGAAATCGATGCAGCCTCTTTTCCATTATTCCTCCTCGTCCGCGGTATATATATATATATATATATATTGGAATTCAGTTGTTCACAAGTGAGTGATCCCGCCTCCCGTAATGCCTGGATCAATTACACTCTCGAGATAAGACGTCCCCTTGGATGGAAGGAAGGCACGAAGATGTCGATATCCACGACGAGTGTTTCGTTCCCCAAAGATTTCGCCGGGTGCTCATCTTGTATCGGACACCGACAGAATCGATTATGCGTGTATCTGGCGCTCGATGAACAAAGAAAGAGAAAGGGAAATAGACAGAGAGAGAGAGAGAGAGAGAGAGAGAAAGGGAGAAAAGGTGTCACAGTGGGGCGGGAGTGGATTCGATTCTGTCCGACTTTGAGGCATCCTCGAGAGATCTGGATCAAGCAGAGTGACCCGAAGGCTTTTCTGTCCGAGGAAGCGTCTTCCCCTCTTCCCTTCGTACTTTCCTGTATCCTGCGTACGTGCCGCGAATATATACGGCCATCTTGCAAGAAGATCAAGGGGGTGAATAAGCTGGAAGTAAATCCATCGGTCGGGGCTTAGTTATGTAAAGTCCTGCTCTCTGCTCGCGACCCTTGCTCGGCGTTGCCACGCGCTTCTGACTTGCAAATCCACGGTTTGCCTTTACGAAGAACGTTTCAGTCTTGTCGCTTCCCTAGTGTGAGATCCCTCGCCGCCGCCGCCGCCGCTGAAACAAAAGATTATACTCCTTTTAAATGTAATTATACTCCGCGTGAGTTTCGCGTGGATTTACGATCGCTTCTTTGGTAGCGAATTTGCCAAGAGTTCGGCTGATTTGAGACGTCGATTGATCTCGAGCTCCTCTACCGAGAAAATATCGCTTTAGTTCGGCGTTTACCGCGAGCTGACCAAGTGGAACAGGTCAGCAACGCGCCAGACACCGCCAGATAAATCCTCGGCTGTAACCGCGCGCGTAATATGACGCGTTTATTTGCGTGACAAATGAAGGCGATTAGCGGTCGGTTTAACGAAAGGCGGCATCGATTCTGATAGCATTAACGAGGAATTCCGTGGAACTGGATCACAAAGCGGTCGAATTTGCCGGCGCCGCTTGGCTCCGTCCCGCTTTCAAAACATTCTGTCAATTGCGGTGGACAGAAATTGATTTCCTGCGCGAACGCGGTAAGCTTCGAAACAAGAACGGCCGCAGGCAATTACTTCGTGACAAATAATAACGCGTCGTTACGGCACGTTCGTCATTATCGTGACTGATTTTCGCAACGCGCCTCCGAATAGAAGCTCCGAATCGCGTATTTCAGTGGCAGTTTGGTAATATATTCATTGGCGAATAATACGGCTGAAAAATATGCACGAGCGTTCGTGAATAATTATCTTGCGACTCGACTCAACCGGATGCTAATACTCGAATAATTTGTTAACGCGCGAAGATCAGAAGGATCTATTTCGTGAATGATCAACAGTCTCAAGTAACAAGCAATACTATAACGGAGTTTTTTCAAGCGAATGATAAAATGAAATATTCCGTCCTGAAAATGAGAAGACAATCTTCACGCCTGAGAGTTTGTGATCTTCATATTTTTACCTCGAATGGGGAACTGTTCTCGATTGAAACACTCTCTTCGAACAAGAGCCAGTTCGCGCGAAAATTGCTACATGGTTTCACTATAGTTATATCGTATACTTGATATCGTTGTTTCGCTACACGTATATTAGTACAATTAAAGGCAGCAAAAGAAGACGAGGGTAGCGGAGCAACTCGCTTTTGCTTTCCCATCAAAGACAGCCTCAGCTCTTGGGTTTTGCACGGGATTCAGTGAACGATGCCGATCAGTGGCAGCTATCTCGTTCCTTTCTTCCATCTTCTCGGCCACGTCTACGCGCTGCAAATCACTTTGACGTCCCCCGGGGAGTATAATGAAGCAAATCCACGGAACCCTCGATCATCAGCTAGATTGAGGCTTGACCGGGTTTCTTCGTCGCCTGATTGCGAGGATGTCAAAGGAAAGAGAAAGTTCTCCTCCTCGTTGTGGGCGTAACGAGCGGTAGTTCTTTTTTTTTCTCCTTCTTTCTCTTTTTTTTTATGATCGGCTGATAGTCCCGGTGAATCGGTTCCCCTCATTAAAGAAACTGGCGCCAATCGAATCGCGATTTTACACGATTCTCCTTCTCTCTGTCATCTGAGATTCTTTTTCAATTGCATCCCTTGATTGTTTCTCCATTGTGAAATGTTTCTAATTGGACAGGGAATTCAGTGAACAAGATGTTTCTTTCTGCATGTAACATTTTACTGTCGATATGTAACATCATTGCAGCGACTAACGAGATTTGACAGATAGTATGACAGATTTATAAAAGATTACGGCGACTCGGCGTAGTAATAATTTTAACCCTTTGCGGACGCAAAGAATGTCGCCGCAAAGGCGACAGAGAATAATTTCGTTATCGATACCGTCAATAGGTTTTTTTTCAATTTGGCAATACTTTGTTGTTACTTGTATTGGGCAGTACACTTTATAAACCGTTACATTTTTGCTTTTCGTTTTACAGGGATTGCAATAAATAACGACTTAAGTAAATGTTACCCAGACATAGTGATGTAGTCACAGTCTTGCTTTGATTGCTGACTCAAGTTTACATTTGCTAAAATCAAAATAAGTTTTACTAGTTTTTTGACAATCCCAAAATATGTCGCAAAATGAGGAAAAATAAGATTCTATTGACGATAATTATGTTAGCAGCGGTGAAGACGAGTTTGTGCTCGGTATTTACGACGATGAAATACTAAAAAAAAAATTCTGTTTTTTCAAAAATTTGAATTTTTCAGATAATAGTGATGGTAATAACAGAAGTGGCAGTGAAATTATTTCGCTTAGAAAACGACGAGTATTGTTATTATTATTCACACTCTGAGAAAATACACGAACTAAAACATATTTGTGTATTATGAAATAATAATTATTATTGCTTTTTAATAAAGTCTAAAGTTCCATTGAACGAAATATTTTTCAATTAATTTCATACATTTAACGCTTTAGTGATATCGCTTTCTTCGACAAAATTTGTTCGACCCAGCGAGAACCGCGCTTGAAAAACCGCTCGACCGCAAAGGGTTAACAGTGGTCTCAGATGATTTTGAGACGATGGGTGGCATGGTGTCTGTCTCTGTCGAGCCTATTCTTTTCCCTTTACAACCCTACCTAAGAAAGAATAGACACATCCTCGCGGTGACGTATAATAATAAACACGTGGCGGTCGAACGAAGGATAATTTTCCTCCGTAATGACGTAGCTTTCATTTTCATATATTTACTTGGCTGTTTCGTCTGTCTCCTTGGGAATTTTCCACAGTGACAAAGGACGCTAATTCGTTTTATGTTTAAGGCTAATTCTTTCCACCTTTATTAAAGCTATTTTCCACAGTGTACAACTGTCCAGGCCCTTTCCTCTCCTCGATTCGCATTTAACTGCGGGCATTTAATTAAGAAATTCCAAGTGCTCGCCGTATCAGCAGAGGAATGTTGGATTACCACTCGCTTCATCGAGCTTTTCTTGTCGAATCGATGCTCTACCGTTCTTCTGAGAACGCGAAAGCAACACCTTCTCGACGTGTACGTACGACCCACGCCGCGTGTTCCACTTGCAGTGAAGCGATTTCTTTCTCCAAGAGAAAATCGAGACGAGATGAATTTAATAAAAATTCTAAATACAGACCGGGGGGGGGGCGGTATCGATCACGTGAAGAAAGTTGAATATTATTTCCGTTGCATACAGCGAATGCAGCAGAAGCCTTTTCACGTCGTTGAAACGAGAGGAAGCTTCACGATATATCGCGGCTGGTGGGAAAAAATCGCGTTCTCAAACGTTTCGTTATTGGCTATTTTATGCGAGCCGGCACAATGGAGCATCAGGGCCGCGCGCGATTGTGTTCTCGCGGCGAGAACTGGGTGAAACAAAGTTGGAAACTTGTCAAAACACACTTTACGCGAGTAATTGAAACGAGCAGCGTAACGCGCGAGACAGTGTCTTGAAGTGTCTTTGAATTCGCAGCCGGTGGCCGTAGTGGAAATCCTGCGTCGCTGATATTAATCCGCGACCCGTTTGTTCGACGTATCCCGGATTAGCCCTCCATTTCTGATATCGCTTTGCCGATCGCCGAGCAATTGCCTGCTTTATCAAACGATCTCGAAACCCGCAACTCTAACTGGATATACAGCGAAGGCATGCTTCTGCCGAGGCCAGCATTCAAGGAAATTACCTCTGATTTCTTGATTTCCGACTCTGCTCGGCTCTTTGCCTCGACCAGTGTCTCGGATTTTCTTTTTTCTCTTTTTCTCTTTCGTCTTAATTTCCTTTAAACCAAAAGGCGAATTTTCCGGCATCCGTTTTATTGTCTGACTCGCGGAATTTTTCTCAACTTCGTATGAAACGTAGTTTCCATGTTTCTCGGCGTTCGAAGAGCTCTGAAATTTTTTCGCACCTTTGAACGTTTCAATTTTTGTTCCAGTTTTCGCGGAAACTTTGCGCAACTTTGTTCCGCAAAATGTCGAAATCTCAAGCTCTCTCGCCGAATTTCGGAGCTCTCTTTCATTTTCAAACTTCCAAGCTGCCGTGTTTATTCGCACGGCAGCCTCATGAATTTTCAAATTCCCTAGCAACTCCGGCGAATTTTGCATGAGCCCCGGCGAAGAGAGTAGGGGGAGAAACTTTATTAGAGAAAAATTCCCCACGTCCACGGAATGCAATTTTGAAGATACTCGCGCGTTTGAGTTTATCCGCGCGCTTCAAAAATTCAATATCACCTTTAATTTACAATAACCCTGCTCGCGGAAGAAATACGATTAGACGCTCTTTCACTCAGGTTTCATAACTTCTCGACGCTGAATCCTTCCCTCTGTAACCACCTCCCCCCTCCCCTGGTTCCTTATTTACCCCATTATCCTTTTCCAGCTCCACCGCTAATGAATACCTCAACGAGATGCTCGATTTTCACCGACGAGCGACGAATCCTTTCCTAGGAATATCGTTTAAAGAGAAGAAGCTGCAGATCTTGAAGAGCCTTCTTTCTGCTCGTTTTCCGCCGCTGCACCTCCTTGTTCCTTTTCTTTCGTCGGTGTCCATCACGATGGTAACGGATTACCCGTTGCTCTTGATATTCATCGGACGATGACTCTGGCGGCGGATACACTGTAAGATAAAGCCATTAGAGGCGTCTCGAAGGCGAGAAGACGGTCGGAAGAAAGTTTCTTGTTGCTCGAGAGAGCCTCGCCGACCCGAAGTGGATCGTAAATGGGCCGCGAGAGAATTGAATGCATTCGGGAACACAAACGGTTCGCCTTGATTCGCGAGTCGATTGCGATTCTTTGATCTTTCCCTTTCGAAAAGGGAAAGGAGAAATTTTTACACCTCTTCGTACATTACGTGGGCGTAATCTTTTCTTGTTTTTCTTTTTTTCTTTCTTTTTTTTCTTTTTTAGTTTCCACGTAGAACCAATACGAGCCTGCAAGTGGCTCGATGACATTATCGTTCGATTTATTCAATTGTATCGATGATATTTAATATCTAACCTCTTAGGTACGGCTGAATTTTGCGCGGGCTGTTTCTCTGTACGGCAGAGTTCAACGCGAATTACAAGTAAACGATACAGCACTGCAACGTGAAACAATGCTGTTCGCTACGCGAGTACATTGGAATGAAGTTTTTGATGATTAAATGATAATTTTTCTTAAAGATATGATACACATACTTTTCAGAAAGATGACGTCCGCGAAAGCCATTATAGTGGCGCATCGTGTCTAAGAGGTTAACAAAAATTCAACTGCATTGGTAGCATTTATTCGACATCGACGATTTATTTAACGTCGATCGATCGTTTATCTAGCTAAGGGGAAACCAAGTTGCGCGCTGTAAATCCGGAATGTTTATACATCGACGATTTTCTGAAACAGAAGACACGAATTTACCCAAGTCGAAATGTTCAATTTGTCGGCTGAACAATTATCAAACACGCACCGAAGAATCGATCGCGAAATCAATTGTTTTATTCTGTCGGAATCGAGCCGTTCGTAAACTCTGTGAATTGAATTCGATCTGTGAGAAAAGAAGATGTCATAACAAAAACTGACTCGCTTTGCGCTGGTTAATACACGACTCGTCGAGGAGAAAGTTCGACTCGAGACGCGTCGAAACTTGGTATCGCTTCGTTTTGTTTCTTTGTGTTCTACGGAGATTTTTCGTTCATCGAACGAGCGAGGAATTTAGAAAACGCGGCGAAACCCAATGTCGTCGTTGACTTTCGCGAAACATCGAGACCACGGTATCGAGCAACAAGCAATGCGTGGTAATTGCAAATAGTTATCACTATCGATGGGTGGTAGTTTTAACGCGGCCGGTTGGGAGTTTTATTCTGGGAGCTGAAAACGGAGCCACCGTTGGCATGTTTTCCCGTCGATATTACAATTTTTATGGCTCGGCCGCGAACGGTCGTTCTTTCTTTCTTCTTTTCTTTTTCTTTTTTTGTCATTTGTCCTGAAAGTCCCGAATGGACAAATGGAACGCGAGAAAATTTCTCCGCCTCTACTCGCGTTCCGTGCTAGCTTTTTTTTCCAGAAACTCTCGAAGTTTCGCGACAGTCAGTTCTCCCAGACTTCTCTATGTTCGATGTTTCAGGCTGCCGAGAGTCGAACGATAAATCTTTCGCTCGGGCAGATAGTCCGAGATATCCTCGAAAGTATGCGAATTTTAAAAACTCCTTCCACTGGCGAGTGCGTTCTTTCCTCGCGTCGTCGATATTCTATCTTCTCTGCGCGCGGATCTGAATCAATCATCATTCGCTTCAATCCTAACCTAAACCCCCTTTGATGGCTCACGCGAAATTCGTGAACCTTTCACCCCGCAAATGAATTCTTCGCGACTTGTTTGACTTTGCAGAAAAGGCAAAAGAAAAAGAAAAATCAGGAGGAGATGGAATTGAAAAATAGATGAAACCTTTTGGCCAAGGAAGTGAAGAAGAAAAATTTTAAAAAGAACCGACTGCAAGGCAACGCGTACAATTAGAAGATGAAACTAAGAGAATAAAGCTCTGACAATTTGGATGAAAATCAACTCCTCGCGAGTGAAGTGATCGATGCGTTAAGTGAAAGAAAGTGCGTTACACGAAATAATTCGAAGCCTAGTAGTATTCCAGTATTTCATTCTGGAATGCGAACGGGTTAACGAGAATTCTCCCCTCTTTTCGCGGTGAATTCGTTGTATCGATACTGGCCAGACAAACCCTTCCCCTCCCCTCCTTGACTCGAAACGAATAATAGGAACGGGTTCGCAAGGAAGCTGGTCCGCTTCGCCTAGCGTATCGAGCCAGCCGCTGTTCGCATAATTCGCCTATAAATATCGGGGCTCGGGCAACGCGCAATTTAGCCGCGAATTTGCACCGGAAGACTTATATGCATGCACTTAGGTAAAATGCATCCCATCAGCGAGAGCAGGGATATTATCCGTGGGGAATTTTTCCGAGTCGAATTGTCGGAATAATACGTCGAATATCTCTGCCATCGCTGTGAGCGTTTATCAAGGATTACAGCGAGCTTCCGGCAATCGTTTGATACTGATTTATTAACGAACAGCCTGCTACGGATTAATACAGTCGGTTATGCAATTCCCCGAATGAGAGATCTAATCATCTGGATTGTCGAAATGGATTAACGCGCGTGACGTGATAATCGAGCGAAATAGATATCAGGCGATCGATGGAAAAGTGGCACTATGTACGCCCGTTAACGGAAATTAATTTAAATTAGATCTATGACGATTGTCGCGTTGCAATCCCGTTGCAAACATGCTGCCGGACCTTAACGAGCAGACTGCGAATTTTTACGTGCACGTTCGTGCGCGCGCAATGCAATAAGAGCGTAAAAAATATCCGAGGTGGCAATGAATTTTAATAAACACTGCCACGTAAAACGATTCTCAGATATATTTATAGAGATTTAAATTATAGTTATATACAAATACTTATGCGATAATAAATTGTATTCTTAAAATTCGCATAAAAATCCGCAGTCTATTAATAAAGCACTGTTGTCAACTTACGCGTGAAATGCTGCAGTTGCACGCGGAAAACTGTTATTAATTTCGGAGTTTCGATATTTAGAACTTTTTCCGAAAAAAATGCAAAAAAAAAATAAGAAAAATAATAAAAATGAAACTCCGCTACTAGAAAATAATTTCACCTGGAATTCACTCGAATTAAAAACTTCGTCACTCGAAGGCTCTCGTTAATCCCATGTTTCGCAGATTAAAATTTCGACGTTTTTAATCCAAACGCGCGCCTACGTTTTTACCTGCGCGCATGCGTACGCGCGCGCGCGCGTGTGTGTGTGTGTGTTTGTCCGGCGCTTAAAATTCCAACGATGGCTGCGTGATCGTAGTTTTATCATCGGAAACGGAAGGCGGTCGTCGGAGTTACGGGCGAGAGGGCTGATCGATTACCATCGACGGCAGAAATATTTATGGTGCAGTAAAAGTTGCAATTGCAACGGGCGGCAGCCTCTGCAACGTGGACGAGGAGGAAGAGGGACAGGGGAGAGGGATATTCAGAGAGGAGAAAAAGCGTGGGCGATAAGAGAGGGAGAAGTTGAACAGGAACGATTGGCGAGTTTTTCTCGTTGCTGGCTGACGGCGATGAGAAAGAAACGATGGAGAAGCAGAGATGGTAGAATGGAACGAAAAGACACAAGAGAGAGAATAAAAAGTAATAAAACGATGGATGAAAATTATCCTATTTTATGTTTACGTGCTGCTTTCTTACACCGTGTTGACCCTAGTTCTTGTGCTGTTGTCAGTCGTGTCGTTTCTTCCTCCTAATTTGCTTGAAATTATTTCACACGTCTGACTGTCGGTTGATCGATGAAAACTATAGTTCTGCGCCCGAGAGTTTCTCTTGACGTAAAAGTACTGCACCAACGCCGATTCTCACGTGTGCAAATTCCGCGGCCAAAAGTCAAGGGAAGGAACGAAATCAATTTTTAGAAATGTTAACTCGGGTTGAGGCGTTAATTCACGCTAGCCGCGAGCAAAGGGAGAGATTGAAAAAAAAGCAGGAGGGGAAAGCAGAACAACCCTTTGTTACCTCAACTGCAACTTCTTGCTTCGTCTCTTGTGTCTTTTTGAAGTCTGTTTTCCTGGGCAACATCCCTTCTCTTTAATTATGGGAATGCAAATTTATTCGAGCCTCTTAGCTTTTTCGCGTAACTTCTCCGCGATAAAAGCCGAGAGAGACAGAAAGAGGAGAGAGAGAGAGACAGAGAGAGAGGGAACTTCTGTTCGTTGACAATAGTCGTTGGTCGGAGCAAAAGCGTTTCGAAGAAAGTAATTAAACGAGCGCCAACCGACCGAGGATAGATATTCGAGGGTGTTTCAGCGCGAACGGATCTCTTGATAAATATTCAGCGAAGCGCCGCGGGGGGAGGAGATTGAACGACTGTTTAAACTAAAAAGGCACCGTTCTAGAGTGTAATGGTCGCCACTTGCGATTACCGAGAACTCTTTTTTCCCCTTTTGTTTTTTTCTTTTTTAGAAATTGGCGTAAAACTCCGTCGAGCCGTTTGAACTTGTCTTAATTTAAAATGTAAATTCCCTCCTTTTATTTATCCGTCACGGGTTCGTTTCTCCAAATCGAAGGTAAAGAAATCGATCGTCATTGCAATGGTGCACATAATTCCATCCTTTGTGGAATGAATTTCGAGCGGAATAATTCGACGATACGTCGACGAAAAGAGATGTGATTCACGTGTTTCTACGTGGAGAAATAAAATTACGAGCGTGCGTTTCCAAAGAGAAATTATTCTCCGTCAAATAGAATCTCACGCGTCAGACAGATGATAAAGAAAAAAGAAAAAAAGGAAAAGAAAGTTGAATGGACGTGGGAGTATGGCAGTTTCGTTTGTTGGACAAGGCAAATCTGACACGACAGGGTATTATTCTGCCGTTAGTGTTTCTCGA
Organism: Tetragonula carbonaria; assembly: GCA_032399595.1. NCBI lineage: Eukaryota > Metazoa > Arthropoda > Insecta > Hymenoptera > Apidae > Tetragonula > Tetragonula carbonaria. The sequence goes on from JAUCRC010000014.1 coordinate 8,185,292, forward strand.
ACCCATTGCTGGTAGATACGCTACCTTGGGGGATTTACAGTGAAAATGCAAAATCATCCCTCTGTCCCGAGTATCCTGCAGCTCTCTATTCCCTTTACGGGATACTCCGAAATAGTAATTACGGAATTATTACCAGCCATTTCGATGATCACACCTCTGCGGGTGGCGGATAGCTCGCATCGATTTCTCGTTCACCTAGTTTCTTTTTTTTTCCCTCCCCTCCCCCCCCTCCGAGTCTCGCCGCGATCTGATTTTCGATATCTTTTCTTACCGCCGATTCAATTTCAACCCGACGCTCAAGGAATTGGACTCGAGCTCTTCCGTGAGAATCTCCTTTTTCGTCCGGTCGAACTTCAAATTTTTACACAGGAATTTAATTTCTTCGATTCTTGCCAGGTGAAGAATATCAATTTTCGTTTAACCAATTGCCAGCTTCGTTTCCGATACGTTGAAAAATTTACCTCGTGATTCGAGATGAACAATTCTGTGACTATAATTATTTATGATCTCTAATGATCTGCGATGTCAATCGTGCGTTCGATTAATGAAATTGAGAAACTTTGGACGAGGAAAGAAATTTGACTTCTGCTTTTGCACAAAAGTTCGAAGTGTTCTTGTTAAAAAAAGATTTCGAAATTCAAATCAAGGGAGAATTTTCGCGTAAAATTTCGCGCTGCAAGGTATTTGTGGCGGTACTTGCGTCGCTTGTTGCTGAAGCATCGTTTTACGTCCCCTTCGTCCCTTCTACCTCACTTTTTGTTTCTTTTTTTCCCGAACCCTATAGTTTATTCCTCTCCCCTTCTCCCTTTTTTTTTCGTCCTGTTAAACTTGATAAAAATTCGCAGCGTTTCACGATAGCCGGTAACTCGATCTGTCCTGAATTCGATCTCGTCGTTTAACGTTGCGCGATCCTCGATTTAACGGCGGATAAATTTCTGCTCGTCCTTTTGACTCGATTCTCTTTTTCGTGGCTGTCCTTTTCCGCGGCTCGGTACGTTCACTTTCGCGGACGAAATCGAGCCGTGATATCGATACAAGGGGGCGAGAGATGGATGGAATCGGTCTAACGCATTTCGATTTCGCGAAACCTCGCCTCGTTTCTCACGTTCAGCATCCCCTCCCCTCCCGCAGTAAGTATCCCGCGAGAAAGTGGCAGCTACGACGTGCAACGAAACGAAATTTATTTCCTTCAATTAACCCACTTACTTGTAAAATGGTGGCACGAGTTGCGCTCGACTTTCCTCGGCTCGATGGAATTGAAAGCGATTCGTTTCCACGATGTTTGAAAGTTTCGACGAGCGAAAGATAATTGTTATTAGAGGAACTCGACTCGAGCTGGGATTCGTTTCATACGCTGGATATTGTAATAAATATTCTTCAATGATACAACTTGAACACTTCTTTGCGAACGTAATTCAGATTCGAGACACCAGTAGTTCTCAAGAACCTGCAAGTTCGATGAAAGGTAGAAAGAGGAAGAGCGAATAATAATCTAATCGCGTGACTAGTGGCCTTGTTAGAAATTAGCGAAATTAGGGATCAATTAGCGGTTCGTTTGTTTCGGTGTTGCAGGACGTAACACCTTGAGAAAAGTGTGGACGAACGAGAGGTAGGAGGAAAGGGGACGATCTCAGCGAGATAAAATGATTAATCGCCATAGTTAATATGGGGCCCTTACGAGGAGCAGGCCATCAGCTAGAAAAGTGTAAAAGAAAGACAGAGGAATTATTAACGACGTCATTTCGTTCGTGGACGAGCACGATCTTTCCCGTATTAAACGCGGGAGAGATTTTCCTTCGCCGTTCGCCGCGGCGAAACAATTTTATTTGCCCCCCTCCCCCCTCACTCTCCCCCTTTACCCTGTTTCGCCATGCAGAAGAACTTTGCACAAAGGCGATTAATTTATCGGGCAAATATTACCGCAACCCTCAATGACATTCGCTTTAATCTATCTCCATTTGAACGTTCCATTTCAATAAGTGTCTGTGATTTTCTTCAGGACTTTCCGTGGACTCGATTCTCGGACAGCGAGATTAATTCGAATTGATGCTATATACTTTTCTCTTTTTTTTTTCGTATCAGCGTTTGAAGCTATCAGTCGTAAAGAGGAACAACATGTTTCGTATGTTCATTTTACGTCATGATCCTACAGTTGTTTCTTTCGAGACAGCGAAAGAATTCGAGAATCTCGAAAGTTTCCTCTGAATTTTGAATGCCCCCTCCCCCTTCCCCGAGTTGCGAATATAAAATGTGTATAGTTAAGAATGGCGATTGACCGGCCATAAAGTTAGTAGACGGAGAAGTAAAAAGTTGAGATAGACGATTGAATATTCAGATGAATTTTAGAGGTTGGGTTTCCGAGGTTTGGAAGGAGCGGTGCGAGGATCGTCCACGAATAATGGGGAGAAAGACGGCGTAACTAAGTAGAAGGTGATTACCACATTTATCAGAAACGTCTGCTTGGCGCACAGTTTTCAGAAATTTCGAATCCCCAGACTTCGAGACTGGCGGTTCATTATTCAGCTTGAATTGTGCAGTTGCCTCTCTTTCTCTCGCCGATCGCCGCAACAATGGAAACAATTGATTCATTCTGCGAAAATTCGACTTGAGCCTCCGAGGTTTACGGAACTTAACCGTGCAATTGTACGAACCACGTTTCGCTCGAACGTCGAAACTACGTTCAAAAATCTACTCGCCGGCGTCTCCAATAACAGCCTGTTTACTCGATCCCGTAGACCACTCGGCAGCAAATTCCTCGATCCTCCCTTAACACCGTGCGCGTGTCGGCGAATTTATTATTGCCGGCGATGTTCCGTGTCGACAAATGCGCGAGTAAATCGCCCCACCCGAGAGAGGCAGAGAATAAAAGGCACGGGTGGCTGGTTGACAAGAGGCGTTGACCCCTCTGTCGATTGAGCTTCGAAAACCGATCGTTTCACACGGCGAGGATAGACGGTGGTGGAACAACCATCGAATTTATTCGCTCGGATTCCCCCGAAACGACGAAACCCGACGAAATTTTCACCGTGGCGATCTACGTATCGAACATGACACACACACACACACACACACACACACACACACACACACACACACACACACACGTCCGAGATAAGGAGGGGGAGGAGGGAAGGAAAGGGATAACAGAGCCGGTTATATAGCGATCCGGAGTAACGCGAGGAAAGTTTAAGAGGCGAAATGGAAGTGAACGCGATCGGGTAAAGTGCGAAACCGAGTGCAAAGTTGTTGGACATATGTGACGGAAGTGTTGAAAGACACGGAGAGAGAGAGAGAGAGAGAGAGAAGTGTCCCTCCGTCGTTCGGCCGGAAGCTTTTATCGTTGGAAACGTCGGCCGGCAACTTTTTCTTGTCGACCGAGCAAAAGCGACGTCGATTGTGTCTTGTGCTCGCGGATACTTCTGCCCGCCTCTTCCGCCCGATTAATCTCTATCGATTAGCTGGTCTTCTCTTTTATTTTTCACTTTTTGCATCATTTTTCTCTCTTTTCTTTTCTTTCTTTTTTTTTCTCTTTTTTTTTGTCGTCGTAGAACTACTCGCACGAGAGGAGGAGAGAAAAAAGAAAGAAAGAAACACTCGCTGGGAAACAAAGAGAGAAACGGCGAACGACGTTCTTTTGCTTTGAATCGCTTCGTTATTTTCGATTGCTGGCGGAAGGTGGAACGACCAAAAATGGCCGGGAATTTATTTTCTTTAGAAAAGATTTCCACGAGTACTTGTCCGACTCGTCTGTCGGATTTTTTAGTTCTCGAGTTTCATTGCTGTTCAGACCGACGAACGCGAATGGCGAAAATCGATTTAGCTGCGAGAACGCGTGGATAACGATTTGTCGTCGAGCGACGCGTTACTAATGCCCGGCCGTTGCTGGAGGATCCTTTGCCAAGATTAAGGGAAGCGCCTGTTCCCCCGATTCATTAACGTCCCCGGGGAACACCGTGACGACGAATCAAGTTTACTACGCGATCTACGGAAATTCGCAGTGCGTCGGTCGTTTCGCTTTGCGATTGTTCGCTGACATTACCCTTGGATACTTACCCCGGTGTTTCGTGTTTGCCCTGTGAACCCGCGAAACGCACGGAAGTGACTTTTCGATTAACTCATTGACTGCCAACTACGAGATATCTCGTAGTAAGCGTATGTGTCAAAACTGCCGACTACGGGATATCTCGTAGTTCGCGCTACAAGTTTAGATTGATTACAATTGGTCAGGGAATATTTTTATTGCCGGTTGAGTTAGGGTGAATAGAAATTTAATATAGTGCACAAGACATGTTTAATATCACTTTTTATTATAAAAATAATAACTCAGACTATTCGGTCGTAACATATTAAATATTTTTATATATATTAATTATATATTTATTTTTCAATAAAAATTACTGTAAACGCCGTTTCAATACTAAATCTTAGTAACTTAGTATTATTGTATTTTGGAAAATCTCATGTTTTCTTTGAAATAAAATTTTGGCTCCCAGGGCAAGACGCTGTAAATTTGCCTGGCAGTCGATGAGTTAATTCCCTGTCTCACGACGACATCGAGTTAAACTCGTACTGTTATGGCTCGAATTTGACAAAGTCTCGTTTAACTTTAATTTCTTCGTCGATTCACTTGTAACAAATAACTACGATCAAAGTTGAATTCGAGGTTATTCGAATTGTAGAAATTTGATTCGTAGAAATCAGTAAAACTTTGTGGGATAAATAGTTTTTAGACAATCGTCGAAATTTTCGGTCACGTTAGAAAGAAATAAATTGCACGATAATTTTTATAATTTTGTAAAGAATTCAGAAGAAAATCGACGAGCCAATCTGCACGAAAGAAGAGGAATGCATTTTCGACATATATGATAGCTATCAAAAGCTATCGCGAGATAGAAATTTCACGCTCAGGGTCTCTCACGTTCTCGACGTTCAGCCGTGTCCGCGTGATTTCCGAAAGATGCGTGTCATTAGCATGACAGAAAGCCTAACGAAGATTCATTGTCAGACAATGTCTGAATCCAGCCGTGATTTAGCGGTTCTTGTTAATTACATTCCAGTTGTCGGAACTTGGAACTGATTATTCCGATAGACAATAATAATCGGCAGCGGTTTGCAGGGGCCGGGGGGGGGGAGGGGCATGGGGCACGGGGCGGGATGGATCCATCGGAGCTAAGCGAATTTCGCGATTAATCTCAAGGAGAATCTAATTAGTCCGCGAACAATGCTCGTGACAGAGAGGAACGACGTGGATGGTAAGCAAGCTGCGAGTCGATCAGTCATTGCTACCTTGTCGGCTGGCAACCTAGATCGCTTTTTACTGACTCCATTCTAATCTGCTTTTCGTTCTGTCCTCGATCGTGTTCATTCCAGTCTTTGTTTCAGTTTCGCGACTGCCAAGAAACTGAAATTCCTATTCTGTCGAGGAATTTTACGTTTCGTTGTTGACGTAATTTCAATAAATCGGATGCATCAAAGTAAACAGTCGAACCTGTTTTTGTGCGGTAGATAGGGACCGCATAAGAAAGAAAACTGCACAAAAAAAAATATTGAGAAACTTAGTAAATAGCTATGACAAATAGTTTTTTTTACAACATCTTAATGAAAATTTTTTTTATGCGGTGGAGAGCAACCGCATAAAAAAAAAAGATTCTCTTAGAAAATATGTCAAAGATTTACGAAATAGCCAGAAAGTGCTTTCCAAACAAAATAAACAATTAAATTACACATAGGAACATTTGAAAAATACTTAATTTCTCATTTGTAAACATGGGTAAATTTTCACACAATTAAACACTACTCGTCGTAATTCAAAACGCGCATCTTCTTGTGATGAACTCTTTCAAAATCGCTTTCGTCACTTGAACATAATACAGTTGTTTTATTTCTTGTTACCCTGAAGTCGGTGATAAGTTTTTGCGACGACGATCGGTTGATCAGCTGCTTGTAAACGTCACGATAGCCAGATATACATGATCGAAGCTCTTTTTGGAATTTCAAACGCCTTTCGGAATTGTTATCAATTTTATTTTGTTGCAAAGCTGGATCCCTGCATATATTTTATCCGTTGTCATAGAATCCGGTTCTTCTTGTTCGTCTTCAAAATCTGTTAAGTTATTGATAATGTCACTATCACTGATCGTCTTTAATCATTTCGATAAGATCATTTTCGCTGACGTAATATGTACATACATTGTATATTACATGATTGTATATATGTTGTCAGTTTATATGTGTACACTGATAGAAAACATTACAACGGTGTTATAATGCCAACACCGTTGGCATTCATATACCGCACAAAACAAATCGCACAGAAATGGACCGCGCAAAAACAGATTTGACTGTACTCCGGGGGTCTTAAGATCGTAATGGCGGCCACCAATTTTTCATACGCGAATAACGAAGTATTCAGAAATGTTAAAAAATAATAGTAATAATAATTCAGGAGCAAAAGTCGTAATTTTCTGTACATTTGACAAAGTATCGTTTTCCACTGTCCGTCTCGATACTCGCTCACTCAAGTCGCGTAGAATTTCTCGAAATTCAACTGAAAAGCGAGAAGAGCGTGAAAATGTTTCGAGCGTCGCGGTTAAAAGTTGAAAGCCATGTTAAAAGCACGGCAAATCTTCAAAATGCAGACTCGTTACGCGCGTGATGAATGATTACCCCCGCCAATGTGTATGCACGACAAGAGCTGGCTCGATTGGCGGCGTATCGTGCGAGAAACTGTAGTTGCCGACAAGCTTATCGATGATTTTACCGGTTCGGTCCCTTTTACCGTGGCCGTTCGATTCAATGTCGTCAAAGGTTTATTGCTCGGCGAGCAGGCGCCGCTTTTATTGTGTACCTCGAGCCTGTTTCCTTTCGTTCGGACGCTCATTCGCTTCGTAGATCGCGAAGAACGAGAGCGTTTAGGAAGCTGCTCGGACCCGGTTTCCCCTCGCTTTTGTCGTCGACTTCCGCGAATAAAACTGAATCGTCGATACGAAAGGAAATTTTCGAGCAGAATTCAGACGTACAACGAACGTATCTCGTGTAATACTACCTGCGAACACGGTTGCAACGTTGAGCGATACAAGTCGCGCGAGAGTGTGGAACATAATAAAATTTTTCCACGCGAGGGCTTTGCTCTCTAGGAGGATTAACGTTTAATTTTCATCTGCTAAGTGGCAGATGGTGAAATCCTGGTTTACCCACACGTGTATTTATCCTGGCGAACGCCAGGGAAAACGAGATAAATTTCTTTCCGCTTTGACAATTGTCAGAAAAGTGTTTTTCCATTCTGTTGAAGTACAGAATCTCGCTTCTCGCGTTAAATTCCATCCGCGATATCGTGCTCCGTTCTGTTTCGTTCCCCGCCGTCCCTGCCGTTTTGTTCAGTAAACGCGAACATAGATAGAAATACATTAGTTTGCATTAACACGGTCCATTAACCGAGAGTAAATTTTCCCCACAATTTTCGACGTTTTCTACCTGCGCCGCCACTAAATTACGCGAAAACACGCGTACAAAATACACGCATCCGAAAACAATATCCCCAAATGAATATAGCGCCCGATATTGAATTACGGTACATTTAATGATAATTAATCACGCTCGTTAATCGTCAACGACGCTCGCGATGGAAAAAAAAGAAGAAGTTTTAATTTAATCAAGTAGACGAGTATCAAATCTCGAATTAAAATCGATATACCACGTCCATCGTTTCCGTTCGTACTTTTATGTTAACACTTTACCGACCGGTAGCTTATTAATCGGCTAACTAACATATTTTTACACTTTACAGATCAGTAGCCTATTAATCGGCTAACTAACATATTTTAACACTTTACCGACCGGTAGCCTATTAATCGGCTAACTATTCACCGCTAATACACGGTCGGTGGCGAGCCGACTTTTCAAATCATTCGGAGACGGGATTTATTAATCGAGAGACAGCCGAATAACAGCTGGCCCGATGGCACACGGCTCGATTCGTTGCTCGGTTGAAATTACCGGGGTCAAACATAATTAAGCGCGCGGCCAAATTTAATCTTGGCGGAGGAACCGGTGAATGATTACACAATACAGAGAGAGAGAGAGAGAGAGAGAGAGAGTAATGCAGAGAGAATGTACGCCGAGGCCGGATAGAAGTGGATATTAATGTATCATTTACACGGCTTAGTGCACCCCATAATTATATCTGCGACCGTGATATACGCGGCCTTCGTTCCGTTGAGTACGCGTCTTGCTGAGAGACGAGCGACACCGAGCGAGTCTCTCTCGGTATTGCGTTATTTTAGCTGTGTAACTTCAGCAAATTACATTCAATTGGCGAAAATTGTAATATCTGGCAGAGGATGATTAATCTTTGAACACAGGGTGAGTGATGACTGCTGGAACTGCAACACTTTGGTTCAACAGTAATATTCATTCATAGAATTGATTTGTAATTTCGTTTTCTGCCATTTTGGCGGATTATATTTATTCAGTGAAAATGATAATATTTGGGTGATTAACCTTCGGACAGAGAGTGAGAGTGATGATTGCAACAGATATTTAGCTCAATAGTAAGGTTCACGTTTTACTAATATTTCTCTTTCCACGTATGTGGAAGCAAATTTTGGATTTTTCCTTTATTACTATGTCTATATATATATCGAAGAGAGAATTGACTTGTAATTTTCAAGAAAATTAATATTTAATTTTTGAAGTACAGTTATCTGTGCTCAAACGGTCTGTTGTTGATAGCACATTTTTTATTTTACTAATAATTTCGGTTTCGTGTAATTTTAACCTCGTGGTTATAAACTAAATCTAACCTATAACGGGGAAACTAGAAAAATGGTCACTGTCATTTGTGTACAGCTTAATGCAATTAATAATCGTATCTGCAACAGTAAAATTCATAATTTTCATCGAGAGTACTGACAATCACTCTGAGTATTATTGCAGTGTACTAACTCTTTCGTCGAATTATTTGTAAGTAACTTCTCGAGGGACGCAAAGAAGAAGCAATGATAAAGTATTTGATTCAGCTCGCTTAATATACCTGTATACCTAGCTATTAAAAAAAGAAAGAAGTACAATTCTGCGTGACAAAAGAAAATTATACCCTCCCCTCTCTCCCTCTCTCTATCTCACTGGGGTTAATAAATTCGTCTCTCGAGGAATTAAAAATAAGGGGAAGTAAATAAGAAATATTACAGCGGGACAAAGGGCGATTAATCGTGGTTATAAAACGAAACACGGTTTCGTGACGACAAAAGGGCCGCATAATTAGTAACTCCGAAGGAACTTGCAATAATTTCGCCGACTGTGAAGTTCGACGCGTGAAAATTTCACTGTAGCCACTCGTACGAAAACTTCCCAGCGGCAGTGAAAGTTCGCCGCTTAGCAATCTCGCGTTTGGGAAATTGATTGGAATGTATCTCGAGGCTCGCGGATCGAAACGCGAGGAAGTTGTCTCTCCGGTGTTCCAGAGAGGAAAGAGAGGCCAGTCTTGCAACTTTCAATTATGAAAAACTTTCCGAATCGATTGGAATTCGCTTTTGCACAAGAGGAGGAGAGGCGTGAGTTGAATAATCATTACTCGACAGCTAAATCTATCAATTCTTGCTTTTGTTTCGTATTGAGAATGGATACGACGAAGCTGCATGCTGGTCAAGTAATCTCTCGCTGTAATGGCCGGTCTTTGAAGTTGAAATTTCCAAAGTTGCACATCGAGGGAGGGAAAGCGAGCGTAGATGATATACAATGGTCTCTACAATGATATAACAAAGCGAGAGCTACTGTCTCTCAGCGTGCAATAGAAATCACTTTGAAGCTGCTTCATTTCATCGGCCAAAGTTAATTAAACACGGCCTCGGCGTCGCGCGATCTGCGTTTAAAACATATGCAAATCAACTCGCTCTCGGTCGTCGAGGCGACAAAGAGTATATTGCAAATTGCAAAAAAAAAAAGAAGGAAAAAAAAACGGGAGATTCGAGGTGAAGTAGCGGGGAGGGGGAGAGGGTTTGGGGGGCGAGAAAAAATCGTCGCGAGGGAGATCAGATCGAAGACGAGACCGACGCGTCAATGCACGAATCACGGAAACGACGGCGGCTTTCTTTTGGAAAGTTTTCAACCCTTATCCCTGGGAGAGGTTCGTCTGCATGGAAATCAAAGGTGAATCAGCGACGTCGGCTGGCGGCGCCACGACCACCGTGCGTCAAAGCACCTTTTGTTCAGCGGTTCAGGAAAAGTCGTTGAAGTGGTCGAAAGTGGAGAGATGAAAACGCGACACAGTTGTTTTCGAAAGGTACCGGTTCCTCTGACGAATTCGTCGTTGACGAATTTCGTTTCAAAGGCCTCCTCTCGCATTTTCGATAGGATCTCGTTAGTCGTAGTATTGTAGTCGTTTGTCCAAGCGTCCACTCGAAAACTTATCGCGTTTTCTATTTGACAGAAGAAAATTTTTAATTTCACAGTCGCGAAAATGTCGAGTGAAATTCTCCTCGATCGGGACAGAAATAACGGGTGGAAAGAGGTCGGAAATCGTTCGGGAAAGGGAACGATTTAAGGAGGGAGGGAACAGCTTGGTACGTTCTCACGCGGAATTTCATGCTTTTGACAGTAATTGAAATGTATTTCCCGGTTACGGCGGGGGGAGGGGGAGGGAGGGAGGGAGGGAGGGAGGGAGGGAGAGGAGCGGGGGAAATATGTGGCTGGATTTTTTCCTGGACGTTCTGGTTTGCCCGATAACGCCGCCTGGTATCTCAACGATAACGGATGCGAAATTCTCACCGTGCCAACTTTTCTCGCGCGATTTTCTCTTCTCCTCCTTCATCGTTCCCACCGAAATTTATGCGAGACGCGAAACTTTCCGCTGACGATGGAAGTATTTTTCCCCTTGGTTCCCATGTGAATCACTGAAGCAACGCTTTCCCCGCACTTTACAATAAATTACAAATAAAAAAAAAATAAATAAATAAATGAATGAATGAATGAATGAATAGACGTTGAGAACGATCAAAATCATGCAATCCAAAGTATAGAAATAGATAGGCGCTCTTCGCCCCCTAAATAAATGTGAGACATTTACACTTACTAGAGTCAAGAGTAAATCATTCTCTAGGTATTACAGCGATTTAAGTCCCTGTGACGTGTTTGAAGTCGATTGGGAAACTTGCCGGAAGTTAACGTTTCACATCTTAAAATAATCCAGCCACATTTCTCCCTGTAATCCTCCCCTTTCGGAAAATGGAGCAAACTTTACGGGCGGACTCGTCTAATCTCGAGGAAATTTGTGCTTGTTGGTAACTGTAATTGAATCCGTAATGTGTTTACTCTCTCGCGACCAACAACGAATCTCATCAATGAATTCCAACGTAGGTTACTGAGACTACCGAGAGCTTTTGAAGTAAAAAATTTCGTGATATTAAAAGGAAAGAGAGAGAGAGAGAGAGAGAGAGATCAGTCGTCGCGAGTTTCTGCAACAGCCCGTGGTAACTCAATCGTCTCTATCTAATTTCGCTTGGCGTCTCTCTCTCTCTCTCTCTCTCGAGTTTTTCCTGGAAGAAGGTTCCATCGTTCGCGTCGATAGCTAGAAGGTGAGACAGCTCAAAGAGACGTGGCTGATAAATTTTCTCCAGCAACTTATAATGAAGCAACTCGTTCCGTGCTTTCTCTTATGATGAGCGCGTCTTACTTTTACTCTCGGCTCGCGTTACTTTCGTCTTCGTTTCCCTTCGAGAGTCCGACCCTCTCGGATCCCGAGGACTGGCTGGTCTTCTTTTTCGCTTCGAGACCCTCGTCTCGGCCCTTTTAGAGGCAAACTCGCTTCAAATTGCCCCTGGAAATCTCATTTCCACGTTGGTGCCTCCGCGCTGCGAGGCCGATTCTTTGCCGAAAAAAAAGAATTACACGACGTTCGTACCAAGAAAGGGTATGAACCTTCGTATACTTTGTGCCAATGTGCGCCCGTCCGAGTGATACCAGTGTGCTCGAGTGACACCAACAGAATGAGAGGCTTTACGAACTTCTGCAGGTGAAAGAGGAAGAGTCGAGGTTCTGAGGGTGCAAGCATGCAGATGAATGGAGATAAAGAGAGAGAGAGAGTGTGTGTGTGTGTATGTGTGTGTGTTTGTCTTTTACCACTCCCTTCGAGATCATCTCGTCGATAAGGGTGACGTTCTGGAAAATTGTAGTTTGCCTAGTCCCATCTATTCTTCCGCTGGTTCGTGTTGATTGAATTGAATAACCGTCAGGACGATCGAGTGCTCTATGCAGGTGTTTTCTAATTCGTTTAAGATTGACAAACGAAGATTCATTTTCCGCTTTGCCGTGTTGGAGTTCTTTTTTTCCTAAAGTGCAACGACGCGACGAAATTGCATATTGTAGAAACGTATAATCGAGGAGCAAATGGCTGAACATTTTCTTTTTTCTTTTTTTTTTTTTGCGACCAACAAAAATCCATTTTGCAAAACAGGAACCGGTGATGAATGCGTATCGATGAAAGGTATCGCGGCACAAGGAAAATAGAAGAAAAAAAAGAAAAGAAAAGAAAGAGTTCTGCGAGAATGGCTGAAGAGTTGGTTAGAGTCGTTTGAAAATTAAAGAGAGTTACGAAAGCATTGAGAGTTTATTCTGAGAGCTGTCGTTGTTTCAGAACAGTAATTCGGAGTCCAATAAATGAGGATCCGCGTGGTAATTTTTATTTTGAGAATTCATTGAAAATTCTCTTTTGACAGGGAAAAATCCTCGCTTACTCTTGCTGCAAATATATACAACGTGTTAATAAAATATTCAAAGTAGTTGAAACGATAGAGTTGCATTTATTTGTGTCGTTTCGTATTTCGGACAACGAATAATTTGTACCTGGCTCGATTAGTAAATCAATTTTAGATTCTTATTTTTATTGAATATTTTACATTTTTAATTTACTCCTGGTATACGATAATTCCAGCAAAAAATATATAATTATATATACGATTGTTATATCGATATTACTAGATGTAATTATACTTTTATAATATTTATACACAATTACACAATTATAATATGTTTACGTATATTTATTTTACAATTCACAAACAGTAATCGTTAGATCGCGGATTTTTATACAAATAACATTTGTAGAAAAGGGAAATAAAACTTAATAGAAAGATTCTCCTCCCTATTAATTATCATACAGAGTATCGAATTTTGGTTATTTTGTATTCCTTTGCAAGTACTCTATGCATTTTCGTATTTTCGAATTTTTTTACAAACGCATAAAAATCTGCGGTCTAAATTGCATATCAATACAATAGTCGTATATTAATACGAGAAGAGGCCAAAGGCAATTTTGGAGCGGAGACACATACATTCTAAGTGTCGATTGTCACGAGAGCAAATATTCACGATAGTTACGTTACGATACGAATGAAACGATTGTGAAAGTAATAGGATTTTTCGGAAAGACTCTACGCAGAGGCGGAAAGTTTTCACACAATTAAGAGCGGCAGCGAGTCGCGTCAAATTAAATGCTGCCCGATTAATTTTCGTTGGCAAAATATCCGCCAACGGCTCGGCTCAGTCACTCAGTCTCAAGATGGAATTTAATTATGCGAGTTAGCTTTGGCCGCGTCGGTCACACCGCTGTTTCCGCCGTTTTCCCCACTCTAATAGGCTTATTAGTTTGTTATTCGTAACTCGAGGCCGCGCCGCTGCCCCGGAAGTTCCGCGCGACCACCGCGCGTGGTTCGCGTTAATTGAGTATCACTTCATCTCGCGTGTGCGCCTCCTTTCTTCCTCTGGATCTCCGCCGAGTGAAATAATTTGTTACTCCGCCGCGTGCACATTGCGCCGCGTAAGTTCTCTCTCTCTCTCTCTCTCTCTCTCTCTCTCTCTTATTCACTGCCTTCATTTGACACTTGCTCTCGCTTTCATACGTGAAGAACAATATCCACGCCATTCCGAGAATTAACATCCTGATAATTCGAGAAAATTGTTAGACAATTTTAAATCGTATCTGCTAGTTGAAAGGAATGTCTGTTTAGATTTCAATAAGATTGTGTTCGTGACTAAATATGATAAAAATTGTATTCAATATTATATGAAAACGAATATATAACTTTCGTTCGGAGAATTTCGTTCGTTCTCTTTATGAAAAAAATTCTCAATCACTTTTCGACCTTGAATCGCAGTAATATAATACAATCGTGAGTGAATATTTTCGAGGATGAAGGAGCGAGGTATTTCTAATTATATAAAGACGGAAGAAATAAAAATTGACCGCTCTATAAAGAGAGCCTCTAGTCCTTGGCGTTCGTCTTAATAACGGGTTAATTAGGCAAAGAATCGTCGACGAGCGAGTGACGTTTCACGTCGCGAGCAACGCGCCATTGAAAACGCAAGCCTGCGTTTGGAAAACCGCCCCGGCAATCCCCGGCTAATCCACTTAACCTTAAAACGGTTGAAATTCTCGTTCACGTCAGCGGAGATTGATAGAGGCATTGTTTTGGTCTTTTGCAGGAAGTAGCTGAACGCCTGTGGGATAACACGCGACTCGCAGCGTGGAAGCAGAAGGGAGGGCGAGGCAGCTCCAGAACAACGACGACGACGACGACGACGACGACGGGAGAGTGTGATTGAATAACCGTGGAAACTTAAACAGAGATTCTGGGTCAAGGTGAGTCCCCTTGCTTTCGTCTCGAATACGAAAACGAAATTTCATTCTTTCGTCTGGCGCTCGATGGTCGGCACTGACCCGTCGCCCGGAGTTTCTTTATTATGATCTCACAATACCGTTTTGACGGCCCGCGCCACAAAAATGAGAATTAATTGGCGAGGAATTCTTCTTGAAGAACGTCCCCACCTCGACTTCCGGCTTCGAAGCTCGGAATTATCGTTTTAAAGTGGCGAAAAAAGAACGGTTTTCCCGGCGGACGATTTTCAGTTTTTTATTTAATCGGAGGGGAAAATCCGCCGCGAGAACGAACGACCGGTTTGCTTCTCGGTACAATTAGCAGTATCATTTTCCACGGCTGCGCCATTAGTCGGAAGCTCTGTCGGAAATTTCTTGCAATTTTTCTCTTCGAGTATTTCTCCCGCCGCTCGAGAAATATTCGAGAGAGACGAGCGGGAGAGCGAGACAAACTTGCGAATAAATTTTGATTGCCAGTTACACCGAGGCGAAAGTAGGCTGTTGTCTCTGTTGCTAATTAATTTCGATTCCTTTCCTTCGAGGAAAGTTTGAACGAAGAAGGTCCGGCAGAACATGATCTTAAATGAGGTAGAGAAAACAGCAAAGTGCGAGGGGAAAGAGCGAGAGCGAGACAGAGAGAGAGAGAGAGAGAGAGAGAGAGAGCAAGGAAGCGTGTCGTGGAAATCCTAGAAAGGACCTCCGGGGGTCAGATAGCACGCTGGCGACGGCATTTCAAGTTCGTCTAAGCAGAAACAGAGTCGTTTCCGAGTTAACTCGGATTAATTCTGAAAGTTCCATGAGGTAACCCTCGAAGGGTTGAACCCACGGTGTCGAGCTTCCGCTCGACGGGATCTCAGGGGGGGGGGGACGGTTATTAAATTTTGATACTCGGGATTCCTGACTTTCCGTCCTGACAAACTTGCGCCGTTTTCCAAGGCCGATACTGTTGTTGAAACATTTGGAATAATTTCGAGGATGGAAAGTTCCCCCGAAGCGCGGAACCCAAAAGAGGAGTTTCGCCCCCGCGTTGCTAGGGAATTTCACGACGAATCAGTCCTTTAATCCGAGTTTTTCAATTTCGACACCCTCTGATTTTCCCAGACTTTCGAAGTCCAAACTGATCTTTCAAACTTTCGTACCTTCGTATCCTTCCGAGCTTCGAATCCCTCGGTTTACGAGTTCTTTAATGTTCGAATCTGGCAATTCTGAATTTTCCAAATTTTTAGAAAAATTCGTAAAAGTCGTCGAGTGAAAAGTTTAGAATGCAATAGCGACGAAATGTGTGTGTGCGTGGCGATTGGAAGCGAGAGATTTCTTTTGTTTCTTTCTTTTTTTTTTTTTTTTCTTTTAATTGACGACGCTGCTAATTCTACAGACAAGAAACGAGCAGATGCTAAAGTTCCCTAGATTTACAGGGCTCGCACGTCGTGCATACATGCCGGTGTGTATGCACGCGAATTGAGGTGGAGCGAAATTTCAGACCTGAAGATTTCGTTGAACTAATACCCGTGGGGCAAGAAATTTCAAACAAGATCTTCTCGTCGCCACCAGAAATTAATCCTTCGCGTGCAACAGATGAGACTGCTGTACGTGGAACTTTGCTCGTCGTTTAAACGATATCCAGACATCAGCCAAATAATTGGGAAAACGATTTCCGAGATATATAAATATATAAATTTTCGTTCGATAATTATTGGAAGATTCTTTGCGACAATTAGCACGGTGAAAAGTTCCTTGTTCCTTGTTCCGAAAGCCGAAGTTTTTCAAAAATATTAAAGTTCAGATCAGCGATGTACGTCGGACTTTATTTGACGAGCGTTGCCCAATTTCCGAAGGGAATTCCGATCACTTTGGAAATTGCTCGGTGAAATATATTCGCCTCGCGGATACGAGAGAAAAAGTTTCGAGACCGAGACGAACGAACGGTGAATCTTTTCCAAGTGATTCTAGAAAAATCGCGTAACCTGATCTGACTAATGAGATCGTTACTTTCCGTTACTTTCTTTCTTCCGATTTGTTCGTACGGCTCACATTATCGCTCTGTCAACAAAGACAGCATTCTCGCTCTTTTCATTTATTTGTCTGGAAATTTCATAATTTCGCGTGATTTCTCTCTGTCGTTCTATTGTCTTTACGCACTGACGACAAAATGCTTTATTCCTCGCGAGCATGATAGTGTTTCCCTCGGAACGATGTCAGACGACGAATGTCGACGCAAGAGCTGCTCCTACGTGACGTGAATCTTGTTCGAATTCCAGGATTTCGTTTAATTTCCTTGCCTCCTATCTGTCATATCAAACTGTCGTTTCGTTCCTTCGATCGCGCAGGGAAAGTTGCGTTTCGTTTCCCTCGCACAGTCGAAATCGCCTTGAATCGCCCCACTTAGAAAATCAATGAGCTCTCGTTCTCTTGTTGCGTTATTTCCACTGCAATTGTCATCGCTGCGACATTCGCAATATTTGTTCTAATCATTTTAATTAAAATTATACCACAGAAATCCTCATGTCCTTATCGAGATTCCATTGAACCAAATCAAAATTACCAAAATTTTAAACAGCTTTTATGAAGACAGTTGCAAGCGCGAGAGCTTCCCCTTTAGAATCATCTTCGTTTCATCGCGCTGCCACTTCCGGTTGCTGAGATATCCGTCGATCGATGCCTAATTTTAACCAAACCCCATTGAAATCACCAAAATTTTAAACAGCTATACTTTGTAACATAGTTATTTCTTCGTAAATCGAACGAAGATCATCGCAAGCGCGAGAGCTTCCCCTTTGAAGCCGGTTTCGTTTTGTCGCGACGTGACTTCCGGTTCCTGAGATATCCGTCGATCGATGCCTAATTTTAACCAAACCCCATTGAAATCACCAAAACTTTAAACAGCCATACTTTGTAACATAGTTATTTCTTCATAGATCGAACGAAGATCATCGCAAGCGCGAGAGCTTCCCCTTTGAAGCCGGTTTCGTTTCGTTTCGTCGCGACGCGACTTCCGGTTCCTGAGATATCCGTCGTTCAAAGCCAGCCCCAATTTTTCGCATTTCGTTGTCTCTGTCCTTGTCACTCTCTCTTTCTCTGTCTTTCTCACGCTTTCGCTGATCCGCCCGAAGCTCGCGCCGCGTGCGCTGGTCAGTGACAGACGCTGGCTCGACAGCTTCTTCTTTTTTTTTTTCACTGTTGCTGGAACTCGGTACGCATTTCCAGGAAGAAATATGGGTCACGCTGCATTCAAGAATTCGGGTTCTTCGGACACCAGCACTTTGAAGACCCGTATCTATCTCAGCAACCGGACGAGATATCGGGACGAAACGAAAAGCATATCAAAGGACACGTAGCCCGCTACATTCCTGAGTGCACCTTCTTTGTGAAATACGACGTTTTTCCGGGTGTATTCCTCGTTGGAGAAATGCCATTGTCTTGGAATGCTACCGGACGGGTTTGAGCAAATCACGGCGGTGTTGAGGGCGTTTCGCGACAGATTTACGATCATCGAGAGATGAGGATCGTCTCTGAATTGAAATAGAATCTCCGAATAGCTAATCACCAAGTGGCACATCGTTTGAATTTTACCTATCAGGTAAATTTCCCAGGCTCATCTGTGTAGGCAAAATATTCAGACGGCGTGCCATTTTGGTGATCGAATTTGGAGATTGCATTTCAATTTCTACCTACTTTATGCGATCTTTTGTGAAATATTTTTCATATTTTTTGTTTCATTATTTCTTTCTGTTTTATGCTTTTCTTTCTTTCTTTTTTTCCTGAAAAGAAGGAAAGATTGTTTACTCGAAAGCGAAACGCGCTGAATGGGAAGAGAGATACGAAGTTTAAAAAAAAAGAGAAGCTTAAATTTTAAGAGGGAGTGCGAAGAAGGACGAGGAGAGATTAAAGTTGCAGGTTTCACGTGTTTCTAGTTACGTTTCTAGTTTCGAATTAACATTTACAACTGTCCGTAAATAATATTTTATTCGTTCTTCGTAGAAACAATCGTAATTACTCAGAGATCCATGAGTCATCAGTTAATCTCATTGGAACGTGTAGCAGCGTTTCGATACTGAGCTCGTGCAAGAGGATTGGGATTTTTTGACAGTACAATTTAATTTTCATACTGATAGGCCGAATGAGAATTTCGTTTCTCGTCGTTGGTCCGCGTAGTTCTCTCTCTCTTTCTCTCCTCTCTTTCTCTCTTTTGGCAGTGTAGCTTCGTTAAAACGACGTTAGATCCCTCACTTACGCAGTTATTCGCTCATCCCCTCGGGAAATTGCTCGTGAAAGCTCGCCGTACGTAAAAACCCTTTGCAGCCAGCGAACGACGAGGAATAAATTTCTTTCTTCTTTTTTTTTCTCTTTTCTCGAAAAAGCTGTTGCGGCGACACTTAATCGTGACGCGCGTGCTTTTAGAACGACGCGAGACATCGAACGCGAAAAGCATTTGGCGTCTGCTTAGCTTGCTCGTCTCTCTCTCTCTCTCTCTTTCTCTTTCTCTTTCTATTTCCTTGGTAAAATAACGCAGGACAGATCGGGACAACGGGAACCGGAAATAACCAATCGGATTTTAAAACGGGACACGATTCAATCCTGACGTGGAAAAAACTCTCGCCGTGTGAAATTCGACGATGTTATTCGAGGTTAATGCACATCGTTTATATACCAATCTCGCCTCTGATTCACTACGAATTTCTCCCTCGCTGTTTATATATCGTTCGTTGCCGCTGATTCGCGCGATATGTATTCATGAAAAATCATGCTCGCGGCTCCACGAAAAATGTAACTCTTTTTTTAATCCAACGTCGACTGATTTGTGCGTGGCGTACGGGCCGTGCCAGGCGCGTACATCAAGCGTGTTTTATCGCGAAACGGTGGTGGGTCGATAGGCAGATACAGTCATTACAAATGGAACAGTTGATAACACCACGTCCTCCCGCGTTTGGTGTCTGTGTCTGTGTGTGTGTGTGTGTGTGTGTGTGTGTAAATTTCCAATTTTCGGCACTGGCTCTACGTAACTTTGCTCTACTTTCGCGCCACCTTCCCCTCCTATCGCGCTCCTAACCCCCTAACTCACTGGTTAGAGATATACTGCATGGCAGAGTGATAAAATACTTTGGCTCGCTAAGAAGACAAAGATCCATTTCAAACGACTCGTTCCAACCGGGGACCGACCGATAACGACGACCGTGCCGCGGAGTTCGTAAGTTTAGTCACAGTTCGGACAGAACGCTGCGCTCTTGAAACACGTTCCAATACGATGGAAACGACGGAGGAGGCCGGGATGGCCATTTCCGGTGGATGGTACTTTGCTGTATAGCGAGTGTAAAGAAATATATATATATATACAATTATACACTTGTACAATTCGACTTATTCAAAAGCACTGCAGCTCCGACTCGTTCGACAACTCGCGTAGAATTCAATTGACTTCCTTTTTCTTCTATTTTTTTTCTTTTTCTTTTTTTTGACGTTTTCTCGTGTCCTGTTGTTAACAGTCCCTGGGACTTATCTACCTATATAATGCGATAATGAAAGGAAGTTCATTTTTTCTTTTTTTTTTGTTACATGTTTTGTTGTTTGGGGGTTTGCAAGAAAAGTTGACTTTCTTCTTTACCTCCTTTCTCCCTTCTTACCTACCTTTCTTCCTCAGGTAACACTTTTATTCTCTCTAGGGATTTCGCAGATCGTCGAAGGTCCGAGGATCATTCGTGTCTGTTTGTGTTATTTTTTTCTTAATATGAATTTTCTCTCTTTACACGAGAAACCAGTCGACCAGCGAGACGCGCACGAGCGTTGGAAATGATTTCGAGGGGTTCTGAAGAATCATGGAAATTGAAACCATCTCACGACGCGAACGCACAACGAAACGAATTTTCAGAGCGCGCCCGGATTATCGAGAAGTCGCTCTCTGCCAGCTGGCGGCGTGCTAAATGGAAGTGCTAGATCGCCAGATTTTCGTCGCGCGACTCGGGCGATTGAAGAAAGAGAATTCGTGATTACACGGTGGCTTTCTTTTTTCTTTTTTTTTTCTTTTTTCTCCTTCGAGAAAACTGGTCGTCAGATTTTGTTTCTTCGATAATTGGAGAAAGAGAAACGCTTGATGTTCTTTTCTTCTTGTTCGTGTCTTGTCATGGAGTTGCTACGCGGCTTACGAAGTTGGAAACGTCTGTCCCTGTTGCTGCAAACTGTGTCAAACATCACGCAGCGAGGCAAAAGCCACTTGAAATGCAAATATTTGCAGCGGTGTAATTAAGGCACTTGTGGAAGTGACGAGCGCGTTCAGTTGTAGCATCGGCGCCCGTTGTTGGGAAAAATATTGCCCTTTGCGCGAGAGTAACACTCGCTGAACGCTGCTCCTTGAGTTTCTGAAAATTGTACGCGAGATAAATTTCATCCCCCGTTATTACCGGGTGCTTTTCGTTTTTCACGCGGGAGAAATTTCACGTCGATCCGTTCTTCGTATCAATGATCCTTAGCGCAGCAATTTTTCCCGCAAATGTAAAAATCGTGGCGTGAAGAAGTTTCATTTTCCTGAAGAATTTCTTCCTGAGAGCAACTGTCGTTTACGATGAAATTATCGCAGAGAAAAACCTAGTTTGTCTGGCCGCTCTAATCTTAACGCGTAAAATACGAGTACACAGTTGTGTGTGTGTGTGAAGACAGAGATTTTAAAATTTTGATAGTATCGAGTCATGAGAGAGCTTAATATCTCTTTATCGCCGTATTCATTTCATTTAGTTTTCCTTCTTAATTAAATAAACTATTTATCATGAACAACGTGAGTTTCAAATTTTGTTTATTTTTATCCCACAACATATCGAGAGTAAAATAGCGTGTGTGTTAAAAAAAGAGAAAAAAAGATATCGATCGAGAAAAGATCATCTTGCAACAGTGAAAAGACTCTGCAATCTCGTGGCGGAATTTTATCTCGGCGCGGCGCGGATCGTTTCTCGCGGAAAATTGGAGAATTGCGCGAACTTTTGAAATAGCTTCTGAAACCTTCAGTTTCTGCAAATTGTCCGCGAGATAAATTCAATCCTCCGTTATAGCTTTCGCTTCTCACGTGGAGGAATTTCTATCGATGCGTTCTCGTTCGTTCTTCGTTATTAATGATTCTTAGCAGCAGCAACTTTTTTCCCCCCGCAAATGTAAAGGTATCAAGAAAGTAAAGTAAAAGAGTGTTTCAAAAAAAAAAAAGAGAAAGAAAAAAAACGATATCAATGTTATTAGAAGATGAACGTCGAACGAGAAAAGATCATGCTGCAGTAGTGAAAAGATTCTGCAATTTCGTGGCGGAATTTTATCTCGGCGCGGCGCGGATCGTTTCTCGCCGATTGGAAAATTGCGCGAACTTTTGAAATAACGAGCGCACGCCGTTATTGGATCGGTGTTATTGTTACCCACGGGGAAGGTATCGGTTTTTCTGCCACGGAAGGTGGTCCAATGGAAAGGGCTGTTCCCCGAAAGTTTTCTGGCAAATTTAACGAGAAAAAAAGAAAGAGAGAGAGAGAGATGCATTCCGCTTACCATTCTGAGGTATATTCGAACATTCTCGAGATCGATGAAACCGCACGTTGCTCCGTGATAATTTTCGTTTGTATTTCCAAGCGTTGCACTGAAAATCCCGATATATCTCTTATGACAGTGGCATGAATAATCCGTCGAAAGCAGTAACGGACAGATGGCGACAACCGTTGCAGAATGATCTTTCGCAATTACTTCGTTGCGACCCGGCGCAGATAAAGAGCATTGTTTCAATATTCAGAACGAGCGACGAATTCACCGCGGCGATCGAACGTTATTTACGAGCGACCGCGTCCGCTGATATATAAATACAATATATCGGTACGCGTGTACGGAAGTACGAGAGCAAGGCCTCCTCCCAACGGAAGCTACGTCTACGTCGTGTGTGTGTGTGTGTGTGCTTTTTCTGCGGTGTACCGAGAAAAACGCAGCGTGAGAAAGAGTCGTGAAACGAAAGAGCGAGGGAACTGGAGCGAACGCGTTTGACCATTTGTCGAGGAAATTGGTATTCCTTTGGCGCGAATTGAAACCGGAATGAAACGTTGCGATCATTTGCAATTTAATCGAATGAAGATGAAAGCATTACTCGGACCGGTGTTTCGTTTTCCTTTTCATCCGTCCGATTAACTTTTCACGAAAGCGCCGAAATAGAACGGGACAGCATTTCGAAAGAAAAAAGGGGCAAAGGAAAAATGAAAAATCGACCGTCGTTTCTCCGCGTCCGGTCGAAGGTAAAGGTAAAAGAAATTTCATTCGCGTATCTGTCGTACGAAGCAATTTCCTCTCCCGTAAGACTGTAGGAATCTTTCGCGATCTGTCTGGACGCGGCGGCGCGGGAGCGAAGCTTGGCCCTTTTAATTTTCAATATCCACGGGAGCCGCGGGAAGCGGCAGCCACTTGGCTCGATGGTTGCCTTCAACACCAGTGGAAACCCAAGGTCTCGTCTCGATCGAATTATTTACCGAAGTGTGGTTACCGATTGCCGCGATCCGCTCGATTAAACGTTGGCAACGCGGTTGATCGTCTCGTTCGAAATTTCCGAACACCGTTCGGTCGCCGTGAGAAAGCACCGCAGCAGAGAGAAAACCGGCGTTGATTTTCTTTCCGGTTTCCGGTTTCCGGTTCGACGCCATTCCGGTGTTTATCCGGCAAGCGAGACGGTGAAAAACTCGTGACGGGGCGAGAGAAGAGAGATAGAGAGAGAGAGAGAGAGAGCGACGCGACATCGGAGAGACATTTCCATCACAAAAACACGGGGCGGTTCTCGGTGGACGAAGCACGAGCACGAGCACGAGCACGAGCACGAGCACGCCACTCGAATATGCATGGGTCCCGAAAGGGGCCATCGGTACTCGACGGTCCTCGTCCAACGGGATATTCATCGGTAGTCCGGAACTTCCGTTTCCTCGGGCGTTCGGCTGCTGGTGGATCGATTCATCGAATGAGCACCAAGGGTTTATGGAGATGAAGGGGCTTGAAATTAAGATGATTACTCGCTGGGATTTTCGCGGATCAAGTGGGTCTCCAATTTTGCACTCCGGTGATGATCTCCGCGACGTCCGACGTCGTAGAAAATTCTAATGGCAGGGGGAAAAGTATCAATCAATCGTTCGAACTGTTGAACTAATCCGGACTTGAGAGGCGAAGCGCGACGTTGCGCTGTTCGATCTCTCGGAACGAAGTGGATCTTCGGAATTTCTCGAACTGATACTGCTCGAGTTCGAAGACGTTGAGATCTGCGCCAAACATTTGAGCGACATGTGATAATTATCGAGATCAGACTGCACGTTGGATCTCGAACGTCCTCGATAATCTCGGTTTTGTTAATACTGAAACTACCGACGGAGACTGAAGCATGAAATTTCCATCAGGGAAATTAAAGTAAAAGATTGGATAATTACGCCATGGGTGTCCAATATTTTGGATCTTGTGGGCCTTATTGGCTAAAAAAAAAAAAAAAAGAAAAAATTTGTTGAGGTCGCCGCTCATAGTTTACATATTTTTTTTCAGTCAGTTCAATGTAACCTATGTTGTTTACGAGGATATTAAAACAGTTTTTATAGTGAAACGACATATCGATTATAAAAAAATATTTATGTCAATGAAAAAAATATAAAAATTTCTCACGAGAATGCTGATAACGCTTGTTTTTTAGATACTAATTCATTGATATTGCATTTATTTTATTTTCTGTTTGCTTCGTATGGAAAAAGAATCTGTTGGCAAATATAAACACTTTTCGAAATCATGAACAATCACGGTTAAAATTATTCGAATAATTGGACACATCTGAATTACACGAACTTTTATTTGCACAATTTACGAAGGATCATTGAAATGTCTAGAAACACACTGTTTCGCATCGACAAATGTTTCTAATTGAAATTATAAATTGATCATTTTGACTATTTTCGCCAGTGCCAGTGTTAACATTCACGACGATTCGTTCCCCTCGTCGATTTTTGTAAACAATTTCGAGGTAAGACCGAGAGATAAGAATTAACAGCGTTCTCCGCAGTTTCGCGTAATGAGACGAAGTTCAAGGAAACTGCCATCTATCTATCGAATTGTTTCTCCACTCTATGTCGCGCTCGATTCGATAAGTAGGGCAGCCGGATGACATCGAAATGAACCGGCGCGTTTCCCGCGACTTATTATGAATTCCCGCCCGGGGTATTTTTGTAAATTGAATTCCTTCGGTGTACCGCTTCGGCGTAAACGTTTACGCGATTGTAAATTCGCGTGGCAACGCGCGGTATATCTGTTCCCGTTAGTCAGCGTTTTCCAGCCAGTTGGTTAAATACGAAAACGCGTTTCGAACGCGCGCGAAACAACGCCCACGAAAATGTACAGACGTAGTTAAGGGATTTTCCAGCGCGGTGCACTCTAATTCCTTTCTAAATTCCGATCGAGGCCGGGCCAGGTTATTTCGAATTATCCTGCAAATTGCACAACCGTAACGTAATTTTACGCTGTTGCGTTTCTCTCTCTCTCTCTCTCACGTTTTGAAAAAGTTTCGGTATTGGAAGAACGTGATGGCGAACAGGGAGGGAGGAGGAGTGAATGCCTTTTCGAAAAAAAGAAGGAAGATTCGTCGGACGAAGGAAACGAAGGACGATTTATCAAAAGATCGGTTTATCCCAGAGGGACGTGTTACTCGTGCTACGAAATGTTCGACTTTCGTTCGGAACGTTTTCCGTACGGTCATCAACGACGGAACACACCGGCGGTCGTGAAGGAGAAAGAGGCATGAGTTATGTCGGGATTGTTGCAACTCTCTTGAAATCGTAACGCAGAATCAATGGTCCTTCGTTTGGTTAGCCAGCGTAGGGATTTTCGTTGTGCCTCGAATAAAATTGAACGAGCCAGCGTCGTATAACAGCGAAAATCCTCGGAACGGATCAAGAAAAGGGGAAAAGGGGACCGAAAATGTTCCTCTTGATAAAATGATTTTATTCGCGTGTGTATACATATATGATTCATATATATATATATATATATATATATATATATAAAATTCCAGCGACATCTATTTCTCAACTGTCTCGTCGAAGAGTTCATTTCAGATAGATTTACGGCGCCATCCTTGCGAAACTTGAAAACAAGAAATCATGTAAAAAAATCAATATTTTAACAAAATTACTAAGGAGCTGTTTAATAATTGTCAAGGAAACACAACAAATTATAGAGGATATAAATAGTAGTTGTTAAGGAATTAACCGACAGTCAAAAGTTAACAGTTAAAAGTCTAGAATATAAAGTTCATAGTCTACAGTTATTATTAAATAATCAATATAAATAGTTAATTAATTATAATTTTTATTGTTCGTTTAAATATTATTAGATAATAGTTACCAAATAATAATAATAATAATAAAGTATATAGTTATTCGTTATATTTGTAGTACGTTGATTATATAAGTTTATCGATCATCGTACCTATATATATATATATATATATATGTATTATATATATGTATTCGCGTGTGTGTATATGTACATATATATACATATATATGTACACACACACACATTAACCAACGTATGTATCTCTCGCGAGAACTTCAGAGGCAATTTCACTTCGTTTAGACGGTATCTACGCGAGATTCTCCTCTCGATATCTTGGAGAATGAAGAAATTTTGAGAAGGAAGACAGAATGGAAAGGGAATTGGATGTTGTCAAAGAAGATGGAAGTTCTCCGAAATCATGTTGCTTGAAAGTCGGTTGCTGAAAGTTAACGTGACCGTCGTGCGAAATCCCAGCATGACCGTAGAGAGAACGACAATAACCTTGAAGAATGAACATTTCCCAGACATTACCGATCTCTTCGTCGATGTATCGCACTGTTTCCTATCTTCTAATTCCCGGTAGAACGCCGGAATAGCTTCGACTACCTTCTACGACCTTGATATCATTCGATAACTTATCGTTTCTTGAGAGTATCGTTTTTTCTTTCTCTTTCTTTTTTTTCTAGTCGATACGGAATAATAAAATCGTTCGCTACTTGAAATTATTGCACCGGCTCGGGAAAGCACTTGCAACTTTTATCGCAGTGATCTAGCGTGTTGCGTAAAATATTTTGATATTTCATTGACACCATAACGCGTGACACGACTGTCGCAATTATATTTGTAAAATTTGGAATTATTTTGGAAGTATATACGTATACATAATGTGTACTTGAAATATATATACATATACAGTACTTGGAGATATATATTCGTATAAAAAAAAAAATAACGTAGAACATAATTGACACATATTCGATTTCAGATTGATTTCAGAACAAAAATTGGTCGTAACGGTCCCTTCATAAAAGAATGAAATTTTGATTAGTTAGCAGTGTCAGTAAAATTTTAAAATGTTTCGTGTAACACGCTTAATACGTGCGTTCCACAAATTTTCGTATCGTTTCGTGAATATAACTCTTGTTTGACAAAATGACGAGCGTGTTTGAAGAACAAAGGCTGCATCTGTATTTTTGGTGTTTGAATTATTTAAAATGATGGCGAGCGATGTCGCGAGGCGGAGGGTTTCCGGAGGTATTCCGGCGGCTTTGGTTGTTTCAAATCCACGATTGATCGAAAGCAATTTAATTTAATGCGCATTCAATGTTTAATCCACTTAATATTAATCGCGACAGAACTCTCGCGTCGTTTTCATTAAACCTTCTAACCGTTTCATAAATGGAAAATTCCCCGTCCGCGGTGGGATCTGCATCCGATTTATCTCCGCGACACGCTTGAACGCACGCGTAAAAATATTAAAATACGAAGGGACTTTCGATCGTTGTTATCGACTCTATGTCGACGCAACATAAAAGTCTCTCGACCGTGAAAAAAGATACCTCTTGCCTATCTTTTCAGTCTTCGAGCGATACTCGTTCGAGCTTATTACATTTGTACTTGATTTTACAAACGTTGTAGTTGCTGCTTCGACTCGGTGGAATTATCTTTCGGTTTCCACATTTAATTTACGTTGAAATGAGACACGAGTAATGCGGTTACGTAAAATCTCAGGCATGCATTTTCCAAAAATTGATCAGTTCATTCCTTACATCAAATCATTATTATATCAAATTTTTCATATTTCTTCGAAAATTTTTCTTATAGCTTGGTGAAAATTTTAGAAACGTTTCGAGCAAAATATTTTTAAAATATTTTCGAATATTTCGTGAGTTCACGTTCGATTATTAATATGGAATTGGATGAAACAACGAATCGGATCATTCGTGGAACGATTTTCTTCTACAGAGAAGGTACGCGACAGTTTCCCCCCTGTAATTCGTTCGCAATAATTCGCGTCGTCGCGAAAAACAAACGTCCGGATAAACGTTAATAAATTGTCACTCGTCGGGCGACACGTGTTGCGATATGTATTCGAACAGGTCGAGACGATCAGCGACAAGCAACCGTTCAGGATTTATTGCCGGATCTCCGAGCGAGACTACGTACCGGTTTTCAACTTTATCAGCTTTAAAGGGGGCCTCGAGCTGATATGCAATCCAGAGTAAATATCGTGCATCGTGGTTGTAATCAACTTGTTGGATTCGAGCGTCCTTATTTCGCGAAAAAATCGCGTGCACTCGTGGGCGAAGTTCGTAGAGAAATTCAACAGAAAAGCTTGCATCGTCGAGGAAATTTTATCGAATAAATATATGCGCCACGGTCTCTTTCGGTTGGATAATTTCACAAGTCCTTTGAAATATTTTTCATTCTCTAGTCGTTCATCTCTCGGTTGTTGTGAAAATATTTTCCTCCCGTTTTGTTTTTCCAACCTGAAAACGTTTTCTACGGTTTTTATAATCTTCGAAATATCGAAACGTCGAAGACATAAAAATCTTAATAGTTACTGAATTCAATTGACAAGAGTAATCTCGATTTTTCAACGAAATTTGTTAATGTAAAAAAATTATTTTCAAAAGGCTGTGTCACAGAAACGAAAGAATCGAACAAAAGATACAATTGTTAGATCTTTCTTCCGCTATTTTCGAGAAGCTCGCATAATAAATTTTTTTTTATCCCGCCGTTGAAAACGCTACGAACTGCTCGAACGTCGAGCGAAACGAGGATCACTCGTGGAAAAACTCGGTAGTTCGATCGTTTGATTAATGCGAAGTATCCTTTTGTAGAATCTACGTGGTCGTGGACGAACCACTTCTTCGCTGTTCATCGACCAACAGAGATTTCGCTGGGAAAAGCAACGATTTCAAGGGAATTAGCAAAGCCAGCGACGACTTTGTGTTTATTAAATCCGAATTCACCGAGGATTCGCTGTCACGGATACTGACTGACGTTGAGATACTGCAGGTATACATAAACTGTCGAGTTTTACTTGGCGCTTTGTACACGATCGGAAATCGCAAAAAACAGGCGCAACTCGTGAAAAATAATCGAGTGAAATTGGATTTTAGTGCGCTCTGTCCGTTTTAAGAGAGTGCGACGACGATCCCGCCGCGGCTTTTCGTTACTTATTCGTGAGAACACCTCCGTTGTACGGGCGCGAATTAAAAGACACGGACCGACAAATGAAGATCTTGATCAAGGGTGAGTTCTTGAAGGATAACGCAATTATTCGCGCGATTGGACAGACCGATCCGTCTGATCGAGCTTCTTCTCCGCTAAAGAAGAAACATTCAACGCTTCACGGAGATCGCAACCGGTTCATTTGGTCGAAAACGTGAAAAATGTGATTCTATTCTCGTGGAAAGTTTATTGGCTGTGATCCGATGCGAAGGCATAAACGTAGAAATAACGAAAGAGATTCTCTCGTAGCTAAGAGATTGGAGATTGGAAGCTGCTCTGTTATTATTGAATTTTCGTTTTCGATTGTTTATTCACAGTTCCGTCAGATTTTCGCGCGGATAACGAGGCGATCGGGCCGCGTATTTCGAGTGAAAGTTTTCCAATTTGATTAGCCGACTCGAGAGAACAAGTAACTGGTTGCCATTATTTAGTAACATGGCACTCGAACACATCGAACCGTATAACTGCGGCACACGTACGTGATCGAGATTCCGCAATCAGCCGGAAGTGAATATTTTCTTTTTTTTTGTTCTACACGCAGCGAGTACCATTTTTCTGGCATCTGCAATTATCGGTTAATGCATTCTACGAGCGCGTTCGCGAGCCAAAGTAATTCATCCATCACGGAGAGAGAGAGAGAGAGAGAGGGGTGAAAGAAGAAAAAAATTGAAAGAAAAGAAAGAAAGATGAAAAGAAAAGTGATAAAAATGAAAATGGTACAGGATAGAAAAAGAAAGAGAATATTAGCTTTTATTTGTAAATTTATCAGAGTTTCGTAAAAAAAATTACGAATTGGTACACACTGCCAGTTCCAAGGAGAAAAGAATGAAATGAACGAACGACGAAGAAGGTGCACGAATTAGAGAACGTCGGCTCAATGACCACGCTCAGTTAGACTCGCGGACCGAGGCGTTTAATTACGTTTACTTGCACCTAAGGCTAATTCGCCAATTAGTTGAATTGTGACATCGTCACGCTACGAACCGGAACTCGATGACGAGTTAATTGTTTGCCTTTCGTTGAGCTTTTTACCCGGCGAAACGCCGCGTCGAAGAATGCCTTGTTGCTTTCGAATCCCCGGGATCTAGATTGTTTCGTGCTTCACTTTCCTTCACGTTCCGTCGAGGGAATTGTTCCGTCTTTGTTCCGCTGTCCTTTGAGATTCGCGTGCGTTTCTTGCGCCTGGCGTTGATTAAAGAGACGATTCACACGTCTCTGTGAATACGGAACGTGTATTATCCGAAACTATTCTCAGACCTCGTATGTATCGCCGATGTTTGTGAAAATTGAAATCATTCTGTATACTTGCATGGAACACTTTTTTTTTTTTTATTGAGTCATGAGAACTGAGTTCAAATTGGTTCGCATAATCGTGCCGTATTTTCCAATAATTTCGCAATTAAAATACAGTAGAATCTGGGTTATTCGAACTCATCACGGATAATTAAATATTCTGCAGCAACAACTGTTGCGAACAACAGCGCGATTTTTCATTAATCAACGTTTCGATAATAATCCATCGAACTGACGACCTGATCTATAGGTTCCCACCATCGTTGCGTCTGGAGAAGAGGTAATTAATTCCCCCTCCCTCCTTGTTTTAATCACAGTCGCTGACAGACTGTGTTCATGCGAAAATCAAATGGAAATTCAAATGGAACATTTCCCAAAAGCCAAAGGCGAAACTCCGTTATACCGTGAAAAATTCCAGTTTATGATTTCCCATTGAGTCTACAAAAGTGAAGAAAAAGCGGCGGACGCCTGGTGGCTTATTAAAGGCTCTGATCCGTCTGTTGATCGTTGGTTTTAATTATGTGTATAGTGTTGCGCGTGTATAATAAACCCGACGGGCGGGTTATACGGTGAATCCGTGTAACGAGGTTAATCTCGGTCTGGCCTCTCGTAAAGGAATTTTATTATCGGTTTTTACCACCGACGACGTGCGACGGATTATCCTGCGTTTCCTTATCGGTATTCTTGGCCCGCTTATCGCCGGCATGCAAAGCCGCGTACAAAGGCCGAGTTTTCAATTTTAGTAACGATCCGTTTGTCCGCCCAGGTCTACCACGACCCAAAGCGAAGCCATCTCACGAACCGTTCCCGGAAGTAAAGAACATCCGCTCCCGGACCATCAGCAAGGCCTCGAAGAAAAGAAGAAAGTGAAATTGCTCCCTGACTGCTTTCGCGTCTCTCTCTCTCTCTTTTTTTAATTTCGAAGCGAATTTTTATTAACGTATATATTATGGAAGTGCGTTGCCATGAAATTATTAAACACGAAGCTCGAAACGAACGAGAAGTTTCATCTAGCAAAATTAAGTTGGAATTATCACACTTCGCGTTGATTTCAATGAATTCGGACGATTAACTACGTTCAACTGACGTATCCTTCATTTGTACTGGTATGAAGGTAATTATTGAAAGTACGATGAATATACAAAAATCAAATGCGAATCATTGAAAATTTATTTTTCAACAGGCGCAAATTTGTTTTTCACAGAGACGTCATTGGCTTTCTCTTTTTCTACTCTTTTTTCACGTGCGTGTACTTCGTCATTGAAAAAGAATCTCCCTTCTCGCGAGAGAAATGTATTTAAGACAGACTTCAAGGAAAGAAAAAGAAAAAGAAAAAAAGGAAAGGAACCGTGACACGGTTCTCGCATGATAAACGAACGCGCGAGTGTGCCTCGCTAGACTTGTCTCGCTCTAATGATCATTAAGAAGGCTGAAAAAAAGTCAACGTGTCTTGCAAGCAGCGGAACTTTACCGAAGTATTTCCTTCCTTCTTCTCGACTTTCTTTTTCCTTTTCAACTCGCTAACTAACCTAAACCGAGGGCTAAAGTATAAAAATTGTGTCAAAGAAATTAGAATGCAAGGGATAGAAAAAGTTCATACATTTTATAAAAATCATTCGAATCTATAGAAAACGCAATGATGTAAGTCTGCAGAATTGCTCTAAAAAAAAAAAATTTATAAATTGGTCATTTTGATTACTTTGGTTGGTCGCACAATTGACTGCGCTTTCGCGTTCCAGGTTACTGTGAGATAGGCCGTTTAAAAAATGTTTAGTAACCGAATTTGATAAGAAAAATTGCTAATCTTTACTTAAATGTTGTCTCTATGCCAAAGTAGTAACTCTAGTGACGTCTTCGTGTGTCAGAGACGTTCCATCGAGAACTTGAAAGCGTGGAAATCACCTCTGTCGCGTCGCGGTTTCGTCGCCTCCCCGTTCGGCCGCAAATTTCGAATCCAAGAGGATATTTCACGACAAGGTGAGCGAGAGAAAGAGTAAAAAAATTCTCTTTCACGTTTAATCCTATCTACGATGGGAACAAACAACCGGTGGCTTTCGCCGAATGGAGAATTGCCGGGGTAAAAGCGAACAACGTGCTTCAAGTCACTCCTGTTCGACCGCTGAAACACGTAGATCCTGTTTGAGAAGCGCAATTAAAATTTTCAACGCAACAAACGCCTGTACCGAGTCGGTGTAACAGCAAGCGTAGCAAATGTGGCACGAGTGTTTGCGAGGTAAAAAGGAAGCCGCGTTTCGTTTTTCATCGTTCCAGTGCAAAGAAAGAGCGCGCTTTTAATGTCGTTCGTTGGGAATGCAAATGAAATAATCGGCAGTTTCCCCACGAAATCTCTGCGACTGTGTCACTCGATTCAGCATTACGACATACACAGTGTGGTCCGTTTAAGTGAGGCCACCTAAATATCTTTTCGAATTGTGACGATGGACGAAAAATATTTTGATAAATGATTACCGATATCCAAAGACCTGCATTAGTGGTAAGAATTTTTTTTTAAATCCTTTTTCTTTTATTGCATTGTGTAGCTGATAAAAAACATACGTTCACATATGACCTTTATGTATAAATTAATCACTGATCTTAACCAATGAGAACGTATTGTTGCCGCAAAGGCGACAGAAAATAATTTCGTTATCTATATCGTCGATAGGTTTTTTTTTTCAATTTGGCAATACTTTGTTGTTACTATTGGGCAGTACACTTTATAAACCGATACCTTTTTGCTTTTCGTTTTACAAGAATTGGAACGAATAACGACTTAAGTAAATGTTACGCAGACATAGTGATGTCAGTCTTGCTTTGATTGGTGACTCAAGTTTACATTTGCTAAAATCAAAATCAAAGTTTCACTAGTTTTTTGACAATCCCAAAATATGTCGCAAAATGAGGAAAAATAATAATATTTTATTGACGATAATTATGTTAGCAGCAGTGAAGACGAGTTTGTGCTCGGTATTTACGACGATGAAATACTATAAAAAAAAATTCTGTTTTTTCAAAAATTTGAATTTTTCAGATAATAGTGATGGTAATAACAGAAGTGGCAGTGAAATTATTTCGCCTAGAAAACGACGAGTATTATTATTACTATTCACACTCTGAAAAAAATACACGAACTAAAACATATTTGTGTATTATAAAATAATAATTATTATTGTTCTTTAATAAAGTCTAAGATTCCATTAAACAAAACATTTTTCAATTATCTTCATATATTTAACGCTTTAGTACATGATATCGCTTTCTTCAACAAAATTTGTTCGACCCAGCGAGTTCGAACCGCACTTGAAAAACCGCTCGACCGCATAGGGTTAAGACGCTAGAAGATTTAATCATACAACGTTTAAGGCAGTATTTATTCCTTTCGAAGTTACTATCGTCACCAGTAGATGTGTCAAAGTCCCCTTTCAAGATATTTAAACGGACCACCACCGTGCACACATAGAAAAAGCTATATCACGCAGAGTTTCAAAATTGAAATCAAAATTGTCCTGCGTGCTGAAAAAAAAAAATCGCACAAACTGCCGACGCTCGTTAAACGCGCTATTCGATCTTTCGCGACGATTCCCATAGAAATCGGCGGGAATGAAAAATCGCGGGAATGACACGAGGCGACGCGACGGGCCGCGGTGGGAAAAACCTGCGTGCTTTTGAATGCGGCGCTTGGAAGAATCATCGTCAGATCTTCTCGATAGCTGCCCTTTAAACGCGTCGTTTCGAGCCTGGTATTTCGTTCCTGGTGTCGTGTGTGCGTGCATGCGTCGTGTGGTACACGATGCAGCGATTAGAGACGCAGCGTGACGTCAATGAACCGAAGTGTCTGTCCTTGTTAGAGAATCGGTCTCTGGAATGTTGCGTTCACGCGTTCGAATGCATCGCCGTGTTCGGGGCCGCGTGTCTGGGTTTCGACGCGGTTTGGCAGGGAATTCGCCCGGTGCCCTGCGTTCTCCCTCGTCTTTCGTGACGCTGGTAATTTAACGCGTGCACTTTGATCCCCGCTGCCGGCCCGTTCACACACCGTTCCAAGAGGATTATCCTCGTCTCGACGCGACGAACTCGGCCGTTCGCTTATACGCACACGCACACGCACAGAAAGATAAACTGTCGTTCGACTAGCGCCCGGCG
The DNA here is from genome assembly GCA_032399595.1 of Tetragonula carbonaria. Taxonomy (NCBI): domain Eukaryota; kingdom Metazoa; phylum Arthropoda; class Insecta; order Hymenoptera; family Apidae; genus Tetragonula; species Tetragonula carbonaria. The sequence continues at coordinate 8,219,907 of JAUCRC010000014.1, forward strand.
TTCCAGCTTTTTTCCCCGTTTTCGACTTTCAGTCGTTTCGTCGGACGAAACGAGTGCTTGTCGTACGTGCAAGCACCCGCGTGGATTTCACTCGAAACGCGCGCACGTACGGTTCCTTTGATCGTGCCTGCGTTTCGCCGATGCTTTGGCCTTTTTTCCCAAGCTGTTCAGTTGCAGTCGCCGGTTTGCCAAGAAAATTACGTTCCGCGTAGTATATCTTCGACGAATTAGTCCTCCATCGGACGAGAGTGGCCACTCTGTGTAATTTCTCTCGGGACGCGGTATTCCCTGTTCATTCTGGCCGATATCGGCGCGGTTATGGCGCCTCGATAAACGTCGCGGCATTCTGCAAAGAAATTGATCCAATTGCACGTACATCGATCGAGATAACGGTGGTAGATACCGAAGATTTGCCGAGCTGGAAAGATTTTCTGGAGATGTTTTACGCGCAACGCGCAATTCAAGAATTTTCAACTTTACCGTGAATTTATTTCATTCGAATACATTTCTGAAATGGATTTTATTAGTCGGTGTTAAAGCAGGGGGAATATATTTTAAATAGATGATACAAATGCACATCGGTGCCACCGATAACGCGTAGATAGAGTAGCAAACATAGAGTACATGTGAAACATTTTGTTTTCATAACTGGCATGAAATGTATGCGCTGTTTGCCTTTGAATTAACGTCATTGCAGCGTGATATGTTCGCGATACCGAAATGTTTTAAACAGAAATAAATCCAGAAATGTGGGACAGGCAATAATTTATGCCAAATTATCAGTAATCCGCCTAGCTATACGTATCATCGTCGTTGTACGCATTATTAATACCCGTGACGAATATAAAATTGTTTCATAAAGGTTTGATTAGTCAGTGATATATTTATGCTTATGGTTATTTGCAGATAGAAAACCGGATATTACAACCGGGCAGTGGTTATCGAATATTATAAATGTTCGTGCATAACGAACGCGCAATCAATATTGAAATTTTTCTCGCTGACAGAATTTCGACGATGTTTTTATTAGCTGATGATGTATTTGTACAGTTTTGGTAATTCGTGGGATAAAAGCGCGGCAGGGGTTGCAATTAGGAGGAGGAGGAGGAGGGGTGAAATTGCCGAATGATTTTTTTATCATCGCGCTGGAATCGGTCGCTGAATTGAAATTCCGCGTTCGGGGAATTTCGCCCCGGCCAATAACCGTTCGAATTTTTCGCGTAAATTGTCCGGGACCGGACCGGTCGAAATTGGTCGTTCCTAAATATCAGTCCGGTCTCGAGCACTGAAGGTTAGCCTCGTTCGCGATTCGAAGAGATTATTACCTTCGTCGTGAATTATTTCTCCCTTGAAAGCCTTCTCTCTCCTCTCTCTCTCTCTCTCTCTCTCTGTCTCTCTCTGTCTCTTTCTCTTGCACTGCAATGGATTTTGTATTTATCCCCCTCCGGTGTTTTTAACAATCGAATTAATCCCGCGAGGGGTTTCATCTTTCCACTCGGCAATAAATTCAAGAAAAAAAATAAGGATAATAATATATAAAGTATAAATATTAATTCAGTCATTTTTTTATTAAATTATCAAATTCAAGAAATTTGATTTTTAGTAATACAGTAATAATCATGAAATTCCTTCACAAACTGAACACGTTAAGAAAATGAAAAATATTCATATTCTAGATTTAAATGTAATTAAAAATAATGAAATTCTATTCTAATTAATAATCTTAAATAATAATAAGTTTTTTTAAATATTAGTAATAATATAAAGAAAAAATAATAATAATAATAACAATAATAAATTCTTTAATTATGTAACATATATATATATATAAGTTATATAATAAATAATATTAATTACTAATTTATGTTTATGTTATTACAAAATTAATGTTTTGACTTAAACTACTATAACTTGATTGATCGAAAAGAAATTTTTAAATTGTCTATAATATTTTTCCAAAATTTCATGTTTCCATATCTTACCTTAAAACTCGAATTCAGGGAAAAGTCGGATTCCCTTCAGTCATGGAACGCGGACCGCGGTTCGCGAGGAATGGTCCGCAGTCGTTCTTCGCTATTATTCCATAATTCGCAAACCGTCGGCGAATTAATCATTCGTCGACGGGGAATTGCCCCGCGCAAATATTTCCAGTGTAAATAGAACGGGGGGTGGCGGGGGGAGGAACTATCGGCTGTTCAATTAGCCAAGCGTTTGGCTTCGCTTAGAGCCACTTTCCTTTTCCGTTCGTGCGATTATTATCGCATTTCATTCGATCGAGTAACGGGAATACACAGCGAATCCGACGAGGCTGCGTCGACGATACTTTCGTCGTGCACGCGCGTCCGAGAGTTCGCTGTTTCGCGGATGGCTGGTTCCTCGGTTCTCCCGGGCAAACTGGTTTCACCGTCGGCGAATATCAGCAGCATGTGCGATTGATTCGCTTGTGTCGGCGTGGAAAACGTTAGCACGGTCACCGTCAACACTTGCTATTGACATTTTTTTACACAGCGGGAAAGATCGCGTTGCTCCGTTGGCCATGATTTTTCGTTATCGCGGTGAATTTTATTTTTTCTTTTCTTTCTTCTTTTTCTTTTTTGCTTTTCTTTTTTTTTCTTTCGTTTTTGTTTTGGTTTCTCGACGGTTTTAACATCCACCAGGGGATCGCCAGAACTGCGTGTTAAGCCGACGTGAAACGCGTCGCAGCGTCGCATTGTCGCGCTGGCTGAATTTTTTTTTTCCCCCATGCAAATTTTTATGTGGAGGAACAACGTTGCGCGACACCGAGCGCAGCCAGTCTCACTCGTCAGGTATTTGCACTTTATTTGAATGAGCAAATAAATATCACGATCCTGCGCAACTTTTTCCCGCAGTGATACACCTGTGAAACTCTGAAACGGACAGACCGCGAAATTATTAATTATTCCCCCCCCCCCCCGCCCGTTCTCGCAAAGTTCTCTTTTTCGTGGGAATAAAATCCGTGAGAACAAACGCGCTTTATCGCAAAGATTGAATGTCCCTTTGTTAACATCAATTGTTAATAATTCAATTATTAACGTTTGCTCGCACCAAGTTATTGAAGAGAGTTTTTCGTTTCCCGATAAGTTACGACATTCCCCCCCCCCCAAATAATCGCTTTAATGATAATTTTTCCTTTTTTCTTTCGACTCTGTCTCGAGAATACAGTAACTTAAACCGGTCGCGATTATATTATTGGCACGACTCCTCTATCCCGTGTTGTTCCACAGCTTATTTCGTTATATCGCTGTCGGTAAAAGAGTGAAACGTAAAGTGTTATTCATCTACGCGGGATTTAGTTAGCTGCCGAGGTAGAAGGAATAAAAATTTACATATTGAATAAATTTACGCGGGGTGACGAGGTGTTTTATGTCCTTTATCCGCCGGTTTTCCAAAGCTAAACTGGCTCGCGCGCTTCTTAAACACGTGGCTCGTGAATTTAAAAAAAAAAAAAAACGACAGCAGTGAACAATGAATCGAATATAAAAGGCGATACGTATTCCAACACGGAGTTTCAAAGTTTCGCCGGTCAGAAAACGGCGACGAGCACGACAAGTGCGTTACCGTTGTTGCAATTTGAATAAACCACCCGGTACTTTTACTCGCTGCCTATACACTGGCCCCGTTCTGCAAAACGAGCGCAGTAAATTTTCATTGTTGTCCCGTTGCATGCGGAAACGAATGCATCATGTAATTGCAGCACGTTTTGTTAATACAAGGCTCGCGACACGGCCAATTTCGGTGCACGTTCCGGTCGAACAGTATCGTCAGGACAGTAGCGAAATTCCGCGAAACGATCGCCGCCTGACATTTGGATAAATAATAGCGCGCGATTCCCCGAAAAAAAAAGACATTGCCAAATGCCCTCGAATGTGTATCAGAACTTTTTCATTGGCCCCACTAGGGGCCCAAGCACGATAATTTACAAATACCTGTTTTAAATAATATTACAAACAGTCGTTGTACTATGAACACTGCAAATACTTATTTTTTCGTTAAATTTGGCAAATGTAACTCCAGCGAGAAAGATTTGAAAATAATGAATTTTTTTATGAATGCGGAAAATCAAGATTCCATTTTGTCCGTAACTCGTGTTTGAATATATAGCTCTCATAAACAGAGATTCATGAAAATTTATTAACATTTACCTGGAAAAACCGTCTTTTGCAAAATGGTATATACATATTGAATTCATTGTTAGAAAACACTAATTTCATCAATTTACACGGAAAACTTATACTTTGATAATTTCCGGGATATTTGACGAAATATATTTCGCACTTTGTGGATAGGGGTGGATAGCTTCACTCCTTCAATATCGATTGCCGATAAAAAATAAAAAAGAAATACGGGTCAAACATTTTTTTAAAAGTTACATTTATGCGAAATTTCATCAAAAATCGGTGATTCACACGTCGATAAGTGAAAGATGAAAGAGATTTGATATTGAAATGATTTCTCCTGTCATGGTCCTATAATATTGAAAAACAGAATTTGAACAGCACAAACTGAAAGAAATTGCAAACAAAGTGTTGCTAGAATTTTGAATCCTTTTTTTATCCTTTCGAATTGTGAAGCTTCGTTATCATTCGACAGCAGCTGTGTATAAAGTCTCGACGAATAATTCCGAGCAGCGATGACGTACGAGTTCCGTCACGAATTTCGCAAATTGTTAAATTAACTTTCGTTCAGGCGATATTGTCGGGACAACGACGGAATTGTGCCTCGTAATTGCGAGCAACAACTTGCTAAATAATAATTCCGCAATTTTACTTAACGAAAGGTAATGAACACTTTGCTTGTTGACTGTTTCAATGCATCAAAGTTTAATAAAATAATAGTAATTTATTAAATTACTTCTAAGAATTCGTCATCGTTTGTTGCGTTTAAAATTCTGCCAGGCATTGATCATTCACTGCGCAACTATTTTGCACTATTTCGAAAGATGAAACGCTACCTCAAATTTCCTAAATCATCGAATTATCAGAGCCTGTATATTCATCAAAATTGTGGGATGAAGAAACCTAGGAAATTTTTCCTGCGTGGCCTTAGAGCAAGGAAACTGTCGCAGTGAAAAAAAAATCAGACTCTTTGTCTAATTGTCCTCAAGAATTTTAAGAATTAAAATATGATTGTGTATGTGAGTATGCGAAAGACGAAGGTTTCGAGGATGCATATTGTGAATGGATCAGATAGAGACGTCAGAGCGTACAGATCGAGAGAGTGGCGGAAAGTTGTGATAGTCTGGTGAGAGATTAATATCTTTTGTCGTCGCTGTATTGTAATTTTCTTCAGCATCTGTTAATTCCTAAATCAATAAATTTATATTTACTTTAAACCACGTAGGTTTAGGTTTGGTCTATTTATTTCAAACAACGTTGGTTTACCTTTATCCCTACAAAATTAGCGATTCATTTTCTGAATTTTCTCATCCGATTGATTTCTCATCGTCGGTTCGAACGATCTCCGTGTATAGACAGGAACGCAACCGAGTCCTGACAATCGTGGGAGTTCCCTTCCTGAGAAAATAGCTGGCAATGCAATTCCCGGGGAACCGCCGCGCCACGCCGATGTCATCTGCACGCCGTCGAATCAATAGCGTACCCGTGCAATCGGTACTTAACGATTTGGACAACCGCAAGTGTGGATCGTTGCCTCCATATTCCGGCGGAATTATCGAATAAGGCCCCATTCATGCTCGCAATTTCACACACGTATACACCCTCGCTATGCACGGCTGCTCGCTTACGTACACACACACACGCACACACCGTTAGACGTACACGTGTACACGTGTACACGTGTCTCCTCTATTCGCATACATTCGCAAAGGACGCAGGTTGCACCGAGGCTTTTGACCGTCGTTGGCGATCGTTGGTTCGCTAGGCTGCGGTGCTCGTGAAATTTCAATTATTAGGCAATACGAGAGAGTCGGTAACAAGATAAACGGCCGGCGCATCATTCGAATTTAATTTGCAACGCGAGCTGATTTAATCTCGCGCTGGCCGCGCGATCGTGTTCGAATTCAGCAGCGGCCGCGATTGGCCCAGCTGCCATTAAGCCGTTTGAATTGCCATACTCTCCGATAAAACGGCGGCTGCTGGGAGGGGGGGGGATCATTTCATAATCATTTTAATCACGGTGAATCGCACTCTATACATTGTAAACCGTCCCCCCCCCCCGGGTTCGTTCTGATTAACTTGGCAACTTCGTTTTATTTCGTGGGCACGCGTGCGATTCAGGTTCGTGAAATTCATATATATATATATATATTCAATTACAACTACAGGTTATATGAATATGAATTTACATATATGAATATGTAACCTTATGTGTAATATATGTAATATATATTATGTATGTATGTAATATGTATTACCTATGAGGAATACATATATGAATTTCAACTACAACTACAAGTTATGACTTACGATAGTGCACTATATATATATAAAAGTCATAACCTATAGTTGTAGTTACTACACCTTTAGTTGCATTTAGTTATGACAGATAGCCTGTACTGCGAAGAAAAAGAAAGTATGAACGTGGCGGGAGAAGCGCGACGTTTTGGTGTTTCTCTTTTCGAAAAAAGAGAGAGTCGAACGAGTTGAAAACAGAGTCGATTTGAGTTGCAAGAGAAGACTTTACTATCAGTTAATTTCCTGTTCATTACCTTCTTTAATTGTCTATTGTTCGATCGCATTGTCATTTAATAAATATTGCTTTATATTTAATCTATACAATATATCGTCGATCGCCTACAGAGAATTCGGAATAAAGAAGTTATCTGGGCGTCGATGTGGGTGTTATCAGCGAGCAAAACGGCACGGGGGATTTTCAGAGGGACGAAGATATTATCGTTTCGCGCGATGAGGTTTTTGAAAATTCGTTCCTCCGAACAATGGACCAGGATGGATCCCACGAATGGTGGTTCAGTGGTGGCCTTCGGGGATTTCATGGAAAAAATGGAAGAACGACTAGCAGTCGGCGGCAAAACTGGATTATCGCGCGAGTCATTCCTGATTTCTGCCAGAATCATTTTCTCGTTCTTTTGTCCCAAGCTTCGTCGCCGACTCTGTCGCCGGAGGAGTCGAAATTAATTCGAGGACGACGGATTTGGAGCTTTGAGAGCTTAGTTTCGTTTCAACTAACTGACTTCGAAACCACTTGAAAGTTCCATCATATCAAAACCATTACGTATGTTTGTACATAAAAATATATGTATGAATGTACTCGTGTATTTTTGCGACGAAATACGATGATCATTAAGACCATCGTAGTCAGCGGAGTTAAACAAAGACTAGACGATCGAAGGTTCATTATAATTGTCAATGGAGGAAATGAAACTGCCTCAGTAGAAAGATTAAAACCAACATTTCTGGCAAAAACGGATTCGGAAGTACCGCTCTCATCCAACAAACACGGACACAAGACTCGAAACTTATTCAAATAGTTACAGTTCGCTTCAAATATCAACTTGAAGCAATAAATTGGAGAGGAGAGTAACTATGCGCTCGTATTTTTAAAAATCAGTTTGACAGCGATGACAGTGTCGATCGCAAATGAAGAAAGGAGAAAATAATATAGCGGGAAATATATATTACAACGTTAGTTGTTAAGAATCAAGCAAAGATTTTGTTACGCGTAAATTAAAATAAATATCGTTATAGTTTCTTGTTGAATCTCGCAATATATTTATTTAAAGGAGTCAGTCTCCTATATATAAGAGCGATCGGTGTGGCAGCCTCGCGTGATGAAAAAGAGATTTCCACGTCGATCTTGCTCGCGTTCATAATGATTACGCCGGGTTACGTGAGCGTGTTCCTTCTTCCGGAACTGTACGTTCCCATTCGTTTAATTCATCTCTCCCGGCATCAAATTACCGGCATTACGCGTCCCGGGGATAATTTATCGGTCGTTTAATCAAAGGGATATAGCATTTTTCGGCGATAATTTATCGTGTCGCGTGCAGACACGATGTATCGTGCTCCGAAGAGACACGAAGAATCTCACTAACTCGGTGAAAAAAGAAAGAGGGGCGGGAGGGAGAGGGGGAGGCTGTGGATCTTATCGAGTAGACAGGGAATTTCCGACGTAAAAAGTTCTTCGCGTCTTCCACCGTCGACATCGTCGTTTTGAAATTTCGATTCCTCCCCTTTCTTCTCTCGTTATTTTCAACGAAAACTATACTCCAGCCTCGCGAAACTCTCGGGCATAATTTTTCGTTTCGTTTGAAGTGCACGTTTTGAGAAAGCTCTTCTTGTTATTCGCGTCGCGTTTTAACGACACGGCACGAAAGCTCTCCGTGTCCGGTTGCCTTAAATTTCTCAATGCTTCCACCGAGCTGGAAATTCTTCAAATCGGTGGACAGGTTGCCGCTCGACTGACCTGGTCAACGCAGACAAAAAAAAAAAGAAAAAAAAAAGGGAAGACAGAACATATGTGGAAAACGCGTGAAAGTCCGCGTCGGCGAATTTAATTGCTCCAATAAAGATGGAAGGATCGAGGAAAAATTCGCGCATCAGTCGGAACGGCAGAAATGTTTTTAACGCGAGGCACCTGGGGACGAACTTTGTAGCTGTTCGCGAGAAAAATTCTTCTCCGGTTCTTGTTGTACGTGCGTGTGCGTGTGCGCATGTGTGCGCGCGTGTATGTCAGTACTAGTTACGTCGTTCACAGGCTGGTTTTTTGCAGCAGCTTCTTCTGAATAAATAGTGCACCACTACGACTAGATGATCTTGCAGGCACTCAGCAACGGCAGACTTCGCAACGACCAGTCTATGAAGCTTTTTGCATGCCACTGTTACACAAGTTGGCTACGCCACTTTTTGCCGCGGCTCCTCGTTAAAATTTAAACACCCGAACCGTCGAAATAAACCTGTCCCTGTTCATCGCGCGACTCTAAACGGCACATGCTATGGGCATTATCGACTCTACATCGCTTCGTGCCTGGGGAAATGGAATTTTTTAACGAAGGATATATCGAAGGTTTTGAAACAGATGAGATTTTGGATAAACTTTCCACTTTTTTTTTCTTTTTTTTAGAAATCTCCGTTTTCGCAAAATATCTTAAATTTTAATTCAAATTTTACTGATACTCTGGATTGACGATTACATTTCGTATGTACTCCGATACTTGGTGCACAATTGAAAATCTACAATTTATAATGGATGGTTCGTTTAAGTGAGATCACCGGGATATGCATCTTTTCGAACTGTAACGATGCGAAATATATTTTTCGCATTTCAGAAAGCTAATAACTGGTAAAATCATTTTTTTTGGAATTTTCAGGACCATTGATTTTTTTTTTTATATATATAATTGTGTATTGTTTTCATTACATTCTGTAGTTGGTAAAAAAGTACGTTCAGATATGTAAAACACATGACCGCGAAAATTTAAGTTTGATGATATAAATTTATCTCCATAGAGATCACAGATCTTGGCCACAATCAAAACGTTCACAATAGAGGATACTTAATATTTATTACTTTGTCGATAACAATCTCTTTTAGCTGCTTGAAAATCGCGATCAGTGTATCGAGATTTGTCATTTGTAATTCACAGTGGAACACTCAATGCGATATGATGTTACATTTATGGTAAAATCAGTGTTTAAGTGTATATTTCTCAATCATGATTGTCCATTGCGAAACACGTACGCAAAGGTGATGAAAAATTTTCGTCAAACTGGAAGTGTTCGCGACGTAAAATAAAATAAATATATCAAACTACTGGATCTTCAATTTTACAGTGTGAGTATCGCGCATTACTTGGTAATCCGCCGGCGAGAATTTAATTAAATTTATTCCATAAATTTGACGCGGGGTGCGGGGGAAGAAATTTCCAAAAGTTTCTCCGAAGACAGCCCGCCGAGAGGAGAAACGGAAAATCCAACGTTGTGCTGCATACGTTAAATTAGAATTACCAAGTCGCGAGTAACTTTCCATCGAGGCTGCCGGTATAGTTTGTTTAGATGGAGATCCGGGATTCCCAAGGAAATTGCCTTGGTAATCGTTCTCGCTGGAAAGTCCGTCTGGTCTTCGGCTGCTGGTGTTTCCCGTTCCGTGCTCGTTCCTCCGGACTAAATTCGAATCACCAGGCCAATGCTCATTGAACGTTTCCGGTAATCCTATCGGTTGGAACCGGTGCTCCGAGCGTATTAGCCGTTGATTCGATCCGAGTCGCTTGTTTTACTCTGAAATAAGGTTGAAACTGAACGCCGGAGAAGAATCGCGAAGCAACTGTTCGAAAAAGACGTATACGTTTCGCGAAAGATTCAAATGGTTCCAATTGATTCGTGGAATTTTCAATCGCGGTTAATCGCGGATCGAAGACATGGGTCGATAAATTAATGGATCTCGTTAACCTTGAAGATTCTTTCTTCGATTTCCTCACGCACGCAAAGTGATTCATCTAGCGATTGAGCAAATGTGAACGTTTCTTAATGAAACGTAACTCTCAACTCGTACGCGCAATTTCGAGTAAAAAATAATTTTCTTCTCGTTGGTGCAAAGCGACGAGGTCAATTGGAAATTCTGGAAAGAACGAGTGAGAAAATTTCGCACACTCGATACACGAATTTCACTGTTGTCGTTTTCAAACGTAGAACTGGGGAGGGATGTTCAAACTTATCTCAAGCCTGGTGAAACTTTTGTTGGACGTCAGTTTTCGTATCGTCGTTTCTACCAGCGATTGTTGCCCGTCCCTTTTAACGTTCGAAAAAAAGGAGAGTATCGGTAAAATATCGGCGAATTCAGGGGAATATTTATGAGAGTTTGATAGAACACGGTAGCCAGTCGGCGAGAACGCGAACTTGGTCCCTTATCGTACGGGAAGTACGAGTGTGTTGCCGCGTGAATATCGAAGAACCGGGTGAAACCGGGTATGAAAAAACTTCGCAATACTCGGGACAACAAATTTTCTCTCTCGTGCCCGGCGCAACTTACATTTTCCCCTCTGATTTGATTGGCTAAACGGCGTGCCATTTCTAAATCCTTTCCAGTTATCGACTCTTGCGTCTTTTTTTTTCTTTCTTTCTTTTCTTTTCTCTCCTTTCTCAACTGGAATCGCGCGAACTGTCGGTAACTAGCAATGCGATATTCTCGATGCCGACCAAAGGGAACAAAGGGAAGACGAGAAGAACACCAAGGAGAAAAGCTCGACAGTTAGAAACGTTTTATGGGGTCGTTTCGGATGAAAACGAGCGAGTTCGTAATATAAGTTTGGACGTCTATAGTCTTCCAGAAAATGATGTCGATCGAATTTCGACTCATCGAGTCGTAACGTAACTTTGTTACGCAATTGTTACGATTGAAATGTTCGGTCTTTCTTCTTTTTTTTTCTTTTTTACAGTTTTTTGGTCCGTATCTGTACACGCGCGTATCTTGCAAAATTAAATTTAAATAATCCAATCCGTTTCCGGCGCAACGTTGTCGTAATTTCCCCGAAACCACTGAGCCCCAGATTGAAGTTTCGAGTTTCACGAACAAAAAGAAAGAATCCCTCGATTTTGCAAGACGAAATTCTCCACAATGGGAAACGAAACAGCCGGGCGCTTGCTGCATTCCAGCAAGCCTCGCACGTCTAAATCAACGTCTGATGAACGTCTGTTTTAGCAAACAGCACTCTGGCACACGAAAATTCCCGAACGATTTTACACGCTTTTGAAGCCCGCCGTTTCATATTCAACAATTTCCGCGCAACACGTTTCCCGTTCTCGCGCGTAAGTTTGACGTATAATTGGAATTCCACGCGCTTGTAAATGTAACGATGTAGCACCCCTTTCAACAATTGCCACCGCGGCGAGCGTGGCTTTATTAAAAGTTAGTTTCGCATCTCGCCGCGATGCAACGAGAAAATTTTTTTCGAACAACTGCCCCAACTGTATTGTGTTGCCTCGTTTGACGCACCGGTGAACTCCCCTCCTCTCTCCCCTCCCCTCTCCCACGAGTTCGATGAGGGTTTCTCTTCGGTTAAAATGTTTATCGATACATTCATCTCGTTGATATTCAATCGACGATGGTGCCAGATGCCGATCAATCACCCGATAATTTGATTAGTTTGTTTATTCGAATTGACTGTTACGCGCGTTATAATTAACGTCCAATTACAATTAGATGAACACCGATGTCGTTCATGTATAGTGATCGTTCTACCAGCCGATAATAACCACCGACGTTAACCAGGAAAAGCACGCACGCGGCAATTCCTTTTCGTTCGGGAAAAATCGCTTAGGGTAATTGCGGTGAAATTCCGTGCGGTCGAGCGCGAGTCGTGTATCGCGGAACGATTAGCGTTCATTGGGCCGACACTTTCGTCGTTTCCAACTGCGATCCTCTGTGTTACAATTTCTGGAAGCGACGATTTCGAAATTTACTCCCCCCCCCCCACACCTCCACCCGTCTAGCGTATTTCAGTGGGATTTTTCCGATAGAAAAACCGATAAAAAGAAATGGAGAAGAGAGAGGAAAGGGGGATAAGAAGGAACAGGAGTGGAATGAGAGGAAATGAGAAACAAGAGGAGAAAGCAGAGGAATGAAAGATAACACTAAAAAGATATAAAAATAAAGCAGATAAAAGAGATAGAAATAGAAGAGCTAGATGTCTTTTAGTGGGATTTTTCCATGAAAAATCGATGGAAATGCAGAATGCGAGTGGAGAGAAGTGGAGAGGAGAAAGGAGAGATGGATAAGAAGGAACAGGAGCGGAATGAGAGGAAATGAGGAACAAGAGGGAGAGGAGAAAGGAGAGGAATAAAAGATAACACTAAAGGGATATAGAAATAAACCAGATAAAAGAAAAGAAATAGAAATAGAAGAGCAGACGTCTTTCAGTGGGATTTTTCCATGGAAATTGGGAGAGAACGGAAAATGCGAATAGAGAGAAATGGAAGAGTAGAGGAGAAAGAAAAAAAAACAACTGAAGGAACAGGAGTGGAATGAAAAAATAAGAGGAAGAAAGGCAAAGAGAAGAATAAAAGATAATAGCAAAAAAAAAATGTATAAAAAGAATATATAAAAGGGAAAGAAATGGAAGAGCAAATGTCTTTTAGTGGGATTTTTCCATCGAAAACCGATAGAGAAGAAAGAAATGGAGAAATAGAGAAGAAAGGAATACGAGGGAATACTAGTTGAAGAGGAACAAGAGGGAATAGGAGTGAATAAAAAAAAATGAAGAACAAAAGAGAGAGGGGGTAGAAAGAAGAAGAATAAAAGGATTGATAAAAGAAATAGAAATAGAAGAGCAGAAATAAGAGAATGCAGAAAAAAGAAAGGAAAGGTAGGAGAGAATATTTATATTTGATTATTTTATTTTCCAACGACTTGATGAAATCATTCGTATTTAACGATTAATCTGAAAAGGACGAAACTGATTCGATAACGAGAAGGATATTCGCTTGTTGATTTCGAATGATCGAGCAGCCGGCGTTGTAAATTCGAATGATCCGGTTGCAAAATGAAGCTACTCGCGGCGTTAATCACAGGCGACGTTGTTACGGAATCAGAGCCAATTACATGGGAACTGGGTTATCGAACTTTCAGGGCCGTTGATTGCAGTTAATTGTGCGTTTTATTAGCCAGCACTTCGGGCCGTATGCGTTTCGTTCCTAAAAAGTGGCTTTTAGGCCGGGGTAATTCGATACGCTTCTAGCTCTCCACGATAGCACTGCGATAAAAGCTCGCCAATGGATACTGTTCATGTTCATACCGGGCCCGTGTTTTCGGTGGAGGTAATTAACAATTACCCCATAGCGTAATGGATCTCACTTGACCTGACTTGACCTGGCTTGCTTCTCCGTAGAATAATTTTGCTCAATCGATTCTCACTTCGATCGATAATACGATCGCTCAGGTCAATCGCAATTGGAATCGCAAGCGGAATTTTTACCATTTCAACCGCCAGGCACACCAGATCAGTCGTGTCTAATTTTTACGAGCAACTGAACAAATATACAACAATAATTCTATTAAACGAAACGAAAGTCGTTGAAAAATCGCGTGTCTGCTCTAATTAGTTCGATCGGAGATGGCAATTTCAAAAACTAAAATACGAAAATACGGAGGTAACGAACGTTATCCTACACGCAACGGATCGCAAAGGTGCGCTCTATATAAATTATGCCAATTTTTCGTCGAGCTCTCATCGTCGAGATTCACGTCGCATGTGAAAGGAAATAGCAGGAAAAACTCAGCGAAAAATCAGAAAAATACAGCGGCGTCCCACGGCCGAAACGAAACGAAAGCAGCGCGCGTACGCGTACGCGTTGATATCAGTTTTACGTTAGCTGCAATGCCGTATTCAGCATTAGCTTGCAGGCATTTTTGCGAGAACGAGACTCGTGTCGGTCTGCCGCAACGAACAAACACGACGAGTGCAGCACACCGTGGCCAACTAATCGGATCCACCAGTCGTATTCGCGGGTAAACGGCGAGAACGCGTGTGGAAACGCGTAACGACGACGCATAATCGCACTTACTCGTGCGAGATTGTTAGCACGCGGTGACAATGTGACACGCGTGGGTATAAATTATGGGGGTCGAAGGGTGGCGAAGGGAGCACGACGCTGCGTTTGTTATGACAGAATAACTGGCACGGTTATGTGTCGATGCGAATCGGGAGAGGATTGGATGACTCGATGTATCGTCCGATTGTGGAAACACGTCGAAGATCGCTGTGACTAATGACGAAACTACACGTTTGGAATTCCTTCTCTTCGTCCATAAACACATTCGTACTCAATTTCATAAATTCCCTGACTTGTGAATGATCTTCAGCTTATTCTTCGTTACAGACGAAAATTTTATACAATTCGGATTACTTTGAGGTGATTCTGGTGATTTAGTTTCTTTGTAATTCATCTATTTATTTACTTGTAAATGATCTTTAGCTTATTCTTCGTTACAGATGAAAATTTTATACAATTCGGATTACTCTGAGGTGATTCTGGTGATTTGGTTTCTTTGGTAATTCATCTATTTATTTAGAATTCCACTTTTCTTTTTTCCCCTTTTATTGTCAGTTTTTTTTTCCATACTTTCACTTTGCGAGTTGAATTTCCCGAGAATGTCCAAGAACAATTAGAACTGCTGATTAGAACTTCGCCGATTAAAACTACCGGTGAAACTTCTATCTTCTAAATATTCTGCTGACTACCACTGAACGACAGTTCTTGCTTTCATTACTGTTCTTCATTTTGCACTTTCCGAGAGAGAGAGAGAGATATATTAATACCGCGCTATAATCTCCTACTCCCAAGTCTGGTTTAAATTTCCCTCTCAATTGCGAAACGAATCATTATTTCGCCAGCCTTCGACGCGGTGCAATGTAATTTATTACGAAATCATTTTCGACCAACAAATTCCAATAATGTTATCCCCTCCCTCCTCCCGCTCTTAATTAAACACCTGGTTTCCACGATATTAAGCTGTAATGCAATTGAACATCAAACCGCCGCCGTGTTCGGTATCGGATCATCTTTAAAGTCAACCTCCATCTTCGCGATACCGAGGCTTCTAAATTTCTGAAATTATCTTCTCGGCAGGATCGCCGAGGCGTAACAAACGACCCCGTAATTAGGCAAACGTGCGCGCCTTTCGTGACTTAATTCCGTCGCATTGTGGGAGAGCAGCACGCTAGGAAAGATAAATCACGGAGGTGGCGAAGGAACAAGGATATTATTGTGACGCTAGTCGGATGTCAGATAGTGGAAACGTAGGAAAGAGCTGGAAGACTCGCCCGAGAAAGGGTGAGGTTAACACACACATATACTGTCTACGTGAGCGTAAACGAGGCCAGACCCGCGAGAGACCCGACAGAAAGGAGAGGTGGGAAGAAGATTTATGCGATTGAATCGGTACACGGCTACAAATCAGTTATCGTTCGAATAACGTCGTTCCTTCTCGTCTCTACTCTCATCAGGAAGGAAAACAACGATTCGGTTTCTTGCGCTCGCTTTCAATGAACGCTGGTAAGAAAAAGAAAAAAAAAACAAAAAAACAAAAGTGCCGACGGTTATTAACTTGACCTACATACTTGGCAAATAATGCACATTCCGTGACTTCTGAAACTGTCCCCTCTTTCAGCGTCTTCTTGAGAATTTGATTCGAAGCGAAAAAAAAGGACAGAGATGAAAGAAGAAACATCTGTGCTTTGGATGTCAAGTGTTTCGTATTTATTTCCTTTTTCGTCGTTCGCTCTTCTTCTGTCGCGCGAATTTTTTCTGTCGATCGAAAATCGAGGAGAAAGTTCAGAGAGGATTATTTTCCCCAGCTCGTGTGTTCTATTTCTTCCCCTCCCGACGGCAATCTTTTTTCATTGAGCTCGAAATCCTTGTCGGAACAATAATTCCGTCTTGTTCGGGCGGTTGTTTAATTAATAATTGCCGGGGCGAACGTAGAACAGCCGCGTGACGAAGCATAATGTCGTTCATTAAACTCGATATCAGCTCGAAAGTTTGAATTAATTATGCGTCAAACAATAACGAGATATTCCAGGTTCCGGCGACTGGATTGACGTCGAATGGATCAATCGAAAATGCTCGTGAAAGTACTATAAAAAAGAAAGAAAAAGAAAAAAGAAAATGAGCGGCTTTAACGCCCTTAAAGCCTGTCACATAGAATATGTCTGACTTCATTTCTGTAAGGACATAAAACTTGAACCCTTTTTTTCTTCTTCGAACATTTTCTTTTATTTTCCTCACAATCCTGCTTGCCCATCATCTGTGTCTCGACAACCTTAACACCTCACTCCTTTACAACATCTACAACCGATGACACATCGCTCGTAAACTTATCTCTCTCGTTAATTACATGACACTCCCCCCCCCCTCCTCCAAGTTCTTAATCGAGAACGTGACGCGTTTTCGTTGCACATTTCGTTAGATTTTTTGCCCGAACACCCCCGGCAAAACCCGGCAAAAGATTCTACGTTAAAATGACAAAATTCGCGAGAGAAGGTTTTCGATCTCGGTGATCACTGATCATCGGGAGATCGGATGTCACACCCTGTTTCTGCTTCAGCGCAGAAGCTTAATGCTTTGCTTCGGCACTCGTCTGCGGAAGTTTGTTTTAAGAGTTAAGAGATGCAACGTCGGATAGATAGATGCATGCACGTGCTCGAGGAACGGTCGACGCCGAGCCGATCTCTCCGATGCCGAGACTCTCTTATTTGTGTTTCGAATTTCTTCCAGTGGTTTTTCCATCCTTCGTGGCGTTTCCTCCTGCGAGAGCTTCTACTCCTTCCTTTTTATTTATTTTATTCGACGAACTCACCGCCTCGAAATTTCTCCTCTACGTTCTTTGTTTTGACGATAGCTCGCTCTCGACCGAGCTTATGCTGCCTTCTGTTCCCTTTATTCCGTTAGACGATACTCCGCCGGAGAGGCGAAAAGTGTAGTCGAAACGTCAAGGGAGCGCGAGGAAGAGAAATTCGCGCGTAAATTCGGGAACGGAAAACGTTGCTCGGGGAGGATTAACTCGAAAGGAAGACGTATTTATTTCATTTATTTGGGCACGGTATCGTTCTAGCACGGATGCAGCCTGATTGCTTCCTCGGTCATTTGCACAGTGAATTACTGAACTGAAACGCTAAATTACCATCATATTGTACGGGATAAACATGTTTACATTTGGCATGGGCGCGGATCTTTGAATAATACGACAATGTCGATACGCGAACGAATTCTCTGTGGAAATTATTCACGGTTGGCGAGTCGGTGATCCGAGCGATTCGCGAATAAAGAATACCTTGTTACTGACTGTTATCACTTTCCCTTCGAGCTGTTTCGGTCATTTTGACGCGTGTGGACTGTAATCGCAGCCGTGTGAACAATTTTATTCAACAATCGCATTCACAAACTCGTGATTAGCCTAGCTTTCGCAAAGTTATCGAAATATATTGCTGTTTGTGCTGTTAACAAATCGACGAACGTGTAGAGTTCTTTTTGATCTAACCCGTCGTTTAGAAACGAGATAAATAAAACTCGAAAATCAAACATCAGCGCAGAATGGTTTATTCGTGGCTCGAGCAAGAGAGCAAACGGCTCGACAGTTTGTTCGTTCAATTATTTCCGTAATTGAACAACATCTTGTGAAAAAGAAAAAAGAAAAAGAAGAACGACAATACAAAGCCGTTCTGAATAGGATGGCACGTATCTTTTTAAATCGAATCGGCAAATTGCATCTAAGCAGCGACGTCGCTGTTCCCCTCAAACTCGGATGCATTTTTAACGCACAACGGAAGATGCCATTCGGCCCAGTTCCTCTTTGTATCGAGCAATCGTCGACCGTTTAACCGCTAAATAAAGCGACGGAGAAGAGAATCGGGAACAGCGGCGAACCGTTTCTGCGCCCCAGACTTTGACAATACCTGCCATGTGTTCGTGTATGTTCGAGCAAGAGAGAAATAGCGACTCGGCCTATATGGCCTGCCCGCGATTCCGATTTAACCTTCGACCCTGACAATTCCAAGGATGGATGGACGCGCCTCTATCGTAAATGGAGGAGGAACCGGCACACAGTTTCATCTTTAGCACGAACAGACTCGACGAAACGATCGGCAAGTATCGCACGCGAATACGCACGTGTACCGAAAGAGTTGATGCGATAGTCCCCAATTAAGCGTCCGCACTCTCCCCAGTTAAGCGTCTTTCGCTGTTTCCACTAATTCTTTTGGAATTGGGACTATTCTACTTTACGCGTGAAACGCGATACTTGAAATAACGATAACAAGCGATATTGTATGATAGTGATATTGATGATCAGGTGACTCTCGTTCCCTCTCCTTCCTTCGGTGCCAATTTTGAGTCCCGAACTGTAGATGCTTGACTGGGAACTCCATTACGCGACGGAATGGAGCAACAAATCGACGCACGGGATTCGAGTCATTTCGAACCCGTTTCCGATTTAACCTTCGACCCTGACAATTCCGAGGACGGACGGACGCCTCTATCGTAAATGGAGGATGAACCGGCATAGTTTTATCTTTAGCACGAACAGACTCGACGAAACGATCGGCAAGTGTCGCACGCGAATACGCACGTGTACCGAAGGAGTTGATACGATAGTCGCCAATTAAGCGTCCGTCGCTATCTCTACTAATTATTTTGAAATTGGGACTATTCTACTCTATGCTACTTTACGCGTGAAACGTGTGATACTGGAAATAACGATAACACGCGATATTGTATGATAGTGATCTCGTCCCCTCTCTTTCCTTTGTGCCAATTTTGGGTCCCGAACTGTGGATGCTTAACTGGGGACTACTTTACGCGACGGAATGGAGCAACAAATCGACGCACAGGTATCCGCGATTTTTTTCTTCCTTTCTCCCTTCGCCTTTCTTTTTCATTTTTATTCTCTCGCGTTCCCTCACTCCCGAACGATGTTGCCTCCATTTACCGGGGAAACAATGGAGGCAACGTGTATTGTCCCGCTTCATACACACATATTCGTCGCTATGTGGAAGGTAAATTTGTCAGCGGTGGAACACGAATTACATTTTATTCGGCGTGCCGGCCGAAATTCGGTGACAAATCGGGAAACGAAATTAATCCCGTGGACACGCTTATTGGAAACTATTTCAGAACCTCTCGCGAATGAAATTTACCAACTTTTCCGAACGCCGGTTCTTTGCTTCTACGATCTGCCGCGGGAATCTTGACGCTCGTTTCTCGTTAATAATTTAAATTTGATTTCAAAGAATTATCCGGAGTTCTTCGTTTCATTGCGGATCAAGTTTAAATTTAAATTTTTTCGATCGCTGTTCGTTAGTGATTCGATTGAATTTCAGAGTTTTCCTGCAAACGAATAAATATCGAAATTTTCTCGATTGCTATTTTGCACATAATTCGCATCGAGATTCTCCGTTGGGGTGATTTCGCTTACCCTTCGAATCCCTTCGGTTGCAGATCAAATTTCAATTCTTCCGATCGCTGTTCTATTCCAGATCGTCCAACGATTGGTATATTCGATGCACGCACGGATGCACCGAACCGGTCTTTCTTCGAAACCGGTTATTGTATTTCGGCGAGGGAACTTTGCCCATTAGAGCCTATCTTGGCGGAGGGTTTCCGAAGTTTCGGCCCCGGGGAGGAACCGAGCTCGCAGATTGCACGATCTCTCGCAGACGGAAGTCGTTTAATTTATCGCCTGGCGCAGACACGATGGGCACTAACAATGCACCCGGACGGCCACGTAGCGCCCCGGCGACGACCAGGCGGATATCACGGAAACAACGTGTCGCGACCTCGCGTTATCACGAATTCTCTTTGTGCTTGTCGGATCGGAGCGATACGGATGGATAAACAGAGTGCCAGGCGAGTGAACGATGAATATTCGAGAAGAGGTAAGACGATGACGAGCCACCGGGGGCGGAAATTTGCGATTCACGGACGTAAACTGAAACGAGGAGCTGCATTGTTCCAGTCGTTGTGTATCTCTCTCGACGAGCTGGGTTGAACTGGTTTGTTACTCGATCGATTTGTGATATTTCACCGTCCCATTGGGCACGGAATAGTAAATGAATGTATCACCGGACACCGATGGGTTAATCGAGATACCCGAAGAGAATTTGATTCCGGCCGAATGAGTTTTTCCCTGAAAAAAAAAGAAATAAACGATTAAATGTTGGCCTTTCTCTCTGTTTTAACAGGCGCGTATTAAATTCCTCTAAAAACAAAAAAAAGAGAGAGAGAGAAGAAAATTTCAACGTTTCGACGTTTTGAATTTGAATCATATCAAATGTATTTTATTGCCAGGGAAAATTGCGTCCGCGGGTTGATGGATCGAGCGTCAGCTTCAAAATATATATTTCACTGCCCGGGTGTGTCTCGAAAATTACAGCGGCAACGAACGAAAGTAAATGTCGTGTTATTCGATCCGAAGATTAGTCGGACATTAGTGGTGGACAAGGAAAGCACGGTGAATCGAACAAAGTTATCCGACAACGATGCTTCGCGGCGTTTATTCCCAAACCGTGCCGAACTGCCAGAGACATTCTTCTTAGGAATGCTCAAACGAGAGCATTCATTGTATTCGCCACAATGGGCAACCACTTCGTGCGCCGTTATAGCGCCTGCTTCCTCCCTTTCCCTTCTTCCTGGTTGAACTGGCACGTTTATCAACCACGTACAAGAAACGGCGAACGCTGTGGCTGGCTGCTGTCGGAACAGTTGTTGGAAAATCGCGTCCTAAGAATATTCCTATAACGCGTACGCCCGCGGATTCTAACATTTGAAGAAGCTGAAGTATCCATGGCCAATTTGGATATACAATTTTTGCCTCTCTTCGATTCTGCCGGACTGTTTTTCAGCGATTGAAAACCTTTCCACCAAAGTTTCGCCTTGGACGAACGGAAGAACGGACGATCTCTTTGGTAAATTAAATTTATCCGTCGAGAACGGGAGATGCTAATTAGAAATACTAATCACACAGTGATGGGCAATAAGTAAAGAGCGTAACCGTGGAACGAGATGGGGATCATCTGGCAAATTGGTCGGTGTTTTACGAGCGTATCTTCGAGCGGAATTCGACTTGCTAAGCAGGAAGGTCTGGGTGTATCGAGGTCGAAGGAAAATCCGACTGGAGTGGCGTGGTTGGTTGCCTAATCCGCCGATACATCAGAGTTACGCTCGGCACCGATGGCGCTATTGCATCAAATTCGTAGCCAGCCATTGTCGCGTGGATGCGGAGAAACGAGGCTGTGTACATTGGGAAAACTCAGGGGGTTGGCAAGTTCTAAGCAGCTTAAGCTCGGTTGGCCGTGCGACAAGCTAGAGGGAAAACATCGAGTTGCAGGCGTGAAAATTGATTCGTCGTTGCATTCGAAAGAAATTACTCGGCGAGATGTTTTCCCCCCGAGATCGATTTCTCCGCTCTTGATTCTTGCCATTGCGATCTCCGCAGTGGTATTACGTTGCAATTGTTATTAAATTGAAACTGGTTAAGAACTGGTTCACGGACAACTTTCGTTTGGATTCATTCTACTTGCGACTGTCTTGTCATAAACTTACCTGTTCTACTTACGAAGGTTTCGTCGTGTACTTATTCTATTTGCGAATGTCTGACTGTGTACTTGCTTATTCTACTCGTGGATAGTTAAACTTGCTTATACTTGTACATGCCTGGCTATGCACTTACTTATTCTACTTACGCTTGTCCATATTCTTATTCCATTTGCGAATGTCCGACTATGTACTTACTTATTCTACTCGTTGATAATCTTGTCGATACTATTTGTGTGTGTCAGATTACAAACTTAATTGCGAACATTTGTCCATACTTATTCTACTTGCAAATACCTGACTATATATTTACTTATTCCACACGTGCGTAGTTTCACTCACCTATACCACTTGTGCCTGACTACAAACTTATTATACTTGCGAGTGTCTGATTATGGACAGTCTAGAAATCAAGCGCTTTATTTGAAATACAGTCACACTCTCCTTTTCACCGGGAATCTAATAATCGCAGCGCTTTCAATTTCATGCTCCGCCGGTACGACACGGACTCTCAGAATGACGCTCGGACCTGCGCAAAAGTATGATTGAAAAACGTCTTAACGTCGTTTGTGCCCGAGGAGATTCCACGGAGGGAATTTAATCTCTTCATTCAGATAACAACAGCAGCGCCGAAGAATACACGTTCCTCCTTTTGTCCGTGTGATTCATTATCACCACTACTTGCTCGCGTGCACGTACTTCAGCTGAATACATCTTTTTCACCGGCGAAAGAACAATAAATGCGAACCTTTGAGCGACAACGTGTCGACTGGGCCGCCATTGACTGAACACCGGGTGTCGTTCTTTTTTCTTCTTCTCCTTCTTTCTTTTTCTTTTTTTTTCTTTTTTTTTTTTTTTGTTTTTTTAAATGGCAGCCTCTGCCATCTCGTCTAATTAGAATTCATCGGTAAATCGATGCCTCGCCGAGTTTTCACGAGTCAGGGGGTGACCCGATTTTCCAGTTCGACGTGATACAAAACTCTCGCCCCGGCGTGAGCGATACGGCGCGCGGACGCAAATACCCGTCAGGATACCGCTCTTCTGGCATAGACGCGCGAAACTACGCGAGTGTTGGGGAAATTTTCTGGAACGCAGAGTTCTCGGCCGGTAACGCCGGCTGAACTTTCTTGTCTGAACCAATTATCTGCGCACTTGAGCGTACCACCAGCTTTCCACCAGAGAGAAAGCCTCCGCGGCGTAAACTCGCAATACTGGCGATTTAAGCCAGGGATATCCAGAAAGACCAGGAGTCCTCCGCACCTCCCCCCCGGTCCTACGTATCAACGTTTCAGGATAGTATGCGTACGAACGATAGTAATCGCCTGGCTTCCGCCGTGTTTCGCACGAGGTGAATTGTCCTTAATAAATCTCGGAATGGGAACGTTACGCTCTGACGTACACACGTATCCGTGCGGTGGATTACCGCTCGCTATTGCTTCACCTTCTGTTACTGGGGCGAACGGTGCATCAGTTTCTGGAAATTTCCCGGTCGATTTATGGGTGGACGGAGATTTTGATTCGTTTGTTAATCTTGGAAATTGACGAATGTAATAACACGATGGAAATGAATTGTTGGAAATGCAGCGGAATTCTAAAAGTTACCTCGAATTAATCAATTATAAACGACACGTAGTCGTTTATAAATTACAAAAATATTGAAATTACAAGCTGACGAAACGTGCGCTGTTCCACGAGCAGTTTCGTCATTTTTAATGCAATAACACGATATTTTACAAGAATTAAACATTGCATCGTACTTTATACACGTAATAATAAATCAACGAATAAACAAACAGAAAACTCGTAGTGGCCTGTTGATACGTATAGAAGAAGGAAACGTTTATACGGAATATGGCTGAACTTGCCTTGGAAGCTTTCGAGTGGAAATCGACAACGTAACGGTGAAATACTGTCTCGGCTCCACCGTATCGAGACAGCCACTCGATAAAACGCAACGATTAAAAGAAAATCTGCACGACAACGGGTACGAACAAGGGGACACGAGTTCCCGATAAAAGATACGAAGCAGCCACTGTTCTCGAAGGTTATCCACCCCTCAGGATGCATCGAGCCCATTACATCCAGGCGTCGAGCCTCGCAGACTCGCAGAAGCCCCTTCAGTCAGCCTGCGAGCACGTCACTTCGGGGAAAACGAAACCACTCTCGAGACGCTCGAGGGCGGCCACAAGAAGAGAGATGGTTGCCGAGAGTGAGAGAGAGAGAGAGAGAGAGAGAGAGAGAGCGCCTGGTTGAAAGAAAGGGAAAACGGAGGAAAGAGAGCACTTGAAACGCTAAAATAAAAAAAAAAAAGAAAATAAAACGATACACAACAGACGTCGTGTAACGACGTGACGACGTCAGAGTCATTGTTTCACTTTAACCCGAATGAAAGGGGAGAAACGGAGAAGGGGAGAGGTGATGAAGAGAGTTGCCTCTTTTGGCAGTTCGTCCGGTTTTGGGACGAAATGGAGGAAACTTGGAGGAAACATAGTCGAAGACAAACGATCGTCACGTTCTCTCGCGCGTGTCAGGAGCTCGATAGGAGCTCGGTTCTCGATGTTATGCGTATGGTTAATTAAATCGGTTGAAAACAGGGGGAGAAGAAGAACGGTTAGGAGAGGGAAGAAAGGGAATAAAGAAACGAGTGGAATGAATACGATTGCGGGGGCGTCGTCGCGACGTCGCGCGGTTATTGCCTCGGCCTGGAAAACTTGCTCGAGTTTATCCCTGTCTGGGAAGAAAAGTCTCGAGGTTTTATCCTGCCCGACGCTTTGATTTATCCGGGCTGAATCGGCTGCTGCTCCATTGTGCCGGCGAGATATTATCTCGCGGAATTACAGCATCTCGCCGTGTTTATTTGAAAAAAAAAAGAAAGAAAGATAATACAAAGATAATATCCTCGTGCCGTGTTTCCCTGCGCTTTTATACTCTCCGACGAAGGCTCCGGAGAACATTAACTCGTCGTTTGAAAGCAAGTATCTCTTCTTTTCTCGATTCGACTCTATCCCGGGCCGAGGCGGAACCGAGGAGTTCATTCCGTCTCGTCGTTTAGCAAGGGGTGCTCGACTTTTCTAGAGTTTGCCGTCGAATTCGAATTGTGCTCGATCGAAATTCGTTATCGAATGTCAAACGATGGGATAACTTTGAGAACGAACTATAGAAATAGATACCTTCTAAGGATTCTTGCGCGTTTAAATTTTGCGGAAGTGTACGTTCTGATAATCGTGGTTATACCACGTCGTTTAAATTCACATTCGGGCGTTCATGCTGGGTGATAAAAAGCCTCGTCGTAACGAGGACGACTTGGAATTTCAATTTCGTTCGAGATGTACCCGAGCTCGAGCATTTCGTGTTCTGCGTGCGCGCGCGTATGTGTATGTATTTTTGTATAACACACACAGTTTCCACGCGAGTTCTAAACTTTTTTCCAGCTGCTGCTGCTGCTGCTGCATGCACGCGCGTTTCGGAAAACTCAGATCCATCGGAAGGTATTGTTTTATCGAGTGTAACAAGTGGAAACGAGTTTCCATCAAGGCGGCGAGTCCGAGGCCGAGTTATTGAGGCTAAGTCACTCGACGCGAAATGTATGAACACGGGAAAACAGTGTGTTAATGCACATCCATTTCGCGTTTATTGTCAGTGAGCGAAGTTTGCCAGCGAGACGCCAAGCCATAATGCAGTTTAATTGCATCGGGCATTTCGCGTGTTCGCGTGAGCCCGCGTTATCTAATGTCCCGTTTGTCCCAACGAAGAGTATAAATGTCGCGGAGGAGCAGTTTCACCCTCGCGTAAATAATACAGAGCCATTACATGGCTCGACGCGCAGATGGTAATTAGGTCGGAATCCCGATTTTGTTCGATGACGATGTCACGATCGATCCGTCCGAAATAAATCCTTTAAACGCGCGAATAAATTCGACACGTTGTTCGAAGGAAGGCTGCTTTAACCGCGCGGTGAATCGTTATGACGCATATTAATTGCTGAATTCTTAATGAGGCTTTATTCCGGGAAATGATATTAACGAAATTATATATTTAGAGAGAGAGAGAATTTCGACAGAATTCTTTGGAGCAGATTAAAAGCTTTCGTTGAATCATTGACGATATCCTTTGGTCCATTTTTGATATTCTTTCTTTTTAACGTTTGACAAGTATCAAGTTTCGTAATAAATGTACATTTAAATTGGACGTTGACCGATGGGTTGCTCTAAACGAAAATACAAAACAGTCGTGAAAACGTTGAATTTAACTGACAGTTCGCCTTTCAGTCGGGAGTAAATTTGGAATGACTCTTTACACATTCATGAAATCGCTATGTAGGAAATACTCGCGAACGTTCGATGAACGCAAGAACAACAGTCATCGAAACTTAGTTCCTTAGTTATAATATTCATCAGCGTCGATTAATATTGAGAATTTGCACATCGCGAAGTGTCTTATATCTTTTAATCGAACTCCAGAGGAACTTCACGAAGAGGAAGCACTTTGCGAGATAATTCGTCGAACTCGCTTCGCCCCGCCGAAGTCTCTTCTCTTTTCGTTTGGTCATTCGAAAAATTGATCGACTCGTACGAAACACGTTGCAGAAAATCAACCATTTTCATCGTTCGATAGCAATCGCGGGCAACAGCGATTTCGAACGAAGCAATCTGTAAATTACGAGCGAGGTCTCGCGCGAACGACGTACGAACGAAGTTTATAACATCCCATCGCCATAAAGACGCCACCGAGGAGAACTGAGCATGATGTCTCGGCAGCATAAAGGACCCGTTACATAATACGTGGATGTTCATAAATTTTAGATCCGCCGGTCTCTGTCTCTGTGGTTCAATCGTATCATCGAGAAAGATGCGATAACTTCCTCGTCGAACGATCTTCAATGTTCATTGGCGCGTAGCAACGCTCGGACGGAAGTCGATGCTTAATTAGGCTGAGAGTTTCGAAGTTTCAATTGGAAGTAGCATTAATTTTTAATCCGGCCGTTGATTGATGTTAATTAAATCGGAGCAGACCCCGTTGAAACATTCAGCCTCGTGATTAATATACGCCGGTTGACGAGCGGAATCGTTTAATTAATCACATTCCGCGTGATTAGTCATTTATCGAAGCCCGATCGAAATTCGTATCGGGATTAAACGTATTTCGTTATTGGTTTAGTTTGGTCGCGCGGGGCTACTGATATTCCGCGAAATCGGATCAACAGCAGATCGCGTTGAGAAAACGCGTTGTCACAGTCGGTGATAACTGCCGGCCAGTTTTGGTGATAAATTATTCGACAGCGTGTTACTTGCCAGTGTCCTTTATGGAATCACCGGCTGAAAGAAGATTAAAGGCGGCGTGAAATGTCGTTATCGCAGATTTCCTCAAGTTTGTTCTTTCGACGTTGCGAAATACCTTCCAGCTTGTCGAGTACCGCCTGCTCGGAGTCAGTTTACTCTCTTCACGTGCTTCAAACGTGTTTCGTTTATTACCGAACCGTTCTCACGATCGGGCTGTTATTTTGCGTTGCTCTTCTTACGGCTCTTCGGCGAACTATTATTGAGAATAGAAACTGGAGAATCGTTAACCTGTTCGTTTTGTCTGAAATTCTTATTATTTTCGATACCAGAGTCGGCTAACTGGCGGCCCGCGGACCCTTGCCCCTACTTTCCTTCGCCGTACTCCCCACTCTCTCGGCGTGTTGATTCCCCTAGCAAGTGGACAGATCGATGCAGTGGAGGGGATAGCGCCAGCGCTCGGGAAAGTAGGGGAAAGGGGCCGCCAGTTAGCCGGTTCTGTTCTAAACTCTGAAATCTGGAGGTTCGTACCTGAAAGAAAAATAATCGTATTTAAAAAAAAAATTCACGTCGTGATAAATTTAATTAATGGTTAGTCGTGGACGGATTAACGCACGACTTTTTCATCAGCCGTTGCGCAAACTCTCGCCAGCCACGAAAATTACCCTGTATTCTGGCTACGCCGAAACAGCGAAAGACACACAGCGAAGAGAGGCAGCCGGTATCTGTTGGATGAAAAAGCAACGGAACAGAGAGAAAAATGTCGAGAGCGTAACGCCACACCACGGAGGTTATGAGATCGTTCCACAGTGCCGTCTGCTTTATATTCACGGTCTGTACCCCGCTATGTATGAACTCGTTTCTCCCCCCCCCCCCCGTGGAAATGTCTTGCAGGTGTGTACGCAGCTGAAAAGCATCCGGATAAACGCACAGCCCGTGAGAAAAGAGACGCGCGGAGAATGAAAACCAGGGGAAATGGAGGAAAAATAGTTGTTGCAAATATACGTGCAAATGTAGCGGAGTATGAATAGAAGGAGAAGGAAGACGATTTGGAAAGACGGATTCGCGAGTCCCTTCATTTCGTGTAGTTGCCTTATTGTTCGATTTCTCAGCGATTCTTCCGAGATAAACGAAGAATGGAAAATAAGAAGAAGTAATCTTCGAGAGTAACGAAGCATTCGTTCCCTTTCTGAACCCGATTTCACGTGATTCTCAGCCGAACGAGAGGAGCCGTGGATTCTCGAACAAAGACGCGAGTTATTCGATTATATCGAAAGTTGATTATTTGCTGAAACAGAGCCGCGATTGATCTGATAACAAGGAATTACGTGCAGGAACTTTCAGAGATAGAGAGAGAGAGAGAGAGGAATGAATGCATGATACCAGCACGAGCCTAGATATTACGTGTTCGTTGTATCCTGGGAGTGATAACGGAGATAGTGTCACTCGTCTAGCTAATTACTAGTCACCAACTATGCGACTCCTGGGAGCTGGTTCGTGAGTGTAGCGTGTACGTGTGTGTGCGCGTGTAAGGAACTAGGATGGACGGCGCACTGTTCCAAAGCTGGGATCTTGGTGCTTGCATAATACACGAATAAAGGTTCATATGAGCGGATCGTTCGTCCTCGTGACAATGTCTCGACGCTCCCTTGTCGTCCTTCACGACGTTTTTCGTTTCGAGAAATTATTTGGAAACGGAATATCATTAATGCCAGGCTGCGGACTTTTACGCGAGATCGTAGTTCTGAGAATGTAATGAAAGAAAGAAATTTCATACGTCCTTTCATACGTCCGTGCGTGTAATTTCACACTTCGAACAATTTCCCACAAATGTATAAAAAAATCCGCGGTCTAATTATTATATTACCGTTATAGCGATATACCCAACGTCCCCTTTCGATTATAATAAATTCATGGATGTATTTAGCACGTGACATTTTGGGATTTCATTGGCACTGTATAATGCACTATAATGCGACAGTTATAATTTGAGGCTATATTTGAGGTAATTATAATTTGCGGTTACAAATTGAAGCTATATAGGTGGAAGTTGAAAGACATTTATCGCGAGCGTTCGTGCGAAATTAATACGAAATTAAACGTTCTTACTCGCGGGCACTTATTAATCTAGGTCTTCGATCTTTCTCTTGCTTTGCTGTTTTAAATAATGTCGGTCAGAGTAAAAAAAAAAAAAGGAAAAAAACAAAGAAGAGAAAGAAAGAAAGAGAGAATAAAAAACACAGAGTGTATAGCGTCGGAAAGTTCACACAACCTGCAGATAACCCGAAAACCGCAGGCCAATAACTCCAATATAGTAGACACACGAAAGTATCATCGTCTGCGTGATATCGGAAATAACGGCGACCCGGTTCGCTTTCGCGCCCGCAGAAGCATTTTTCAGCAGGCGGATTTTAGCCCGCTGGCTCGCCTCCGCTTCGTTCGCTCGATACTCCATCGATGAGAATTTCACGTGGTCTTATCAAATGGATCGAGAAACGAGACGAGACGAGACGAGTCCTCTCCAATCACCATAATGAGAATATATCGCGAAAAGAGGAGGAGAAAAAAAGAAGACCGCCCTCGATCGTTTAATCATTCGTGGCTTGCAAAGGAAAGGAAAGAGAAGGGGCGAACTCTTTTCTAATTAAATTTATTTCCAGAAGAAATATTTCAATACAATTCGCT
This sequence comes from Tetragonula carbonaria, assembly GCA_032399595.1. Classification (NCBI taxonomy): domain Eukaryota; kingdom Metazoa; phylum Arthropoda; class Insecta; order Hymenoptera; family Apidae; genus Tetragonula; species Tetragonula carbonaria. The sequence goes on from JAUCRC010000014.1 coordinate 8,249,887, forward strand.
TGAAACTCTCAATTTCATTAACAACCGTCGGTCATCGAGTCCCTTTTGTTTGATCGACGGAGAAACCAGAGATTCTATATTCTAATTAATATTACGTAACACTGTTGGGACCACGGCCGCAACACCGCGATTATTAATCGGAGAAAGTCGATCTCCGTTGAATTTCTGGCTCGGAGGCCGCAATATTTCTCGGACGACGGTTCGATCGGACGAGCGAAAGCGTATTCTCGTTTTCCATCTCCTCGCGTGATATTGGCGATCGGGAGAGTGGTGCGGTTTCACGCTGGCCAAGCACCGATCGGCCAACTTTTCCATGTGTTCTTGCGCAGTTTTCGCGCTTCGCTGGCCGCAATTTTTCTTCCCTACCCCCTACCCCCCTCTCTGTGGCCGCCACCGCCACCGGATGGCACGGTTTTTCAACGATTGGTTACACACAAGAGTTGCGTTCGACAGAGTCCAGTGCTGGACAGCCAGTAGGAAACTCCGGCTGCCAGTAGCTTGCGAAACTTTCGCCGAAGAGCCAGAGGACGATTGGTTTCCGGGTGAAAACAGCTTTCAGACACCAATTACCAGTTCACTGGCGCCGTTCCGATCGACCGCGAGCGACCGATGACCACTCGAGCGACAACTGAAACTCCCGTCAGGATTTTCTCGCGCATTCTCTCTCTCTCTCTCTCTCTGTCTCTTTCTTTCTCTGCTCCCGGTCGCGAATTTCTGTGCGGAATTAGCGGATCTGCAGATAGTTACGCCATTATCCGGCGAGAACAGCACCTGGAGCCTGTCTTCTCGAGCGCAGCTCCGACAGATCCCCAGAACTATTGTAACCGACAGCTAACGATAACGAAACGAAATTGTCCCATTAATTATTCCCGTTCGCAGGATTTTCTGCTAAATTCGTTTCACCCGGGGCGAAACGAGTTTTCCAGCTGCCTCTGGAATGGATGTTGTACACTGACTCTCCGTTCAGAAACGTTTGGGAACGTTTCGAAAGCGATTTTTAATGTTTTCTCGGTAAGACATCATGGCCGAGAATGATTTTTCAATTCACAAGAATGTGGAGATATTGTTTACGTAGGGACAAGCTACTAGACTGATTTATATTCTTCGGAATGTAATTGAAGAAATAACACGACAATTAAATGGAAATATTTAGCCAACACTTGCTCTTTTTTTTATCACAAATTGGATTATAACAAATGCACTTGGTGTTGCGTGATGCAATGTGCAATTGTATCTGACACAGACGCCTAGAGTGAAAACTATAATAACGACGTAAAATGGACAAAAGAATTTCACAAGAACATTCGAAATTTCAGAAGAAGAAGAAATTTGTGAAGATAGTTCTGAGTCATTCCAGAGATTAAAACTATGTGTCATTAAAACTCTTGTATATTATACTTCTAGCAAGTCCGCAATACACGTTGATAGCTGCTTTAAATTTAAACGATATATCACATGTTGCAGCGATATAATCAACAAAATTTCGCGTTAAGTTCGAATGATCATTTCCAGTGCTATATCGTTTTGTTTGAAGTGATGCTTCGTAAATAAATTGCTGCTAGATGATGACAAAAAGAAGGTTTGTCGAGGACAAACTAGCTAACGATGATTAAAATTTTCTTTTCGCCGACCAAATAATATTAATAATAAGACGCGTAACTTACTTCGGACTATATTACATAATTTCGAAGGTTGCCTGCATTCTGTAAATTTTTTGCTCCCAGAAATTTCCCCACAAATTCGCACGAACATCCAACATATAGATCTTGTAACATTGTTTCGCCGAAAGTAGAACGTTCTGAACTTCAGCGCCGGAGTTATACATGCTACAGAGGCTGAATTTCGTCGAATGGTTTTGCTAATGATTAAAGTTTCGAGCAGAACGAAGAAGATTTTTAAGTGAATAGTGTAAGAGAGCGGGCGAGAACACGATCGAACGAGGTGAAGGAACAGAGATTAGGAAAAGGGCCGAGCGTTTCTTATCTCGTAACAGTCGGTTTTTAACGGGGAACGAACGTTTAGAGATAAAGGATTCCTCGTCACGGAATCGATGCCACGAAATGAAAGAGAACACAACTCGCTAGTGTGACCGAGACGATTTTTCTAATTCGATTGTGAAGATAAAAGGATCGCGTGATTTCTAAAATTAATTAAATCGTCTTTTTACACTGGTTGAATAATTCTTCTATGACTATTTTATTTGCATTTGCTGCATCGAATCTGAAACTATCGCAAATAGCTATGTTTACATTTATCCAGAGCATTATTACGCAACGAATGCATTATACTTTACAACTTGATCGTAATGATTCAGAATATTATATCTTGATGTTTCACTTAATTTTAAAGTCATCTTCATTCCCCTGGCTTAACGAATGATCAGTAAATTCCGAAAAGATATTACTCGAATGTTGGAACGATTATTATTTGTGATAGTTTTCCTTTTAAATTGTGCGTTCCCATACTTTTCAGAAATTCTGATTTGCAAAGCAATAATGATTCGTGTTTACGTGATTACGAGGAATCTCGTTGTCGCTACGGTATTCATGTTGCACCCGTTGCATTCGACGAAACATTAATTAGGCGACAAGAGAGCTCGAAGGATTGTTGAAATATCGTGTGGTCGGAATCATTGTAAAATTATGGAAAAATATCGAGACGTGCGCAGAATCCCGAAATTTTAAGGAACTGGAGACAGAGTTGGGTCGAATAATCGAACGAGTCGGGTCAGTCAAGATCCCGAAAGTTTGCTGGACACATAGATACCCATTCAGATTAATTTCAAGACTTGAAACTCGTTCAAGACTCGATGCTGGATTCGGCATGGACTCGAAATTTCAGAACTCGATTCGAGATGCTGGACTCGTCAGTGAGCGACATCCTCGAATTTCGGCTACTTTGGTCGAACAAGAACACATTTGCCCGACGTATAATCACGTTCAGGTATCCACAGTTTCGGGATTCGAGACAAAATTTTACTACCGACTCGCCGTGAACGTTCAGTTTGGGAAATATTTTCACGTTTCATGGCGTAAAGGCATATGGCATAGAAGTTTCCTTAACTGTGTTTGATTATAAAAATTCTCCGCTCTGATGAATGTATTAAACTCTCCTCTCATTTTCGTGTTATTCCGAAGCGGAGAATTGCTTTCGTTCACGTTTTGTATTCTGACATTAATCTGCGCGAACGCTTTTTAGGATTCGTCGAATGTTGGTTGTTCGAATGATTGAAAGCTCGGCATTTCTCGCGCGTTCGTTGCAGAACGCGGCGTGCGTCAAGCACGGAAGAAAAAAAAGGAAGACCTGCGCAACAGATAGGATAATATGAGAATCGATAACAAAAAGAAAGAAAAGAAAGTCGCAGTTTGCGCTGCAATGGTTCAATATTTGCGTCGATTTATCATTTTCAGACGGCAGATACGAAGGTATTAAACTTTCAGGAACAAAGGCAGCCGAATCGATGGCGAGGGCAGAAGAAATATAAACGAAATGAACGAAATAAAATAAAATATACGAACGGGATGTCTCTGCGGTTTGTGCGTTTCGTTCGTATTTTGTTCGATTGATGCGCGTTAGAAATAGAAGGCCGCGTAATAAACGGATTAAAGCGATAAACTACAGCTGAACACGGGACGCGAACTGAAGGGCGAGGGAGGAAAAATTACGAGACACCAGGGCTTTACGATTTCGTAGTTCGGAGCCGACATTTTGCATAAGCCGCACACGCTCGCCTCTCTTATTTGCTCTTGCGTGGTCTGCGGTGCATACGCCTCGCCACATGCGCCCGCACACACAGCGCACGTGCACACACAGCCGGCAGCCTCGGGACGGCATTATGTATTTGTCGCATATGTGCTCTGGTCTAACCTAATGACCGTATCTTTGATCGAGGTGAAAGAAAGGTTTAACCCTTCAGCCGCGGGCAATGCTCATAGCGCGTCTCACTCAATCTATGCAATTGCGCGGGGTACGCTATTATCGCGTTGCTTGTAATTTTTAGGATTTTATTTTATTTTGTAACATTGAAAATAAGTGTAATACTCCCTCTGTCCGAAATTATGGTATACATTTTAATATTCTATTTTGTCCGAAAATATGGTATACATTTGCGAAAAGAAACAAATAAAACTAAAATTAAATATAAAAAAGATATTAAATTCATTTTATTATCACAATATAACTAATAATTTTAGCGTAATCCAAATTTAGTTAAAGTGAGATTGAACGCCTTGTTGAACGCTTCTTCTGAACATAGCTTTTCAGCTAATCGACCCTCACGACCGAAGTTCTACCTTATTTATATGAGGTGTTTTATAGGAGTTTCCCCCTCCTGTCAACGTAATTGATTCCATACACGTTTGTAATGTTATAAAAACGTAATCAAGAGTATTTCTCTCTAATTTATTAAATGCATCTTGAACACATTCAACTTTATTAATAGCACCGTGTTCTAATTTTTCTTTGTTCTTCATATACTGTAATAGCTATTGCGAGATACTGTGACGTTGTTCATTGGTCAATTGCTTCGATTTGGCATCTCTTCTTTGGAAATTCACGTTATTTGGGTTGAAATATTTTCCATTTTGAAATTACAGCGGTGACTATTCTATGTTTCTTAAAAAAACTAATTTTTCGTCTTCAAATTCCAACTTAACTCAAAAGTAACGCCTGTCAAATATGTTAGGTTATTTAGCTATCAATGTAAACAATGCCAATATAATGAGTGTTGTCAGTTGCTTTCGAAACTCTAGATAATCTAAGATTTTCTTTCAAATGTATACTATATTTTCGAACAGAGTGAGTATATAATTTCATTTGTCATATCTATTTTATTTTATTTTGAAACATTGAAAGTCTTTCATAAGCATATATCACTTTTCTTCCTTTTAGAATCAAGAATATTATATTACTTTTATCTTTATAATATATAATTTATATTCAGTTGAATAACAGCAATTGACTCGCCTAGATTACCATTAACCAGTGAATTGTTGCCCTAAATTTGCGATATGTCGAAACGCGCATTATCTTCTGGAAATGAGACTGATGGTGAACCTTTATTGCAAACTTCCAATAGTGATTACAGTGATTGTGAAATAAGAAACCTGATAATAGCGGTTCTCGCATAATGTAGAATAAGTTTTAATAAAATTTCATGTTTACAGTTAAATTTTAAATTATCTTTTTACACGCCATTAATACAATCCTTATAACTATTATTTTTAAAAAACGAATAAAAATAGCTCGCGATTTTATACAAAAAAAAAAAAAAAAATGAAAAATCGCCCGCGGCTGGAGGGTTAAATACACCACGAAAGCGCACTCGCAAAAATTTCTCTGAACGTGCCGTGAAAGTTTGTAAAATTCAATAGCTTTGAAAATTATGAAACAGAAGGATAGCGAATTTTTCGAAACTTGGTGGAAATAATATCAAATAATGCTGTCACGATCTCGATGGGGAAAGAAATTTGGTAGTAGGAATAAAGATAGACAATGATTCCCTGAAGATACGAGGTACGTCCAGATACGATGAGACGTGAATTAGAAAGAGATCGGCCCAACAGATATTTAGAAAGAGACTCTTGAAGTTCGATACTGGAATAAGAGCAGAGAAAGTCTGGGAGAATCGAATGGTTATCCGAGGTTTAGGGAATCCAGAGTAATCCAGGAGCAGAATAAACGTGGAAAAGTATTCGCCTGGGATCTGGTGGACAGTGAATATAAAAGAAATATGAAACTATCAGCGAGCCTCCGTTTATCTTTGTAACAATTATTCTATCGTTGTAACGGTTCAATACTCCAGTTATTGATTATAACGTACGCTGTTAAATGCGTATTGAGCACGTTGCAAATGTATTACAATTGAACGTGACTGCACTGCGCAATTGCGCGATTAGAAAATAGATAACCGATGACTGGAAACACGGGACGGAAACTCTTTAATCGTATTGTTCCGCTGCGTTTCAGATTCGTAGAACGTCGGCTAACAGAACGATGTGAGAGGAATATATGGGTGAACACCAAACGGGCAAGGAAGACTCGACGAAATCACGAACACGTGGCGAGACGTGAAGCGGGGTGAGTTTCTTCGGAACATTTTACATAAAAAAAAAATGACACTTCTCACTGCAGAACTTTCGTTGCTTTCGTTGCGGTCTCGCGCAAAAGTAAAACATTTCGTTGCAACGATAGTCGTGCAAAATCAATTTGAAGCGGCATTTAAATATATTTATTTCAACATTTGAACACGAGTGATACATTGGAACGGCGACAGGTGCAGGTTTCATATTCAAAATTGAAAAAAAAGAAAAAAATTTATCGCTAGTCGATATTAGTTCGCTGCGAACTCATAACAGTTCGATTTGACTTTTATTGATTTTTGGTTGGTTCCTGTTGGTTCAGCCAAATGATTAAGGGCATGGAAAAAAAAAACTATCCCTCGAAAAACGTATATATATTTTTTTTTCTAATTCTACTGATCGCAGATAGTTGTACCGTATATTTATTTGTACTTTATTCAGAGATTGTTTCTTCGCAACAGATTGATTTTTACGCGTCTATGGAAACGTCGAAGCAAGAAACACACGAACTATCTAATGGTAAATGAAACGAAATATGTCAATGCCCATCTCTCTGTCTGTAATCTCTGTTGTAATTTTGTGCTCGTAAAGATTTGAGTTCGCATAAAAGAATCCGCAGCCTTCAGCCAGAGAAATCGCATCCAGTCGCTCGAGGAAGAAAAACGAACGAGGAACTACCGCGGCAGTGTCTTCTTGGTTAATCTTTGAACGCTTAAGGGCAAATAAAATATAACGTCCAGATTCTGAGAACGTACATCTTAGACAGTACATTAGCCAGCTTCGTGACGTGTCCGCGGGAAAAAATTGGATTCTGGAGCGAGGGGGGGGAGGGAAAGTTGGCCAGCGGCTATCGGTCGTGGAAGCTCGAGAGACTAGAGATAAACGACCACGGCATTCGGATAAATAAAATTCCCCTGGCTGGAATTTCCTCGTTCCAGCCGACCGTGTTCACGTCTGTTTGCGTGTGCGTGCGTGTATATATATGTGTGTGTGTGTGTATGTGTGTCGTTGAATTTCGGTTCACGTATCTTAACAGAGTAATCCTTGCGCGCAACAAATAAAGAACAGAAAGTCCTCAACAACGGAAGGAAAAATTCGTTTGACGAATAATTGTTTTCGTTGACAATCGTAGGGAATGGCGTTCGATATTTGGTCGTCTGTTTACAAAGGAACGAAAGAAACTGGTGGAAAGAGAAGGTCTATCGACAAGAATCAAACTTTCGCCAGCACCGACGGAAATGCGATCGATATTCAGCGGTTTGTTTATAAAGAAACGGAAACAAGGTTTGCGGAATCATTTCGCGAAAACCGAACATCCCGGAGGAACATCGTGAAGGAAGAAAGGAAAGAAGGAAAAACACGACGGCGTCGTCTTGATTATTCGTGAAATTCGTTCGGAACGACGGAAACGGTCGCGCATCCGGTATGCGGCATCCGGTTTGTTGCGCAGAATGTGAATAATTTGTGCAGTCAGTTGCATCGTGGAATTACTGGCTAACCGATGTGTTCAGCCTCGCCTCGCCTCGGATTCGTCGAGCGATAAATTTTCAAAATAATAACCGCGCCTTCTCCCTCTTACTCTCTTTCGAGTTTTTTTCGACATCTAAAGATTCAGGCAGCGTTAAGTGACGAAACGGGACTTTCGCAAATTCTTTCGGAGCGAGATCGACCGGGCGAAGAGAGGCGCGGAAAAGTTGGAAAATGATCGGTGGAAGGAAAGGCATTCTTCTCCCCCCATCCCCCTCCCTTTGTGATTCAATTTCGCGGACACAAGGAGAAAGGGTGAAAGCCGCACGACGCGACAATGCACGCTCCGGCTGAAATACAATTCGCACGGAATTCTTCTCGCGAGTCAGCCGTTGAAAGGCGCAATTTTATCTGGAATTGCGCGGCCCTGCGAATTTTCTTTCAAAGTATCCGCAAACTCGTCGACAGAGAGAAAGAGAGAGAGAGAGAGAGAGAGGCGACAGAGCGAACGAACGCTAGCGAAAAGATTAGAGTCGGTTTTCCGTGGCTGCCGTGAACTTCGAAATGCCGGTCCGCCCGATCCGGCTGCGACGAACAGATTCGTAGAAGAGGAGAGAGAGAGAGAGAGAGAGAGAGAGAAAGAGAGGAATAGAGGGAGAAGGAATCGACACGGCGGGAGGACGGAAAATACGGCGGGTTGGAAAATGGAGAGAGACAAAGCGGATGCCGCCACCAATGCTTGATGCTCCTTGCCTTTCGGCTATCGTCAAAGGATGAAAATTGAACCGCAGGAAGCTGGGTTCGTACATCGAGATTGTGGAAAGTTCCGACAGCCTTGAACCGTTGGATTTTCTCACCGTGAAAAGGGTGAATTTCTTTCGTGGCCACAGCGGAGAGGAAAAACGGAAGGGATAAAAAAGCTGATATTGATCTTCGAGAGGATTGTCAACGTTTGAATTGACATTTCAAAGCGGGGAGAATAGAGAAATTCTACGGAACAGGTATTGGATTAAGTTTAGATCTTTGGGACGTGACTTTGTCGGATTTGTTATTGACCCGTGTCACTGAATGTTCCTGAAAACATCCGTTCTAACTTCTTTAATAGAAATACGACACAGTGGGAAGTGTTTGTTTCGTCTTAATGAGCTAAACGATGGAAAAATGTACTTCTGAAACGTCGCGTTTATGGTAGGATGCCAGTTGAAATGATCGAGCAGGATTCTTCTTTGCGGATGGAAGAACGACGCGATGGAAACTACGTTGTCCCACGTCGTTCACTTTTCGTATCCTGAATAGCTTCCCTCTTCGGAAAGATGGAGCAGCCGCTGCAAGGCAACGAGAATCTCTTTCAAAGTGATCCCTCGACAATAGCTGACGCTCTTCAGAATAAATTGATACATTTCGTTACATCATCGAACGAACTGAAATTCAACGAGGAACGAAGAATTACGTGCAATATCCATCCAAACACACCAGTCACTATATTTCAATTTCAAACGTTGCAATTTCTGCCACGAGCTACGTTCATGAAAACTTCATCTGTCCAGGGAGATTTCCAGCGACAGGGCTGAAATGTGCAAAGGAAACGAATCCTGACACGGGCGTCTCTGTTTCAAGTGCGATCGCAAAGTTAATCATGCAAGGCGTTCTTCAGAAGTGTCAACGTCACGAGAGAAAATTTTGTTAATGATCTCTTTCTCTCCTGCGACCAGGTGCACAAAGGTGAAACAGTATCAGCCTGAACGGAGTCGCGCAACGCTTCCAATATCAGCGTCTGCATCCTATTTCGTACACACGATCATCGGCATAGCTCGATATCAGAGTACCCACATATTATTACACGGAACCGAGCATTCCTCGCGGCGCTGTGGTTGTGAAAATTTAATTAAAACCGCGTCTCCAGTCGTGCACGCGAGTCTTGCGCGGACAACGCGCGTCGCCGACGAGATCTCGCGACGCGGCGACGAGAGGAGTGTTCTCCTTTTGCCTCGGGTAAATCCCGAGAGGAAGAATTGTACGAATGTTTCGTGGCCAAGGAGACAGATTCAGGAGCCAGCTATGTCCATATTTTTTTTCTTATTTCCACCGTAGAAGACATTTCTTGTCTGAAGGAAACGGTGCGTAATTATCCAGGAGAAACTTCTGCCAGCGAGAGCTCTTGGAACTGTATGAATTTTACTTTAAACGTTTCATGCTGTACGTAGGATGTAAATGTTAAGCAGAATGAAATGATGTTATGTCGGACATGAAGTATCCTGCTTTTGATTAATTTAACGAAGAGATAGAATTGTTATAGAACGTTTTTAGAGTGTGAATTTTACCATGAACGTTTGATATTATACGCGAAGTGTGAAGAAATTGAGTATTAAGTGGAATGACAGTGTTGAGTCAGGCGTCGCGTATTAATTTAGCGAAGGAACAGTGGACGTTATTAAAGGCTGTTCAAAGAAACTGCGCGATGGAGAACTTTTACACGCGGATGAATGAAAACAGTACGAATTTTATTTAATTTTTATACGTTTATTTTAACCGTTTAGTACGTAGAATAGGATGATGTTAAATGAGTTAAATATCGAATTCTAAATCTCTCTAAATGTCGAATTTAGTTTTAGTTTGAATAAAGATTGAGTAAATGTTGTCAGAGGCTATTAATCTGTTAGCATTGGAATCTATCTTGAGAGGCACAACGAAATAGAAGAATCTGCTTATCGTTCAAAATTTCCATTCGAGTTTATATAATAATTAATTACCTCGAACCCCTGACGGATTACTTTGGAAAGCGGATTACCAGGAAGGGAAATATTTCATATTCCAGAGAATATACAGGAGAATTTAATTCGCTGATAATAACGTAGACGCAACAAGAGAAAAGAATAATTTATTAGCTGAAGTGAAGAACACGCCGGGTATTAATGAGAATATCACTACTCGTTCGCAACATTAATTCCTTCGGCATAATTGATCCGTTCATCGGACGGGAATAAATACAATTTATCGCATTGGATAATTCAGTTTCGTTTCCAGATCGATGCTAGGAATATTTAATGAACGACTCTCAAGATTTGAAAATTTAAGGCACGCTGAAAAAATACTGATTAATGTAAAAAGTCTGTCGAATTATCGACGAATCTAAATTGGACGTGGAGTAAAACACGCGAATAATTGATATCGAATATCTCCGCTGCGGTGTGATCCACATATGAAAACTGTCATTTTCTTCTCTGACAAGCGTTCTCACTCTGTTTGCAGCGTTGAGCCTGCTATGTGTAAGGAAATTCTCCGGCAGCGGCACGATGCTGGAAGCACCGCCCGGAAGTCGCGAGGACCTCGTGGAGGCGGCAAGAACACCATGCACACCCACAGGTCAGCTACGCCAATGTTCAGCCAAGAATTCACAAGCGTAACAACTTCAAATTTTCGCATTTTATGAAACAAACGACTAAACAAATAGCCGCAAACAGTCAGCATCCGGTCAACGAACCGGAAATAGAGAAACGTTGAACAAGGGGTTGAAATCCACGAAAGTATAAACGAGGATCTCGAATTAAACGAATTTAAGTGAGTTTCAAAACGGGGGCGGGCGTTTCCTTCACGGTGAAGTGAAATCGGGCTTCTGTTTATCATAAAGTTTAAATGGACAAGCGCGCCGGCATCCGGAAGTTTCCAACCGCTCGTAAATTCGACGGATAAATAATGAAAACGGTGGAAACTGGTAGGACACTGTCGTCGCCACGATGCCCCGCGGAGTTATTGGCCGCGGTATACATTTTCATTCGTATCAATTCCGCGAATTACGAAGTTCGTACATAGTTCTCGCATCGAGCCGGTAAATTTCAATCTTCGCCTTTGGCGAACACGCTGCGTTGGTAATTTCAGTTTCGAGCGAGCTTCGTCAATTGTTGAAAAACGGGTCGGGGGGGGAAGGGGCAGGGAAATGTGTGCGGTTAACCGAATCTAAAAATCGACTCGAATTGCCAGTGATTAACCCAGTTCGCTTCGCGTAATTAAAGTTTAGGCCGCAAGTGTACATTTGAATGCAGAAATAGCGCTCGCCCCATCCCTGTCCTCGCGAAAAATACTCTCTTTCTCTCTCTCATCCCCCTGCCCCCGGGAGATTTTTCCAGCTTTTTCCTACTATTACCTGCATTCCGTCGAACGCATTTTTCCCCTTTTTCTCTTCGCTTCCGGCTTTTTCGGGTCGCGCGTTAATGTAATAACGCGCTCCTCCCAGCGCTGAAACAATGGGAAACCAGCGCGAAACGAGTCGACGGTTCCAAAAAAAACTTTCTCGGGGAAGTTTTTTCATCAAACTACACGAAATCGGTCAAAAATCGGTCAAAAATCGAATTTTTGCCTGAATAAACAGAACGATATTTTTAGGGTACATTTCCTTTCTCGATCTCTCGAACGAGCAGTCTCGAGATGAGAGTTAGGCCGATCATTCTCAGTAAATGAAAAGGAGGCTTTCGAGTTACTCGGTGAACAAGATTGGCGGATCAATCGAGTCTAAACCAAAGGTTGTCGGACACTCATTTCGTAGGACAACAACAGGTGCCGTTATTACACGCGGACATTTTGGCATCGCATCGTTACCTGTCCTTTTCACCGTCTGCCGCGTTTTCGTTCCTGTTCCCTGTCTATTCACCGGCTGCCAGAGGCCGAATTACCTACAGAAATCGAGTCGATCATCGCTGGAAATCGTTCTATTATAGTTTCACGCTTCTCGCCGACGATAAAAGTCCGACGACGAAAGCTGAATGAGAGAGGAAACAGGGGACTGGATCGATGATTCCCGCACTTCCTGGCAGCGCCATTATCGTCATTAGGCCTGCGACGCGACGCAGAGAGCCAATGGGCGGTTCTTTTCATCTTGGATGCAGCGTCGGTGTCTCGCTCGATGATCGACGGTCCGATTCGATGCTGTGTCAGCTGTGGGACAGATACTGTACTTTTCTTTTTTTTTTATCGGCTCACTCGTCGGCCAGTTCGCGGCTGTGTTGCTCGTTTTTAATTAGCGTTCGCGAAACAGACGGGACGAACAGCGGCACCGCGATATAAATAAAACGGAATCGAATAAACGGCGGTAGTCTGGACAGATTGGAGGAACACCTACCGGTTCAAGGGCGTATTATTAGATTCACGGACACGGACGGGGTGGTCTAAAAATAAGGCAACCTTTCCTCCAGTAAATTTAGAAGTTACAGGGGAGTACAGGCGCGCAATGGATGCGACGCGTTCGACACAGGTTGCGGTCTCCGGGCAAGTGGAAAAGGACGGCGCGAGTCAGACAGGGAGTACCTCTCGCGCGAGTAGCCTCTCCATTATTATTTATAACCACGGTACATCAATTCCGCGACACGTCTGAAGGTTTGATAAACCTTCCTCGACGATTTATCAAGCGCGGTTAAAAAATGATTATTTCTCCCTTGTGGCGTCGAAAGGGAACGTCGTCCCTGGAAGCGAAGCCCCGAACGAAACGCGCTGTCGCTCTCGCTGACATTCTTTCTCTGTTCCCCACGTCGGCGCGATCATTAATTACACGAACCGCGTTGCTGTCCTCTCGTCACATGGTAACCTGGTTCGTAAATTGAAAGACGTGCCACCTTGGGGGAGACCGGAGAGCCCGAAGTCTTGAGAGCTCGAAGCTTGCTCGCCACCTTGGAGCTCAGGTATCGAGACGGTAATTGACACCACTTTCACGGCTAAACCGCTTTCCAATTTTCTCCTTATTTTCACGACGTAATAACTTACCGAGCTTGACGACGTTTAGTCGCTGTGGCGGGCTGAGAGGGTTCGCTGAGGGAAAGAGGGGCTGGGAGAGAGAGAGAGAGGGTACTCGCTTCCAGAGAGCATGGCCAGTAATGGCCACGTATATATAGACGCTTCTTTACAAGGCGGCGAGATAAGCTCTCATTGGCGACCGAAGCGTAATCACTACGGCTTCCTGAAATAGTCTGAACCTTCGCCCCCCTCCCCTCTCGCCACTCTCGATCTTGCTGTTTCCCTTTCCTGAAATCCTTGGCAGAGGAACTTCGATCGACGCTCGATTCTTGCACAGCGTGCAAGCGCGCTGTGTCATTGATGATTCCACTTTCAACTTACCTCACGTCGTGTGAGGCTGATGTAATTCCCGCCATTCGATTCAGAAACCTTTTGCTTTCTGCAAAAGAGGGACTTCCACTCGGGACGAATCTTTTCATTAGATTCGGTTCAACGTCAATGGAATTACATTCAAAGGTTCTTTTAGATGAAAAATAATCTAAAATAATCGGTCGGTTGACATTTTTGTTGGCAGATGTCTTGAAATAGTTTGTCTAGAAATGCTTCTCTTTTGAAAAACTTTCATCTCCAGGTGCGATTCATTGCAGTCCCCGTACCATGAAAGAACAGTATCACGCGTAAAATTAAGAATGATTGCCTTTCGAGTCTTTACATGTGTCCAAACTTTTGAACGCAGAATTTTTAGAACAACACAGCACAAGTGTTGCACGAATTAATATCTACTTCCGACGATTATTATCGCGTCAAAGCGTTAACGTTAACGACACGACGCTATATATCCTCGGAATATTCCTCGAATAGCTTAATGCCAAACTACACCGGTGGTTATCGAGAGCAATTATCATTTGTCCTAACTACTTTAACACGATGGTGCCCACGTGACAAAACGAGCCCATTTCCTCCGCTTGCAAACATTTGTCCAAGGCGAGGGATCGATTCTTTCCTCTCTCTCTCTCTCTCTCTCTCTTTCTCTGTGCACACAAGTCAACATAATTGGTACGAGTGGTTCATTACACGTCTGTAATCAATAGCCAGGTAATACCCTGTAAAGGAGCAGCGACAACGACCAGGATAATCCAATTCCTCGGTTATTATGAATCACAGTTGGACGGATAAATATTGAAAAGGACAATTTACGTATCTATCTATCATAATCGATTATATACACTTCAGCGCGGACGTGAACGATCTGTTCGTATACTCGGTATCCTTGCTATCGAGAACGTCGCTCGCAAATTCAAGCATTTCGAGAATTTTATCCACCCTTTTCTCCGTATATGTGTTTCTCTTTTTTTATCGACGAAGCAGAGGAAAATCGCCGAAAAATTTCACAGGCGACGCACGTGAAGGAAAAACATTTACACGGTGTTAATCGATAATCAGCCAGCTGTTATACCGATAACCGGCCAGCAGCTCTCAATTTAAAAGACCATACCTGCGTGGCTATTGTATTATTAATTCGCTGCGACCAGAAGCACGGCTGCACGTCGAATGCGTTTTCTATTGGCTGCTATTCCGCGTTCGAAAATTCTGCATCGCTGCGGATCGTTCACATATTGACGCCGTTGCACAGTTTACTTTTATAGCCTCGACATGGCCGATGTATTGGTCGCCATCGCCCAGAATCGGTTGATTGGTAAATTTGTTTCCATCTTTCGATTCGTCATCGATCATTGAACGGGTTCGTGGGAATCGTTTCGAACTTCAAGTATCGATACTCTTCGAATAAAAGCGGCAACTTTCGTTCAAGTGACACCATAATTTCCTTCAGAGGCTCGCAATCTTCCCACTCAAGATATTAGAAAAGTTCGTCGGCATAATATAAGTTACCGAAAGTGATCGTGGCGTGGAATAAAGGGACGGGATACTTTATTTTAAAATAAGGTGAAAATTAGAAACGAAACGTTCGTCGGTTGTTTTATATATATATATATATATAATAGACATTTTGTTTATTCGCAATTTGCCACTTGCAGCGGTAACAGTAAAATTAACGATCATACGTAATTCATCAAACGATTAATTATTTGTCACGATTGAAATATTTATTAGCCTCGATTAATTCCTTGCGACTCATTGATTTCATTCAAAATATTGATGACTAGTACCGCGTCAATTTGGAGAATGAAAGAAACAAATTTAAATAAATAGTATAGAATTTAATGCTGCCTAGACGGAAATCATTGGAAGTAGCAAATATCCTTGTAAATAGACTGCGGATCTTTAGATGGATATTTAGATCTTTTTCCCTTTCAGATTTTAATGGACTCGAAAAAATAAAGCCTAAGTTGACTTCCGATATTTTATGTATTGCTTTTATATATTCTTTGTATTTTAGTCTCCTCGAATTTCCCACAGTTGCAGAAAAAGTCGCAGCCTACTCGCAAGCCTGCCAATGAAATGCATCCAATTGATTATTGAACAATAATCGATAAAATTCCGGATTGTTTCGCAGACATTATTCTACTTTCCGATATACATACTAGGTATATACAGCTAGCAATTACAGTGGCTCGTTAACGAAACAAGAAACGGGAGGAACGTCACCGTCTATTCGAGTTTCGAGCAGGCTGTGAGTCAAACCAGCCTGCCCCTGTAAAATTTAAGGAGTTTAATTTTGCGTAATTGCCCAAGTTTTCGTCGTAGCCTGCGGCCAGTCAGCAGCCGGAGACCCGTACCCCCTCCCCCCCTTCAGGAGAAAGACGATGGAAACAGTAGGAAGAAAAACAGTAGGGAATCGCTGGAAAGTTTTTAAGATCGAGGATTTTTCTTTTCTTTTCTTTTTTTTTTTTTTATTGGAAATGTCGCCGACGTGGCGCTCCAACGTTTTACCGAACGATCGTTATTTACTTTACGCCGCGAACGTGAAGGACGATCCGAGGTAGGATTCGCCCGGTGCCGGGGATCGAGATGGTTGGAAAAAGTAGGCTAGTGTTCGCCTCGAATCGACGACATTTTGATTTATGGCTGGAAAATGGAAATCTCGCGTTAGATTCCCGGCCCGGGTCGAGTCCCATGGGGGTAACCTGGTTTTTGGGCGCGGTTCAAACGGCATCCAATGGATATCCGATCTTTCCCCCCTTCTCTATGACAACGCGGAAGAACGCGTTCGAAAAATGTATCGTGACGGGTTCGATCGATATGAAATTTAACTTGCTTTTTCTCTCGAACGAGCGAAAGATATTTCATACGGGATATATATATATATTTCATATGGGAGATATATATAAATATATCCCGTATTATATATATATATATATATATATATATCGCACGTGAAATATTTTTCTCGAGATGGAATACCAAAAATATTATTTTATACTGTTCATATTTTTACAAGGATTTTCTCTATACATTTCAGAAAAAAAGGGGGGGAAAAATAGAGAAAAAAATATGGAACAATAAAAATCATGAAACGTCCAGGGGAACTTGAATAAACTTCTCGCGAATCAGATTTGAAAGCCAATTACGAACCAAAATTTTTCGTTCATCTGACTAGTTCATCTCAATCTTGGGGCACAATTACTAATAACAAGGCCCAAATTTGCTTCAGTACTAGATCTGCTTTGAAAAAGTGAACAATTCGTTACATAAAAGAATAAAAAATCGTGGAAGTCTGAAGTCTAGAAGATTGGGCAATAATCAAATATTTCATGAATCTTTCGATCGATCGAAGCACTGAAACAAAGTAATTCAATTTTTTTTTGTCGTAAAAGTCAAGTGTTGAAAAGTGATCGAGAATTTTGTAGAGCTTACATCGATAGGTGCTGTTGTTTAGCCTGTTGTTAATGAAATGATCCTGCCGGCGTGGTGTGTCATTCTACTCGAAACGTGCCTAAACCAACACACCCCTAAGCTCCGCAGGCTAAGTTTCCCAATTTGAGACTACGTCGGTGGCCGTCGGCCCGTAAATTTAGTTAACGGCCTGAACGATGTTCTACGCGAAAAGTTTCGAAAGTGAAGCTGACCAGATGACTTGATTAGCTGAACTTTGCTTGCATATAGATGGCCCTCGCTATAGCAATGCAGATAATATTACGAGTTTGACTCCGCGGTGTTTTTCTTTCAAATTTTTATATTAGATTCGTTTCGGCTTCGTTACGCTCACACGATGATCGAAGGGTAGATTGCTATTTCTAAATTTTTACTAACTTTATTAGAAATTTTTAATTTTTTGCGATACGGTGGTAACGCAATCATTATAGCAGCATTAATAACAATGTTATTTACAATAATAAAGTGACACGTTTATTTCGCCAAAGACCGCGTAAATAAATCCACTTGAACTCTGATCAGATAAAGATGCATCGCCGGTTCGTGACTTAACGTGTGTCGTTGGTCGTCACGCTGTGTGCCCCAAAAAGAGCATGTTTCTCAGGTAGCAGAGGAACGCGATAACAGAATCCAATTAGGCGACACTCGGATGCGGCCGGTGGTTCATGATGCTGGCAAGAAAGTACGGCTGTCTTATTAAAAGTAAGTCGGCGGCTTTGCAAGGGTTGCTTCTTGAACTTTTACCCTGTTTCGCGGTTGATGCCAACAACTTCGTCTATCCATAGTCAAGGAAAAAGGAGAAAGAAAAAAAATGAAAGCGCCAGAGGAAACAATTTCTCTCTCCTTCTTCTTCTTCTTCTTCTTCTTCTTCTCGTTTCCTCCCTTGCTCCTAATTTCCATCATTACCCGACCACATTACCCGACTTGACAGACGTCAGCGAAAGTGGATCAAAAAATGAAAAGGAAGAAAAAAAGAAAAAAGAAAAAACTCGGTAGAAGAGAGAGAGAGGAACGAGCGTGAGAGAAAGGTGACGCGCCGTTCAGAGAGAAAAGACTGGAAAGTTGACCTCATTAACGAAAGATCGGGCACCGGTAGCACAATTGTGCCGCTTAAGAGCTTATTACGTCAACCGTCGGCTTTATTACGTGCCGGAGACTTATGGCACGCATTCCAATAACTGGAGGAGCGTTCAAGAACGAGAGAGAGAGAGTGAGAACGTTCGCCCGGGGAACAATGCCTCTGTTGTATCTACTGACAGGTACACCAAGGTGTGTAACGTGTATAACTTTGGAGCCACTTTTGCTCCGTGAACGAAAAATTCGCCCGGGCGGATCGTTCGTTTCCTACCTCGGAAATTCTCGTAAACTTGCGCTACATATTTCATTCCGTTTGACAAATGCGTGCGAGGGCACAAGACATAAATCTTGCCACGTTAAAACTCGTGATATCGTCGGGACCATGCGCGGCGACGTGGTGCTCGTAGTTTTGACGAAGGGAATGCCTGGTATTTATCTTCTTTTATGCGAAACCGATCCACACTGAAGGGGTTGAAGAGAGAGAGAGAGAGAGAGAGAAACGCAGAAACGATTCGTGCATCGGCACCTACGTTCGTGAAGATCTACAAAAGGTAGATAGAACGCGACATCGAGCAAACTATGAATGATTCATCAGGACATGCTAACCACGTCACCTCGGTCTCTCCGGCAACCCCGGTATCTAACCCGGCAGCTAGAACTCCTCCAGGTCCTTTCCGTTTGTGATTGGTAAATGTCATACGTCGGTTGATTGCGTGGATGTTGGTAGAGTAAGCGCGAGAAGGAAGTCGAGTATGGAAAGCCTCGAAGCGCAATCAATAGTCCCTGATGAACGGTCCAATGGCTATTGCCACCGCACTGATGTATATATATGTGTATATATATATATATATATATATATATATATATATATGCATGTACGTATGTATGTATGTATGTATGTATGTATGTATGTATGTATGTATGTATGTATGTATGTATGTATGTATGTATGTATGTATGTATGTATATATGTAGACGGTTCGAGCCGTGTTCTATGAATTATTTAGCGTTAGTCAAGTGGCCCTCCGTGTATTTGCCCTGAAACCGACGCGAGCCTCGTACCGAATTCGAGAACCTCTCGCTTGATTTCACCGACCCTAATCTATCGTTCCTATCCGTGTCAAATGGCGTAACTGGCTTCATTCATTCCGGCCAAGTTGCCGAACGATCGCGAGCTCGAACACCAGTCCTTCCTGGTTATTATTCGACCGCGAACAGTCACTGTTCCGCCAGTTCGATCGCTTTAACGCGTTTGAAATAATTTATTTGGGGCGCGTTGTCAGGCGTGATGAATGAGACAGCGTCGATCGAAATTGTCGGGAGAATATTCTTTGGATACTGCGGAGACCGGACGAGGAACGTTTAATTTTCGTAGATTGATTCGTAGACTGATTTGTAATGTCGCGTGCATCGCGGAATCGTTGCTCTGGAAATTAGATAAGAAGAATCTGTTTTATACAGCATGGCGATTTCATATTTTTATCGATTTATTTCAAAACATTGTTCGGAATTAACATTAAAACTATCAAGGTAGACGAAATGACCAGCTCGTAATTTTTGTAGACGTGAAACAATGTATTCTCAGACATGATTTTTCGTGAAATATATAAATAAAGGCTCACGTACTATATTGCATTGTAAATCTCTACTTTAACATCTTTGACAGAAATTTTATGATTTGACCACATCACGTTAAATATAGCTTATTTTATTTTTAAATATAACGTGTACTTTCTTTTTGTACGTTCTAACGCTTCTAGAATTTCCATGAACGCACGAGCGCCCGCCGTCTAATTTTCCCAAATTTATGCGCATTATAATTCACGTCGTATTATACTGGATTATTGAAAGAAGAGTCTCGGAAGAGTTAACGTCGACCTAGATCATAGTTTGCGCGAGTTACGAAGACGGAACTTAGAAACTATCCTGTATCCTTTAATATCAGGTCTAATGCGCATCTACGTTTCGAACCATGAGGAATCTCGGGTGACGTCGCCCCTTGACCTATCGCTTCTCTCGATATCAAACGCCACAACTTGCCACGCTCTGTTGCTCCCGACAAAATCAATCTCCGACTCCGAAGCTCGCTTTTCAGCTACGATCGGTATAATGGACCGTGAGAGAAATGTTCTTCATAGTCGTGGTGGATTTTTCGTTTCTTTCTTCGCTTGTCTGGGAAAATTAATAAATTCTCATCGTGTCCTCTTGTTCCGAATTTTTCTTTTTTTTCAACGAAATTCTGAATAGAAGAGTTGAGTCTAAAGAAGTTGAACTCACGTTTTTCGTAGCAAGCACGGAAGGAATCGTGTTTGTCGCACGAATAGGAGGTACTTGCGACCTGCTTGAGCAAATACGTACCGCGGTTATGGCGGTTCCCATATTTCCCTTGTGGCGAACAAATTGAAATGGCGCTGAATCTTTGGCCGAATCAGGACGAAAATCTCGAATTCTCGTAGCCAGGAACGGATAATTATTTGACCAGAATGAAAGTTCCGCGTGTTCTCGGCAAACTAGCAGGTGTCCGTAAACAGAGAATCCGGCAAACTCGAGCGGAAAGTTATGTGTGCCTAGGAAAATTACCCTCGTGCCTGATCATTCCCCTCTTCCGGATACTTTCCACTGGATTACGTAACATATTGCAACAAAACTCGACAATCAATTATCGTGTATCTTGAAAGTCGCACGCCATACATGTCTTCACGTCGATCGTACACGAGACGATGACATTAAATTATCAAAAAAAAAAAGAATAAAAAGAGAACATGAAATTCCTTATATAAATGAGAAACCGATGATTAAATATCGAGAGTGTTAACAGACATTAAGCCAGCACGAGTTTGAAAGGCTCGCTTAATCATCGAAACGTCGATTAATATCCATCTGTCAGTCGACCGAAGGATCAATACATCTCGCTCGCCTAAATTAATATCGAATCTCGTCAGAGATTCTCTTTCGAATGGAAGATGGAATCGAACGCACCGCGAGTACCCTGTCTTTCGCCGAAACGTTCGTGGCTGAAACGCGCGACGAACGAGGCGATCAAAAATTTCAGGCCAGCCTGTTTGGCGACGGCAGTGTCGTGCGAGCCACGTTTATCATGGGCCTAGGAGGCCTGCGTACATCCCGGTATAATTTATTCAACCGTGCTGGAGGGCCACGGATCGCGGTAGCATCCGGCCTTCCTAATGCAATATTGATTCGATTTCACTGCCACGACATGCTGGAACGTAGCGCGCAATTTGCATATGGAACTACACGGCTCGCGGAAACGTTCGGCGAACCTGGTTGCGCGCGGGTGTCGCCGCGCCGCCACTGTTTGCCGTTTGATTGCATGGAAATTACGTCGGCTACGTCGGCGTACGGACCAATGACAAGCCTGATTTCCTCGATCCACGCTTCGTTAGGATGCGAGTCGCGGCAACTGCCGGCCATTCCCTGTTTACGTGTATTGTTCTCGCCACGTACGACGCATCTTTCACGAGGAAATGCACGTTAACGCGTTACACAGATGGTCGTCGTGATATCTCGCATTTTGTTAGCCGTCGAATCCGAGACAGAATTCGGGCACGTTTTGGAACGAAGAAGATCGTGGTCGAAAATTTCGAACGAATGTCGAACGTGAACGTGAGATCCGTACAACCAGTTTTTTGTTGCTCGAAAATAAAGCGCGAATGTCAAATGCGAATTTGTTTTTCATTTCTCATGAGACTCGTGAGAGAAACTTGCGTTCAATATTATACGAGAAGTAGAAGACACGCCTGTGGACTTGACAAATTATTCTCACGTACAATTGCGTCACGTTGAAATCTTTCCAGTTAATCAGGGAATGTTTAATCGTTAAATCTGAAAATCAACACGGAATCAACGATGCTGCTGAAATATTTGCAGATTTATTCGTAACGTCGTAACCGGTGAGGATGAAATGTGCAAACAAGGGAGAAGTAATTCGGAATAAAACAATATCGTGCGTAATTCATTCTTCTGCAATAACGATAATTGGTCAGCAGAGAACCTTCGACCAAACGTGGGGCAAATAAAAAATGGATTGGAAATACACGTGATTTCGGAATATCAATGGCTGATTGCCAAACATAATTAGGAATAAAGTAGCCGGTTTCCGGCACGTCATCGACTCCCAGTTCAGATCCATGATCAATCGAATTTCTCGTTAATGACGCGAACTACACTCGTTCGTTTGCCACGTGTAGCACTCATGGCACAAAATCGAAAGCGCGTATTTTACAGCGAGAAGATTGAAAAATCCTATCTTTTATCCCCTCCCCCCTCTCGTTCTATTTGCGTTTCCCTCCCATTTGTTTGTGTCTTTCGTTTGTTTAAACCCCGCGTTTGTTTATTTACACTCTCGGTTTGCCGGTTTACATTTCAAGTCCACGGGAGCGCAGCGGTGATCTACGTGAAACGTGGCGGGCAGAAAGGGAAGATGGCCAGTTTCCAGATCGATTAATTCCATTGATAACGTTTGTTAGTTAGCGTTAGTTAACTAACCGCGTTAACGGTTTAAACGAAGCCCACGGCTAACGAAGCACTGCTATGTCAAGAACGTTTAAATTTCCCCCATTAAAAAGAAAAAAAAAAAGGGGGGAAATAAATTTTTTTTAACACGGACACCTGGAGCTTCGCGAGCGAATGAAGAAGAAAACGTAATAAGTAGCAACGTCGGACACTCGTAAGCTGGTCGCGTGTACGCGCGCACACGGAGGAAAAAAGTGAAAGAAAGGCAATTATCTCCGGCGCTTTCTAGAAATCTTTCGTCCATGATTCGCATTAAGAAGTTTGTTTGCCCCGGGTTCGAGCGGCGGCAGTTGGCTTGCCCAGAGACAGAAAGAGAGAAAGAAAGAGAGAGAGAGAGAGACGAGAGGGATCGCCGCCGGCCAGAGGGACAGAGAGAAAAAGTTTCAACGCGCGCTGCTTCCCGGGAACGCTGTCGCGAAGTTCGCCCGCGGCCGAAGCGAAGCGAAACCAATTAACATGCAGACGTAAAACTTAAGGAACTCCGGCCAACTGCATAAAATTTGCATTCTACACGGGGAATTACAGGCCGACTCCCGAAACTGGCAGCTTGCTGAGCAAATGCGTGTATTGTTTGCACGAGTGGGGCAAACAGCTCACCCCCTCCCCGTGCCCTTTACCTGCAGTTTGACGAATTCTCCGCTCGCCGTTCGAGCTCTAACGATCTTCGAACTTCACTTGCCCGAAACGCGAACTTCCACTTCGCGTAAAAAGAAAAAAAAAAAAAAAGGAAGGAGAACCGAAAAATGAAAGTCAGACGAGGCGAAGCCTGTCGAGCGCAGCGATCGTCAGGAAAGGAACAGGGGGCCTGACGACGATAAATTATCACGACGAGGAACGAGCGCAATGCTATTACCAAGGTGCGACGACGAGGCTCGCAATTATGGCCGACGGTTCGTTACCGTTGGCACCGCGAATAATTGGACGAATTTGTGGATCAGTAAAGCGGATGCTCGCAAGGGGAGTATTAAACGGTACTGCGCGGCGGCATTTCCATCATCGTGGCCGAATACTTCGCGGGGCATTCGAGTGGGAGGACGTCGTTGCGATATTAATTGCGTCCTCTCTCTCTCTCTCTCTCTCTCTCGTGGGCCGCGTCTTCCAACGATTTGCAGGGCTCGATGCATCGTAATTGGCTTGCAGTCAGGGCGTAACCGCGTGGCAAATTACCGCGTGGCTTCGAAAATCCATTTACAGATGATTATATTATTAATTGAAGTGCCTGCACGCAGGCACGGCGCTCTACGCTCCGTGCGTTTCGTCAAAGGCCCGGATAATGAGAGAATGAAATTAGACGCGTAAGCGAACGTTCCTAACGAGACTTGGAAGATGTTTGATGACTAGAGTTAATGAAGAAGTATATTGGCCTATCTCGCCGATAGATCGAGCGGGATACGTGTATAACAGAGTGGATTCTACGCAAAGTGGATCCCGCGTTGCGGGGTACAAGTGACTGACAATGAATTTTCGAGTTGCTGCAGACGCGTTAAAATACCAAGCGCTCGAAGTTAGGATGCGCGACATGAGCCACAGTTCAACGTGTTCTAGTGTGATTTGCCTAAAACAAGTGGAACTAGAGAAGAGGAGACTGCGCGAGTGTGAGAATTGAATGGAAGATTTTCGATCGTTAGCGGTCGTTGTCACGTTTCGTTATTATACGGAATGTTGTACGCTAACGACACCGTAATAAAAAAAACGTTCGAAATAACGTTGAATTTTATCCACGTAACTGAATGAACGGAACTTTGAATCCGATCTCACACGTGTCAATAGAGGGAAGATTTCGCAAGCTTCGCCGTATCGTTTGTGTTTTCGGGTCGTGCTATTGCGAATGCATGAACGTCACGTTGTGTAACAGTGTGAGACAATAAATCTCATTTTCGCGTGATATCGCGATCGTTCGAACGTCCGCATATATTTTGCGCCCGCTGCGGGTGAGGAAAAATAATAGCCGTAAATCCGCAGGGAGACGGAAGCTGGAAGATGAGGCGAATAGGTCAACGCGGAAAAGTAATTAGCAATAAATCCTCGTGAAATGCGAGCGCGCGACGTTTCATTTTCCTTAAACGCGAAATGCATGATGACGCGCAAGCGTAGCTTCAGAACGTGAAAACGCACTGACGAAGACGAATGTTGTTCGCTAAGAAGGTAGGGCAGAGAGAGAGAGAGAGAGAGAGAAAGGCAAAGGGGAAAAGAGTACGCACGTCACGTGCACGTAAGAAGAAAAATCGCGACGCGTTAGTGTGCGTTGCAACTTTCTGTGCGATTACCTCGACGCGACATCTTTGTACTTTTGCGAGGAAAGAAAGACACAAAGATAATATTTTTACTTAGAAATTTCACCGAGGAGATACGATGAACAATGAAGATATGATGTCAGTGATAGTGTCTGAACTGGCGGCGATCTTTTTCCATTGATTACTTTTTTCGGAGGTTTCTTTTTTAATTGAAAAACTTGATGGTAATTGACAACTAAAGTTAGAGTTTGGATCAGTTATATATTTATTGGGTTACTTTTAAAGAAAATACAGCATTGAGTATATCGGTAGCGTCTGATCAATCACGTGTATTTCTACTGGAAATTCCAATCTCAGTTTCATTAAATGATTCAATAATATTTCACGCGTTAATAACTAAAGAAAGCTTTCCTATCAATAACGGTATTACATTTTTTTTAACTTTTTACCATCGCGAGATTCTGATTTAAAACGAGAAGAATCGCGAACGTGAAGTAAAGCTCGACTAATCGGACGGGAAATGTAAGAGAGGGTTTATATCGCTTAAAGCCGATTTCTTAACGGAGAATATATGTTTCCACTGGATAAAATAATATCTAACACGTACAGCTGAATAAAGGGAGCCGACTCTGCCGGAATATATTCGTCTAATAATGGCGGAAGATTTATCATGCTTGGCTCAGCATCGCTGCAAGTTCGCCGCGATGTATTTTCATGCCGCACAGGTTCGCTCGGTGACTGAACTCGAATGTTATTGCATCTATCGTCGTTCACGTTCGTTTTCCGGACCTGCGAATCTCCTCTCGATCGCTCTCTGGCAAAAGAAACCACTCGATGCAGCACTCACGCGTCATTTAAGAACATTTTTTTTTGTCGTTACGTCCTCCGTTAAATCGTATCAGGAAATGGAACGCTGGCTTTCTCAACATTTATATTAAATTTCTGTACCAAATTTTTTCCCTCTCACTTTCGCTCGAATTTCAAAGAATTTCTCTTTCCGTCTCTCTCTCTCTCTCTCTATCAATGTAATCTTCCTCCGTGTTCCTTGATCATACATTTGAATTCCATTTGAAATCTCGTTTGTAAAGTTCGAAATATAACTCGAATCTCTTCTTTCTCTTCCAGCGAACATCATTCAATTTGGAGAATAAATTCTCAGTCTTCCGGCAACTTTCTCGCGGGCCACACGTCAATTAGAGGTAGCAATTTTCTTCAAAGTTTCGTTTACAAAGTTCCGTACCTTCGCCGCCGTCAATAATTATCGCTCGATCTTCGAAAGTTGGCTCTCAGTCTTCTTCAAAATTCCTTATCGATCACCGCAGCCTTTCGTTCAACGAGAGACCTCTAACTTTCCCACTGCTGGTAATTGTCATTCTCTCGATTTCGCTCGATCGAAAGATCTCGAATAGTGTTGCCGCTAGTGTCTCGTTTGGAAATGGCGACGTATATCGATTGACGAGTTCGTGGCAGCTACGCGAAAACGAAAACCAGAAATTCAAACGAAGACCACCAGTTTTCGAAACGATAATTAACGCTCGTCACGGAGATAAAACGGAGACGCGCTACACGCGCGAGCCAACAGAAAGAGAAAGAGGGAGAAAGAGAGAGAGAGAGAGAGAAAATGGATAATAACGTTACCTAGCGTGTACGTGTTCATTCGACGGCGGGCTATTGGCGTAGAACAGTCGCCAGGATAAATTCATTCGTTATTTCTGGCTCGATTGTACCAGGCTCGTTGCAGTCAAAAGCTACATTTAGCTGACCGGAAACTGTTCCTCCGTAACGCGAGCCGCGCCGCCGAAAAATTTCACAGCCCTTGTGTCGCGGCGGACCGTTCGTTTAATCGTGAAATGAGCGCGCCGGCAATAATTACTCCCCCTCCCTCCCCCCGTGTTTTTTCTTTTTTTTTTCTTTTTTTCCTTTTCGCGAAACAACCGAGAGCCGCCGCCAGAGGCGGTTTGATTAATGGAAATTCAGAAAACCGGTCGTGATTCGCCGGTGCGTGGAAATTCCTGGAAAAACGCCGGTGTGAATCGTTGATTAATCGCGTCTTACTGACGTCACGCTCTGAAACGAGGACAAACGAGGGGAGGGAATCTGACGATGCAAAAATTAGATCGTCAATGTTTATTAGCGACGCTCGTATTAATTCTTGCTTTAATCGATCGATCGGCATCTCGTGCCTGTCAATGAACCGGAGGTAATGGAACGTCGCGAATGTTTATTAATTAATCAGTCTGTCGACTCATATCCTCGGATACAAAGTTTTTGAGAATTGTGTGAAAATTCACGATTCACAGTCTTCCGTTCAATTGAATTTGATTATTAATTCTATTATTAATTTTATTATTCCGGACAAAGAAACGAAATAAACCGCCGTCCCAATGTTTTAGTAATCTGATATAAATCATAATAACTTGTCTATAATCCAACGATGTTATTTGCTTGCTAATGCGAGTAGAAACAGAAAGTAGTTTGTTCGTTTGATCGATGATATTCACGGTAGTTGAAATTAACGCTTTTAATATTAATAACCGCCGCCTGGTGATATGATAATTTTATGAAGTTTCGCAAAATTGAAGCATAATGAATTTATCGTCCGGTCCTAAATGGGGTTAACAACGATACGTAAATAAACCAGCGTTAAATGTCTAATTTCATTGCGGCGTACAATAATACGCGGCGTAGCTAGTGAAATAAGAGCGTAACTGGTCAGACAGAGGACAGAGCCGCGTTATTTATCTAGACAGTACGTATATATATATATATAATTCGTCGTGCCGGTGGAACAGCACGGTACAGCGATCAGACAACCGGAATACCATTTGAATAACGTGATTAACACCACGATTAAAAAGTACCATGCAAAAGAAACTAATATATATATAAATACAACACTCGGTGTTGTGCCCGTATTTGCCACGCTCGGGAAACGAGCGTCGGCAAATATTTCAGCCGCTTTTTATTAAACCCGGAGCGGTGTTTTGAATCGGATATTCACACATCCATCGAATATTCATAGAGGGCTATCAATCGCGCGACGCGATAAAATACGCCTTTCTCGTGCGGGAAATTATCGAAACCTCGGGCAAATAATCGGCGCGCCACAATGAAAACCGAGTGTCTCTTGTAAGCGTGAACAATGAACGAAATATATCGGCCGATAGCGCGATGGCCTTCGAATCCGATTGATTCCTCGGACCGAATATTCCGTGGCAGCGTGCGATTGGGGACAAAAGATCTTTCGCATGGAAATGAATCGCGATCGAGGCCGAAGTGGCTCTCTCTCTCTCGTTCATCGACAGCTCAGGCCGCGCAGCCTGGGTAATAATTCTGAAAAATTGTTCCGTTGTGCCTGAGCTCGGTCTGAGATTTCAGCGCATAAATCGTCCTCCTTTCCTGGATCCCGCGTGATATATTGGTGTTTGCAAGTGTTCCGTGAGAGGCATTAGGATCATATATTCTTCGAGCATTGATACAAAATGGCTTTTCCGTTACCTGATGTACCCTTCTTTACGATATATTGTATTTCCTCGTTTTGTTTTTTTTTCTTTCTTTTTTTTTTTTTTTTTGTTTTTTTCGGCAGTCGAATTTTCCATTGATCGAATTTCTTAAGCCTCGAAGCCGCGTTTGTAAAAGTTGAGTCAGCACTGGAGGATCGTTATTTTTCTCGATCGTCTGTAATTGAACGTACACATCCGTTCCTTCGTTTCTTTTGACTCTACATTTCCCTCGATCCTCTGAGTTTTACGATTTTCTTTCCTCGAGTCTCGTCGTCAGGCTCGTAGATGAATCTTCCTCTTCTTTTTCTTTCTTTTTTTCTTTTTTTTTTTTCTTTTTAATGGTATTTCAAGCTCGATTGATCCTGCGGCCAACGAAATTGCATCAAAGCTCATAGTCCACATCTAATTATGTTTCCATCGATAAATCGTCGTTTCTCGCCATCTAAGCGATTGCCGCAAGAAAGTTCGTTAAAGTCTTTAAAAAAGTCGCATTATCGTGGGAGTTAGGACCTCGCATAACTAACCGCCTCGCCAAACGTGAAATTGGCTTTATCTTCGCTAAGCAACGTGCAAAATTTTATTAACAAGTTGCCAAGCCTTAAATCAATCGATCGTCGTGGCAACTATTTTTCAACTTTCGATGATCAGAAATGTCACCGACACGCGATTTTTAAACATCCTGCAGGAGGGATAATTTAATTCTAAACTAGAAATAAGTTACATAGTAACAATAACAGTTAAGTCCAAATTGACAAGATAAAATTCTTTATCAAATGGAATAATTTATAATTTATAAAACCAAGAATGCTAAAGGCCTGTGAAAGAAAAAGTCCAATACAAAAAATTTACTTCGCATTCAATCGAAAAATTTCAATTGAATCAGTTGAATTTAAAACTCAAAATGTACTTCCTTCTAATTTAATTCTTTCATCAAATTCGGGATTTTTATAATTTATACAACTAAGAATGCTAAAGGAGAGCCTGCTAGAGGAAAAAGTCTGACACGAATTTTATTTTAATTTGCTTTAGCACTTTAGAAAAGAAAATTACACTGTCGAGTTCAGTCCATCTTCGTCAAACTATCCAAGGTTAACATCTCTCTTAATCTTACAAACAGTCCAACTCTTTACATTCCATCGATCGTACGCGAATCGGTATCGTGTCGCGATCGTCCTTCGATACGTCGATAAAACGTTCGAACAAGAGGAAGCGTGAAACAGTAGGTGACAGGAGATTTTACGATCGTGCCATTCAATTTCCTCCAGTCGTATCGAATCGAATAGAAACGAGGGGAGGGGGGATCGTACGCGTTTGATAAGAAGCTTTCAGGTAGCCTCGGTCGTAATTGGAACATTGGGCGCAGCGCGACCGGCTAACTATGCATGGCGTTAGTATTCCGCCAAGCGGTGGCCGAGCAATGGTTGGATCCAATTTAATGTTCTGCTCGCTCTCCTTGGATTTCAGATCTGGACACGATGTTATATGGATACACGAACAACATATACGTGCTGGACCACACTCCTGAATCGCTGCCGGTGAGTACGATTCTGAACAAGCCAGTTAGTCGTGGCTGTTATTGTCCAATCCCCTGGCTTCCTTGTGTCCGCTCGTTTAAGTCGATTTCTCGGCATCATAATTACATGCCGCGTTTCACGGCATCACGCAAATTATTATGCTTGTTAAACTTATGCAGCGGCCGTCCGCTATGAAATGAAAATTAGGAGATAGACACGTATGGTGAATAGTTCAGTTCGCGGAATTCATTGAAAGTATCTTTGGCATACGTTTCATCGTGGATGTTTAGTAATTGTCGAGTAATTTTTGGTATTTGGTACTAGATAATGCGATTAACAGTATATTTAATTTTCTCAGTTTCGAAGCAAATAACCAGGAATCGGGCTTGGCCTCAAATGGCCAAGCGAGATTTTTGTCGAACCTTAACTTTTTGTATTGTTCGATAGCTCGACAGAAATCATATTCTGTATTTAATATATACCAAATTATCTAACGATTACTGTTCCTCTCTCGAATAAAATAATAATCGAAGAAAAAGGAGTCTTGATCTAAAAATGTATGAAATAAATTCGTATACTGGAAATAATTCCAAGTTCCTTAAAAATCGAGACATGGGAAATTGTAGGAATTCTTCCCCCAGAGTTTAATGAAACAATGATGCACGACACAGCAGTGGGAACAATATGCATAGCTATCTCCGTCCGTCGCGAGCAGAAAATAATCGAACGTCGGCCGATTCGCCGGCGAGTTAATTAAATTCGACGATAGCGGATCGTTCGACTTTGTTTCCAATTAAAACTCGCAGCCGTGTATTTTGATTAACAGTCGAATTTAATAATAATCACGTGCGCGCGAAGGGGCAGCCGGAATTCGGGACAGTTCCGCGGCACGCGTGAATTTCGTGGATAAATTGAATTCGAATACGCGTTGTAATAACAAGTTAAAGCCAACTAACACGAGAGAACGAGCAGGTTCCAATTCGACTTTTAAATAAATTTCTATCGTCTTAAACGGTGTTTGCCGAATTTGTTCACGTCGAAAACTTCGTTCGTTAGTCGGAAATTAGTTGTAGGTTTCCAAATTTTCTCGAGAAACGAAATGTTCGTGCTCTTGTTCGATTGCAATCATCTCTGTTAGAAATCTCGTTAGCGTTAAACGCGTTACGTATTGTGCAACGCAAGTTCCAATGATAATTAACGGCGATCGACAAAAAAAAAAATGAAATTTAATTGGTGATATTAATCATTTGCAATTTCTGTATGAACAACAGGATACATACGCGAATCCAATATTGCATCTCTAATTGAAAAATTGCGGGACACTCTAGCCATATCTATGTACACGCAAGAATAGATTTTTCGTTTTTAACATTCCTATCGCGAATTTCATTTTCCATCGATGCTAAAATTAACGCGGTCAAAATGACCACTTTATAATCATTGTTAAATATGAAACAGTGTTTTGTATTAAATGTTTCAAAGATTTGAATCATTTTCCATAAAATGTACAAATAAAAGCACTGTATCGTATTATAAAGTTTCTACATTTTCCTACTTTAATGTTTCTGATGGAAATTTTATACTTTAATCGTTGGTGGTTCTTAGTGTTGAATACATTTCTATTACAGCAAAATATTTCAGTAAAATATATTAGTAATAATAACAGTATAAATGAATAATAAAATAAATGAAATAGTAAAAATATATACCTATTAGTAATCGGCAATTGAATCAAACTTAATTGTGCCATTGAAAAATCCAAGCATCACCAAGTAGAAAACTTTGAAAAGCGCAGAACCATGAAAAGCGTACCGGTGTAAAAATGGACGCTTCAGTTTGTCGCGCAACTCGGTTCACGTAACGCGATCTATTTTATCATTCGGATTAATCATTGGTTAAACGGCGTGCAGTGTGTGCATATCGTTGCCCATCGAACGAAGCGGCCCACTCAATTATCCGTAACGCAACCCCGGCTACGAAAAATATGGAAATTCGCTGGAGCGAAACGCGTTTATGAATTAAGTTAATTAGTCGTTGAACAAATGAAGCCTGCTCGTTAGTGACAGTCGATTTCGGTTTCCCTCCGACGCGACGGTAGGGTAACAAGTTGAATTAACGACGCGAATCGAGTGTCGCGGCAGAACAGTTTTGTTCGTGTTCGTCGTGAATTGAAATTGAAAGTACAGACCCTCGCAGAATGATTCTCGGAACAATTGTTGCAAGACTGCGGGTGACTTTTTTTGGGGGGAATTTAAAAGTTCTATGAACGTGTGAAATATTCAAAGCGAACTTATTAAAATATCTAATCGATGAAATAAATTTCTAATTCTAGAATTGGTTTCTTTATTTCGTAGAATTTTCTTCGCTTCGTAAAAATTGAATAAACATTCAGAAATGAACGACAAATCAAGAACAGTTAACGAGGACAGTGACGAGAGCAAGGGCCAACCTTTTTTCATCCCTTTTGTCCCGCCTTCCGCGACGAGAGAAAACTCCGACAGGAAGAGACAATGCCACGATTACAGACCCGTCGAGCTAATTTTGACCGCACGTGGCTTCTAATAAAGATCTTTCGTCAATTTTCTACCCTTGATTGCTTCCTTCGTATCACCAACAATTCCCTTTCAAATTCCCAAATTTTTCTCACAAACGTCGCTGTTAGAAATATTAATTTACTAATTTATTAAACTATTAATTTGTTAAACGCGGTCATATGACACACCAACAAGCTCATGCTAGTTTTAACTGGCATCATCATCGAAACACGAGTTTCGACTTTTAAGAAAAAGAGAAAACGTGAACAGCCACGATCGCAGCCTGAAAACCTAGATACTTGAAAGATTTCGATTTTTACTTTTTACTTGGAACACTGTGTAGAAATTATAAAAAATAGTGTGTCAAATTAAAAAGTAACACTGATCCTCTCCCCTTGAAAAAAAAAGAGAGAAAAGGTGAATGATCCATCAGACGCCGCAGTATTTCGATTTTTTCAATTTCAACTGAGAAATTTTAATTCTAACCCTCGTCTTCGCATTTTAATGGAGCCTGAATTTTTTCGAAATTACACTTACCATCGTCTGTGTGTCATATTTTCGTTCACGAGCAACTGTGTCACGAGGACGTAGAAAAGCTGATATGCTAGTCTGTTTGCGCGTGTATTGGTTATCCGTGTACACGGATACAGGTACACGATGTTTCGTGTACCGTGTACACAAGACTGAATGTAATTTGCAGGAATCCCGCGGTGTTGGGTTCTCGAGCCCCAGTGTGATGACATAGACATTGAATTTCCGGCATCTCGCCGTCGCGTATTGAATCGATCAATCAGTCACATTCACATTAATTAGCTCGCAACATAAAGTGTTTATCGTGTCGTTTAATCCACGGTGGTGTGTGCTTGTGCTTTCGCGCGCTGACCCCTTGCCAGGGCCAGGCGTATAAATTCATTTCGAGATAATTAACGCTGGCTGGTTTGACGTTCGAAAAATATTTTCAAAGCGACCCGCGGAAAATTAACACTGCAAGTTTACAGACGGTTATTTGTCCGCCAGACTCGGTGCAATGATGTTTGAAGGAGATTATTGGCCGTGTAAATTACTTGCATGCTCGTGTAAATTAAACTTAAACAGGACACTGATCCATGTAAGTATTCGCGAAATTCATTTCTAATGAATTGGGGCAGGAAAGCAATTCATTGACGTTATGGCGAGCGGTGACGTTAATGGCAACGTCATGCGATTTTCAGCATTTACCGACCGCTGACCTCGTTATTTCGTGGCTTCGTGTGATTTTGCATTTCGTAAATTTTTAATAGAACCCGCCGGCCTCTGGGCGAAAGCAACTCGCGTTTACAATAGCACAAATAGGAAATAGTTGCAACAATTGTAATAAAATGCAAATGTGTTGAAAGAAAAACGATATTCAACCGCCAAAAATTACCATTGTTGAGGTAACAGGTCTCTTTTATCTTCTCGAAGGTAATAAAACGATCCTTCAACCCAAAGAATTATTATTACACAAAATTTCCTTAAGTAAACATTATTTCAAATTAATACGTCTCGACCCGTTTATTATTAAAAACGAGTGCATAAATATCGCTCCGCTCGACGATAAATTTATCCGCGAAGAAATAATTTCCTTAGAAGAGAAAAATCGCAAAGGAAGATCGCGTGACCGCGATGACGAGGAACTCGTTGGAAATATTTACAGAAATGTTCTCGCAAACACGGAACACTATTGATAGCGTGCAACGCCGTACAGAGAAACTTTTGACATCGAAGCACTGCAGCTTCGGAAACTTGGCGGAAGTAAGTTCATTCTGGAAATACGCGCCTTGATAAACATCTTGGTGCAGTTAGGTGACGTTACAGAAACGAGTATGAGGGACTTAGCGATCGCGGCTTTATCAAACGAACCCGATTGAATCCTATTATTTCTCCAAGAGGGAAAGAAATGTTCGTTATCTTGAACGCGAAGGTTCAACGTTGCATCTCGTTTTCCATGTTTCGACTTTCAGACAGTGAGAGGCAACGCGGAAGCAAACTTTTATATTAGACATAAAATTCTTCCACCGAGTATTTCAGCATTTCGCAATAATTAAAGGAGAACCGAGGAAGGAAAAATATAACTACAAACGTACGTTTATTTTATAATGGCGCAATCATTTTTTTAATTTGATAATACATTCTTTTGTAATCGTACGATTACTCTTTCCTTTCATTGAACATTCTACATTTTTAACACATTTTAGTCTATAACATGGTTCTCTAGAGGGAACTCTGTGCGTGAATTTGTGTGTCTATGCGTGCGAGAGTAAAATTCGTCCGAAGGACAAATGCGAAGATATTCTGTTGGATACGTTCATTCTCTTAACATATATTTATCTACTCTTTCCGATTAATACCCTTTACTGCAATACCATCCCAAATTTCACAGTGATAATTGAAGAGAGAAACATATTATCAATATATTTTTACCAACAATTGTTCTTCTTCTACACTCAAAACGACCCCGTCTCGTCATCTCATCCTCCCATCCACGATGAGAATTTCGACCGATCATTAGGTTTAAAAGTCACGTAACTCGATCCCTCCCTCTCGATCTGATCGAGAAACGAAACGTTGCAGCTTCCCAACTAGAAGAGCACTGACTAACTGATTTCCCGCGTGAACACGGAAATTCCATCAAAAAAAAAAACGTTCTCAAGGTGAATTTCAAGGCGTTCGATCACGATTTCAGTCGCGTGGACCGCGCTGCAGGAATCCCATGGAAAAAGGAGCCGGATGACGTTAACTTGTCCTTTACAGGGAACTATTTATCAACGGCGTGTAAGGTTGGAGGGAAGTTGGTGTGCACGCTTCGAGGAAATACGAGACCAGGAGGAGAGACTGGATATGTCTCCCGGAGGAATATCGTTGGATTCACCGTCTGGCCCAAGCACACGGTGTACACCGAATCAGCTTTCTACTTGTTATCTCCCCGCCATTTGATCCCTTTGCCATTTTCTGTCCACTCTTTTGTCCCTACGGACATACTGCGGACGACGTTTCCTTCGCTGGCTTCTTCAGCCGCGGTGGAAATAAAGATTCGGCCAATTGCTCGAGGAGGAGAAACGAGCCATTTCAGCCAGATGAAACAATCCCCTGACGTGGTCGTTTTACGCCGTTTGTCGCCATTTCACGTGATCGCTGCCTCTCTAATTTCATCGTTTTCGTCGAATGCTTAGCGACTGTTTAAGATCATGCTTGCCATTTCACAAGAGATTGCTTCGTTATTCAGTGAAATTAGAGAAAGATGAAAGATTGATGTTACCAGCAAAATGCGTTTAGTAATTTGTTAAATTTCTGAGTGAATAATGTATGTATATATATATATATATATATATGCAATATCTTTGATAGATATTCCTCATTCGAATCTCTACTGCTCGAATTCCCATCTCGTATATTTCATGTATCACCTCATATCCAATCTCGGGTATCCTGTGTCACTGAATCATATTTTCGAAGCTCATACTTTCATCCTACATCATATACTCTGGATTTTCTAATTTATATGATATTACATCCCATTTCTAATATTATTAACGGATAATTTTATACCTGTTTCCACCGATGAAATTTACATCCCGTATTGCATATTTTATGTTTCTTTGTCTCCATACCCACAGATTAGCTCTGTGAGTTTTGTGGAAAATTTGTGGACTACAAAGTTTATTTTGTGGCACGATAATTTTGCAGGTGCCCGTAAATTAGCTTTGTGGATTTTGTGGGAAAATTGTGGACTAGGAAGTTAATTTTTGTGAGATAATAATCTTTACAACTGCCCACAAATTAGGAATTTTAGGTTATAATTTTATACCTGTTTCCACCGATGAAATTTACATCCCGTATTGCATATTTTATGTTTCTTTGTCTCCATACCCACAGATTAGCTCTGTGAGTTTTGTGGAAAATTTGTAGACTACGAAGTTTATTTTGTGGGATGATAATTTTGCAAGTGGCCGCAAATTAGCTTTGTAGATTTTGTGGGAAAATTGTGGGCTAGGAAGTTCATTTTGTAGGATAATAATTTTTACAACTGACCACAAATTAGGAATTTTGGGTTTTGCGGGAAATCTATAGACTACAAAGTCCATTTTGTGGGATATTAATTTTCGTAGGTGCCCGCAATGTTTTTTTTTCAAATTGTATATTTCATGTGGATTTTGAGACTTTTTCGTTATATACCTAATTCGAAAGATAAAGTTACAAAATAAGGATATGAAAAATGAAAGGTTGTATATGATGTAGTTGATCTACAGTAGAATGGGGCGGAAAATATTGGCTACGAGATGTTGATTGTGAGCATTGAATATGATAGAAAGATATGAGATGTTACAAATAATGTAGAGAATGTGAAATATGTAAATTTGCGTAGGATCTATTTTGTAGATGCATGCAGGACGTCATACTAAAGTAGAATGGCACAGACTGGAATCGTGATATAAGATGGAAAATATTAGATGTGAAATGTTAATATTCGATTTCATGCGTTCAATATGTAAGTTATTAAAAATGGGACAAAAATTGTGAAATGTGATACGTAGGAATATGTACGATTTATAGAATGCGTGATACGAAATATGGCACATTGTCGAGTGGATTTTCATTCAAAACGTTGACGTGTATGATCGTTTCCGATAGTCGAACGATCGAAATAAAAATATTGGAAATATTTCAAAAGTTTCGATGCAAGGTTTCGAGCAGTAACTTGGCGTCGAAATTTTGTTTGCAAATTGCAAAGTTCCGTTATCTGCGGCACCGTGCGAACTACCACTTTCCCCTCGTCGGTGTATTTTCAAGAGGTTCAGCTCTAATCGGGTCTGCTCTCCAACGTCACGGAATCGCGTTGGCTGGCGCGTTCATGAAACTTAAATCCACGACGAGTTCGCCCCGAGGACGACTTAAACTTTGACCAGCCGGCCAAATATTAACTCTTTGCACCGCGAGCTAAAGAAGAATTCCATATTCTCCGCCTTGATGAAGAGAAACTTCGCGCCGGGATCATTGTTAGGCTTTCAAATACCATTCGCCCGAGCAGTCTTACTAGAGTCGAAGTTTGCGTGAAATTTCAGTGGCGGCTCGCCCCGGAACTTTTCAATCAAGCTTCAATCCCGTGGAATATTTCGAAATAAATCTGGCTGGCGGTTTTCCAGTATG
This sequence comes from Tetragonula carbonaria, assembly GCA_032399595.1. Classification (NCBI taxonomy): domain Eukaryota; kingdom Metazoa; phylum Arthropoda; class Insecta; order Hymenoptera; family Apidae; genus Tetragonula; species Tetragonula carbonaria. The sequence continues at coordinate 8,287,550 of JAUCRC010000014.1, forward strand.
TTAGAAAAAGGAATACAAACAACAGTAGTTACACTACGTAAACGTGGAAACCATGAAACTTGAAAAGACTTTTATATTGTATGTTTTAGCCTGTCGTGTTGACTGCAATCGTCTCTTCCATCTCAGTTAAAGAGGAAAATTCATGTTCTTCGAGCTTCGATGAAATACATCGCGAATTGGTTAATTTTTAATCGCCAAGGATTAAAGTTTGAAAATTCCCCCGCAATGGAGCAGTCGACGCGAAATCGTCGAGAGCTTCTTAATGAATTCGACCGAATCGCTTTTACGACTCGTCGATTCTTTCGCAAGCAAACAGTGCGGCGAACGCATTAAAACCCTTCTTGGGCTAGGGGCGGTGGAATCGTTCCGAACGAAGATACCACGCTGGTGAACCGAGCTCTAAAAGCGCATCCCCCTTTTTCGCGAGCGTTTATGGTTGGTAATAGTTAGAAAGTCCCGGGCCCCGGGGCGAGAAGGCTTTTAACCGGCGTGTATTTTCCGCGCTCCGTTCGATTGCACGACTCCGTGGAGATTTTGCGACTCGAACCTGCCAAGTGCGAATATTGCCACCATTGTGATGAAATAATTGCTCTAAGTGATCGACTCGTTTCGAAATTGCAACGTTGTATATAAATTATAAACGTTGTATATAAATCGTTGTACAGTAACGAGACGTTCAATTTCTGTTTGATCAATTAGCTTAGCTGGATTGTTCTTTTTATTATATTTCACGAAGAAACTTGGAGGAATATATTAAATTTTGAATGAAGGCGTTCAACAAAATCTTTCTAAGCGCGGCGGGAGCTCCGTTCATTGGATCGAAATTTTATTCAACGTCCGACTACGAGAACTTTTGCCGATTGAATCCATTTATCTGAACGCGAGCTTCCATTATGTGGACTAATAGGTAGTGGGAAAGAATTCTATAAGTGGGGGAGAGGGGATTCTAGAGTTGGACTTTAACCTTTTGTTCTTCGATAAGTTCAAACAAATTGAATTCTATTTTAATCCTTTGAAATTCTACACACTCAGTTCTATGCGAAATCACCTAACCTCGTTATTTTCTACGTTATTTACAAATATATGTATAATATAAGAGTACATTTATTATGAATGGTTATTATAAGTATTAGTACGTTTATTCTGAACAGTCTATATATGTATATAGATCGTTCGTAACAAATGGACTCCAAGAGTCAACAATTTCATCGTTTCACTACGATATTTCTCGAATATCGCGAGCAGATTTTCACAAAACGGGAAAAGAGAGAGTATATCGCCGAGTACAAGCCAGCTTAGCTGGAAAATATTTCCACGAGTCGGTGAGTTTTCCTAACAGGCCGCCAAATTACCGCGACACGTCTTCCTACACTGCGAGTTTCTTCGCACATTAGGCCGGGATCGTTCCAATTATTTTCTTCCGGCGAAACGGCTCCTGCGCGCCACCGCGTTAGCGACAATCGTTTGTTCCGTAACGCGTCGTAGCAACCGGAGGAAGAATTTTTAATGATCCGCTGCCGATAATTAAGCACGCTTGCTGCTTGTCGCAAAATTCGATCGAATCTTAACGCGTCTCCGTCGAAGTCAAGAGTTTGCGACTTCGCATACGTGTGCGGCGCATAAAAAAAGAAAAAATTTACAATTATCTGTGATTTCTAGTTCTTCGAAACTGAGAAAATCAAATGATACTTTGTGCAATAAAAGAAATCTGCGAAGTGACACTATATTGTCGACTATTGCATTGTAAAACATGCTTTTTTCGTAAATTGTGAAATAATTGATTAAGAATTTTGAACGTGTCCTATTATAACTGTTATACTGGATACTATTTTTAATAGTACATTGTACTACAAAATACAATGTCGTAAAAATTTCATTCAGAATTTTGTGAAACGTGTTTTAAGACTTCTGAGCGTGTATCCGCAAAAGACATTTTATTCTTAATACTGTATTAAGTAATTATTGCATTATAAAATACGCGTACAGTGTAAAGATTTAATTAAAAATTTTGTAAAACTTTGTTCTAAGACTTCTGGATAAGAATGTATCTACATGAGAATTAATAACTTCTGCACTAAACATTTTATTCTTGATACTGACAATTATTGTATTATAAAATACAATATCGTGCAATGTGAAACTTTTATTCGGAATTTTGTGAAACGTGTCTTAAGACTTCTGGACAAAAATGTATCTACATAAGAATTAATACAATGTCGTAAAACTTTTATTCAGAATTTTGTGAAACGTGTCTTAAGACTTCTGGACAAGAATGTATCTACATGAGAATTAATAACTTCTGCACTAAACATTTTATTCTTGATACTGACTATTGTATTATAAAATATAATGTCGTACAATGTGAAACTTTTATTCAGAATTTTCTAAAACGTGTCTTAAGACTTCTGGACAAGAATGTATCTACAAGAGAATTAATAACTTCTCTACTGGACATTTTTATTCTTGTTATAATATAATTCCGTTTAATAAGATTACGAACTATGTATCTCGTGCCGTTTGTCTTCGAGGCTTTCACGAGGCGAATTTTCAGCCAGTGTTTGCCGCGTGGAAAATCGCGCGGGTTCGCTTTCGCGCAGCGTCACGACAGCTTAATGCGACTGTAATTTCTAATTTCAATAGAAACTCGAAGGTGGCTTGTTACTGAGCGGTGAAAATTAGTAGAAAGAATCGCGCGCGTACCTTTTGAGCTATTGCTAATTAACGAAATGAACAGGGGAACGGGCAACAGGAGGATTGAGTTACCGTACCTTTTTACTTCGTGCTTCAGTGATGATTAATTTTCTTTCACGGGCGTTGAATTCTTTATATGTTGCGAAGTTCCACGGAAAGGAGAATGTTTTAAAGTTCCATCAAGATAATTAAAATATCGAATTTACGTTTCATGTTATGTGCTTGTAGGCACGCGATTCCATTCCAATCTATTTATAATTCCTGAATTTACATTCATTAGGATGGCATTCAGAGGCATGTCAAATGACGATACGTCCGCCAAGCTATTCGATAAAACGTACGCAAGAAAACAGTGCATCAACGTGAGAATTCTAAGCTAATGATTCTCGAGTACAGTGCTATGAATATAATATTATATTCATTATATTATATTCACGGCACTTAATTCAATTGTATTAAATTTCGTAAATCTTAGCAACTCTAACTCTCGACACGAGGCTACAAGATTTTAAAACACCAATGCCAACACCGCTGTCCTTTACAATTTAAAATCAGTTTAGAATTCCAATTCTCACTTTCGGAAAAAGTTCTCTCCAAGGGGAAGAAATAAGAAGAAGAAGAAGAAGAGTATCACACGTACATTTCCTCGGGAAAGTAATCGCCTCGAAGCGTCCGATACGTCAAAGAGTTCAAAGGAGTGGGAATGTTCCTCGCGGAGTGCTCGCTTCTTTTTTGATAATCCAGCGCGAGAGACGAGTGAAGTTTCTTTCGGACGGCGGAGCTTCTTTTCTCCGCGGCGAGAGGGAAAAAAAAGGACCGCGGGACTTTGTACGGCGTGACGATGCTCGTCGTTAGAAAAATCCCTCTCGCCTGTGGGCGTGTTCGCGGGTGGAAAAGTCTCAAAGAGAGTTCTTGCCGATAGGAAGCGAACGAAACGGGTGGGAAGAGAAGGTAGAGATGCTCGTGTCTTAGCTCATTAAGGAAATAATGCTCTTCAGGGACGAAGGAAGAGACAGCAACCGAACAGCTTTCATCCGTGGAAGACTAACGAGAGTCAACGATGCAGACGAGCAAAAACGTACATAATCACCCTTAACAAAAGCCAATCAACCCATTCAACATCGTCGATGCGGGGCCCCTTTGAGTTGCCAGTAATTCGTGCTGCACGACAACTCAATATTTTCCGTTCAGCGAACAGTGTAATTAGAATGTTCCACGAACTTGAACAGATTTTCGCGAGAAACTTTGCGTGCAATATATTAAATTCGAGAGGGGAAATTTTTTCGCGCGACGGATGAAAAATTACGTGAAAAGATACTGGAAATAAAATAAGTTTGGCGATCGAACGCGAACTGAAAGAAGTGTTCGAATTCTCATTGGTCGATGAAGAAGAAAAAAAGAAATTTGTAGAAACATTTGTCTTGCTTAAATTTTACATTCGACGTTGAATATTGTAGTATGAAAATTGTCTACGTCTATTTATACTTAAAAAGAAATATATTTATTTCACGTAGAGTTACCAATTAATGATATTTGACTGCAGGACATGGATATGCTGCAACTGTTCGCCTCGCCGGCGGGTCGAGCGTTGCTCACCAGTGACAATCGACGGAGAGGATCGACGTCGACCTCCTCCTTGTCTCGAGAGTCCTCGTCGAAGCTGAAGAGAAGCAGAAGACCATCGGGTACAGTCAGCGCGCCGACCACACCAGCCAGACAACGGAAATCAAGCACCGAACTGTACAAAGAGGCTGTCGAGATTCTTGGTCTTACCTGTTCGTTGACTGATAGCTGCCCGTGCATCGATTGTCAGGTGAAGATAGAACGTGGCATGGTTTATTACAAGCATAGGGAACAGATTGTCTTCCAATTACAATACTTTTTTTTCTCACTCTCTCTCACAATGTCAGCAAATGAGTGTGTGCCGAAATTCTAAACGAAATAATTTCTTTTTCTTTTTTTTTTTAATTAGAAGGTGATAGGAAAATTTTTAGATTTTCATAGAGGAATTTCAACAAAGAACGTAGCACGTTCTTGAAAAAAATTCCGACGGAAATTCAGTTGATTTACGAACCGCAGTCTGACCTGCGTAATTCGCGAAGGCACTTACTTGTGTGCATGTAATTAGCGCGAATCGGCGAGAATAGCATTGCAAATTAAGGGATTACTCCCTCGACATTCGAGCTAATTGCCTAAAACCCTTTGCGTTGCCAATTATAACCGGGGGAGCCGCTTCCGTGGTTTCCATTGATTGGCCATTTTCTCGGGCTGAGCGCGTAAATATTTCTTTGCCCCAGTTTTCGGGCGAGGCCACGATCAGCTGGCGTTCCCGTTTCGAAAAGCCAATGGAAGAAAATGAAACGCGGAAACTCGCGGCGTCTGAATTTAATTAAAAATTTTATCGCGTATCGGTTAACCCCCGTTGCAATTTTCATTCCATTTGAAATTTCATCGTGTGCTCGTCGCGCGATTTGGAGAATCTCGGTGCAGCTAACGAGAAAAATTCTCTTCCTCTCTTGTTCCCTTCATTCTTATTTGTTTTCTGTTTTTCTTTTCTTGTTTTCTCTTTTTTTTCTGTTTTAAGTCAGCATGTTTCTTAACCGTGTATTCTCTCGGGTCAGAGAATTTTCACACGTGGGCCTACGAAGCTATCCAAAGTTGAACACCGCATTGGCATTGAACTTCCAAGCTGAATATTTTCTTTCGCTTGAACTTCTCTCCCCGAAATCTTCGATCTTTTAATGGTCAGCTTAACTGGGCAGTTAAGCCCCTTTCGGTTGGACAGCTTAACGCCGAGCGAAGCTCCCACCTCGAATTATTCGATAACGAGAAAGCTTTGAACTTTACGTAGACTTAGGTACAACGCTGAACGTACTTTGACTGCGGGAGAAAAACCTCGAAAATTCAACGTCAAAAAGCCTCGAAAATTTAGCGTAGGTATGTTACTTACAAAGGTTCAATTGGTTGAAGAATATTAAAAAATGCAGTACTGAAGGAAAAATAATTATTCTTTGTATAATGTACATTTAACAGGATAACGCGTTAGGTTCAACTCTTTTAGTTAGATTCATCATTAATATGCCAAAGGACTACCCTCTTTCATTTTTCTATGAATTACTCTGTCACGTGTTTGCGAACATTGCGTATTTTTCTAAATAAATATAACGAGGAACACGATAGTTTACCGTAAAATTAGCTGCCGTCATTTAATCACAGAGACACCTGATTCGTTTCTTTTTTTCTTTTTTTGCAGAGCAACTATTTCGACTGCGACGACGATTTCGGCGACGCGAGAACGGAATTGGCCGCGGGTACTCCGATTCTGCTGGACCACGCTCTGTCACATCCATTGACGTGTTCCATACAGTAGCAGCCGAATATCACGTCCCGATTGCGAGATTACGTTAGCCTGTTCTGGCATCTGACGAACCGGAAGTCATCGAGCTGTCGAGGATCCATCGGGAACGACGAAACAACCAGAACAAATTGCGAGATGTTCGACGCGTGTACCTCGACTCTCCGAAAACTCCCCAAGAAGATCGTGAAGATCGTGAAGATTGTGCGAACGAAGGAAAATGAACGGGAAGGGATGAATTTTCAACTTCTCGCTTCTCGAGTTCCAGTTTCGTAGAGAGAGGACGAAGAAAAAGAAATGCTTCCATTGCGCCGAGAAAGTCTGCACGAAGATCCTGACCATCTCCATCGATAAATGCTTCTGACAGATGTTCGCGCGCGAGCGTCTTCTTCCAGCGTTGATATTGCGTTCGTTAAGTTCTTCGACTCCGCGTAGATCGTAATCGATTGCGTGTAATGTACGTGTACAGGAAACAAGAAAGGTGGAAACGCGTTCTAATAACCCTAAGATTTTGTATATTTCGATTGCGTTCAATTGTAAAACCGTATGTTCACGTGAGAGTTTGCTTGCCGGTAAACAGGCACGAAGTTTCAATCATAATTAAGAGCAGAGGCTTCCGAGAATAAAAAAAAGAAAAGAAATTCATTCAATCATCGACTCTCCTTTCATGAGAATGAGACACGGTATTATATTGTAACGATAATTTAAAAAAAAAAAAAAAAAAAAATTAAACACAACCAACGTATAATTTGTGGACAATACATCGTAACGGAATAAGTCGCTGCTCCGATTGTTTCTCCTCTTTTTTATATGAAACGAAAGAACAAAAAATTTAATCATAGCGCAGGCTTACGTACCTAGAGATACTTATGTACAAAATGCTCCCTGAATGTACAACAGCTTTGGTGAGTAATTACTCACCAGGTTGCTGGAAATTCGTAAAAATAAAGAATCGAGGTAACGAAACAGACATATTCACACACACACACACACACACACACACACACGCGCGCGACAGCATACGCATACACGCACACGTACATACAGAAAAAAATGGAGGATAAGCTCATCGTTTCACGTTTTTATTATTAAAAATTTCTACAATGTTATCTTCGATATCTGAATTAAAAAAAGAATATCCAACGCCGCGTTAAATCTCGAGCAGAGCACAGTTCGCGCGCAGAGGAGAGAAATAAAAATATATAATTGAAGAGAAAAGAATGAAGACAAATACAGTACGCTCGTCTGGCTCAAATTAGACGAATTTATTTGTCGATGCGAAACGACAGACACGCCAAATGATAAAAAAAATTATGCGCCAAATTTCTATATTAATTAGCGATAACGATAATAATAATAATAATAATAATAATAATAATAATAAATAATAATTACTATTTAATAAATGATAACCCTAATAATAATAATAATAATAATAATAATAATAATAATAATAATAATATTTTTTTAATAATAATAAATTTCGATCTAGTCGGAAGGTGTAACATGATTAAGACGTTTATTAGGTGACATTTAAATGGTTTGACGATAAACACGATGTGTGAGAATTGTATTATATTATATATATATATATATATATATATATATATATATAAAATTATATATATAATATAATTATATATATATATATATAATATACGCATATACGTGCATACTTACACATTATATTTACTACACATTTTATTATTATACTTATTCAATTAAGTCTAGTAGGATATATACGTTCTTGAACGTTTATGAGCTCGCGAACAAGTCAAACCGAGAAAAAATTAAAAAAAGAAATTATTAGAAAGAAGAAAAAGAATAAGAGCCAGGAAGTAGTTAAAAGAATTTAAAAAAAAAAGTAAGATGAAAGAGGAGGAGCAATAACTAGATCGTAGATGTTTATGCATTTATGTAAAGTTCAATGACGCGAACATGTTCTATTATCTATAAAACGTTCAGAGTATATCAACGATCATGTTAAATTTCTACATAAGTACCATTTATTCAGTTGTGTTCATAAAAGATCTAAATTTGCGTAAACATCCACGGTCTAGTAATAACGAAAGAGAGAAGCGTAAACGCGTTGACACGTAGAATTTATACGCGCGAGATCGATACGTATATGTCGAATACACACACACACACACACACACACACACATACACACACACACACACACACACACCTGTCCGATGAAATTTTATAAAATCGATATCCTTTTCGTTAAGTGTCCCGCGTTCGAGTCATTTAGACACGTCGACTGCCGTTTTCGATTCTCACCGATACGAGAACATGTCGTTGATATTAACGAAATGTTCCGAAATTTCTCTCTTCAAGCATTGCGATTCAATTAAAGTTAAACGTCTCTTCTGCCTGCCTTTAATGTTATAAAACGACACGACACGAAGCGTGTAACGACAATGTAAAACAATGTAACCGAGTATCTGCGATCTTCCGTCAAGGTATTCGAATTGTCGAACAAAGACGAAAGACAAAACCAAAATTTGTTGGCGACAGTCGACGTGTAATCCACGTGAATCGTGACTGTATATAAACGACGATTTAACGATAAACGAAGCTAGGCCTGAGTTACATAGGATTCGTGGATGGAAAGAAGTTGAAAGGAACGAACGTACGAGAGGAGAAGTAGTATCAAAAGCAACTGGACATGGTTTCCTCGAATGATTATGGAAAAAGAAAAAAAAAAAGAATGAGGGAAAGAAGCAGGACAAGGATGTGGCAGTGACATTGTATGTAAATCGGCGCGAGATAAAATTAGAAGAAAAATCGCGTTCAAGAATGCAAGTGCCAAATTAAAATTTAATCGCGCGACGCTCGTAAGCTTAGTGATTCACTATCGAAGTCTCTTCTTCAATTATCCGATAGATTGCGATTTAACGAAAGAAGCGACGCGATAGGATTGAACATTCATAAGTTTCAGATTTTTAAAACTTTGCAAATTCTTAAAAAAAAAAAACCTGTTAAATGCATTATACTTTTAGAGTCTGCCAAGGCTTGTCGAATCTTCGATGAAACAAAAATTGGCGGAGTAAAGAAAGAGATGAGGTGACATATTCGATCGTATTTTATAAGCAACGTGATTTTTCCGAGGAACAAGTCAGACTCCACCGTGAATGTTCAATAAAAAAAAAAGGGTAATAGAGAACTTGAGAGAAAGATTGAAACGAGGGAGAATACAGAACGTGCCAAAATTATATTGACACTTGAATGCAGGAAAAGAATTTGCACTTTATTTTCTCTTTCCTTCAAAAATAACATTGTTATATAATATAATAACATTTCATATACGAGTGTTGATTAATGAGAGTCTTATCTCATTCGAGTGTTGATCTAATTTTACCGTATCTTGTTAATTTATGAAAGAATGAAACGCATTACTTATAGAACGACCCGATATACATTAATCGTAAAAAAGTATCTTAGCCAACTGGAAGCAGCTCGAACTTTTATACAGCTCGAACAACGAGCTCTGAGCCTCCACGTGTTTTATTACGTTATCGTAAAAACGAGCGAGACGAAATGGAAAAGTTTCAGCCGCGATTGCTTTCTTTTTACAACGAGGCAAGCTGTCGTAGCGACGGGAGTCTGTCACATTTCACTGATCCATGATACTGCTACGTTTCTGAAGAACTTTCAACTTTTTTATCGCTGCCATTTTTTCGTCGGATTGTTCGCGAATAGAGGAAGACTTTCAAAGATGATTTTCCGTTTTCGTTCTGTCTACTCGAAGAGAAGTAACCGTAGAGACACGTTTGTATAATCAGAAATATTATCACGACGTTGCTACGCGTAGATAGAAGGGAGTTTGGCGAATTTCTGATTTCGATTATAGTTACGAACGGAAGAGCGCCGACGAAATGACAGTTCGTTGTCGGTTCAATTCAATTAACAAGTGTCGTTAACTTGTTAAAAAGCAATTAGTGATACGAAGTTGTTGAGATCTGTTGTACTTCTTTCGAATGCTGTTCTTGTTACTTGAGAAACCTCGCATTTCCGCCTCTCTTCCGGTTGAATTTCAAACAGCCAATCGACATCTAGGTCGTTCGTATCGCATGATCGAATTGGCGTTCTCTCATCGACGAAAGTAAAAGAGCAATTAAGTAATCTTTTTTCCCCCGAGAGAATATTCGAGAGAAACACGTAGAAAACCAAGAGATGGACGAAAAAAAATGACGGGGAGAAATAATACGTGGCTTCTAATCGTTTTATAGTAATGTAAATCGTAATTAAGCCGAAAAGAATGATTCTTGCAACTCGTGTTGCGATTCGGCGTACTCTTGGATATGACTACCATTAAAATGCGATAAAATATTAATCAAGCTTGTTTCATTTATCACCTTCTCTTGTGAAATTTATATTGTAGTTTCCTAAGTTCACGATACAAAGTTCTTTTGAACCGTACAGGTTCTTATCAGTTAAAGTTTTAATATTAAAATAATTCTTAATATTAAAATAATTTAGTTAAAGTTTTAATATTAAAATAATTTTTCATTTTCATTTAATAATTAGAAAATCTTTCACGGTAAACTCAATAGCTGCTGTACCTTCAGTTGTTATAGTAGCAGTTTCCTGTGTTATCAGACGGTAATATATCTTAAACCAGTAAATGGTAAAACAGAATAACTTCGAAGAGGTATATGAATAGATATTGCATGACCATGTATTTTCGCAGCCTTGGTAATAAGGTCGACATAACATTCTTTTTTTTTTCTTCTTTTTCACGTGAAAGAAATTTTTATAAGACACCTGAGTCTCTTAAGGGAAGTGTCGAATTTTTACCGACTAAAACGATGGACGTCTTTCGTACGTTGGGAGATCTCCGGGACCTTTTTATACACACAGAGCTCTCCCGTGCTATTGTCCTAAAAAACAATGTTTTTTTTTTCGCCCGAACAGGGGTGTTCGAACCCTGGACCCTCAGATTAAGAGCGACTCTGATGCTCTACCGACTGAGCTATCTTCATTTCAAACTCGACATAACCTTACCATTTGTGTCACTTCCTGTTGTACCAATTTTGCAACCGCAGCACTATTATAATCTTTTTTCCATAAATTAGTATTATATGTCACAGATTTATAAATTGGCGCTTGGTACATATTAACAGAATTATAAATTTAAAACTATCGTGCAAACGTTTCATTTTGTAAAAAATATGGAAATTACAGTATTTATTGTTACCTTAAATTAATGAGGGCTATAAAGCAATAAAACTGTAAAACTGTAAAATTTTAACCAAATAAAATCTAAAAACTGTAGAATTATTGATTGCTGTAATAGAAAAAGTGTTTTTGGAAGTATTGACAAATACTATCCACGTGAAGGATAAGCAGCGAAGAAAGTCATTATAAGTTGAACCTTCGTCGTGTGCAGATCGATTAAACTTTCGAAGTGAATTTTTAAATATTATTTATGAATATTCTAATTGTTTAAACATTATCTAATATTTCTAATAATTTACTTGCAACAATTAAACGATAAATTCTCTTCATTAATGTTTCAAAGTATTATTTAAAATTTTTAACTAATAATTTATAATAATCCTGAACAATTTATAACAATCCTGAACAATCCTGAACTTATATTTTTTAAGAGAAATGACTTTGAATGAAATGTTTAACTGTTTAACTATAATATGAAACTCGTAAAAATTATTAAATAATGTCTCGAAATATTGTAGAAATAAAATAACTTAATTGTTTTAAATAAATTGTTCAAACTGTAAAATAATGCCTTTCGATTATATTTTTGCCTATCATTTACCAATTTCAACTATTTACGTATAACAATTGAATCAGTGATTGAATTCCCAAACATTATTTAATAGTTTGAATAATACATTTATAATAATTAAATTATTTTATTTACAACAACGGAAAAGACACTAATATAATAAACACATTTCTTGATCTCTAAAACAATAAACGAGCGAAAATTTTTATATGTTACGTGATTATTCTAAAGCACCACTTTATTCGATTTTTGACTACATAAATTTTTTCTAGATAAATTTCTATTTAATATACATCAGTGCAGTTATAACACAAATTAATATCATGAAAATGAAAATTTAGTTTTAGCCGATAAATTATTACATTTAACACTGTAAAATATTCATGAAAATATAACTCAGCGATAGAAATGTAAAAACCATTAAATTATTGACTAGTATGACAGAAGAAAGAATGTTCCTCGAAATATTAAAAAAAATTATCAATTGTTCCGGATCATTGACGACCAAAACATTAGATTAACCTTGAGTAGTAGGGAGGCTCATTACCAATTAAACATCCATTGTGTTTTACAAGTTTGAAGAAAAATTATTATCTGCTCCGGATCACTGACGACCGATACATATATTACCCTTGGGCGATACGAAGACTCATTCCCAATGAAGATTCCGTCGCGAGCGCATCGATCAAACGTTGGAAGCCTGAAGAAAAATTATCACTCCTTGCGGATCTCGTGCGTAGTCCTCGTGGTGAGATCTGGTAATTGATATCGTTTTAGAAACGTTAAAGTTTGTAAAACGATATCAAGCTGAGAACTACGCAACATACAATTCAGTTTAGATCGTGAAAATTTCTTTGTATCACGATATAAACTGAACTGTAGGAACAATTAGTTGATAAGTAAACTATTAGACCTCCCAGCGGGGTCACCGTTGGACGACGATGGATTCGCTGGGACGTCGTGGGATGCGTGCGTCTTAGTTTTAAGTTGCGTGCGTTTAGTTTTAGTTAATCTTTGTAAATTCATTGTGATCACATTCTGTACAAAGACGCGTTTATTAAACTTGGAACGAAATTAGGAATCCCTCATCTCCTCTCTTCCTTCCTTCGTTGCTGCTATTGTTATTTTGCTTGTTGCACTAGAGCCGAGTATCCAGGTTTCGCAGTCGGCCGACTTCGGGGGACTGCAGCCTCGTCCGAACGGGCGAGGTAGATGCTAGCAGTCTAGCGTCCCCGCTAATTCGATTCACGGGTTCTTCGGGACCCCTATGTTTCGTTGGGGAGTGCGTTAGACTACGTGCCTTTAAATGCTCGAAACTCGATCGGCTCTTACACACTGCGAAACTTGGCAACTCGTCTCTAGTGCAACGAACAAAGTAACAATAGCAGCAACGGGCGAAATAAGGCAGGAGATGAGGGATTCCTAATTTCGTCCCAAGTTCAATAAACGTGTCTTTGTAGAGAATGCGGTGGTATAGCTGCGAATTATTGCATGTATTGTATGACTGTATGTACTATGCATCGTATGTACTGTATAATCGTATGCATTTTATGTTTTGTTTGATTGCATGTATGGATGGGATGTATTGTATGATGTAGTGTAAGCCCCGGGGCGGGTCTCGTGAGTAGTCACCTCCTCGTGGTGAGACCTGGTAATTGATATCGTTTTACAAAACATTAAAGTTTCAAGTTAAATTGTAAAACGATGAGCGATAAAGTTTACTGTTTGTAAAATGGTATCAAGCTAAGAACTACGCAACCTACAGTTTAGATCGTGAAAATTTTTTCCCTTATGTTATTTCACGATCTAAACTGGACTGTAGGGACAATTAGTTGATAAATAAAATAGTGTCCCCAGCACTAATGAAAGGATTTGTTGAGTTATTAGAGAGATTGTTGACTTCTAAAATTATCGATTGAATTTTTTAATGATAACGTATAGTGCATTTGTAAATATTGTGGAAAACTGTGGACTTTAGATTTCAGTAGATATTTTAAAACATGATAGATATTTTAACACATGATTTATTAAAATGATAGGTCTTTTTTATGTCGTCTCCTTTTTGATTAAATATCAGGTCCGTTCCAAATATATTTCCCTAATTATATTTCAATAAATAAAACATCCCGTTATAAGTAATAATTTTGTCATTTCCAACGAAAAACCAATAGATAAATTCGTAAAACACGAATAGGACTCTTTCTGACACACATAGGTACATAGTAGAATAATTTTAGATACTAATCTCGTATTTTGGAATCTGGCGATACTATTTAACATTTTGCTTGTATTGGTTTACTTTGTATAGTCACAGACGAGCTTTACATTTCGATATTGAATATTTGACAACACGGGAATGAACAAAAAATCATATTACTGGCGCATTCACTAGTTCCCCAACTGACCATTATGTAAACGTAGAGTGCGCTAAAATACCAGTGATTTGTTTACCATGTCGATATTTCAGGTCACGAGCCACGAAATCCCGTAAGATGCTTGGTCTATTCATATACTTCGTCTGTGAAACAGAATAAATTCGAAAAAGTTATCGTATCTTGGTAAAAAATTCCTCGAGGAGCTTTCTGTTCAACCTACGTTCGGTTAGGAAGAGTGCTTTCGTAGTTCTCGAATGATAACACAGAAGCTTTCTCACGTCAATCTATAACTTGTAAAAATCAATCGATTCGTACATTTAAAATATACTGCTAATCTTCTCTGATATATACTAATTTTCTCTCCTATCTATTTAGTAATTAAATAAAACACGAAATGCACTTATGAAGTAGTCTGAATTAATTTAGGATAATTGATTTTACTCCAAAAATTCATTCTCAATATTCTTTCATGCCGTACGTCGAAACAATTACTTCTATCCACGACAATTATCTCCCGATTCGCATAGCAAATGATTATCTCTACGTAACGAAAACAATTTCTGTCTTCTCACAAGATCGCCATCGTATCCTGTCTGTCCCAAAATTGTATCAGAAAGCATCTCATCGAGTTGAAAGATCCTGCCAGTCGAATGGAGAGACACCGACGGTAAACGACAGTAAAGGTAGGCGGTAAATAAGAAGCCAAGATGCAAATTGAATTGGTCGATCGAGCGGGCGGGATACTCTTATTCCACGGAAGGACCAACCGTGAGTGGTTGAGGAAAGGGTGGTAGATGGATGGATAGGTGTCCTCTTGCTCCTGCTGGAAGAATGCCTTGGGGAGCACCGCTTATATCGAGTTAGATCCGTTTGAATACCGAAACGTTCTCGTTGGAAACGGGGGGCTGACGTCGTACGGAGATATCGTAGGATCAAAAGTTGATACCCAGTCGCATCGCACGGCTGTTCTAGTCATCCTTATATGATTATCCGTAGACCTGCTGCTCGCGAAACAGGGGTTGGACTTCTCCGGTCCTTCCTTCCTCTTTTCCCGTATCTCGATCCTCCTCTGTCGCAAAACCAGGTTCAATGCTGTGTGTGTGTGTGTGTATGTGTGTGAAGCGTAGCGTTTCGATGCAGCGGTGTTGCACGACGCGTAGAATACCTAAGATCCCTGGTCCTCGTATCTTGTGCCATCGGTACAGCCACTGGATCCGAGCAGCAGGCTGGAATGACGTGTAGCACGCATAAAGTATTCCTCGGAGGCGATCCATTTCGAAACTGAGTTACAGCTGCTACGTGGTCCAGGTAGGCGTCGATACGTCCGCGAAAACGCCCGCGAAATTATGCACGGGGGACAGAAACGGCTGGCTGATTCCATTTGAATTTTCTCCTGTCGCTACTGGCGAACGCGACTCAGATATATAGTTGACAGGATCTCTTAGATACATGTTGCTTCTTAGTTCATTAGAGATTGAGGTGAGCTGTACGAAGCTTGGCAATTGATATTAAAAAGAGTTTTTGTTGTTTTCCTGGTGCTGAAAATCTGGATGCTGTCGGAATTGCTGTTCGTTCTAAAGTTCAGAACTTGGAATAATTTTCATTTGGTATTCTGTTAGTGATTTTCAAGTTGACTGTAGAATTAAAACTATCTACTGTTAATTCTATTTATATTGAATATAATAACTATTACTACTCCAGTCTCTTTATTATGATTTTTAATACCTCAATCGGAATATTGAGGTGTTTGCGTATGAGGCACTCTTAATACGCATTACATGATAATTAAAAATTACTTCCTCATTCTGTGCTCTTCGATCGCTTCCACAAGGATCGCGTATCCCCATACAAAAATTCACGATCGATCGTAAATTTTCTCAACTAGGAATCGCGTGTACCGATGGATTAATCACACGGAGCAAGAGGTTAAACTGTATCGACGTGAAAATGTAGAAGAGGCTCGCGTGGAGTCTTCAGTTCGATCATCAATGATGCAGTTAAAGGAGATACATAGCGACACAGGCCATGTTACTCGTCCTCGGGGGATCGATTTCGCCTTAGCGAACAGGACACCATCGAACGAATAATCACTTTTCGAAATGTATCCTCCTGCATGTTGCCAATCGTCCGTACTGCCGCACGATCATTTATTCAAGATCGGTAATGAATCGAGCTCCCTCGGGAACGTCGTCATCGCCTACGTATTCTGGCATCTATAGGCAGACCTATTTCTCGGTTGTTTTACTGGTCCCGCAGCGATCTCCGAACGTGACGACGATTTTCGGGAAGGTTCTTCTTTTCAAAATACTGCTTTTAAAGCGATGCTTGCCACGCTTCGTTCTGTAATGAGTCAGACAATTCTTAGAAGGTTCTTCACATTTCGACTGTTGGTGTAATTTTAGAATTAGATATATGGAATTAATAGAATCTTATATTTCATATAAGATTAATAGAATTTTACATTTTTCTTTTTTTTTTTTGTAACTGTTTTGATGTAGCTTTATATTTTTTAGACTTAAAGTATTTCCAGACAGACTAATTATCAATAATTCTAAGCAGAGAGAGAGAGAGAGAGAGAGAGAATTTCTTGGACTTGAACAAGTCTTGAAAAATTTCTATCTTTCTTTTAACTGAAACAACTGACAAGTTTCTATTTCTTGTTTCAAAACAGACTTTAAGATTCACTCGCTCTTGACAAATTTTCCCATCCGAGACAGGGAAATGTCAACAACCGTGTGGCTGGTTGTTTGGGACTGCTAAAAAAAATTTTCAAGCTACAATTCCACCTCCGTTGGAAAATTGAGGCAAGTACTTAAAAACACATTCTCTTTTTTTCTTTAAGGAAGAACTGTACCTGAAGGTAAAGTACGTAGCCCCCGTAGATGTGGAGTGGAATTATTTATTGGCGCGTCTTAATCGACAGCCAGGGAACGTGAATGGCGCGGCAAGAGGCAAGAGTGTCCGATGTTTAAATTCAAGCGGAGCTCGGTAAGAATTCGATCGATCTTTTGGGTCTATTGAGTCAGTCGAAGCGAAGACGCCTGATGGATCGCGCGGGGGCGTGCGACATGCCCCTTCCTTCCTCGCGAGAGTCGAGCCACCATTTATTTTATTCTTCCTGTGCCCTGTTGCAGAGCTATTTGTTTAAACTCTGTCGAACCAACAGAGAGACTCTGGTCGTTATTAGAAAAGTACACTGACAAATGGAACTTAACTGCTGACAGGCTGTCGCAGCGTCGGTGCCCCGACTTCCTCCAAAAAAAAAAAGAAGGAAAAAACGAATTCTTTCACTCTTTATTTAGCTTGCGGATTTTTATGCAAATTCGAGTTTTCACGAGTGTAAGTCGCGTAAAAATTTGCTTCACGCTCCGAATACTTTACGTTTTTATATTAATACAATACACAGATGTAAAAAAACAATTCTCTAAGTATCTATCTTTAGAAAAGTCGCAGTTTTGACACTTCGCGTGTTCCTCCATATTTTTGCACGTGTCAGTTTCTCGTTAACGGTTGAAATTTCGCGGGAAATGAAACAAGACTCAATTTTCTTTGTTTCTTCTTTTTTTCTAACTGCATTCGTCAAAATAGGATTTTGTTGACAAGGTATAGAGAAAAAATAGAAGGCGAAGTGTATGGATAGACGGAAGATACATGATGTCAGAGTCTATAGGAGAAGGCAGGCGTGGAATTAGCGGGTGGCATGCAGAACAAATTGGATAAAACACGAGGTGTAATCTCCTTCTCAAAAATTCCATTAACTGGCGCTCGCTCCGGCAATGTAACGCACACGATAATTACGAATTGACGTTTTTTAATTGGCGACGAAGTACAATCGCCTGACTGACGCGAAAATCCACGAAAACGTAGACGGGATTATTTCCGCCTCGGGGGAAAAAAAAATGGGATTTCGTCGGGAAAACTCATGTTCCATTTCGTCGGGATAACTACATCTGTTCCATTTACACGTGTGTATATCAAAATAGCCAAATTGATAATTTTAAATAAAGGGTAGAAAACATTAAAGAATGAGGATACAGTTCGATGTTCAGAAATCTGAAGAAGATTTTCACGTATCATCTCCTGATTTATTCATGAAAAAAATTTGTTCTTTGAAGTACCGTCGAAAGAAGTATGTGCATTTGAAGCATTCTCCTACTGTGCATTAAAAAAATGTAATAACTTAAACCGCGAACGTTCATGCCTATAAATATAGCTCAAATCCAGACTCATCTCATCTAACATTCTGAAAGATACATCCACGTTGGGTGCTCTATTATTTTCTCATTTCTCTCTTCACAAATTTCTCTTCATAAACGCGCGTGTCTTTCAAGTTTCTCTTTTTTTTATTTTTTTTTTATCGCGACGCTCGTCCTCTCGCGCCGTTGCACCGTCGTCGATGAAATGATTGGCACGCACCCTATCGATTGCCTCTCTGTCAGACGCGTATCCGCCGCGATGTCGCATCCGCGCGATGGTACATCACTCACGGATGTCAAGATCCCGGGACAAGTTGCGACGGTTCGCACGACGGTTTCCACCAATTTGGCGACGCACGTTCGGTGCTCGTGCCTCTCTCGCCACTCGTTTCTGCTTGGCGAGTTATTGCCGAACGCAATAGTAGAACGCGTAGAACGACGCTGTAAATAATACGTTTGAACGGGCTTCCGAA
The DNA here is from genome assembly GCA_032399595.1 of Tetragonula carbonaria. Lineage (NCBI taxonomy): Eukaryota > Metazoa > Arthropoda > Insecta > Hymenoptera > Apidae > Tetragonula > Tetragonula carbonaria. Next base: position 8,306,398 of record JAUCRC010000014.1, read on the forward strand.
GGACCGAGATACGCGGTGATAAAAGTATCATGCGAAGAGAGAGACGTGTCGGGGTCGCGTATGACCGAAAGAGGGAGGAGAAGATGGTGATTGCCGGGGGTATGCAGAGAATGGCCCGAGATACCATATTTCAAAGTGGGGCGTCCTCCGAGGGGCCGTGAATACCTTAATAGTCATAAGATGTATCCGCATGCGGCTGCCATACACCGGCTTGTCCCCTCTCTAAAACGTATTCGTAAACGTTTCCAGTCATCTCCATCGTGAAACGATACGGCCCTGGACAGCCGTTCTCCGGTTGGGAATATGACGAGTTCCGAGAGGAACAGGCGCTCGCCCGGCGACGCCGCATTGGCCGTATCCCTTGGTTATGCCGCTGGAAAATTGCGGGAATACTGGAAATTGGCGCAGCCGGAGTAACCGCCGAGTGCAACGGAATTACGCCCGTCCTGCTACCTGCTCGAATTGTCTGGTTTTCAGGGCAATCTTCTTGATGTTCGATGCAGATCGTCCGATCTCCGTGTCGGTTACAACGCGCGAGGGATGAAGGAGAGGGTGGAAATTGAGGGAGAACGTTTGGAATTCGTGCGTTGAACTTTGTCGGCCTGCACTTGGTTATTTTGTTAAAACTTGCATGCTTGAAATGTTAATCAGTGGTATTTCCCTTTGGACAAAGGGAACTTGAATCCGTTCTTTCTTCGACTCGGAGCTGTCATTTCTTGTGCGAGTTAAAAAAAAAAAAAAAGAAAAAACAGAGGGTGAATTTCCTAAATGCAAGATAAGATTTTACAATTAGATTCGCGAATAAAATGGAAAGTCGTCGCTATGCTTTTTTTTTAAGTAATAATTAACCAATTAACAACTATAGTGATTTGTTATAAATTACACTTTTCATTTACGCATGTTTGACCCGGAAAATTTCTAAACTAAAGTCAAACTTCAGTGCAAATTATTAACATTAAAACATTCTTTTTCATTGCGAGACAAAATAAAATTCTACAGGTAAATTATCAAGTTGGCAATTTTGCATTGTAATTGTACCAAGAGCTTCTAAACATCCCTGTAAAAAAAAAAAGAAAAGAAGAAAAAGAAGGAAAGTAGACCAGACTAGACGAAAAGATTCCACTCTCGGAAAATTAAAACTCAGCTCACGCGATCAGAATAATCAAGAAAACGCAATGTTAAAAAGCACGAGTCGAGGGTAGACGAAGGTCAGCACGTCGGAGGAAGATTCCCGGTCGTACCTGTCCAGAGGAAATGAACAGGCTTCATAAATCTGGCCAACGATACGGTGCTCCCGGTAATCACGTCATTACGTCAACAGCCGAACGAATGCGCTCACCGACAGCATCTCGCGCTATTTAATAATGAGAGGCTCTCTATTACTCAATGGCTATTAAAGAGAGAGAGAAAGAGAGAGAGAGAGATAGAGCGAACGAGAGAAACAGATAACGAGCGAAGAGAGACGGAGTGAGAGAGAACGAGGGTTGGCTTTCGGTTCTACCGGGTTCACTCGGTGCAATCGGTTAATCACCGTTCCTCTCATCCCCGTTTCTGAGACACGATTTAAGCGGGCGGCGTGTTCCATCCACCCCCGCGAGTCCCCATATCAATTAATCTTACCCAGAATGCAATAACTGTCCAATCTGCCCCCGTGGCTGCGTCATGGTGTCGCGCAGTCACTGTTGTAACGCTTCTCTCCTTTCTCCTTTCGCCCCCAACTTCGACTACCTCTCTGTTCTGCTCGCTCCTCTCGCTCGTTTTTCCTTCCCCGTTTCTCGACAACGATGTCCTTCCTGCTGTTGCGCGTGTTCCTGCCCCGCGAAAACCTGCGAATGGACGTCCTCGCTGAAAGGACGAGACCAGAGGGTGCTTCTGGGAAAATCTCACGTCTCCGGACGGTGCTTCCCTCTCTCCGTGGGGAGAGTGCGTTTTCTTGCGATGCGAAATAATGAGAGGTATACCGACGAGAGAGTGAGATAAAGTGAGAGAGGTTTGTTGGAAGAGAAACGGGGAAGAGAAAAAGGAAGGGTCGAGGAAACTCGACGAACGAAACTCGACGGAAAACATATTGGGCCGTTAAGGGGTTCGCCGTTAAGGGTAGTCTGCTTAATTGGCACGGCCGTTTAACCCCGAATTACATCCGGCGAGTCGCGCTGAGCCAGAAACGAGTCTGATCCGAGCCAGCCAGATTCCCTTGGTCAATGATTAATTCCATGAGTTCGATCGTTCCCCCCTCTCGTTACTTCGTTATAGGTTAATATATTCGCTAATCGTCCCTAAAGTTCTGTCCTTTCATCCGTTGGGAATGCTCGTTTGTCACAGTACGCTATCTATTGTCTTTTTCTATCCAAGTTACTTTCAATTCCCGAACAGTTGAAACGACGAACCATTTAATAGTTGATCATTTATATTTTCAATGTAGATTCAAGATTTGATAGTAGGAGTTGCGAATAAAGGATAAATCTTCAGACGCTAATTTAAAAGATTATCATTTAAGGGTCAAGCTTCTACAATGGTAGTCCGGAGGAAGAAATGTTGAAAAAATTATATTATAAAAAGTGGAAGAAAAAACGAAAATACCCAAGGGATAATGAAAGAGAAAGAATTTCAAACAGATCCTCTGGTTTATTCGAGTAACGATGATATAAATAATACTTTTCGTCGAAGTCATTGCGAATTGTTCGCGAAAAGTTTTGATCGGTAAAGAAAGATGGGGGATTGATTCGTGTCACTGAGATAGAGATAGAGAGAGAGAGAGAGTTACAAATGGTAACAGCATTTATTGTTAATAATAATATTAATAATAATAATAATAATAATAATAATAATAATAATAATAATAATAATAATAATAATAATAATAATAATAATAATGACAATAATATTAATAGCGAGTTCTCTAATTACAATACTTACATAATGATAGGAATGATACAACAATAAAAACTTCAATAGCGCGAAGAGAGAAAGAATACAATTATTCTTGTTAGGGTAAGACCCGAAAGGTGGACGTTTCATCCCCCCCTTCTCTTTTATATTTCTCGATTAATCGCTTCTCTTTTTTCGCTCCTCTTAGTCTCTCTATTTATAATATTTATAGCCTCGACTCGTTTTCTTTTTTTTTCTTTGGCGGCTTTCTCCTCTTTCACCGTCGTTTATTTATACTCGTATTTATATATGTATATATTTATACGCTTAGGCGAGATACGATCTATGTGCTATTTACAAGTTGATTTTTTTTGGTCACAGTTGCAACTTTGGATGTGGGTGATGCCCTTTCCTTGAACGATAGGTGCTGAAGATATGCAAAATACAGTACGCTGCCGGTACTTTCTTACACGTTGTCCACTGTCGACGATGAAACGAGCTCCGGTAAATTCACATCGTCGTGCTAAAATGAATTTCTACGTTACGTTCTCGGTTGCGTCGTAAGAGTGTCTTCGAGCATCGTGGAATTCAATAAAATAGTAGCATTTATAATTATCGGAATTAAACTCGTTTAATCGTCGAAATAAACGTCGCGTAAACGTCTACGTAATAAGAGAAAGATAGGCGGCGATTATCAATAATTAACGAACGATTCAACACGGAGCGTAGCGACGAAGGAGCTGGAAACAAAGGAATCTCTCGACTTTCATTCGCTTTTCGCCTTCGAGTAGAGTCCTAAACTAAAATAAAATGTCTAACGATCTCTCGTTAACAACGTTGGCGAATCGAGTAAGGTGTAAGTAAGGATCGGTCGATGATCGGATCCATTTCTACGTGTAATACTTTCTTGCTCGGACCCGCGATTTATGTGGAATGTACAGCTTTGGTAACAATTACGCGTGCGCGTATATCACTTTGCACGCGTTTCGTTCGTTTCCAACCACGGTCTGGAATAACTGGTATCGGAATGTACGGTTGCATTCCACTCGACGAACTCTGAGGCGAGCTCTCTCTCTCTCTCTCTCTCTCTGTCTCTCTCGGCGAGAGCCTCGCGCTCGATTGCACTCGAAAGAAAGAGAAGTAAAGAAAAATTGAAAGCGTCGTTCGTCGAATTATTATAAACAATAAATAGACAAAGAGTTCGATGTACTGCACTGTTGTTTTTTTTTTTTTTTGTTTTCACAGTGTTTGAGAAAAGTTTGCTCGTTGTTCCGACGACGACGAAAAGAAATGAGATCCGTCGCGTCGAGCGTTATCCTCGTCGATTGCACCATTTCGAAAAGAGAATTCGATTATTAACTAATCTTTTCCAACCAAACAGCTTTCTCGCGAAAGCAAGAGGAGGAGACAGAGTTTACAGTTTCGTTTCTTTTGATTATCGTTCGGCAGTTGTTCTTCACTGCATCATCGGCGGGTTCCCGTTTGGCAAAGAGTTCTGGCCGGGGATCGATCCGATCGACGGCCGTTGAGAGGTGTTCAGATCGGCGTGCTGGGTCTCCCGATGCCTTCTCAGGTCGACTTTCCGTTGGAAAGCTCGGCCGCAAAGCTCGCAAGCGAACGGTTTGAAACCCGTGTGCTTCCTCGAATGCGTGATTAGGTTACTGCTCTGGGAGAACGCTTTGCCACATACCTGGCACTTGTGAGGCTTCTCACCTGCAACAGACGAAAATGTCAGTGAAAGATGATTCGATCGAACGAAAGATCAATAGCAACTTTGTCAATGATCGTGTGATATGCAATTAGATCGAATAAAATCCCTTCGTCTCAATTCCTGCATTTCGATACAAACTTCCCTTTAATCCTTCTCTCAAACCTGATCAAATCAAATTTTTTTTGCAATCCGTGGAGAACTTGAAGATGCAAGAATTTGAAAAGAAAAAAAAAAGAAAAAAAAATTCGAATTCGCATGAAACATTCCAACGAGACCACGTCTCCCATTTCCGCATTCCAAACGGCCAAAAAAATTGCTCCGTCAAGGTGGCAAACAAGCGGCCGTGAAGCACCTGGTTGGCAAGTAGTACGAGTCGATCGAAATCTCTCCGGCGACATCGCGGGCCATTTACGCTCGCTTGGACATTGTGGCGGTCACGGAAGACCGTTAATTCGGAAAGCAGAGGCTGACTGTTTAGCCGAGCACCTTGGCGATAGTGCGCGTACAAGCGTCGTTTACAAGCGAGGTACGAGCGGAGGGAACGAACGCCGACAGACACTCCTGCGAGGATAGTGAAGGTGTTGCAGAGGGGGTGGGTAGCGAGAGGGTGGTATCAGGGATGCGGGGCACGCCCGGTCAAGATTTCCTCCCAAGCGAGAATCTCAGCCTCCCCGGCGGCGAGGCAGAGGGAAGAAGAGATCGCGGCAGACACGGCGTGAGAGAGAGAGAGAGAGGAGCAAAGAGGAGCGCAGCTGAGTCTGGGTTACGCGCGAGGCTGGTGGGAGAACGTGTACAGACGGGTGGATGAAACGGAGTAGGGTGGCTGTTCGTTTCTCTTCGTGGTGGCCGCGAGTTCTGATTGGCGGCCGGGGGCGGCTCCAACCCCCGTGTTGCCATGACTACCGGGGATAACCCCGGCGGTGGATCGCGAAAGAACGAGAAAGAGAGATCAAACGAGAGAGGGGTGAGAATCGGGAAAGAGCTCGTCCAATGGAGAAAGGGGTGGCGTAGAGTGACAGAAAGAGAAAGAGGAACGATCCTCGTCTTCCCTCGAGGGAAAGAGGGGAGATATTCAATCGGACGGGGCTGAAAAAGAGGGTAAAAAAGAGAAAGAAAGAAAGAAAAAAAGGAAATGGAAAGGAAGAAGGAGAGGCCTGTCGGAGAATTTCGCCAACGACGAAGATAGAGGATAATAGGATCCGAGGGAGGAAAAAGAGGGTGTAGAATCCGAGCAATGCGAACTATCCTGGCGGAGGGCAGCACAGGCTCGTTAATGGACTCCCCTATTTCGGCTGGTACGTCCACTCCTCCAACGTTTGTCCGGTTAGATACAGGATGAACACACGCAAACGCGCACGCATACAGCCTCGAGAGATCACGGTGAGGCGGTGGGTGGATCCATAAACAACTCGTTAGCCGGGCCTTCAATCTCGCCCCGCCGATACGACCGGCCCGTCGATCACCTTTGCGATTATACCCGATCGTTATCTTGATTTCTTTTCGGATAAACTGCCGGCCGTTTTGATTTCACCCGCCACGTTCTCGCGATATGTTAACGTTGCTTTCGCCGGAGGATGTTGAACGTTCGCTGTCGGTGGAGACTTTGGTAAATGATCAACGACCGAATTTCAGAAATTTTCCAAAGGCTCGCTTTCAAATTTCTTTGAAATGAGAATCGATGGGAGAATTAAGCATCTCGGCGTGCAGTTTTTCAAAATAAATAAATATTGACGAATTGTATATTATAGAAGAGAAGAATTGTCAAAGTTTACGACGCTGAGATTCCTAGTCGCACAAGTGTCAAGTGCCTGGAGGATTTGTAACGAGAGGATATGTAACGAGAGGAACCGTCATCGAATAAGGGCAGTTCTAAGCAGAGAAGAACCACAACGATTTCGGATACAGTTAAAATCGGGATTCAAGGGAAGATTCAGGGTTAAGGGTGAGCCGTCAAGGGCGTACTGCTGGAATTCGCCAGGGCCGGCGCTCGATGAAATTCCACGAAGTTCTGCGCGCTCGGATGAAACGGTAGAATGAATAGAATTTTCACGACGTTAAACGAGAAACTGGAGAGCCCGGGAGAAATGAGAGCGGAAAACGAAGTCTGCAAGTACCGTTTGGAATTTACGCGGCCGTAAAATCAAAAGCTTTACCGAGGTTGCCCGTAGGCTCGATATAAATCGTTCTGGAAAAACCTCTCGCAAATCGAACGCTTATATTTGAAATATATAAAAAGAACCCGATCGCCCAACTCTCAATTCGTCAACTAAACAAATACACAACGCGATACTATGGAACCGGAAAAATTCTATTCTTTGAAAAAATCCTCACGAACGTTCAACCTCTCAAATATTCGCTCGGGCGAATTTCAGTTTTTCCGGAGAGAGAGAGCGTTGAGCGAAAGAATTCCCGGTAAGAAAAAAGGGAAGGAGGAACGAGGCGGGGAAAAAGGAGGAAGACGAAAACCTAGGGACGTCTCCGGAAATTTACGTGCTCGTAAAAATCAAGAACCGTCGGAGCTTTTGCACCGAGGTTGCCCCTTTTCGTCTTCATCTCCCGTAAAAAACCCAGCCACCGCGGCTCCGCAGCTTCGTCTACGACGTGAATGCACATCAGCGCATTCTATGTTTCCCCTGGTCGTCGTCTCTGGTGCACACACAGACACAGACACAGACGCGCACGCACACGCACGCACACGGCTACGAATACGTGGTTCGTCGTAACATCCGGTCCGCGACAAGTGTGTTGAATACACACAATGCGAAACCACGTTAGCACTAAACAACACAACACTCGAACATTTCTTCATGCAACTGGCTCGTGGTTGCAGAGAGCGAGAAACGGCAGATCCGCTGAAAGATTTAAACTGGCTGAGCAGTAGAGATTCTGTGCTCTCAATTTTTTAGAAGGAACATCTCGCAGAAACGGAGGGAACGGAAGAAGAAGACGCGAGAAAGTCGAAACTGAGAGCCCCTGAGGTTTAAGACGCCATTACACCCCTAGGCTGTCGGCCGACGCCCCTAAAACTATATTAAACTCCCGGAAATCTTGCGAGGGTCCTCTCTCCTTCGTTAATTCTCATTCCCTTCTTCTTCTTCTTCTTCTGAGTACCTTCTGCCCGCCTCTGGCAGCCGGCATTGCCCACTGGAAACATCATCCCCCGTGATCCTCCAACCCTCCGTTTCAGCCCGGAGAAACTCTCGAGAGCGGAAAACCAAGACGATAGTTTGATCGCTTCCGCCATCGGGGCGACGACCAACTTCGACTCCATCGTCTCGTTGCCTTGTTTTGACGGGACGATCACACGAAAGAAGGGATACTTATTCTCCAAGTCTTCCAAGCGATTGGGTGGATACGTAAGAGTAAAGTTCTTCAGAATTCGATCAAGAGATTTTGAAAATTGTTCTTTTCTTTGATCAAGCACGAGAATAATTATCGCGAGAGATGGTACAGAATGATGGTACGAAGACTTTATTTATATTTTTACATAAAACTATGCAAGATATTCATCGGTTACCACCGTTGAGAATCAAATAACGCTACACTATTAAACATTCTAAAGAGGGATTGCTATTTTTTCTCAAATATTTCGCATAGTTTTGCTACAAGACGTGATACAAAATACACAACTACGTATGATACTTTAATAATACGATACAAAGAAAAATCGCGGAATTTAGAATATTTTTTAAACAGAAATATTATATCAAGGATTCTGTTTAAATTCAAGGAGAAGAAACGAAACGAGTGGCGAGGAGGAGTGGCCAAAAAGAGAGAGAGAGAGAGAGAGAGAGACGAAGGTGAACCGGACTCTGGCTGAGGCATTGATTTCCTCTCGTCTTCATCGACCACGTTCAGACCCTCTGGGGGCGTCCCTACTCTCTGACTGAAATCCTCGCAAGAGACGAGAGAAAGAAAATCGAAGGAAAGTAACATATCTCATATTTCATATCGGGGGAGAGGGTTTGGGCATGGATTTTCTTGCGCGTCTGCAAAGCTTCGCGTAAGCGTTACCCAGCGACGTCAGGCGAATCTTTTTCCCAGGCAGAGAGATAGAGAGACAGAGAGAGAGAGAGAGAGAGAGAGCTCCATTTCTGTCACACGAAACAAGGGAAAAGAATCCAGGTGCTTTCAATCGGAATCCCCGGCCGTGTTTTATTTCGATCGCGTAATGGGATTTCCCGCGAGCATCGGGATAGATCTCCGAAAGATTCGTCGAGGAAAATTATTCTGATAAATCTTGATGTTACCATCAAGGATTGGTAGGGGAAACCTGCGTGTGATAGTGTAGAATTTCGATCGCTATCAGATTCGAGAGAAGACGTTCCTCACGAGTTCAGCGAAGTTGATCTTCACTGATCGTCGATTAACCGAAATTTGCTAACGATCTGTCTAGAAACTATCGAAATATCTAAACGACTGAACGATTGCTCGAAGAACTTTTGAATATATTCGAAGATTCGAAAACTCTAAAATATTGCACTCCTGCCTCGACTACTGTGTCTACAAATTTCTCCGACAAACAATCAAACTCGAGTTCGTTTGAGCATTTAAGCAATGGAAAGACAGACTCGCGTTACAATCAACTTACTATTTTCAATCACGAAAGACAAGAAATGAAAGGAAATTACTTTCCAAACCATTCTCTAAGAAACTAATAATCTTCGAAACCTACAAGATTCCACGTTCTTCAACCATTCAATCAAACTACCTGTGATCACCTCAACGTTATCCAAGAAAACCACCCCTTGCCTGATGAAATGTCTTATCCTCCGGCAACTCTGCGTTCGCGTCGTTGCGTTTCGTCAACGAGTGTTAGCATAGTCCCATGGGCCAGTCGAATCCAACAACTCGGTTGTATTTACTATTTCGCGCGTACACTCGACGGCAGAGCGGATGAAGTGGCCAGCTAAAACGCCAACACGACGCGAACGCGTGTCACACACGGCCACACCAATGCAGGTACAATACGTGTATACGTGTGTCCGGGTTTTATATGCCGTGGCGTAACAGTCGACAGGCTACATCGGTTTCCACTGACCGGTACGGATGCCAGGGTTGCCGCGTCGGTGGGTGGACACGGGGCCACCAATGACAAGAGCACAGCCCTGGGAATTTGCGGCGGTCGAACTGCAGCTGAAAATGTTTTCCACGGTACTGATATTCCGGCCTGACGACGAAATGCCTGGTAAACACGGAAAAATCGCCGGCACCGTCGTCGGTGTTTCTCCGCGATGAAAAATATCGTTGATTCGACGACGTCCGGAGCGTTTCAACTCAAGCCAGGGTGGAAAGAGTTTTTCACAAGGTGGTGCTTTGATCGATGAGCCGGGGACAATTAAAAGAGGTTGCAATCTTCTTTGAAAGAACATTTAAAGTTCGAATGATTTTGCAGGTTTTGAAAAATGGATTGGATCCATTTTCTTTTTTTTTCTGCAGAAATTGTTTTCTTTTTGATGAATTATCTTTCGCTGTCTTTCGCACTCTACGATGGTTATAAAAAGCATCTGCAACGAAGATTCTACGTTTGCATTTGCAAAATGTTTCATTTTTCTAGCTGCACGGAAGTATGTGCTATTAGTTGCAAACTAAGACAGAAATTTTATTGACAACTTGATTAATTGTTACGTGCAACCATATGCAAGTAGTTTTTACAGCTATTCGTGTACAACAACTGTTATAGACCACGTCGCAAAGTCAAAGTCTACTCAAAATCCACGTCACATTGTCGATTTTAATTTAATTTAACAGAGAATGCACGAACGCACGTGCAAGCAAACTTTGCTATCGAACTGGGGAAGAAGAAAAATTCGAGTCTATTAATTTCACTGGATAGAACGAATATCGAATTGCCCGATTTGATGGCTGTTTGCTTCGCTGTTTGTTCGTCTCTCAACTCGAGTAAAATTAATGTGTGAATATTACACGTGTCTATTTATTACTCGGCAGACGTCTGCTAACGCAGATGCGCTTCCGATTGCCAGTGCTTGGTCGCGATAATTGAAGAAGAGGGCGAAAGCTAAGTTCCGAGGTGAGACACAAGGAGGAAACACGATACCCGGGGCTAAGTCTGTTAGCTCCTTAGTGCTTTCGGTATACCGCAGGGATCCGTGATAATAATCCTCCTCTCCCGGACGATCACGGCGGATGTATGGCTATTAAATTATTAGAGCGTCGATCAACATTAGGAATCGTGACAAATCCGATCTGCGCGCGAACATCCTTACGTCGGCCCGCTTTCCGTGCACGCGCACCTTAATTGACAATTGTGACTCACGGGCGACTTTCTCTTATCCGCCTATTGAGATTGCTTCTCCGCCAAATCCCTCATCGACCACGGGCGAATTACGGGTGTACGGGCTCGAGGAAATGGAATCTCTCACGGTATATATATATATATATATATATATATATATATAAATACGATCGCCGTTTTCAGAAAAGTAGGGTCTTTTTCTAAATGTAAACCTTTTGACTTATTGGACTGTGAGAAAATCCTGCAGTGGAGTGCAGTTAATATTCGTGAATTTCGTGGATTTTCGTTGTCAACTCGAGAAGAATCTCGTTGGAATGAGGGACGAAACGGAAAGAGTCACACAGTGATACGAAAGGATTTCGACTCTTCGCCTGCTGTTGTGTGGGTGGAATACATATGAACACGTGGACGCAACGCTGGCATTCTGCGGGCAGTTAATTTCGAGCCCCGAGGCTGGCCTGGGTTTTGAGCTACCGGTTACGCGGATAGGTGGAGAAGCGGAAAAAGAGGATACAGAGGGACGAGCGGTGAGATATGGCGAGCCAGGTGGAAAGGGGATGACGTGCTTCTGGCATGTCGATATCCCTGGAAATTTAATCATGCCGGTTCACTATGAACCACTATGCGCCACTCGCCGCTACATGGATGATGCCTTGGATCCGTGGAACGTTATACCGTGCGAATTTGCATGTTTAATGCGGTATCGGTTGCTTATGCCGCCGTGACAGTAAATGTAACGCCGCGTAGTCTAACGAACGCCAAGTCTCCATCTATTTACACCCCTTGCCAAGGTGGTTTCCACTCTCCTGCGTCTCGAAAGCCATCGTGGCTGACAGATCTCCCGCTGCGCGTCAATTTTCTTAACACTCGTTCGACGATCAATCGCGAAGCATCTTGTTAACTCTGAATTTTCTTTCTTCTTGACTGAATACGCTGTGGATTTTGACTTTTCGAGGCAGAATCCTCTTGTACGCAAGTAGAATTTGTTCTCCAATTGATCTCGACACTGATTTCTCAACTGCTGAATTTCTATTCATTCGCGGGAAATTCCACTTACTACTTACTTTTTTTTAAATATACGAACTACAACGATCAATAACTAAATGAATCGCAAGTATTTTTAAATTCAACTAGTTTCCAGCGAAATTTAATCACATTTATCCCTGATACAACTTGCAAGTTGCGACTCGATCGTCCGTGGAGAGTTGTGCAGAAAAATGCAAGGACCACCGTGTCGCACGTGAACTATTATTTCACATCGACGAAGGGGAGGGTGGGGGGGAGCGATAGGCGGTGGTCGCTAACGAGCCGTAAAGGCGAAAACGGGGGCGAAAGACGAGGAAGGTGGAGCGAAAGGCGCGGGGCCAGAGCATCGGTCCTCCGGAGCATGTCGCGAAGTTTAAACAGCTTAGAGGGATGTTGCGGCGCCCCCGATGCTGTTGGGGCGCCAAGTCAGCCGGAAACCTCTAATAGCCCTGTCTCGTCTACATAGAAAGGAGAGGGACGAATCGCGTGGAACGGACGAAGATAGAGCCGCGCGGCGGCAGTGTATGGCGAACGGTGGCCACAAAGGTGGCTGTAGGTAGGTTGCACGCTTTGTATCTCGCCGGGTATACGATAACCGCACCCTCGAGGTGAGTTTGAGGCAGACGTTCGGCCAGGTATCCCTACATTAGAGCCACCGCTAAATTCATAATACGGACGGCGAAACGCGTCCGTATCTCTTTCATGTTTATAGAGTTGTCCCGTTTAGTTACCGACCCCGTCCCTCCGACCGCAAACTCGAAAACTCTCTCCGCCTCTCTGCGCTCGTGAATCGCTCCTTTATCTCCGTTGACCAGCAATTATTATCGTCTCCAATTTATTCCGAAAAAATGTCTCTTGGATAAAATCTGTCAGAATGGAGAGAGACGTTGGGAAATATTGTTTTTTTTTTTTATTATTGGGAAGATACTTTGCTGTTGCGTGACAGAAATATTTTCGTAGAGATTGAAGTTTCTAGAGGCAGATGAAAATAAAACGAATCCTCGCAATTTCTATTTCTATTAATTTATCGTATTTCCAATACCAACAGAAGGGAATTAAATCTTCATTCCTTTGCTCGAGGAAACAGTCCGATCGAAATCCACTCTCTCGTATCGATCGAGATAAAACGTTGAAACGTACGAACGAACGTCCGAGGAAATCGCGAACGAGGGGATCGACGACGATTTACGACGAGCGTGATTGAACCTCGAAAAACGAGGGCCGTCTCTTTGCAACTGGAGTGCGCGGCATCTCAGCGAGCATAAACATCCAGCTTCTATATAGGCTAGGTCTACGTGATGAGATCGAAAAGTGTACAGACGGTATGTATGGTAACCCTCGGCTCGATCTTCATCCCTATATCGACTTCGCACCGTCGGTGGACAGGTTCTGTTTATTGTGAAAACAGTCCACTATTGCTAGTTCGATCGTAGTGGCAAGCATGTGTGTTTAAGCGCGCATGCACCCTGCAACTTTATTGTCCCGATGCTAGAAAGACGCGCGTTTTGATCGATAACATTTTCGTGTAATCATCGAGCATCGTTCGTGAACTTCGTGCCGGTGTGACGAGCTATCAAATTTTTTCGAGCAATTTGTTAAATTTTCCATTGCATTATATTGCAATAGAAAACTCCGTTTATACTAGAACAAACTAGAGACAGCAAGCTGAAAGTCGAACGAGAGTTGTGTCGCGTTACCTTCGTCGACGACGACTAAACGACTTTGTCGAGGACAAGAATTTATATAATCCCTCCCATCAGCAGTGACATTCTTACAATACGAGTTCACGTTCAAAGAAATTATTTATATTATTACAATGGTTTACTATATTTGTCATTGTTACAGCAAGCGAGAGTTTATTCAAGTGGATACTGATTACAATTTAGGTCAAATAAATGCAGTTCTACTTTGAACGAAGACACCGATATCATTTCAATTTTTAATTAAATCTGCAATTAATTACAAAACATTTATATTTTTCAAATAAGCTGAATTCTACGAAGAAAAGATAGCGCTTGTTTTTATCAATTATAAATTTAACCAATGTCTTATACTGTCTACTACCAAAATATCCAGACACTAGTGAACCCAGCCAGGAAATAAAGTAAAATAAACAAAATGACACCGTCGATTGCCGAATATCAAATTCTAGAGTCGACTCGATTCCCCGTCAGCGGGCGTCTCAGTTCTTTTTTTTTTTTTCTTTTCAAATCGTCGACTTTGGTGCGAACTTCGAAGAGCAATATTTTCTCGGGCGCCACACGGCTCATCAGAAATAGATAAGTTGAATGTTTTCTCATCGGAAGCGGTCGGTGTGCGACCACTTGTCGGTCTGTCACCGGTTCGGCTCGTCAACCCCTTTTGCCACCCCGCTCGGGGACCGTGGGCACTCAACTGGCTGGTAGGCTACAGAACGTAGCCGAAAAGGCACAGCCAACAGCGAAGGTTAACGCGAAGTAACGCTCGTGCACGACCCCTCGCCTAGCTATTCCGGCTGCTGGCTCGCGCACGAACAATATTTGCAGAGCTCTTATTCCCGCACTTGCCAACCCCGTAAGCGCCGCTTCAGCCCCCGCTCGCCTCGCTCGTACGCGCCTCCACCGAGTTGCCGCGTTTCTCTTGCCACCCCTCGTGTGCACCAGCAACCACCTACCTACCTACCTACCTACCTAATAATGATTTTACGTTACGCCATGCCGGTCCCCTGGGAATCCGACGGTGCCGCACCCTTATTGCACATGGCCCGCGTGCTCACGACCAACGAGGAATACAAGAGGGGGACGAAAGGGGCTACTGGAAAGAGAGGACTGATTATCATTAGCAGCAGAGTCCCAGAACACCCTCGGTTTACTGCTTGATGCACGTACGCACGCACGCCACCTCGAGGTCATGTCGGTGAGGGATTTCGTTTTACGGATTGAACACGACGGCGGTGTACCGGGGGTGGGAGTGGGGGAGGGATGCTTTAAGATTTTAAGTGAACTAAGAGAAAAGAAAGAAACAAACGTTTATAAGGTCAAATGAAATGTCCAACGTTCTCTTTGTCTTTTTAGATATATCGAAGAGTGAAAGAATCCTAACTACGTTTGGTTGTAAAATTTTATCGATATGTGTCCTGTTACGTGACTTATTGTCAAACATATATGAAACAAATGTATAATACATGTATAATGCAAATCAAACCACAAAGAGTTCAACATTATTTGCAAAGGGAATCCACCTGGGAAGGAATTCGAAGAAATTATTCGATAATTATGAAAGAATTTGATATTCCTCGAGAGAGGAAGAAAAGGGGGAATGGTGGACGACAAAAGAAAATTGCGTCGAGCCAGCGGGCACTCTTTCGGCCTCTCTTGAATTTTTCATCCCTCTGAATAATGAATTAAATGTTCCGTGGCGACCCTCGAGGATGTAGTGCGTGAAGGTGACCAGCGCGTAGACAATGGGTCCCATAGGTTGTTAGAAACCTGCAGGAAGTGACCATCGCTTTGTATCCTCTTTTCGACGAGTGCTCCTTCGGCTGTTTCGCCGAAACGAGGGTGAATGAGAGGGAGGCGAACGACAGTCAGAGCGACAAGGAGGTGGAGAAGGAGGAGCATGGGGGAGGACAAGGTGATAATTTGATAAGACATCGAGAGAGTTGCCATGGAGACGATACAAAACCCTGGCCCCTCTCCGACTTAGAACGCTTCTTCGCCTGTTCCTCCAACTCGCTTCCACCGCTCTCCTGAAGGAGCATCGCTCCATCAGCCGTGAGACACCTAAGTGCCAAGTGTCCCAACACCATCGACCACTCACCTACGATCGCCCAGGAGATGCTCCCTTGCATGGGTTGGTCTTCAACTTTCGACAGGGACGCGACCTGTCGATGGCAAACACGGAAAGGGAACAGGGTAAACGTTTTCTCCGGCACGACGTTAAAAGATCACCGCATGTAAAAATTCTCGATTGGTCTTCAATGACCCTGTCTGACGAAGTCTTTGAACTTTTTATCTTCTAAGAATCAGGAGATAAGAAATTTATATTAAACGAGAAATATGTAAGGAGAGAGTTTGTATAAACGATCCATTGGCAATGTCGTCGAAAGCAGTTTCTTTTTACATTCTATATAAAATATTCAATATTCAAGAAACGCGGATCAAAGGAACAGATACATGGTGAAAATGCTTATGAAATTTTGCACATTTTACATTCGATAAACAGAAGTGTAAGAAGGTACGGTGAAAAAGTTGGAAATTTCTTTAAAAATGCGAGAATGGAACGTTGTTTCTGGAGGATAGATGGATATATCTGTTCGCGTTTCCCACGAAGGATTTTTGTCGGAGGAAAAATTTCATTCGAAGATTGGGCGTCTAGTGTGTCAGGCCAGATCGTGAGAGCAAAGAGAAAGATAGAATGATGGGCACCCCGAAAGACATTACGATTATTACCGAGTGAAGCTCGCAATGAGGGGCTCGCCACCCCTAAAACTGCACTGGCCACATGTGCCTCGATCCGACTGGATCCTCTTGCTTACGACAAGACTCCGTCCAGACGGTTAACTGCATTATTTATCGTACGAAGTTGCTCTGTTAATTGATCCCTGGCATCCCCATTGCGATCGACCGAAACGAGGAATTCCTCGGGCACGCGATTGCAGATATTAAAAGTGAACGAGCACGATTTCGCTGCATGGTTGCATTCAACCATGAATATTTTTGAAATTACATGGAAATTTGTTTACGCTACGAACGTGTTCTTCGATCGATGAAATTTTAATTTGAGAAATTTGCTTTCAGTTCCCGATTTTGTACGAATTATTGCAAAAGACACAAAGATTCAAAGATTTCTTGACCAATGTCGAACAGAGGGAAAACTTCAATTTCATCGATATATTTGAGAACTTGCGGCATTTGTTTCGAACTTGAAGAGTAATTATCACTCACCGGTATGAATGTAGGTGTGCTTCTTCATGTCGCTTTTCTGGTGGAATCTCTTCCCGCAGAATTGGCAGGGATACGGTCTCGTGTCCGAGTGGATTAAAAGATGAGTACTTAAAGTGCTGGAACGCTTGAACGCTTTGCCGCACTGCTTGCATTCGAACACCTTCTCCGCGGAATGCACGGCTCTGTGTTGCGTAAGGCTGATTTCATGGCCGAACGTTTTATTGCACAGCTCGCAGGCAAACGGTCTCTTCCCATTGTGCGATCTCCTTGCATGCACCTATAAGAAAAAAAAAAAACGCGTTGGAACTTTTAAAATGTTCTACGCTATGGATACGCGATGGAAACACCCGTGTGTATATATTTTTGCAAAAATATCAACATTTTCTTAAAGAGAGCGTCCCTTTTCTCTCTCAAGAAATCAATAAACTCGCACGAGGTAATGTTCAAGTAACCTCGAATATCTGGTAATAGCTGCTGCGCATCTTTCCAAAACAATCATGCAAATTTAATTCGTGAAACGTGAGACTCGCGTTTCATCCCCGCGGCATTAAACGATGCATCAAGAAATTGCTACCTCCCAGAAGCTTTTCTCATCCGAGTAAACCTACCTCGAGTCCGTGAGGCGTGCTGAACATCTTGTCGCACTTGACGCAGCTGTAGACGTCGCCGAGCGGATGATGATGGAGCCCGTGCGCGGTGTGGGTCGAGTGCAGGCCAGGATGACCTGGGTGAACACCACGCAGCAGCGGGTGCAAGTGCGGAGGTAACAAATGATGAGGCAGCAGTTGGGGATGCAGGTACGAGAGGGGATGATGAGGATGAGGTGGTAATAGTCCACCTTGGAGATGAAGCGGTGGATAGAGTATCGAGGATCCTGGCGGAGGGGGGTGTGCACCGATCGACGTCGTGTCTCGGTGAGGAGATGCGTTTTGCAAATGGGCCGACGGTGGGTCCGGCCTGAGAAGAGCGGAAACACTGAAAGTGTCGCCGGATTTCTTCGGTGGATTCGAGGTGGGCGATATCGCCACGCTGGTCGGAGAGGGTGTGGTGGACGATCGCGGTGGACTCGACGTGGCATCGCGATCGTCCTCGTCACCGACCTCTTCAACGTCCACGTCGACTTCCTCCTCTTCCACGTCCACATCTACCTCGCCGTCCCGGCGATCCGACGGAGGAGAGTCTGGACAGGGAGAGTGCGATGGAGAGCGACTCCTCGTTGCTGGTGAGCCGACCAGTCGACCCACTCCGAATGACAATCGTTCTGAAACGAAAGTATTGCTCCCTGTTAGATTAAATATATTTGTTCTTATCTCTTTTCTTTTCTTTTCTTTTTGTAGATTGGGGAATGGATTAATTCTCCTTTGAATTACTCTTTAGAAGATAAGACAGGTGAACTTTTATCGTTGATTTATATCGCGCGATGAAGAGAGAATACGAAGAGTACGAAGTCGTATGTTTTGGCTCAAAGAATTGACACGTAAAGACAACTATTAGTAGAAAATAAAATCTTACTGGCAGAATGAACGATGAATGTACTGTAACAGTAACTAATTTTACATGGTAGATGAGAAGTAAAATTCAGCTGCTCCAGGCAAAGGACCAAGACAGAATTAAATTTGAGTCACGTATTGGGTCCTTTTTCCCTCGCTAAACCTACAAGCAGCAGAGGATTAACGAGGCATCAGGGGAAAAAAGAACAAAGAAATCGGAGTCTCAATTTATCTACTGAATTCTATCTTCGATCGGACCTCGATATCGGATTATAAAATTCCAGCAAAGCAATCGCAAGTAAAAATCCTCCTAAAAAAGAAAATCAATTGACCGACAAATATGCCTGCACTCAGGTATACGATATGATCTCACACTTCAGATAAATTATCGCGACGTGTATGAATATTTAAATCAGTACAGTAATCGATGGAACGATAGATCGAGGCGATAATCGACGGAGTGTATCGACGGATTCGACGAGTCGAAATCGCACTCAATCGAGTCATCGTTACGACGGCTTAACGCCGGATACGCGTCTGGTATTTCTAATAATCGAGAACGATCTCCTCGGGTCGTGATTTACGACGTCCATCGGTCAGAGAAGATCCGACTACCGTCTCTTCTGTTCCGCGAGGAACAGGGGGGCGAGAGAAGCGGTCGTATTGCGTTTCCACCCTTCCAACGGGGAACAATATCAATCTGACTGACGTAGATGATGCACGGTGTACACCCAGTATATTATATTTATAATCCGTGCGCGTGACACGCGGTCACGTGCCTGGCTACATAATCCACCGGTGTCGGTTAATCGCATTTAAAGCTCTCCGCCATCCCCGTTCTGCAAGGGCCGATTATTATCGTGTCTCCTGATGGCGTTGCAATCGAATCAAAATACGTCAGGAGTCTCGGTAGAGTAGCCTAATGTAATGAGAAGAGCGGCTGCGAGTCTGACGAGAAAAAAAAAAAAAGAAAAAAGAAAAAAGGAACGAAAGAATCGCGCGATCCTACGGGAAATGTTCGCATAGGGGATGATATTGTTCGATTGCGTGGAGATCGAAGAAAAATACGATTAACAGATTTCTCGTGAATTTTCGCGAGTTTTAGCGTGACTTTTAACACTGAGTCGTTGGAAATAAACGCAATCTGTTAGATTCAAAAGTATGAGTCATTCCTTCGTATGAAAAGACGAAAATGCGCTTGATTATTCTTGGATATTTCGCTTGTTCATCATGTTAGATAAGAGCCAGATAAATGAATCGATCGTGGATTACCTAATGCTCTGTTTTATCAATAGCAGCACTTGCAATTCCCGCAAATAGAAGATTAAACTATTATTAAATTCCCTGCTTGGAATAACAATTGAATGAGTGCAATTGAATCGAGGTGAGTTCAAAACGATTACAAGAACAGCACATTTTAGTTTCGTAAATTTATAATTCCTTTTTTTATTTGAAGTCGGTCCACAGCTGAAAATAAAAAAAAAAGAAACAGAAGTAAGCAAAATGAACTGCGACACAAGTCGAAAGGAAAAAGTTAGACTTTTAAAATATAATTTATCTCAAACTTGCCTCAGACAAAACTGAGGTGAATTTAATTGTTTCGACGCTATTTGAAAACGCCCGTTTGAATTCCCTCATCAAGTATTCCGGTTCCGCATCGGACGCGGAATTAATTCGAGCACGAAGCTAAATAAACGAAACCTTTATGAGCCAAGAACATAAGCCAGTCTGTAAAATCTCTCGTAAAACCTAACTATCCGAACGGGATACGGCGAAGGAAGGAGAAGGAGAAGAAGAAGAAGAAGAAGAAGAAGAAGAAGAAGAAAGAAAGAAAGAAAGAAAGAAAGAAAGAAAGGAAGAGTAGAACGGAACCGAGATGAGTGGAAGAAGGCGAGAGTGGCAGTAATCGAGGCAAAGCAAAAGGTAAAAGAGGCCAGTGTGGGGCGAAAAGCGAAAAGAAAAAGATAGAGGAAGTCCGGACAGATGGCGAGACTACGGAGCGAGATAGGAAGAACTGCTTACGCAAATGCCACGTCTGGCCCTGTTGGAATGCGGTAAAAACCGACGGTGCAAACCGGGCGAGAAAAACCGTCACCCATCCGTGGCAACCGTCCGGCAGATGGGTTACTTTTGGTCCGGGTTCGGCAGTGCTTGCATACGCTTGCACGATCCTACGGCGCGCATATACACGCGAACGTGCACCACACATCTGCAGCAGTTCATGGAGGATTCGCTTCACGTTTTCGCCAGCAACGTTTCTATTCAAGAGCGCGACGCGCGCGCCCCGGCGAAAGGAAAGAAAAAAATTCCCGAAACGCGTCCACCGGAATTATTCTTCCACGAGAGAGAGAGAGAAACTCCGATCGAAATTTTATAAACTCCGCCGGGATAGAAAAATGAGGAAACTGGCGAGCAGGTGTTGCTGAAATTTTGATTACTCGTTGTTTGGTCGCAAACGGATGAAACGGGAGCGTCGATGGGTAATTTTTAACATTGGCAATTTTTCTTTCTCAATGCATATAATTTTCTTTTTTCCCATTTGATTTCTGTCCAATCTTCTTTTAACAAAACGCTCGTTACAAAATGGATGAAATATATTTGCGGATCTTGAAAAGAATTTAGTAAAATTTTGTAGATGTTTATCGAAGAGTTTGTAAAGCGAATTTTTCTTCCAATTACAGGGAACACGGATGTCAGTCGAAGAATTTGACATGTATCGTTTCTCTAGAGATCCTCGACTATTTTAAAACAATTGGAATTTTAATGATGATCACTACGAGTCATACTCCGAATTCTTTTATGAATAATATTCTTGTCCCACGATAAAAATTATCTCAAAGCGATCGGAGTTTCGACGCGAATCGTGCGAATCGTGATTGCTGCGAAATGCGAGTTGCGCGAGTTTTGCTGCGGTGGAATCCAATCGTTTGGACTTGGTCGCGATTTGCCTGGAAATTGCAAGTAGCAAGATAATCTACGACGATGCAACAATGGTTCCGCAAGTAGCACGAAAGAAGGAGGCTCGTGACAAGGGATGACAATGATGGCGATGCCGAAGATGCTTGTAGACGTGGATTAATAAAGGAAGGCCAAGCCGGGGGAACAATTAGATCGAGTTAACGGCCAACTTTAATCTTCTGTCGTCCGTCAGTCGTTTACTGCGTAGCGATCTGCCGCTATTAAAGCCGTTACACACTTTACCGTTTTCAAACCCCTTCCCCCGTCCTGCCTGCCCGACGAATCGAAAGGAACTACGACTTTTGATGGCAGACCGCCGTCAATGGGCCCCAAGTGACAGGAAGATGTGGGTTTTCAAAAACGGATCTTTCATCCTCCGTGTCACTACCTATTCGAATCTATTATCAGGCTGGTAGCAAGATTCCTGCATGAAAAATGTCTTGGATGAAGTAGAGAAGAAGGAGAAAAAGAGAGAGAGAGAGATGTATCGCGAGGGTACCTGGACATCGATTAAAATCTCTGACTACCAGATGAAAGACGCGAATGAAGAATGATTCAGATTGTAAGAAATAAATCACCGAAGCTGCTCGACGGCCGTGTTAACGATGCATCATGCTCGACCACCGGATGATTTTCAACATGGTGCTCTGATCTTGGCGATCGATCACACCTGTCTCCGTTTGAGCAATGAAATTCTTGTAATTAAAGACGCGTTCATCCACGGATGAACGTCTGACTCTGACCGCCTTATCTACTTCGAGCGTCGATCAAAATACAATACGAGCATTACCACCGTGAATGTTCGAAATATACTAAGTAACATTTCATCCTCACTTTGTAAATCTTCCCCTTCAATTTCTTTTTCCTTTTTTCCTTTTTTTTGTTCTTCTCAAACATCACAGGGACACTCTCTCATCCTCAGAGAAACAGAACGGACTCGCAGACGATTTCTCGATTTTGAAATGTAAAGAGCAAACTGAATGGTTCGAGGAATCTCTTCGGTTTCAAGGAGGCAGAGAGAACTGGTAGCTGAACGACTCGGACGACTTGTTTCGAAGATTATCTAGGTGGACGCAACGTAATGAATGGCCACGTGCACCAAGGAGTCGGAAGAGAGGAGACAAGAGCTATATCCACGAGCGTTTAACATGACAAGATGTTACTAATTCAGGGTAGGTAGAACTGAGACGCCGACCGGCGTACGAGTACAAAGGGGCCGACGGTCCGAATCCCTGTACTGCGCCTCTAATCTGCTCCAATTGGGACGGCAGGAGTTAGAAGGGCCGATGTCCCTCCGCGGTATGACGCGTGCTACCATTTATCCCAATCATCGGACGACCGGTCGTTCTTAACGATCGACAAATAAAAACTACTCGTCATCCGGGCTGGACGGGAGGAAGCTGGACGGGGCAACAGGAGGCCGCCCATCTACACCTTCTTCGGCGCAGCTCGAAGCTCTTTGACGCATTAAAACGTCGTTAGATCGAGCGAATTTTTCATTTCCTGACCCAGTGATGCACACGCCCACTCTTTTCTTCTACGAATATTTCTACATGAAACTACATTTCTACCGTACAACGCGGTCGTTCGTCCAAGGTACGTTTTTTTGTCACATCGCGCTACTATAGAATATGAATTTATGAATTTACACCACCTCGCGAGGCGACGAATCCTCGCTGTTTCTTCAGACTATTTTAGAATATTTCTAAAGCGTCTCTGTTTCTACGTGCACGGAGAAATAAAATGAAATAAGTGTTCTCCACCTGGTTTGAAAAAAGTTTCTCGATAAAACGATAATCTCTTGCGTCGTTCTACAATTAATTCGAAAACAGATCAAGACGCATTTTTGTTCAATCCGAAAACCAATGACTAAGTCGTACTACGTCACTCGCATCGTGACACGAATTGCGAAATCAAGAAGCTTCGAAATATCTTATCTCTTATCTGATACAACAGCTATAAGCGCTAATTATCCGAAAATTGGCCAGGTAGCGTTCACACGTAGCTCTTTAATCGCCGGTTTAAATTCAATTAACAAAGTTCCAATTGCCCTCGCAATCGAATGAGATTGCACGTATTACCTGAATGACTTTTCGGCAAGGCGGGTAGGTTCGTGACCTCCGTAGCGTTCTCGAAGGGAGCCCACAGTCTGGGGAACATTAAACGAACGTTGCATCCTCCTGAAAGCAGAAAGAGAACCGGCCGTGAAATACAACGAGCACCCAGGTGAATAAAACGGGTGAAGTTCGGCTCAATGTTACGTGAAATCCTCGCGGAAATATGTAAAAACGCGGTGGAGGAGGAGGAGGAGGAGAAGGAGGAGAGAAGAACAGAAAAGAGAGGACGAAACCATATTTTCGAATCGTTCATGCGTCATTATCCGCGTCGCCGGAGCAGCCGCTAACGGCGAACCGACGTCTTCACCACTGACAAATTTCGTATTCCCTGCCCGTACGAAAGATCAACCCCTCTAGAAGAGCGTCTTTATTAGAAAGGAGGGAGACCCTTCTCTATTTATCAACCTTGCCCCGGCCATTATTCGCTCTCTTTTCTCCGTGGCTGCATTCCTATCCGCGAACGTCCGCCATTCGTTTTCCTCCTCCCCCCTCCCCTCCTCGGCCTCTTTGATCGACACCGGTAGCGCGCTGGAATTCGAACTTTGCTCCGTTCACTGCAATCTCGCGTTATCGACTGCACATATATCCGTATACCCGGGATCATCGAATCAGAGTAACGCGACGATCTGAAATTCACCATTCGCCTGCTTCGTGTCCGTAAGCGAACGGTTCGATCGAAAAAAAAAAGTGTACAATTAGCTCGGAGATAATCGGTGGAAACTCGGTCGAGAGACGCGCGATTAGTTGCCAATCGGGCAATCAGCCAGCTTATCGAAATCCGGATTCCCGTTTCTTGGAAACGGGCGGGCTTCCTCCTTCGCTGAAGGAGAACGGTCTGAGATCCGACGTGTCGTCGACAATATTGCACGCACCGTATCGAGAAAGAGAAATAAAAAAGAAACGAAAAGAAAAGAAAAAAAAAAGAAAAGAAGAAAAAACAGCAAGAAAGAAGAAATGAAATCGGTAATCCGGGCAATATAGTACCGGCCGGGATAATCTCAGATAGCGGCGAGAGATTAGCGCGCCACGCCGCAAAGGCTATCTCATTCTCGCAGGATTATCAGAAATAAATCATATTTTCCTATAAAGCGAGCGCGCCACGCACAGCCGAGATAAGATGACCAGGCCGGTTAGAGGTGTACAAACCAACATCGATACTGAGTGTGTACACACGGCGCAGGTAACGCGTGTTTGTGTGCGCGAGGCATCGAGCGATATCGCTGCTGCGTTTGCTTGCTCGCGCGACGCTTATCCTGCGTGGTGCCTCTTTCGCGCGCTATCGTGTTCGCCTGTAAATCTATAAACGGTAAATCCTAGCAGCGTGATTTCCGAAGGAAAAGCAATCGCGTGGCCACGACTTGCGAATACCCACCTGCGCACGATGCTCGCGCTTACGGAACCACCAGCTTAGGGCCACGGGGATCGATTTTTTGTTTGAACAAGCTGCAATCGATACCTCCAAGACTCTTAGATCTCCTGTTTCTAAAAAAACACGCCACTCGTCCGTCCACTCGGCAAATCTTACGGCATCTATATCTCAGTTCTCAGTCTTTCATTTCTTTCAATGAAAATAGACCGGCGAGACCTTGTTGTTTTAATGCTCTTTATTATTACACAATCGACACATCTTGGCAAATTACGACTACCCTTGAATGATCTACTTTGTTTTCAATTTCTAATGAAAGAAACATGCGTGTAATAGTACAACTATACTCTCTGTTTCGATTTGTTCAAAAGCGATTTTATCTTGATTCTCAAAAAAAAAAAAAAAAAATGATTTGCTTGTTCCAAGAATTATTTCATCTAATTTCACAACGGTTTACTTGATCTAGGAATTAGATTTGCCAGATATCAAAGACATTCGTACAGAAGAGAATAGCTACAAACGAATGCCGCCGTAGAGCTAACCGCATTTATCTAAATCTGCATTTGATTGATTTTCCACCTGCAATTAACTACTGCTTATCTACGATACGATTAAGCTACTTGCAACCCCCCACCCCTCCCCCTTACCTGTAATAGTAATTCACCTTATCGTAACTCACCCCAATACTCAGATTCCAAATGAAACTTCGTCCGACCAAGGCAAGTCCAATTTAATTAACAAAGACAATAGACAAATGAATCGAAGTGTCCCAACCTTCGTCAGCATTAACCCACCCTTTCGATCCTCCAAACGAGACAACAATGCATCCCACCCTTAAGGAGAGGAAACCCTCTCCTGCCCATCACCTAGCAATTATCGCATAAACCGTTTAAGCCGATGTTCCTACACGCTAGCAGCTTGATATTATTGCGTTAGCTGTTTGCCCGATTAGCGGCATTAGTATAGGTAGTCGTCTAATGCCCGTTCATCCCCTCTCACCTGTTGAACCGTCGTTCTTGTACGCGCCCTTTACGCACCTGCACGCACCTACGCATGCATCCATCCACTCGACTCCACGTAGTGGAAAACAAGCGTTCGCACACACACAAGCGATCGATGGTGGAGCGTGTACGCGTGTACATGTGTTTCGTCGCCAACACAGAACCAATCGCAGGGACTCGGTGTGCCGATCGGTGCACGCATCGGCCAGAAATGCGTGCACGCACACGCGCGGACAGTCAGCTCAGGTACCGGCGCGGATTCAAGGGCGTGAACGGCGCGGTGCAGGGATAATGGGCAGGTAATAGATAGCATGATGACAGGCGACAACAGGGGATGAATGTCAGGGGTTGACACGCGAATCCGCGAACGCAGAAACGATCGGGGGAGCGATTACGTTTCACGCGGTACAGCGTGAAAATGCAATTTCACGTTCTTCTGCCTTTGATCTTTCTTCTTTCTCTTTTGAGAGTACTGTTTTATAACGCGGCAGTAATTGACTGTCTTGACCCACGATTTGGGATCGATCTCGACAGATATTTTTGTGGATAGAGAACAAGCTTCAAGTGGCCGAACGTCTGTTTCTGCGTTTAATTTTAATTTTTAACATCCACCGAAATGGGAAAGTCTCTTTTTCGGTATATAGAAGAGCAGATTTTTGTCTCTTTGAATATCTTATCGATCTCAGCGGATGGAGGGCATATCTGACTCGACTGAAATAAACACAATTTCCCGTTCTACGTTTAATTATAATTTTAAACTTTTACCGAGTAAAAAATCTTTCTTTTCCTTTTTTCCTTTTCTTTAATTTTGTTCTTTGGTATACGGGGTGTTTTAATACAGATTTTAGTTACTGAATTTCGACGATTGATTCCAGTGGATCGAATGTAAATTCACGTGCCTGCAATCGACGATAATTGCACATTTCGTAAGCGTTCATTGGGGATGACAGATAATGGGAGTATCGAAGCTCATGTGTCATTAGATATTGTGTCATTAGATTAGAAACAGAAATTCCAATTTGACGGGGTTGAACGATGACGTAACTGCGATTTGAGACCGCACGATAATTCTAATTCGGTTTGATGTCCATTGAAAACAATGTCCAATCTACATCGAGAATCATTATATCCGCGCATCAACTTACTGCCTTGCAATTTCTCAGATCGACGAAATCGATTTTAGCAGGTAATTTTCTTGCTTCTCTCTGTCGATCTGTCGCTAATTCAAGATTGGAAAGGGCGAATCGATAAAATTGCAGCGTCGATTGCGAAAGAACCTCTTACCGTCAGCTTCCACAGGGACCTGCGGGTTCTCCTGAAGATTCTCGTTGTTGTTCGTCTCCGGTGACAACGCTTGCTGATGCACCAACGATGACGCCGACTGTTTCGGCTTGACAACACGAAAAGCGGACGCCTCCGCGACACCCCTGCGTGAAAAGTCCAGAGGACCCACCCCTACAGGCGAGTGTTGCTGCTGCACTTCCATCATCGTGCTCCGAATGTTCGATCACTATTTCCTTTACAACAATCCTCTCTTCACTGCACACGACATTCGCCCCTCGAGGAGCGGGGTTGCACCACCACCCGGGGCCTCAGCGAACCATGCACCCTTATTTATTACGGGAACGAACAATAATGCACGCTGCTCCGTGTAAGGCTGGCCGAATAAACCTTCTCACCGACACTGTTCCTCTTCAACGATCTCCGGAAATCATCCCTTTCCATGAAGGCTCGAGCTCTCGGCAACCACCTGGGGAAGAAAGCCTTTTCGCCCTGTCACTCCAACGTCGTCGACTCTTCGATCGAACTGGTACAAATGACGTTCGACGATCGTCGAAGACGATTGCTTGCTCGATGATGTTGGTCGGACAACAACGATCAACACGTATCAAATGGAACGATCTTCCGGCTGTCGAGGACACTGATTTCCGTGCGGCCCATCGGCCGGACAGGTCAGGAACGGCCGAGCACCAGCACCCGGGGATGTGAGAGACGTTATAGCGGGTGCCTCGACGCCGACTGCTGTTAACGGGTCTGATAGCGGAGGAACTCCCATGCGATGACGGACGAAAGTCGCGAGTCAGACTGCGAGAAAGAGAGGGGAGAAAACGCACACGAGCTTGGATCATCCACTGACGATACATCCAAGAGAGACGGAGAGACAGTACGAGCTGGAACACCCACACAGATGTTGGATGCACGCCGGGATTTTCGATGGAGACTCCGCCTCCGAGGCACGCCTTCTTCTTCCCTACTCCACCCCTACGAAACCACTCACCATGGCCCTGATCACGCACACCGACGCACGTCTTTGGATACCACGAGCAAATACACACAGGCGAAACGACGACGATTCCCCAGAGCCGATGCCACCGCACACGCTACCCAACATCACCAACACACGTCGTTTCCTCCGACTCTGTGTACGTGTGTGTACGTGTGTGTGCGTGTGTGTATGGGGCTCACGTAGGAGCACCACACCGGTGGATATGTTTATTCGTTTCCCAGACGATCGTGTGGGTGATGCTGCGCCGCGTGAATACACGTCCTGATGGACCAGCACCTGGTGTTGTGTGAGTTTTAGGGAGCCAGTGGCAAATGGACACGAGACAAGGTGTGCAGCGCTCTGCTCTCACCTCCGGTTGCAGCATTATGTGCAACCACTCGGCCACCCTGATTCTACTCTTGACTCCACTGATTGATATTTGTGCGCGTTGCTCCTACATACCCGGAAGTAAACGCGCCGTTCCGTTTCCTCGACGATTTCTGCATGCCGCGTGGTAGACGCATTTGCTGAATTCTGACCAGGCTTGCACACGCCAAGGACGACGAGGTAATGGCAGATGGTTGTTTCGAGTAGATCTACTACTCCGATTCGTCGATTGTATCTTTTGGAGTATTTTTCTTTTTTCTTTTCACCCAGATAAACTCGTAAAATCGTTTCTTGGTCTTTGATTTTCACAGGTATTCAGTTCCTCGCAGCGATCACGAGAACAAAGTGTTACGAAACGTCGCGTCGTTACATAGCATCAATCACACTGCATTAAATTTTTAGCTTTCTTTGACTCGATAAAAGCGCATGAAAACACATTAAGAACCAGATTACCCGATAACTCGAGGATTTGGAGCATTTGATTTTCCTTGGAAGTGGATCGCTGCTCGTATTCGTCTGTCACGTTATTTTTCTTTTCGTCTGATCAATATCTTTCTACGTTGTTCGAACACGTTGCCAAATCATTTATTTCTACGACACATTTTTATCGAAATTTCGCCAAGTTATGTACTATTCCGTACTGGGATCTATAACCACCTCGAAGTCGCATCGAACGACAACACACACATCCGTCCGAGACGATCCATTATAGCTTAAGTGATTACGACGTACATCTTTTATTGCACTCTGTTCACGGAACAGATTATCTGCGGAAGAATTTTCCACGCACAATTTACTTTCCTCCTATAATTCGCGTATATCTCGTGCCGAGTTCTCACAAAAATTTCAACAATGAATATTTCAGAAATTCGCAATTTTCCCACTTTTTCGATCTTTGATTGTTTGATAAACTCGACGAACAATAGAGTTGATGTTATAGATAGTACCTTATATTGTTTGCGATATCTAACACAAGATTGAAAAATAGAAATTCCTTTGAAGATTACTAGCAATATTTCTTACGAAACACACATTGCGCTTAAATTTCCTCTGTGTCTGAATCATCTTCGTAAAACTTGTTCAACGTACCATTTTTTCACGAGAGTGCAGAAATTTTCGAGAAACGGGGTAATAAGCTGCTCGATCGCAAAGGATAATGGAGCAAGATCGTCGACGAAATAAATAAATCTCGTGCGAAAACTCGCTGCGCAATCAAACACAAATTACAAACCTTTCGCATAGATGTTCCAAGTTCAACAATTATGCATTCAATGAATCATTGATGCGACATCAGAAAATAACCATGGCACTGCTGAAACGTAGCAACATTTTTTTCAACTATTTAAGCTGAACCATAGCGAAAGATACGCACCGTACGACAAAAAGAAGTATCGTCAGGGGCGTAGCTAGACACCGGGACGAGATGTTGAGCGTCGAAAGTGTGCGACAAATCGCATCAATCATACTCACTCACAATCAGTCGCATCTCGTCGCGGGTGCGTCCTTCCCCAAAGTATCAGAAAAGGTGGTTCCCAAGCTCGTTCTATCTTCTCGGGGAAAATTGCTTACTCTCTTACCGGGAAAATAGGAAAACTCTAGACCGAGGAGGGCCGATGCTCCAATTTGGGAGCAGAGTGGAACAAGCGAGGAAAAGAAATTACGGGAGACTGTTTAGGCGACTAAAACATAGAAGACGTATCGAAGAAATCCCGAGAAACTACATCAACTTGAAGAAACTGGATTATTCGCTCGTCGTTGCTCGAAAATTCGTAGATATCGGCATCGTATTAAACCGTCGATCGGTTTTTCAAGATACTTTATCGGTTTTCTTATTCATCGGTACGCCTCGCACGCAGCTCCCATCCGAACCTGCCTACACGGTTGTTTGTACAAGTATATACCGGACGTGATTTACAGGCTGTAAGATAACTTAATCCGTCAGCACACAAATGGACGGTGAGACGAGCGTCGAGCATGCCCGAACACACACCGTCACGTTGCTCGTCGTCGTGAATCGCGTTCGACGTATTGTCTCTGGACGTGCAGCCTTGAATCCATCAATCTGATTCGCAGTGCTACTTGTAAACTCGCTCGATGCGAATCGTGCATGCAAAATCAATTCGCAAGCGAGGCGAAAGTTGCTCGCGTCGAAAACGCGCTCGAGCCTCTTGCACAGAGCCTCTGTTATCAGTTCTTCGCGTGCGCTTTTTTATTAGATATACGTTTTGATTTCCGTCGACGCAATACTCGCTGCAAATGAAAAATTTTCGAATTGATATTTCGAGCAATAGTTTTCATTGGACGTTGAGGTAATTAAATTATACTGCGGATGGCGCATGGTTCCCCCACTGGTACGTCGAAACGTAATAAATAAATAGTCCAGAGGAAAGAGATGGCGTGAGATTGAATCCTGATGACGGGAAATCTCTGAAATTCCAAACAAAGAAATTTCATCGTCGTTTTCTTTGCAGGTCGAAAGCGCGAGCTGCGAGGAATTACCTCTCAAACGGCAAATCTAGCGTGTGTATACCTTGACAAAGTAGTTCAATGCGCCGGATACGAGGCTGGACGAGTGGCTGGCGCCACGAATTTAACACTTGATTGTCCCCCGTCGAACAATTGTTTCGCCGGTATTATAGCAGGCTCGCGCTTCTGTCTCTCCTTCCCGAGAGGCAGACGAGAGGACGTGCACACGACGAGGGATGAGTCACTCCTCAATCGAGGAGAAAACGGTATTAGCGATTGTCTTTACCAATTGAGGGATGTGGGTGATGGTTATCGCCGCGCTGCGCCGCGTCCAGAAAACGACACGTGAAACGATACGTGTACGTGCACATGGCGTTGAACGACATATATTTAATCGAGATGATATTACCCGTTCGTATAAAATAACCACACGCTGGTTACATGTGGGCAGACGATCGAAGGATTACGTATGGGAAGGGAAGAAAAAAAGAAAGAGAGCAAGAAAGAGGGAAAACACGAGGCAGATGGACCCCTGCGGGTAGGCGAACGATCGTTTTACAGTAAGCGCTCGCTATCTGGAAACAGATACCGACGTAATTGGAAATAATTGGCCTAATTGGAACCGATTAATCCGGATCTTGACGAATCTCGCGCCGGTGGATCGGGCCGATCGGTGATTTCCACTCGATATATTTTCCAACCGTTTCAAAACAATCTGATCCCTTTCGATAAAGAGTAAGACTTTGTTTGTTGAACAGCGGCTGCATGCATCGGAACGAACGAAATCTTCGTGCGCGACGAACAATGACGCGAGAGTCGCAACGTCTGGACGATTAAACGCTCGGAAGATTACCGGGGAGGAGGAGGGGAGACAGGTGAAACGATTTCGATTAATTAGCGCGTTGAAATCGAAATTGCATAAGGCGAACGTGATCGCAAGTGCGCCGGTGTGCTCGATACTTCGTCGAATCGTCGCCTTGTTATCTAATCTCGCGGCACGAAATGGGTTGGCGATTTAAATCCGTCAAGATCGATGGATCCTCTCGATGTTCTCGTAGCCCGAGCAGTGCACACGGGCGATCAATTAAACGCTCGAGTCATTGATCACGGCAAGGCCGTTGTTCTCTTCTTCCAGACGAAAACAGTCTGACCTTTCAGCGCAGAGCTTTTGGTCGGGAAGCTCTTGTGGGAAGGTCTTTCTCCGAAAGACTATAATGCTCGCGAAACAAAGCTTCTGCCGTGTCATCGTCACGAGCATACATCATTTAGTGAAAAATCATTATCTTCTCGCTGGGTTACTGGGTGACGCAAAACAATTGCTTATTACCGCCTAATCGCGGATTTGTTCGTCGGTAAGAAAATACTCCAGCTTTAGCTGGGGACTACGTATATCGAACGATTCCGTCGAGTGTCGCTGTTCATTTTACTCTCTCTGTCTCTCTTTTGTTTGAGTTCATTTCACTTGAAATTGCCCTGATTAGATGTTTGCTACTTCACTTTTCTTTCTGTTCGTTGATTAACTGCAGTGATTGAATATCTCGTTGCGTCGTTATCTGCTGACGTGTTACGAGAGTCGCAGCGGAAAGAATGATTTTACTGTAACTGTAATTTTTGCAACACTGTTCACTGTCCAACGCCAACGTTTAGAGCAGATAACCATTCTGATTGATGAGTTGAAAAGTTAATATCAGGATGACAGGATACAATATCTTTTGAAGTGTATATACTGTACACTACCTTTTCCATGTAAAAGTAAATAAATCAGACGTGCATCCGTGTTAATAAATTCCAGCGAGATTAATGCTGGGAAATATCTCAATCTGGATCCTCTCTCTGCACCGAGACGAAATCATAGATCACACCAGAGGGAGATGAACGTTACGGGGTATCGAAGCGCCCTTTTGAATAGTTATCATTGAGAACGTCAGTCAGGTCAACCCTGTCTCTGTCTCCCTTCGTCCTTCACTGGCTCTCCTTTCCTCACAGCCTGGCGTGAAACTGCTAATGAATATCAGCCCTAAATATCAGTCCGCGGGGATCCGCCACGAGGGTGTATTCGCCGGTGCATATGTCTGTATATTACATGGGATTACACAGCTCGTCGAAATTTACCGTGAACGTCCCCGTGAACGTGTGTACGGGGCCCCGACCCTGGTCACGCTCGTTTGTCCCGCGTTAACAGGGACCCTTCTCTTTTTCACCCGCGTCCACGGTCACTGTTATTCTCCGTCTTTCACGGTGGATATTGTGCGCCATGTCGTGCCATATGCCAACTCCCATCATACGTGAGTCAAGGCGCGCCTTCGGAAACAGCCCTCTTCTATGAAAATCTAATCGACCCACGACTTTATGGCTTGGTGCTTCCCATTGCCGTGTGATGACTCGGCGCGAAGCAACACGTTGGATTTTAATTGTTTTTCAATTGAGCTGGCGACACGCTTGACCGTTCCTTTGCAAGTGAATATGAAAATTATTTCAACTTTTCTAATATATCGGTGATTTAAGAATCTTTGGAAGCTTTGCGAAGCCGCATAATTATTCGACGCGAAGCAACACGTTGGATTTTAATTGTTTTTCAATTGAGCTGGCGACACGACTCAGAGATCTGAGCTTAAAGTTTCTTTACTTTACGAAGTGAATATAAAAATAATTTCAACCCTTCTGGTATGGGTAACTTAGGAATCTTCTGAAGCTTTACGAAGCATAATGAATCGACGCGAAGCAACACGTTGGATTTTAATTGTTTTTAAATTAAGCTGGCGACTCGAAGAACTTGAAGAAAGGAAGAACGCTTGAACGTTTCTTTACTCTACGAAGCGAATATAAAAATAATTTTAACTTAATTCAGGAATCTTCTCATCATTAACTCATACATGCCTTTCTTTGTACGATCTTTCTTTTACTGATAACAATTCATATTCAATCGTCTGAGTGCGTCTCACGAACGATAAAGGATTAACGTTCGTTGCTTGTGTTCGAATGTGTTCGAATGTGTTCGCCCATCGTTATCAAAGTCTTGCCGAAATGTCCGACAGGAGACAACGGTCGACAATTGGCAAAAGGGGCGTCGTTCGTTTCTAAACTTCGGTGGATTACGTCAGTGGCTCAATGAGGCAGACGAGAGAGGCATATCCGGTTGGCTTAGATTGACTTGGCGCCAAGCGCTGCGCGTACGACTGCCGGAATTAAATGATTATTGGGTTATACGCGACAGAGTCGGAACGACTTACCAACCGTACGAGGAGATCGACTCGTCAGCGAAACAGGCGAGAGAAAGAGAGTCTCGAAAGAGAGAGAGAAAGAGAGAGAAAGAGAGAGAGGGAAAGATCGAAGAAGAGAGTATCGCTTACGACGTTGTTCGACGGGTTGTTAGTCTGGCTCGGCAGGAGGAAAGCCAAAGTGAAAAAAAAACCCGCATGAGTCGCTTTGTCACCTAAAGACCCACTTTGACTGTTGATACACTCGCTCGGCGTGGAGCAATGCCCATACAAACCAATTGAACGCCAGCCGCCCCCCGGCCGAGGCAGAAATTAGGAAACCGGGCGAAACGATTAATTTTTATAAGCGTGCACGTCGCTGTTCTCTATGTTCGTGGAAAACTCGTTGCCCCGGAAAAGCTAATAATCGGCGAGAAAGTAAACGAGCTGAATTCATCAGGGAGCGAGGAAGAGGAGGAGGGGGGAGGATTCACTGACGCATTTAATTGGAAATAATTTTCCAGGCGATGTCAGCTTCCCTCCGGATTCGCTTCGCGAAGCTTTTCGGAGTCATCGTAATCGTTCGCTCTCTTTTCTCTCAAATTTCAATAAATCAGTCCCAGTCAGTTTAGAAACAGAGAAAATTCTCGGAGAACGAAATTTTCGTTGCGCTATTTACCATACGGAATTGCGTGGAGTGGAGTCTTGAAAGAAACGAAAAATCATTGGAAAATAATTACGTCACGTTTCGAATTACGCGGGGTGGAAAATTGAAATGTTGTGAACTGCAAGAGGAGTAAGAAATTAAATCTTGCAATAAGTCGTTTGAACGGTAGAGATCCTAACGGATCCTAGAACCTAAGTAGAAAAGACGAGGATAATTCGCTGTCGAATCGTCTGAGTTAACGTGAAATGCCCACGGCTGTTCTATACACAGCATGTCTACGTGTCTCCAAGTATGTATTACGGTGCATCCGTGTACACGCATACACGTGGCAGAGAGAACCAGATCAAACGCAGTTTTACCAAACGACTATGCCTCCCTGCCTCATCTGAATTGATAATATCGATGTCAGCATATCAAAGACTACCCCTACGCCGGATCCTCTATCCCTGACGCACGTCTTCGCCTATACGAGGACTCACTCAGAGAGAAAGAGAGAGAGAGAGAGAGGGAAGCTCTGTTCTTCGTATTTAAAGTGAAAGACAACGGCGAAGAGCGGTAGAGGATTCGCTAGATTCAAATAAGATCATCGTCGTGAGGTAACGCGAACTTGTGGGAACGTAGACAGCCCGTTTGCCCGCGGGATACACACAGCCGAAAATTTCCTTTCGAACGATTTCAACCGCGAGAGCTCGCCGAGCGCTGGCAGCTTGAATCGCAGAATCTTCCCAGAAAAATATTCCTCTGTTTTGGAGAGAAGATTAATGAAGTATGTAATAATGCTTCAAATAAAAAATTTACATAGGAATTTGTGCAAAGATATTGTGAATGACTATATATAAAATCGTGCATCTGTCTCAACGAGGAGATCATCAATTTTCACATCTATAGTAGAAAACATAAATAAATTACAAATTTATCACAGTTTTAAGGGATGAACCATCCTCGTTAAAAGCAAAACATTCGTCAAGCGAAATGTTCTAGAAGGTGAAATTTAAAAACGTAGAAGCGAAATTATTTGAAAATATCCGTGACTATGTTCCGCGCTGGCGATGCTCTGGCCTAACTTCGAGGCAGCACAGCTCGTGGTATGATTTACCGTAATCGCGATGAAAAATTCACAAGATTTCAATGCGTCTGCAAGCGGCACTACTCAATGGCTGTAAGAGGGCTGTTGTTTATCCAAGTTTCCCGCGTCGGAGCCGGAAGAATCGGACGTTACAATCTCTGCCACCTAGCTGGCAGAACGCTTCCACTAAAATAACGTTATATTATCCGGCGACGGTGCCACCTGAGCCGCTAAAAGCTCAGGTCCCGACGCGGCCATAACGCAACCTGGAGATTCGAGATTTACTCCGTGCGTAAAATTGCAACTGGACCAAGTGCTTCGACCAAGATTTCGTCCATTGATATTTCTCCCACTTGGTATTTTACAGAACACGAACGGTAGATCGTCGAAACGCCAAAGAACTGTTTGTCAATTTTGCCATTTACAACATTTCTCACTTGATTTATCAGTATTTGTCAACTGAAATATATTCTTTGCCACGTTCTCAGCTACATTGCGCTATACTCTCGAAAAGAATTTTTTCCCTTCCTGTACGTCCTCCACAATTTTATAACAATTGCAAGAGAATATGAACAAAGTTCCATTGCGCGAGTAGCTGAAACTAACAGCCACCGCATGAATTGAACTTACCGAGTGCAAGATGCACTCGAGTCACCCGCGACGACACAACAACAAGAATTCAATTTCTCGAAGCGATGGTCGACGTTCGACAGCCGCGAAAATGGCGACGGTTAGAACGGTCGCGTCAATGAATCCGATTGATCGCAGATCAATGGGTCGTTGCCGCCGGACGATCGACTAATCTCGAGGGTCAAACGACGTCGGTCAAGTCGGACTTCCTTCGCCTGTTAACCCCGACGCTATTCTCAATCTCGACTCTGACTCATCCTCGTCATCATCGTCGTCCGTTGTTGTCGTCGACTCGGTGTTCGTGTCCCTCCGTCTCCGTCGCGCGTGTGTCTCCTGCAAAGCAACGTCGTTCGAAAGAAGGCGCGTGTTAGACATATTGTAACACATCACGACCAATGATGTAACACACTCTCTAAACTGCTGCTGCTTTTTCGTGCCAGCACGCAGCGAGGTGGTACTACTAACATCTTCATCTATTCGTGAACGTAACGAGAAGATATGTCTGCTTCTTGGACAATGGTAGAGAGTGGACGATGAACGATCCACTTGTAAAGATTAGGAAGCTTCATTAATGTTGGCAACGCAAGTTTCTCTTTACTGCCGATGAATAATAGCGTGGAAATTTTACTTTGGCTTTTTTTCGCAGTTTGAAAATTTACATTTGCCCGCGCAAATTATGGCAGATACACACAGCCTTTCGAATCTACGGTTCGAAGATTCTTCCAGCTATTCTCGAAAAAAAAATCCGGAACCTATCTCCAACAAGAAGAAAGGAAACGAGTCCTCTCGAGGTCTCCAAACATCTAAACACGACGATCCAAAGACGAAATCCGAGTTCCGCGTCTCTCAAACCGCGATATTCATAATACCCGGACCGGTTAACTGGTAAAAGGTATCATCATGGTGGTCGATATTAACTGTCTGCAATACGAAACCCTCTTTACTCCCGAGATGATACGTGGAATAGAATCAACGAACAAAGTAGTAAACGACGTTAAAGGGGGCTGAGGTACAAAGGGGAGGTGATTCGAGGCTCGCCCATGTTTGCCGAGCAATCAAGCCCAATCATTAACCCCTGGAAGCTCCGATGGATCGAACGTGGCCACACGTTATATGAATAAACTCGTACGCGACTCCAGGCCGCCGACGCGCCACCGGCGCGGTTTCTACATTGTAGACGTCGGCGGTAGAATTGTTGCGACGGCTCGTGGACAGGAAGTCCAGCTAATCAGGGGTAGTGAGTGGCAAACAGGGGTGCGGTTATGCCCGCCGGGGGCTGCCCAGTGCAGTACACCAGGGATTCGAGGACGAATCGTCGCCGACGTGAGACTTTGACGAAGACGAGGACTGAGTTTCATTGTCTGACTCTGTCACATGCCGATCGATTAATTTAATTAGCCATTGGCCACTGATTGGTTCGGAAGAAAAAAAAAAAAAGAAAGCAAGTGTATTCTTTCACCTAGATGGCAAGAACGCGCTCGTCGCTGATGTTCATCTCGTCATCTCCTTGAAATCTATTTTATATCTCTCTGTTTCTTCGCCGTTCACTCTCTGGCTGTGTGCGTCTGGAGTTCGCGGTGTCTCTCGCAGCTTTGGTTTTAATTAAATTTTTTTGTCTCCAGCCAGAGCAGCACCGGCCTCGCAGCCTGATAAACTCGAAGAATAAAGAAATCCTCGAGGAATATATCTCGCGAAGACGAATCGTCGGCGTAATTTATGGAGGAGAATTGCACTTAGCCACGCCGACAATTAATTCTTCCTCTCTTTCGTCTCTTCTTTACCTTTCGTACTTTCATATCATTTTCTTTTTTTTTCGTTTTGTTACATCGGGAGAGGTACGTGGAAAACAATTGTTTCCCGAAAACGCGATAAATAATACCGACGTAACTCCCGCTTTCGTTGAATAAGCGGAAAGGGCTCGAGTTATTATCTGGAGGCTTCTTTTTCCCCTTCGTGCACCTTGCTGCTTCAACCCCCGAGCGAACGAAGAAAAAGTGGCGGCGTTAGAACCACGGACGATAATAATAAGGCTGGTAATTCGCAGTTTGACGAGCCCTCGCGGAGCCCACGAGGTTTCAACTTTTTCGAGCTCTCCTTCGTCCGCGCGATGTCTCCCCAGCGTGCTCGTCAATTAAAAAGCGAGCCACCTGGACGCGAGAGAGGGTCGGAAGAAGCTCTGGCGTTTCTGGTCGCAGGGGGAAGAAAAATCGTGGCACTGATTAACGTCTGATGGGGTCCGCTTAACACAAATTAACCTCGCCCGCTGATTAAACAATTTTTCATTGTTTGCCATCGCGTGAAAAATTCGAGAGACAGAGAGAGAGAGAGAGAGAGAGAGACAAAAAGAAGAGAACCCATTGCAAAAGAGTTAATTGCGGCTATTAAAACCCGCTTGTTCGAAAGATCAACACCGGCGGAGAAACAACGGGATAAAAGAGAAATGTAGCGCAAATGTAGCAGAATGAAACGAAACGGACCTCGGCGCGTTGCTGGCGTAACGCATCCGGTTAATCGTATCCCGCCGTTTTTTTTAATTTCAATTGGACAAACGCGCGGAAACAAAGTGGATTTGTAGGAACGAACGCACGAACAGCAGCCGGAGGGACAACGAGTAATTTACGAATCTGGATGATTACTCGCGGGAGCAGAAGGAAGGGAGCAGCCGGAGTACGTGTGAACCGGTCGGCGTGTCGACGTAAAAACGCTCGCGTTCAGCTAATTTAAACGAAATTGTCGGAATAAACGGAACTGCATGCATCCCGTCGCTCCAGATGTTTCGTAAATGAATCCTGCCGCGGCTAGCCGCCTAGCCTGCCATATACCCGCTCGCTGGCTAATTACTTCCCCTCCTTGGGCCAGAACCGTAATTTAAGAAAAAAAAAAAAAAAAAAAGAAAAGAAAATATTACGACCGCGTTTATCCTTCCGCGCTTTCCATCCCTTTCGCAGCTTTCTCCTCCCGTGTTATCAAATTCCGGTTTGCGCGCATCGATGCCTCCGCCCGCGGGAAACGAAGCGACCGATTCACTCCGCGCGTTTTTTCTCTGCCAGACTGGCGAAACATTCGTAAGATACTATCGATGTATATACTTTTCGAGACTTTGCGTGGGAAGTGTACGCCAGTAGAAGATGAAAGAATGAAGACTGATATTTGTTGGAAAAAGCTGTACAGCAGTCAGCCAGTAAGGAATGATGATTTGTGTGCCTGATAAGAAATTTGTTTAACGACGAAATGAATGAAATTGTGGAAACTCTTGCCAAACTTGCAAGATGAAGACAATCCAACCGCGATACGAAATTTCTTTCGCCTTGAAATTTCATTAAAACCATCCGGAGCGATATCTTGCCTCGGTGGCAAGCTAGACGAAGCTTAATTAAACCAGGCGAATGGTGTGCCCACCGCTGGATCATGTAAAAACCTCGTGTTTCAATTCCACGCATGCCGGACACGCTCGGAACAACCGTTGTTCTGCGACAACGAAACTGAGCAAGAAGCAACGCGAGAGGTTACTACGGTTAAAAACCAAAACGTAGCCACGTTCGGGTAGCCTGCGGTTTCCACGAACGCACCAAGAAAGGATTCATTTGCTCGTAAAATGGTCGCGGTATCGCTGCTGCGGAGGTTTCCGCGTTATCCTTTGGAATCAAGGCGATATCTCGGAAGAGCGGCTGGAAAACAGGGAGTGGAACCGAGGCTTAATTAAAACGAGAAACGAGCACCGGGCTCGGCGCGCGTTATCATCGGCCACCGCCGCATCGTATAACGGCGTGTTTCCATAATTCGCCGGGAAAACCCAACCAGACACGGTGGTCAGCAACGTGAGCGGACCGGTGGATCCAAACCACGGTTATTAACTGACCAGGATGAACGAGACACGGGGGACCGGCCAAGCCTGGTGAACACAAACTGCCGGATATAGACGCAGCCTCCTCGAATTCTGTTGCCGAAAGGATTGATGAGAGCGGGCGTGGGTGCTCGACGAAACACGCGTTGTTTCATCGCAACGGATCCCTGTGCAACGAAACACAAACGAACACCGCTGCAATTGAATTATCGACGCAATCATTTGGTTTATGCGCTGCTGGATATATTTCGCGGTTTCCACTGGACAAGTGGAAGTATTGCATCGTTCGCTCGCTGGAAACGAGGATTTCGAATTTGGCGAACGACGATTGACGGACACTGGACTGAATTGATCGCAAAAGCGGACAAAATCTGCAACTTGAAACATTGTCCTTGTTCTTGTGAATTAAAAAGAAAAAAAGGAAAATTCGGAAGCACTCTCTTGAACACTCTGTGTCCGATTAGACACGTGAAGGAAAACTCCACCGTCGGAAATGTCCAACTCGA
Organism: Tetragonula carbonaria; assembly: GCA_032399595.1. Taxonomy (NCBI): domain Eukaryota; kingdom Metazoa; phylum Arthropoda; class Insecta; order Hymenoptera; family Apidae; genus Tetragonula; species Tetragonula carbonaria. Next base: position 8,347,145 of record JAUCRC010000014.1, read on the forward strand.
TCGTGAGTCAAGCAGGATTTTTAAATTCGCGCAAGGAACGGAGCGATATCAATGACAATTCGAAACGAAATGAAACGGCATTCGAGATGATGGCGACCCCTCATCAGGCTACTGTGAGAAAAAGAGAGCAGAGAGAGAGAGAAAGAGTACAGAGTCGAGTCGAGTCGAGAGAAACCACCCCGAGTAAAGTCAACCGAGGATCTATCGTTCTCGAGGGAGTATGTGGATCGTGCAGGTCGGAGATACAGACCGACTGAAAAAAAAAGGAAGGAGAGAGACGAAAGGAGAGAGCAACGGAATTGAATCGAATTGGACCAACAGCGGGTAGCGTGTTCGCAGGCAGTTCGTCCAAGGATATTTGTTCCGCATACGTACGTAGCGGGACCGTTGCGGAGACTCTGCCGACTGGGTGTAACAAGAACGAAGGATGAGGATATAAAGCAGCAAGCAGTCGGCCGTGGCACGTGGTGCATGCGAGTATTAAGTCCACGTGGAAAGTCACGCTCGTCCCGCGAGACACGAGCCTGAATATGGGTGCGACCGTGCTCCCTCGAGGAGCTTGGCAACACACCCACACGCTCGGCTAATTGTTTAAAATCTGATCGTGCAGAAGCAGTAGGGCTAATTAACCGGTGACGTAACTCATTGCCCCTGGATGTGTGATTTAACTCGTGGTCATCGATCGCGACCGACACAGTTTCTTCCGTGATTAATTAAGCTCCGACTTGATTACTTGATCACGTCACTTTTTCAGTGAAGATTCGTGCAGTATGTACAAGTTTTTGGAGAAAACCACTAACTTTTATGGAAAATTCCTTTCGGATCATCTGAAAGTTAAACAGTGGAATTTATTGCTTATTACGAAATTAATTTCCAAAAAGAGAAGCACGAAATTTTCGACTAGTATCGCGTATTAAATTCGCGAATAAATAATCGTTATATTAATTTATTAGAGGCTATTTGATCCTCTGATTTAGAATCACAGTGCATCGGAAGACTGTACTATTTGACGGGGTTCAAGAGCCTGCAACGACGTTTCATCGATCACGAAGATATAAGTCAGCTGATCGTGATGATGCTAATAAAGATTTACACGATAGCGTTTCGCTGTCGAGTTGTCGATTTACACGATATCGTTTCGCATCGAGATTGCGAGATGCCAAATATCTGTCCGCTGGTCATTGCCCGACCTACTTCAACAAATATATCGGTACAAGTATCAATCGTTGAGAGTTCATCGGGGTCGACAGAGATTGTTCAGCTCAATCGAAAGAACCTAACCCGACCTCTCTCGTTCTTCTGGCATATATGTATTAAATTCAGCATGCGTCTAACGAAATCCAATCTAACTAACGATCGACTGATCCGTACTTTACTGTCGATCGACCTCGAACGAAGCTAAGAAAGAAAATTAATTGGTGACTCGTAAAACACTTTGCCGATCGCAAATCGTTCCTTCGACTTCGGACTTCAATTCGGACGGACAAAAGAAAGTTTAAAATTGTTAAAGTTGCACACATGTATAAGAATTTTGTAAGTAATTTTTGTGTAAATTTCCTTCTCGTCGCATTAGCAACAGAACAATCTACTTGCACTTGTTAACCCTCAAATACTACTATCATCGAGTTAGAGACGATCGCAGTGACTTATGTTAAATCCGTAAAGTTTTGCGTAATCTCGTGTTATTTGCCTTTTAAATTTTCTTCTGTCTGTCTTGCACGTGAGTTGACAACGATTTAATTGGCGATCAATCAACAACTGACGATAATCCTACTAACTTGAAAGTTAATATTAGTCTTGAAATATTTCTTGAAACGTTTCTGAGAAAAAGCAAATTAATTAATATTTTAAAAAGAAAATTTAAATTGGTAGAATTCTGTCTCGTATTACTTATCCTTTAAATTTTTACCTATTTATTTGCACGCGTACGCGGACAAACGATCTAACCAACAACTGACAATAATTTTACTAATCTCTCAAGAGGTCACATTCCGAGAAAAAGCAAATTAATTCGAAAACTCGCGGCATATCCCTCCAACAACGAGCTACAGTATGTTTTTTTTTTTTTTTCGGTTCTCCGAGGAAGATTGGAAGATCCGTCCTCGCGTATTCACATTCACCTTTGATTTATTCTCGAACCATTTGCACGCGTGCTGGCGGACGATCACAATGAAGCTTCAAACGATATCGTTTCCACCGCGGAAAGGGTAGTAGAAGCGCGATGAAAATGGGATTGAAAACCACCAGACTAATCTCCTTCCTCCCGACCTGTAGTCGTAATATTCACACCCACGGCCCTGAAACACACCGACACACGTGTATCCACGATCGTCCACCTGCACGATTCTCTCTCCCCACGGTGTGTTACTGTATTTTTCCACGCCGAAACGCACACGCGAGCGTGGAACTCGAGGAGGAGAACATATATTAAATGCGTGTACGAAGTTGACGGTATGCGTGCTGGCTGTGCTCCGAGGGAGGAAGCGGGAGCAAGCTGCCATTTAAATAAATGTTTAATCTTGCCCACCTCTTGACGCCCCCCCTCCCCTTTGCATCCCAGGTAATATTCTCTCTGTTCTTCCCCGCGTCCTCGCCGTTTCTCCCCTTCTCGCCACCCTTCGCCGTGTTCTCCTTCCGCTGTCCTCTGTCCGCGCCACGGTAGCTGCACGAAAAAGCGTGGCCAATGAAGTGGAAAAAGAGGTGGCGGTAGATGGGTGGAAATGCACGGGACGAGCTGGTGCGAGTTCGCGAGCCTGGCTATTGGCAAGCGTTTTTTTTTTTTTTTTGACGATTCTTCGTTTGGCTCTGTTAATTGTGCAAATATTTCTGCAATTATTCCGCGCATGGACACGTTCGAGAGCATTCGCTCGTTCTCATATGCGCGCGAACGGAAGAGAAAGTCGAAGAAGAAGGGAGCACGGAATAGAGTGGAGGATCGAACGAGGAAAGAGAGCGAAAAGCTGTACGAGCTGGAGGTGAAAGGAGGAAGAACACGAGGAGGTGAGCTGGAGAGAGAAGCATAGAGCTCGAGAGGCAAGTAAAAAACCAATCGAGTCTGTGCAGTGGCTGCGTGCTATCTTCCCCCTCTAACGTTCCATCCCCGTTTTCGCCCTGGACCGACCCCCGCAGCCATTTAACCTCTGCATTGCAAATGCCACCCCCTTTTTGCCATGGCCATCGGTCTGTATAAGGGTGGTCGAGGGGAGGCGGGGGTGGAAGGGTGGCGGAGAGGGTAGCACTCAGTCGAGCCGAGACTGTTATTTTAACGAAATATCTTTAAACGGCGGTCGAGGAGAAAGAGAGAAATAGAGGACCCTCCCCTCCCCTCCTCCCCCCGTCGACAGTGAAGCCTGCAGGGTGAAGTGAACGTGAGAGAGCGAAGTTAACCGGGGAGGTGCGGGGTGGGCTTGGTAAAGGAGGATGGTTGGCCTCGGACGAGCTCCGAGGCAGAGAGATGAAAGGATACCTAGTTACGGGATGAGGGCCCAACGGTTTAAAGGATTACCGGCCTGCCCATTATTCAAATGTATGCTAAACGCGCCGAGCGATGTACGCGATAGCCTTATCAACCCTCTTACGAGCCATTCTCGCTCAGAACCACACCGACGCGCACCATACGCCGTGTGGCATACGTGTATTTTACAGTGGCACGCCGCAATACCGGGCATGCACCCCGCACCACAGACACAGACCGGGGAACCATCGATATGAAGCAGAGATGGAAGCATCCTAGATGGAAGCGAATACACCGGCAGCTCGTTAATTTCTAACCCGTTTTTTCTCGCCCGCTGACGAATGGCAATGTGCCCTACAAATGCGCCCCGCGAATCGATATCCTTGGAATTGTAACGATCTCTACACTGGCGCGAGATGAGAGATGCGCTTGATCGAGTTTGTTTGATTTCGCTGGCTTCGAGAACGATACGACAGAGGATACAGTAATTAAGCATCCAGCCACCACGGTTCTTCTAACGGCGAGAACGTGGGAAGGAAAGTAGCGAAGAAGAGAATCTTGTTCCTCGAAGATAAGAGAGGAGAAAAAAAAGGTGAGCATGGTACTCTCTCTCTTTCTCTCTTTCTCTCCGGTCGTCCATTCTTGTGCGCTCGCCACTGGCATAGAGGGGGGGAAAGAAAGAAAAAATTAGATCAGTCATTAAGCGGAGAACGATTTAATGAAGATGACCTCATACTCTCCGCAATGGAGTTTGTACGACCGTCTAAGCGGATTCTCACGTCAATCGCTGGCCGCGAGTCAAGTGGCGAGAATTGTCGGCAATTGTTTCCGAAATCCCGCGCAGATGCGCTCGCGCTCGCCGTGTTGCACGGGCTCTCGTGTGCGTGCGCGAAATATCATGTGAGCGACACCGCGAGCACGCAAGCAACCACGGGCGGACCAGCCGCGCCGATCCTGATGTGTGAATCACTCGGCACAATTACGACAATTACCGGACCCGGTCGCAAGTCACCACACTATCCGCGTTCGCCGTTTCCCACGCCCTCTACACCATTCACGCTTCACGCAAATCTCAAGCGTACTTTCCTCCGGCAAGCGGTTCGTCCGCCGGATGAACCTTCCTTCGCCGTATCATTTCCAGACGAACGAGTCTCGGCAGAAGAAAAAAAAAAAAGAACGACTGCTCCTGGATCGATGGATCCTGTGGAGAGACTCTTCCTCTGGTACAGGGTGTGTTTTATATGTTAATTGGAAGTTTACGAGCGAACTGCATAGAACGACACATCGATCTTGATGAAACTTGGAAAGAGAAAGAGATGAATTTGACCTGTTTCCATAGAATGATGAATAGCAGCGAAATGGCAATAAGTGGCGACGAATACCAGGATGATATAAGGTAAAGAGTTTTTCGTATTAACATTTGAACCGTGAACGACGAAATTATCGTAGAACGAAAGTGCAAGAAATAAATCTATTTTGTACGAATCATTACGTGCAGTCGTAATAATTCCTTGATCCTATGAAAAGATAATTCAATTATGTAAAGATAAAGAATTCTTCGATCTTGGTACTAACTTTGGTGCAATATCCTTTGCATCTTCGATCCAGTCATATTTCTCTGTCGTTAAAAAAATCACAGTTACTTCTCTTCTGCTCCCGATGATTTCTTCCAGACGTTCCCGATGCTCGGGGGATGAAAATTCGAAAAATTCGCAGCAGAGTTCAAACCAACAACAACGAGTTTCCGTTTCCCCACCGCGGAAGATGCATTTCCGTAAATAGAGATATTTCGCAGGTGCGCGAAATGCACGAATGTTTCCCTTATGCCCGCCAACTCTCGGCTCGCATGGTATTGCGGCGCTGTAATGGTAACTCGCAGAGCCACTTTGTCTCCGCATCCGCTTCCGCAGAGTTAATGCACTCGCCAGTCTGGAAGGTCGAACTTCCTCGTTCTCGAACGATGACAGTTTTCAAGCGTGCCGGGGCAAATTCAATCTATCCGTTCCCTTTCGAACCAGCCGGAATCTTATTAGAATCGAGTGTCGACGAGCATATACCTACAACCCTAACGGATCAACGAAAAAAAAGAAATCAATCCCGCGTCCCGCAGGAGTTGACATTTGACACCTTGGCTGCACGGTTGGTGCTGCGTTATTGGCTGATTATGATCTCGGTAATCCGGATCGTAGTCTAGCCGAGCTCGGACCACCCTCGACCCGTGATTGTCGAGCTCTAAAGCAAATACGCGCGACCACCCCTCCTACCTCCTCCTCGTTGGCTGTTTCGCGAGTCACACGTAGAACGCGACCCCAATTTTCGTGCACGCGTGCAACGCGTATGGCGATTACACGCGATTCCACTGGGCATTCCCTCGTCCGCGATACGAACGAAAATCCCGGCCATTTCGACGAGTAACATTCGAAAAACTCGTTGATCATAGTGGACGTTCGTGCGTCCTACTTGATCCACCCCTCCTCACCGGGGAAGTGGTCGTGCTTTAAATTATTCGATATCCGTCTATAATTCATTTCTGTCGTCCGGATGTTAGTTGATCAACGTTTGTGGAAAATCTTTCGCAGAATAAGTTCGTGTGCCGGGTGGGGGTGAAACGTTTTGAATTATTTTCGCTTCTTTGTGGGATCTTAAAGGTGACTGATACAGCTGAGAATGAATAGCTGGGAGGGACAAAGCCAAGAGAAAGACTTGGCTGAGGTAGTGGCAATCAAAATGCTAATCGCCGCGAACAAGGTGTAAGTCCATAGAAATTGGATGTAAGGGACTTAATATTACTCCGCGACGTGGATCGCTAAAGAGTATTACGGGGGATTATCGGGGTAAAGTGACACCCTTGCCCCCGGGGCTGCGGCAACGTGCAGTGTGCAGTCTTAACAAAACACCGGGGGGTTAGCCGAGCCTTCTGTAAATATTGTTACCGCCACCCCGTCGGCAATTTCGCCAGCCATATGTTAGACTACCGATGTCCTTTTTACCGTTTTCGCCTGTCTGCCTATACAAAGTCTTACTCCACTTTGGCTCCGTCTGCCTGAGAGATTTCCACTACCGACAAGAGTACCTTAAACAGATATTTTAAATTCTGCCTCGCCGTCGTGTTCCTCTCATCTACTTTCGTCCCTATCCCTATCCCCGTCTATATTCAATATTTCAACGAACAAACTTTAAAAAGTTTGTTCACTTTGCTCGTGTGATAATTAAAATCTTTGAAAATTACGAATAAATGGCTTGTGGCGGAGAGACAGTAAATGATAAATTTCACAATAAATTTTAAGAGATGATTGTCCTACTGTTCTCAACATTTCACGTATAAAAAAATTAAACATTGCTCCGAAATTAAATTTGGAAAATCAAACGCAAGTAATTCGAGCGATCTGATAGGCGTTCATTATGCTGATATAAAGCGAATATAGAGCAATAACCATCGGGGTCGAGGAGGGTGAATCTCAAATTAGAAAGCGGCGAGGACGGAATGAATTAGCATCGCTTTCAAGTCGCTTTCTAATCTCGGTAACTGGACAAATTGCTATTGAATGATTAGTAACGAACGAATAGATGATCTAACCAGTTATTAAAGTGGATTTTGCGGCAACGGAAAGGACGTGGACAGATTCGAGGGTTGTAGAACGACGCCTTGTCGTCATTGATGACACGTGGCGTGGATTATGTGCATGTTACACGGTCAATTTCGAACGTCCAGTTAATACAATACGCTCGAAACGATACGTAATTGCTAAATCAAATTCCTTGAATCGTGATTATCATGATAAACATCTTTTATCGGCAAATTTAATAAGTATAATACTGTAGCAATTACTCTATAAATTTTTTAAATATAAAAATTACACGTGAAAAGTGAAAGTCCATTTTCATTGAGTTTTTGAGATTTTCATCCCCCCCCCTTAATGATTAAAAAGAGATGGTAGATGTGACCTTTTAAAAAATAGATGATACAATATTTCGTACGAAAGAAATAAAATTTCTTTAATTACTACCAAGTTAGTTTAAGTCGGTTAATATAAGTATACGTAATTAAAATGAATTCTACAAAATCGAATGTAAAGATAATTTTGAAATAAATGTGACTTTTTTCATCTGGAACCTTTATATTACTTGCAATGCTTTTTCACATTAAACTTCCCGCAAACCCGATAAAAATCTCCAACGACATGTACAGTACCTATGAATAATTAAATTCCTTCGCCGAGTTGCTCTTTAAATTCAATCTAAAAAGCCCATAAAAATATCGTGCAGATGATTACGACAGATTGTAGGTGATAGTCTCGTACCTTCTCTTCCGGCGGCAGCATTCGTAAACATAAATTCGCCATATATCCCGGAACCAGGATTTATTACCCATGAATCGAGGCGAAAGGGGCGGTTTACAATGGGCCAGCAAATTGCGGCCCGTTTATATCGATGGAGACGTTATGGGGGCGAAGGGGTTTGCCAGTGCGAACGAACAAGTGTGAAATCAGGTGCATCCATAATGCAAAGGGGTGGTTCGACGTCCGAAATTCACCCTCGGCGCGGCCGTGACGCAGCCCCGATACTGGGGCCGAAATCAATTAGATACGCAGCTGAACGGTACATTTGTTCTCGACGTGACGAAAGACGAAACGCCACGGAAAATCGTCGTTCTAATTGCCTTACGAAAAACTGCGAACCTTAATGTTTCTCGAAATAAATGATTACATCGCTGGACAAATCAAGAGATAGACGATTCCTCCTAAGTATACCGACGACTGAAACATTTATAAAATTCGTTATCAGAAAAATAAAAATAAAAAGATATTATGAGCCGAAGAGTTGAAATATAACGACTGATGGTTTCGATAGTACCTGGGTAGTAAATCTCTGATAACAACATGGAACGGAAAAAAGTCGATTAGTAGAAAAAGCGGAGAAAGCAGGAAGAATGTAACGAGGATAAAACGCGCCGACAATTTTCCGCTATCAAGAATCTACTAGAAAGGCAACAAAATACACTTGATGCAACTTAACGCTTGATTCGAGAGGCAGAGGAGAAAATCGAACAAAGCGGGAAAGTTGTACAGATCGTTGCTAGGATGGGGAAGGGGTGGCTCTAACTTGCTAAGAATTAAAGTGAGCCGCTCGAGGGTAGCTAAGGGTCGTAGCCTCTAGCGATTATACTAATAGTCGGGGCGTAGACAAGCTGATAGGGAGAACAGGGGCACAGCTAAGCTACTAATTGTTTTACACAGCGGAAACTTCGTTTGGTTAATTCCTGCGCGCGTTTAACGCGTTTATCCTCTCGTGAAAAAAATAAAAAATCCAGGAAATTACAAAAATATGTACTTCCTTATGGATGAGAAGTTCGCGACGTTTCGCTCGACGCGACGGATTAAAATTTCCAATCGCGAGATGTTGCGTGTGTGCAACACTTGGAAAAATCTCGAATTCTTAGAATTTTCTTCATTTTTAGTTCGACGTGTTTGACGGTGTTCTTTCACGGTGTCCGAAGGAAAAAAGAAAAGTGTCATGCGTTTCAATGGTCGAATCACCGAGGATGGTGATACACTGACGATGTGGAAGGAAACTCAACAGCGGAAAAGCGAACAATGGCCTTCTTCCTGGCAGGTTGATCCTGCTTGAGTAATGTTGAAATCTGGGGCGTTCCTGGGAAAGGCCACCTGACCTCGCCGTCCCTTCGTCAGCGTCGTACTGCACCCTCTTGGACGAGTCATTCTCGTTTTCTCGGCGAGTATTCAACAACGGATTAATGACACCGCGATAGCGCGTTACATTCCATGGCGCGGACACACTCCGTATAATCGGATGTTCATCCTTTTTAATCACCTTTAAAACTCGAGAGGCCTTTGTCAAACGTTAAGTCCGCTGACGGTTTTTCATCGACCAGACCGACAAAACAGATTAAGTTCGTGGTCGACGAGCAATCAATTAAACGGGATATCTCGGTACGAACGATAAACTTCTCCGCGACGGACTTAACGCATTTTTCTCGGTATTAAATCGGTTATAAACGGTTTCGAAATCGATCCACGTTTTGACCTCTTGCTCGTGGAAGACGTATTACAGCTTGCGACTTCCATCTTGGCTGAAAGTCGAAAATATTGGAATTTCGACACGATGCTGAAACATTTCCACGGGACCGAGAGGAAACTGTTCGAGGATGAGCACGCGGTCGGGTAATGGAAGATGTGATAATTTAGTATGCACAGCGGAGTTTATTTGAATTTTATTGGCGGGCTCGCTGTCACGTGGGTCAACGCGTAGGAGTGGTGGTCGTGCCACAAGGGGGTCCCTCTTTCGCTTTATCGGATCGGGGGAGAGACGACGCTCCTCCCGTTTTCTCGTTTCCCCGAGGGGACACTTCCGTCCGACCAATATCGTTTCCTCTCTCTTTCTCGCCCTCTCGCTACTCTCGCTCCTTTGCCCGGTTTTTCCACCTTACCCCCCGTCTCTTTTTCCCTCTCCCGAGCCGCTTCCAATATCTTTCTAAGTTCTCCGAGCCGGCCATGAATAAACTATTCCCCGACTTTGAATATCTGAACGTTTTGCGCGGCAATGGGACCGCCATCGAGGGACCGACCGCAGAAAGGACGAGAGAGGATGATATCGATTGATCGACGTGTTACGTGGAAAGGGGCTAACCCGTCGACCCGCGGTGGCACCGTCCTTCAATTTTTGGAAAACGCTATGACAGAACGGAAGAAATGTAGGAGAACACTGCCTTTGGCCGAATGCATACGTTACTACGAGACGAGACAGAAGAAAATTTCGTCCGTCATCTGTCTCTGTAAAGACGGCAGAGCGACAGACCAAAGAAATCGATTAAAAATTTGCACGAGGTGATCCTCGTTCTCCCCGATCACGGGGCGATTAATTTTTCGTAGCGGTTGACGATGATGAAATCAAGCAGTCAGCATAATGAGTAGCGTTGCCTGCCGCGCAATTCATCGGATGTCGTAAAACGGGAGGTGAGATGAGAGGGGGGAGAGAGAGGGTGGAACGGAGGAGGATGGCGCGGGGTTATTAATATTCAGAACGAGGAACAGGAGTCGAGAGCGGTGCCGAGTGACAAATACCTCGCACTCGTCCCAACCCCGGAACGGCTCAACTCTGTAATTAACGCTAATCTCCCGGCCGTTCCTCCGGCACTGTACCACCCACTTCGTCTTCTCTCCCGCCTCTGTACTTACTGAGCCGGAGGGTGGCCTTAAACAGGCTCTCGAGTCGATTCTTGGATGAAGAGGATCCATGATTCCTCTTGCCGACCATTGATAAAAAGACAAATGCTTGTCTCGAAAATTGAACGGTAAGCGACGAAAGATCGAAACGATTTTAATCGCACGATTTTCATCCGTTCTTTCGATCGCTCGACTTGACATTTTGTTCGTTTGCACGTTTTTCTCTCATTTGTCTCACCAAGTAGAGAAAAAGCAGGGAATGTTATATTTTGTTGATTCTTTTCATCTTCGTAACTGAATAAAGACAGCACGAGAATGAAAAACACGACCACTGTGCGGCGGTCCCTGCATATTTTTGCAAATATTAACTGCTGGCACTGTTCATTCGCCGCGCGTTGTGTACATTTGAATTTACAAAACCGGAAGCTGAATTACTACCTTCGCGTACGGACGAACGCGGGCGTGAATTATCGTTGCAGCAGTGGCGCAACTTCTAATTCGCATCGTAAACTAATTAAACGTATTTTCATTAAATAATATCCCGCGTAATCCTCTTATCGAGACGCGAAAAGAATACTAATTCTTCTCTAAAGAACGTTTAAACTTTCATAAAACCGTCACACTGTAAGTAAGACATTTTCTTTAATGTCTACAGATATCGAGATACGATCGCAATATTATAGATGCTTCGTAAAAGGGGGAAATAATAGAAAATGCGCGTCGAATTATAAAAAGATAGATAGGAGCGCGCCTGAAAGGTCAAAGGACGAAGATTCCTTCATCCACTTCCTGCGATATAGTCGTCGCTGGTGGTTGCGCGGTTCAGTTAGCACTTGGTGGACTAAAATAGCGAGTCAGCCGACCGCGAATATCCTTGATTAAACGCAAAAAAGCTCCGAGACCTACGCTCGCCTGGCGTGGCTGCGTTTTTTCGCCACCCTCCGCCATCACGATGGTCGGGTTTGAGCGTGGAATTGGATTGGCCGTCTTTCCTCTCTTCTCGTTCTCTTTCCCCTTCATTTCGTTCCCTCTTCGGCAAGAGAAAGAAACGCTGGTAGTTTCAAAGCTTCTGGGGACTCGATTAACGCCAGTGTGCGACATCAGATATACGTAAGCATGGTTCGCTTCCTTCCGGTTAAATGTATAACGTTCTAATTTCTTAAGGCAAAGGGGATATCTGTCCCTTTCTTATTTTAATGCTTGAATTTTTCGTGATAATCGAGTACTATCTTGCTAAGAAGAAAAATCTGTATATTCTGAAGTTGCTGCCGGATTGCTTTTCTCGTGACCTTGTTGCATGTAACTTGGCAAATCCGTATGAGTGCATTAGAGGATCACTGAAGGATGGTAGATTCGCTTGCCGAAATTGCAACACCGTTCTTCGATGGTGACAAACGTCTCTTCGCAAAGTGAAAGCGTGATAATCGAGAATGACGTTGGTCGAAACAATGCGGCAAGCATCCATCCTCCAAGGCGTGAGTTTCGTATGCCAACTAGGGGTGATGTCAGGACACGGTGATATATGGTGGAAGCACGGGAAATGCCACGTGCCCAGCAACCTTTCATACAGCTGCAAAAGGATTAGGGATCTACCACGTTCTGTGGCACGTTATTTCAGAATGCAATTGAATTCCTTTCGCTGTCGTTAACTCCGGTCTATCGATCAAAATTGATCACTAGTTGTTACAATCCCATAATCATCCGGTGATGACAATAAACTTCGCTCGTTTGCAGTTCATTTATTTTGAGTTTCTTCAAAAAAAAAAAATTCAGTTTCCTCAAGAAACAACAGGGAATTTTTAGTGATGAAATTCATATCGATTGCGAACTGCCAGAATATAGGAATTAATTATGTTCCTTTTAGGTTTATTCGTTGAGAACACAAAATCATTGCTGATAAATGAAATTTCTTCGTTTTCGGCAGAGCACGATTGCAAGGAAGGTCTTCCTTCCGTGCAAGAGACGTCGCACTGCGTCGCTTATAAAATCGATCGTAAAGCCGCTGTCTCAACGGAACGACTGAGCGGCAATGATAAAGGGAAGGCAACGCCAATCAGAAACTACAACCATGAGTTCTTTCTGTTTACTTTTGAAATCTCGTCGTTTCAATGGAAAACGAGCTTGAAGGAAGCGTGTTGATGTGATGGATCTCGATAGTAGCATTGTTCATTCGTCGTCGATGGCTACCGTGACTTGTAGAGGCTTTAATATTTTTATTTTACTTTTAACTCTTCTTAATAATGACGTCAATGGTTATCATGCCGTGGTCGTTATCCATGGAGTGCTCACTGGAAGCGACAGTATGGAACTTATCAGTAACAGAATCCAAGAAGTAAGTAATTCAAATAAAAAAAAAAAAAAGGGTAAATTGCAGATGTCGCGCTCATATAAACTTGGCGGGTAAACATAATTTTACGGAAAAATGATTTTTCAGTTTAGGAACATTATTTATTTTAGATGCACCCAGGAACCGAAGTTTACAATATTCCAAGATATGCTGGATGGAGTAGTTTGGAGTCAATGTGGCATCAAGTAGAAGAAATAGGCATGGACATTATGTCTATAGGTGTTGTATTTCCGGAAGGAATAAATTTAATCGGTTACAGTCAAGGAGGTTTATTAGCTAGAGCGATACTACAGAGGTTTCCTGATCACAATGTCAGGAATTTCATTTCACTAAGCTCACCACAAGCTGGACAATATGGGAGTAAGTTCGGTGTCATCTTTGACAAAAACACATACACACGCAAAAGAATTGTCATTTCAAACAATATATTCTTTTGCAGCTCGATTTTTGCATTTATTTTTCCCTGATTTGGTGTGCGAAACTGCCTATGAACTGTTTTATTCGAGGATTGGCCAACACACTAGTGTTGGGAATTACTGGAATGATCCTCATCATCAAGTTAGTAGCAAATTCGATTCATTAATATCTTTGTAAACTATATTTTGCTTGAATTTTTCAGGAATTGTATTACAAATATAGTAATTTCCTTCCATACGTGAACAATGAAAAGAATTCGACGAAAATGCCGACATTCAAACAAGGTCTTACCAAGTTGAAACGTTTGGTGCTTGTTGGAGGACCTGACGATGGTGTTATTACTCCGTGGCAAAGTAGCCATTTCGGATATTACGATGTTAACGAAACTGTGATAGATATGCTTGATCGAAGTATTTATAAGGACGATTTAATTGGACTAAAGACATTAAATGAAAATGAAAGACTTGTTCTCATCACAGTTTCAAATGTCACTCATAATGAGTGGCACAAAAATATATCTATAGTCGATGATTTTTTATTGCCATATTTAGATTAATATAGTGTAACTATAGATGACATACAAAAAATTCCAAAGGTCAAAAATCTTTGATCATGACGTTTAGTGACGTCAAGAGTTCATTATACATATTTTGTGAATAATTCCCTCGAATAATTTCCATACAAAGACGAACGCGTAATATATTTTTGATGCTTCAACAAAAGCGATTTTAAGGAAACAATTATCTATTAAGGCAGCTCAAATAATAAATATATATACATTCATTTTTGTTAATAAATGTTTACTGTTTCTTTCAACACAAAATAGAGTATCTCGAGTATGTGCCAGGTTTATTAAGTATCATTAATTTAAATATATAACTTACAGTCCTATATAGAAAATATAAGTTCGATGTAGATTATTACAAGTCTTAACAAAATAATTAAGTATTTAAAAACTTTTATTGTGTGTAAAACGAGTGATGAGATCAAGAGCCCATTTTGGCTGATCACTAGGAACTAAATGTCCTGCATTTCTCACTAAGACCTCTGTCAAATTATCAACAGTCTTTGAATATCCAGCCAACTCATTTCCAACGTACCATATTTTCCTTTTGGCTGTTTTGTACTTCTCTGTTCCAGACCATTTCAAGTTTTGAATATATTTTTCTGTCAAAGGATATGCCACAATAATATCAAGTTGTCCATTGTATATAAGTACTTTATAATGTTGAACAAGATCCTCTATAAGACTTGCCAAAGACTGCATAACATCACTTATCAAATATTCCTCTACTTTCTTAGACTCAGCATTGAAAGTTATATTGCCAACATGTAAGGCTTTTCTAACATCTGCTGTTTGAAGCCATTGTATCATATAATCCGAATCATTATTTGGTTCTTGAGGATGCAAAAAGTTAAAGTAATAATTGAAACCAGTCAAATTGTTAAATAATGAAGGTTGTTTACTGAAATCGCAATCAAGAAGCTCATCAAACAAATAGAAAGCTTCTATATATTTCTTTTGCTCGATTAAATTTTTGCACTTTTCTTCATATTTATGAAACTGATCTCTGCCATTTGCATCAAGTAAGCCTATTTGATACAAATAATCCCCATATAGCAACTGATTCACTGGATCAGTAAATCCATTCCCAATTGCTAAACCTTTTAAATTTATTTTTGTCTGTGCATTAATATTGTAATCTTTAATAGCATGAGATACAGCTGGTACATATTTTCCTCCATATGACTCGCCAGTGACATAAAAGTCATTAGTTTGAAGCTCTGGGAATAACTTAAAGAACTGAACTAACGCAGTATGTATATCCCTTCCCACGTTTGTTTCATTGGTAGCATAGCCTTTTTCATCCTTTGTGAAACTAAATCCAGTGCCAACTGGATTATCAATGTAAAGCAAATTATGACACTTGTTCCACGAGTATTCGCGCATTTCAAGAGTTTTATTTTTAGTAACTATAAATGGGCCATTTTCCAAGAATAAACCAAACATGGATGTGGCACCAGGACCACCCTGTAGCCATAATACTACAGGAGCGGTCTTTGGATTATGCTGAAAAAAAATTCTACTTTGCATTTCTTACAATACAACTTTTTATTTGCTCCAAAGTTACGGGCATGATCAGAATCTCGTTCACTGAAAAGTCTAAATATCTTTCACTAATAAAATGCAAAGTACAATTACTCACCAAGGCCGGGAAAAACCAAAAGAACATGTTCGAGTTGTACTGTTTGTTGACAGTTAAATAACCGGCATAGCTGCTGATATCGTCCATTTCTTTGTGTTGTACAGAGGCTTTATTGCGAGCCTCATCTATTTTACCACTTTCAATGAGAGGTGTCAGAAAAAGGGGTGTACCGCAGTCTTCTTCATTCTGAAGCGGATAATTCTTTGGTTTAGGATAAATGTTTGTAAATCCTTTGGCGATTGAAACGAAGAGTAATGTTTGTAAAAGTAACACGAGTTTCTTCATCGTATTTTACAATCACAACAATCCTAAAGATAATGTTTTACACAACTGTTTCTGAACCGCGTCCGACAGAGAGCAAGACGCAATTAATGTGTTTCGATAGAGAATAAATCTTTATATACCGGCGGGATAAAGTTACCAACATAACAGATCATCAGGTTCGTTCAGTCGAGATAAAAATTCAGTGAAATTTTAAATTAAGTGTATTTTTTAATTAAACTTGGAATTGGAATTGAGAGAAATATTTAAGAATTTTTTTCTATTTCAAGTTTCTTTAAAATTGAATAAAGAATGAATGAAATAAGCACTATTCGTACTGGTATTCAAAGAACTGGGTTCGACTTACTGACGTTCTTAGATGGCGCTTGAGAATGTCGAAGCATCAGCTGACAGTTAATTTGAATTGGGCTTGCCTTTGTGCGCTGCAATTTGATTGAAGGTTAATGTGGTAATGTACTATTTTTAAACCTGAATACACGTTCTAAACAATGGTGCTACTGTAAGTAAACGTAATACGCTTCTTCCAATTAAATGGTGCGAAATCCTATCGAAGTTTTTGACATTTTGTAATGAATCTCTATAAAAATTTGTAGTATTATTTTCCCAATTGCGCTGTGATCGAAAAACCTGAAAAACATTTTTCGTGATTAATTTACAAAAGTTCCTATAACGCTGTCATATTTATATATATATATACAAAAATATTGTTTTGTTCGTCGTTGAAGAGGAACCACGGAAACATGAACGATTCTTTTCTAGAAGACTTAGAATTAGTGCCTACTGACGTTAAAACTGTAAATACCTATCCAGTGGACCGGCATGTAACGTCAAGAAATGCAACGTCCTCCCCTCTGCAACACATGCCGCAAGGCAAGAGGGAAAATGTACACATTGAAAAACAGTCTGGTGTTAAGGAACCAAATATAAAAGACTTGAAAAAACTGTCTGAGCAAGACACAAGGAAGCAACAAATGAAAGTAAGAATAACTGAGAGGAAAGAGAAACCTGTTGATAGCAAGCTGAAGCCAATTGAAAATAAGGTAAAAAGCGATGGGAAAGAACAAGAAGTCAAAGATGATGCTAAAGCAAAGATTAGGGAGTCAAGAATGAAAATTTCTGAAAGCAAAATAGTTGCGAAAGATAGGATGAGGCGTTCAGGAAGTTATAAGGAAAATGCCCAAGCTTCAGATGTGTCTGCTAAAGAAAATAGCAGGCCACCCGATTACCTAAAAGAGGGAACTTCCCAAGTGGAAGTTACTAAAGAAAAATCGAAAGCCTGTGATCTTAGAAAAGTAGAATCCAAAGAAACTGATCCGGTTGCATTGCTCAATGCCATCAAAGACATTGTGAGTATATACACAAAACAGGAGAGCACAAAGATTCTGAGGGCAATGCAAGAACTGCACTTCAATTCTCAAGCAAATCTCATTAAACATCTGTTATGTCAAACAGATGATATAATCAGTGAGATGCATCCTAGCAAAGATTCCAACAGAGTAAAAGGTCTAATTGAACAGAATGAGAGATTACAAGAGGATATTGTTTTTCTACAAAGGAAAAATGAAGAATTGCAGAAAAAGTTGGAGGATTATGAGTTTCTGAAGCAGGAAAATGTTGCACTAAAGTTGAAATGCAAGGAATTATCCAAGCAATAGCAAAAGTGTACAATGTTCTAATACTATGCAAGTACTTAGAATTTGTTGATAAAGGGATATCCATTCCATGATGAGATTTGATGATTATCAGCTATTGATATTATGTATGAAAATATAAAATGACCAATTTTGGAAAATCTAAAGTAAAAAATATCATGAAACATACTACTGAATTTTGGGAAATATATTCTACATGTTTAGCAACAAACGTGGATATATGATCCTTGATTGGTATTGCTGATTATAGATGGTCATTCATAATACTCTTCATGTTTTTTCACAATTTTCCTCATTAAATAATCCACTGTCATCAATTTATCTAATTCATGTCACGTAGTAAGAATAGTGGGTTTTACCACTATTTCTCATGCGTTTTCCTTGTAGATAAACATATCTGTTCGATTAATATTAGACTACATAAAATTGTACTATGGTGTGTACATTGTAAAATGATCGTGCATAATCTAATGATTGTATTTACGTGTGATAAAAGTAGTTGGAAATGCCACATTTGTTATGCTTACTTTACAACTTTCCTTTTAATACCAATGGCTGCTAATTATCAGGGCATAAATAAGATTCTGCGAATGTTTTAACTATATGAATGTTTTCCATATTGTTGCGTATTTCAAATAAGAAGAGATAAACACGTATGTTGAAATTAACAAGACCACATATTTTATACCACTTTTACTCATATTTTTTTAAGTCATAAAAAAGTTTGAGACTAAAAATATGTTATGTAGTTCAAAGAGTCTGAGCCATATGTATTTTATTCCGCGTTGATTTGGGAATATATTTATTGAGCTGAAAAAAAAGAGATTGTAAATTTTTGTCAGTAAGAAAACGCTTAATAAAGTATTTTATAATTAAATTTGTGTGATTTTTATATTTTTAAAGTAGAAAATAAGTCTTGGGATGAGGGCATATTATACTCATTTGAAACAATTTACATGTATTCGAAGATACTCTTTAAAAGGCATATTAAGGCGACATGATACAATGTCTGAACAAAGATGCACATGGTACAATGTATATTTACAATCAGTGATGTCAAGATCTTCGTTATATATATATGTAATATATAAAACGCGCTCGAAATTTGGTAAAATGATCAGATAATTGTTCATGGATTATAGTTGAATGAATTGACGATTAGAAAACTGTATAAAAATGAACGAAAGATCTTGCAATCGGCAGTTTCGGAGGCTTTAACATTTTAAGAATAGAAGGTTCTTACCTATGATGCAATTTTAAATGCGTTAAAAATATACTTCGATTTAGGCATAAAATCTAATAAATAAGAAGTAAAAAGAAAGCATTATCTCACGCATGGTACAACAAACTTATTCGTAGACGCTTAATTCTATAAAGCACTTGTCTCAAAATCATCTCACTGACGTTTCACAATCACAATCTCTTTCATACCATTGAATATGAACGAATTCGAGTTTCCTTGCCGGTAAATATTAAAATAAAGATTAGTAAAATCTTAATTAAAAGTACAATTGCGAAATAAATAATTCTATCGTATAATTCTCAGGTCTTCTCATTAATTTTTCCTATTTTTTTCTCTTTCTCTTCGCGTTATTTTCGTATTTTTTATAGTATACATATTCGAAGATAGGAACAATCTTTCAATCAACTCTTTAACAACAAACATGGTTGTAATGAATTCCTGAGTTATTCCAATTTTTTTGGACCGTTCTTTGTGTCACTTCATAAGTGAGTCAACTATTGTCTCCGTTACCCAACATTACTGATGGTATCTCCCAAAAGTTGTTGGCCAAAGGACAAGCTTAATTTTAGTCCCTTTGAAAATTGCCTCGATAGTCTCACTAATGTTATTCTCGCAAACATTTAATGATTAAACATTTGATTCTCCCCTTGCTGCAACAGCATCCTCATCTGCGTCATCTTGATCTTCATTATCAGTTCTCTCCCCTTCTTCGGGAGGCCTTGTCCACCTAAAGAAAACGATTTACTTGTTACATTATCTTCTTATAATTTAATACGACATGTATGGTAATGACATGATATGTTAATGACCTGATCAACGTCTCTGGCGATCTGTAGAGGAATATTAATTTGGCGAACAAGTCCTCCTCGAGGCACAGCTCTCCGCTTTCACGGACTAAATAAATATCTAAGCATAATCTTAGAATTCTATCGACGTATGGTAAGTCGTCGAACATTATCTTTGGCGCCATGTCACTCACTATCTTTCTCATCATTTGACTAATCACTATCACCGCGGTAGTGTACAAACCCAAGATTCTGTAGACACATGCCAGAAAAACTAAGTTCTAACGCTGGACCCAAATTGCATCGTGGGTTTAAATGATCTCAAAGACATACCCAAATCCACTGATGAAGCTCAATCCTTCGGGGAACGTTTTATCATTGAACAGGAACATCATAATGTACTTGCAATTATTCAACGGCACTCTTTTTAACAATTGATCGTACAAAGTGTCGTTGCAGACTTCTTTTACGATCCACCATTTCTGTCGAGCGCAACAGTCCGCGTCTGTAGACAAATGAAGGCTAATGTTCCTGTACAGATAATTGTGGTCTTCCTTCTCAACGTCGTCGTCAAGCCATCTCGCTGGAAATTAATTCCACACGTGAGTTCGCTGACACTATTCTTCATTCGGTGGCTCCTCTCTTTCATGAAACTTACGCATACGCATCAACTGCGGTGCTAGATTAATGGTTCGGCCAGTCACCTTCAAAAACTTTGGAAACGCATGTTGCAACATAATGGTACCATTATGCACCGTCGATTCATTGCTAGAGAGCATATCAGCTAACGTTCTTCTCACAGGGTTAAATTCGTTATTTTCGTACGGTGGCAATTTTATGTCACGCACCTTTGTCGTTATCCCAGTGGCGTCTTTCGCGTCTGTCTTTCGAGACACTGTCCACTCTACGTGAATGACCACGGTTGTGCTATTGTCTTCTAACTCTGTTATCAGTCTGCCATAAAAGAATTATACAAATTCACACATGTCATATTTGTAAATTACTTGAGGATTAATCCTTGAATTTTTGTGTTATAATCTTCTAACGTTGTAAGAAAAATTTTATGGAATTGAAAAGATTTTCTTTAAATCTGAGAAATTGACGATTGAGCAAATAAATCTAAAAACGCAACGGAACCGTACCTATCTAAGTCTGGCGGTGATATACTCCACAATTTTCGAGAGAACCCGCTCAGTCTCACAGCAGCGACATCCGAGTGTATGTAATTCTCCAAGAAAGTGACGGCAGGTCTGTCTCTCGCGTACAAATTCGAAAATCTCGTAAACTCGGCTTCGCTGTACTCGATGATAGAGCTACTTTGCGCCGACATAGAGTAAATTGGTTCGTAAGGGCCGATTCGGATTTTCATTGAAACATCGTAGGGCAGATTAGAGACACCAACTGTGCCACCAAGAGCAAATAAGAGCAAGGGGAACCATATTAAACCGATCATAAAGAACAGGGCACCACCACCGACCAAGTACTTGCTCATTTGCTGCTTCTTTACCCCCCGTGGCTGAGGGAAATCCGCCTCTACGCCTCGCATACACTGCAATTCGTATTTTGTTAGTAATTTACGCATAAATTTATGCAAAATTTACAGGGGACGGTGTACCTTGATTTGATAGATATTGGCGAAAATGTCTTCCATTTTGAACCAGTCCATTATTGTCATGGAAGTGTCTGTCCAGATCCAGTCCATCACCGCTCTTAATTCGAATAAGAATGGGACCAACATGAATCTGTGGACAATTTGCGCGTATTGATTTTCTTAAAATCAATACATTATAAAATATTCCAAGAACTTTTCTTTTTTTTTTTAATTTGAAGGATAGAAAATATGCTGACCCTTTGAACAAGACGTAGTTGACGATACTGTATTTCTTGCACAGGAAATTGCCAAGTATTCGTGTCGGATAGCCTTGTCTTAATTGATAAGCCGCCAATAAGAGATAGAAACACTTGACCATGTACCAAATTTGCGGTGGAAGCCTCTCGTTGAATTGTCTGTTGAATTAGATTTGATAATTTGAATCAAAGAGACATCAAACATTCGAATTGTACAATGAACGAGCCAATCGTACCGTTCGGTGACACTTGGTAGAATAAAAAACATCCAAACGTGAACGCCGAATATAAGGAAGTAATGGAAAATTAGTTTTCCCACGATTGACTTCTTCAAGAACAAGGCCCTATCGATAACTATCAATGCAAATTGCAGCAATAACATGAGTAAGAACGGCATAGGAACTCGATTTTCCTGCAGATAGGCTGTTACACCACCATCGCCCTGTTGAGTCTAAAAATTTATAAAAAAAAGATTTTATCAAACTTCAATTATTAAAAAAAAAGAAAAAAAATACACGACATCAGAAGATAGAAGAATACTTACTCCAAATGCGGAGAATCCGAAAATGAGTAGCAAGAAATTAAAGAAATCACAGAGGAACATGTAGGCATACACGTTCATCTTTTCTTTGCCGTGAGGACTGAGGATTTTTTCGAAGAAGTCCTTCATCGGTTCTTTGTATTTCTTAACGCTGGAAATAAATTATATCATTCGAGTCAGTCTTATGAAAAAACAAACATCGAACGAAGCGTGCACGCATGCTCACGTCATATTCATGGCTTTGTTGAACTCTTCTTGCACGGGACTGACTTCCTCTCCTTGAACCGCCACTAATTTTTCATACTCGTCCGTGGCTTGCGCGCTTTCACCTTGACCTGCGGCCAGGCTCAAAGTTCTTCCTCTAGGAGTTTTTACAACGCTGTAAATAATAAAATATCAACATTAGAGCGTCGTAGCGTATAAATTAATGAATATCAAGACGTCGACGTACGCTTCCTCGTCTTCCAGCGACGTAGATTCCCCCTGGCCTCTATTTTCTGGCCGTGGAAGTTTTAACGGAACTACAGTCAAAGTGGAAGGAATGATCTTTCTTGGCTTCAGGGTCGGAGAGGTCCATTGGCCTAATGACTTCAGCATGAACCTAAAAATGAGACTCTCTGTTGAATTTCTGCAACTAACGAAGAAATTCTTGCAAAATTTTTACTACGATTTACCTGTGGAAGAACACCATGAGAAGCAACAGCAGATCCCACAGAGCGTAATTATGCTTGCGTTCAACCCCTATAATTCTGGGTGTAAATAAAGGATTATTCGGCGAAGCTTCTCGATTCCAGGGCAACACTTCCAATTGGAAAATGCACTTTACTATCACGATTGCCTGGTTGAAGAAACGTACCACTGGTTAGCAAAGAAGTTTTTCTTTCGGGGAAAAAACAATCGCCAATCAATTTGAGCAATTATATTTTACCTCGGTGTACGCGATCAACGTTATCCAAAACGTTTTCGAGGGTCGTGGGATGGTCAATGAGCCCCAGCAGAACACCATGAGAGGCAGAGGTGTAGAAAGAACAGACGCGTTTTTAATCTGATGAAGGAACACCACGAAGTAACAGAGCAGACACGAATGCGCCAATATTCCAAACCAAATAGACGCCAATAATTGTATTATCGGTGGTTGGTCGACTTCAGACAACTGACCGCCTTCGTCCTCGTGTTGGACAGGCGAAATTTCCGAGAACAGTGCGCTATGCAAATAAAAAAAATGTGTGCCAGTTAAGTCACGATAAGTTTCACGATACAATTCAACAAAAATTCGCAGAAGAGAACGTAGTACTCGGTTCCTTTTGCGAAACACTTACGATAAAGAAAGCACACTGAAAGCTCGAACACCTGTGAGATAGAACTGAACGAAATATTCATAAAGATCACAATGTTCACGTTTATACCGTAACAAAGTATAAAGAGAGCGGAAGAAACGATAATGTACAAGCTGTTTGCGAAGATCAACGTGCAGAAGGTGTGTGTCTAACGAATCAAGTGAAGGATTAATTATCGATTTAGACGAAGTACTCTCTCGATACCTGGAGGAGGACATGTCCAATCCTCTCTCTAAACTCGGTGCCAAAATTCGGATATGAGGGATCGTCAACGTGCTGCTTTTCCTAGTAAAAATAACACTTCTCTCTGTCTACGTTTACTTCGAATTAGTTTTTCTAAACTAACGACACAATGAACACGTAAATGCGACTCAGGAATTTTTATCGAATTTATGTGAAATCGGAAGAACGCTTGAAGATTGGAAATATTGAATTTAATTTAAAGAAGATTTATTTTAGGCAACGCGAAAAGAAAACATTTTCTACAAAGTCTTACCTCTGCTCCTGCGGCCGTGATTGGCTAGGACCCTCGCCGGCATCGTAAGATTCCTCGGTATTTCCGCTAGACGATCTGTCAGAGCGAGCACATTTAACTACTCTAGCTTCTACTATAACGTCTGGCCTGATAGCAGGGGCAAATGTAAACTACTTTGTCTCGGAATGACATCTGAGTAATTTCTAACAAGAAGAAGCGAGTATTTGGGAACAAGCGCAATACTACTGAAGCTCTAAAGTGTCGACGACGTCGGATACCATCGAAGGATTTACTACTCGAAATCAATATCGAATCATTTGAAAGAGCCTTCTTTGAACTCCTTTAAACTCGCGATTCTGAATTATTCTGTGATATTGTATATCTGTACAATAATTAAGCGTCTAACGAACAAATGATCGAAAAAGCCGAAAAGGTAAGAACAATTTCTTTAGTTACGATTGCATTTACGATCTTACCCTTTCATGAGAGGGATCGGCTGCCACATTTGATTGATACCCAGTCGCATTCCCATGCGGAAATCCGGCTTCGCCTGTAAATCAATTTCAACGATTCAGAAGGTGTAATTCGATTTTTCGTGGAAAATTTCCTTTCATCCATGTACCTTCAGTACTTTCTTCTCTTTCGTCAAAACCTTGCGAATGTATCTGTAGTCGCGGGAAAATCTGTTCAGGTATCTCGTCATCGACGTGAGGGTGCTATTGATCATCACCATGAGGAATTTCAAGTACGTAGCGATCGATACTTTTTGATCATCTTCCTCCGTCTTCTTCTCGTCTGTTTCTTTATCTTCTCTGTACTCGTCGTCCGTTGGCTCTGGCGTTTTATCCTGTTCTGCCGTGGACGCGTCTTTTTCCTCGGTTTCGATGTCCGCCGACGTGAGACTCGTTTTGTCGCCGCCCTGATTTAAACGACAGATTGTCAATTGTATCATTGGTATCTGTTTCATCTTTGGACAACTTTTCGTACGTGGAATCTGAAGACAATTACGCCATAGTGTCGCTTTAAGGACGCCGTATTTCTGTATTGCAATGTTCACAGTCGAATTACATCTTCTAATTCTATTTCTTTAACATTTACGTAGTATTTATACTGCCAGGAAATTGCCAAGGAAATTTGTCTTTGAAATTATGATCTAATGGATGATCGAAGTTATTCGATATCACTTTGAAAAATTGGAAATTTGTTCTTTACATATCTACTGCGCGTAAAATATAAAAATCGAAATGCAGCACCACAATGGACCAAAGTCTTTTACTTTAAGTAGAAAAATTTAACGGGTCGTCGATGGCGTTCTGTCTGATTCAAATTCTGCGTACGCGATCGATCGAGATCGTTAAAGATTATTGTTACAGATATTAAAAGCGTGAGATTACGGTGCTACAGTCGCTGTAAACATAATGAAAAACAAATTAAGCCAAGTATCGAGCGGCAGATTATATATAATACCAACGACGAGGAGCCTCCTGCGACTACAACATTAAAAAAGGATTGACATAAAAAATAAAAAAAAAAAAGAAGAGTCGACGTAAGTGGAGAGCCATCGCCTTCGTCGTATATCTTTTTCATTTTTTTTTTTTCATTAACAAAGCTGTAAGATGCGGAAAGAAAAGAACAATTAATATCGAAGCGCTGTATATAACTAGCGATTATCCAGTACACTATATATATATATATATATATAGATATTTGTATGTACAATTTATTAATATCGTTACTAATATCGTGGTTTGCTATGTGTCTTGTTAAACTTGTTAAAAGATGTGAGTCTTACGTATGAGCTATTATAGGCTATTAACGAATTTCCAAAATACTTCGGCAGATGTATCGAACGTATTTGGAGTCCGACGATAATGACGAAATTAATGAATAAAATACGACGAAGGAAAGAAAAAGAATTAAAAGAAAATAATAATAATAATAATAATAACAAGGACGTAATAAAGATGTATGTACGAAAGCTGAGGATTATTTACAGATAATGAACTGTCAAAGAAGAGACGCTGGTGATCGACACCTTATTAGAAAACAACGATAATACGGTGTGATTACAGAGTAGAAAGAAGAGAGGAGAATGAAAGGAAGAAGAATGAGACAGAAAGGTTAAAACGATATCGATTGATGAGAGAAGAGAGAAACTGAGAGAAGAAAAGAGAATCAAACAGAAAGAGAAATAGACAATAAGAAAGAATGAACAAGGAAGAAATGATGGGCAGGTGAGAAAGAAAGAGAGAGAGAGAGAGAGAGAAAGAAAAAGAGCCTGTAGCAGTGACATGCAGCCTTTGAAGGGGATCTCACATCGGTGGCCACTGCAGTGTCGGTCTCGGAGCGTGCACTGAGATACGACATAGACGATTTCTTCCTTGTTAAAGGCTCACTCCGACGACGAAGTCTCAGCGCATCCTTTTCAGTCCCTCCGTACATGGCGACGTGTGTCGCGATCTCAATGTCTGTCTTAAGCAGCGTGTTCATCAACTGCAACGGGACCAGACTTTTGAGTCATTTCTTTCCACGCGATACCGGATTGCCTTCTTTTGTTTGTTGTGCTGTACTTCTTGCCTGCTGTCTGACGACTCCTCGACGCGACGGGGCCAAGGATTACAGAAAAATCGTGAAAAATTGGCGGGGGTCGAGAAAGGGGGGGGGGGAGTTAATGATCATTGCAAAGAGTTTTGAAAAAAGGTTTTGGCGGGGAAATTTGGTGGTAGATCGACAGAGTAAATGCAAGAATTTTATGCACACACGGAGTGTTTAAGTTCGACCTTCGGCGAATGATCCGATGATCCATCTGACGGATTCGATCGAAGGAACGAACGAACGAACGGTGAAGTTAACTAAGTTAACTGAACGGATGAGCGAGTTAACAAAGTTAACTGAAACACGAAAATCAAAAGTCGAATGCTGAGAAAATGCGATAAATTAAAAGTCGGATCGATGCCTGGGTCGTTTCCCCGGAATTTTTCAATTGGATCAAGCACTCACCGATTAATCAAAACGTTTGCTTCAGAACGGAGTTTCATAGCAGACAAACCAGAGAAATTCGTTTTCGTAACCGTTCAGTGAACGTGTCGTGAACGATTTTCATTCAGTAGCGAACTGAGATGATATCGACGTACCTCGGATATGGTCATTCTTCGGCCGCGTTTCTCAGCCTCGCGGCGTTTCTCCGCTTCTTGCTTCTCGGACTCGGTGTCCGGGATCAGATCCGTCACGTCGTCGTCGTCCAAGTCGTCGAACATGTAGTAGTCGCCTGATCTGATGGCTGACCGAAGAAAAAAAAAGATTTACTTTAGAAAACATAGTGAGAAAGAAATCCAATCCGATCCGTCACTTACGCTACGTAGTGCCAAAGCCATGCACGATATTTCACTGAATTGAACAGTTGTGCTTTAAGAAGACACGTTACTCCACAAATCTCAGACTAATAATTAATTAGAACAGTGTAACATCTATTTGAAATTAGAAAAATTGTTAGTACGATCGCACAAACACATGTGAAATACACACACACACACATAGATGCAACCGCCACCATCTTTGGATCGCTATACAATATTCGATGTTCGTGCGACACGACGTATGGAAATAAATTACACGCACGCGTCTATGTACAGCGTGATGTTCTGTAAAAGCAGAAGGATAGTTAGTCAGGAATGTGGACACGTCAGTTGATAGGACAAAGCCCGGACAAGCTGCGGAAGAAGAAAAACCGAAAGATAATTTTCATTTACCCTCTCTGTTGGTCTTTGGCGCGCGAACTCTGTACAACGGCCGTGTCCCTGGATACAGAGTATCTAACACAAAGAAAAAACACAAAAAGGTATAGACAGATAAAAAAACTGAAAACGATGAGAGTGTCGTTGGCGCAGGATAGACGTCTACTTTACAAGAATATACAATTTATATTACATATTACGACAACAGCCCTGGAGTCCTTGATCGGCATCAGATCGACGATCTGTCGAGAAATTGAACGGATTTCTGGATTTTCATTAATATTTTTCCTTTATGAGAGATGGACGAGAAGGACGAAGAGAATGTTAAAGCAGGATCGATCAAGGGGAACACGTATGATCTAATCGTACGATTATGTACATCGAATAAGATCCAAATGTAATACGACATGTAACGAAGATCGAAGAAAAGTGTCATCCAATGCAGGAATCGATCAAATATCTACACGTTCAAAAAAAAAAAGAAAAAAAAACACACAAACCAATATTAACACGTTGACTGCCACGGTACTTTTTAGGATCCCAGTCTAAGAAGCCAATTTAATTTAATCATATTATATTATTAAAAACTCCTATTATAGTACATAGTAATCATCAAAAAGCATTTAGAATGTATTTTTTTGAAAAAAAGATCTTGCGAATTATCTCATAATTGGCTTATGTAAAGAAAGACTATTAGATGGCTCAAAAAAGTTGCATTACATATTATATTATAGAGATATATGTACACAATGCGCACGAACTTTTTCATAAAGCAACTTGTTCTAAAATAAAACTTATAAAGTTTAGAGAAGCATTCGTCGACGCGTTGATTGGAGAAGAGATTCAACTAGTTCCAAAAAAATTAGATTGCAAGAGTTTCATTGTTTACAGAGTATCTCAATCTGTCAAGAGAAGCCAGCCCCTTGCGTGGAAGATGTTTTAAAAAATGATCGCAAATAAAAATATTCTTTTTTGCTTGTTGATTTTGAATAAACTTTGTATTATTATATTTTCTCTTCATTTATTAATAAATTTTCCGTTCATGTAAGCCAATAATGATTTTTTGTTCTCTCCCCCGAGGCTATCTATTCATATTTACACTGATAGACTACGAATTTCATCGTAGCTGCAAAAATATGGCAAGCAAACAAACTACGAGATATCTCGTAGTTGGCAGTCAACGTATGAAAAGAAGATCTACCAAAAAATAGAAAAAGAAAAGAACCAAGGAAACTCCGTCGTTCCAACTTTGACTCGATAGGAAAATCAAGCGGATCGAAACCGGAAGGTACCCATGATGAAAATCCTCGGGAACCATCGAAAGTAACGAAACGAAAGAAACATCGTGGTGCTTCGTGAATGATCTAGTGGTGCTGTCACGGAAGCGTATGTACAGGACATCGTAGCAGATCGACGACAATGATCTTGTTCCCGATTCTTGTGTCGTTACATGTGTGATGAGATCGCGGGGAGCGAGACGTGATCGAAACGATGGACTGTCTCGGTGTCTGTAATCCGTTCATCCACGGTGGCCCGACAAAGCTCGACTGTCGACGATGTCTGATCGACGAGGTCAACGA
Source organism: Tetragonula carbonaria (assembly GCA_032399595.1). Classification (NCBI taxonomy): domain Eukaryota; kingdom Metazoa; phylum Arthropoda; class Insecta; order Hymenoptera; family Apidae; genus Tetragonula; species Tetragonula carbonaria. The sequence goes on from JAUCRC010000014.1 coordinate 8,376,231, forward strand.
TCGGTCGCGTGGTCCTCTGTCGTACGGCGGCGGCGAGAACACTGGAAAGGTTTCGTCGGGCGACGGTCCACGTGGATTCAACTCGCTACTCGGCGGGGAACCGAAAGAAATACGAGTCGGTTCGAGGTAACCCTCGAGGCTCACTGTCATCACGGCGGAATTCGGCGTGGGCGCCTGCAATAGAGACGCAGCTCGCGGCGTCAACGGAGGTGGCTTGTCCTCGTCCTCGTCGATCGGCGTCTGATAACCCTGAGGAGGGGTGTGACCGGAAGAGACGCACGAGCTCTCGCTGGAGGACCTCGCCAAAGGCGCCGCCCCTTCTTTTTCGCGTGCATCAGATATAGAGAATCAAATAGAAAGACGTTAGCCTGCGAATAGTCTCTTCTGTGAAGAGACGCACCTACGTCCAGCTTTAAATCGTAATTAGCGTAGAATACGAATGAGTTGGTAGAGTGGAAGAATACTTCGTTGATGTTTAGATCTGGACTATGGGATAAAAGGATAAAAGGATTGAGAGAGTAGAATCCTATGTCGACGTTTGGACTTACTTAGACATCTCTGTGTTAAATACGCGAAAAACATTAAGATTACATCTTTTGTTAAATAATCTAAAGTATACGTAGGTTAGCAAGGTGGAAGTACTCTTCCTGTTAATTCGTACAGCATACACGTAAAGTTATTAAGATGAAGTAAAAGAACAGAATAGAATAGTTGAATCATCGTTGATGTCATTTTTCGTCCTCTTAACCCGATCGCCCTACATTTCAGAAACAAGAAAAAAAAAAACAGAAATAATTAGAAACGACTTACCGACTGCGTGAATTTGCGGTTCTCTGTAGCTAGGTCCTTGTATCTTCCTCTGGTTAGCTTTGATCTTGTCCATTTTGAATTTCAGCTTCTGCAGTACGTTCTTCTCGACACTCTCCTGGACCTCGATGCGTTTCTGATGCAGTTCCTCCAATAACTCCGCGCCTCTGGATGCTAAGATACTCATGGCTTTCGTTTCGTCCACTATGTGGAAGAAGTAGTAGCTCTTGAACAGTCGTTTCTGGAATAACAGGAAGCCAAAGCACAAACCGTCCCAGACCATGCCGATATCTTCCCGCGGCACCTCGCAGTCAAATTTCTCCAGAGCTATGTCACCCACCGCGCTTCGGAATTTCCTCAGGCAAGTTATGCCGAATAGCTGAATCAGTGGACACGTTAACACTTGCAGCTGAAATTCGACATTTTATTCGTTAGAGTTATGATACGTGTAATCCGTACGTTTTTATACACGCAAGATTAGAACTATCGAATTGAGTAAAATAAAATTGAGAAACTTTATGGATTTATAGACCATGTAAATTATGAAGTTTCCTTTATCCGTTTTATAGATTCCTTAAAAATTTTACAGGTCTACAACATTTTTTTCCACTTCCAAAATATGTGAATAAAAATTCCTTCTATATTTTATTTCCATTTCTAGAAATGTTGTATTTTATTTGTCGATATAATTCCAGTATCAAATGTTCAAAAAATTCCTAATAAAACTAACGAATAAAAGATTACCTGATCCATCAGCACGCAACCTACACCCTGAAGCAAAGCTTTGGAGAATATGACAATCACGTTGTAACCGATAAGAAGATTCCACCATCTCAAGATCGTTTTCACTGGTCTCAAGTAAAAATCGCTTCCTTGCCAGAGAAACACGAACGCGCCGATTAAGTAGCCCAAAGAGAACAGATTGGTTCTCTCTGTTCCAGCGAGAAACATGATCGACAAAGTGACCCACATGAGACTTATTAATACGCCTCGTTTCACTATGTCTAGCCAAGAGTGAATATTGGACACGTAATCCTTCACGGGGTTCACGAAGTTTGGCTTCTCCATGTTCTGGTAGACGGAATAATTGTGACCAGCTGGAAATTCTCTGCCACTCGCCGTGCTCCGTTCTTCGATTTGGAAAACGAGACTTTGTCTGACGATCATCATCAGCAGAATGAAATCACCTGGATTGAAATTCAGCTCAATAGTTTCAATAGTTACTGTCGTGAAGTTAATCGAGCTAGAACGGCGAACGTTCGTGGATTTGAGGAAAATTTAAGCACTGTTTGTTTATTTTGCAATTTAAATTATTAATCTATGACTCGATTCTACTGTTTGATGAACATTCGTAGCCCAATATTGGCGCCCAAATAATTCGATTACAAGCCTTACACATTAATTTCCTTGCATTTGGCGGGAAATCAGGATCAGGCAAGTACATCCACTCTTGCAACCCTCTCAAAGTTTTCGATTCGCTCCACGGATACTCTGAGAAGAACAACGATCAAGTTAACCACTGTTCTCATAGATAGAGATTGCTTCAAAAATCACGTTAACGCTGCAAATATTTAACAACCTATGCAGAGCCAAGTTGGGGGAGCCACGACGAAAGAGTACTGGACAGGTATCAAAATTATAGCAAAGATCTTGAAGAAGGGCCAAATTTTCGACACGGTTTTCCTCTTCAAAGAGAAGAACAACAGAAGCCACATGCTATAAAGAACCGAGTAGAAATCCAATCTGGTTCCAATGAGTGCCACGATTCCTACCAAGCACACTTCCACGCCAAACTTATAGAAACCGTAGTTGAAGAGGAATTTCAAGCACTGTGGCACGCCCTTGTCCGCATCTTCTCTGGTGATCGAAGGGAACATGATTTGAGGAGTGTCCAAAGGTTCACCGTGTACTTTCCTATGGAAACACTGTCGAATTCTGATGATTTTTCTAAAGGTGGTGACTACTAGGATCCCTATGTAACCTTTCAGTAATTCTGCCAATTGTCCTGGCTCTGCTTTCTTTATTCCAAACCACTCTGCGATGTTGTACATCGTGTTATTGCTGCCATACTGGGTTCGATTTTCAGGCGAGACTCTCTGCAAATGGCAAGTGAGAAAATTTGGATCGGGAGCGAGAAATCGTGTCGCAGAAGTTTTAATTAATTTATTCAATTTGAAAAGTACGTGAAAAATTGCAGAATTATATATATTATATTACCGTGCAATTAACGTTCCAATTATTGTGATCAATATACTGTATTTGATACAGCATTTTCATGACCATCAGGAGAGCAATTACAGCGGCGATCGTGTTCGCCGTGCATATTTGAACGTTTCTCCGAGAATTGATTATGATAACTGTTATCAAGACGAATACGAAATTAATAGCGCAGACCTGAAACCGTATCAATTTAGACAAATTGAACGTTTGGATATTGATCAATTGAATATATATATATATATATATATATATATATGCTTCATTCAAACTCACGTCGTTTACACAGAAAATCATCACGGAAACGAAAATGATCTTCTGCATGTGAATTTCGAGGAACAACCACATATAGTTATAAAAGTTCCACACGTGCTCTACCAACTTGTGAAACAACGCCAGTCGTTCCAATTTCGACATTTCTGAACAAAAAAAAATTTTTTTTTCATTTGAAAATTTGCACGATCAGCATACTTGTTTCAACATTCGTAAGAAAATGTGGGATTTGTCGTACGTTTTAACTGTCTTAGGGAGTATACAGATGTTTTATCTTCCTCGACAAGAAAGACTTCTCCTGGCGATGACGTTGGCATGGTTAAGATCGGCGAGTGTCCAAGACTCGATCGTTCGACACGGGGAATCTCTTCCGGTCTATAATTTTCAATCGTTCGTTCTTTTTTTCTAAATATATATAATTATGCTACAGGCTAACGCATACTAACCCGAATTTCTCGATGTCGGTCACCTCCAAGAAGTCTTTGTGGAAATAGTGAATCTGCAGGACAGTGATAATGACGAAGAACGTCGGCGTGAGCAATCTAACAAACAGGTCTTTGGTCTCGTATTTCTCCAAGCCGATGTCCTTCTGCAAGTCCTCGTCAATATGGAGGTAGTTCCAATATTCCGGGAAATTGTGGAATTGATAAGTGTAGACGAGGATCAGCATGATCACGGAGTAACCAATGACTGTGATCCAGAACGAATACATCATCTTCCTCCACACTGTCCAGGATATCTACAACGCGCGATGAATTGTGAAATCGAGCGTCTTGACAACATCTCATTCAAAAGTTTGACAAACAGCGTTGAAATATTACATTTGCAAAAAAAAAAAAAAAAAGAATTTCATTAGGATACGTAAGGAATCTGATTGAAAGAAAGTCTGTCGAGTCACCTGGAATGTGATGACTAGAACCAAGAAGAGGGACATGTAAATGATCCTGAAGACGGTCATACGTTCGCCAGTGATGCCAGAGATGAACAGCATAATTGCCACAACAGCGATCCAGAACTTGGTCAATAATTTCTTCAAAACTATGCCAACGTCTTTCATGAATTTACTTTTGATCTCTGGCGCTTCGTGATTCATCGCCGTGGTAGCTGTCGAGACAGAGACGTGCAACGGCGCTACCATGTCTCTCAACGCTGAAGAACGTCTCTGTCGAGTCCTCTCGGCTGTGTATTGCCTCATAGTGATCCAGAACATCGATATGAACAGACACTGCGAAACAGTTAAAAGTATCACGATTTATGCGATGCGCCGTTTCATTCACGCCAATCGTCGAAATAAACAGATTATCTTTACTTTGACGACTAGATGCCACCGACTAAGCTGGCCAGCCTTGATGAAGCCAATCTCCGACACGCTTATCCCGTTTATCTTCGTCGGCAGTTCGGCTTCCGTCAGATCCATACTATAAATGTATTGAACGAGAAGCAAAAGCGTCGCGTAAGTAACGATGAAAGGTGAACACTTCATCATTGAGACGCGTTTGTTCGGCACCATCCATAGAACCAAGGCCCACAACAACAGCGCGAAAGTTGTCCAACTGTGATACATTATGCTCCACGTCTGGCGAATATTCGAAAAGAAGCTTTAGGAAAAGAATGTTTGTTGACAGATTTGTCGATGTTGGTTAATGTTGGTTTTTACCATCATTATGATATTCGTAGCGAGATAGGATGAGTTGATTATCAGCTGGAAGATGGAGTATACAGCCATAATGATGTGCTCGATGATTCCGGATTGCTCGTCCGGAGCAGCTGAAAATTGTTCAGTCGATTAGACATGTTCTAGCATGTTATGTATTATAATTATCCCAGAGTACCTATATGCGTGTATTTCGACGAACCTTCACTGAGACTTTGCATTTGAATGTTGTCGTCCTGATGACCATCCTGCACGATGACACTTCCGGTTGAATCTTGCAGTAACCCCGTTCTCCCGGACCCAAATCGCATCAACTATCGATAAAATTAACAATGCTATTCCTTGTTGACGAAAATAAATACCTAAACGCCTCTACGTGGTGTTCTCGCTATCTCTCGCGCTAGGATTTTACAATCTCTATTCTAACTTACTAAATAATCTATATTAATAATTAATCTGCATAATATATAATGCTTTCGTGAAATTTTTTTGTTTGTCAAGGCGTGTACATGCATGCTGCGTACGAGTGAGATCAATTTACCTTCACCAAGAGAATTAGAAGTTAGTTAAAATTCGTAAAGTGTGTTCATTATTTGAATGAGAGAAAAAAAAAGAAAACAAAAAAGAAAGTAAATATTAAAAAATGTGAGCAGAGTTCAGCGAGATCAGCTTGTAAGTTGTGATCGTGAATGATACAATGTGTGTGAAGAAAAGTGATTGCTGTGTCAATTAAACGTGCAAATTTAATCATTATACGTACGGGTGTGCGCTCGTCGACAGGTGGGTACGACGAATTAACGATCGGCTTCTAAAACAATGGCAAACTAAACATAGCGGCATCCAAACGAAAAAGGAATTTGCTCAAATCTGGAAGGCGACAGCAAATAAAAAACACGGGAGTTGTCTGAAGAAAGACGGGCAATTGAACAAAAATATCTTTAACACACACAATGGTATACTACCTTCTCCATATAAATAACTCTCATCTTCTTTTTGGTTTGCTAATCAAAAACGGACACGAAGACAAAAAAAAATTATCGAGCTCACTCTGTAAATGTTGCATTTTATAATATGACGTGTATAAATATTTTTCCTTTTCTTTTTTTTGTCGTAAAGCATGTCTAAAATGGAATGAAATTTAAAAACAGGCAAGAATTGAAAAGCAGGAGATAAGTTCGTAAATTTTCCTTGATCGTAATATTAAATTAATGACGCGAACGTATACGAATATTTGTAGAAACCTTTTTTACGAACATATTTTGAAGTTTCAAATAGCACTGTGATGAAGTTATGTCAATATAATTATGTTGATGAAGTTTGAAATGAATTTGAAAATGTGTATAAAAGATGCAAGATATTTAAACAATAAATTATTCATTGCATTAATTATCTATTACAATAGGATGATTATTCATGCAGTTTACCAAACCTTTATTAAATATTACATCCTAATTTCTATTTATTTTTAAATTTTTAAATCTAAGACGATTAGTCATGCTGTAGGTACGTGTTCGCAAATTTATATACATTTCCAGATTGATTTCAAATTTCACCAACGCAATCAGGATGGTCGTGCTTCGCTAATAATTCTAATGAAATTTAAAAATGACTCGTGGAAGGCGTAAAACTTTTCCAAGAGAGGCAAATGTTCAAATACCTTCACTACTTCGTGAGTGCAACATGAAACAGAATTGATGATAAAATATACTATGTAATCGAATTCATTCCAAAAAAAAAAAAAAAAACAACAGATATCTAGAAACAGGCAAAGATTAAAGCAAACGGGGGAAATTCGGCTCGTGCAGGACGAGATCCTTACGCGAGCCTTTCGCCGCGCCGACTGCCATCTTTGAGACGGTGTTCTTCGTCTGATGGAAACGTGCCTGGACAACGGCGTGTCCAGATTTTCCAGCTTGCCGCTCAGACGTTTCACTTCCTTCGCCTGTAACGCCTCGTTAGTAAAAGCAACGTGTTCGTCAATGAAAGACACGCGTGTAACAGACAGACAGACGTTACGCTTGTAAGTAATCACGAAGTTAGTGGATATACAGATCGTGAAAGCTCATGTTATTCATTCCGTTACATCAATGGGTTGGTTAATCGTTCGCCTTAACCGCAAGAAAGTTAATTGAGTGAGTAGAAGGTACATTGCACGCGATGTGCGTCGTTATAGCATGGTTCATGCTCAAGTGAAGCTCGTCTTCATTCTTTCACTATACTTTACGTCCATCATCTTTAAACGCCCAAGTATCCCAGACATGCTATTCAACGATATTCGCGGTTGAGTCTTCTCGTACCGATTAATTATAATTAATTCAATTAATGGAGCACTGCTCCCGTTTAATTACCCCGATAATCCTCGTCCGTTTTTATCTCCCGTTAGACCGTATTGTTTTCATTGTTATACCACGACTCGTTAAAACTGCACAATAAACTCTCTCTTGAATAATTTCAACGATGTTTGTAATGTTAATGTCAACATTTATGTGGTATCGTCGGAACCGTAATGTAAGATATATATATATTCTTTAGTATATCAACGGACAAACTCACCGGCTTTTCGCTCAGGAACCGTGACTGCAACGCCAAGACGTAATAGAGCCAGAACAGCCTCAAGCAATAGCCGTAAATTAACCAATCGGCATTGTCCGCGTACTTGACGTCTCTTGGGTCGCTGCAGTTGGTCCGATAGACAGGCGTCAATGCGAAATATCGCTGCCAAGTGCTGTTCACGGGTATTAACTCCTGGGGCACTTGATTCTGATATGTGAGCAGAGCCAGGATGTGAAGGATCACGACGGCCATCACGATCCTGCATAATACAGCGAAACCCTTTCGGAGCTCTTTGTTGCAGGCCCACCAGGTTGCGGCTCCCAGAAAGACAAGGAAGTAGAAACCACCCTCTATCGATGGTTTCAAGGATGCCGTGATGCAGAGCGACGCAAGGACTACGTAAGTGCCGATTCGTCCCAGGAAATTGATGATCTGGATGGACGCGAAAAAAAAAACTTGCAAAATTAGCTACGAGTTGTAGCTTCCCTTTCATATCACTGCAACTTTTCTCTCATCTTATAACTTATGAAACTTACGCGGGAATACATTACTGGCCAAAAGTTTGGGATCACTGTGTGATTCTATATGAACTCTAAGTTTGGTTAACTTTGGAAGATTCTTTGAATGTTTGCAGCAGTTCGTAGCATTAACCTCGAATTAATAATGAAATTGAAAAGCGAGTGATACAATTGGAGAAAGCGATTCCAATCTTTGATCTACTGGTAAGTAGAATAAGATCATTGAGAAACGTTCAGAATCACGAGCAAGCACGCAGATTGCTCCGATTTATATAAAAGTTGTTTGTTAATTGCATATTAATTTTTAATGAAATTTGATCAACTTGAGGAACAAGCTCGTTTCGTTGAACAATACCTTGGCAGTCCCGTCCGGGTTCTTTTTCGATGCCTCGGCTTCGTTTCGATGCATCGACGCGTCTTCCTCCTCGTCGACAACGCTCTTTTGTGACAGAAACCGGCAGAGAAAGTACACTGCCACGCTGGTGGGTAGAACAATTAATTCCGGCGTCAGCCAGAAGAAGATCTCCCAGCCGGAAGCTTTGTCTAATCTTACAAAACCTATGTGCCTGAATATCACTTCCATCGATTCGCCTAAAAATTGTTCAACGACCAACATTCTCAGTAATTAGATTCTGTAGTGGTTCAAGGTTCCCCCCCGCTGGAAGTTGTTACGTACAATTGTGAAGGAAGTGTCCATAAGCAGGCAGAGCTAACAGAACTATGTGAAAAGTGAGCTGGCTGGTTGCTGTGAGAAAAGACAGGCCGATGCACGTTTTCAAATAGTGGCCTGTATGGCCAGCCATTGTTTTTGCATCTGGTACCGGCACGTGCGGCGAGTATAGCATCAGAGCCAAGTAAACTAGCGACAATCCGACAGGTCGCCATATTGTACCTGTTTCGGTTCAAGAATTAATGACGTTATTTCAATATTGCACCTCTGATTTTTAATTCATTTTCATTCGAGTATTTTATCGTTATAATATGCATCTATGAGAAACTTAAATGTAAAATGCACAGTGACGTATATTATATTTGTTCAGAAGTCGTAATGGATATTCAGAAAAGCAAACCGACTATACAAGAAACCAGTTGATTCCAGTTAAATTAGATTAATCTCGTGTAAAGCAGCGAATTACAATGTAAAAAGCATTCCCTTCTTTCGCGACATTTTCTGTCTGATATTCGTCAAGCGTAGAAATGCAGTTCATTTCGCTTCTCGTGCGAGAAGAAATGGGGCAAAAGAAAGGTCAATTTCAACCTGGGGACTTCAAAGATGGAGATTCTACCGCCAATGACATTTTACACCTCCACTCCCCCCTTCCCGTATCATTTCGACGGATTCAAACAATTCTCATAATTCCATTTCGCAGATTCATTTCAATTTGCGCGAATTTTCCATCGCTCTGAATACGATACTTTCGTGAGTTTGTCACGCACGAATCACGAAATGGTTCGTGAAATGGAAACTACCCGCTAATCCGATTAACACTATTCCTACCACGACCGGTGAAATGGCCGTTTTTAAAATTTCGATTAGAATTTCCTACATACAACGTAATTAAATCGACTTTAAACTTCACGACTTTTCCTCAAATATACGTATAATACATTTTTCAATATTCACTTCTTTTTTTATTGTTTGTTTGTTGAGAAAAATTTGTAGTCTGTCTTACCTACCACGACCGGTAAAACGATTGATATCTTTTTGTAATAGTATTCTCTCAAGGACTCAATTCCGAAACTATAAAGTCGTTACAAACGAAAGGCAATGCAGTTGTGGCATGGTTTTAGCCGAAAAAGTGCCTTCCAGGGACTGATTTATTGATTAGGCACTTCCAAGTGTTTGCAGTTCTCGCTCGCCTATCGGCCTCGCGGTGTTTATTTGTCTGATTGGTATCAGAAGCGGTCCAGAACCTCGGATTTTCTTACACCGTCTTATCTACTATGTGAAAATAAATAAAAAATCCTCGGTGAAAACGAATAAAATGTACATTATATACTTCTGAATAAAAGAAACTATAGTTTTATACTGTCAAAGTGGCTTTTATCTTCATTCTATATTAAAAAATATAAGTTGTGCTGAAGATCGGTCATTTGACCAGTCGCGGTAGGAATAGGTATACGTGAAGTGTCGGTAGGAATAGTGTTAATTAAATCGGAACAGGTTTTCGTACGCTCGGAACGGATTAATTGTAGCGTGCGTTAAGAAGCACACGAGGTGTAATTAATTTCTTGGCGATGCGCCTCGAAACAGGATGCTCGCTGTTGTCTCGAAAACGTGGCGGTCGGCTTTGAAGAAAAACTCTCCCGAGTGAATTATATTCTCGAAAACTCGTTCCATGTCGCTCCAGTTCACGTGCCGAGCTCTATGAAAGCACTTTCTATTCGTAGAGTGCATACTGCTTACTATTTTCTCTCCGCCATGTGCACAAACGAAAAGTTTGACCGTCTGCCAAGTAAACGCGAGTTAGAAGACAGTGTCTTCTGTATTCCAATATTGTTGCCGATTATTTCGTTCTCTATTATTATTTTCAGCGAGTGTTCTTCTGATTTATTATGCCGGAGAATAATTCTCTTTCGAGAACGAGAAGATCAAAAATAAGAGATAAAAAGTTAATTGCGAACGATTACAAGGAATTTTTTGAATTATGCAACAATTTCATGATTGTTGTCTGTCTGCGTTTCTTTCTTTCTTGTTTTTTTTTTTTTTTTGTTTGTTTCGACGGAACGTCGTTAATTATAGAAACCACGAACAGCTAATTATTCCGGCCAGCTTGTGCAAGACGATAATTTCAGCGATAACAACGTTACACTTAGCGTTATTATTTCACAGCCATCTGATTGAGGTCAAAAGATCGAAGCAGCCTCTCGGAATTCTTTTTACGATAAAAAAAAAAAACAGTTTACTCTCAAGCGAATTAAAATTTCCGTTTTCGCTGCGTGAAATCTTTCTACGAGGAGAGATTGTTCCATTACAACTTGCTGAACGAAAGTCTCACTGTAATATGTACTGATGAGTTTTACTGAAGGCAAGAGGATTTATGAATTTATGACAGATACAAAAAATTTATAACTGACGCCAAATGTATTTTCAATATGGTCAATTGAGCTGTTATGAAATTACGTCAAAAAAGAAACTTATTTATAATACTATTAAATAGAAATTTATAGCGTTTCATTTGTTAAATATTGCAGGCAGTCGTCTGTTTTGGGAATTTTACATATTTTGAACGAAATAATAACTATCAATTCGATTGTTACGAAAAAATAATAATTATCAATTTTGTGTTACGAAAGTATCTTGTGGGCTTTTCTTCGATTACAGAAAGTTCCTCAGTTACAAAAAACTGATAACAGAGATGGGCTACATGTGATCGAACAAAATTATTATAACTATAAACTCCGGCTAATTATAGACTGTCTAACTGTGTGTCTCGACAGTTGTCACCATGGAATTCTAAAGAGCATTCTCAAATTATACACGCGCTGTATATTTCTGACGATCTTCGAAAACACTCGCTTTTCATTTTATCGGACGTGGGAACGAAAGATTACGCCACTCTTATTTTTGGAGCGTCCATTTCTACATTTCAATCCGGTATAATTTGTTATTCTTACAAAATCGTTATATCAATAACGAAAAAGTCAGCTGGATTATTCGAAGTATTTTTTCTTTATTTCTTTCCTCATTGGGAAAGAAAGAACCAATATTCATCAACGACGTAATGTGACTCAACGTGGAGCGGTCTAGCATATGTGACACGTTGAGATAACACTGATAATTAATAACAGTAAACTGGCCGTGTTAATAGAACGGTCAACGTGTGAACTCTTCGATTCGACGTATCTGTATCAAGTAAATTTATAAAGCCTATCTCCTTCAATAACGTTGTCAATTCTACGATTTTGATTGAAACGGTGAATTAAAATAGATTAATTTTGTGGCAGACGTGCGATTGATAATTCAGATAAATTTTAAAATAGGAAGAAAGATGTACGAATTTGTTTTAGATTCTCACTCGCTTGTTTATTTGCAGATTGAAATCTTTACCGCGTTTTTCTCACGAGTCACTCGCCTTCAATAGAATCGGCAAGGATAACCATTGATTGATTACAAATCATAGTTATTTTTATGCGATGATGCCATCTATATGATGCATAATTATTTACGCAAAACTCGGTGGATTCTTTCAAAATTTTAAGACAGATTTAACCGGAACCTGTTCTTTTCTTTTTTTTACGTGGACTCCATTTACAATTAGATTAGATTTCTCTTTAGATTTCCAAATGTCAGAAGAAAGTATTATTTGGAATAGAATAAACTTGAATAGAATAAAATGAACAGATCTACTAATATATCCTTATCGTAATATGACGTAAGATTTCCGGGAGCCTTATCAATGAAAATAGAACGTTTATCTATTCAACCACACTGTTCAACATAATTAGAGGATCTCTCATACGAGCCATAATATCGAGTAATAAAATATAAATCAATCGATATCAATAAATATTAATATCTTGCTGCCGTAAATATTCGGAACGATCCTTCATTCTTAATATTCTAGACTCTAAAATTTCCTACTTTACCGATTTACTCAGCATTCGACTCGGAAGTTTTTTAAAAGTCAAACGTTTAATTGCCCCAGTTGTTTTTCTCGGTTCAAGTCGTCACGCAGGATAATTGAAGTTGGTGAAAAGAGCAACTCGGCACTTACATCCTGTGAAAACAAGCGGCAGCAGAACCCTAAGGAGGGCCACGTTCAGCCAATACTTGGACATGCCTGGGATCTGCTCGGATGGCCTTTCACCCTGAAACACAAAGTGAAACGAAAACGCTCGCTCGTAAAACAATCCACCGTGTACGCTGTCAACATCTCGAGATTCTTTAGCGGCAATGTCAGCTCGACTAGAATCGATACACGCTGCCGCAGTCGGGTACCTTTAACCTCGTTTCACCATGAGACTCGGCGCGCCGCCCGTTTCCACCGTGTTTACAACCGGCTTGACCCCCTCGAAATTTACGCTCTACAGAATTTTACTACTTGAATTGTAACATTGTAACATTGTAACATTGTGACTTTCGCGTGGATGATTTTTCGCGAAGTCGTGGCGAGCCGACGTTTTCTTTTGACATTTGCCGACTCGCGACTCGCCAAATTGACAGAACGAGGTCAATTCGGCTCGGTCGAAGGGACAACTTTCCATGCGTTTTATTCAATTAACGTGGTCGGCTAGTTATTTTTTTTTTCTCTTTTTTAACTCGATTAGTCTTTTAACAGTTGTCGTTCGAGAATTGAAAATCTCAATCTCGAAAATTTCTCCTACTTGCTAAAAGAGTTGAGAAATTGTATGAATCACGTAAGTATCGAAAAATAATGATTAGCGGACATCCGGGGACAATTCAAATACTTTGGATATCGTTTACCTTTGCAACGTCGTACTCATCGAGCAAAATATCAAATGATCTGAAATGATGCCTACGTGCCCGTTTTACTAAAAAGTTAAATTTGAAAGGGAAGTCTTCGTTCAGTCTACGTTTGCGTTATCATCGTTATTTTCGTGAAAATAGCAACCGACGTGTAAGCAATGTATCTAGGTACGCGGTGTGTACCACACCATGTGCACCCATATTCTGCTCCCGTCTAAGATTTCACATAGTCTCAGATTTTTGGTGTCTCGGCCAAAGACTTGGATGGTCGTTACGCTTTTTGGACGATCATCAAACCATGTCTCTGGTAGAGTTCCGCTCAATTTAATGTCTCCTATATCGCCCTAAGCAAAATAAAACGCAGAAAGAGAAAGAGGGAAAGAGGGAGGGAGATAACACGATATTCCCTTAAAAAGAATCCTTCGAACTTTCGTGCATCTACGTCGTTAAACGCAGAATATCGGCTGTGTTTATGAAAATGCAGATTGCATGTTTATTCGCGATCGATGATAAATCTTAGGAGAAGCTTAAAATTACCAAGCGGAATTCCAGTTCCGAGAACTGGAGGGGCCTTCAACTCTTGTTCGTTTTTCTTTTTTTTTTTCTTTTTCGATAAAAACAGGCACACCTAGTCTAATTATCAAGCAATTACATGACTGGATTCTGCTCGTCCCGTAAAAGGTGCGTCCATACGTTTTCAGAATCAGATTCGCTATCGGCCAACAACTGATAACAAGATTACAGTAGAGAACACTGTTGCGTAATTACAGAAACACATTAATAGAAATGTTTCGAAATATCTTTTTCGAACACGAAGCGAAAGAATCGATCTAGCCTCTGCACACTGCTGTTGAATGTATTTTTCAACCGCGTAGAAATTAAATTACGGAATTCTCATTTATTCCGTTTCTTAAGCTGTTCCAACAAGTTTTTCGATTATTCTATTTAACGAGATTCTTTTGAGAACGCGTTTTGTTGGAACAGTAAAAATGAAATCAAAAACGGAATCTACGATAATTAGTGAACGTTCTTCCTCGTCAATTTAGCAATCTTATATTCTGAAGCGATACTATTCGATACTGCTGACATTGGACATTCTCGATTGCTCATTCGAGGCTATAGATCGTCCCTCGATGCGCTTCAACCGATTTTCAGATGCATGAAATTCCGTCGTTTGACCTAGATAGAACGCGATGGTGGAAAAAATCTTCTGCCGTCGTAAAATCATAAAGACTATCTATTCGTCGCGCAATTACAATGAAATGGAATGAAATGAAATCAGTGTTCTCGTGTTCACGGTCATCTGTATCAAAAATTTGTCGCCGACACGCTGCACGATTGACATACAATCGCATAAATTTTTCTATGACCGAGGTGGTATCGTACTGCGAATCGTTTACGTAACTGAGAAATAATTATTATCTAATCGCGTGTCGTGATCTGTCTGTAAAATAAATAAAAACCGAGACGATAGATGATAGATTATTTTTGCGCTGTAATAAATTAAGAACTTTCCATTTACGTCGAGAAAAAATTCTCGATGAAAGTTTAACTAAATTCTACATACATCATCATTATTTTCTTTTTTTTTTTTTAACTGAGATTATCTTTTTATCGCGTGATTTCAAGAAAAGGAGGAACAACGTCCTCATTTTTATAAATAACGGAGTTTCAACAATGCATTCGATCGATGATACACCTAAGTGAATGTTTGGACAGATATATTGTGCAAATATCACCAGCGCGAGACGGGAAAGATAAAACGGATATACGGAGCTCTATTCCATGTCTTTAGTTACTTTGAGGTATTGTAGTTATTGTATTGTAGTTATTGTATTGTGAAATTCGAGGGACCTGTCGTTTCAAAGTTCGAGCAAACGACACTCCGTCACCACAAGTGCATTTATGCTAATTAAGCGAAATGGTGACGTTGGAAATTGCATTTTAATCAAGACGCGTGTCGTCTTCCTCTCGCTAAACAAGGTTTGAGAAATGTTACGCGAATTAAATGGCAGCTTGGCCGCTATTGTCATTTAGCAAAAATAGAAAAAGATAATAGACGATACTCGGATTAAATTATATATAAATTTATCAATATATTATACTATAAATTATACATTAATAATTCAACAATAATATTCACGAATATTCGTATCTTCTCTTTCATTGACATTCTACGATTTGCAACTTATAAAATTTCAGTGCAAAATATCGTTTGATTTGTCATTGAATTTATTACTGGCGTACGAGAAAATTTATTAATATCGTCAACTTGCGCAAAGTGTAAAATAATTTGTATAACCGATAATACAAAAATTTACGAAATATTCAAAATAGAGAGTTCCTAAGCAATTAAATATCCATTTAGCTATGCTCGTGAAAATTCACAGTCTAAATATGTATTAAATTGTACAACGAATCTTCGATATTTTCATTCTCGAATTTCAATTTCGGTTAAAACTCTAAAAATGTCTACGTTCTACCACAACTGCTTTCAATTTTTCCTTTCGATAGCAATCGCGAGAATTATCATATTGATTGCCAGTTGGAGAACAGATAACGCGGTCTAACGATGAAGGTCCGTGTCTATTTCACAGAAATATTTATCAACCAGAATTGTTTTAATTTTAAATAATGTGAACAATTCTAAGGTAACAATTCTCATCTGTAAGCTGTGGTCGTTTAATTAGCATACGTCAGTTTACTATGAATCAATATCGATGACAGAGGCATTGTGGAATCTCGATAATTTTAGCTCACCACTAGAACTTCTAGAACTAATACCTATTCAGCTTTCACGGATAACGTCCAGCGTTTTCTTACACAGGACAGGTTGGATAGTTTCTGAATGAACACACGTGTCACTCATTGTTTTCCATTTGTAGCGGCATTTTAGTTGACTTTTAAACACGACAAAAGAACAAAGAATCGAGAACCGTTGCTACTTTTCCATTAAACATTACTTGTCTAATTAATGTAAAATGGTTATCAATGAGCATGATTAAAAATATCTTCAAAAAAAAAAAAAAATAAATGTAATAAACGATCGTAAAAACACGTATGTGGATAAGAGTTACGTGTCCAATTAGAATAATTACTTCCTCGTTCGTTCAAAAAGCTGGCGCTTTGATTCTCCATCGCTACATTTCATTAAATTCCTCGGACACCATTTTCAAAAAGAAACGCACGTTGCGTGCAGAGGTTGCGTAGGCGCGTGCGGCACGCGACGTAAAAAGAGTTTGATTAGGGGAGTGCACGACGTTCGTTATGCTTTCAGAGTAAATATAAGTCGCGTTGGATTTCCTGATTACTCGATAAACAACTCGATGTCTCCTTGAACAGTTTGATACTAAACGTATCTCGCCAGTGTGAAGTTCACGTTATACTTTTTTTTTATTAATTCCATTCATCTCGTTCTGAATTCGCGAAAATTTCTCTCTTCGTTCTCTCTTCACAGCGTGTCAGAGCGTACTTTCTTGCATGAAAAGTTACACGGAAAAATTTCAAAGGAGTGAGATTAACTTCTTTCTCAATTCAACTTGGGAAGGTTTCATTTACTCAAGTTTCATTTACATTCATACTTTACGTAAAGTGATTTTTTTTTTTTTTTTTCGAGGAAAGGAAGGTAATTTTTTCCTCTTCCGAAAGATAAGGAATGTTTGAACGTGTTTGAAAGTTATCTTCTCATTTCCATGTAAAGTCACAACGTGACACAACGCATTATCGATTGCTCGGACAAGGTCGTACGTAAGTATGCGCACGGAAGACAGGAAGAAACAAATAGAACATCAGGTATGATTCATTCAGTCATTATCAACATTATCAGTCGATCAAAATATTTTGTTCTCACAGTGGTGTGTCCTTCTCTCTTCCTGGAATCACGCTGCGTGATAAACAAATCGATGAACGAGTTTCACGAACTCGTGGTTCGTACTCCGGTGTTTCTATCACCAAAAATCTGGTGTTTTTCTCTGCCAAATGGCAAGTCTGTGAAATGCCCCGAGTGTTTTACGAGCGATTCGCGTTTCAACCGCGAGTTCGATCCCTCGTGTTTCGCATTGTGAACGTTGCAGCGCGAATTTTGGAGCAACGAAACTTAGCTTCTATTTACCTTCTTTTTAGAATTTTCATTGAATTTGTAACTGTAGGAAACGTTCGAAATCTTGAAGATTCAGTTTTGAAGAAATGCGAGCAAAAGAGAAGATTCTAAATTCCTATTGAATGGAAAATGAAAGACTGCTGGTCTGAAAGAATCTTTGTTTGAATTCTTATTGTTGCGCTAGGTACAACTGAGTCCACTGAGCCAATTTCTTAACAATTTACTACGTCTTCCACTTGTGTACAATAGCTGGAAGAAAGAAATATTTCAATTTCAAATTTATCCAGTCTTATAAAAGCATTGCCACGTGAAATTAATATATTATTACAAACTTACTAACTAACGTGTAAAAATTCTATAATAAATACACTGTTCCAGTATTTCTTACTTATAAGTTGCCAAGTTCATTTTCCAATAAAACTTTAGAAAATTTATACATACTCCCTGATAAGAAGTGTCAAACTTTTGTCTTAACTACGACATCAGTTCAACCTCATTCCTAATTCACTAAACTCTCTAACGACCAATCGTACGCGTTTCGTCCTGCGTAATTAATCCTCCCATGCTCCAAAAATCACGTACACACCTATAACATCGCTTTCTTCCGCTCGACGCACCTTCGACGGGTTGAACGTACCTCACAACCACAATTTACTCGTACGACAACGTACACAAGCACGAACGAAACACGCTGAAACGCTCCAGTCAGCTGACTGGAATCGGCGCACAATAAAGAAGGTCTCCGAAAGAGGAAAAAAGGGGACCGTGGACAAAAAAAAAAGAAAAAGAAAAAGAAAAAGCAGGCTTACCTTGAATGAAATCGCTCTAACCGTATTTCAAAGCATCCCTCTGGACGATTTCTCTCCCGGCTGTCCCCTTTCGTCGATCGAACTTCCAGCAGAGCAACATACATACGCCTCCCGGCTTCGACACGCGCGAAATCACACGTTGTCACACGATTTTTCTTTCGCGTCAACTCACGCTGTTCGACGACGATAACACGTTGTTCTTCATTTCATTCGGAGATTCGCGTGCGTTAGTCCCATCGTGTGATGAACAAGACGAACGTAATCCAGACGGACGAACGCCCACGAGGCGTTTTACGAGGAGTTATCGTGACGCATCCGCTGGCACTGCTTCCGGTAACGAACGACGCCAGTCGACGCCGGCTCAACACTCACTGAGCCAGCTTTCTACGCCCGATTCTGGCGACGAGACCATCCGCGCCTGCGTGCTTCTTTTGCGTCATTTCTCTCTCGCAGTAGCGTACTACAATTTCTGTAGTCTGTAATTTCGCGCCTTTCGCGAAGTATTTTGTTCGAGAATCTTTTAACATAGAATGTGCTTTACCGGTGGTGTTCGGGCAAAAAATGTAACGAAATGTGCAACGAAAACGCGTCACGCTCTTGATCAGGAACTTGGGGGAGGAGGGGTGTCACGTGATTAAGGAGAGATAAGTTTACGAGCGATATGTCATCGGTTGCAAATGCTATAAAGGAGCGAGGTGTTAAGGTTGACGAGACACAGATGCCGATAATATTGTCTGGAGATTTAAACTTAGACTTGAAATCAGACGACGGTAAAGATTTCGCTCAGTTCATATACGACACGTTACAGCTGAAATTGATAAGCAGCAGTGACATACCAACGACGAGAGATTGTACCACAATTGATGCCGTATTTGCGAGAGACATCGATGACTTACCGTGTTTGAATTACACATCGTATTATAGTTCGTATCACCGACGAATTCTGTCCATAAAAAATTAACAGGAATAAAAATAAAGCAAACGTACGTGAAAAGGTGTCAAGTTTTATTTCCTTACAGAAATAAAGTCAGACATATTCTATGTGACAGGCTTTAAGGGTGTTAAAGCCGGCTCATTTCTTTTTTTGTTTCTCTTAGTTTTCAATTTGTTTTCCGATTCAATCGAATTCTTCGATCGTTGGATAGTTTTTGGATACCGACCAGCGACGAACAGTTTCACATTCAGAGAATATCGATCACGCGACAAACACGATTTACTCCAAGTTACTTTGGCCCGAAGCTTACGCCGGGAATTGAATTTCTTTTTTCCAATTTTTGATCAGCGACTGCTGATCCACGCGACGTGAAGATTACTTTATCATTGTCATTGTATACGTCTGACAACAATTTTTATTTATAAACTACATGCATCGGCATCCGCAGTCTGATTGTTATATTCGTAAGGGTTCGAAAAAAAAAGGGTTCCCTTTTGCTTCGTCTCTCTTTCACTGTGTATTCATCATAATCAAATGAATGAATTATCAACTTCATTTAATCTTCCTTTA
The DNA here is from genome assembly GCA_032399595.1 of Tetragonula carbonaria. Taxonomy (NCBI): domain Eukaryota; kingdom Metazoa; phylum Arthropoda; class Insecta; order Hymenoptera; family Apidae; genus Tetragonula; species Tetragonula carbonaria. Next base: position 8,396,096 of record JAUCRC010000014.1, read on the forward strand.
CTCTGCCTATAAATTCAACAAGGAAAGACTATAAAAAAAAAAGATATCAATTTGACTAAAGTAGAAAAAAATTTCGTACAGAAGAAATAGAAAGTGAAATATCAATTTTAATTTGTAAGTAATTACTTTAACTTCTGTTACTTTCTTCTAACAGAAGGGCAGAAGCAAGACGAAGGTATTGGATAAAGAAAAAGGTAGGAGCACTATGACTTCATCTTATTTATTAATTTAATTTCGCTGTTAATACTTTGCTTAGAAACGAATAGGAAGTTAGAATTATGGTGGAGGTTTCAAGTAAGGTAGAAAATCGTATAAAGAAGACTGAAGATGGTACGAGATCATAATTTTAGCTGTGCCCCTATTACTGCTGATGTTCATAGGATGTTAATAGGATTACAGAATGATGGAGGTGTTAGATAAAGAGAGCGAGTCACTCAGGTAAGATAAGAATTTGCATATTTCTTAATTGCAAATGCGAGAGAACAGTGTCATCGAGTTGCTGCTAGATGGCAACAGTAGTTCGTTGCCTGTGCTAGTGTATTTAATTTAATCTTTTCGTTAGAACAAATATTAGCGGATCATAATCTGCGAGCCTAACTCTTCGCAGTGTCAGATGCCAATTCAATTTTATAGATTTATTTTAGATGAATATTTTTGTCTCCTTATTTTTTTCTCTTTTTAATGATTATAAAATTATCAAGTGAAATTTTAATCGACGACTTCTTCGATGATATGATTCATCGAGTTGTAATTTCTTTTCTTTTAAAAAACATTGATATATGTATATGTATAACTATAAGACAGTTAATCGACATCTAATTTCTTCATAACATAGTGGAAAAAGGCGAGAATCGAGAAGCTGAAACTCAGTGGTATAGACGTTGCTTTTATCCACGCCCAAATGCTGAAAATTAAAAGACAGACGAATTATTTCAAGTTCGTACATACAACGAATATGTTTGATAAAATTCTACTTACTTGAAATCACGTTTACATACACAATAGTTATACGCACAGCATTACTTTATCTATGTTTTACGAGGTACAGAATCGTTAATCTCAGGATGGAGAATAAATAACACTAGCTTGAAAATATAATTAAGTACTTAATTAGGAGAAGTGAATGAATTAGCGTACATAATACTTACAGCGTATGTATATGTTTTATATATATATATATATATATATATATATATATATACTTTTTAATAATTTATACAATTTTAAAAAATGTGAAATAATCAAGGATTTTTATTTCATCAAATAGCGAAACTCTATCAAGCTCTAGTCAAAGTAAAAAATCAATAGAGAAATTGTACCTACTGTACTGTAGACTTGACTATTGTTCGATATTTTACGACTGATCGATTTACTTGTAAATGTTGTCGTCCACTTGAAATGGAGAGGAGGTAGGGAGAGACCCACATTCGAAGATGACCACGGGTTTAATCGGCACATCGTCAGCGTCCGTTTTCGTCTGTTCGATCTTGAAAACTACATCCTCCCCTTGAATTACCTGTCGAGATAAAACTGTAAATTACGATTCTTTCTAAATATATATATATATATATATATATTATTAATATATATTATTAATATTAATATTATTAATATTATTATATTATTAATATTATTAATATATAATATTATATTATTAATATTATATATATATATTTATATCGCATAAATATACAAATTGTACTACTAGTAATGTAATATTTATTGGATGAAATGAATCTCTGTTCAATTCTCTCTTGATGCTTCTTTAACTAAATTTACATACACTCTGTCTGCTCGTTACCTTTCCAAATACAGTGTGTTTCCCATCCAGCCACGGTGTGGGCACAGTTGTAATGAAGAACTGACAACCGTTCGTATCCTTCCCGGCATTCGCCATACTCACGTACATGGGTCCATTGTGACCAATGTCGAAATTCTCGTCGTCAAAGTATTTCCCGTAGATGCTGATCGATCCAGTGCCGTCGCTATTCTCTATGTCTCCACCTGTCAAAAAAAAAAAAAAAAAAAAAAATACGAGTTAGTAAATCTGTAAAATAATAAATTGAATTTGACTCTTATTACTCTTCGCTTCGATCTCGATTTCGGTTACCTTGCACCATAAATTTCTTAATCACTCGATGAAACCTGCTACCTTTGTACGTTTTCCCTCCTACCCCATCAGTAGTCAAAGCGATGAAATTCTTCGTCGTCTTAGGTACAATGTCACCGAATAACCCGATGACGATTCTTCCCGCTGGATGATCGTTTATCATGACATCCAGGAATACTTGATCGGTGACGGTGAGGTTGTCGTTCTGAAACAAAATTTCGGACTAGTCAGTCTAGGAAAAGGGAAAGTGCCTGCATCGCGACGAGAAGAAATAGAAACTTGGAACGCGAGAGATCTGTGAGATCGGCTGCATCATTGGGAAGACCAAGTGGAAAGCGTGTTCTCAAAATCGCGCGAATTTCATCGCGAAGAGTGTTGTTTTCAGTGTTGAAGAAAAAAGTAACAACGCGAAATAGCTGGCGATGCACGCTATTTCAATAAATTCGCAATTTCTACGACTTTCACGCGCGTAAACTTGCATCTCACGAATTATACACGGTGTTCACGTACTCGCCGAGAATCGCCAAGAATCCAACGTGCACTGGTATTAAGGAAACCTTACGCAGCCCATCGCTCCCGATCTATACTTCGATCTTCTTTCCACCCTTCTTTCGTAATCTGACGACACGCTCGTTATAAAATATACATTCTCTGAATTTCGTCAGACAATTGTCACTCCTCAAGATCGATCGTAACGAACGATTTTGATCGCCAGTTTATCTGACTCTTGTCTTATTGAATTCTCACCAATTCAATCTCATCGCAGGAATTCTATTTGAATTTTACTTAACGCGGACTTCGTCGCTGTCTTCTTCTTCTTCGTGGTGATTTCCTTTCTCTTCAAGAACACGAGTGCACGACATGAAACTCTCTCGCGGCGATTCTTCGAATGTCGCGTCGTTTAGCTAACGGTATGCAGAAAAACGCAGCTGCGTTTCCGTCGTTAAAGGCGAAACGGTACCTCTAAAGTTGCGGCCAGTGCGACCAGGCAAGCCACCGCCAACAGGATCTTCATCGCTTTACGATTTCGTCCAGAGTGCTCTGGATTCTCTGATAGATTCAGCTTCATCGCTCAACACGGACGCCGCTTAAATGCGATCAGAAGCACCGCGTGGCGGCTAAATAAACTCGCGGACGCTTGCGCGCAGTGTCTCACGACTACAGTAATTTCGCCTGACGGAGAGAATCGGATAATCTCGTTGATTAGCCTCGGTAAAAAAAAAAAATCGTAACAACTTCTCCTCAGGGATTTTCGATTTCCGATATTTCCGTCGGCCTTTCCTTTCGTGGGATTCTGACATTTGTTTGACCATTTCGATCGGTCGTTTGGCCATTAATCAATTCGTCGAATTCGTTCGTTTCACGAATTTTCTTGAATTTCCTCAAAATTCGAACGTTCAAAGATGAAAAGATATAGAAAAAGATAGAAAATATATAAACAATCTAAAAAAATGACGATTGAACTTCTCTAGTATTTAAACTCCATAATTCCAACAGAAGAAGAAAAAAGGGGGGAAGAATTTAATTGCAAGGGAAATTTCGAAATTTCTCGATCACGGTTCGAAACGAACGTTTTCGCGGGGTCAGAGATCCTCGAACCGCAATCGAGCCGGCTGGAGGAGGGCTGGTTAAGTCCCGTTACTCTCGATCGTCGACCGGCTTGAATATTATAAAAGCAGGGACCATTGTCGATCGAAGGATAGTTGCGCGCGATGAGGAAGGCCGGCGGTTCTCACGGTGCGCGTTTCATCGCGTTCGCGTCCCTTCTTCTGCTCGTTGTTCTCGCGATCGTCGAGGCGTCGGTGATCGATCGGCAGAAACGGGAATTCGTGATCCCGGACTGGATCGAGATCGTGGACGAACCTGTCCACGCGGAAAACTCGAAGACGATTCAAAGAGCGGTTCGAGTGAGGGACGCGAAGGTAACTTACGATGGGGCACAGGTCTGGAGGGTTCGAAGTTCCGAGGGACAGAAGGACCTGCTGTCGAACGTGACCACCGACTTTCAGGACACTGGATGTTCGTAAACTTTTCTTCAGACGGGATACTCTTGATTTCAGATTTGTTTCGACAGTTGAAACTCTTTTAATCGGAAATGAAAGAATTATTCGTTTGTTGATGCTGATTCTGTTTGCACTGCTCATCGGTCTTCTTACTGTGACTCTTGCTTTCTCACTGTTTTGTTACATTTACAGCAATCGAGAATCAATCACAGATTACAAATATATATATATATATATATATATATATACGATTTATATTAATTACCGTTCAATCGTTAGAAATCGTTGAATCGTTGTTTAAACATTTATTTTTCATTCTCATCCTTTTGGCAGTACCATCGTTATGGACGAGAAACGACACAACGGTGGACGTGATGGTTCGATTGGAGGAAATTCCACGATTGTCTCGCTACTTGAAACAGAAAGATCTGGAGTACCAGGTAGTGATCGAGGATTTGCAGAAGGCGATAGACGAAGAAAATCCATCGCTTTCCGAGGAGGAGATGGAGGAACTGGAAGGTCGCAAAGGTTCGCAGAGGAATTTCCGTCCATTCTTTATAAATAAATTTCATCGTACATTTCGGTTTTGCTTCCTGCCTCGTGCTTCCCCCTGCTTGATACTCTTGCTCTTCGTTCTCCACTTCTTCGCGTGCTTCTATCGGTCATACGGTACGACGATCGGAAGATCGATTTCGCTCGTTAGCGACGGTGGAAAACAAGGGTTGTTTCGTTTCGACAGTGAAACAACAATGTTTCACTTGTCATTTTACCTGTTCCACTGACACGAATGGCGACAACTCGTTCAAGCGTTGCTTCACAGTCGAGTCACGCAGCGAAGAAAGCCGCGGGCGACAGATCCGTCGTCCATACACGAGCATCGATTCGAAAGTGATTTCGTTGCGAAGTGAAGTAAACTTCATCGAGTCGAGCCATTTTATTAAAACATTTGTTCCGACTCGATTCGATCGCGTGAAACTTTTATTCGTCCAACGACGTTTCAATTATTGCGCAATTTAACGATTCAACGGTCTTCTGAATTTATAGGCGGCCCTTTTAAATATCGTTATTCACGGCGGCTATTTTCGACGAGAACGCGCGAGGTTATCGCCCTCGACGCGATTTAACCCGTTAACCCATTTTCGGCACTTCGACGATGCTAATTAACATTAACAGTTACACGTGCTCGCGTGCGTCTACGTGGTGGTGTGCGCGCATTTGCAACGCACGTGTGACCACGCGTTTCCACCAATAATTTTGTTGTTTCGATCACGGTCCCGTTACGCGTCTCTCCAGCTAATCGATGAGACGCGCGTTGGCGATTGGCTCGAGATCGGTGATTCGAAAGTTGGTGAAATAATCGAACAATCGAGCGTGAAGTGGAGAGAATATTTTCATTAACGATGGAACTGCCAGCAATTGAAACGTAATAATTTCCATCAGAGATGTTAAAGTACAAAAAAAAAAAGGAAAAAAATGAAAAAATATAGAAAACTTTGCAAACGATACAATTAAGTACACGACCTTTTATTTGTATATTTTACGAAAAATACTAAATGTCCAAACATCCAAACGAAAATTACAAATTGGCCATTTTGGCCATTTTGGTAGTTCCAGTGTTAACATGAAGTATTTCTATTAACGACTAACCCTTATCAAAAGGCAACAGTACGACGCCACTGAATAAATACTGAGCACCTAAGTAATTTTCTAGCTCGTTACGCTTGGTGGCAGGGAGTCGCGAGGGTGCCAAGTATATATTCACGTCCTCGTCCTCTTCGCTATCCTGTAGCTAGCGTACACGGTGTCGGTGGCCGTTGGCACTTTAGGGGTGAGGTTCCTGCGCGTACAATCCGCTTCGTTGATTCAGAACCGTTGTTCTCCATTATTTATATATCGGATCCTCCATTGAATTCATTCTCTCAACCCTCTCAGACAGTTTTGACAGATAATTATATTTTTTCTTTGCACACGCGTTCGTTAGAATTTCAAGTTATTCTAGTATAGATCCAGCACAATAAATTGTGTTTTTCATTTTTCATGCTCAAATGACCCAGTCGCCACGACTCGTTAATGATGGTATAAGGGTTAACGATAGTATAATCATCAGATATTACTCGGTTAAATAGCCTCTGAATCCACGGAGCGGAATATTATCACGTGTCGTTTAAGGACACCGGACGTGCAACCTCTGAATAATCTTGAAGGTATACGTGTCAGGTCATCGAATGGAATGGAGCAGTTATCATCGACTCGAGGACATCCACGGGTACCTCGATTACCTCGCTGAGACTTTCCCCGACGTTTGCTCTGTGGTCAGCATTGGTAATTCTGTTGAGGGAAGACCCCTTAAGGTATGATAACAAAACGCTCGTTTAACCGTGTATTTGAAACGAACGATTTATTTTAAATAATCACTCCTTCCTATCTTCGAGATCTGTAAAAGTAGTTCATAGTTCACGAACGAATCGAGATTCGATGTTTTCAAATTAGAAAATTATGAGAAGACATATACACGCAAGTACATAAAAAAAAAAAGAAATGGAGTTATTTCAGAGTTAAGGAAAAAGATGTAGAAATAATCATCTATGACACTCAGGTTATAAGGATCAGCAACGGAAAAGCGAACGCGCCAGCGTTGTGGATCGACGGTGGGATCCACGCCCGAGAATGGATATCTCCGGCAGCGGTGACATACATAATTAATCACTTGGTTGAAAATAGCGAGGACCTCGAGGCTGATTACTATATTCTTCCGGTGGCGAATCCTGATGGGTATATATTTTTACCTGTGCCGCAACGTTTATCGTGTTGGAACGTCTCGCGTATTCTCACGAACATCGTACTATCATCACGTATTATTTCGTAGGTACGAGCACACGTTCACGAGAGATCGTTTATGGCGAAAGAACAGGAAACGGTCTGTCGGTAGCATGTGCATCGGAGTCGATCTCAACCGAAACTTTGGTTATCGATGGGGCGGCTTGGGAACTAGCAAGGACCCTTGCCGTGAAATATACGCTGGCTCGGGACCGTTCTCCGAACCGGAAACCAACGCCATTCGATACTTCTTCGAAGCTAGTGCTGCTAACTTTAAAGTCAGTCTAATTTAATTAAATAATTTAATTTTAACTGCATCGTAGTTAATTTTTATCATTCTCTGACAATTCTTTACTCTAAAAGCCCCCATAGACAGCTTGAAACAGCTATGATGCATGCATCACTGATAGTCGGTACAACTGTCGCCTTCTCGTTCTCAAGTGGTCTTGATGCAAGAATCAGAGTCACGGTTCAGTTGGTGAGCAAGATCCCGAGTGACACTTAAACTAGGAAATAAACAGACAGACGAGGATGGCGAAATCCGAAACGGACTTTCTTTGTCCAACTAATGCTAGAAGTCTATTCCTTGCTTCTCAGTAGTGCTTGTATCAGTGCATGCATGCATCGTAGCTGTTTCAACGTCTATGGGGACCTTAACGTTCAATGAACATTGAAATTGCACAATCGTCGAAAAATGAATATAATCTGGATGAAAACGAATCCTGGTACTATGGTCTTGTTAATTACCTTGGAGAAACAATTCATCCGTTTTGTTCATCTTTTCGAACAAAAATTTCCAAGCTTAAAATCCAAAGAATTCAATTTCAATCGTCTCGTTCAATGAATTCGCACAATATTACATATTATTTTATTCCCTAGGCGTACCTGACGTTTCACAGTTACGGCCAGTACATTCTGTATCCATGGGGCTACGACAAACGCGTGCCGCCCGATTACGCCGATCTCGAAATGATCGGGAAACAAGCGGCAACGGCGATAAAGAAAGCAGGGGGCGCCAACAGCGTTTACACGGTTGGAAACAGCGCTACCACCCTCTATGCAGCTTCCGGCGGCTCGGACGACTGGGCGAAAGCTATTTTGAAAATAAAGTACGCTTACACGATAGAACTGAGAGACACTGGGAAGTACGGTTTCATTTTGCCAGCTCGTTACATAACACCGACAGCTAAGGAAGCGTTGGCTGCGGCCATGGTCGTCACGGAAGCTTGCAAATCATTGTAATTATCATGTCACATATGCGTACATATTGTACGAATACTTCAATTGCTATCGATAGCCGATCGAGATGTACGACGTATCTGTAATGTTTCAACTGTAATTACTTAGCGGATAAGACGAGCGGTGATTAACGAACGATTATTTATTGAATAAAACAAACGTTAACAATCATATCACTCGTACGGAGAGTCGTTTAAAAATGATTCAACATGATTATGGCGATCCACGTGATGAAGGCGGACACTCTGGTGTAGACGGAAGGCGCGTTCTTCCCGCCGCAGGGGAACAAACCCCACGAAACGATCCCCACTACTTCCGCCTCGCCGAAACCGTTCCTCGTCACTAGCGGCCCCCCGGAATCGCCCTGAAAACAAAAAAGAGTGTCAGAAAGTTTTGGAAAATCGAAACTCAGGCAATTTGCGTCCTGGAAAGAGATTAGGGAATCGGAAAACTCGGAGGCTTCGCACAAGGCTCGGAAGAGATTGAAGAGATTCGAAAGTTTGAGAGATTTAGAAGCGCAAGAGTTCGAGAACTTGAAAGCTCGAAGGCCGAGAAGATATTGAAAATTCGTGAAATCGTCGGAGAAATCGGAAAGTCTGCGCACCTCGACGATCCGAGACGATTCAAACATCGTTAAACTAGAGAATCTTTGTAAATTTGAGGGAAACGGCTAGATTATCGTGACAATGTCGCGCATTCGATACTGTTGAAAAGTACTTTGCAAGCGGACAAACTGCCGTTCAATGGGCCTGTGCAGATATTCGTCGGGTGCAGAGGATTTTTCTCCTTCGGTTTCAACGACTTCGCTATCGCTCTCTTGCACACGTCGTAGTCGATGATCGGCAGCACGGCTGCCTGAAGATTCTCCGGCTTCTCGTGGGCGCGAGTTCTGCCGATGCTTCCCCAGCCAGTTAACATTGCTTCTCCGTCGGGGATAGTGTTCGGATACGGCAGCGAGACGGTAGAGACAAAAGGATTCAACTGAAATGGCCGCTCCACTTCCATCAATGCAATGTCGTACGGTCCCACTCTCCTGAAATTGAAAAACAAATGAATATTGATATTTATTCCAGTTTGGCTTCATTATATCTAATCGATGCTTCATGGGACGGTATCTCGAAGGAAACTGTCAAATTCGAATTATTTATTCCTTTCCTTTGTACATTTCATACGTGACTTGCATTAATGAATTGATATTTCCAGTTTGACTTCACCGAGTACGATATTATTGATATTCGATTTCACACGATGTTACGGGAAACATTACGCTTTTGGATATTTTCCTACGAGCTTCTGACTTGCAAGACTCACCCGTCGTATCGCGGATGGACGAACACTCTGTTCACCAGTCTGTTTTGCTCCGTTTCTTCGAGAACGTCCAATTTGTACTTCCCGGCGAAAACGTGAAACTCTCCGACCGGCGGTGCCAGAGTTTTGCAGTGTCCGGCGGTCAAAACCCATCCAGCTGTTACTAAACTACCGCCGCAGATGTGTCTCGATGGGATTTTTCGTTGTGGATCGCCCCAGTGCACCGAGACTTGCCAAGGATGCAATCCTTTCTCCGCGTCCTTCCCACCGACGATCCTCGTCGGCCTCTGCGCCAGCATCGCCACGCTCGAGATCATCTCTGTGTCGAAACGAAAGAAGATTAACATCGTCTACTCACTGAAGAACGTGTTCCTTTTCTCACCGTCCATTTCAACGCACAGCGCGAGGTTAACGTGAAGGATTATTAACAATCTTCTGAGAACGTGATGCACTGTCATCTCTTCCACGCGATTGTTCCCTCCTCGAGGAATCGAGATCGAATGGTTTCAAGAATTTCGAGTTTCAAGAATTCCGCGATCGCGGAAGAACAACATCACATTGGAAGAGGAACCGGAATCTTTCCTTCTATATCCAGCTTAGAGAACTAGTTTCATTTTCACCGTGGACACTTCTTATGGTGTGCGTCGATAAAGTTGAGGTCTTGATTCTAGCGCTTGGCTGGTATTTCGTTTATGGGAGTTTTGGTCTCGAGACGAGATAGCGACTCTCCTAAGAAAGCTATCAACGTTTGGTTAGTTTACTTTTCTTTCCCATTCTACTTCTAGCCCGTTCTACTTTTAATTTTATTCATACTTAGATTTTACTGTTACATTTTACGCATTTACGAATTTATTTATTATATCTAACTGATCGATCTACTTCGTGGGACGGTGTCTCGAAGGAAACTGTCAAATTCGAATTATTTATTTCTTCCTTTTGTACATTTATACGTGACTTACATTAAACAATTACATTTACTTTTTCTTTTCATACTCTCGTGCATTCGCGCATGACTTTTCGCCACATTTGTTCACTAGTTCTTAGCTATGGTGTTTTGAATCCAACTGACGAAGGAATACACGCTGGTGTATACCGATGGTGCACCCACGGTTCCACAAGGAATAATCCCCCAGGAAACGATCCCAACGAGTTCAGGCAGTGTGGACAACGCGTTCGCGACCAACGGACCTCCAGAATCACCCTTAAATAACACATAAAATTCGTCGATGATCGAACGATAAACATCTTCAGATATTTAATTCAATAAAAAAATTCGTTCGTGAAAATTCTCGTAAATATCCATTTATATAATAAATGGTTTAAAGTTCATCACGAGCGAACTTTTGGGGTTCGATCGAAATTAGATGAACGCGTTACTCACACTACACGCTGAGTAGCCACCGGTGAGCGGTCCGGTGCAAATGTTCGTTTCTTCCAAAGGTGATGGACCAGTAAGGTTCTCTATGGCCTGTTTGCAAGTCCGGTAATCGACGATCGGCAAATCGGCAACCTGAAGCCTGTCGGGCATAATTGGAGAAGTGGTTTTCGATGTTGATCCCCAACCAGTCAGGGTTACTGCCTTGTTTCGTATTGTCGACTTCGGAAGATTAATCGCTTTAACCACGTTGTTCAGTTTCAGAGGTGTCGCAAGCTTCAGCAACGCGATATCGTACGGAGCCACATCCCTGAAATTGTCACAAATATACGCAAGATTTGTGGGAAATGGCTCGATCAATCGCGATCATGGAGCACAGTCAAAGAAATATTCTAGCTTCGAATATAATTAAAAAAAATCGACTCGCTTACTAATTATTATATTTCTTGTCACAGAGTCATTATTTCCTTATATATGTCGAGATTAAATATGAAGAATTTTTGTTGAAGAAAATAAAATACAAAGTGGCCGGGAATAGTTTACAAATTCAAAAAACAGGTAAGATACGTGACAAATAATTACCCGACATATTTCTCGTGTATAATGGACTTCGCGACGTGAACAGTTTGTTCGTTACTTTCTACCACCTTCAAGTTGTGCTTGCCAGCTTTTACGATGAAATCACCGTAACTTGGAACAGCTAGAACACAGTGCCCGGCCGTCACTATCCATATGTTGTTAAGAATAGCTCCGCCGCAGAAGTGAGAGTAGCCAAACAGAGAAAAGCCCCATTGCAAGGAGACTTGCCACGGAAATTGTCCTGGGACAGATTCGTTTCCTCCGACTATGCGGCTGTCGAACAGTGGCACCGTATAGCCGCGATAGGGTTTCGCTGTAAGTGAAAAAAAAAATTTAATTTAATTTCAGAAACAAAATTCAAGTTTTCTTCTAAACGCTCAATTGATTTTCTTTTCTTTCTTTCTTTTTTTCGACGAAGCTGAACATGAAGAAACTTGGGCGATTATCACTGATCTACGTTGAAGGTTCACTTACCATTGACAGTGGCTGCGAGTAAGGTGACGAGAATGATTACTTTGCGAGACATTTTGACGATTTACTGCGTTTCATTCCGATCAAAGAATATATACGGACGTAGATATCGAGTATCGTAGCTTATCAATGAAGTACGTTTTTAATCCACAAAGAAATGAGAACACATAACTATACGGACAGAAGATTTTATCAGAAATTTTATCAGTTTTGCGCACGGCAGTGATCTTTCCTCTGATTGTGAAGAAATTCATCACTGTCAAATATCAGATAATGACACAGTTGTATGAATTGCATTCGAGTAAATAAACTCTTGCGCCAGTTGATTTTATTTAAATCTGAGTTTCTATTATATCAGTAGAAATATCACTAATCCTAATCGTTGCAATTTTAACATAAAAGTTTTGTATAATTGTACAAAATATTTGTCAATGTTTTGCAAGGAATTTTTTTTTACTGACAATTACAGAGCAACCGCGTTAATTACGATTATCGACGAAACACGTGGATTTTGAAATTATTTATTTTCTGTTTTTCAGCATAAAGATGTTTCATTAAAAAAATTTAATTTTTATCTTTGCGTTCTTGTACAATGAAAAAGAATTGAAACGAGTGACAAGGAACGAACGTCTTGTACACTCATTTCTGCTACTTTCGTTATAATCGCTCCCTTGATTTCGTCATCTTGACATGTTTAGATTGATTCGTGTATAATCGTCAAATATTTCGACACTCCTACCTACAATCTGTTACACTTTCACGAGAAATTTGTAACGTCTGATTGTTTCTTATCGATTGTGTACATCTTGCTAACAAGGTTGGGTTAAATTCTTCAATAATTTTCGACTTGAAAAATCGATTTTTATCAAGTTCTTTAATAAAAAAAAGAAAAAAAAATGTATATTTTTTACAAGGTATATTTTGATATTATTTATTCATTTATTCTTTTGTTTTGGTATTATTTTGGTAGCATTCTTAGCATAGTGGGAGGAGAGCACAAGATCGAAACGAAATTTATTTTAGTTGGGAGTGGATCCAGTCAATGTAGGACGAGACACGCGTGTACACGGAAGGCATGTGGCTAGATCCACATGGCATCATACCCCATGAAACGATACCAACTTGTATATGTTTTCCACCAACATTTTGGGCGAGTGGGCCGCCAGAGTCACCCTGCAAACAAATGCGAAGAAATGCATTGAGCTCTTGTCCAAAAAAAAAAATTACTGTACTTCGGTGATTCCCTCTTCACACGTGATTCTTTATCCATCTATTTCTTTTTTCCCCTTTTTTCAGTCAAAAATCTTCAAACTCTTTTCAATTCCAATTCCACCCCTGAGAAATTTTTGTCTAATTACTGCTTTATCATTTCCATCGTGATCGTATCGTCTACTTCTATTCCGTTTCTACTTTAGAAAAGTCAAAGTCAATTCCATTTTTACTTTCAAGAATCAACTGAAAATCTTGGTAGTCGAACGCATAAGAGTTAGTTAGAGAAAAAGTACCAGATACACTTACAGAGCAAGCAGACACTTCCTTGCCAGCGATTCCAGAGCAGACCTGGGTATCGAACAATTCAGGTTTTTGCCCAGAGACGGGTTGAGCCGTGAGCTCTCTGTAACATTCGGCGTTATCGAGAATGGGTACGACAGCCTTTTGAAGAACGTTCGGCATACTAGGGAAAATGGACTTCGAAGTTGATCCCCATCCGGAAAGAACAGCTTGGCCAGTTTGCTTTTGCCCTTGCGTAGGCAGGCTTACGGGTTGGACAGCGTTGTTCAGCTTCAAGGGCTGGCTCAGGAACATCAGAGCGATGTCGTGTTGCGCGACACCACTACGAAATCACAGAAAGGAATCTATGTCAGCTGGCATACGAGCGATATGAAAGTTTATTTGCTTTAAAAATAGTCGGTCGATCGAAACATTTCTTCCCACTCATCTCTTATCTCACCTCGCTATTGGAAAATAGAAAATTCCGAAAATAGATTGACCAATGAGTAAACGAGAAGACGAAGAAAGTTTCTCAGTTCTCAAATTTTGGACGAAGTTGAATTCATTTTTTAAGAATTTTTTTAAAATAGGAAAGTATCAGAGAGAGAGAGAGAGAGAGAGAGAACAGGAGGATCATTAACGCCTTGAAATTTTATTTTCTCAAATATACTAATTACACTGACGCAGTAAAATGACAAATAAATAAAATAAGGTATGTATATATATATATATATATATATATATATATATATATACACATAAATGTTTGAAAGTAACTGAAGAAAGAGGAGCTTGCCATTTGTTTCCAAAGAATTGCAAGCTCAATAATTCTCAAGTAACTCTTAATTAATTATTAATAATTCTCAAGTAATTCTTACCCTTTGTATCCGCTGTGAACGACGCTTCTGGCAACATCCACTATTTGTTGAGTGGATTCTTCCGCGTTCAGTTGGTATTTGCCAACGACGACTCTGACTTTTCTATTACTCAGGATACAGTGGCCAGCGGTTAAGATGGTCCTTTCGTTCAGGATGGAACCACCGCACGCGTGGCTGAATTTAATTAGGGGTGGCGTTCCATATTGGATGGAAACTTGGTACGGGAATTCACCTCGAGCGGCCGCGACACCATCGGTGATACGGGGGTGTAGGTTGCCGGTGGGGACCGCCCAGCAAACTGTAAAATATTTATAACGTAAGTAATATTTAAATAGTACGAGTCACGTAATTGGAACGGGTTATATCTCGAATTTTTTTTCCCTTTTTTTTTTTTTTTGGTAAGAGATAAAAAGAAACTGTAGACGACAGAATTGAATGGCTCTTGTTACCATCACACGGTAAGGTCATTTTTCGTAAATGTCGCGTGTATTCGTCTTTGCACAGACTGACTCATCTTCTTATTCTACTTATAAAAAGAAAAGCATTACGGTAATGTGAGTGTCTCGAAGATATTATCGATTTTACTTTGTTGATTTTAATTTTAGCAACTCTAAGTTAAATAGCCGAAATATTTTCTCCAATCCGTGCTTTAGTTTCCTTTTACGTCATTACACTTTCAAAAATTGCTACCCTCTTCACCTTCAACATTTCCTTCATATTTTCTTCGAATTGTAACTGAAAACTTGTCCCCCTTCTAACTGCCAATAATTGTACGCACCAAAATCTTTTCTCATATTTTACAAGAAAAAAAAAAAGAAAAAAAAGGAATGTACATCTTGAGCAAAATCTTGAATAGTCTAATAAAACCAATAAGAATCGAGGTACTGTTCACTTACCCTGGAGCACGAGAACAGCGGCCAGAATACTCTTGGCGAACATTGTTGTATGGCTGTCACGACACAACTTGAGAAATCTCGTGGAAATTACGATTTATATACGATACTCCAGTATTAATATCTGGTGATAATTCTAAATTGTAATCGATAACGAATCCACTCGATGTTATTTTTACATTGGACGTGTTTTCATTAAATAGAGCGTTCACTTTTGAAGATGATGTGTGATTACCGTGCTAAATCACGATCGCATTTTTACAAGGTTACCCCCTTTCGTATTTCTATCCTTATCTTGTTTCACTGATCTTTTCCTCTTTTTAGACACAGATTGATAACAACTCATCATTGCCTCGTAAGCAGTTAATATCGAGCGTTTCAATTGCCAAGGAATTGTTGTACATACATTATATATATACGGATACGATAGAAATATCAATTAACAATGGAAATCTTAGCGTAATTCATTTATTTGCTCATTCATTCCCCTTTACATCTTGCCAAACCTCTTTCAAAGTACATTACACTATACATCGATCATTCCATCTTGATCGAATCTTGTACCGTGACTCTCTCTACTTTAACGTGTACTTTACACTATTTACATGTCATTGTTAAAATTCGCGTTAAAAATCATCTACCATAGTATATAGCAAAGTATACAGGAAAAGTCGTTAATCAAAATCCAAAATGACAAAATTCTGCCATCGAGTTCCACAGAGTTCGAGAGTAGCATTTCGATTTTCTCGTCCGACGCACTTCGATCATTTTCGTAAGAGAAAACAACTCGAGATTATCTCCGGTCTCGATCGATATTGGGCTTATCGGAAGCGAATTATCGGTCGCAGATAGATTCTTTCGTCGATACTGATTGAAAAATCTCTGAAATCATCGAAAATACACAACCTGCTGATAGATTTCGCGAGCTCGTTCGAAATCGATTTTCAGGTGTTGCAAGTGACTAGACGGGCGATCGTTTTCACTCCTGCCCAAATTTCGCGAGCGGTCGGCACGATCTGCGACGCTGGTAGTAGGAACCCGTACCTACCACGATCTCGAAGTTCCAGCGTGTAGGCGTATTTTATTCCGGCTACACCCTTGGCCCAATCGTCGGAAGCACCTGAAATTCATTCACATCAGAGTCGAATATATACGAATGTTTCTACACACGGTAGCTCACGAAAATGTTCGAACATTCGTAAAGATCGTTTACAAATACAATATTGTACGTGGATATTGTACGAAACACTTTGAGATCTTCTTAGAATTGTAAAGAATAGATCATTTTTAGATAAACGGATGTAACATTCTTTTTTTTTTAAAGCAGGTATATTCGTAAATTCGTAAAATAATAATTCGTGAGCCACCGTATGGATTTTAGTTTGTCGCACGAATAAATTCAAGATTCTCTAATCGTCGAGTGGATCATTAAAATGATTCAATTTCATTCCCTCAAATCTACGCAATTTCAGAAGAGACAAGAATGCTAATGTTGTCGATACGATTCAATACGATAGAAAATTCAATACAAGTAACTGTTTCTATAAATACGAGCGTCATTCTCGTTCCCATATCTTGAAAAATGATTTCATCTTGCCTCACAGTAATCGACGTTCAATAGACCGCTTATCAGACTACTTATCGGTTTAATTAATTACCAGCACGCTTGAGGAGAATGCTTCTTATTGCCTCGTTAATTGTCAAACATTATCAAACAATGGCGATAACGATTGTTTATTTTCTCTGTCTGTTTAATATTGACTTTCGTGGCATGGTACCTGAAGTTGGGTACAACAAATCGGCCGATGGGCCAACTTGATAATCGGTCCCGTGTATCTTCGTGACTGCGCCAATTGCTTTCTTAGCTACGCTCGCTAATTCCGAATAATCCGACGGTTTCGTGTACGTGTATCCCCATGGCACTAGCCACATCTGCGAGTACGAGTGCAACGTCAGGTAAACCCTGAAACCATGATCACAAAACACGCTATCCGTCGTCAATCCGAATTGAACTTCGATTAAATTGAACAAATTTCTGATAAAAAGTTCTGCAAAAGTGGATATACGTGAAATTTTCAAAGACATATTTCTTCCTTTGCGAGAACTTGTATCTCATTCTATGCGAACGAGATATGACCGATTCAATTTTATCAAATGACAGATAGATGCGACAGAAGGGATTACTATGAACGATTCTATGCTATTTATTTCGAAAATACCTATCGATACACGCAGTTCGAGAAATTAACTAATAATTTTTTTTTCTTTTTTTTTTTGCAGATTACTCCACACGCACCTACCTGATGTTCTGTTTATTAGCTAAAATGTAGTCGGCCATTGCCTTCGTTTCCGGTTCGGAGAAGGCGCGTGGACCGGCGTAAGTCTCGTGGCAGGGGTCCAAACTTGCGCCACCTTCCTCCATCTCGCCCCAATGGTAGTCGAAGTTTCTATTCGGATCGACACCCTCGCACTTACCCCACAGCCACCTCGTATAATGATTCACTAGCTGAAGAAACCTGAAATGTAATTCACACGAAGTCACGTGACACTTCGTACAAGTTCGCGGCTTCATTTTTGTTTCAAGAACATATAAATAGAGAGGATTGCTAAGGACGAGAACGAATAAGGATAGAAGATCCCGATCGTACCGACTGTCATCTTCATCCTCCTCGTGGTTGCTCCTCGTCTTCCTCCACAATCTGTCGCCGGTGTGACTGAACTCGTAGCCGTCCGGATTTACGACCGGCAGGATCATCCAGTCCGTATTGTTGAGCAGTTTAGCATAAATCGAGTTCTTCTCGACCAGCTGGCTGACGATGTAGGTCGCCACAGCGGAGCCGATCCATTCGCGTGCGTGCATGCCTGCCGAATGTCAGGACAATTCGAGAGAGAAGAAAAATGCCGCATAACGGGACAGGATCCCGAGCATGGAAATTCTACGCTCTCAAAGACATATACATCGTCTCTATACATCGTCTATACGACGTCTCTATACATCGAGACGACAAATTTACAAAAAAAAAGGCGGCTTATCGATTTCGAATTTTCAGCTATTACGATATCACAGTTTCTTCATTCTAAAATTTATTTATTTAACGTTTTTCCAAATAAAGCTACAAACGAGCGAGATCTGATAAGAGAACGTTTCCATCAATGAAACGATTCTATCAAAAATTTAATCCTTAATTTAACGCTGAGCTACATTGGCGTGTGTTCATATTTCGTTTGAATAGAAACGAGAGACACTCGTTCGAGAATAACTGTTTTTCACCAGTTGTCAGGATATGAATCCGATCGATACGATTTTTACATCTTCTGAGTCGAAGTAGAGTGTCTGATGCAACTTTTGCTGGATTTACAGCAAGCGGATGAAATCGATACGATTATCAATTATCACGTTCAATATCATGCACTCGAAGATAGAATTGATTGCAAAAGAATTAATAACTGTCTCTGAATTGTCTCTGTTTCTCTACAACTTTCTGCATTTATTATTCAACTATGATATTTTACTTTATATCGATCTATGATGTTATAATATTCTTCGTGCGTACTATGTCTCACATTATTGTGTAGAGTCTCGTGCAGTCGAGTTTCAACGTAAATCTGCAGGTTTTTCAGCGAGAATAACAAAGATCCGGCTCCGGAAAGATGTCAGAAAAGTCAGAATATGATTCAACTCGTCGAGACGAAAATGTTAAGGAACAGAAACTCACCAGCGTCTATCCAGATCGCTGGCTTAGCTTCGCCATCTTTATTCATTCCGGTTGAGATTTTTATCATGTTTATAGGTTGGCCTTCGTAACTGTGTCCTATAGTTATCACTTCAGCTATGCTTGGGTATCTGAGTTCTAAATATTCCAAATATTTCACGATCTCTGGAACAAATATCTCGAAATTACACTCAAATTAGAGAAGTTTCACGAATTATCGCGACATTCATCTGTTTATTCGTCTGTTTTTATTAACTCCTTAACATACAATAACATCTGGGAGACGTCATACGTTTCCTAAGGACTATGAATTATTAATTTGTTCTTTCATCATTTTTTATTAATTTTCTTTACAAGTATTGCGTTCATGGTATTTCTCAGTACAAGTATAAGAGTGATGAAAGTTATCTTTGTCAAGTTTACACAAATGTTAAAAAATGAAAAATATATATATCATTTTTTGGTTATATCGAATTTCATTTAATTCGTATGTTAAGGGGTTAATAGAACATATTTCGTGGAACTTTGTACGCATCTTTGAATAGTTACAAAGATACAACAAAGAGGATTTGTTAGCCTTATCTCGAGTCGACATTGGAAACCAAGTAACGTTCAAGAAACAAAAAAAGATGCGAATTTTATAGACTGCAAAAGATAGATTAGATATTCGTATAGTCGTTGAATAAATTCTGTTCTTATCGTACCTCCGTATCGATGATACCGTTTCCAAGTCATACTGTGTCCGTTAGTTGTGACGAGATCGTTGCGTTGCTCCTTCGTCATTTTCGGATTCTGATGCGCTATAGTTTTCTATTCAAAAAGAAAAAATGAAGCAATTAAATGAGTAAATTGAACCAACCGATAACGATATTAAATATTATATATTCTATCTCGTACCTGAAGATCCGGTATCAGCACTTTGAAATCGATTCTTTTATCCCTGAGGAATACTTTCAAGTCGGAGACAAGATCTGGTCCGACAACCACGTCCGTTGTTCTGAAAAGTTTTACCAATTTTCGTCAAACGAAGTCGACCAAATTACGCTCTTACGTGGACGTTCGCGCGAATAAAGAACACGAACCTGTTGTACATTGGTTCAGTCCAGAATTTAACGTTTTCAGGTTCAGATTCCTCGAGCTCTTTCAGATCGTTCACGTGTTCTTGCGAATTCGGATACAATCGGACCAGCTGATGATTTTTGTAGCTAATCCTGGACGTTCGCGACTTGAAATTCTTCTCGGTGCCGATAATGCTAGTGACGATGGAACCGATCCCGCTTGTCACCGCAGAGAACATCGACTCGACGATATTCGTCAAAAAGAATTCTCTACTCTCGTTGTCGATCGTAGACTCACTGTCAGTTTCGTTAAATGCAACAATCTCTTCGTTCGGATACCTAAAACAACGTCCGCGCGATTCGTGTTATCTCGATCCTAGAATTTTTACTTGAAAGAAATAAGAATTGAGAAATGCCAATTGTCCTGCAATTCACTCTCACGTTCTGAACGTATTTTATACATCTTCTCGTCTACTTTTGTCTACTTTTGTATATTAATAAATTATCCGCAAAGTTTAGCTTCTATTTCTCTGGCGATGTTTAAACGCTTAATTCAAGCGAATTTCTGGGTACTTAGCACATATCCGTCCGCATGACGAAAATTTGTCATTTGTATATTGCAGTAAATAATTGATTGTCGTTTTATTAAATCCGAATAAATTAAAACGTAATTTTTACCAAACAGAGATAATTCTACGAAAAAACTGATTTCGGCTTCAGTTGCGTCGTACAAGGGTGCAAACGCAAAAAAAAAAAAAATTAATTTGAAAACGTATTAGTCGGTACTTTTATTCAAAGTTTAAGCACTTGGGTGTTGGGATGTTTAAGAAATTTCAGGGATATTACTGTTAATTTTCTTAACCTATTTTTATCAAAATCAAATAATAAAGTAAATCTAAAATGGAGAACGAAAAAGAAATATGTGCAGACAATTTATCTGATTGTGAGTCTAGTGATAACATTGAAGACCTTTTAAAATCTAATTTCGACAGTGATGATAGTGACGAGAAAACGCCCACGTCTAAATCCTTTACAATATAGTGACTCTGAAAATGATAGTGATTCTGAAGATGACTTGTGGTCTGATACTGACATCGAACCCGTTTTGGAACCTTTCGAAGGAGTGCCTGTTGTAAAAATTATGCCAAATTCACCCGAACAAGTGAAGAACTATTAATTATTGATAAAATTAAAGTTTCGAAAATAATTTACTTTGTCCAATAAAATAACTAGTATGTTTTCAGCAATTCATTTCAACTTTTTTGTGGATTTAATTTTTATTTAACTTCGGAAAGAAAAAAATTAATGTGTATATAAAATACAAATTCATTTTATTTCATTTCCCAAAATTTCACTAAAAAATATATGACTTCTTAAAAGTTAGTTTGTTTTTATATAGAGCATATCGTTTCTACAAGTAGTGTCAAAAAATGCCGGCATTTGGTGCGTCAGTGGCGGTGCAAATAATTCCGGATGGATATGTGTTAAAGAACATTCAAATTCACTGGAACGAAAATTCGGACAAAACGTCCATCGCCTAATATTGCGTCGATAAAAAAATATAAAACTGCATGATCGTCTATGTATTTACACTTCGAACTTTATTGGAGATCGAACGTTATTGGAGACAACGTCATTTTAAGACGAACCTCGTTCCTCGATTTCCTTCGTCGAACGAGCCATCATCTCCTCCCGTGGACGAACAATTGCAATTGACTACGCTAGGGAATTCGAAATCGCCGCGCTGCGGTCCAGCAGCGACTCGATTCGCCGCGATAATCGCTGATAAATAACCGACGAACACGATGCACATGGTCGACTTGAAGTCGTCAGCCATGATCGGCCTGAATCAGGCCAGGATGTGCGATCGTCTCGGAGGCTTCTCGTTGACTGATCTCGCGGCTCCGACTCGTTGAGACTAGTTCTTTCGTCGTGCTCGTGAAAAACAACGATTTCATTGCGAGCTGGCTTACGGTCTCCTGCCTTACGGGATTTCTGCGTAGTATTCAATTCACTCGACTTTCTCGTGGAAACTTCCAAGACCTGGTTTTGATAGTGGATCGAAGGTCCTCAGGTCACAGTGTGAGAAATGTGTCTATTGGCTCGTTCTTGTCTCGTGGAAAGTATTTAATGGTCGGCGTTTATTTATTAGCGTTAGAGTTTTATTTATTAAGCTGTCCGCGCGTCGATGTTTTCTTTCACGGTTTGCTTTATTACTGTACCTAATCGATGAATCCTCATTCACGGAGGATTCTTCTCGGTCGCGGGGCGCATATTCTGAAGTATTCTGTTTCTATTTTGGCACTTTTTAGAAGAAGGACAAATGAACGAAGAACTCATTGATGCTAGAAAAAGAATGAATGACGTATTTGGAAGAAGCAACGTTTAATATCATCGAAATTGAGAAATGTCAACTGTTCATGAACTTTTCTCGTCTTGGATCTTAATATTCAAATGATTCGGGTGATTCGTTTAAATTCAGCGTTTCATTTTAATTAATATCTTGCAAGTGTCGCGAACTTTCCCAACGACGTGAACGTAAAGTATGAAATTCTCTTGTTTCCATATTTCAAGGATATTACCAAATCTCTGACTCGAAAGTGTGCAGTTTTTGGACGGAGAAGAAATTATAGAACAATTTTTGTTGCTTCACAAGTTGCGACTGGGAAGTGTATCGCGGGCAAGAGCAGTCCGGTTCTTTGAAGAGACACTTCCTATCATTTTTTTTCTTTGCGACGTGTCTCATTCCCATTCCCAATCTGTTAACGGTAACGGAGAAACGATTTCCTATTTACTATAGTTGTCCGTTCGCTGAATTTCATTCTGGCTACAAACAAACGAAACAATCGCGCGAGAAGACAAAGACAATCATCAATTTCATTTTCTAGAAACTTTTCCTTTCGTTCATTTTCTGACGTAGCTTGATATTGCGTGTTCTTGAATCAATTAAGAAAAGAAAAAAAAAAACATGTAGATTTCTATTTGTCAGACCTGACGGATTATCCTACTTTTCAAGCAGAGAAGCAACGTTGCTCTAATTGCGATTACTCAAAAAAGATTATTACGAGTTTTGAATTTTCTCGGGAACAAAGAAAGAAAAGTAGACGAGCAAGAAATGATCTCATCCATCGTCGAGATAGTTCTTAAACGGTATGAAATCTGAAAATTGAAGAAAGAATGGATTATCCAACAACTGCGCTGCGAATATGGCTTTATTATCGTTACAACTATAAGAGGCACACCGTTCCGGCGTGCAACAATACAATTATTCCGTGAATGTACGTAATAATAGAGCGTAAATAAGTAATAATAATTAATAATAATTATAATAATGACTGGTGTTAAATTAATGTTACTCTGTTAGTCAGCTTTCCACGTGTACGAAAGAAAAAAAAAAAAAGAAAAAAAGAAATTGAAACATATAAAGAGACGAGACATTACGAAGAATAAGACAGAGGAGCGCCGAGAAGAAAGATCGGATAGTTTTGCATTTATTCTCTCTCTTTCGCAAAGATCGAGACATCTATATATCGAATTCTCTGTTCGTTCGAGTATACACATCGAATTTTGACTAGCACACGAAAGTGTTCACAGTTCTGCCCGACGAAAACCCCTCGATCTCCAACCGTTCTCCAATTATCTCGCTCGATAGACGGATGAGAATCGGCTGGACGTACAGAGGAGGCTTCGTAAGAACCCGACCGATCTTCTCGATTTCTGTTAAAACAGCGTGAAAAAGTAAACGCAGAGGAAAGAAAGAAACTTGTCGCGACGTCGAGGATACGATAAACGTTCTTCCTTCCCTTCTCTATGTTTTTTTTTTATCGTAGATCCTCTCGTGGCACGGTATTGTCGCAATTAACACTTTATTCGCAATAATTGACTGCTTATCCTCGTCCTCGCCGATCGCCTCCGTTCGACGAACGACGAACGAAGAGGAACGTGACTCGCGAGGACGAGTAAATGGCAAGAACCTACGGGGATTCGTCAAACAAAATGTGATGTTTCGTTTCGATGATACGCTACTCCTCTCCGAGTATCGTTTATATCTCTGTTTCGTCACGTTGACGCGTCGAAGAGTCGATCGTTCCTCCTTCTTCAGTTCGCTCGGTTCTCCTTTCGTCGTTTCTCATGCTTTTGAATCCTTATTCGGCGAACAACTGAACCGACCCTCTTACCAATACGATTTACCTTCCTCGTACCTTTCGTTCGACTTATTTACAGTTATTTATAGAACATTTCACTCGCAACCACCATTTGTGGTATTTTTACCATTTGTAAACCAGAAAGTTACTGCCTTCTTTCGGAACATCGCCGCACACAACCGATACACACACATACACAGGCACGGCTCCGCAACGACGTAACATTTCCTTTGATAAACATTACTCGAGAGTCTCAGGTATAACGGTGATTAATAACGTATTATTATAGATATTCAACTATGCTTCTCTTGAGTTTCTCCTCGCCTTCAGTACATCTTTCGCCGCAATCAGCGTGCGTGCAAATACGTGCATACTATTTCAGCAAATTCGTGCGCGGTCGCACCTTCGAGTCTGCGCTTCGAATGCGCGACGATCCTCGACGAGATTCGCGCATGGAGCACGGTCGATGGCTCGTCAGTTATATACCTACCAGCTATCGGTATATCGCTTAATAATTTCCGCTGGAAGCAAAGTATAATCGTCCATCGCAACGAATATACGAATAATCGTTAATCGAAAACGAAAATTCCGTGCAACAGGTTGCTCTCTCTCTCTCTCTCTCTCTCTCTCCCTCTTCCTCTCTCTGTCTATCGGTGATGCAACTATAATAATGTGCGGGACGATTGTCGATTATTATTGCGGGACGTAAAAAACTGGTAGAAAATCGTTAATCATAGACGATCAATCGTGGCAATAATTCTTAAGACAAATCTCTGAGTGGTAACACAACGGGAAAGTTGCGATATCGCGTCTCTCGTACTTTGCTCCGAGTTGCATCGTTTATATTTACTCTACTCTCTAATGTTATAATAACCAGCAATAACGATCGTCATTAACAACATCTCTCTTTTGTAACGCGCGATCACCGACACCGAGGATGGAATCGAGTTTCTCCCCCAATCCAATATCGCATTGGATTCACCGCATTCACCGTTCACATAACAATAACGATTCAACCTCTATCGTTAAACTTCTACGTGTATTTTTTCTACGCTTAGAACGCTTCATGCTCTACTGACTGCTCCTGATTCTACGTTCACGAAATGCATCAACACCTATTACGAGAATCGACTATTTCGCTTTCTTTCGAATCAGCGCTGCGATCCTGCTATTGCGCCTCGTACAACTTCAAGACGAAGCTCGAGAGCTTCACGATTTGTTCGTCGCCCGTCGCGACGAATCGATCTCGTCTCAGTTTTCGTCTCGTCGGGGCCTTCCTGCCGGCTGGGTTCCCGAGATGAAACCGTTATTCGAGCATTCCGGAGGACGCGTGCGACGAATGAAACGACTTATACGATGTTGGCCTTGGCTATGGAGTTGCCCATCATGACCTTGTTCACGAAATTCACTATGGCCGTGGCTGGCTGCTCTGGTTCTAGCTCGGCGAACACGTGGCACTGGTTGTCCGATTTGTGCGCCGGTTTTCTCGCCACGAATCCGAAACATCGGCTGGAAAATAGAGTGAACACATTTTTTTAGAGAAATCTAAATCAATTACTAAATTGACATTGTTAGATGCTATCGTCACCTTTACCTTCATGCGAAACAACTGATACGATGAAATTTTGATTTTCGAATTAATTTGAACAGCTTCAAACTACTATGCTTCTTCTTTATTTATAATTAGAATATCGTTCGATTTACTTGATAAACTAAGTAAACTGATTCTGGTTTCAAGAAGTGTGAGGTAGGGATAGCTCGGTCGGTAGAGCATCAGACTCTTAATCGAGCCCCTGTTTGGGCGAAAAAAAGACATTGTCCTTTAGGACAATAGCACGGGAGAGCTCTGTGTGTATAAAAAGGTCCCGGAGCTCTCCCAACGCGCGGAGGGGACGACCATCGTGGAGGTTTTAGTCGGTAAAAATTCGCGACACCACCTGGGTCTTCCCTTAAAAGACTCAGGTGTTGTCTTATGAAGATTTCCTCCACGTAAAAAAAAAAAAAAAAAAAAAAAGGTTTCAATAAGTAGAGTCTAAAATTTCAATTCAATCGAAAACTTTGCCAAGTTTTTAACAATCCAGTTTCCGAACGCGAGACGAGAGGCATATGATTTTATAGAACGTACTGGGCACTGAGTGGCCGGCCGGTTTCCTCGCTGGCGAAGTCCCAAGTGCGTTCCTCCGTGTCCAAGCCGCAGTAACTGATATTGTTCGTCGGGTAGTGCCTGCGGAAGAAAAGCTTCCGGGCGTTGTCCGTCAGAGTTATCCCCTGCGTCGAGACTTTGAAATGAACGATAGTCGCGGTGGGCAGTGGTTTCTGCTCGAACATCGTCGTGACTGCTTTCTTGATGGCTTGCGGACCCGTCAGTGACTCCGTATCCATGGTGAACAGGTATAGAACGTTGCAGGCTAAACACGAAAGATTACAAACCGCAACGTAACGCATAGAATATAGAAATAAGACAGAAATCTTTCAGCGGAGGGGGTGAAATTTTTGTAATTAATTACCTGCACCCTGCGCAAGCAATTGCTGCGTGCTATTCGTCCCGGGTGAATCGAGAGCTCTGGCTGCAGCTTCCGGTTCTGGGAGCAACAGCTGGCAAGGCAGAGCCATCGCCATCAAGCTGTGTTGATATACCAACGCGGACAGCGAGCTGAAGACTGGCTCGTTGGCGCATCCCTTTAATCTGACGCCTCTGGAGGTAGGCTCGATCAGAAAGTGCCTAACCAGCTCGCTAGACGGGTCTTTGGGACTGCTTGGCGCACTTGGAGGTGGAGTTGCTACCTTCAGGGCGAGACCAAAGGCTCCTGGGAAGGAGTTGCTGTCTCGAACGACGAACGTCCCTGGCGCTGCATCCTTCAGCATCGAGATTGCTGGAAAAATTCCAATTGAAGCCCTTCTTTATTTCGCTCGAAACTTTGAATTTTGAATTAAAAAAAAAAAAAAAAAAAGAAAAGAAAGTTATTTACTGAACTTCGATTCAATCGACGTTTACGTAAATTTCATCTCGAATTCTGAACAGAGTTATTCACAAACGGTACGAAAGATTGATCAAGAACGTTGGTAATTCTCGTGATTTCTATCACTGGAAGAAAGAGTGAACCAAGTGCAAATACCTTGCTCCCGAGATATATTCGGCTTGTACCAGATCCTGCTGGTGTCGCGGACAAACTTCACGTTCGCATCGGCCACTTCTTGCGGCTCGGTGTTCGAGTGCACGCTGGACCGTCTCGAACCGTAATATTGGACCTGAGGAGATGACTGGCCACCGCTGTTTATGGATGTATACGACGTGGCGCTCTAAAAAAAAAAAAAAAAAAAGAAAAAAAACCAATCCAATAGTACAATCGTCTCAGAGACTACGATAGAGATAACAAACGAAATTAAAAACATAATTCGTAAATTCGTACTTTTCACGTACCTTGGGACTTTGGGCAAACTCAATGTGAGTCGGAGTACCAGGGCTGCGCGAGACAGCTTGCGACTGTTGCATCGTTGGCTCGTTTATCGGAGAAACAGATCGGTCCTTGCTACAAGGAAGCAATCACACGCATCGTTACAAACTGCAATTTCGAGCAAGGATCGTTTACTCCGCGTGCAGGCAGACGCGTGTATTCCGTATTGGTTTCTTTGTGTGTACACATTTTGTGTGTTGTGTCAGGTGATTCGTGCAGGGTGGCGGTGAGAGAGCGTTGGAAATGTGGTACACACATACAAGAACGAAGAAATGATCGAGGGCCAGGAAAGGAGGAGTATCGATAAAGGAAGCACAGGCAGAGAGACAGAAAGAAAGAGACAGAAACACGATTGCACGAATATGTTTGGTAACTTACGATCTTCTTTTTTATCCTACGAACAATTCACACACACGCGTCTATATACACGGACGACTGTCAAAGAAAAGAATTCTTGTGACTGAGTAGATGATAGTGCGCGTGTTATTGTACATGTTAATTGGCGACATCGAATGTTTCCTCCTTCGTTTTTTTTTTTTTCTATTATTAATAAGAAGCCTGATTATTACGCAAGTTTCCTGTGGCATACACATTTTCTTTTTTCATTCCTTTTTTTTTTTTTTTTAATTCGGTGATGCTTGCACATTCGTTGCATGACAGTATGACAGTTTCAAAGTGGTCCACGATGCAAGAAGCTCGAGCTTTTGTTAGTCCGACAAGTGCAATATACACACACTCACACACGACGAACAATGCGTGTTCTTAGCACTTCGTTTTTTTTTTTTTCTTCGTTCACGATGCTGATCTGCAAAACCCCGATCACTGCAACCGCGTCGAACTACTTCTATCAATCAGAGTTTCACTATGCTTAAACCGCTGACAGGAATTCTGATATTTGCGGGGTGTTATATCATCCTCGTAGCTAATTGTACCGTTTACGAAGGGCAAAATCATCGCAGCTTCACTTCTTTGTTTGTAATTCTACGATTAAAGAACGTGTACGTGATATGTTGTTCGACGATTTGTTCATTGATCTTCCGATCTTCTCGAACTGTGTCGTGGAGGAGTCGCGGAATGCATTTAAATGTCACACGATGCAGTTGCAGCGGAGGTGTATCGATACAAACGGTTAGTGGCACGACATGAAACATTCACGACTCATCGGCGAAATCAACGCGTTCCCATCACGTTGGGAAAACGCGAGTTCGTCACTTGCCACGCGTTCCAATTCTCTCAAATGGTAATATTACCTATAGTCGAACGACGCCGATTGGTTAGTGAGCGGCCATCGTTTGTTATGCGTTTGTTTAAGTGGCCCGCTTGCCGGGAAACTCAAGCGTCTAGAATCACGAATATCGTTCTGCGTCATAATCATTGCTCCATCAGCAATGTGCTTCGTCAAAAAAACAAAACAAAAAAAAAAGAAAAGAATTCATTCTCTCGATCCTGAATTAAAGAATTGAAAAACCCTGTTCTATCAAAAAAAAAAAAAAAAAAAGAAAACAAATTCAACAGCCAGCGTGAGTTTATCTTCCTACATTTCCTGCATTTGTTAAAAATGAAAATTGTCTTTAAATTGAAAATACTACACACTGATCGATCAGATCACATTATAGATAATGTGATACAAATTACTCGACTATTGAATTCGATTTTTTATCGTGGAATTAAGCCTGTCTCGAAACTTAATTCCAAATTGTTTATTATATTATCAGCAGAATAAAACACGATAACGTTGAGAAAAGAATGATAAGTATACTGGTTGCCCACCTCTGTGTCGTCGGACTCTTGGGTGGAAGTCCCGTCTCCTTCGAGACTTCTCTTCGTTCCTCGATGTAGATCGTTCGTTCGCTGCCATAATTCCCGACGTTGTTGTTGTTATTCCCGGTTGACTCCACGTTGTTCATATTGTTGTTGTTGTTGTTGTTGTTATTGACGTTGTAGGTGGCGTTGGTGCTGTAGGAGCGATCAGCCGCGAACGTAACCGTGGGCGAGGAGTTGTTCACGTACGGGGTTCGAGGATGAACCGGGAACGCCGGCGTTTGCGGTCTCGACGCGCTGCTGCTGACCACCACACTTCCGGGACTGACGCTCCTCTCGGTCCACGATGAAGCCGAGTCATTGTGCGACTGAAAAATTTTCATCGAGACATTCTGTCTGCGCGATTTGCGTTATTGAAAATGAACGTACGCACGACTGATCGCGAAAGCAAGGCGCGTCAAGCCATTTTCACACAGCTATGGAATAGTCTATGAAACAGGCTGAATGATTCGAGAGAGATCGAGGACATTTCAACCCCCCTTTTTTTTATATTCGAAGAGATATTCCGCTCGAGATAAGCTTCGGACAAAGTAAAAATTTGCTTCCCAAAAGTACATGAATTTTGATCGAAATGATAAATCAAGTCTTTGAAGCGCGTTTGTTCCACGTGAACAACATCAACCGTTCACTCCGCGAGATTAATAGAAATATGTCGTTCAACAAAAGGGTTGAACCTCTGCCAAAAAAAAAAAAAAAACTAAACAAACATGAGACAACACAGATAATATGTCGCGAAAAAAAAAACACTACTTGGATGCAAATCGAGCTACATCGAGGATTCCTGCGGGAGGAGGCTGGACAAACCTGGGTGCAATTCTGCCATGCTTTGGGCGACTGGTTAGGGGAGCAATTAGTGCTGCTAATGTTAACAATGTTGCTCCTCGCAGTTGTCGCAATTGCTGCGTTGATGCTCGCGTGGTGATGATCGCTCGTGTCTGATTTGACGTTGTTAGTCATCGATTGGGGCGAGTAGGTGGGCGAAATCTCAGCGAGTGATTGAATTAGGCTCACGAGAGGGTCCGCGCTTGTCCGCGCGTTCGACTGCTGATCGACCATGGTCAGCAGTCCAGCGTCCACGTGGTCGGTGCTCCTGTCGTTGCTGGTCACCGTGGTTCTGCTGACGCTCTGACAAGCGACGATGCGATTCCGCGACTCTGGCCGAGTGTTTCGCGCCAGAGTCGAGACGAAATCCTGACCGATCGATTGTTTCTGATCCGTGTGACTGCTGTTGGCAGACGCCAGCTGCTGTTGCTGCTGCTGTTGTTGCTGTTGTTGCAGCTGTCGATGCTCGCGCAACAGAGCGTCAGCGCGGGCAAAGCTATCGCTACGGGACTCTGGTCGCGGCGGTTGAGGCTTGTCCGTGTTAATGAACGTTGCTTGTTGTTGCATTGCTAATCCTAAAGTTTGCGTGCTTACTAAGCCAGAGCGGGGGGATGTCGGAGGGCTCTGAAAAGCAAGCCAAGCGTTTCATGCCAGAGGGAGAACTGATCGTTTTAATCCTTTCCTGCCACACTCTGATTTTCTATTAATATCGTCTGATATTCTTTTTCTTTTCTTTTAGATTTAACAGTTTTAGACGAAAGATAGCACGTAGTCGACTTGCATATGAATAAATTTCAACAACAAGCGATATAGCATCGCGAATGAAGTGGACAGATTCTACGCGAAAAACCTTAGTTCGCCTTATTATATAGCTCGTCTACTAATTGTATCGATCGTCGAGCGTCGCGTTGCGTCGCGTCGCGAAATAAACTACGTAATAACTTGGCTAAAAAAGAAACTCGGCAGAAGAAAGGGTTAAACTAGTAACTCGTGACGACTTTAAAGGATGCGGTCTGTCTTCTTTTTTACCTTTCCGTGAAGTCAAGTCCGCGAAGTGTCAGGTGCATTCTGTTTCTTGCTGTTTAGGATCTAACTGTGCGGCCGCGTGCGAGCTGTGGGAGCTGCTTCTACGGTCGACAATCTACCGGGGACTAAATAATTGTAGCGTTCGTGCCGCCGCCGTTTCATTCGCGCGAGAGCCGGGGATCGATCGTGCCGCCGTTCCACGATTTATTATCCTTATTACCGACAATTATTTCAAGTAGTCCGACAAGTAGCCTCGGGTAACAAACAACACCGCGCTGCTTTTTTCCAACCTCGACCGACGACTTAATAAACGTTTATATCGCCTAATCGGCTTGGCGTGTTTCTCGTTGCTTTATGCGCGCCACGACAAAACGTTTTATGCTTCTGGCACATCTCGAAGTACTCGTTAACCACGATCGATTCCAGCTTTTACGTACGTACGCCGCGGCGTGGGCGGCGGAGGCGGCAAAAACGCCACTCTCTCTTCCTATTTCTTTTTCTAACAGTCCAACTATCGCTATTGTATATGCGTATCGGTAGTTGTTCGTTTTACCTGGCTGTCGTTGTATTTGCGATATTCGTAGGCACGTTTCACGGACATGAAGGGGCGATCGTTCACGCTCTCTGCACGCGGCCTTCCCAGAGTACCGGTTCCGGCGGTGCCGTTGTACTTCCGGCTGCTGGAACGTTGCGGAAGCAGAGGACTAGCTGGCGCTGATGTGTACGGCGCCGGTCTCGTTTGCGTCTAAAGTAGAATTATCAAGAAATTAATTACAACGTAGGTGACTGATAGTGGGATTGCCAGAGTGGTCACGAAAAGTAGTGGAAAAAGAAAATTATCGAGAGTAGAGTAAAAATTAATTGCAATTGTAGATAATTAATTAGGTAGAATTACCAGAGGTAAAGGAAACGTTAGAGTAAAGTAAACCTGTCCCTCAATTTACGCGGTAAATTTACCTTAATTTACGTGGAATTTTTTATACGCGGTCAGATATGTATATACATACATATTTTCCGATGAGTTTTAAAATTGACAGTTTTATACAGTCGGTATTGTGAGATCGGTTGGCGGAACGCGTGACGCAGAAGAAAACTTTGTTGCGTTAGGCCCGCACAAAGCATTGCCTTTGGCCGTAGTGCGGAAGCGAACAGTGTGACTTTGGACATTGAGATGACAACATTGTTACTATACTGTTTAGATTTATAATTTATATTTTTCAATTTTAACCCAGTCGTGTCTAACAAACTTTCAATCACACGAGAGGAGAGAAAGTCGATGCCTTTGGACATGAAAATGAAAATTTTCAACCGACTTGAAGAAGGAGAACAACCGACAGCGATTGCTAAGGCATATGGAATATTTTATTTATTTCTATTTATTTATTTTTCCTTCTATACTGACAGATTCAATTTACACGATTTTTATTCGCGTAAATCAAATGCACGTGAAACGGATATGTAAAAAAAGGACGACGACTGTTTCATCGTCTTCATTTCTCACCTGTCCGGAAGTGGGGTTGACAATCCACGTGTCGTCGTCGTCGTCAAGCATCGCGGAGTCGCTCGCATACCCATCGTGCCTCATTCTGCCTCTCTGTAAGCTTCTCAGTTCGCCGATCATGCGATTTCCAGTCTCCTGTCGCCAAAGTTTGCCCGGGTTTCTTTCATCCCGCCTCGCCGCGAGTTTCAACTGTTGCTGCCTCAGCCACGATAATCTGGGAACAAGAACAGGAGGGCATCCCGTAATAATCGTCCAATTTTCTCTAGTCTCGAGCCAACGATAAAAGTTTTTACTTCGACGAACGTTCAAGAGAATTTCCCAAACACGGAGAAAATTCCAAGTCAATCCCGAGTTTTTCAAGTCCTTCGGATCGGAAATTGGAATGTGTCCGAATCGATCGAAGAAGATGGAAGAACCGAGAAAAACGCCGAGAAAAATCTTCGTCTTCGTTCTTTTCATCTGCAGCGTCGGGCGAATAATTCCTTCGCTCGACGAATGGGAAAGAAAGCGCGACGCGCGAGGCTTCTCTCTCTTTCTCTCTCTGTCACCTGTCACAGATTAGAATCTCCGCTCCGGCCGGAGCGGAGCAGCTGTTTTCATCCTGCGAATCGTGATTTCTCGCTTTCTTCGCCTAACGCGGAGTTAGCCGACGCGAGTTAGCTCGAGTTACTCGCGAGTTTCGCGAGCAGATACACGCGACGCGAAAACACGAGAAGCTACTTTCTCGGGGGAAAGGGAACGCGGGGTCGTGTAACAAAGCCTCGTTAGAAGTCGCACGTCACGGTCGCACTGGGAAGAGGAAGACCGGAATCAGGACCTCCTACCAAGATAGATCCTGGATAATTGCATCCTGATCGATGAGGTCGCTCCGGGCCATCGATTTCTGCCTGTGTTCTGCGGTGTTGCCGCTCGTAATAAATCGATCGGTACCACAAACCGACCGCTTAGATCGTTTCTCTTTTTGTTAACGAAATTCATACCTATATATATCGTGGAACGACCACACCCTTCCCATGGAGAACAGATCGCGAATCGCTCGTCTACACTAGCTCGTCTACACTAGAAAGCAGACTCTCGCTCAAATGTCTATTTATCACGATCAACGTATAAAATACTCCAATTGTTAAATTTAGATATTGAATGCCAAGCTTACCAAACTGAACAGGATTTGCAATTTACTCGGGAACTGTAATCCGTGTTCTACGTTGCCGACCTTACAAATAAATTTCATCGCAATGAAGATGTAAATAATTCTCTTCGTTTGCAACGATACCCTCGCGACACGGCCCTTCAAATTGATCCACGATGCTCATCAAGGAATACTTGAGCGAAAGGGGGGGCGGGAGGGGATTCGTTTACGATGCGAAGTACCGAACAGATATTTAATGAAGCTTGCAGATTAAAGGATGAACGATTGCTCCGAGAGATTGTTCTCTTGCACCGAGAGTAAGTCTCAGACGCGCGAGTCGCGTTCGGACGAGAAGTTAATTTGCCGGGAGATCAAACGGTCGTTGTGAATTTCGGCGAAATATACACAAATAGGATTTCTCGGTACTTGGTAGATTCACGGGAAATTAACCCTTTCATAAGGGGGGAAGGGGATAACGAGCTCGGGAAAGATCGACCATCGTTACGAACGTGAAACTGGGACACTTGGGACGAACATTTTGTCTGATTTCTTGTACCACGTGGCTGGATGCGGAAACCGATTGAAATCAACCAAGTTGTTGCCGATTTGTAATTAAGATTTGTAATTACTCGAGATACTCGAGTACTGCGGAGAGAAGCGTCGGTTGATTCCTTTCTGTCACTTGATTACTAGAATGAAGGATTTTTTGAGAGAACGGAATTTTAGAAATAAATCTCCGAAGAATTAAATCCTTTATAGAAATAAATTTTTTAAGCCTGCGAGACGAGTTTCTTTCTTATCGACTGCTGGTACTAGTTTCTGTAATTAGGAACATTTTTCGAGCCCAGAATTATTTCTGTTTCTACGCTTCGTTAGAATGTATTAATTAAACGGAGCGTAAAAAATCGTCGTTCAGAAGATATAAAATAACGAGAGAATCCCATAAGGACGCGCGGACAAGCAAGCAATTTGTTACAACGACACATACACGCATAGAAATGAAATTAAAACGGCCGTCTTCCATCTAAAAAAAAAAATAAAAAAATCCCAACGACGCGAATTTACGAGAGCGAGCGTTTCTCTCCCATTGAAATAAACTGGATGCTATTTCGTTCTCTCGGCGCAAGTCTCGCGCGTTTCGAATAATAAAACGCCTCGTTCATGCGATCCTTCCTTTTTTGTTTCTTTTGATGCGAAGCAGTTTCGTTTTCCAGCGAAAACTGATGGGTTAACGAGCGAGCTTGCTCAGAAGCAATAACTATGAATCTAATCATTGCTAAATTTTCGACTCGTGAATTTTCACAATACACAGATTTTCAGACTAGTTATAAATACAGTATCGATAAAATTTCAAAACGATTTACGTGAAAATTGTTCGCGACAAGTGACCTTATTTAATGACCTTTACTGGCAAGTTAAGAATCGCAGTGGTGTGCGTCAAGATTACGAAAACTTTCATACATCCTACTATATCCTAATCAATCAAGTCATCGTTTGTTACACGATTTTTTGAAATAATAAACTTTCTATGACACCGTTTCATGAAAAATAGCGATTTTACACAGATTTGCATCACGATTCACGAGTGTTCACGAGTTTGACAATAGCGCCTCGGTCGAGAGGTGATACTTCGTCGATGAGGAGAATTTTCCACCGGTCTGAAAAGAAAGAAAGAAAGAAAAAAGGAAACCAAAAAAAAAAAAGAAGAAGAAAAAAGGGAGATAGGCTCTTTTTTCCGAAATAATAGCGCGGCTAGAAGCAAGGGGGACACCGGCCTCTCGGTCTAGGATAGCCCGGAAAGGACGTCGGAAACGCGAGCTCGTCGAGGAAAATTGCGCGATGGCTTTACGAGCCGCTTTTGTGCTCTTGCTTCTACTTCGAATGACTTCCGTATCCGAGCGGCGCGCTCTGCTTCCACGAAGGCTCCGCCGGCGATGGAAAAATTGCCAGCGGAAAGAAAATGCAGTTGCAGAAGCGCAGAAGGGGAAACAAAAGCGAACCGCGAGTGAAAACGAGAAGAAGACGAAGAAGGGGTGTTGGAGTCTCGTGGCGGCTGATTTAGCGCGTCTCGTCTGTTCTATATTTATAATTATGTCAGAGGGCGGCCGGAATCCCAGAAATAGGAATCTTCTCTCTCTGTATTTGTTTTTCTTTTTTCTTTCTTGTTTTAGGTAAGAATCTTCTGTTTCTCGTGATTTCGTTCTCATTCCTCGCATAACGTAGACGCCCCTTAATAGAATCAATCGTCGACGCTTTGGGTTAGGTGAATTCCAGAGTGGTTGACAAAAGTTAAATTTCAACTTTACCGTATTTATCATGGTATTCA
The DNA here is from genome assembly GCA_032399595.1 of Tetragonula carbonaria. Classification (NCBI taxonomy): domain Eukaryota; kingdom Metazoa; phylum Arthropoda; class Insecta; order Hymenoptera; family Apidae; genus Tetragonula; species Tetragonula carbonaria. The sequence goes on from JAUCRC010000014.1 coordinate 8,432,256, forward strand.
AATACTCGGATGTCAATTAATCAGACACAAATACATTTGAAATGGAATTCGAATGGAATTCCCGCGCAATCGTGGACACTGCAGTGAGTCCTGGAATTCATATATTAAAAATTTTCATCACGAACTATCCAAGGACCGAAGAATCTGGTATTTTTATTGAAAAAGAATATATATATTCGCAAAGATAAGGGATACATTCTTGCAAAGAAATAATCCAGACAATGGAGGAAAAAAAATAAATTGTTGCTGCACTTTGATCTGCCAACTGTTTCACGTGCATCAAGTTTCTAAATCGCACCGTCTGCGTTTAGTAAAATGTAGAGAAATTTCTTCTGCCGATCGCGAGAGCAAAGCGCAGACAGTGTCCGGTACTTCGAACGATTGTTCCAGAGGAGACGGCCGCCGTAGATGGAGTTTAAACAGCTACGCGTCGATCGGAAAGCAGAAAGCCAGGATCGGAGGGACAAGGAACGAACGGTGAAGCCCCGAAAGGAGAGCTTGCTTCTTTGCGCGGCTGAGAAAGCAGACCTGCCAAACGTCTGTCGACCTCCTCGACCATAAACGACGTCGCCTGTTTCTCCATCGTAGCGGATCGCGGTTCTTCATAAATATCCTGGCGAAACTTGCGGTTTCGCAGGCTGCCTTGGTCTGCTCCTTGGTCTGCCACAGAAGAGACGTTTATTTTCACGGCTCTCGGGGCTCTCCAGCGACTCTCGATACATACACAAAACGAGACGACTATTTTACGAGACGACCGCTCCCCGTGCGTCCGGTTCGACGAACCCAACCTCAGACTGCACACGCTTTAACAAACTTGTTAAGCACCCGAGACCTTTTGCTTTCTCCTTGCGTCCTCCGGGTAAGATCTCGTACCGCGAACGTCGAACTGGCGCTGGTTCACTGACCGAATTACTCGCCGCGTCTAACGAAACTTTCAAACGTCGCGCGTTCGCAATAATTAGAAGATCAATTTTTGTCAACGATAACGCGAATTGTTCCTTTCAACAACGAGTGTTGCGAAACACCGAATTCGACCGTGTGAATTCGTCGAGCAGCGAACTTTATCATAAATTGTGAATTCAATCGTGAATAAAAGAATCGAACTGCTAGCTAGATATTCTTCTGAACCGAAACCCTGAAATCGGCGGATTATGCAAAGAAAATCGGCGGTACCATAAAATTCATATTAAAGGAAAATAGAACAGAAGGATCTGCGAAATCTCGAAGAAGGAAAACTATAGATGACACTTGAAAGTCAATTGGATTCTATGCGAGCTATCGAACGAACTGCAACGCTTTTGAACAAACGTCAAATTGTATAATCGTATAATTATATATATATTCTTTACAGAGGAAAGCCAGAAAGTCGTGCGTCAACGGGTACTCAAACTCGCTGCGACACGTCGATTTCGCTACGGGCGCCGATACATCTCCAAGTTGAAACGCAACGTTCCAGAACGACGAATTAACGAGACGACAATACGCAGTCGTGTGTACGGGCCTTGTATTATCCATCCTCCGACCGCGAAAACTCGTATTTCATAACGCGATACGACGCGTCTGTGCCAGCGCGCTGTCCGCATCCGCCGATACTTTTCTCTTTCCATTTGCCCGGGCGACGATGCGACAATGACTCACGACGACCGCGTTCGCCATTCCTGGCAGAAATACGACGACCGCACTGCGTCGCAATCGCGTCCTCCTATGGGTAGACAATTTATTAATTGTGCCAGCGGCTGATCTCTATCCTCGTCTCTGCCGCCGTTTCCCCCTTCGAGCTTCGTGATATACTCTTTTGCGGTTCCCAATTCGGAGGATGAGTTGCAACACTTCTCAGTAGACGATCATCGCGTCGTCGTCGTCGTCGTCGTCGTCTGGAATCTCTGCCAGAGGAATGGCCCACTTGCACTCGTGTCGAGTCTTCCACGCGCTAAGGGAAAACCTGCTAATCTCCCTCTCGTTTCAACAATATTCATCGAGCGTGTCGAAACGCGGCGCGGCACCGTCAAAAGTGTGTTTCGCGACGTATTATTATTAGAGATGGAGCCAGCGTTTAATTGTGGGATTTGTTACACGCGACCGAGGCTGCACGATGTTAACGCCGGCCGGGAACGCTGCCAGGAGAACGCACCCCGTAATCACTGCGGAAAATATATATATACAGAGAAAGAGAGAGAGAGAGAAGCTTCGAGTTTGTTCGAAATGGTAATTTTTCGCAGTCCGACTCTTTTCGCCGAGTATCTTGACGTTCAGTTTTTCTTTCTCGAATGATCTCGATTCACAAACAGGAGCTTCGAGCTTGTCAGAAGTGAATCGGAAAGAGATTCTACTCTTTTTTTCTTTTTTTTTTTGTAATTACCTCGAACGAGATCGATTCTTTTTGCGAACGAGGAGAGAACGATGGAAGTTTCAAGTTTATCGAGAGTAAGAAAAAGTTCGAAAGGAAAGATTCCAAGTTCCTCCGCAATTAACTTCAACGAAATTTCTCTCCTGTATACATACTTCAACCGAGGAACATGGAAGAATCAAAGCTTCGAGTCAACATTTGCCTGAACCTACTTCGGAACGGAATGTTACCGTGACGAGTGAAACTATGATGTCTCTTATGGGGCAACGAAACTTCACTCTGCTATGAATGGAATTACTTTGTTATTTATCTTCTGGACAAATGGCGCGCAATTTTGCATGGCTGAACTAAATGTTTGCAGCCGGAGCAATTCGTTCCCGACTAACTATTTACATATTCACGTTCGCGTTTCCTTTGTAATCGCACTTTATCTCTCTAAAAATTCTCTAAAATTACGAGACAAGCAATGTATTTTTTATAAGAGTTATTTGCCGATTTAACATGCAGTGGTTGCGACAAGTTTTTACAGACACAAGATGTAATTGATTGATATATAAATAGCGTGCAAGTGCGTTCCTCTTATAACCACCATACGTATCGAGTTAACAAAGACGTCACGTTGCTTCGTCTCGTGGTATGTAATCTAACGTAAAAATAAAAAAAAAAAAGAAAGAAAGAAAAACGTGAATATCTTACCCGTCCACGTGATCGGAAGTGCTCTTCGCGGGACCATTGGCGAACTCGGGCGGAGGATCCGGCGTGTTTGGGCTCAGGGGACTGATAGGTCTCCTCGAATTCTCCCCTAGGATGTCCTCAAAGTCGACGACGGGCGCTGTGCCTCGTACAGACGCCTTTCTCACCAGCGAAGGCGACGAAAGCTTCTGATGTTTGATCATGTCCGACGTGGCGCCGTACGAGAACGGTTGACTCGTCTGTCGAGCGTGATACGGGATGTCCTCGTCGATGTAATCGATATTCCCGGGCGGCGAAAACGAGTCAGCGTGTTTCCTATAGACTTCCGTGGTGGTCTCGGTGATCTTTCGATCCGGCGACATGCGATATTCGCACTCCTCCCTTCGATGCTCGATTTTCACTGGCTCGCGGTATTCGTTCTTCAGGGTGCTGTAACTGCTGCTCGAGTTGTACGGCGGGCTGGACTCCTTCGCGGTGCTGTAATTCCTGTACGAATCCTTCAGCGTAGAGTAGGTCGACGGCGAATGGCTGCTCGCGTGGCTGCTGTAGCTACGGGTCTCCTGAATGTACATTTTCTCGCTCCTGTCTGCCCTGTAGTCCTCGGACGGAGGATCTGGCATCGACTGTGTCCACGGAACATAGAAATCAATCTTATTAGACGAACATTATCTTCGTTATTTCGTTAACACTTTAAACGCCCAGCCTGTTTTACTTTGCCGTATCGTTCGCGCTGTGATTCACGTTGTGAATTCGTTCTTTATATATCAAGAATCAACAGGCCGAAAGATGTGTGTCGCAACATATCGCAACAAAAAATTGACTGAGGCACTTACGCAGAAGAAGGACGAACAAATTGACACACGTACAAAACCTCGGCATCACTTGGGGGAAAAAAAGGGAGACAGTGCGCATAAAGTTAGAAGATACTGCATCGAATACTGTTATAATACAAATTCACAAATGTTAGGTTCAACGACGGCGAAAAATTTAACGCGAAAAAGTTACAACCTTCTGTAATCAATGTACAAACAAACCTTACCTTTGTTTACCTTGTTTTACTAAATTACATTAACGTTTTCAAGTATTATATTCTTTTTCTCAAAGCATTGACCAAACAAAAACCGATGTCGCGTAAATTAAATGTTCAGTTTCACAAGTACGCAAGGACCGACACGCGCGCAGGAATAACATAAACGAAAAGTCTGCGGCGTGGCGTTTAACGTGTCAAATGGTGTTGATCTAGCCATGGAAGGATTAATATCCACTGACAATTCAAGTCTCTATTACGTAGCAGTTTCAAACGTGTCTCTATTTTCAAGTAATTGTCTCGTATAGCAATAATAAATGAAATTACTCCGACTCGCGCTTGTGACTTGTTACAGTGATAGAATCGTTAACAATGTTGTGACGGTAATTTTTAATTCGTGACACAGGCATGATACGCGTACCTCGACAGTAAGCATCATATCATGGAGAAGCTTATCGAGATCACCATGAGCCTGGTTGTCCGGCTCTGGTTCTGGTGGACTAGGTCGTTGCGGTGGAGCACTGCTGATGCCGCTGTCCATGGAAACTGTCAATGGCGAGCCACGGGCACCACCGGCAGCCTGGTGTACCACAGCGTACAGGGATCCATCTATGGGACCGCAGGTGTAACCCAATCCGCGAGGTGATGTCTGAACGGAGGAGCTCGAAGGTGGTGGCGGTGATAATGGCGTTTCCCGTCCTTCTGGAACAAAAATTACGCGATCAGATCGAGTTTCGTATCGGCTCCGGACGTATCGGCGTTAAACGACCGATGATTCAATGTGACTCTGAATAATGAATAATGTTTCAACATTGTTCAACAACGCGAGCGACCAACTTCAACGAAGATCGTAAAAGAAACGATCTTTTAAAAGGAGAGATTTTTAACAATAATTTTATCACTCTGTGAGAGTTTCTCTTTTAAAAGAGAATACCAGAGAGTGGCGCTGGAAGGAACTAAATTTTTGATTCTACGACTATCGTTAAAGAAACGATCTTTTAACAGCTGGAGGCTTAGACAGTATGTAAAACAGATAAAAAAAAAGAAGGATCTATCAACGTTTTAAAAGGAGAGATTTTTAACAATAATTTTGTCACTCTGTGAGAGTTTCTCTTTTAAAAGAGAATATTAGAGAGCGGCGCTGGAAGGTACTAAATTTTTCATTCTACGAACTACGATGTAGCAGAAAAAAATTCCTCAAGCTTCTCCAGCTTTGCCATTTCGAAAACGGGACGGGAATTCGGTTAATCCTATTCTCGACTCGCTCGCTCGCTACTAATTACCAAAGCGCATGTTATTAACGCTGTTGCTAATTTAACGTCTCGATGTCTCACGTAACGCCGCACTCGAGTCCGCGAGTAATAATGTTACTCGCGTAATTTCCTACAGACGCCGAGGAACAAAGGGCCGTCGTTAAGAGGGAACAATCGACTGTAAATCGTTGACCGATGGAACTGGCGGAGACTAATTGCGAGCCAGGAGGTTAAGAACCGAGAAGCAACATCGGATCTATATGCTTCCCCGCCTCTTTCTTCCCTCTTCCAGCACGTCGCGCCAATTTAACGCTAATCCTCATCGCTCGTGTCACGCTAGAATAATTCGCGTGCTCGCGGTTGACGTAATATCTGTCGCGGTCGTTTATCCGCCGGATCGAGAGCGTGGAAAGCCGAAGTTCACGCTTCAGTCACCGGAGCAGATGCAGGAATTCGCGTGACGCGTGCAATCGCGTTTCCGTCGGCCATCTTGCGAGAGAGACACACGCTGTTGGATCCGTGATCCCTTCCTCAAGAAATATACTTCTCCGACGAGGAATTTTTAATACAAAGAGCGTCTAAATACTACCTTCGTCTTCGACGAAGCTTCTTCTTCTCGCGGAGATAGTTCGAAGCAGACGGACGATAGTGGTTCTTTATCAACGTGCAAGGGAATCGGCGACGATGCGGAAATGACACGCAAAGATGTCCCTTTCAAAGAGGCCGATGTAAGCGCGTTCTTTGCGTTCCGCGCGAACGAAGACTGAAATCGAGGATGAAAGAAAGAGGAGAGGAGTCTAGCTTTTAAAGCGCTCCTCCGGAGAGAAGAGGCTTTAAAACACGCCGACACTATCGTGGATATGCCATTAGCCTCGAGTACGGCGGTTTCTCCTCGATGGTTTCTCTGTGCCGATTCTAGTGGACATTCGCGCGCGTGTACGTTTCTATCAGAATTTACATGGGAAATTAATTCCTCACGCGTGGAATATATCACGCGGGAAAGTATTTTATTTATTTTTGGAGCCGCAAAGTAGGAAATGCAGAAATATAAGAATTTCCCGAGAAATTGAAACGCGCACCCTGTTCTTAATGGTTCAATGTTCAAGGATTTGTCGACGACTGTATGCATAAAATTTCCATCAGAGACGATGAAGTAAACGAAACCGTTAAGGAAATCGTTACAACAGAGTACGCAAACTTTTACGAAGGATCATTCGAATCTTCAAAGATACACTGTTTTACGTATATCAAATATCTAACAAAAATATTCAAATGATCGATTTTTGACGATTCTGGTAGTTCTAGCGTCGATTATCTTCGAGCTCGTATCATGATAACCTTAATAGCGGATGATGGACCCGAGATCGAAATTGAACAAAAAATATAAGAAAACGAAAGGCGAAACTTCGACGACCTTTAGCTTCGAAACAGCACTTTACTGCAACTGAAAACGATCCGGCAACTCAGCTCAAAGGAATCATCCTTGCCCTCGATCTTAAAGGACGAGACAAATCAACCAATCACCGTGCCAATATCCATCAAGATCGTTCCACAAAGGACACCAGGTAGATCCCCTTTGAAGATCCCCTACCATCAGAATTCAATCCGCGTCCGCTCATATCTGCACGACGCATCTTCTCGAAAGCCACAAATCATTTTTACTCGCTTTCTGCTCGCTCTGTTCTGTTCTCGCGGCAGAAGAAGACGACGAACGTCGTCGTCGGCGCCGTCCAATCTGCCATTGACCAGCAGATGGAACGCATTTAACAGCCACGCGCAAACACGAAACACACCGCCAACGACCAGCCTGTTGCTCTCGATCGAGATCAGAGGATCGTTGCGAGGCTCTTCCGCCGCGGACTCGTAAATGGCGTCGGCCACGCCGAGCACGAGAACGAAAACGAAAACGAAAACGACGCGATAAATCACTGGAGCGAATATTTGCGAAGCGGCGATAAGAAGGCAGGAGAGCCTTATCGTTCGCTCTTTCGCGAACAAGAAGTCTTTTTCTCCGATTGTGCAGCGATGATGCACTGCGTACATTAAAATCTAGTCAGCGCAAAGTATTTTTTGAAACTGCATGTCGCATTCTTTCTGAGATGAAATGTAATTTGTTTCTAATGAGATTCACCGGAGATTGCTGTATCGTGAGAATTTTTGACTCGAGAGGAGAGTAAGATGAAGAAGAAGAAGAAGAAGAAGAAGGAGAAGAATGTTTTATGCATCGATTGATTGCCACCTGAAGGAGGAGACCACCCAGGATTGTTTCGAGGAAGCCCGTCCTAAGGGTAGATTTAAGGTTTTCGAGCGATTCGGTGGAACTGATCGTTATTCATCTTGCCTGAGGTAAGTATAATACATTCTTCGAAGTTGTTGGGGTATAGTTCCGATCGCACGAATTATGTGCTTGCTAATATAGTCAAATTGCTCAAAATAAAAGAAACAAAAACAAGTAAATAAATAAATGAAGGTTATTTAAAATGTTGAATGATTCCCAAAAGAGTTATAAACATTTTTCCTGAATTTTCGTGGCAGTTTCGTGGCTGCGCGATTACTTCAAAACGATCGCGGTTAGAAGTGACACAGCCGCGGTCGATCAATTTCTATCGATTCGACGTCGCGGTAGAAGGGCATAGATCACGCTAATCATTGTGGCAAACATCGAGGACGATGTTCAATCTACGAACGAGAACGATCAACACGTGCACATGCCGCAGCTGCATAATGTCCAAAGTGTAGCTGGGTGTCGCCGTCGGCCAACGATTCGCTCACGATTCCCGCGGATTTATTGCGCCAAATGATACGTCCACGCGAACGATTACGTTTCTGCTCGTCGTCGTAGTCGTTATTGCGAATTGCTACTCTCTTGCCGCATCGCGCGCGCGAAAAACTCAACGATCGCAGCCAAGGACGATCGAATGAAACTTTGTTGCATCTCTCGATGATTCTTATCGAACGAACATTCGATGCTCGTGCATCAATTCTGTCTCTCTTTCTTCTTCTCTTTTTCTTTTTGACTCGAAACGCGAACGTTCGCTTTTAGCCACGCGATTTGTGAGCGGGACTATGCATCATACTGCGAGTATGTACTTTTATGGTCGTCGGGTCGAGTATTCAAAAAGTTATCCATTTTTCTGGTACAATCTTCGTTATATTATACAAGCCTTTCAGCCTTGAAAGAACTTGAAGAAATTCCCGTGATTTTTAGCGTGATCAGAAATTTCGCTGATCCCAATTACTCCTACGGAGTTTGTTCGTCACAAATAGACATTATTTCAAAGCGTTAGAAAAGAAGTTAGACCATCGCGGTATCAGTGTACGATCAGCGCGCTATTAAATCGGGTCGATAGAGGAAACGATAAACGGTATCTCTCGGCAAGATAGAGAGCGTTCTCCAAGCTCGAGCTCGGAAGTGGTGAAGAGAAACGATCGTTTCCGAGCTCTGACCGTCGTAAACAATCGCGGCTTGAACATCGTGCGCGCCAGTGCACTCGTTGCACACCTCGCTAAGTAAACGATGGAATTAACAGCTCGGCCTCTTGTTCGGTGAAAGAGGAGCGAGCGACGAGCGTCGTCTAACGACCGCGATCTAATTTCGTATCGCGCTGTTTAATGCCTGCGGCACGCGCGTTTCACGCACGCCTCTGATTAAGTGTCATCGCTGATCAAGGAACGTGTATGCGAAAATATTCCCCCCTCCTGGGTATTCCTGGAAGGCAGCGTCGTTTTGTGGAACGGCCAGACGAGCGCAAACGAGACGAACGTTCGTCTTCAACGAGAAATATTAGACGCGCGGTGAGAGAGATTCAGCAACTGCTCGAGAGATTTTTCCGAAAAAAAGGCAAATCTTTCTCTGACTTTCGGATGAATTACTGTCGAACAAAGTACTTTTCTAGCGACTTCGACGGATCGGTTCTTCAATTGAATTCAATTCAAGAGATTTCTACGGTGATATAATACTCGAGTAGATGAAGTTTTTGAAACTTTATTGAAATATTCGCGAAGCGAGATTCGTTTTTATATCGAGGCAGAATCTAGACATATTTATATCTAGACATATTTCACTCAATTATGATAATCTTTGAGAGATGTACAAACGTTTTACGACGAGACACGAATGTTTCATCGATGGACAGCCTCTTCGCGAAGAAGCGTCTTCTATCGTCTCGCATAACGCGTCTCGAAATCATCCTCAACCATACGAGGAAACCCGTGATCATCGATTTCACGCTTTAAAACAGCGCCGTTGCTTTTCGATTTATCCATCAATCGCGAATTATTCAAACGATAATGCCTCTCCCTCATTTCCCAACCATGAAATTTTTTCCCTCTGCCATCGATGTAACGTGTGCACATTACTATATCTCCGTGTGAAGATTTCAGTACGGAGGATGTACGTACGTATGTAACTTTACATGTGACATTCCAGAGAACGTAATACCGGTATTCCAGTTCAAACGCTGGAACAGCTTTCGCGCGTCAGTGTAAACGAAACGAAAAATATATATCGAGGTGCGTGTACATACTCCGATATTACAGATTTCAGCGAGAATACCGTTCGAGCAACGTATTAACCCTTTGCACTCGTATGTCGCTATATAGTCGCCATCGTATATTTTATTATTATACATATATTTACATTAGTATTACATTCTAGGGACTCTTGTTGCAATGTTTTCTTTTAGTTCCCGCTTAAATGTGTGTGTATGTATATATAAAATGAAATAAATAAATAAGATAATAAAAGATTTTTCCTCTTTTGTTCTGGCTAATTGGTTTTGTCCCCGAGATCATTTATTTATAAAAAAAAAATCTTTAAAGAAAAATAAAAAATAAAAGACAACATAAATTTCTTTATAGTTATTATATATATATAGCCGACGAGTGGCACGATTATTCCTGTGTGTCCTATGTGTTCCTTTCAATTTAAGAAGTTAGTTTTATTTATTTTTAAAAAATTTTGAAAAATCAAAATTTATATACACATATTATATAGATTTTCACTGAGCAAAGGGTTGAGATGCAGATAAAATTTGTGTATTTTAAAATTTTTTTCTACTAGAACGGCAAGTTAACTCGTAATATGTTCCCAGAAAAATGTTTTCATTTTTATCGAATATGAAAAATAATTTCGAGTTGATTGGTAATCTTCTCACATATAAATACGAGTACAAAGTGTTAACGCTGAAACGCTAGAACCGGCGATTAAACGTGAAATTTCCAGAGATGCTAATGTAAAAAAACTTTACGATACAATAAATTACGCAGGCTCTTGCCTAAAAATCATTTCAAATCTCTAAAAATACACCTGTAAAATTTCACATCTGTAAAATCCCCCCTCCTCCCCAAAAAAAGAAAAAGAAATACAAATCGCGTTGATAAGCCTGCAAGCGGGAGGACCGCGCGCGCGGCCGCGTTGCCTTCGCCGAGGTGAATATGGTAATTAGATTCTCGCGCGGAGACGTCATCGCTTTGGCCGGTTTCTCCCTTCTTCCTCCGTTCTCCCTGGCCCGGCGTCTCTCCCTCTTTGTTCCATTTCCTCCCTTCCGCCGGTTGCCCTCCTTTTCCCGCCATTCACGAGATTCAGATGCAGATTACTCTCGCCGTCTTATGGTAGTAAAATTCGCCGTTGGCCGCCCGTTTCCGACGGTTTCTCTATTCATACGCGGCCGTCGGCCGAGGACCGTCATTATCTTCGCGGCAGAAAAGAATCGGAGCCGTAAGAGGGTCCGGCGAGGAAAAAGAGATAACAACAAAGAGAGAGAGAGAGAGAGAGAGAGAGAGAGAGGTGAGACGAGGATGGGACGAACGGCGCTGCACGCGCGCGAAACAGAGAGACGGAAAGAGAAAGGGAGACGTACGGACGAATTACTCGTTTGACGGCCTTATAGAGATTCATGAGACGCCGATGGGAAGTGGGCAACCATCCAGACGGAATATACCTTCTTCGGCTACGATACGACACAAAAATGCCAATCCACACGGGGGCGTGGTTTGACGATACACACACTCTCTCTCGTCGAAATTTCAAACTTCCCACTTGAGCAGTCTCTTCTTTCGAAAATGTTATAGAAAGATCAATCGTTCCAGCGTGCACAGGAATGGGAGAAGCAGAAGAGGTCAGAGAGTGTGGATCGAACGAATTTCGAATCGAACGCCACGCTTCGTCGATCGTCTGTCGCTGTCGCAAACAGGGATAAGATTGTGACTTAACTTCACCTTTGATCGCGATCGAGGTCCCAAGGGAGCAGCAACAGCTCGGACGACTCGAGGGAGAACCAGGCTAGAAGAAGGAGACGTCCACCGTGCAGGAAGATCGAGTTTCACCGTGGAGGAGATCCACCGTGAGGAAAGAGCGAAATTCTCGGCTACGCTCGAGAGCCGGCAACGCGACGAGAGAGAGACGAAACGCGTGTTCCGTTCACCGGGAGCACAGAAACAGCACTGTACGTTGCAAATGCTGCACGATGCTGATCACCAACCACTACCACCGCCGTCATCGCGATCAGCATCAACCACTACCACCAGCTACGTCACCGCACACCATCGTTCCACCAGCACACCAGCAACCAGGGGGGGCTTATCGTCATCGTCATTGCTGGCAGACCTCGTTTCTTCCTACGCGAGAAGCTGCCACGACGAGAAGTCTCTCTCTCCTTCTGCTGCCTCCACGTTCCACCGTGTGTGTAAACACGCGTACACACCGTGTCATGTACCGAGAAGACGTGCTACGATTGCGGTATCCAAGTACTTACTTACTTCCGTGTACTTAATCGGTTTTTAGGAAAACAGGCTCGACTAATTCGGTAGAAGCGTCTTTTCGCGTAGTTATTGTTAGCGCGTCTGGCTTGAAAATAGATCGTTTACACGTGTTTGGGCCCTAGCAAGTAGATCCTTGTCAAATTGCGATGCAACAGCTGGCCAAAAAAGAGAATCTAATTCTTTCAATCGAGCTACTAGAAGATCAATGCCAAAGGAAGTATTCTTTTCGTCGGTGAAAATTGAATTTCTTAACTAGGTTAAACAATTCTTTGTGACTTCTACCTTGTACGCCCTCCGTGAATTATTATCCTGCGAAAATTGAATATCAAAGTATAATCCACAACACTGTGAATCGACAAATATCGATAGTGCAAAACCTAAAGTGCTATTAAATTCGAAAGATAAGTCTGTCTAATCAGGGACTAACGTCAAAGTGCAATTAACCACGCTCGAAATCGATAAATATCAGCGATAAAAAATGGAAGTAATTGAGAAGAATCTGTCTGATCGGAAACCTTCCTATTCTACTTATTCCAAGCCTTCAACTTTCGCGTTCCATTATATTTGTCACAAAAGAAAAAAAAAAAAAGAAAAGAAAAGAAAAAAGAAACAACTCGGTGCATCTTCACCAACTTTCAATTATCAATTTCTGCCTGTCTACGAGAACGAGTCGTATTCACGTGGTTCCTGACCTGCGTGAAGCGTGTGCGAAGCCAGCTGTGCTGTGTGTGCTCACACTGTTCGGGCGAGTATTGCGTGTTCACGCGGAGGCCCCTCTATTCGACTGGCCTCCAGTCGCCAGTCCTTCTACGGCAACACTCAGCTCCGCACTCACGATCGGCTCAGTTCTCGGCTTCGTCGTTGTCCTCGCCGTGGTCGATCGTTCGAGTCGATATTTCGTACGCACCGGCCGCGATGCTTGTTTGCCACGAGTGAACGGTACTCACCGCGTGCCGCTGCCACTAAATTCGGTGCTTTGCTTTCCACGCAACGGGCAACGTGCTGACACAATCTGTCTCTGGAATCTTCAATCAGGCTACTTAGAATCGAACGCTCTCTCTCTCTCTCTCTCTCTCTCTCTTGCTTCGTTCCTCCTTCGTGTCTTCCAGTTCTTTCAACTGTGCTTCACATCGTTCTCGCACGCGTTTTTCGAAATAGAATTTATGGACATCTCTCTTCGGACGATATAATTATGGTGTCGAGCTACTTGGAAAATAGTACAGGAAATTTCGTCCGAATTTACTTATCGTGAGAAACGTTCGAAATTCGATTCTCGCGTAATTGTTGCCTCGAATAACAATAGGAGATACAAGTAAGTAGACTCGACGATTTAAGCCTCACAGACTCTGAGACTACTCTTCTGATTGTACAATCATTCGTATCGGTGTATCGTAGCGAAACGAAGATTTCCAAACGAACAATTTCCATCTGAAGATTAATTGAACACCGACAGAGAACTCATTCCATCAAGTGGAATGTTCTTCAGAAAGCAAAAGACCCGTATAATTAACGTTGAACGGGGAACGAGATGAAAAATCCGAAAAAGACTTTGAGTGATTATTCTCCGGTAGTCGTTTTTCTTCCCGAGCTTCCCGAATCAATCAGAATCGTCGAAACGAAGGGCGATTCAACGATGGTCAATGGTTAATTATCGTCGAAACGTTCGTCCACGTGTTTCTTCCGCGTAGAAATGCTACATGTGTGTTTCGCTCGAGAGACCGGCGGCAAGTCGGTGCAAACGAATGACCGGCAATTAATAATTCATCATACAGCGGCGCGATTAAACGCGCGGAAAGGCCACACGCACACGCGTGCTCGCTTTCAGGTAAGAACACAGGAGTACACACTCCGCCGGCTCGCTTTCAAAAGGACACGTGCCATAACGCGTAATACGCGTTAACGCGAGCCCCGCTCGTACCAGCAGCAAGAGAACGTTTGCTCGATCGTCGCAAGCGACGACTACTAATTTTCAGGACGCGTTACAATGTGTTTTAACATCGGTGCCAACTACTCACTCGTTATTTACGGGGTATCGTTTCGTACGTGCCTTGTTCATCGTCTCGAGATTCGTATTATACCTACAGGTCGTCTCAGAGTTTAATAGTCAAGCTTTGTCAGCGTGCGTGTAATTGAGCAAAATCGTCAGGATCAAGTTGTGACAAAAAGACGAGACACACACGTACACACGTTGCTAGTTACGTCGCTAGTTGATAGTATTCTATTTCAAAATGTTCAAATACTTCGAATTTACGAATTATTATTTTCTTTCTTTTACAGGGCCAACAAAGTAAGAGTATAAACTTTATACATTAAGGTTATAATCTTTAAGGAAAAATGTAGGAGCAGAATATCTGATTTAGCAATTATTATGTAGATTTATGTTTTAGGGGTGAGAATAATTCGTATTTGCTGAGGTTGAATCCCTCGGGAGGTGTTCACGAATTTACTCTGCTCGCGAATCGAATTTCTTACTCCGTCGATTTTGTTTTCAATTCGTTCCGTTTCGTAGACGAAACGAAACTAACGATATGATATTTTCTCGAAGCAACTGTTTGAAAATTATCTGCGCGCGAAAATCCAAGAATTGGCGACAGAATCGGAGACAATGTCGAGGGAGTGGAGGATTGCTCTTTTTTTGCGCGAGAGAAGAGCGAATCGACAGAAATTTCGGATTTTGCATGCGAATGAAAAAAGTTCGACAGAAAGTTGAGAAATTCCAAATTCCACGATAAAGGCAGATCCCAGATCCTCTATGCACGCGAACGAACAAAAGTCAATAAAATCGTAATATTCTTGGCTGCGGAATTGGAAATTCTGAATTTCTGACAACGCAATATCGTTCCATCTCTCCTGGGCTGGGAATCGAGAGGAAAATCGAATTTCCGGTTTCCAGTCAAATCGAGTTTTCTTTGATTTGAATTTTCGTAATTTTACTCGGTGCCACTTGCCTCCGCTCACTAAACGAACAGAATCGTTTCCAAGAGACTGACGACGTGAAACAACGATCGAATTTTATCGTTGTACCTGATCTTCCGGCGAGCCAGCAAAGTAACTCGATCGTCAATCGTGGCAATAAAAAAAAATTAAGCGTGCCATAACGTATAAACTGCTCTCTCTCTCTCTCAGTATCAAGCACGTCAGCTCGTGCATTCTCGAGAATCATACGTTACGATACTCGTAACGATTGCTAATCGAGTTGGTGGCCGATCCACACGCGCACGGCTGCGACACGGCTCGATTCGTCGAACAGATCTGTGTTAAATAAGCACGCGACGGAGCTGGAACTCCGGTAGCCTAATAATAACCCAGTCGGAGTCAGAGGTCAGGCCGTCGTATAATGGCGCTTCTCGTATGTCACGCGAAATTTACATAAATGCAGCGCACTAGAGATAACTAGATCGCCGAGGCGAGGTATCGTCATTGCACGATGACGCTCGGCTAGATCTATAAATCAGCTTGCCTGAATTCTCAGCTTCGTTCTACTGAAAGAGGAATGAATCCCCCGTCGTACTTCGCATTTTCGACACTTTAAGACGATCGTCGCGCTTATTCTTTACTGTGAAGCCTCGTAGAAGTGATTCCATTTTATTCTCTCTCTCTCTCTCTCTCTCTCTCTCTCTATTTCTGTGGTTTTTTCGTTCGTTGCATTTTATAGATAAAATAGTTTGTTCTTCAAGGAATAATTAAGAGAAATCTTGGATTCCGTTCTGATCGTGGAATCATTCTCCTCAGTTAGTGTCTTCGTTAACCTCTGTGCTACAATGCTATGTATTTTAAAAAAGAGTGTTTAAGATTCCACTCAGAGAGAAATTAGGAAGAAATCTCTGTATATACGAGTGTAGCTATTTCTTTCCTATTTCCGACTTAACTCTACCTAAGCATAATCAAATTCAAATTTTCGTTTGCTCGAGATCGATTCAACGATCGAACTGTCGAAAAATTATCGATGTTCGCGCGTGATTCATTCAGCGGTAAATCGGTGGTGTTTGTCCGAACAGCAACGGCTCGCGCTCGTCCGAGCGTATCGTGGCTATTTCTACTGTCGGCCAGTGACGAGGACAGAGCGAAAAGTTGGTCAGCTTAGCGTTGGCAAGTGGCAAGCGGTATTCCTAGGTAGTCCCAATCTGGGACAAGGACGCGTGCACGATTCGTGCGTGAGGTGACGGCGACGCGTAATGCGTACAGCATATCCGCGGAAAGACGAAAGCTGTGGGAAGCGGATTCCGATCGTTTGTCACAAGCCCAACAGTTGCAATGATCACGCGAAATTGCCACGATTTATATATATATATATACACGATCACGAGATAAATCATGTAAAGTGAGATCTTATCTCTCTCTCTCTCTCTCTCTCTGTCTCTGTGTATAAATTTATACCAATTTCTCTTCGAGTTACTTCGTAATGGTCATTTTCTCTAAGATAAAAATTTCTAAATTGGCAATTTGTAGAGTTGGATTACGAAATATGTCTGCGTAGCGAAGTGCTTAAAATTAGACACGAGAATTGAAACAAGTTGACGGATGCCAAAAATAATATGCTCTCTGAGTTATGAGACGTGTCTGTGCAGTGAGAAACGCGCGCTACTTAAAAAAATTGATTGAAGTGAAACGAAAAAAAAAAAAAATGTGAAACACGTTCGTGGACACGAGATTCCGAAAAAATGGCCAAAACAAAGCAAAAATCGACACAGTCTAATGATTAATGCAACCAAAGATTTGGCTTAGGTTAAATGGAGAATTTTGCTTCGTAAAATGGTTCGATGAACTCTGACCATTCTTTCACTTTCCCCGTAACGTATCGATTCCAAGCGAACGCCTCTGTTCGACGAGGAATTATTTTTAACTCGACACAGCCGAGGAACAACGGCAGCGTGTGCATCGTGTGCCTCTCGACTCTCAAAAATCGTTTTCACGGCGCGACCTCAGCCTTTTGCTCGGCTCGATGTCGAAGAAATTGCGCGGCGCAATGAGAGAGGAGTTCGTCGTCGTCGAGAGAAAGACAGAGTGAGAGAGAGAGAGAGAGAGAGAACAGAGACAACAGGACTATTGTCTTGTCGCTCTTTGGTCGTACGTCTTCCTGCTGTTACGTCACCATTGTTTATTCCAACCCCCTGGTGCAACTCCCTCGTGCACTTTTTATTTCGTCACTTCGGGTTCCCATTGTGCAACCGATTCGCCCTTTTACGGCAGGCCTTAACAGGCCTCTGGCTATGGTGTGGCCCTGTCAAACACACCGATCAATCGTCCCCTCCATTTTTTTCTTTTTTTCTTTTTTTCTTTTTTATCAAACTATTCAGTTTACTAAAAGAGAAATCAATCGTCATCCTCCTCGGTTGTTTCGCGGTTTAAGGAATTCCAAACGTTGAAGTGTCCTTCATCAACGTAAGAGTTTTCACTGGTAGTGAAATTTCTTGAAATTCCACAAAATAGGAAAAATATACGACGAGTCCTTTCATACCGAATGTTAGAAATCCAAAGATTCGTAAAATCGACGCAAATTGTTCGTAATAATTTCCAAAAATCCTGTCATCGAGGTTTCTGTTCCCATTGCGAAACCAGCCTTCAGATTATGAGTCACCAACGAGCAAAGATTAACACGTCCAATGAACCATGTGACAGACGAGGCTCGCGACACAGCTGCAGCCTCGATGCAGCAAGGCAAAGGTCAGGATTGCATCGTCGAGCGTGCAAACAACAAATTGCAAATGAAAGGAACCTCACGACCGATCCGAGAACCCGAAGGAGAGATCGTCCCCCATCGAAAGTCCCGTCGATATCGACTCGAATCAGCGTCGAACGTTGGCTGGTCGACTAGAAATCGGCGAGGAAAAGCGGCATAATTATGACATTCCGCTTGACAATATCGATGTCCTTTGCCAGCGATCGGACGCCGGTGAAATCTTTCCTTCTACGCTGACGGAAGTTGTCCACATCCGCGTGGCCATTTCCATTTACGGGCCGTTTTTCCAAACGTTACCAACGGCCTTTCCAAGAACGGACTTTCCACCGGTACGTGTCTCTATTTTTTTCTTTTTTTTTTCTTTTCTTTTTTTTTTACATGGAGCGAAAGCAGCAGCGACAGGCTGACTGACCAATTTTGGATCGGAAATCTTTACCCTGTACGCGGTTTTCTCCTCGCGCGTGCCCTGCGTGCACTATGCTTCATTGGAAGAAACGTACGCGATTTCTGCGTTTCTCGAGTGTCGAAATGCAGAGAAATGCACGAAGAGCGAAAAGTTAGAGTATTCTCGTTTTTTAAATAGAACCTGGCCCTCGGTCATTATGACCGAGGAACGATACTTTACAAAAGGTCGTTGAAATTCTGGAAAAAATTTGAGTTGCATTACACGCACGAAATAGATACGAAAATGTACAAAAATTCTCTACCGAGAGACACTCTAGCCGATAGTTTTCAACGTGCGTGCTCCGTGTCACTTACCAAATGCGTTCACCAGCTACACCGAGTATTCACCGTGTGTGACAGGTCGCTCCGGTTTCACGTCGAAACTGCGATCGAATTGCACCGTCACGGTGGGATATATAGGTGGGAAAGAGATCGGCGAGCACCAGGGGTTGGAGCAATAAACAAAATCACTCGTACAATTAGCCGTTCGGGGAAATCGGGGGCCGCTCGAAAGGCTCGTGCTCCGACGTAGAACCGCGCGAAAACTATTAAGCGCCGTCTCGTCCCGACGCGTCTCGACGCTAAGAATAAACCTACGTGGTTTCCCCACCACCGAGGAACCACCTTCCACGTCTTTTACATCTTCGTCTCTCTCTTCAAGAACCAACTTTTCAGTCACGCACCTCGTTAAAAGGGATCTCGAATTTATATCAATTTCGTACGAATTCCGTGTTCGTGTTTTCATTGTTACTACTGTGTAACTCGATTAATTAGCAAACTACTACTGAAATAATTAGTAAAATGGAACTCGTGTATGGTAGAAAATTGTTTTCATCTATATCGTATGTTTGGATATTTCATATTAAATTTGTAGTCATCGCATTTCTGCACGCCCAGTAATACCTCACGACAGTGTTAATGAAATACGTTTCGTGCAATACGGATAACCTGAAATAACTTTTTAATTATCCTTGAGACAAATTATTAATCGTTGATCATTAGATTTGACCAACGTGGCTTAATACCTTTTTTCTTGAAATTTAATACTCTTTCGATTTATGATGAAGAAAGTATATGACCCAGTTAAAAGGAAATGAAGATGACCTTGAAAAATTTCGAAACCTCTTAACACTTTACGGACCGTGTATTAGCGGTGAATAGTCAGCCGATTAATAGGCTACCGGTCGGTAAAGTGTTACACAAAAAATTGATACGTCATATTTAAATTGTTGAAAACAATTTTTCATTAGACACATGATTTAAAAGTTGTCGTGCAAGTTACGTGAGTCACACCGTGTACAAATGTTCAAATACTTTCACAATAATAATAACATAATAATTATGACAGTTTGTAATTTTGCGTTTCTCGTTCGCTTTTATTTTAATCCTATACCTGTACGATGAAACTTTATCGCCGGGAAACAGTCTTAGGGCGGAGTGCTTTTCTATAAATTCGCGACGAGGTTGCTCGAGAGGAAGGAGTTTAACGACCGTTCCGTTTCTCGTATATCTCTTCCGGAAACGCGGAATCGGAAGTGCACGCAGGCGAGAAAAAGAGCGGAGCTAAACCCGAGAAGCCTCAAAGATTTCGAATAAAAAAAAAAAAAAAAGACGAGACGTTGAAAATCTCTAGAAAGTCGCGCGATATCTTAATCGAATCTCTCTTCTAACTCACGTTTGATCTTTCCGCGTGTTGTTGAGAAATTCAAACGAATCACGACGAGGCCGAGAAACAAGAATGAACTCGGCTGGTGAGACAACGAAACGAAAGAAAGTGGACAATCGTAATAAAGGCCGGCGGTGCGTGAAACATTGCTCCAAAGATTATTTTCTGTCTGGTACCGCTTGATTCAAGGGGCGTGCTCTTAATTTTAGATTTCCACGTTGCCGTAAGACTCGATCCCTCCCTTTATTCCCTTGCCCCACTTCGTCCTACGTGGGTGAGATCGATAGAGCAAATGCAATAAAACTCATCGTTGCCCGAGCGAAGTGTTCCTTTCACGAAATCGTCTGATCCTTGCGAATGTTTCAATCTTGATGGGAAAGGTGCTAGAATTTTGGAAGAAAAGAAAAATCCCACGTAAAAGGACAGTGGTTGAACTAAATTTATCAAATTCATTTTGTCTCGATCAAACAGAAATATTTCGAAAAATTGCGAAACGATAAATATAAATATTCGATAAATATTCCACGAATTAATCGCGTGAAATCATTAAAATTGGCGAGGGAAAAAAAAGCCAGAAGAATCAGAAGCGTCGCCGGAAGTCGCAAACGTGTGCAAAAGTATTTCAGAGGAAGAACTTTCAAGGAGGTTTCCGCGTTGGCTCGTAGATCACGTAGCTCATCGAGTCGTTAAAGTCGATCGTTTGTAAGGCGAGAACAACGTTCTTGGAATCCTATTTTCTATCGTGTGGGTTCGCGTAACGTTCTCCCTCAAACTCGATCCCAACATTATACTTCTCCATTAAAATTCGTAAATAAATACCAAGCGATAACAGTCTTTTCTTCTTTGCTATCTTAATCCTGTTTGCGAACCTTCAATTTTTCATGGCTCGCTGCCTTGGTGCCTTCAGCCAAGAAAAGCAGAATGGAAGGAGAAAGGATTTGAAAATATCCTTTTTTTCCTCTTTAGAAAATTTCATCTTTCTGAATTAGACAGAAAGATTCTGTGATTTTGCGAAGAATTTCGAGAAATGGAGAAATTTGTAACATTGTTGACAGATTATTAGTTAGAAACTTTACGGAGGAATTGAAGACGAAATAAATATTTCAAGACAAACAAACATATTTTAACGAACGAACAGAATAATTTTGATAGAGCTATTTTCAGAAAAACACACGCGAGCGAAAAAACGCGGAGAAATTAATACATCATGCTTCTATCTCCGGCGGGATGGTAGGTGGAAGAGTTAGTAGACCGCAAGGTTTCCACGTCAAAAAATAGCGATAAACTGCTATCGCGGAAATTCATGAATTTACGATGCACGGCGGTTCAGCCGGGGCGGTTCGGTGCGTTTTCAATTACGAAAGGGGCTGCACAAAAGGGCCGTCCCTGCAATCAGGTGCCATTTATCGAAGGCCCATTTCGATATATACATATATACACACCCGGGTAACCGAGACAAGGGAGAAATGAAAAACTGTTGGCAGTGTGACGCGGCACGTCAATAGCAGGAAGAAAATCCGCATCGGATTGACGGAATATAAATGCACCCCCGAAAATGAAACCGATACAATCGATTCCTCGCCGTGACAGTGACCAAACGTTTACATTTTTCCACGCCAAAAGTGAATGGTCACAAAATTGAATAGTTATCACGCGGCGAGATTGATTTTTATTCGGTTTGAACCAAAAAAAAAAAAAAAAAAAGAAACACGAATTAACCTGTCGAATCTTTGTTGCTACTGTCGCGATCAATGCGAATATAAGCATCACGTTTCGCGTTTCTAAAAACAATATCTGTAAGGGATAACTTATTAACACTAGAACTACCGACAGTTAAGACGAAGTTATTTCTACCAAAATTATTTTGATGTCTAATAAATAAAAATAAAATAAAATTCATTATATTATTTCTTTAGTTATTACTATAAAAGTCGTTGCGGGGAAAAAATTGTAACATGAAATAGAAATTTTAAAATAAAATTGTATAAACCAGTCATTTTGACTGGTGTGGTAGTTCTAGTGTTAAAGTCAATCTCAACACCCGTTATTTCCATTCCGATATACTGAAAACATATACATAAAAATAAGATCGATCATTGCGAATTATTGTGAAATATTCTATCGTTCCTCACATTTATCGTAGACGAATCATTCAAAATTATCCTCAAGTGACATTCAAGGTACAAAAGTGCCAATTCAACTTTAAATGAATTTTTTTCTTTTTCTTTCAATTTTTGTGTCCACAGTTCATTCGTAGGTATTAATAAAACACTCTTGTAGCAAGTGGCAGTGAGAGTCTCCGAAACGCACAGAAAGAACCAATCAGTTGTGTCCGGTTTAAGTTCTCATTCTCCTGTCGGTTCATAGCGTCCTCTCCGTCCTCTTTTTGCTTTCGGTTTCGTTTTCAATTCTCGTAAACGAACCACATCGATGTAACCATCGCCGACAATTTGGGTCACAGCTTTATTGGAAGCACTGGGCTGATCGTTAACGAAACGAATTGAATCCGAGCCGTCTCTCGTTTCATCGTCGTTCCTTCTTTTCCCCCGGCGCTTGACAGACTCATCGCGGTGACGTAACCGTTCCGAATATTCGAATTGGTTCGGTGAACCGGGCTAGAAGCAGCGTGGGCGACGATTCGTTTCGTTTCGTGCAACGTGGGTCGAAATTTGGCTCGGGGAAACCGAACTCGGTTTCAGGACTCGTTCCCTGTTACGTGCTGCTCATCACGACGAAATCCGTAATCCCTGCGTCGAGATCGTTCCCTCTCTCATTGTTCTCACTATTCTCATTGTTTTATCCTCATTTCGCAACTCATTTCGAGATAATTCACCAAGTTCCCAAGGACGCTCGAGTCCTGCGAAATTGTCAATTATCACCACGACGCACATTTTAAATTTCCCAGTGCTCGAGGAGTCTTTCATCGATGATTTCTCCAATGTCCTACATTCCAAAGACATTTTCAGCAAAAACAAGCGATCGCCAGCTGAATAAGTAAAGGAAGCTCAGGCAAAAGATAATCAATCACGCACGTGGATTGTGCGAATTATTTGCTATCGACGACGACCACGGCGGAAAAGGAATCGAACGCACCGTGAGGAGACTCGTTCCTTGGTGGACCTTGCCCAGTCGTCAGTTTCGACCTTTGATCTATTTCCAGACGATCGTCGCGATAAACCGGCACGGGCAGGACGTATTTCCGGCGTCGTTAGTCAGCCAGTTTAAATACACTTGCATTAACTACCAGCTTTCCGTCACGTTTCCCTCCTCTCTCTCTCTCACCTGAAAACGTCCCCGTAGCGTTCTTCTTTCTTTCTCCTTCTTCCGGCAGCCAAGTTGTATATTTCTGACTGTTCCTCGCCGACAGATCGAGGTTAATTGGCTACCGTCAGGACGAAAATTAGCGCGAATTAATCCCCGGACGACGGAGCTCCGTCAGCTTTGAATTACCGCCCGCGAGTTTCAGCCTATCAGTTAATTAATCGTCGCCCCGGCGGTTATCGTCTCAGTCCGCTTCCGAATTGACGCGGAAACTTGGGCCAAAAAGCTCGACAGTTGCCGGTTAATATTATTCCAAACGTTTCGTCAGTCGATCCTCGCGCGATACTCGCTTCAGTTCGTGCCCCTGATTTACAGCCGAGGTATTTAACTCTGAAATACATTTCCAGCGAATCCATTTAGCGCTGCGTCGAGATGAATTAACGAGGGTGTCTCTATCTAGCGAGGAGCATGATCTACTACTATTGTTCGTGTGATCGTTGCACGATCCCCGTGTATTGGAAATTTGTATAATAATCGATCCAGAAACTAGACTCACGAATGAAATTCATGCTTTCAAACGCGACGTGTATCATTGTCGAATGGAAAATTAAACTTCTACACGCGTATATGGGAATTAAATTAATTCTCGGACGAGTAAGAAGATGAGAAGTTCTACGAGACGACTCTCTGGCATAAATCAAAGCGGTCGACACCCACTCGAGTTCTTTTTTCTCCGACAACTTCTTCTACCTCACCAACGACGACCTTTTTTTAGCCTCGCGAGTGACCTCTCGAATAACCCGATCCAACGCAACAGCAATTACGCTAAATTGGCGTGGCCGCGTTGTACTCTACGTTGTGAATCTAGCTTAATCGAGCTTGCATAGTTCCACGCGAACTCCCTCGTGCGATCGTTAATCATCAGCCTTCTAGGAATTCTTGAAATTCCTTTTTCCCTTGATCACGGACGAGTGAGAGAAGAGTAAGGTAATGGAAGCTAGCTGAGAACGATTTAACTCACCGTCGTCGCTGATTTCGAGATTCGTGTAGCTGTCCCAATGGAGGATGGGATCGTGATGAGCGGAAGCGTGCGGCACCGCTGGTGTCGGCGCTGGTATCGGACCGTCCTGACGCTTCGCGTCGGTGGCGAAGTACAGAGTGACCACGCTGTCCGGAGGACATCGTGGATCGTCGCAGGCAACGTCCAGCTCCGATCGAGGGAACGACACAACGTTCTCCGTTATCACGCACGTGTGGAACTGAGGAAACAAGGATACAAAGTTGTAGAAATATTTTAATGTTGTAAAGTTCTAAAGTTACAAGTGTCCAAAAAAAGGTTCTAAAGTTGTACAATCTTTATGTTTTTCTAAAATTCTTCAAGAGATTCCAAGGTATGAAAATGATTTGAAAGTCTAAAAGTCCTAATTCTAAGATCCTGTGAGCCTAAGATTCTGAAATCTTAATATCTAGAGATTCGAAAATTACTAAAGTGCTATTAAAATCTTGAAATCCTAAGATCTTAAGATTCTAAATTTCTAAAATACCTGAAGTTGCAATGTTCGATAATTCAAAAGTCCAAAAGTCGTAGGATCGCGAAAATTCTAAGATTCTTAAGATCCGGAAATTCTAAAGTCCTGTAATAAAATCCTAAAATCCTAAGAGCATACGATTCCAAGGTTGCGAGATCCTAAAATTCTAAAGTCCTAGAGTCTGATAATTTAAAAGTCCAAAACTCGTAAAGTCCTAAGACTCTAAGATCCTAAAATCTTAAAGTTTGGAAATTCGAAAGCTCTATAATAAAATCCTAAGATTCTAAGATTCCAAGATCCTAAAATTCTAAAGTCCTAGAGTTCGATAAAAGTCCGAAAGTCTCAATGTCCTATGATCGTAAACTCCCGAGATTCTAAGATTCTAAAATCCGGAAATTCGCAAGTCCTAAAATCCTCCAACGAAATCCTAAGATTCTCGGATCCTAGAATCCTAAAGTTCAGCCTAAAGGTCTAAAGTTCTCCTCGAGTTCTAAAATCTTAAAGTCGTAAAGCCCCGAGATCGTAAAACCCTAAGAATCCAACACTATGAAATCTTGAAGCCCGGAAGTCCGAAAGCCCTAGACTCCTGCGAATGAAAGGTCCTAAGATCCTAAGATCGTGAACCAACTTTGAAAATCCTAGCTCTTCGTAAATCAATTCTCTCAGCTCTTTCGGCTCCTCTCACTGAGGATAAGCGGAATAATTATTCGCCGCTCGAGAAGCGAGCGAATCAACGTGATTGGAATTGGACAAGTTTCTGAGAACTGATCCGAGAACCGCGATGCGGTTAGTTGATAAAAGCACGGGGTATGCTCTTGGGGGTATCATTTGCGAGAGGAAATGAGAATGGAAATGGGGTTTATGTGCATTAATCAAACATAATTCGCGTACTGGGGTTTCACGTCGGCCTCGCGGCTTCGAATCGGTGCCAGAGTCGGTTTAATTGAGAAAGTTGTCGCTGGCTCTTAGTTGTCTTACCTGCAGCGAGAACATTACTTCTCGGCTCTGTTTCGAGTACACCCTGTGGTAACACTTCACCAGGATGTCACCCCGAAGACGTAGGCCGCCGAGGTTCACGGTGAACTCGCGAGCGTTCGTCACGGAATAGAGATCCGAGGTGTAAACGGGAGTCAGGCCTTCGTAGACCTTGAGGAACGCTCGACAACCTGTAGGCTCGAACAGCGGAACACCCAGAACCGTGAGATGCGTTAAATACAGGGGTGACTGACTGATCCTCAAGGAGCCTGAGAGAAGTCCGCTGAAATACTTGATGTACCTGCGGCAGAGAAATTCTCATGTAATGTTTTTCAATCTTCTCTCGCTGTCGACGAGAGACTATAGCGAGACTCGTTAATAAAAGATTCTAGCAGAATCGATCGCCATTGTTGGAAAATGAAGAAAAAGAAAGAAATAGAATTACGTGTTAGATCGAGCGGCTCTATTATTAACAGGGATTCAGCACACGTTTAAAATTGAAACGTGACATTCGTCAGTAAAAATTCTAGTAGAATGGTAAGTAGATCGTTATTGTTAGAAAATGAAAAGGAAAAAAAAGAAGAATACGTGTTAGATTGATCAGCTCTGTTACTAACTTAGAGATTAAGCACTGATTTTAGATTGAAGAGTTAGATTTAGGATCGAAGCGTTTTTGTTTCGTTTAATAAAGATCGTACGAATCATCCGCAGAACGTTTCTCCTTCGAATTGTGTACAGAGCCCCGTTTATTGAAAAGTTTTTCGGCACGGCCGCGCGACAAGTAGAAAAGCCCATTCGTGGCCAGACGTTAATTAGCACGCGAGTGTCACAGCCACGGAGAGAGACGCTACAGTACTTTCGCACGGTGCGTTGCGACAGACCCTGGCCAAATACGGACGGCGTGCGTGCGAAGTAGAATCGGCCGTACGTGGTCAGACACGAATTATTACCGGAACGGTGGCCGCTCTTTTCTTCGTTTCCCTTGGGTATTTCACCCGTGTTCGCTCGGGTATCGTCGTGTTGTTTTTACCGGCGAGACTGGATGATAAAAAAGCAAGGAGGCTAGCTTCACCTTGACCTACGTTGTAAAAATAACGCGCCGCGCGGGAACCAGCACATATATTCAAGTGGTAATTGCCGGATCGTGTCGGCTGTCGCAATGTTTCCATTATGAAATATCAGAATACGCTGGTCACCGCGTTTTAATATCCCCCCATGGTAACATTGGCCACGTCAGACGGAAATTGTTAACAGTCGGTAGTAACCCGCATGGTACGACCGTCTCTCTGCGAAGGAAGGCAGTCACGCAATGCGTGACATCAGCTAAAAGTGACTCGCTGCTAAAAAGATCCTCCAACGCGTCAAAAAGGAAAAATAAATAAAACTTTGCTTTTGTACTTTTCAACGGTTATAGAGAGAAACCCAAATCGCAATCCAAGAGGCCAGCCTCGGTCTCCAGACAGATCGATTAATTTTCTCGGTTGTAATACACGCAGCAAACACGGAAGAGAAGCCGATCGAGCGAACGAAGCGGGCCCCTGCAGCGAGTCCTCGGCTACCTGTCGATTATGCAGCGTCGTGAGCGCTCATGACCGTAATTTCGCCGGATCTCTCACGAATTCCCGCGTGTCGCTCGTAACGAAGCAGATACCATCTCTTCTCTCGCACAGGAAAAAAAATACCTGTTCGTTCCCCTAAGGTGCCGCCGGTGAGCGCGCGTTTTACACGCTTCCACTGCCGAGTAGTGTAAGCTAGCCTCTGCCTTCTTCCCTCGACCCTCGATAATGGATTCATACGTTCGCGAGAGGGGAGGGGGGCCACGCTAACGACATGCTAATGCTCGCCGCTCGTGGAATTAATGGGGAAACTCGATCGTTCGGGGATGCGAGGAAAGCGAAACCACCGCCACGACGCCCGAAGGAATGTTTCGCGTATAAGGATACCGTATTGGACAGGGCATTATTACGATCATCGAGGCGAAACTAAACGCGAAGGGTAGCGCGCCGATAACGCGTACCGGTCGTTGCCTCGAATGGATGCCAAAGATTGATAGTTCTAACTACAGGAGTTACGTTCACTTGGATTTTCCAGCTTTTCTTAAGTCTCTCTCATCGAATAGAATAGCTGATGGCATTTATACGAGAGGATTTCTATATTTCAATATTGTAAGGGAGCCATAGTCGGAAATTGACGTTGAAGCTTTTTTTCTTTTTAAATATTTTAGAAACTAAAGATTCAATTCTGTACCTTGGTGCTTTTGTACTTCGAATAGTACCTTGAGAAGAGAAGAGAATTTTCTTATATAAAAATATTTAAAGACTGGATACTTGAGGATCAAAGCGAACGTGTAGAATTAATTCCTCATTATTCGATGATTTCCGAACCGTTATCATCAGATTGTAGACTCACGTACTTTACATCTGCGATCGATGCTCAAAAGGATAACCATGACGAGCCTGATGTTTGCCAAGTTATACCCGACCGATTGGACGAACGTGTATTCAAGAACGCGTGTCGTTCTATCTTGGTGGTAGTCTATCACGGGATTTACGGGACTTTTGCGATCGTTTCATTGACATTACGATATAGAAAGTTTTGAGCTCGAACTTTTTACAGGGTCATCAAATATGCATTAGAGTCTGCGTGAATGCCATTCGAAACGTTTTAAAGATACTCTTCCGCCAATTTGTTAATCGCGCAATCGTATAGGTATCCCGGCAGAACGACGACGCGAATTCTCGATTCACGCTGAATGAACACTCGAGGTTGATTCAACGACAAGCGTCGTTACACAATCCTCAGATTATTCGAGATACGGATCTTCAGATATCAATTTTCCGTTTCAAGCGGTCCAATTAACCGCTCGAAATTCACACGCTCGGAACACACGATGCAGAACGAGTTGCAACGTACGACTCGGTACATGCATTAATTAACATTGAATCGTGAACATTTATTCATTTTACGAACGAGAAGAATGTCGTAAAAACGGGACGAATAACGTAAAAATCCGCAGTCTGATTACGAAGAATCACACGCAACGGGCAAAGGGAGAAATCTGAACTGTAAACGACGAGGCATCGACGACAGGCTTGCATGCTTCGAAACGAGGACCATGGAATGATCAGCCGATGACGAGGTGGTTCCCCCGAGCAGCCACGCCCGCGGATGATACGCTCGTTCGAGCATTAACCGAGCGATTCGAGGCCAACAGCCTTGTAAAATTTGCTTTTATCGTCAACGGACGTAAGAGTATCGTCATGCAGCGCAGCGATTTACCTTCGATGCGACGGAACCTGCAGAGATCCGATCTTGTCGTCGAGGAACCTCCTCATAGCGAACCTGTCCAACGCCTGATCACGTCCGCCGCAGATGCTGCTGTAGTTCATGTACGCCGACACAGCCACACCCAGTCGTTCTTTGCTCCCCCTGAACAGAGGCATGAGAGGAATGAGCTTTCAATTTCTTATTTCCAGCCAAGCCGCGTTTCCACGTGCTCTTCTCTTCCGGCCGAGGAAAGACGAGAACGAAGAAAACGAACGGAGAGGAACGGAGAATCATCCGGAGGAAGAATACTCACCTGGCGTGGAGAACGACCACACGATTCGAAGCGCCGTTCAGCCAGGAGTCCAGCTCCTTGCACAAGGCGCACAGTCTCTCCAAACTCGGCGCCAGACCCTGCGGCCACCCTGCCTCCCTCGTGTTTGGCTCGCCTGCGCGACCTGCCGACGACAGGTTGAATATCTGCAATTTCAACAAATTTCCGTGAAAGTTGTAGCTGTACACCAGCCAGCAGGTTGGTTCGCGTGTAGTGCTGAGTAATTGAATAGAGGGCACAGTTGAACTAATATTGTTATTACTACTAGTTGGAAGAACTGGTAGATTCTCTCTCGCACGATAGTAACAAGTTCGAAATCGAACGAATCGCGGAACGAATCGTATAAATCTGTTTAGAACACGGAAGGTAAGATTAGTACGACTTCGTCTAGGTAAACCTCTTAACGCACCAATTAAAATAATTAAAAAGTCGTTTTTCCACCAATTTTTTTATTCTCCATTTTCTTAAAATACAAAAGAACATTAACAAATCTTGAAAAGAGAAACACAAAAAAATGTTTCATGCAAAAAAAAAGACTAAGGTAATTGCACCTACTTCGCTTTACCGAATTAACTCGGCCAACAAAAAAAAAAAAAAACTTGAAGAGGATCAAAAAAATATTTAAAAAATAAGCTTTTTTAGTCTAAATTTACGACGGTATGGTAAATTTTGAAGCACGGAATAAAAAGCAAACAAGCGTTGAAAAATATAAATGACCTCGATGCTAACGGTGATACTGAAGTGAATGCGTGATTGCACAAGAAAACTGACAATCACGAGGCAATAGCGGGCACAAAATGTGCAAGCGCAAACGAAAAAGCTGGGAATCACCGGTGGCAACTTTTTTCGGGCGAGAGAAAATAAGCACAACACTGTCTAACGAGTATATTTGGTTGTAAAGGGTGGTCCATCGGGTACGCCGCATTTAAATTTCCCTCCATTCTTTTTGTATTTAAGTTGGCAACTCTAATGTTTGACAGTTGTCATCTGAGGTTATTAAAAATGAGTCGCTATACAAAAGAACAACGTCTTGTCATTGTTAAAACACATTACAAATTTGGCGAAAGTTATGCGGAGACTGTTCGAAAAGTTCGTGGAATTTTTGGTATTCGTATAAATCCGGCGTGTCCGATGGACCACCCTATATATATACTTATGTGGAAAATCAAAACTGCAGGTCTCGCGAGTTAACTCGGGCGCGCGGGGAAAAAATCGTTTTCTTAAACCCGACTTAACTCGGACGAGTGCGTTAAGATGTTGAAGCGCGTTGATTGCGTACGTTGATTAAAACGTACAAAGCGTATCTTATTGATAATGTTGCGAACCGATTACTTCAGAGCAGTTCTCGTTTAATAAAAAAACGCGACCATCAATCTACAGCCATTAACTTACCATATAATTATCACCGTGCTTCCCTCGCAGAAGTGCGGTAGCATGTTCAAGGACTCCCTGCGCATCCTCCCTGTACCAGAGTGCAATGATTCTTTCGGTGACGTAACAAAGCTCCATTACTTCTGTCACGCGACCTCCGCCCTTTCCGGATCCTGTCGTCGTCGCGTCCGCGCCGACGCCCGGCGTCCTCGCGGGCGTCGTCGCCGACAAGGACGTCTGTACCTGAAACAAGACCATCCTCAATTAACCCTTAACGGACCATAAGCGGCATGGCACTTTTACTTACCGCGTCCAATGCCGCGTATATGGCGGCAAAAACCAATTTATTATTTTCATCACTGTTAGAGTTGTCATATTTACTATTAACGCGTTAAGTATTGTGCCATGTGTCATTTCTGTGAATTTGTTTTCGCTTGTTATCTGTGTTCTGTTATCTTTTACCGTTTTTCTGTACGTGCACCGTTTTGTGCTCTTCGCGTGCAAAGTCAGTCTTGCGTTTGATTTTTCAAAAGAACGTGCGCGTTATCGGAGTTTCTTTTACACAGTTTAGTTTATTATATTTTATATTGTTAATAAAACCGTAAAATATGGCCGGAAACTCTGAAAGAATAATACACGATAATTTCAATGATATTAGCAGTAGTGACGACAAGTTTCAATTCGGTATTTCTATCGATGAAAATGAAAATCTGAGAAGCATTACGTTTTCAGACTATAATAATAGTGATAATAGTAGTGATAGCGAAGTAGTTCCTAGAAAAAGAAGAAAAATTCCAAATATAAGTTACAGTGAGGATGAAGAAGATACTGAATATGATACTGCTGATGAGAATACCGAGTGGAAAAATGTTACAGAAATTGATGACATTCCACCTCGGATACAATTCAATACTTTTTCTCTTCGTATGAAAAATAGCTTGGACCTGGTGGGAAGTAAACTTGAAATACTTCCGGACCGTTAAGTGTTAACATGTTAGCTCGCGAAATATGATTTCACAAAACGCAAGTTTAATTTTTCTCCTTAGGTAAAGATCTTCTGAAATACCAGAAATGGTCGGCCGCTGAAATTTTGCAGCACCTACGAGGGGAAATTTCGCGAGGCAGATCCGTTTGCCTGAAAAGGTGATTCATGAAACACTTTGCTCACTTGGCTCGCCCAATTTATATTCCTCTTTCACGGAGAAAGACGAATCGCGACTCGTAAAATTTCCTCTTCGATTCTCCCAGTAAACACACCGAAGATGCGCACTCTACTCACTTTGCCTCGAAATGGATTATTTCAAATTTACCATGTAAATTCAGGACACATAAGTTAAATCTTCTCTCTGTCTTTTAGAGGAAATAGCAGTTTCAAAACGCAATAACGCCACGCTTGTTCGCAATTTCGCCATTACGAGAATATTAATTTAACTATACTCTCGATCACCAGATGGATATTTGTAAAATTAAGAACCTTGGAATATTTCGGCGCGTAGAAGATCCTGACGACGACGACGACGCTGTAGTCCGGCATGGCGGCCCCTTTCTGGGAATCGCTTTGTCCCAGCGGATCGACATGAAATCCTTCCGGTCTAACGCGAGCTTTTATCTCGGCCGGGAAGTCGACGAAGAAGGATGCGAAAACGACACGGCACGATGGAACGACAGGCCGCCGACTATTGTACGCTTCTCTCGATTCCCCTGAATTCACGACGTCCTGTCCTGATCGGGTCTAACTTGCACGGGTTTCTATTTGCACAGCTGACGTCCAGCTATTCCCCTTCCTTTTGTCCGTCGATTCGTGCAACGCGATTTCTCTCGCTCCGCGTGCACGTATGATGTAACGAATTCGTAGCGTGATTTCAGTCAAAGTCACGCTCGTCGTTGGACGAGCGCGAGGCTCGCATTAGCGAGCAGCGCGGAACTACACCGGCAGAACGTAGATAAACCGCGGCGGGACGGTGTGCGGGTAACTCGACTTCAAGGGCGACGGGTGTGGAAAAATCGCATCGACGAAGAGATATGAATAAGCTCGTTGTCCGCGAATTGCGTCGAGTCTTCGTCGGGCTCGCTGTCTGCGGGTGTAATTCCAGTTGGCCAAACGATCGCGTGTACCGAATTTCCAAACGAGCGGATATATCGAGTGTCTCGGTGGAATTTGCACAGTATATTTTGATACGTTCGACAGTGTTATTATTCTTTCGCTGCCTTTTGAAAAATCTTACCTCCGGGTAACCCGCTATTTCCCGCAAAGACTCCCCCGAGCGACGATCGTGATTCTTCCGCACGTCGGAGAAATATCTCACGCGCCACGGCACCGGCGGAGTACACCGTGCCTTTATCGATAAAGCTACCTTCGGAATTACCAGCGGAGAATCATAAACCTTCCTCGAGAGGAGGCAACGTACCATCCGCCACTTCCTGTCTGCGAAACGTCCGTTTCCCGCGTTCATGCCGCGGAATAATTCAGCAGAACGAAGAAGAAAGGATATCTCTGCACGATCCCGCAACGCTATCACGGAGGAACGGCCGCCGACGGAGTTTACTGGTTTCCACATCCTCGATGAAAAATCGGCCCGCCGTCAGACGATATTACGACTTATTCGCGCGTGACGCCTGACAAATCGCGCGAGCAACTCCTCGCTCACGGATCCCCTTTCCCGACACGCTGGATTCTCCGCGAAAAAGGACGGTCTCGTGTGTGTGCGTGTGCGTGTGTGTGTGTGCGTGTGTGTGTGTGTGTACGAAAGGCCTCCCGTCGATCGTCGAATCTTAAGCAAGCGTGAGAAATACGAAGGACACCGTGGTAGGCCGAGCTTTCAAAGAACGACAGCTGCGGTAGGACCGTACCGGTAGGCGTAATGGCAATTTCACACGTGAGACCCAACGCCGGGAGGGATTTATGGTCGTGGCGGACCCGGCACGTACGTTGCCGCACGACCATAAGTATTGCGAGCGTTTGCGAATTTTCGTAGATACGCGTCCAAGTTGATAAAAATTCGAAATCGAGAGAGCCGTTCCTTGAAGGGAATCAACAGATAGATAAATTTGTGTAATCTCAACTAGACAGTAGGTGTAGACACTGTACGTTTTTTTTTTTAAATTCAACGATCGATAAAACGTAAGTAAATTGAATATATAATATATTAAATTAAATATCGTTACTAGATTAGTAAGACAATTGCTAGATTACTAAGATTCTTATGAAGAAGTCAAAAGAAAAACATAAATGTATATCATAATTTTTGACAGCGGACGAAAGAAATTTTGCACGTAAATTTCCCTTCTTTGGTTACAAAAATTGCATGAAATTTTGCAATCTGGCAATTACAAGCAGTGTTACGACATTATTGCAAAATATGGATATTTCTTCCCGAAATATGAAATTCTTTTCGATCGAATTGCGCCAGGTGTCGTCTAAATACGTCTATGAGCGACGGTGCACGAGCGAGTTGAAACTGATCGCAACTCGCGAGAGAAGTCGGGCGAGTCGCGTTACGATCCCATAAACGTATTTTTAGAGGCCGGGTTACCAGGTCCCTCTCTCTCTTCCTCTTCGACTCGCTGTTTTGACGAGATCACCACCCTTTAACGGGTCCCTGCTGTACGCAGAATCGTTAAAATTTCAATTTACTCGAAAGAGACGCACGAGCAGAAATCGCGACGCAATTTCTGGAGCGAATGAAAATTTGTTCGGCGTTTCTCGCGTGTCACGGACACCTCGCAATGAATATTTCCCAGAGAAAAACATATACGACGTTACGAAAATGAATTTTTATTCTTTGTGGAAAGAGTTTTTACGTTGTTTCGATCTTTTCTCACAAATGAATTTTAGGCATAGTGAATTATCCCTTAGAATTTCAGACGTACAACGCACGACGATAGAAAAACGAGCGTAAGAATAATGCAATTTCGATTTCGATCGTCGAGTAACGCGAATTTGTCAGTGAACATCGCGGTCTTGCACAGACTGGACGTTTCTACTTACGAGCGGTTTCTACATGGCGCAGAGTGTAAGCGTTAAGAGACTAAGACAGGAAGAATAAGACAATTACGATTAATTATCCTTGTAGAGAGTATTGCTCGATTGAAATGGCTCGTAATGAATCTACGAGAAAATAGATGTCATCCAAAATTTTTCTCAAAACTACATATTGTCTGTAATCTGTAAAATTTCTAAAAGAAATAGTCACTATCACTACTATACTGCTTGGTAGTTCTTGTAAATGGATCGACGAGTTCTTGCTGAGATACATCTGTAACTTCAAACGTGCACAGCGAATTCGAAATAGCTTGTTTTCATTCCGCGAAACGTTCAAAGACCTAACACACAGAGAGGGATGGTTTTACTGCCAGGGATATATCGTTTTTAATCGATCTCTGCATGCGTTCTCTGGGATTCACTGTGTCCATTGACGAGTCCATTGACGTGTCTAATTCAGCCGTAGGCAGTGACATTAGTAGAAAGTAATTATTCGGGGGCGTGAAGGAAACCATTGCGCCGGTAATGTCAATTATCGTTAATCCACGTAATTGCTGCCAGCTAATTTCTAATTGCGAGTAGAGTGCCAAGCGAGAGAGTGGGCTTTATCGTTATCGACTTCTTTCCGTTTGAACGTGCTCTCTCTCTCTCTCTGTTAACCCGTCGAGATCCGATCGATAGCGGAATGTTTCGCCAAAGATCCGGAAAGTATGCATTCCAAACCTATCGGAATTCTAAATTATCCGCTCGCCAACGTTCATGTTTCTTCGTTCCTTCGATCATTTCCAAGAGTTTCAATTCTTTCGATCGGCCGAGCACGCTGCTTCGGTTACGCTCGCGAGTTGCTCTGCCGCACGTGAATTTGTTGTATTTAACACTAGAACTACCACACCAGTCAAAATGACTGGTTTTACAATTTTATTTTAAAATTTCTATTTCATGTTACAATTTTTTTTCTCCACAATGATGCAATGACTTTTACAGTGATAACTAAAGAAATAATATAATGAATTTTATTTTATTTTTATTTATTAGAAATCAAAATAATTTTGGTAGAAATAACTTCGTCTTAACTGTCGGTAGTTCTAGTGTTAAAAGTAAAACACTTGTACGCGATACTGCGAGCGCTCCGGTTTTTCGAGATCTCATAAGATCTAAGTGGAAGAAAGAGCGACGAAATATTAAACGGAATTTCTTGGACTAGGAAAATTCCAAGAGAACGCGCGAACGCGTTATTGATGGAAACGAGGAAAAAAAAATTGCAAACGAGAGACGTTGCATCTGTCAGCCGTGATGTAATTTCATTTCATGCTCGAATCGCTAACGCGACGCTGATACTCGATTCTGTAATGGTTGAAGTGCTACTTCGAAGTATTCCTTCGTGCTTCAGATGAGTTAAGGTTCGTTCAACCGTTTCCACCAGTTGAAAGAAACAACAGTTGTGCTATGAGCACGTTCAATCATATCGGAGAGATTATCCTTTCTCCGTCCTTTAGAAATTCTTCACAGACGCGTCATGCGTTAGAGCAATCCATTTGCTTATTCAAATCAGCCACTCGCTTTTAATCACGCGTCACTTTCTTTAATCTTTCGTCTTATTGCTCGAAATTGAAAGACCTCGTGTCTGTAAAATTCTTCAAAATAAATTCGAGTTATTCGATGCCTGCCAGCTCTGTGAAAAATCCAAAAATCAAGCCCATTAAAGTCCAGTCTTCGATAAAAGCAGGCTTCAAGATTTTAAGTCCATTTTTTCTGAAATTGTCAACTCTCTTTGCGCGTCTGTCTGTCTGTCTGTCTGTCTCTCTCTCTCTCTCTTTTGCATTTCGAGCATTTTCATCGACACCGAATGCCATCAGAAATCGATAGAGCAATTTCGCGATGAATTCCTGCGCGGTTACCTACGACCGTGGACCATTGAGAAACGGTTTTCTCGCGACAATTGGTAATAACCAGTTACGAGCGATTGTCGGAATTCCCTCGTATCGCGGCGAGTTTTGCATACAACTTGCTGCGGCGCGGCGCGTGTATTTCCGCGGAAGAAAAGCAGCCACGGTACGAGCGTGGATAAGGGTTTCGCGAATGCATTACACGGCCGACGTCAATATACATGGATTATCTCGGTGGAGCATCGGTTGATACTTGCACCGTTCGTACCTACAGTGTGCTAGCTTACTACCATTTTACCGCGAATAATTTTCTCCGCTGTCGACGTTAATGCATAAAAGGCCCGGCCTGGCTGCCGGTCTACCCGCTGTTATGATTTAAAAAAAAAAGGGAAAAAAAGAAAGGAAGAAAGAGAAAGAAGAAAAAACTCTCTAATAAAGCGTAAACGTTCGCTCCGAGCGAACTCGTCAGATTTCGTTTTTCATCGTACCTCTGGCGTTACACTTACGTACACACATACACATCGTGTATGCGTACTTTCAGAAAGATATCAGAGCAAAATCTTGCTCCGGTATAATAGCAGCCACCGTTACGGCGAGATAAACGATCTACGAAATTAAGGGAAAATTATGAACTTCCTCATTGTTCAGAGATACAGACGGATAAAAGTCCTGCAGTTTGCGAAGCGAAAACTCCGAAACAAGTTTAGCGTTGTTAAACTAGACTAATTAATAAGTGACGAGAATTTTCTAAAAGCTACTGTAACGGACTCAGAGGAAATTTAGGAGCGCGAAAACAAAGGAGTGAGAATTCACAATCTACCGAGTTCTTCGCGTTCTATCAAAAGATCGCGTTACTTTGACGCCGAAACCCATTAAATAAATATAAAAATAATTTATGAAGTATCATCAATTGCGTCCTACTTCTAGAAAAACTGTAAACTCTCACGCTTTAATATTTTTTCAATCGTACAATTTCCCTGACAAAGCCAAAAGTCGGTAGAAACGAAATTACAAGCGAAACGTTACAAGATCGTCGAAATTTACCGATCCTCCTCCTCCTCCCGTGCGATCACGCAGGTGGCGCGATGCAAATGATTCTTGCAGGTAATCTCGAAGTCGAGAGGCAGCCCGGCGTGCAACTCCGCATGACGATCGTTGGCAAAACGGTGAATCGTCGGCAAACCGGGTACACGTGTACGAGAGCGAGGAGACGACGGAGCACCGTTCCGAATGTAAATAGGGCGACCGAGCGTGTTTTCCCGCGGACTAAACGTAAGAAAGACTGCACCCGCTTGATGCAATCGACTCTCCCGTACCCTCCGCCGGCAATAAAACGCCACTTCCTCGTAGTTCCTTAACGTATCACGCTCGGTTGCTTTAATATCAAATATTTAGAGTTCGCCTAGCGGCGTAAATCGCGAGTCCTTATCGGCCAACCGATAAGACCCGTGGCTACGTGGCAGGCTACTTAGCATAACAATCGTACCGAGGCTGCGTTCTCTTTCCTTTTTCTTTTTTTTTTTTTTGACCAACGCGGTAAGTCGCGACGAATGGCAACGATTAAATTCAAGAGACTGGCTCCGCCTCGAGCGAGCCAATAAAAATCTTTCATAGCCAGAACGTTCGTTCATTGGAATAAAATTGTAGCCAACGCGATTGATCGATTCACCGCTTGTGTGAATTTACAACGGTAAATTATTATCGGTCGAGATCATTGTTTCGAGTCGTTTCTGCCTTCTGGCAACAAGTTCAGACAATTTGAAGGAACTTTTAACGCAAAACTTCCACCTTGAATTTGTGTTTCTTTTGCGTTGGAAACGATACCTTTATCCTCTGGAGCCAGATCGAAGTACGCATTCAATTTCATTATCAATGAAGTAGCTTCCCTTGTAAAAGCTGCAAAGACCCGCGTTCGCCGCCGAGGAGGGGGGAGGGGGCGAAATCAGAATCCATTCTAATTAGCATACACGGCAGCCGAGATTCTGATGAATAATTCATGGACCACGCACGACCACAATTTTCGCGAGAAAAGAAAAACCAGAAATTCTCAATTACACGCAGGGGTTTCTTCGTGAATCGGATGATTTACAGCGAAATGCAATCGCGTAGAATTCGCGAGAACTTATTGCGGGATAAGAAAAAGCAGTCGATGTTTTACCTGCTGCAGTTGCTTGCTTCTCGATATGGTGTTAACATTCTTCGGCTGTGCCTCGTAACCTCCATTATGCTGCAACAGAGAAGAGGAAAAAATACTGATTTATATATTCTCGTCGCGTTTATCTACGATATATTATGAGAAAGAATATGAAAGGGGGAAAGGAACAGCTCTTAACCAGTGTATACTTGGAACATCTTCATGTTGGATAGTTTTCACCGTGGAAGTTAGTTTACTCTCTCAATCTTAATCTTCTTGAGGATTATTCTAATAATAATTGACCCGATGATACACTTTTTTTCCTACGTACCAAAAAATTTTTATCAAATTTTTCTTTTCGTCTGCTTCAACTCTAAAGACCATATTCACAAGTATTTCTACAACATTTTTATCAACGCAAATTTATTTTACAATTCTATTCTCTTCCCACAGCGAAAGGACTTCGTCCAAGGATTAAGGGCGTCGCGAAACAAAACGGGTTCTGGCTGTCGCGGCTCAGAAACGATAGCAAATACCACGCGGTAAATTATTTCCATTGTTCGGGCTGAGAAACAGCTGTTGCGTAAATTCGGGGCGGACACGCGGTACGCGTCTGATAATAAACATCATCGACATTCCCGTTGCTGCGATTCGCGTAAATCCCCAATGGCCTGTGAAAACAAATTTCCAGTTTCGCGGCCACTGAAATGAAATTTCACCAAA
The DNA here is from genome assembly GCA_032399595.1 of Tetragonula carbonaria. Classification (NCBI taxonomy): domain Eukaryota; kingdom Metazoa; phylum Arthropoda; class Insecta; order Hymenoptera; family Apidae; genus Tetragonula; species Tetragonula carbonaria. The sequence goes on from JAUCRC010000014.1 coordinate 8,471,587, forward strand.
TCGCAACTCCACCGGCCGTAATTCTTTGTCTTATTTCGTTTCGTTTCGTTTCATCCTCTTTCTCGTTATTTTCGTACGCTCGTCCAGAATGAACGAAAAACTGCGAGAAAAAAAGAATCAAACGGACGAGAGGCAACACCCACGCACCTCGCTCTCTATATGGAGGGCAGTGTGCCAAACGGTGAACGCGATGCGATGCAAGAGAGTTTCCGTCTCCTCCCGCAGCGGTGTCTCCTCCTTCAGGTTATTGTTCATCGTGTCCTGGCGCGTGTCGCCGCAGCGACAGCAATTTGCTCGCAGCCAAGCGCGCGACAACGAGCTACTGTTCGAGTTTGTCATGGTAGCCCCGGATGGATGCACGATGATGCCTTATTTACATAACGTGTCGAGTCAATTTTACGTTAAGGTCGATCGATGGCCTGAATGACGAATCGATCTAGGAATATGATTTTCGGTTCTTTTTCTCGCACTTTCTGGTAAGGTCTTCTTTCCAAGGTCCGAGCCACGTGTACGTCGGCGCTGCGACGCGGGCGTGCTCGTTACGAATTGTTCCGCAAAATCGGGCACCGCCTTTCCTCTTCTCCTCCGATCTTATCCACCGAAAAACCGCGATCTTCGCCAACAGCGTGCGATGATTCATCGACGAGAATCTCGCCGTTATAATCTCTCGATGCCTGTCAACCGCGTTTCGTCCGCGTTTCCATCGCGCCTCGTTGCTCCAACTTCTCCATAAACAGAAACAGAAAGAGAGACAGAGAGAGAGAGAAACGAGCGATTTTCGCTTCTTCAAAGGAACCCTTGCACACGTACACGTAACGTTATTTATATCTACTTGTAGGAACTTCTTGCTCGTGCTAATTGAACGCCTCTTCGACCGACACGATCGCCGACTTTTCCACTTCTTTCTCCTGCTTGAGTTGCCAGCACCGCGCATCATACAAGCATCGGACCGAGCTTCCTCTCGATCGTATCGCGCGATCGATCCATCGATCCGTTCGATCCACCGTCAAAAAACACCATCCGCCAGTTTCATTTCAATCCTGTTCGCAGCGTAGCGATCAAGGTCACCGAGGTTCGTCTTCCACCCTCAGCCACTCGTATATATCAGCTCGTCGATCTTCCTCGTATTTTCACGCAGTTGCGCGTCGATGGATTGCCGTCGAATCGCCGGCGTACGCCGCGTCTCTCGCTTCTCGTTGCGTGGATGCGATCGCGGAGAGACGACACTCGAGCGATCAGTGAGAAAAACGCTGGCGAATTCGCGATGGCACGAAAGGGTGGCGAGGATCACGCGACCTGGGTCAACCGGCACGAACGTCTGCGCCGCACGGGAGCCGCCCCGGCGCTGCGGCCGCACAGAGGGATGAAACCCTGCATCTCGGCTCCGGAGAACGTCCACGGGGGTTAGACGGGGCCGGGGGGGACCGGAGGACGCGACACGTAACCATGGAGACGGGCAAGCAGCGTCGCGGGTTTGCACGCAGGCCTGGTCCTGCGCCGCGGATTCTACAGGATCGCGCGAGTTCTGCCCGTTGCCCGCCGCGCAACGGAAAAACGGGAGCGAGAGAGAGAGAGAGAGAGAGAGAGAGAGAGCAGTCTCGGGTGTAGGTCGAGTGCCACTCCCTGTAAATATAATTACCCCGCGAAATTGTCGCGCGCCCGTGTAACTCGATCGCCTCCTTCGCGATCCCACCCCTTTCACTCCTCGCGGTCTGTTCGGCCGCCTTTTTCCTCCTACCCACTAATTCTTCGTCTCGTGCTCCCTAAATGGTAAACGAGGTTAACGATTCAACGCGCGATTGTTTCGGCGTAATTGTATTTAACGGTTTGCGGCGACTGTTTTCTGAGCGACGAACGCGCGCCGTCCGATTGTTTCAAAGGAATTTCGTTTGACACGCGAGAATTTAGTTTTTCGTCTCTTTCGATCTCGAGGAAATTTAGTTAATTATATTCGAATTCGTTTGCGGGGATCATTTTCTGAGGGACGAACGCGCCCCTGCGACTGTCTCAAAGGAATTTCGTTTGACACGTGCAAATTTATTTTTCTCTCTTTTCATTACCTACAATAGAGATTGTCAGATTATCAATCGAAACAATTAAATGTATTATTCTACAATAAAATATTTTTTTTATCTATCGTATACATCTACCTATGAATTAATTATATCTATTTATAAATTAATTATTCTATTTATAAATTAATTATCTACAGCAGTATTTCGATCTCGAGAAAATTTAGTTAATGATAGATCGAACGGAGGGATTTTCTGAAAGAAAACGAACGCGTCGTGCGATTGTTTTGAAATGAATTTTCGTTCAACACGTACGCAGATTTATTTCTCCATGTCTTTCGATCTCGATGAAATTTAGTTAATGGCAGATCGAACGGAGGTAAGTTTGCTTTCATTTCATTCGTGTGATTTACAGAAATTGAATCTACCATTTTCAAGCGTTTTTATCTACCATAATTCTTCGTCTTTCTATGTTTCAAGAGAGACAAATACGCCAGCAAAGAAATCCTATTTCCAAGAAGTTCGATTTGATTCGTTTATTAAATTTAAATATTATACGCTGCGATCTACTTCACGTTTCAACGGGTAGCGAGTTAGTTTTCACACGCCGATTTAGCGATTGGATAACAATGTTATTAAATTCAATACCGTTCTAAAAGGGAGGGAAGATTTATTTGAAAATTGAATATATCGTTCGATCCACTCCAGAAGTTCCTTGGTTTATTTTCAAGTTTCAGCAAATCAATTAGCAGTACGAGGAATGTGTTTCATATTTCGGCGGTAGATCAATATCGGTATTAAATCCGCTCGGTCCACCGGATTAAAATTTCATCGTGGCGCGATGTAAAAACCCGAACGACTGCCGAAGAAACGTCTGCCAATATTTCACGCGCGCGATAAAACGTTCGATAAACAGCGAACATAAATTCAACGACAGACGGCCGATAATTTTCGACTTTAATTCACGCCGACTAAACTCTGTTTTAGCCGTACTCCAAAAGAGCAACACTCCGCGCTGAACAATGTTCGATTCGCGATTTTCCTTGACCATTCCTCCTTGACATTTCGCGCAAGAATTGAAATTAAATTGTTTGTTTCAGCACACGAGAGCGGACAAGAGGAATATTTTACGGGGCGATAAATCATTTGAACTGGCCCCGTAGGCTTTCGCCGATAGAACACGTTCTGCCACGCGACCAGATGGCTGGATAAATAGACGCGTGCGCTTGTTCGGCGAGCGGCGCGAATAAAGATGCGAAAGCGTAGCGATTGAGATTCAGCGGTGCCGATAATTTCACTGATAGCCACGAAAACTGCTGAGATCCTAGAGCTAACTAAACGTGACATTTTATCTTTCACCGTGGCCGTGTGTGATTCTACGATATATAAACTTGCTCCTGGTAAATGTTTCACCGTGCCTCGAGTACGAACGAACTTCGAAGCCCAGAAACCGATAAATCAGCCGGCCAATTTTACCAATCTGCGTTCGCCAGAAGCGAGTGCACGTTACGTGGACGAAGAAAAAAAAAAAAAAAAATCCTTGAATATTGCAATCCGACTTGTGTACCGCGAAGAAATATCAAACCGTTGTGCTATATTTCTTTTTATTGCTTTCAGACAGCGAGAGATATTTCAAGAAAGATCAAAGACAAAGTTCTGCGAAATGGAACTTTAGAATTCAAAAAAGAAAACAAATTACGAACGGAATATATATATATATATATATACATATTTTTCTTTTCTGCTTGTTTCTTGGTGGAAGTGATATAATCAGAAACTACAGAAAAGGAAGAGAAAAAGAGGAAAGAAGAAGAGAAGTGGAGGAAATGTGCGAGCAAGAGCCATCGTAAAGGGAGAACGCGCGTAACAGTTTGGCGAAGCTCGATGCAGCAACGACATTTTAATACGAAAAATAGGCAATACTGGCGTTTTCCGAGCATCGCTGCCGGTCGAATTGCTTAGCTGGCGGCTCTCGGGTTTCGAGAATTGGAAACGTTTCTGTTCCCCATTCGGTGCCGCCAGCTCGAGACCAGATGAAACTTGAAAAAAAAAAAGAAGAATGCAAGCAAGTTCTCGTGCCGGGGAACTCGCATATCAAATTCGCGGCGACGTTTAGCCTTCTTCGATGCTAATTAGCCACGTCAACGAATGGAGTGTATATATATATATATATATATAATTTTAGTCACGCGTGACAAAGGTGTGTCGTTTAAAAGAACAGAGGATCGTTCGGAATCGGCTGTGAATAAAAATACCGAGAGTCGCTATCTTGCTTGTGTTCGACGAGAGATATATATTTTACGACACGAATTTACGTATAACTTTATTGAAATAATAAAATACAGGTGATTTTGATGTGTGTGTGTGTGTGTGTGTGTATGTGTGAAATCACGTGCAGTTGCTCCATGAGCAAACTTCAATTAAAAATCTCTTTGAAGCAATAGTGAGACATCCGACGTGAAAAGTGCAAGCAGTGACATTCCAAAGTTGAACGTACGCGTTAACATATGTAGCGAGTAATAAATATATCGATACTTTGACGTTCAATTTATTTCCAGCCCTCTGGCTTTTATTACTAATTCGCGAAATTAATTTGTACTTGTCCCTGCTAAATTCATTTTGTCTGAGAAAAAAAATATCAAAAAAATCTTTGAACTTGCCATAAACGTGAATAAGAAGAAAAACGAACAACCAGAAACACCCATCATCCGTGGAAGGATAAATTAAAAAAAAAAATAGTCGCTCGCGTCTTTGAATTTGCCATAAATGCAAATAAGAAAAAGTGAAAACGACCAGAAACACATCATCCGTGGAAGGATGAATTTCAAATATAATCGCTTGTCGCTCGTGTTTTTACGTTGAATAATCTGTTGGAAAAATTTTATATAAAAGTATGTCGCTGATCAGGAGATCAGGAGACTATGTTATATATAGAAATGATACCGTCTCGTATCTCGTGCAAACGTAACGAAACAAAATAATCAAGCTAGTAGGCAAGCTGCTTTGACAGAAAGACACCAGATTGGCCAATACCAGCTTAATTGACTTATGCCCCGCAACAAACCGCGCATTAACGATTGAGAATCACGTCTCAACAGTCAACGAGAGCACAGCTGCAGGGGGAATCGGCTCTCGCTTCGGCACAATCGTGACCGTGCCATGAGGAAACAGTCAAAATAACATTGACGATCGACCAAGTCACGTCACATTTGCATTAAACGGATAAATTGTGAAATTGTACGACAGGCTCTCGAGATACTTAGATGCGGGATCACCGAAACTCACACACGCTCCATCTCTCTCGCAAGTTGAAATTTCGTCTGGTTTGCGTCCATCCGCTAAAATTCCTGCTCGCACGAAGATTAGCTGGTCGAAATCTCTCTCTCTCTCTCTTTCTCTGAGGATTCCCTCTTCTCGATTGTAAAACTTCAGCTTAACGAAATTGAAACGTAGGCGAGTGGACAGTCGAATATTTGGGAATTTGGATATTTGGAACGGTCGGATTTGAAAATTTAGAGATTTGGATGATTGAGTATTTGGAAATTTGGAATAACTAGATATTTGAAAATTCAAAGATTTGGATGGTCGAATGTTTGGAAACTTAGAGATTTCAATGGTCGAATATTTGGAAATTTGGAAAATTGGAATAGCTGGATACTTGAAAATTCAGAGATTCGGATGGTCGAATATTTGAAAGCTTAGAGATTTGAATAGTGGAATATTTGGAAACTTAGAGATCTGAATGGTCGATTACTTGAGAATTTAGAGATTTAGATAGTCGAACATTTGGAACCTTGGAGATTTAATTGGTGGAATATTTGAAAGTTCGGAAATTTCAATACCAAAATGTACTAAAAGACGAGTCGAGACTTCGAAACGTCGATTAGTCGAAGACCGATCGCTCGAAACTCGGGACGATCGTATCTACAATGGAAACAATGGCTGCAGCATTGAACGCATCCTTGACTCGAGACAGGAAGCTTCGTGGCACGAGTAACGAGTTCTCGTACGTGTTCTCGTCCACCCAATGACCAATTGCTTGCGTAACTCCTTGCTTCTTGCGCGAACGAGCACTTCTTTTTTTTTCTCTCTCTTTTCTTTCTAACACCGCTGGCGGTGAGTTCTCTCATGACCTCACAGGAAGTGACAAAGTGACCTTCTCGCTCATCGTTATAAATATCCATTCCCGTGCATCGCAGATTCATTTATGCAAACATCCGAATAAGAAAGCGAGTTGTTCTTTCCTTTTCTTCGTTCTTTTGTTCTTTTTACTTGTCGTTGCTCCTCGTCGACGCGACCTGCGCGAGTTTACGTAAAAGCCTCGAGCATCGTCGTAAGAGCAATATAACACTCGATAGAGATCGCGAAGGGAGCGCGCGTTTTATCTGAAGAAGCTACGCTTTATCTTCGACCCGTGACCCATGGCGCAAAACCGGCCGGTTTCCTCTTCTCTCGATCGCCGCGACTGGACACGATCGTCGTCTTGGATATTTATGAACGCCTGACAAATCACTTTATTCGAGTCTGCCTTTCGAGAGTTTTGCCGTAAAAAAAAAACCGGAAGAAACACTGCTAGTTTAATCCTTGACACGAATAATTTATTCGTATTTATTCATTGGAATAATCGAGTGTTTAAATACTCTCGTAATTGCTGCGATATTCGTTTGAAATCAAGACAGACTCTGTGTGTGTGTGTGTGTGTAACAGCGTTAATAAAATTTCAAAGTGTTTCAAACAGCATGATAAAAGGTTCGAGTACTTTCACGAGTGTCAGCGAGTAGCAGTCCGCTTCAATTTCGGTAGAAAGTTGATATTTTTCTGGTCTGATACAGAAACAACACACGTGACAAGAATTTCGGCTCTCGCTTTCCGAAATTGCTTGGAAACGCGATCCGTTAATTGTGCCTCGCTCGTTTTATTGAAACCTTTGACTCGTCTTCGTTGAACTAATCTACGTTGCTGTGCCAACATTCCTCTCTCAATTACTCTCCAACTTCACTTTCACTCATTTTGTTAACGTAGGAATAATAATAACGTAGAGTGTCCTCGTTAAAGTAAAAAGTTTCTTGGACGAAAATGGCCAGTTTCTCGTAGAAGCTAGAACCACCGCGAGAAGAAGCCCAAGCCTTACCGTTCTGTGCTTTCTGAATAAATGATATCCAAGATTCGAGATTAGATTGTTCGCGGAGACTGGACAAAAGCAACGCAGGAAGAGTTTCATAGGTAACCAACTTCCCGTGCCCCCGTGACAGATTCGCTCGCGATACCAGGTTCGATTCGACTCCTGGACACTGGCCAAAACGTCGAAATTTTCTTCCGTGTAACGTACGACTCCGAGCGAGCGATCCACCCGAGAGAAAACGTGAAACAAGAGGAAATTTCTTTATTAACCTCCTTTCGGATTCCATTGCGTGTACTGACTCGGTATCTGGCGATCCGATAGCACGTTTACGACACGCCGCGTAGAAACCAGATCGAATCAATTGCACGAATTCTCGCTTGACTTAAATAATTCCTTTTTGTCTGCGATCAACGTGACCATTCGGAGATCACGTTGCCATCAATGCCGTGTGAAATTGAAAAAACGCGGAAGCTCGAGAGCTTACCTCGGAATTAGCGTAGAATCAACTCTCATTTTTATTTCTCTTCTCTTTTCGAGAGAATATTACAACTCGATGAGTTGCCAATTTTTTCGCTGTTCAGTTTTATTGTAAAAACTCAATGTAACAATAGTCGGCCGGACGAAGTAAAACGTGAAATGAATAATCGGTAAGAGGCACGACTGTCATAATTGCTGTTATATTACGAAGTGAAGAAGTTCAGGGTCTCCGTCTCAGCTTTCGCACAACAAGCGCGATCTACATCAAAGTAATCCCCTCAAGTGATATTTATATGACAGATTGACGTCAGACGAGCGAAAATGTTCGCAACGTTCTCAGATTGACTGGCTTCACGAATTAAAATGTAACGATAAATCAAGCACTCTCGGATGGATGGTAATGACGACGACGGTAATAACGTCCCGGCGACGACTTATTAAATTTGAGGCCAGCAACTGTGTCAATAGTCGTGTGTTGCCGTGCCGGCAACGTGATTCACGTTCGATGCTCGCGACATCGCTGCCAGTCGCAATCGCGGAAATATACCCCGGGAACGATTAGAAATCCGGGATTAGATTGTACGAATTAGTACGGCATCTGGCGCTCGCGTATAGGCTAAACGAGACCGTAGTTACAACGTAGCACGCGACGTGTATGCGGTGTACGCGGAATCATGGAAATTGCTTGCTACTGCTCGTCACAATCTGCTGAAATGACATGGCTCGCCTACTTCGTCGTATCTACAATTGGAACACCTAATAAACAGTGTTCCAGTTTTACCTCTCTCTCCTCTTTCCTTTTCTTCTTTTTCTTTCTGTTAATTATAACATTGTTACGCCTAGCGGAGGTCCGTTTCGACATCGCCGGAAAAATCAACGTACAACTCTTTTGTATGAATAAAACTTCATTTACATCTAGAATACACCATCCGCACATTTTGGTGATGAGCGACTTTTTGTTTAAACATTGCCTGTCGTTAACGAAACGACCAATATATCGACATTCGTATTCGAGGCAGCATCTTCAGTCGATGTGTATCACACATCATGTCGGCGTATATTTATTTATTATATATATATATATATTCGCCGTGCAATATACGCGTGCAATAGCCACGTTCACGCAAGTCTGTGTGATATGAAGGCGATGGACGACGAATGAATCTTCGAATCTGTCAGCTATTGACAAATTGTCGTAAAATATATCCTTAACCATCAGTTTTAGAGCCAATGTGACTTAATACTTTTTTATTTGGAATTTAATATTTTAAACTGTTATGAAAAAAAATTTACGTGATCGAAAATGCACAAAAAATTGCTCTCTTAAAACCATGCAACCTTTCTATTAAACAATTTCTCATTAAACGTATAATTTAAAAATGATTTCAAAAGTGCAAGTTATGTGAATCACGTTGTATAATATTTCCGTACTTGTAGCGTAACATTGCACAAAAATCAATAGTCATTACGCCTCTTACGAACTATTCGGTAGATTTATTCGAAATAGAACACGTCATATAATGACAAACAATTACACTTTCACATCATCCTAATTACTTGTGCTTCTCTAGGAGAAATGATTGTAGTGAAAAAAAAAAAGTAGTCGTTAGTAGAATTTTAACGCCAATCGAATCTCATATAATCCGAGTTTGCGTTCAGACGAAGCCACGATTGTGCTCGACGTAACATATCGGAATATTTTGCATTAAAACGCGCGTTACGCTTCCATTTCGCGTCATCTAACGAACGTGATAAACGGCTCGAGGCTGCGGACAGCGAAGGCTGATCGACAACGAGGCAAAGAAAAATCGACGTCGACAAAAGCGACGTCCCACCCTCTTTCGAACAACACCGTTATCAACTTCCTCGTGTATGTACAAAGCTCGAACGTGAGTTGGCAGTTTCAATGAAAAGTTGCGCTCGGCGCGCGGCGACGTCGTTGCGAACGCGGCAAAAGCGCCGACCGGGCGGCTCGTCGTAAACGGAGGCGCCTTGATAAATTTTTCTTTCTTTGAGAAACGAGACCGGTCGCGAAGCGGGAATCGGCGCGTACGTACGAACGTTCTCGAGTCTCGGATTGAATCGAGTTTCGTGGGCAAACACGCGCAATAAAATCGCCTCCGTATCGCGTGCATGCATTGGCAACCAGATACGTCGCGTCAAGTCGATGAACTTGAGGACTCAACGAACTGGTACCACGCGAACAAGACCATACACGTGCTAAACTGGTTTCTCGCGCCTGGTGCTCCTCGATTCTGTCTGTCGGACCGTGGTGTAATCGGCCGCGACATTAGGCGCGTACGCACGACTCGCCGAAAAGAAACCGGCAAGGCAAATCGCCTCCCGTCGCCGAAGCTGCCTGCCGTTTTCCTTTTCGTCCACCAAAAATCCACGGGCCATCAATTAGCCGGCTGGCGACAACTTGTCGTTCGCAATCGTAAATAAACGCCCTCGTGCGACGACAATCGTCGTCTGCTTCTCCTACGCGATTTCACTCGGTCCGCTATACGTTGTACGCGTGTACGTATTTAGGTAGAAACTTTGCATTTATGGGCTCGTCAACCGTCCTCCTCTTCGTTTCGAGTATCACTAACTAACGACAGACGTTGACCGCTGAAATGTTTGTACCGCTAGATCTCCAGAGTGGAAACAAACGAAGGAGGCGCGTACTTCTCGCGGCGAGAGAGACCAAGCAGATTCTTTCGTCCAGTTTTGATTTTATTCACTCGGAAAGAATTTTCTTCTTGGTCGTTACCTTCGTAACGCGTTTTGCTTTTCATACGATCGATCCCGAAGCGAGGCTTTCGTATTTGAATTTGAGGAAATTGAACATTCCCCCCCTTGGTGGGAAATTGTTGTGCATTTTGTACGTCGTTCTGATTGTTCGAGCACATACTCGGTTTATCTAATCAATTATGACGTTGATAAAATCACGGTTCCGGCATTATCTCGCGGATCTACCCCGAGACAGCCAGGCGGGTGTGAACCGATCGTTTCCACCGCATTCTGTCCTTCGAGCACTCGCGTACGCTCTCGGATTACAAGCGTGCACATGATACATGTGTACTTCCGCGAGAGAGTCACTCGATGCCAACGCACACTATTTCGCCTTCGTTCACGCTTTGCAAAAGCGGGGCGACAACGCGACGCTTCCTGATTCTCGCGTTTCCATCACGGCGCGGTTTCACGCGGACGCGCGCCGAGAAACGCGCGATTTCACGTCCCGAATCGATCGTTCGATGCGAACTGACTGGAATTCCGAATCATTGACCAATCGTCGGTTATTCCGGTTGATGAGAATGCTTGGACGACAAATCCAAAATTGCATCAGAAAAGTGAAAATTCAAACTTATTCCAAAAAAAAAAAAAAAAATGAGTTATTTTGTAAAATTTGAAAATGATTGCAACACTTGTGCAATACTTGGAATGAAATCAATCAAAGAAATGAATGCGAGAAAATTTTTGCACGTGTAAAGTTCATAGTTCGTATTGTTTCAATTTGATCGATTACCTTTGATTTCTAGAAACGATGGAAAATAAACTGGAAAAATAAAATCGTCGCTATAATATTAACACTATGTTTCAGGTGTTTTTATGAAAGGAATACAGGTATAATTGTCAATTTAATACAGGAAACGATGCACAAAATAAGAAAGAAAAAATTAGATTCTTTTTTCTAACAAACATCGCTAAATGAACAAAAAAAAATGCAGAATTTCAAGTGAAATTTTTAAACCGGTCATTCCATTCCGGGCGCTTGGTACGTTTAGCTCTGAACGTATAAATATATATTATTTGCTACGTATAAATATATATTATTATCGATAAAGTAAATATAAAAATTTCGCTGACGTTGCGATACGCTGCCGAGTGTCGTGTCGCGAAAAGGTTATCAGTAGCCAAATAAACCGTGGTCAAATGAATCCTAATTCCTGGCCAGTTAGCGACGTATCGAACAAATCGAAACACGACTTAATCGATCGACCGATCTCGTTTGCCCTTTCCCTCCAGTTGTCGATCGACGACTGCACGACTGCAAGTTAGGCACGTACGCCTCGATTACGCTTAATGCTCTGTAATGCACGCTTATATTCTAAATTGTAGAATGTTTAACCACCGCTCGAACCGGCAGCCGCCGCCTCTCTCGTAATTCAATTAAACCGAGCAGCAAGTTATAATTTACTTTCCGTAATGCGGTTTCCGCGGCGAGTTTCGCATCGGCCGGCCGCGGCTCGCTCGTCGGTGCCGGTCATTTAATTCGTTCGAGAACTTGTAACTATCTTGCGTCGTCGACACGTTCCCCCTCTTCTCCCCCCCCCCGTTAGGTTAATTGTTAATTGGCTCTCGTTTTTGCGCCCACCAGGATCGAGAAGGACTCTGCGAGAGCGCAACTTTTTCCCGGGCGAATCCGAGTGTCTCCTCGATTCGGGGTCCCGAAGTGAACTCCAAGAGTCGAAGGAAAGTTTACCACCGGGCGGAGAGATCGGTAGTTGGCGATACAGTTTCACATAAATTGCGAGCGGAGTTTCGGAAACGAATTTTCGCGTCGCGAGAGAAACTTGGCGATTTGTAACAGACGCCGGTCGTGCTAAAAATTCTAATTTCCTTTTCGTGTAAAGGGATTCGGCGATCGTGAGAGCTTCCGCTGCCGCGCGACGCCAGGAGGAATTTCGAGAAGCGGCGGCTCCATCTCGGGATTCCAGACACGGGCGCGATTTAATATTACGTCCGCGTTCACGGACACAAAGCACGTTCGGCTGGTTCGACACGATCGGCAGAAGATGTAACCCCGTAACGTTCGTTCACGGTATCTAATCTGCCAGTGGCGGACGGGTCTCTCCCCCTCTCTTTCTTTTTCTGTCTCCTCGGATGGCTTTCCTCCGCGTCTGCGAAAACGTCTGTTTCGCCGCGATAAAACCGAACCGAGAATAGACAGAAGTGACGCAAGGCGCCAGGAGGTCGCGATACGCGTTCGATACATGACGGGAATCGCGAGAGAATGTCCGTTCTATGGAGTTCTATTTGTCCGACAATTACATACATCGCGCTTTTAGTAACAAAGTTCCCTTCCGAGAGACGATATCCGAGATAAATCGTGCTAGACATTCTCAGAAAGAAACGGAGCACATTCAGTTTCGAACTCAGTTAAATATTTTTGCCACACTTTGTACAATAGTATAACTGAATATATGTTGTTCGTTGTAAAAAAAAAATATACATATATATATATATATGGGTAGTTTAAAAAACTTTTGTCTTCCAAAGGCTCAATACTTTTTACAACCCAATGCGTGCCATCTCTACGCTCGAACGTGTCAACAAGTAATCGATAGTTTCATAACGAGGTCGATGGTTTTACGAGAGCAAGTTGATACAAATGTTTGCACACTTTCACGTAACGCAGCTAGATAGATTTCAAGAGCGTGTGCCGCAAGCTTGCATTTGAATGAGTGTTCGACAGTTGTGGGAGGCTGCGCGTGTAAAATCAGACACACGGGCGTGCACGACGATTGATCGGAGATAGATCAATGTACCAGAGACAATTAAACCGACAAACTGCCGGAAAAGAGGGATAAACTACTCAGAGATCGACAAACGAGTCAGAGAGAAATCTCTCTATTTTTGCGATATGATGTCGTTCCAGGCTCGATCAAGATGTCAGGAATATTCGCACGAGCATCGCGTGTTTATTGAAGCAATTTCTATTTCGAACGCGTTACGCGACAGAGGAATCTCTTCGGAACGAGAGTTACATACGTTTCGCTTACATCACTCCACGGATAGTTCCGAGTTAGAGTTAATTACCCATCGTTCGCTCGTCATCGTCTCGTTCCATCAACGTTCCCAGGCTAATTTACCGACGAAATTTTTGTGTCGACAACGAAAAAAAAAAAAACGGAGGGGAGAAAAAACGACTCACCGTGTACACGACGTGATAGCTGCGTTGATGCACGTCGCCGTGACACTGGACGGTAGACAGCATATTGACAGCTGTCAACCACGAAACAACTGACCGGCGATCAATTTTTGTACGCACTGAAAGCTCCAACCGACACCAGGATCAACGATCGTACACGCTCGTCATTCTCGGCCATGCAGTCCCCTCGATTGGATCATCGTTCGGCCTCTTCAACGTTCCACCGGAAACGCGTGCTCGTGCCGACGAATTCGACGTACGACATTCTTCTTCACTCGATTGAAAATCGTACGCGATTTAACAAAGTTACTCTGCAGATGACGACGACGACGACAACGACGATGAGAGAAGACAGTGAGACGACACCGTTGAACGACGAAAGGACGCGGTACACGTTCGATGGCAAAAGCCGACGGAACTCGAATGGAGCTCTCTCGTGTCTTTCGGATCACGCACGGAACGTATACGTTTAGGTTTGCGGAATGCGCTTGCGCAGTGCCCCGGCAAAGGCGCCCCAAGACCACGCTTGGTTTCTCCTTGTTCTCCACTTCTTTCTCTCCCTGGTTCTTTCTTCCTCCGCTGGACTTCCTCGCTGCTCTCGTTGCGGCCAGTCGTTGATAACCGAACCGATCTACAACCGATTTCTGCACACGCGATGCATGATTCGAATTGATTGAACTTCGTCTCGCGGTACCGTAAATTTCTCTTCAAGCACCAAGCACCGAGATTTTAACCCCTTTGCGCTCGTATGTCGCCGCTTAGTCGCCATCCTACATTTTATTATTATACATATATTTGCATTAGTATTACATTCTAGGCACTCTTGTTACAATGTTTTCTTTTAATCTCTGCTTAAACGTGTGTGTATATATAAAATAAAATAAATAAATAAAAGATAATAATATAATATAATAATAATAATGATGATATCATACAATGCAAAACTATAAAATGTAATTTTTTCAACGTTACTTGTATCATTTTTACTTTTTTGGTCTTTCACAGTTGTTTTTTTTTATATATTTTATCGCTATTGTAATACATAAGATTGTATTTTCGAAGGGAATGTTTGTCTTATGTGTTCCTTCCAATTTAGAAGTTAGTTTTATTTATTTTTTAAAAATTTTGAAAAATCAAGATTTATATACACATGTTATATTTTCACTGATCAAGGGGTTGAGATGCAGATAAAATTTGTGTATTTTTCAAATTTTTTTCTACTAGAACGGCAAGTTAACTTGTAATATATTCCCAGAAAAATGTTTTCATTTCGATCGAATGTGAAAAATAATTCCCAGTTGATTGGTAACCTTCTCAAATATAAATACGAGTGCAAAGGGTTAATACCGGGCCAAGTATGAAGCTGCTCGTAAACTCCGAGCGTTCATTAATTTTAGATCACAGGACGAATTTTCTAAACTTGGAATTGACCTTTTTTCGAGACGCGTTTCCCGACAGGGGATAACGCGCTTTAAAAATATTCGATATCAAATTGGTCTCTGCGACCGATCTCTCGAAAATTGAATATTCCGGCTTTATTTCGAGTTTCGGATATTTTTCGAGGCCATCCGCCGTTCGTGTTTCGAATGGTAATCGAGAAAAAAGAAAAATTTGAATATCAGCTGCCCGTTTCATTTTCGATGTTTCTCGATTTTCGCCGGACAGCTTGGAAATCCGCTTCTCACCTACGAATCGTATTTATCGAGACAGAGCGTAGTTCAGATTCCGTTTTAGACGGAGGAAAACTCGCCGTGATAAACACTCATGAATTATTCAAACCCTTTTGCAACAGTCGTATGTATTTCCTTTGCAGGAAGACGGTAGCCTGAAGAATTTGCTTGCTCTTTCGAAACCCGCCTAAATTGGCAATTAACATTTCAAGTATTTTCGTCCTATTTCTCTCCGGTTCAATAAAACTTGAAAACTCTTCTCTTTTCACACACAATTTTCGAGAAATATGACAATATAAATATATATATATATATATATATATATATATATATTTCGACGCACTGAATTTCGAACTAGATTCGATACTTGCAAATGTCAAAATTTTTATTTATTTCGTAAATATGAAAAGCCACCAACACCATCAACGTCACAATTGTTAGACTGAGGATTTTGGATGCAACTTTCTCAACGCAATTTACCCAATTCTCCGGACGAATCCTTTTCTCGAAACGCTCCTCGATTGCCTTACATTCTTATAGTTGCCTCGCGTTTTAATTAGAACCGCGCAGGCAAATCGACCGTCGTCGTCGTCCGTTTAACAGAATCGTCGTGGAATTTTACGGGATATTTATGCACGACGAGAGGAGGAGAGTGTCGTAAGTTATCGAAGAGCGGGACAAAAATGTAAGAGATCTGGAATCGTTTTTCTCGCGTCGCAATACGATATGCAAATGCAGAAGAAAAGAAGGGAAAGAAAATTATCGGGAGGAACGAGCGGCGATAAAGGAGAGCCAGGACTCTCAATGATTCGTTTTCTCCCGTGGCAGGGGCCACAATTATCGATACAAATTCAATCCAGACCATTCTCGTGTTACTTTTATCGATTGGTCAAACCGGTTCGTCAACGGCTCACGGATCATTTGTCTCGATCCGCTTCGATCTTTCCTTCGATATATACCGGGCGTCGTGTCATCGTCGTCCTCGATCCTCGATCGCGTTCCGATTCCCTCGCAATTGATCAACGGGGGCGCCTTCGTTAATTCACGAAAACGGGCCCTTTCTTCTCTTTTCGAACAGTCATCGCCGTTAATCAGTGAAACAAACCGGCCGATCGAACCCATCCAGAAGAATTAATTTCGCGCGTTTATCGAACGAGGCTTCTTTAATTCTCCGAGACGGTCGAACAGATCAATCAGGGATATCAGGCCAGCTCTTCGATTCCGCGTCGTTAATCTTTTCGTCTTCGTCGTCGAAATGCTGAGACACCTTCGCGATCTCGAGTTCTCGGAGCCCGTATTTGTTTGTGAATTTAAATTCAAACTCGAAACGCTTGAAAAATTGCAAGAATTTGAAGTATTTTCCGTCCTCGAGAGAACGGGAGGAACTTTTCCTGTTTCCAATCTACAGGCTGTAGGATGTTCCAGCGTTCGGCGATTTTTCAAAAAAAAAAAAAACGCTTTCAACGTTACAGCGAACGTTTCGCTCTCGTTACATCCTACAGTCATCGTTTGCGTGTGAAAAATCTCGAACGAGGCGAACTTCAATCGCGTCGATCGGTGCGTGAATTTCACGGCGGAATTAACCGGACTTCGTCGCAGTTACGCGATAAACGTTTCACGCCAGGCGGGCAAAGGGTTAGAGTCGCACGCAACAATGGGGGTGAAGGGGGCCAGTAACCAAACGCCGCGGTAATACAGTTTCGACACTTTCAATCCATTTCTCGCAGCCATTGTACGAGTGGAACTCGATCGCCGTTTGCTCGCGTCCGTAACAACAATAATAAACGTTGGTTACGTTTAAAAAGAAAGAAAAGAAAAAAAAAGAAGAGAAGAAGAGAAAAACGCACGCAATGTGCTCGTGTTTCGCCACCCACGCTGCTTCATGCGATGGAAAAATACGACGAACGAAACGAGAGTACGTGGCGAAGATGAATGTATCGAACCACGTCGATTAATAAAGAAAAAAAAAGAAGAGAAAGAGAGAGAGAGAGAGAGATACGACGAGTAGAAGAAAAAGAAAGGAAAAGAGGAGGAGAAGAAGAAGAAGGAGAAGAGAAACGGTTTTACACTCCACCCATTTGAATTCTTTATCGACTCCACGAATCTCCGGTGTAATTAGAAGATATCGAGGCGCATGTTCGGCCAAGATAGCCGGTTTTTCAGGTGAGTCACGCCATTGAAACGAAACCTCCGGACCGGCTGAATATAATATTTTACGACGCCAAATCTATTCACGCCGGGATGATTGCGTTTGTTCCGTGCTGTTTCGAGCCGAGTGGAATGACGAAAATAATGACGTGGTTCCCCATATCTCGTGAAGAGAAAGAGAGAGAGATCATTTGGAAATTCGCACATCCGGAGATGTGTCGAAAATGAAAACACGCAATAACGCACTGAAGGATTAATCAGAGATTTGGATAATTCGGAAATATAAATGTAAAAAGTCGGCGACTCTGCGATTAAACAACGATTGAAACGAACTCGAGAATTCAAGAAATTCAAATTTGGAGACTCGAAGATGTGAGAGTGAAAAAATTTTGACATTCACAAATTTAGTGAATAATTCCCGAAATTTGAAGGAATAATCGATGAAAAGGATTTTCTGAAGAATTAGAAATACCAGAGAATCATTAACACATATCCGTCCGGCATTATTCGCCACTATTTGTAGAAACGATATGCTCTATATAAAAACAACCTAACTTTTAAAAAGTCACATATTTTTTAGTGACATTTTGGGAAATGAAATAAAATGAATTTGTATTTATATATACACCTTTATTTTTGATTTTTTTCTTTCTGAAGTCAAATTAAAAATTAAATCCACAAAAAAGTTGAAACGAATTACTGAAAACATACTCGTTATTTTATTAGACAAAGTAAATTATTTTCGAAACTTTAATTTCATCAATAATTAATAGTAATTAACACTCAAGTGCTTGCAACTTTGAATAAACTTCTTCTATACGCAGTACCGACTAATACGTTTTTAAATTAATTTTCTTTCTTTTTTTGCGTTTGCACCCTTATACGACGCAACTGAAGCTGAAATCAGCTTTTTCGTAGAATCATCTTTGTTTGGTAAAAATTACGTTTTAATTTATTCGGATTTAATAAAACAACAATCAATTATTTACTGCAATATACAAATGACGAATTTTCGTCGTGCGGACGGATATGTGTTAAAACATCAACATACTCCGAATGACTCGATTCTTTAAACACCCAGACATCGACACAAATTGCAAAAGACGTCCTCCGATAAATAACGGAGCAATTTCATTTCAGTACGACTGCAATTAGATCGTGCGCGAACGATCTTCGAGGTAATACGCTTCGTCACTCGTATATATCTCGGGAAAGATTCACGGATAGAATGGCTGCGCAACATTTTTCACGTTAGCAACGGCGAGATTCGCCGAGCCAACGAAATATCAATCGTTGACCAGATCGGAACGCCCGCGGCGAGGAGACCGGAGAGACGTCGGTTCATAAATTTCGATGCACTTAGAAACTCTCGCGCAGCTATGCCCTTGCTATGTCGAATCGTTTCAGACTTGTTCGACGAGGTGGATGGGGGTTTCGGGTGAAGCGAACCCAGAAGACGGGTTAGACGTTTCGGCGCACGATGACAAATCGTTCAGCAGAAAGGATTCCATTGATCCAAGTGCGAACGACGACACACGGCTGAAACTTCCGATCGCTGGGAAATCTCCAACGGTCTACAAAAGTCGTAGGAAAGTGCACGTGTTCGATGTTCGACGCTTGAAAACGCATGCAAAAATGTGAAAGTATTTCATAAACTAGATACGAAATTGAACATATAGAAATGCTACATTGACAAATAATACACGAGAAATCTCCAAAACGAAAGGAAGAGGGACATCGGTCAATTTTTAAAGAATTTCTTTATTTTCTGGAGCAAGGAAATTGCTTGGGATATTTTTATTTAAAAAAAAAAAAGAAATCGAACATTAAGGCTTCAAGCTTAATTATAAATCAGAGTTGAGTAATAAATGCAAGATTTTGATTTTCTACGCAAGAATTCTTGTCAAAAACGAACCAAGGGTTAATATAAAATTATACAGGCTCGAGACTTTGTTTTGAATTACACAGACGACAAAGTTGCAAACAGACTTTGCCCCATCGATCTTTCCTGCGATCCTATTTAATCCATCGTGTATCGCGTAATCCCCTAATACATCTGAGAAAGTGTATCACGTGATTTGGGAATTTTTATTGGAAAATAGATTAGTCGAGAGAAATGAAATCTCTTGTCGATAAGATAACGGATTGGCCGTCTTTCGAATGAAAGCGACGAGCGAAACTTCAAGAATTAAAACGTTCGAGAGGTCGGCAACATATCTTCCCAAATTCGCTAAAGACATCGTAATTTCTAAATCAGAATCAGAAATCACCCGCACGATGGATCCATTCATTTTCTAATTTGTTGGCCTTCGCCCAATTCTTCCATTGCGTTCATCTTCGATACCGTTCGGATCAATTTCGCGTAAATTTCGAGCGAAATTAACACTTCTCTCTCTTTTCTGTTTTTCACAACTCTTGGTGACCTGATTCTGGAAACCATCACTGCCGAGTACAACTGGATCACCAACCGGGAGGGATATTTATTCGAGTCAATATATTTATCAATTAGACGTTAAAGTAAAATTTAAGAAATAATTCTCGATGTCAAAATGAAAAATAATATTAACGTGTGACGAGAATTTCTCTATTAGTCGCCTCTTACGACACGCAGAGGTTACGTCGGGTCTATTCTATCCCCGAGCCCACAGGGGTACGGTAAAATTAATAAAAATCAATCGGTACATCGTAGTAAATAACAAATTCTAATATCTCGAATATTTTTTAATTTAAAAAAACAATCCAGAAAAATTTCCGGAGTGTAATTTCCCTCGACTTGTTGTTAGATTCGAACGAATTAAATTAACACTAAACGTACCAAGCTGGATCAATGACCCCTTTTCAAAATTTACTTTAAAATCGTACATTCGTTGTTATTTTTTTCGTTAATCTGAGTTTCTAAAGTAAATTCATATATTATTATCTGATTATTCAATTTCTCGCTTTCTGTTTTTCTCTTAGCTTATTTTTTACCGAGAAAAATTTTTTGTATACCTTATGTACCACGAAGGGTCATTTGACCACTTACGAAATTTACGTATTTTTGTGGCTGAATTTATAAATCGAAACCAACAAAAAAAATTACGATACTAAGTTTGAGACATAAATGCATCAAAACCAGAAACAATGGAAAGCGAACACCTGAAACAATTAGTTATTATAATAAGACTAAATTTGACGTCGATGTGGTTGACGAAATGGCGTGAAAACACAGCGTCAAATCCAAATGCAATAGATGGCCTGTGCACGTATTCTTCAATATCCTGGATTTAGCTGGAATCAATGCATGGATACTCTGTCGGGAAACAACTGGAATAAAGATATTAAGACAGCGTTTCCTGTTACAATCAGCAGATGAACTAGTCACAGAGTATCACGAATTTCTTGAAGAAGGAAAGAAAAACTTGGAGCAAGGAATATTTCAACATCAAGCAATATTTCCCAATCACGAAGAAAATGTCAAATAAGATTGTGCACGAGTAATAAAACCACT
Source organism: Tetragonula carbonaria (assembly GCA_032399595.1). NCBI lineage: Eukaryota > Metazoa > Arthropoda > Insecta > Hymenoptera > Apidae > Tetragonula > Tetragonula carbonaria. The sequence continues at coordinate 8,492,423 of JAUCRC010000014.1, forward strand.
CAAACTTGCATAATATGCAAACAAATCTGTCTGCGAACAAATGTATGAAGGAGAAACCAATCATATGTAAAAAGTGCAATTAATTGATTATTTTTTTCATTTAAATAAAAATATATGTTTGATTATTTTATTAGAAATCAGAAGTTATGTTGCGAATTATTTCCTTTAATAAATTAAGACTTTCTTTCTAAAAATCAACGTTTATTCATAAGGGGTCAAATGACCCCTTATGGTAAGATAGGTATATGTAAAATGCTGGTACGTTTAGTGTTATCCCAAAGCAAGTTCCATTGAACATCTGATTGCTGGCGATGAATCTATAATTGGCGATTGGTATATACAAATTTCTTTTAGAAAAATGCCGAGGATTGCCTTCATTTGCTTCGTATTATCTTGTTGAAGAGAATGTGACTACGCTTTCTGCCTTTGAAGCGAATGATCGAGCTATGCTTATACGAAACGAATGTAATTCAAGTCTCATTTGAATGGCCCTGCCTGCTCGTTTCAATAAATGAAATCCCGTATTACCGATTCGACAGAATTATTTCGATGAAGAAGTTTGTTGAAGGAATACTTGAGATCAAAATTCGATGATCCCCTCCGTCTCGGTTCGCCGAGGTCACACCAGACGTTTAGTGTTAAATTCTGATCGCGCGGATGGAGGCAGCTCGTTTCCTCGAGCGTAGAGAGCTCGCGTGCACTAGAGTGTCTAAATTTAACCGGAAGTTAGTTGCCTAGCCGATAGTGCGAGGGAACGCCTCAGACGAGATTACGACCGGTGCCTGGCGTCGAAGTGGTCGCTTCCCTTTTTCCTTCTGTCGTCAACGATCGAACGCCAGCTACCCCTTTCCACTACCGTAAATAAATCCATTCGGTTTACGCGTGCCGGGGCAGATGTTGCGCCGCTCGTGTCTCGCTGGCGAAAGGGAAACGTCTTTCCAAGGCACGGACAGCTCTTAAACAGGCTCGATTATGCACTCTCGAGAGCATCGTTACGTTTTCCTCGAGTGGATACCGCACTCGTTTGTGTGTTGTTTTGTGGGTATACACGACTGTTTTGGGTTGGGAGATTTAGGTGGTTTCTGGTCTTATTTGGAATTCGCAGCTATTCTAAACCATAGGTTGCTAATATTTCTGAACGTAATGTTTTCTTTATTTTTTCTTTAGAAATCTCTCCTATCTTTGTACGTATTATTTTTTTTCTTTTCTTTTTTCTTTAAAACGATAATTCAATGAGAAGTGAAGTTCTTTAAGGTTGCGAACGAAAAGTTTGTAGTCCGGAATTTGTAACTTGTCGAGTTTTAATTTCTAAATTATTGCAAGAGCACCAAAAACAGAATTCTAAGGGAACTCTCGCGCGAATGAAGATCAATTCAGCGACGAAATGACCAACAGTCCGTTTAAAAAACCTTTAAAAAAGAAGCATATAAAACAACAGAGCGTGAAAAACAATTGTATAGAATTGATCGTCTGGTCGTTTTCGTTACGCATTAAGAATTTTGCGGACGGCTGTTACGCGAACGCGGGTAGAATTTTGTTGCGCGGCCATGTTTGCAGAAACAGTCCGGGCCAACAAAGCCGACCGCGCAATTAAGTTAAATAAGATTAATGCACGACGCGATGCTACAACTTCAATGGCGAGACGTGTTTCCGTCGGTCTGCCGTAAATTCGTACGATCGTACGTTGGCGGAACACGAGCCGACGCGAGATTAATTGCATCGAAAATGCAGAAAGGGTTGCGCGCAAAAGGGAACAAGGCTGCTCTCTGTTCCGGCTTCTTGCTCGATCGCACGCGCTCGCTGCACGTATCAATTTTCGCGGATTATGTCGCTTTCGTTTTGACAAATCTGTCGCGTTTCATTGCACAAAGGAAATTTAGCTTTTGAGTCCTGTGAAAAATTCCAGCGCGACACGCGAACAACGTATATATACGTGTACTCCTTTAAAAAAAAAAATCTTCAAGGCAAGGAAGAAAGCAAGATGCTGCACCCAGCTGCCAAACGTCCAGCTACATTGCCAGCACCCGTCAACACTTTAACGAGCTCAACCCTATTTTCTAACCCTCGGCAAACGTTAAACGATCGGGAGGTGGAACACGCGCGACGGTTCCCTCGCGTTCAACGAACCGATGACGACTGGCAGCTGCAGGATTCTCAAGGACCTTCTTCTCTGCCTCCTTTTTTCAGCGACTCGAGCCCTCTTGACCTCGTGCCTCCCGTTTTCTTCCTCGCCAGGGCATTACCATAAGCGGCAACCAATTTCCAAGCGGCCGAATAAAAACGACTACCTACCAACGAAACTCAAAGAACATGAGAATACATGCAAATTCCTTCCCCCTCCCCCTCCTTGACTTTCAAGAAACAATAAAGAATCGGTCAACGAACACATCTACGAAAACGTAATTTTTCATCGATGAGATCTTGCATGGCTTTCGATGAAATGAAAAATAAATAGACAACAAAAAGAGTTGTCTCTTGCCTTCCTATCTGATACGAAGGTTGCAGTCTGCTTTCGCCTTACTTTCCGTTCTAGAGTTAAAGGCGATACACAGGAGTGATACGGCGCGCTGGTAATTGCGATAGGATCGCCCGATTAAGACGTTAATTATCGAATGATTGACCGGCCGTTCGTTTTATCCCGTTCGCGTGGAAGAGCTCCTGGTGGGTTAATTAACTCGTGCCACGACCAAAGTAGCCAGGGTATTGCGCCTGGTCTAAGGATTAATCATGACCCGGTAAGACGAGCTGCTCACCTGCGCTGTGTCGCTGAAACCTCGCAAACGACTCACGGAACTCGCTTATGTCGCCGGGGGTAGTGCACTTCTTTGCATGCCAGAAGACTGGCAAAGCCAATCGCCGGCCTGATTTCTGGCATCGCTAATGAAAGAGAATCTCCAATGCGGTTGATCGCGCCGCTGATCGCCCGCGTGCATCCTGATTACTTTTTTGCGCCCACTCGATCCTCGACATTCTCCCTCTCGCGTGATCCAACGATGAATATTGTAACCTCTTTTGAAGCTTGTGTGAGAGTTCGAAAACTCTCGTTCGAAAAATTATCGGTCGTCTTCGAATGTGGATCTGAAGAAATCTACCAGGTCCAAGTGTACAGAGCAGAGTTTTCATACAACGACGAAAAATTTGATGTTCAACATTGAAAAAATTTTTAGCTCGAATACAGTGAACTTACTGTTAGCATTATGTAATCACGCTACTGTGATTTTTTTAGAAGCTCGTACAGAATTCGAAAATATATTCTCGTAGAAAGATATATGTACGTCTTCAAACGTTTAACTTGATTAGTGATCATTCGATAAAATTTTTATAGATCGAGTCGAGTTTTTACAGTGAAGTCAAATGTAGCATGTTGGAGCATGAACTCATTGTTAGCGTCGCGCAATCTCACTATCTGTGATTACGAATTTGCATAGAATCGACTAATCACGCGCTCTTAGGTTTGTCTGTCACAACACAATGACCGATGCCTTCCGGATTCCGAACGGTGCGCAATACGGAGCGATCGAATGTATCATTGTACAGTTGAATCGAATGTATCGCACAGTTGAACAATAATTCAGATAAATGAACATCTGACTTGCATTTCCACAACGCTGTGCGTACACTGTTTGAAACCTAACTTCAAAATAAGCCTGTACTACTGTTTTGTCTGGCAAAATATTCATTTCCATTGCATCATTTCTATTAGCCTCATTTACGAGGCGATCGATTAAGAGCTCGAAGCCTGAAATATAGGGCGGTTTAATGTTTTGACGGTGGTTTAGAACGTCGGCGTGGCGAACGAACGTATCGGCTAATCGGTATTAATGAGATAATAACGTCGAGCTGCAATCGTACGTGCAATTGAACGAGCCTCGATAATCCAATTGGACTTTACACCAATTGGACGTTTCCCATGGAAGCGTGGCCGATCGTTTAATCGACGCCACCGTGTATACATCGTCGTGGTTTTGTTTCCACGGCCGGACGCCTGAGTTCATGGCGCGATAGTAATCTACTGGCTTCTGGTTAATTGTTTAATTAGGTCAGCCGGGCAAAAAGTAAGAATCGGATCGTCGACGATTCTCCGGGAACGTACAAATTGTGTCGTTGATGTCACGCGAAATACTGTCGCCGGTTTTATCGAAATTCCACGCGTAATCTCAACGAACGAAAAACAAGATTACACCGATCCAACGATCGGTGACACTGGCGGATTATATTCCCCTTGACACAACGTTTAAAGCGGATAATTCCACGGTAAAATTATGTTTACATTTTCTTCATCTACAATTTTTCGATCGTATTTACTTAAGCTTCAACAGCCCAGCTGACTGGTTTTGCAACAAAGCCTAGCAGAACGGCTGGATTTTAGTATGCAACAGGTTAAGCGTTCATTTTTCCGAAAATCCCGTGCACGTGCGGATTTGATCCACTCTGTCGGTTTCCAGCTAACGAGATTCCATATAAATCCAGTAATTTCTCATCAAGCTCAGCTGACCTAGAATCAAACTTCACCCCAGCCACGAGAGTACAATGCCACTATAGTGAAGGGGTTGCTCTACCCCATCCCGATTCCTCGATTGAGTTCAATCGGATGTGCAAGCCCGATAGTCTCTCCCGAACAATGATGTGCATTTAATTGTACGCCTCTAGGAACACGCACGTCACACTGAATGCACGTACACAGACAGAATTCCACACGTTTGTACGAGAAACTGAGAAACGAATTAATAGTACGAATTGATAGTATCTAACATGAATGGTTTGAATATAAAATTCGAACGTCTGTTATATTTCTTCGACGAAAGATTTCTCGAACGAATTTACAATAATATCGCGATAGAATAAAATACACTGTTGGGAGATAAATGCACGATCCCAAATTCCATGGATTTCGAAATACAACTCGATGCAACGCGCGAAACTGCTAACTCAACCCTTGGCGCGCGTATATGGGAGAATCCAGTCCGTTGATACGTCCCGGGAGAGTTTCTGAATTTACGTCCGAGAAGAGTGTGTGTGTGTGTGTGTGTGTGTGTGTGTGTGTGTGTGTGTGTGTGTATCGAGATTTCGTGGATGCCCGTGTAGCGCAGGTAATACCTCCTCGACCAACGAAGAATTTTAGTGCCTCGAGCTCCATTACAAAGTTTCACACTCTTCGACAAAGAGAGAGAGAGAGAGAGAGAGAGAGTTTCTTCTTAAATTTTCTGCGCTCTCGAAGTATGAACGCATGTGTTTTAATTTCAAATCGAAAATCGTCGGATAGAAGGAAATTAGAAAGAAAAGAAGCTCGATAATCAGTTGAAGAATCTAAATTAAATTCGAGCAGTTGGAAAAGAATTGTCTAATTCTAGAGGAACTCGTCGTTAGCTTCCTGCTTTAAAGAGAACTTGAATATCAAGAATTTACCAGGTGTCTGGAAGAAAATTTTTGGAAAGAAAAGAGAAGAAGCCTGATAGCTGTTCGAAGATTTTCATCATTGACCGTTCGAACGAATCAAACTGACCGTCGCGTCATATGGCTTCTCTCTCTCGTTCACCAGGTTACACCGGTGAATTTTCTGAATCGTCGACCCTGGCCACGTGCATTCATGCATCAAAATTCGGTGGCCTTTGAAACAGTTTGACGGACGAGAGGGAATCGATAACTGGATCAGAGCTACTTACCGCGACTTGTTGACTGTTGGTGGGACTAGGGCTCGGACTGGGCGTTGAATTCGGCGTTGAAATTTCGCCTGACGTGGGAGATACCGAGCCTGCGGTAACGGGGCCAACTGTTGGAAACGCTCGTGCCGGATCCGCTTGCCATTGCTTATGGATTTGCTGCGAGGTATCCCGGAATCTAGCTCCCTACGGATCAAACGTATCGAATCGTTCAACTTTAACGTTAACGTTTAAATATACACGCGAAACCAAATTAAAAAATAAACGAGCCTGTAAATAATGTAAACAAATTAAACGCCGAATATATTTTATATCGATCGATAATTAATTAATCAATTAACATTAACATGTTCAATATTGAATGTATCGAAATGTATCGAATACACGTGAAAAAATTAAATGCATTACGTATTGAATATATTTTCGATGCTATAATAAATTAAAATCTATTGAATCTCGCCTGCATGCATTAATTCGTCAGTCAGATCACCTTTCGATCTGACTGAGGAATTAAAATTCAATTAATCTCGACAAATTAATTTCAACTGAACGGAGAAATGATTTACTAAATTGAAATTTAAACGTAGGTATGCATTATATTTTGTTTCGGCCGTAGCGACGTGACAGAATGCACGGTAGCCATTGTAAGAGCTTAAAAGTGTCATTAAGAATGACGAATGGCAAACACGCGAATCGTCGAGGAATCAGACCGAGGAATCGCACACCTTTGTCCGCGGTAAATCGTACGATGACACACTTCGATTAGTCGCGGATACTTGCTTTATCTTCCTCTCCTCCCATTCCTCTTTATCATCCTCTTCTCCTCTTTCGTTTTTTACCGTCTCCTTCTCTTCCTTTTAATTTATGCACTCGTAACCGAATAGAGGAGACCACCTATACTTGAAACGAACTTTCCGAATGAATTACCTTAACAAAGAGGAATCCTTAATAAATGAAAACGGTAGATCACGATGCTTGAAGCTTGAAAGACATTTAAAGTAGCCGGGTGAGTGGATTTTTATGATTTATGCGTTAGTTTCAACAAATAAGGAGATTTCTCATGTTTCGAGAAAAGTATATTCAAGACATAGTTTTATATATATGTATATATTTTTTTTTTTTACTTAATGCTAGACTTTTTTTTTACTTTTCAACAATCTTTCCTACTTCTGGAAAAAAACTACTACTTTGAATCTTTATGTTTTACGCTGAAATTTATGCAAAGCCTTTGAGTAGTAAAATTTCAAACCTAATTACACGCTTGTTGGACATACCACGGAATTTCGTTCGTTCGCACGGGAGAGTTAAAGCGATGCTGATGAGAACGAAGTAAAATCAAAATGAAATACAGGTAATATAGTTTTTCCAACTATGTTCGCGAAAACGTGAATTTGCATAGATATCTCCAACACATTAATAATCGTGTTTCAACTTTCATAAACGTCTACGTTAATTTTATCCAAGCCTGTCTACACGTTCTAAATAATTGTAAAAAAAAAAAGGAGCCTGAAACAACTTACTTTAACAGATTTGATACTTTTATCGTTAAGGAAACACGCATGTAACAAAATTTACAGCTTGCATGGAAGTTTGAGGACTTTAACTAGAAAAGATCGTGTGTAACGGTGCAGCATGATGAAAAATAGGCTCGCTGCTATCAGCACGATAATTGTAGTTACGCAACAAACTGCCATAATACCGATTAGCATAGGAGTATAATGGCAGGCATAAGTGAACGTTGCACTGAAGATTAAAAAAAAAAAGATTTAAAAAAAAGCGCTCGTTCCCTTCTCGAAAAAGGTCGTAAATTGAGATATTTTTCCATAGCTGAAATCGAAAGCGACGAAAAGAAATCCCTCGGTGCCGCATCGAAATTAATTCCACGACGAATGAAGATAATTCACGGGCCGCGGCGCTGCGTTTACCCCTAAAATTACGAGCACAATGCGCGCAATTTCTTCCATCGCGCGGTGGTTAATTGCGCGTGGAATTGCACTCGACGAAAGAAAGAATCGCGTGGCCGTTGTGTTTCTCCACCGGCTTAAACACACACCATACGATTTCAATCTTCACTGAAATTCTTTCTGTCCTTTCTCACCTTCTTTTTCTTTCTTTCATTCATTTTCGTACTTCCTCCACTTTTCTCTCCTTTTCTGAACAATGCTTGCGACTTGAAACACGCGACGTTTTCGGACGATATGAAAATCAAGGATGGAGAGAAATAAATGTTTGCGAACTGTCACGCGTGCGTTTCATTAATTCAAACCCGTTTAAAAATCCAATCTTCGCGCGTGTTTTTCACGAGTTCGTTTTGCCAGACTGCCGCGTCGCGAACGATCAATCTTCCGTCGCAGTTGTGCGTTGGAAAATGAGCACGATCTCCAAACAGAGATAAATTCCACCGTTTGAGCCACGTCTCGCGTGTAGAAACGACGTCGTAAATCTCTCTCTCTCTCTCTCTCTGGATGAGATTTCGAAAGATTCCAAGTTCAAGCATCGAGATTTCCCTCCGATCAAACAGATCGTCGAATTTACTCTCCAATTTCTTGGCCCGATCGCACGAAGTGAAGCGTAAAGTTGATTGTTTCGCGATGAATGTACCTCGGACAAGATAATTCTTTTCCGTGCGAGAGTTTTAATTCATCTACGAGTCAGAAATGAAAATGTTCTAATCTCGGGGCACTCTCGGGGCGTTCTTCTCGCCATAATTCTTACAACTCTACCCACTCGCCGTGAAATTTATTGTAAAATTCATTCAGACCTCTCTTTCTTTTTCTCTCTTGTTGCTCCAATTAATCCCACGTTTATTTTGCGATTAAATTTAATCTCGAATTAAAATGAAAATCGCAATCCTCGTGCTCGTTTCCGCTATGATATCAGCTATAAGGTATAAAAACTTTTCACCTGTTTCAAAAGTAGTTAGTACGTACGCGTTGACTTAACACCTTTGCCACGTGTAACTCGACAACGACTCGCATGCTACGAGGCGCATTTATCTTCCTCCGAGATATTGTGTACAGCGCGAACAAACGTAGGGATTATAGAGTAACGAGTGGCCGCGATCGAACGCCCTGGTCTCCGCAAACGAACCTCTGCAACGTCGAGTGATCCAGCACGATCCAGATCGACAGATATACGTTCACGGACTGTCCGGTATCGATCCCGTGGATCGTTGGGGGTCGCTTACCGGAATATATACCGGTACATCGCGTTTACACCGGCCACGATTGCCAACCGTGTAAATAAAGGCGTGGTTTTAATTAAGCGACAAGGAAGTACACAGAACACCGACGGTACAACACGTAACAATTACGTAACGACGACGAAATATAATTACGTAAGAGGGTACATCTTAGACCATGTTGGATCGTGTCCAACCTTTCAGAACTTCTGGGCCTCAATTGGCCAACAAGAATTTATATCGAGGGACGATAAATATTGTTTTTATCAGTTTAGAGTAACCTACATTATCTACGAGGATGTTAAGACAACTTTTACAGTGAAACGATACATTGATTAGAGAAAATGTATTTATATCGATGAAAGAAATGTGAACATTTTTCACGAGAGCATTGGGAATGCTTGGTTTTTTAGATATCAGTTTATCAATATCTGGTTCGATACAGGTAGTGACAGTACGAATTGTAGTTTCAAGAGGCTCGTTTAAAATTTCTGGTCTTATTTTATTTTTCATGTGCTTCGTAAAGGGGGAAAGTCTGCTTGCAAATATAAATACTTCGCAAAAAGGACATATTCATGGTTAAAATTATTTATAATAATAAAATTTTTATTAAGTTACTCCAATTATACACATGAATAGGGTCCGAGACACGCCTGTCTCACAAGGGAACATACCAAAATGTGAATCACCGATTTTGATGAAATTTGGCATAAATGTAGCTTTCGGAAAAAAATATTTGACCCCGTAATTTTCTAAAAAATTATTGAAAATATCCTTTTTGTGTAAATTGATGAAATTATTTAAACAATATATTGAAAAAATCGTATATTTTATAAATGTTTTCCAAGTAAAATGTTAATAAATTTTCTTGAACATTTGTTTATGAAGACTTTGTATATTCAAACGCAAGTTGCAAACGCAATGGGCAAACGAACGATGATTAAGATACTCCGAGAGATTACGGTTTCCCCATTCGGAGGTATATTCCAACTATTCCGCGATACAGAGAGTGTTTATCTTAATTGCATAGATTAATAGAGTGCAGCGAGAAAGAGGGCGCCGGTTCCAAGAAAGCTTCTCAGACTGGTCCGACGAAAGTTATCGCAACTTACAAAGTAGTGTCGTTGCGGTTCGTTGATAACGTTAAGATCGCGCCAAGTTAAATTAGAGCGAGTTGAGATGGATGCGCGCGATAGTTCGTGACAGATAAACGCGGTGTGCCCAAGCGTGGACGATGAGCCTCGTTTTTCAAGTCAAATCTCCCCCGATATACGGATAAAACGTACGTACCGATCATTTCCCAAAGATTATCGAATCGAGCATCGCGCTAATAACTTCACGAATAGCGAATATTATTCACGAATTTCGGTAATATCAATCCGAAGTCCGTCGCTCGTTCAAACAACAGAAACACCGGTGGAACAGAGTCCAACTGCAGAGTCCTCGAGCCGGCGCTCGTGACACAAAAGTGCACTACCAACTGCATGTTAAACCAATTCTATCCTCGTTGAATACCGTACGTAACCACTTGACTGTGCTCGACTCGAATCAGTCTCTCGAATATAAAGTTGCGCGTACGTGCGTGGCGTAGCTTGTTGCGCAGTTACGTCGAGCTTCGACGAAGTTTGAAAAAATTATTAATCGTCTGTATGATGCAGGCTGTCGCGTGGACTGTGTTGTTTGAGCAACAGCTAGCGCAGAGATCGTCGCGTGATGTAACGACGCAGAAAATACCAGACGAGAAGACCTCTCGTTCAGCTGCAAAAGCGTCAACACGCGCGGTCCAATCAATTTCCCTGTTGCTTGTAAGTCACTCCAGCGTACGTACGCACGTGCGGTTGATCGCGCCGCGTGATTTCAATGGTCAGATACGATTGATAAAGGGAAACACGCGGGGCCAGAAGAAAGAAAATATGAAACGATCATTTTGCCGGTTCCTCCTACCCAGGAGCTGACGCTTGACGCGATACGTTCCATTCAGGTTTCCCCTAATTAATCTCAGAGAAATCAGCGCCGCGTGTAGTCGATACGTCACCGCGGAGTTTTCGTCGTTTCGTTCCACATTGTACTCTGATGGTTATTAATTGCCATTGGGTAGATCGAAAAGAAAAAGAAAAAAGTGACGCGGAAGATATGGAGTCAATTAGCCGGTATGTCGCGCTTCGGAAAAGGCAGATACAAGATCCCGATAGGGAAATACGAGCTTATCGAAGTCCACGTGGAACTTGGCAGCGAGGCGAGGCGAGGCGAGGAATATAATTACGGAACGTTTAAACCGAGATTGATTAATGATCGTGGGGCCCCGGTCTCTAACGCGCGATCGAGCTGGTCTCTCTGGCGCGGGGAAAAACACCCGAGGTAGAAATTATCTATCTACGCTACGACGCGTTCCAGCCTTGTTCCGGTTGAAACATCAATTTGCATTCTCTCGATGACGTGCGCGCAGGCCGCCACGTGGCTTAATGGCCGGCCGCAAAAACAGTGTGACCTCAGGAGTGTGATATATAGCGGCGTACTATTCAGGTTTATGGTCCGCGATTATTCTTTTCCAGCCGGCCACAAATCTTCTCATTACACGGCGAACAATTTTCTCTATCTAGCGACGCTAGACGCTAGGCAACTGTGTTTGCAGATAAGATTGCTAGAAAACTGTTTCAAGTCAACTGCGTAGCTGGCTTTCTCGAGGGAGAATTCTGTCTAAAATAAACTATGATCGACTAGCGCGCAAGCGGCTTTTCAACAATACCTCGCTAAAGAGATTTTCCAGCTCCTTTCGTGACAGCTTCGCCTTCATTCCGCGAGCATTCTTCTTCAAAAGCGTCAAACTTGCCCAGAAGTCGACGGAATTACGTACTCGGCTCGCGGCGAGTCTTGAATCAACTTCTTTATAAGCCTCTCACCGTTCGTTCTCCTCCTCTCCTCTCCTCCACGTTTCCTTCCGACTGCGCGAACAGTCGACGACGCGACGGAAGGTCGCGAGCTAACGCCGACGATATCGCACGATCCAGCCGCGCTTTCGGCTGCGAGCCGACATACTCGTCTCGAGCGGTCTCGCGCCACTGGCTCTCCCTTCTTCTCTCTTCGATACTCCCTCTCTGCGATATACTGGCTTCGCAATTAACGAAACGTCGCATCGACGATGCGGGACGCGCCACGACGCGGATTCTGCAAAACGAAATCGACGGATATGACCAATCGTCGCTATCGTCGATGAAACGAATGCGAACACGTGGAATTATAACGAACGTCCTTGACGGGTGGACGAGGGGGAGGGAGTCTCTCTCTCTCTCTCTCTCTCTCTCTGATGGTGAGGCACCCATTGCATCGCGACTCTTCTCTCGCTTCTCTCGCCCGCGATTCCACGCCCTAAATTCGCGTGACTTGGCGCAGATAGGCCAGCAGGTCCTTTCCGAAAGCGATATCGATTCGCCGCGCGTCCTCTTTCGCCGCGAAACCCCGCTGCTTTTACCCGTCCCGATAAAAATATTCTGACGAAGCACGAACTGGTCGAGTACCTGGTACGAGTAGTACGTACGAGTGGTCGGTGATCTGCAGATTTTACGTCGACACGGTAGACTGGCGAGGCCGCAAAGAAAGGACGACGATCGACGATCGACAGATCAGTCGATGAGCGTAATTGTAATCGCGGAGGAAAGTCCAGTTCTCGGAGAATGTCAGACGAATGGCGAGGAAAAGATGGATTTACGTCCAAGATTACAGACCAGATATTTAGAAATTTCCACGACAAGTCGAGGAGAATGGAGGGGGAGAAAAATCGGTTGTACGGGAATTTCTTCATGAATACCTACTTCGTAATGCGTAATTAAATTCCTATTGTATACCCTGTGAGGGAGGAGAGAAGACCGGGATATTCGAATGCCTCCGAATGCGACGAATTACAAAGGACGAGGATGAAACGATAATCTCTCGATTATACGCGTAACCCTATTGCCGTGGAAGAACGACGTGTTCGAGAATTCGACAAGAGTTTAATTAAACTGGATCAACCCCACGCCGAGGAATTTCAAGCGTTCGATTCGATTCGATCTGCCATTTGGAGATCCTGTCAGCCTTCGAGCTCACAACTGGTCTCCCGACGCCCACGCGAAATTACCAGCCTCTGCTTCTCTCTCTCTCCCTCCTTCCCCTGTCCTTTTTTACTCCGTTCGACCGGTAACTTCCGTCCGTGGCATCTCCTGTTTCACACTGGTACTGAATTTCGATCGGCCAGTCATTGATATCGAGGGAAAAGGGGGAAGGAGGGAGGGACAAGGAGCGTGTAGTAAACCGTGTATGGTTTCCCAACGACATCGGAGAAATCGGTGCGATACCCCAAGTTCTCACGAGCTCGAGCCAACCGATTCTTCGGTTTGCAGATTCTTATCCGTCCGCTTCGTACATATTTCCCGCGGTTAATTCGTTAATGTGTCTCGTAAATTCAGCGATCTGTTCGCACCGAACACGGACGAGCAAACGATCGAACTAAGCCGCGTCGCGGCGTAACTACGAGAACGAGAAGGAAAGAAATCTATCCGGGAATTCGTGGAATTTCTGATCAGCCGGCGCGCTTTAACCACTTGATCGCCGTGCGCGCACCGGTGCGCGCCAGTCCCTAGATAAAAGCGAAATTAATTTCGATTTCTTAACGGTGACATCTAGAATCATTTTCTAACACTAAAAAAATCGAAAAATATGTATACTCTTGATTTCGGATATATTCGAAAGCTGCTTCGAAAAGAAAGGCAAGAAACAAAATTCGCGTGCGAAAATTGTAAAATACCAACCTCTGCCCAACTACTTGCTTCACAACATTCCACACCCAAGATAAATATTATAGTTTTATTGTGTATATATATTTGTATTTTTTATACTATAATATTATAACGTTTCAAATTTAACAAACGTGCATATAACTTTTTTAATCTTCTTAATATTTAGTATTTGATCTATCGTGTGGCAACCCTAGTGAAAATCAAGTGTCTCCTTTTTGTGCAAATTATATCCTAATTGATTGTGGCTCGCTAATTGTGTAAGTAAAAGATATTTAAATTATTTATTTATTAGTAAAAGTACATTTTTTAAAAATTGAATATATGTGGCTTAAATAATAACTGCTTAAATAATGCGGCGATCTGATGCGCGGTCTTTAAAATGACTGCGGCGATCAAGAGGTTAAGGGAAAACTTCCAGTCCTAGTCAGACAATGTTGCTCCGCAACATCCGCAGCCCGTCTCTGACTTGTACGGAGAAGCTGTTTCATCTTTCAGGCTTTCGTAGCTCCGTACACGTTCAATGGTTTCACTCAAACTCGTTTGCCGGAATTTCTATTTGTCGCGGCGACCGTTTGCCAAGGAAACGATCACCTTCTGATACAATGTGTATCGGCGGTTACTTCGATACCGGAGACGAGAGACTTTTTCTGAAGATTCGCTATTTTCTCTCGTAACCGACTACGATCATTGACATTTTCTTTCCCGAAAACTGAAATTATTGTTCTTCCACTTTGAACTAGTTTGAAGAAACCTTCGATCTTTCCAACATGATTCGAATTACATTTCTCGATTTCTCCCAAACGATCAAAGGTAAAACATGTTTTCGAAAAAAAAAAAAAACGCTATCACCAACCACGTGACCGTCAAATATCCGCTCCAAATATGTCATATCGGATTTCTCTCGCGAAATCACTTCGAATCTCACATTCCACTCGACAAAGAAAAAAAAAAAAAAAAAGATCAGTGTTTCCGGCAAATGCCGAATATCCAGCGACGAGAACTCTCGATCGGTCTTTCGATCGATCTTCTAACAGGCGGCGTGTACACGCAAGGAGGATCCACGTGAGAACGAAGCCGGACATAGCTCGAGGGAGGATAAACGACCTCTCGCTTGGCCAAGATCGAGATTGCACCGGCGGGTTGAAAAGCTCGCGAGATCTCGTGTACGGTTCTAATTTAACCGTTGGACGCCGTTTGTTCTCGGTGACAACGGCTTTGTCCCGTCTCTGCAAGAAATTCAGGTTACCCGGGTCGACGCGCGGTCTCCTCTTCTCTCTTTTTTTTTGCTCTCTCTCTCACACTCTCTCTCTCTTTCTCTGTCTCTCTGTCTCTTTGAGAGTCAGCAAGCAAACCGATCGGTCGGCTTCGTTCCGCGATACTACGCTGGCTTCACCTGCGCGCGCACGCGCCTTGCGTGCTGTAACCCGTTTCTCACGACGTTATCGCGACGTTACCGCGGGCACCCACGTTTTCCCCGATAAAACAATATCGCCGAGGTCTTTTTAACGAGGCACAACACAGCGGCACAACTTTTATTCCACTGTCGTCGATCCGTTGCGAAATCGACGTAGCGCAGCGCCGCCGCGAGGAACAATCGCACCCGGTTTCGTAACACGCGCGCCGCGAGCATCTGCACGCGTCGTGCGCTGAATAAACATTTAAACGGTGGAAGTGCATGTACGTACGGTACGCTGCTTGCCGCTGAAAAGAGAGTCAAGCGTTTCCTCGACGTACGTACGTACGTACGAGCGTGTCTGCTTCAGCTATTTCAACGCTGGAATTGGTAATTTCGACGAAGAAGCGAGATCAGAAATTATCGCGCAAACGAGTGCCCGCCGCGATGTGAGATCTGTAAAATTTTCTAGAAATTTTTACAGCAACTGTCTGACGTATGCGCGTGCACAGCAACTTGGCGAAACAGTTCGCAGAAACTTCTGGAAACTTGTGTTTCGGATAGTGTTGCATGTAGCACGATTATCGCGATCACGTTTGAAGTAGAGTTTGAAACAACCTGGAACACGTATACGGGAGTTGCGAGATCCGCTTCTCAGAAATCACATAATTGTTTGAAACGACTCGTGTATCTCGATCGGAAGGTCTTGAAGGTTTTAACGTCAATGATAGGCGAAAATGTGTTGGATTCGAAAATAATTTCGAAATCTCTGCATCGATAATTCACGCGTGTCAAGATCGAGATTCGTTCTGGAATGTAGAATCGGCAAATGTCGAATTAATTAAACCATTGTATTCGATATAATCTCTTTAACATTGGTATGGGTATGAAATCGTTCAATATCGATTGAATGAATCGTTCAGTGTTCTTCTTTCACCAAGCTCGAACAATCGAAGCAACATTTAATCTCCCAAACAAGTTTCGACAGAAAATCACGGTGAATTCACGATCGAAACTGCTGCGCAATAAGCCGAAGCACAAACTCGCGAGATTGCAAATTAGTCAGGAAAGATTGCGACGGCGTACTTTAATCCCCGAGAACTAAAAGAGTGACTAAACCGTTTCGTCCGATCTCGACCGGTTGGCACGTGAAACCGCGCCACTTTCGACGACGTGTATCTTATCGAAAATTCGAATCTTCTTCCTTCACAATGGAGTTGATCAGGAGAGGGAGAAGAGAGAAAAAACAAAGCTTTGACTTTGCTTCGTCGGAATGACTCATCGCTGAACTCTCGACGAAACGATCGGCAGGACGAATCGTTTTAGTCTGAGCGCACGCGAAAAACACGCGAAATCGCGAGCGAGCAAATTTCTCACTTGAGCACGGAATTGCGCGGACTGCTCGCATGTAGCCACGTACCACGACTGGCGAGTAGCAGAGAGAACTCGTGCCGCGCTACGATCCGCTTCGCCAGAGCTCGCTCTCTCGCACGAGCACGACGATATTCCTCGTAAATATTTATTCATCGCTCCGGAAGATAAATCCGTACCGAACGATCTCGTACGTGCAGATATCGTACAACCTCGCGGAGAGGCTCGCAGCCTCCTTTATTCCTCGCAACGCTCGGATGCGCAGTCCGAGGACAATAAAATCGAATTGCCTTTTATTTACGAGAGAGAGGAAGATTTGGCGACGCTAACGACGACGCAGCTCGCTGATTCAGAGATCGACCGGTGGATCGATTTGATCGAATTGAAAGCTCCTACGGAATATGTGTTCGATTTGAACCGCCATCGCGCCCCCACTCTGTCGGCGGTGTCCCTTTTCCAAGCACGGTAATTCGATTACCGCGAAAGCTCGTTGGAAGCAAACGCGCAGCCGTGGAGTGCGGAAACGAAGTTTCGAACGAGCGTAATTCGATTCGAAACGGAGGGGGCCAATTCTTTTTATCCCGTCGACACAGAGGGAGAATTAATAAGCAAGCACTGCGTCAACAGTCACTCGCGTGGATCTGCATCGACGTAACAAGCCGATGTTGCATCGAAGCAAACCACGAGCACGAGCACGAGCACGAGCACGAGCACGAGCACGACACGTCGAAGATTTTCGAAGGGGAACGACGAAATGACAAAGTGACAAGCCTTACACACACATACACACACACACATGATTACATGGAACTGGCAATTTTTCGGTGTCCGCAAGCCTCGAGACCTCTCGCGCGACGAACGTGCGCTTGCACGTATGCGCGTACCGCAACTGGCCGACCGCGCGGAGATCGCGCGGAACAAGAAGCTAGACCGTGTGTCGCATGTGCCGTTCTCCTGGTACACACACGGCGGCGGCCCTCCTCGCTCCAACGACCTCTTTGTCGTGGATCAGTTCGTCGTGAATGCAGATCGCGCGGCTGTGTATCTCCTCGTTGTCGTGTTCCTCGCGAGGGGATCGAAAATGAACCAGAGCTCCGTGACCGGTGAGGCAGCTGAACCCGTTCTCCGACTGGCGACTCCGCCGCTGGCTCCGCTTTTCACGAGTAACGATCGATCGTTATAGGACAGTTTTTGCGAGAAACTTTCCCCGGACTGCTCTATCGCATCGCAGCCAGTGCTGTTGCCAATTTCTCACCCACGTCGTGAACTCTAAAATATCATCACGGTCTCTCAGGAGAGAGTTTTTCATGGAAATTGACGTCGGTGTGAATCTCCGTGGTTAAAACTCCGTAATTCGGAATATCTCGAAATTTAATAGATTTACACTTGGCACACTTTTATACACATTCTGTTAAGCCTGTTAGCTCTCTACCAGTTTACAATTAGTGGAATGAGAACACAATCTATATGCCTATTTCCAAATCTCTACAGATTAATTTGTTTATAAAATTGAAATTTACAGCTTTCGCACTTTCAAATGGAACAAACTAACATTTAGCATTTATGAAACAATCGTTCTTCTGTAATGGAACACAATGTAGTTTCCAAAAATCCAGATTATTCGTTAAAGTGTCAAGTAAATAATTCTTAACTCGTTTCAATCGTGTGCGATCTTGTCGATTTTTTAACATGTTTGTTAGCCCACGAAGGATTGAACCGCCGAGTTCCTCTTTATCGCCAGAAGTTATCTCGGCAATTCCAGCAAATATTGTCACTCGGTGGTTCACGTCGCGTACACCGTGGAGGAAGAAGAGAGCGAGTTGCAACGTCGTCGAGAGGCTTGAGAGTGGGGACCGGGAGGACTATAAACTGCAGCAGGAGTTCCTGCAGTCTCGGCGATGCGGACCGAACGCCCGCTGTGCTTGCGTAACCAATCGGACCTTGTGCTTGGCGGCAAGAATTATGAACTCGCGGACGAGAAATTGGTTCGGCTCTCGGCTTCGGTTCGTCCCCCGTGCTTGAATATTTCACTCGTACGCTCTGCCCTCGATATTTTCAGTTTCTTTCACCCTCTATTTTCTTCTTCTTCTTCTTCTTCTTGGAAATACAATTCATAGGTTGCTTCAACGACTGTCGATCGAACGACTATGAATTAATTTTAATATTCTCGTTCCGAGCAATCTGCGTCACGAAAGAACTCTACGCGCATTGTACTTTGTATTCTGATCGATTTCGTTGTAATAAGTAGGCAGGAAAAATTGATTTACTTGAAACATTATTTAGATTTCACTCGTACGCTCTGATATTTCCACTTCTTCTTGTTCTTGGAAATACAATTTATAGGTTGCTCGAACGACTATGAATTAATTTTAATATTTTCTATCCGAGCAATCTGCATCACGAAAGAACTTTACACGCATTGTACTTTGTATTCTGATTGATTTCGTTGGCAGGAAAAATTGATTTACTTGAAATATTATTTAGATTTCACTCGTACGCTCTGATATTTCCACTTCTTCTTGTTCTTGGAAATACAATTTATAGGTTGCTCGAACGACTATGAATTAATTTTAATTTCTTCGTTTCGAGCAATCTGCGTCACGAAAGAACTCTACGCTCATTGTACTTTGTATTCTGATTGATTTCGTTGGCAGGAAATATCGATTTACTTGAAACATTATTTAGATTTCAGTCGTACGCTCTGTTCTCGATATTTCCACTCCTTTCATCGTTTTCTTCTTGTTCCTGGAAATACAATTTGTAGGTTGCTCGAACGGCTATGAATTAATTTTAATTTCCTCGTTCCGAGCAGTCTGCGTCACGGAACGAACTAACAGAACAGAAGTTTACACTTTTGAACTCTGATATTTCGTCGTAATCGTTCGGTAGGAAAAATTGATTTGCTTCAAAGATCGCTCAGATATTCATAAGCGTTCGAGAAGTATTTCTGGAGTACCTTCTTCGTTCGACGTAGCGACGTTTCGCTTCGATATTCGGAGAGATTGATTCATTTATGAGTCGGTCGAGAACGATCATTGTTGCTCAGATATTCAAAAAAATATTTTCGCCGTTTGCCCGAAAGATGTTGCCAGAGATCTAACGGCGAATTCGTTGAAATCTGAATGTCATTTGACCGAAATTCATTTAGTGCGTGGGGGTTCGATTTCTGCAGATCGAGCAGATTTCAACTGCAACCGAGTACCGCTTTCAATCGGCTGTCGCTGTGGATTGATGTAACAACCGGTTCTTGGATAACTCGCCGCGCTGCCAATGAAAGAGAACGTAATGCGTTATTAGCGTCTTGGCGGACGCTTTAACAATCGGCCTTCGCGGCCAACGGAAATTACGATAACACCAATAACCGAGTAATCAGGATCAGGCGGAGTTTACCGGTGATCGTTCAAGTGCACATCTGCACGTGCGAATATTAAACGATGTTGTTCATCGTGGCAAGCCATCTCTTATCGGTGCTTTTAGACATTTTTCATCCTTTCATGAGCGAGTAAAACGTAACGCAGATAACGCGGTACTTGTAACTTACGCTACGCCGTAAGATTCGTGTATAATATCGTCAAAACTCGGGTAATGTGGTCAACTTCATTTGCAGTTGCACCAAAAAATTCTATAAACCTCTCGCAACAGCGTTACTGGTCGAATGAAATTTTTGCGCTGTTAATAACATAGTACGCAACCAGCAGTCCGTATAATATAATTTTCAGCCAGGTATTATGCCAGGCTCGAATGTATCTTCTTATGCTACATTTTCAGATGCAATTAACTTTTTAACCCAGGAATTGTTGAAATTTTTTTCCGCGAACCTCGTTCGTTATTAATTTATATTAGATGGTGGCCATGATCTTCTGTCATGGAACTTGTTTGTCAAGCTGGATATTAAGTCAGTGGGTTTAATGAATATCGCGTTCCATTGTTTCAATTATTACATTTACTTATTTTCGCGATTCGTAGATAAATGGTTTAATTTACGCCGTCTGATTTCTCTGATCAAATCATCATTCTCTCTTTTGTGCAAAATTTGTATTCTGCCTTTGAGTTTTCAAACGTTCCTTGCAAACTGTATTGATTCGCGAAATTCGGAAAACTCTATGACAATTTTCTACGCCATCTGCCAGCAATTTATTTACGAAGCATCATAAAGCAAGTAAAATGATATAGCATTGGAAATAATCATTCCAATGGTATTTAATACAAAATTCTGATTATGCCTTTCTAGCATGTGTCTAAATTTAGAGCAATCAACGTGAACAAGTACAATATACAAGAGTTAATGATGCATCGTTTCAGTCTCTGGAAAAATAATATTCCCCGCTATTTTTTAAACTTTTGTAAGAAGCAATAAGAAGTCCAGTTTACGTGAATTATTGAATTTTTTTCTTCTGAAATTTTATTGTTCCTCTTTCGTCGTTATTATAGACATATATAGGTCAGATGTTGTACCATTGTACATCATACAACACCAGAATGTATACGTTCATTATAATCATCGGCAAATGATAAAAATAGCAAGTCCGAGCTGTGTTGTCTGAATTTAAGTACGACGTCCCATCAGAAGGCACAGTCGAGTCCAAAGGAAATAATCGGCGAAAATTTCAATTTACAACACACAGCTCTTTTCTCGAAGATTCCTCGAAGTTGATCGTGGTGTGGAATTCATCGCGAGGGAACTGGTCAGAGGAGAGTACCACGTCGACAAGAGGAAGGTGGGCACGACACCCACGTGCACCGACCAAACCACGTACATGCAGGATATGCCATCGTGGTCGCAAGCGGGAAAACGCTCCCTTCGTGCGACCCACGCGCCTCTGTAACCCGTCTGATACTCCGACGGTAATGCACGGTCGTTTGCACGAGGAGAACGAGTCCCTTTCTGGCTGTGCCGACACGTGTAAACACCAAGCTCGGGAAAGATCGGTCCTCAAAGGAGGCAAGACACACATCATCGAGAGGCATCCTTACTCCTTCGGAGGAGCCGAGCGTCGTCCATCGCGCAAGGACGCGGCACAATGGAGTCATAAGGAAGTCGCCACTGAGTTATGAGACATTGTCCACCGACCTGTCTTTCCTTTCGCGTAATTGCATGCCAATCCGAGTGTAATTTGTTTTATCGGCCGGTTGGTATTCGTCGCGTTGTTCCATTGTTTGGTTAAAGCTCCTCTCGGCGGTAATTAAAGTCCGAAAACGAATATCCTCGGTTATTGTTTTCATCGGAGGATGATCGGCGAAAGGGCCGAATTGTCAGACGTGGACGACTCGCGCGGTGAATTTTAATCGGTGTTTCGAATTCGAGAAAGCAACAAAGCTGTGAGCTCGTTGCCAACTGGAGAACCGAGAAAGACCGCGTCGCTCGCGAAAGACGAAGTCGAATTGCACGGAGAAAAACACGTTCGTGACTTCTGTTTCGTTGCCGAGGCGTATATCGTGCGCCTCGTTATCGCTCATCGTAAAGTCGAGCAGCAGTTTTTCCACGATGAATTATCGTTATCGCGAGCGACGCGGTCGCTGTTTGCACGCGCGTGCACGTTATTGCCGCTTATTTCGCGAGCGACGTTCCTTTCGAAAATAACTCGCGAGCAATTTTAACTTCGGTTTCATGAAAAAAGAAAAGAAAAGAAAAGAAAAGAAAAGAAAAGAAAAGAAAAGAAAAGAAAAGAAAAGAAAAGAATACAAACTCTTTGCCTCGTGTGTCACGGCGAATCGAAAGAGCGAGTTATCAGATTTTATTTCCAAGTAGAATCAGATGATCGACGTACGACAGTGCGCGTTTCTCGTGCCCGCTATCGCAACGCGCATTCCCAGCGAATGACAGGAGAGACTCAAGAGAAGAAACTCAAACGTCGAGGAACATTGCCTTGCTTTTACACACACACACACACACACACACACATACACACACACGTGGGTGGCGGTTTAAAGTGGGTGGCTGGTTGATCGGCGGAGAGCCAAAGTACCGAAGCTGAAGTGTTCGAGGCCGTGTCGCGAACGTAGCTAGACGAGCCCGTAATCTTTTCGTTTTCCATTCTGTCCTGACCTTCGAGACGACGCGACGAGGTGAACAGCCTAGTCTTGAACGGTTTGACTGTGGTCGATCGAGAATAGCTCTCGAACGTTTTGCAGGGTCGAGAGATTATTTGCCCGAGCGAATTTTATGGCCATGATCCCCTGATCGTCATAAACACTCGATCACTCAGCTTCGCATAGACTCGAAAATCGCAGAATTGAAATTTCTCTTTCAATTTTTGTTCAATTTTTTTTTATCGTTGCGATAAATTTTTTTATTTAGGAAATTGTTGTAGGAAATTGTTGAGTGAAATTGACGCGTCTATAAATCGTAAGTGGTCCTCTAACTCGTTCTAACCCTCCAACGAGGGAACGAGGCAACAAGAGATCTTTTTTAACCCATTTGCATCATCGCTCTACTTAAGCTGCCGCGTTGAAATATCAGCGACGTTCAACTGAGAACTGACTCGTATCACCGCGCGCGGTCGATCGTATGTGCAGTAACTTGGATTTCTTGAATTTAAATATAGATTGACAGCACTTACTCATAGTGGCAGTTTGAAAGATTTTCACAAAAAAACGAAGAAACGTTCCCACAAGTGGTTAAACGTGGTCTGTCGCAACCAAAGAATATTTCGCAACTGGTAAAAAAAAAAGCAGTAGGCTCGCGGATTATTCCGCGCTTGGATGCAAATGGGTTAATCATTCTCTCTGAGCTAAGCTTCCCTCCGATCGATCTAGATCGTTTGCCGCAGCACCGCTCGGGCGAACGAGCGACAATATCCGGTCGACCTTAGCTCGTGCCCGTTTAATCGTTGGTCAAAGCCCCTCTTCTCGCTCAATTGCGAGATCTGTCTTCGTCGAATAAAGAATGAATGAATTCTCCGTCGAGACTCGGCACGTACGCGCGCGGACCCCTTATCTTCGCGGTAGTACGATCTAAGCCTTCCCGTGTTTACTCTCGATAAGGCCTCGATCGATAACAGGGATTATACAAGTTCCTACGTCTCTACTGACCCACATACGCGGCCTCGTCTATGCAAATGGCAAGAAAACCTAAGGAAGAAAAAAAAGAGAAAAAAAGATCCCTCTTGGGATCGGTTCAACGTTGCAAGGAGCAACGAGAGTTTCGAGGATGACGATTCCACGAATACTGCTTCGAGAACGATCGTACGTAATCGATCGAGACTCGCTGACCCAATTCTCCGTCGTGAATAATAACGAGATGCCGGATCACCTTTGAGTTACGACTTTCTTCGGCCGCATCTCGAGCGTTTTACGCGTTAACCCACTTCGACTCGTCGGCGACTGGCGCGTCGTTCTGCGCGCTCCGCCCGACCGATCGTGTGTTTGTTCTTCTTCGCTTTGCTCTCTTTCGGGCTCTCTTCAGAGGGTTTATCGAGCGTGCATGCGTTCCTCTCTCTGGCACTCGTCGCGGCCCAGCGACGGCCGATTTTTTCCGGCACCTCGGCTCCGTGCATACGCCCGCCGCAATAAGAAAAGAACCGACGCGAGTTCGATCGCAGCCGACTGACTTTGACTCGGCACGAGTGTGTCGGTCGTCGATTCGAGAGCGCGAGAAAGAGCAGGCAGCACGCTTCGTTCAACGAGGTTCTCTCCTGTCTGCTCTGTCACGATCGATCAATTATACGCGCCACAGGTTGTGTACACTTCGCGAAGTGTCATATCTTTATAACGTATCGGCGACCCGACTGTACTCACTTTGCCACGTTTCGATCTCTCGGACGTGATCTCTGGAATTTTGCCCTTCTTTCCCGCGATTTTCAACCTTTTTGTTGGATTTTCTTTTTCAACGCTTTTGTCGGATTTCTCCAAGTCGACTTCTAAAATATTTGTACTCTTACTGCTCCTCGTTGCTAGAAATATTTTTATTCCTGAAGCGTGTGTGTATATGTGTGTGTGTGTGTGTGTCTTAATGCGTGTTTGTTTCTTTCTCTTTTACTACTGGTGTATACCTGGTGTTCTCTTACTTTCTTTAGGATTCCTTTTCCCTTTGCTGCTTTCTTTCTCGATACGTTCGCCACGTCCCTCGCTACTAGAATTCCTTTCTTTCCTTTTCCCTCTAATCTCAGGAATTCCTTTTCCTCTCTTGTTAATCGAAGTTTACCACCGTTTAATGCTTCAGCTCGAGACTTTGCGCTGTCATCTCACCAGACCGTGATCAAACATTTCACGTCAAAGTCGTCAAACGGAGGGATTCTGTCTCATGGACAGGCAAAATTCGAATTTTTTTCACCAAAAATGTTTCAATTTCTCTTGACGACCAAAGTATTCCAGAAGACTTTCTTTTATTTCTTTTTTTTTTTTTTTTTTTCTTCGCGAATACTATCGGAGATTCCGTTGTGAACGACGCGTAATTTCAACCCGGCGGAGGCTGGAGATGTAAAGGAGAGGTCTGACAAGAAGAAAGAAGGAGAACGAAAGGATGAGAGGTGAGGCCAGGCTGCTAGAGGTTGTTCGCCGATGTTATGGTAGCCACGGCTTCAAGGTCGCCGGGATCACCACGAGGACGTGGCCGCTGCGCCAATCAGGGCTCGCCGGCAGCCTCGGCGATTCCTCGGGAAAAAGAAAAAAAGAAAAGAACGAAACTGTGGCCGCGTGTTACGTTTTTGTTACGCGTTCCCCACGCCGCCGTCGCATTAAGAACGCGAGCAACACTCAGGAAACGAACGACTTCGCGTTTCTTCTCTATCGTTACATCAGCGAAATCCCCTCGGCTCGTTCCTCCAACAGTCATTAATCTTTCGGTGGCTTCTTGAATTATTCAGCCGTTTTAATTGCGAAAAGCTATCCGTTCGGGAGCCCACGCTAATTTCGCGCTTTTTCTTCTTCGTCACTCGACTCGACTCGACTCGACTCGTCGCCTCGCTCCGCGAGATCTTCACGGCGGATCGATTAGAAAATGATAGACAGAGGACACGGGAAAGCGTAGATGCGCTGGAATTAACATAACCAGCCGGGTTAGGGCAAAGAACGAAAGTGAGAAACCGAATCGCGTTTCTTTGGAACGAACCTCCGAAAAGGCACCAAGGTCGTCTTTTTCATTGTTGCCGTCGCAAACGAGGCTCGTTACGCTTTTCTCTCGCCATTCAGGACAATTAATTGTTTTTCAAAAGACAACGACAGCCGGCCGTTGGTGTATTATTTATCGCGAACGAAACAGCGAAACCGCCTTGTAAGTAAGACGACTTCGCAGCCAGGCGGAAGGAGAGATTTAAAGGGGTCCGGCGTCGAGCGTGAAATAATTCAGACGCTTTACGATTCTTCCCGTACGGCTACCTTATGATAATGAAGCTTCTCTCCTCTGCGAGAGCAGACCAAATCGTGGGCAGGGGACGAAAGGCGAGGGAACGAAAGCTCTCGCAGAGGCCGAGATCGGCCCGGTTGTAAAGTAACCGTGTAACAACGGCAGGATATTTTACAACGACACGCTGGCTGCTCTAACGGGATCGTCGTTATCACCCGGGTGGATCAACGATTCCGCCACCGGCGAGGAATTACGGTTACGTCGGTGCGTGTGCTGCACGCCTACGTGCGTTGCCCAATGTCCATTCATATTGGCGCGAGTGGCCGATCATCGGTCCGACGTGCGACAAGATGTCGCGGCTTTTCCACCCGAGGGAATATCTCGCTGCTTCGTCACTTTCCCTTCCTGGACTGGCGTGGCTGGCGTCTACGCGAAAGCTGTGCGCCGCGAACGAGAGAAAGAAGGAGAGACACGTTTTCTCGCGAGTCCGAGAAAACGAAGATCGATCGGTACGAGTTCGGTACGAGTTGGCCGGCAGGAAACGTTCTCTACAGATATCTCGTCGTGTCGACTTGTCCCTCGTTAAGGTCCATTTCGTCATGCATCACCGACAGAGAAAAAAAAAACAAAAAAGAAAAAAAAAGAAGAAGAAGAAGAAAAGAAAAAGAGAGAACGAGAGACTTCACTGCACCGCGCCGCGCCGCGCCGGTGAGTTACGTACTGAACGCGTTCTGATTTTCATTGGTCGCGGGCAATTTCTCATCTGCTCGGCTTCGACAAGTGCGATGCGCGCCGCGATAAATCTGCCTTCGCATTAACGGGCCAGATCGATCTAGAAAACGACGGGAAGAAATTGCCGACGCCGTCGTAATAATGCTCAACGTCTCGCCGATACATAGATCATTTCGCGTTCTTTCTACCTTCTGCTGCAGGTAAAACTCCTCGAATTAATATCAAACGCTGTGTATCTCGTGTTGCTCGTCTCGCTACGTTCTCTTCTCTCTCTTTCTTTCTCATGAGAGAAAGATCATATGATACAGCAGTGAGAATAAAAGAATCCCGAATTTCATCTTAACATTAAGGATAGCTCTTCACAGTTCTAAGTAGAATAGGACTGTACGTGCGAAATAAAATCGTCTCTTAGAACGAATAGAAATACCATTGTATGCTATTGTGTATATATCGTGTATTATACACTATTCACCACTGTAAATACTCGAACAATAAACTATTCTTCTTCTATACTTTTGATCTGTTTGTTTGTTTATTTATTAAGAACAAAGTAAAGATAATAACAGCGAAACGAAGACTCAAAGCAAGATACTTAATAATTCAGCAAGCAAGGCGATCGATGAGAGCATCGTTAAATTCAATTAACACGTATTTTATAGCAGAGAGAAGTCGAGAAATGTACCAAAAGAATTTCTCTGACGAACGAAGAATATACGACAACAACTCGGAAGAGTCCAGAGGAATTGATCGGTGAGCGTAAAAAACTTCATCGATTGCGATTGTTCACGGTCGGCAGACGAGAACCGAGAGGAAGCAGAATAGAGTATCGAACACCGGTCGAATCAATTCGCGCCGGAGGCAGACGCTCGACCGTGACAGGCCGCGCGAATCCTCTCCTAGCCGCCGACACTTGTAAACGTGGCTTTAAGGTTACCGGAGGGGTGTAGACACGCCACGACAAAGTGACCATGGTGTTCGCGGTGTAACGGCCGTGCGGTTACCGGTTTATCGCGCGAGAATGCCTCCCTCCACTAGGCGTGAATACACACAATGAACAACCAGAGGCACGCAAGCAAATCACTGCGAACGTGGACAAACTCGAAACTCACGGCTCTCCGCCGTGAATTCAGCCGCCTGCAGGCAGGCAACCAACGGCGCTGGCTGATTAATATTTCTAATTATCTATCTTGGCTTCTTCCCGCTTACCTCGATCCACCAGTCTGCCAATTACCTCGTAAACACCGTAAATGATACCTTCTGTCCGCCTCGTTTAATCCAGCTCTTGTTTACACGAACGAGACGCTTGGGTTGATCGCTCGGCTCCGACTGATCGATGATCGTGGATTTTCGGCCCTCTAGCTACATGGTTAGTAAGTGAAACATGCCTCCGGTAACGAATGAAGTTTCGATCGTTTAATCGTTCGAGTGGAAATCGTGTGAATCGAGACGCTGATATCTCTTGAAGAAATAGTGGCAACGTGCAATTTTTATCGAGTACGCGTAGCGTAGTTCTTGAATGTACAATAATTGATTTCGTTCTAAGTAATTTTTCTTCGAAAGTAAGTTCGTCTCCGAAGCTATGTGTGTGTATATATATATATATATATAAATTTTGTACAAATACTTTCCATCGACGCTCTAGTTCCAAATAATATTTCAAATTACACCAAGTTACAAACAACTTGAGCATCTGATGAAATTCTATGCTCAGGCTGTATCTTCTCCGTAGGATAGAAACGATCTTCCACCGTCGATAAACCACCATAAGACTAACCTTGGCGAGCCGCGGGTCGATATGATTTCTCATCGCGGCGAAATGCCCCTTCCCCCACCCTCCTCTTGCTATCAGGCGCATTAAGCACGCAGAAGCTAATGAAGCACAGATAGCCTAGGCATACATATATCGGTACATAACGATTCTCCATTGATCATACGCAGAAATTGCAAGCCACGGGGGTAGGAATTTCCAATCGATACGGTTTTCTCTCTCTCTCTCTCTCTTTCTCTCTTCCTGTTGATTAATAATCGTAAATAATCTCCCCACTCAGATCCCCAATCTTCTCGCTATCTTCATCTCGTCCGTTCGTAATCATTCGCCCTCTCGAGTACCGGTAATTAACGTCAAACGACGTTTCGGGCTCGTCACGCTGGATAAGAGCTTGTCTTCCGTTAAATCGCGAAACGAAAAGCGAGAAGCCATCCGTTTCCCCTCTTTGTTTCTCCCTCTTCTTTTGACGGTAACACGAAAGTGTGGAAACTGGTCGTAGATCGCCCACGCGGGGGCCACTGACACGAGTCAGGCGAGCAGCCTAATCGATGCTGCAAGACTCTCCGACCAACCTGATTAATAGTCGCAATTATTATCCGGCTTGCCTCTTGCCTCGACTCGCAAAGACTTCGCGCTCCTCCATGTTCCACGGAAGCAGGCTACGTCGACGGTCGTACGTCCTGTTGTTGTTCGTCGAGTCGAGAGCGCGTCGACTCGTAACGAAAGTTGGTAATTAGCGTCGTACGAACGCTCTCGAGGGAGCGAACGTTTGCCGATCCAGCGGCGATTCTCCCAACGCGCCGTTTATTAGGACTTCTTTCTTTCTTTCTTCCGAGACCAGTCCACGCTAGTTCCAACTACTGGCAACGTGATATTATCCGGTGACTAATGGCCACTCGCAGACACGATAGATCGGCGTGTAACCGGCCTGGTAATAGAGCGATTTCACGACGACCACCGAGGATCGTTCGTCCCGATGGAGAACGCTACAATTTTATTTTATGATCGATAACTTGCTTCGTTTATCGTTGTTTTCTCCCCATCTGATAATCTTGAGGAGCGTGTAGCGAAGATTTCGCAAAATTTCGTATAACAGTACATCATTGAGGATCATTACGAGCTCTGATTGAAATAGTGTACGCGAGTGTACTTTTAGAAGAGACGAGATAAGATGTGCTTTAATGTCTGACACGGTACCGATTTTTCTACTGAATGTTTTTTCTACTGAAATTTTTCTCGAGTTGTAAGTTATTATTACTATTCCTTTGACTCGTTCAATTTATGATCCTCGAGTGTTCTCATATAATACATTTTCTACAATCTCGCTGGATTAACACATTAACACATCTTTAGTAACACAAAAAAGTAGCTTTCAAACCCGCGTTTGAAAGATTACATCTTCAATGGAACCTCATTTCTTTATTAAACTCCAACTCTGACCGTTCGAATCCTCTGTTAAAAGTCTTCTTCGACCTTTAAATCTCCCCGGCCGTGTTTGAGAAGGCTCGGAACAATTTGATCAAGAATATTTAATTGCCTGGCTTTCTCGAGTCGCCTCTTTTCGTTTCGGTTTCCTCCGGCATTCGTCCGGAATTAAATTGGCCAAGTATTCAGCTCATCCGGGGAATTCCCGGCTCGTTTCTTCTTAACAGACAGACAGACAGGCAGACAGCGCGCGTTAGATCGAAAGATCGGCGATCGACTCGACGGTCGATTCTTCCCGTGGAACGGAGAACAAGGAAGCGACCTCTGAGTAAACTTGAAATAATCGAGGGACGATCGTCGAGGAACGATTCGTGAATAGCGCCTTCGTCGAGCGTTCTTTCGGGGCGCTTAATCGCCCAACGAATCGGGGGAGTGTCCCGTCAGAAAAGTTAAGTATCAGCTCGCGATAGTAAAAAGTTCTCAAGCTGTCCTTAAAGGTAATCGATAAAGTAAGAAAACATTCTGCTTCGATCGTTCGGCCGCGATTTACCTTCGGCCTTTTACCTCTGCTCGTTACTTCGCTTTGACCGGAAACTTTTACCTGCGAGACAATTGCTCGCATCCAACGAACGATACGTCAAATTGTTTTTATCTGAAATTTTATTTTATCGTGTGTCGTCGTGCAGATAACTTCACGAGTAGCACGACGCAAGAAATCGGTCAAGTCGAATCGATCGAGTGACCGATCACCTGACACGAATCTCCCCTACGAAGAGCGACGTTGGACAGGAAATTTGACAGCTGATGGATACTGCTATTCCCTGGTCAACGTCTAATCGCATTAAATCGGTTCGCAGCGTGCCAATTGGTCTCACACGAGGGAGACTCGCGTTTAATTTCACCTAGCCTCCGATTAGATACCACGTAAATGCAGCTCACCGTCGGCTACGCAACATCGAACTTTCGATGTCACCGATTCTTAATACCGATCACGCGGCGTATTGCGAAAATCAAGTCCGCGAAAATGCATTTGACGCGAATGGACGCGGATCGAATACGTACGACGATCTAGCAGCAAGGTTCTTTCGGATATTAACCACTTCAAGGGGAATAAAAACGGCGGAGCTTCACTCGTGAGATCTTATCGACTTTCGAGGAGGGATCGCCGATATTTTCCGGTTGGATCTCTCCTTTTTTCAGCCTGCTCTCTTCCTTTCGTCGCCGGGCAAGTGTTAACGACGCTAATGCATCGACCTCCGACAGAACGAACCTGCCGTGCATCAATATTCATTAGCGCTTCGTTCCGCCGGCCGAATAATTCCGCGTGACCGCTGCCTAACCCACAAACCCACTGTGTACACGCGCCATCGTCGGGTGTGAATCCGACCGCGGCGTTTCAAAGGATTCCTTTTCGGACGACGATTCACGCGATTGCCGCTGTGAACACGTGTTTGCCCGCCCGTTTGACTTGCTTTCCTCAGGTGGAAAAGCCACGGGGGAATCGTTCGGTTTCACGTGGAATTCGTAAACAAATTTCGTTCGGAATTGAATCTTCGAGTCACACCCGCTCTCCTCCTTTCACGAAAAGGGACACGTGTGCTCGTGTACTGGGGAATTGAAGATCCGTGTTCTTAACGCACGTGTAACACGTGAAACACGTCGAAACACAGGGACGCAACAATGAAACAACAATTAAATATTAAATATTACGTAATATTAAAAAATCACATTGATTGGCGATTCGTGTGATTCATGTTTATACGTGTTCTAATAAGTGCCAATTGACATTTCACTTTCGTTCTTAATATTTGAAATCGCGCCACTGCTAAAAATAAACAGAATAGAATCTTCGAATCTCTTTTATTTATCACCGACAACATCGTGCGCGAATTTCGAGACAACGAAGTAACCTCGATTATTTGCACGAAACGACGAGACGACGAAACGCCAAGCCGTCGCCTATCTTATCGGGATTTTATCCCGCGGAATTAGAATGGTCTGCCAATCCTCTCTCTCTCTCTCTCTCTCTCTCTCTCTTTCTCTTTCTTTTCCTTGAGAACCGCGTAACGAAGGTATTCCCCCGTTTTGAGCGACCGGCGATTAAATCGACGTGGACGTCGTTATCGAAATCGACGAGCGCCTCGAACGCTCCCGAATCGCCTGGTTTGGAATTCGACTGACGATAATACGATCCGCTGGGTCGGACTCGAGCCGTTTTCTCAAACTGTGTAGCTGGCTCATCGCGAGCCGAGAGAAACCGGCGACATAATCCACACCGATTCTTCCCACCTTCGTGAAATTTATTCCGACGTGCCGACCGATTCGGCGATCGTTTCAAACGAAATTCCGCCGGGCCGGTTTCACCGGCCAGAGGCCAGTGTCATACGCGCCACTTCGACCGTGGCGAATCAATTTTATGCAAGTCGTTTACGGGCTGCTTACCAACCGCGGCCACGCACACACGGTCACCGAGCACACCGTAAAATGTTACGGCTGTGTAACGTTACTATACAAAAGTTGACTATACAAAAATCAGCCTCTTCACGGTCACGCGAGTTTCGTTGTAAACGAGAAAGCAGAAGTCTCACGCCAGAAAGTACGAATCGACACGACGAGTCAGTCTCGAGAAGGGGTGGAAGTCTAGTTTAAAAGTTTGACTTCTGTGTTCATTGTTATTTCTCTCGTTCGTTCGACTCTTGTATGTAATTTCTTTTTCATTCTAAAAGTTCATTCCGTACGTTGTCCCCGGTATTAATAAATTGACGATCAGCTGTATTATTTTCGTAAGAGGAAATCTTGCATTTCGTCATCTGACCGGTTGAGATAGGAATAAGTATACATAATGTGCCGGTACGCGTTCAGTGTCAACGACTCGAGAAAAGAAGAAGACGAAGGCCGCAACCGATTTTACGATCTTTCGAGAAGAGAATTATCGGCACTTTTTACGCACCATGACTCAATGGTCCACCTCCAACTTCTACCGCGGTGATTTCGTAATGAACGAGGAAAGCAATGAACGCCACGCTTAATACCTCGATGATAACGAGGATATTTGTACCCCGTTGTTTTGCCAGAGACAAAACAACGGAAACACCTGGGCGAGGCAATCGCAAGAGTGTTTTTCTTTTTTTTTCGAGTAATAAGAGTAAATCTGAGAAGTCGAGTCGCAGCTGTGAAGTTTCTTAAACTCTATAAGGTTCGCAACCGCGAGTCCTCGCGATATTTCGAGGCCAGTTCTTAGAAACTCTGGCAACTTTCGCCAACTCGGAAGACGCGGGACAACTTTGTCGAGGGATCGCGATTCACCTGGATGCGGCTCTTTCGTTCTTGTTTCGACCACTTAGACGACATCGCAACGACGGACTACAACGACGTGGGTGTACTGTAATATCAGGTCGCTGCATGTAAACTGTTTGAAGTTTGAAGTCTGGTAGGTTAATATCAATTGTCGAGCAATGTTTCGGTATCTTTTATATCTTAACATTAGAACCATCAAAGTGGTCAAAATGACCAATTTATAATTTCTATTAGACGCTTTATAGACGTGAAACTTTATAGGCGTTAAATTTTTAAAAATTTAAATAATTTTTCGTAAAATATACAAATCGAAGCTTGTACACTCCGTTATGTGTTATAAAGTTTCTCTACTTTTTTTTTTTTTTTTTTTACTTCAATGTCTCTGATGAAAATTTCATCTTTAATCAGGCTTTAATCAGTCAGTGGTTCTAGTGTTGACACAAAAGTTCCAAGCCAAATAATAGAATAGAAATTAATTTTGGTGGTACTGAGGTTAATTAGCAACCGAGTTCGGAGAACTATACTCTTCCAATCTGTAACGAGCATCGTTTCGGAAATTGAGAAACAGAGAATTGCGTGAAATGCGTGGAAATTTTAAACCGAGAATGAATCATATTCTTGCGAATGATGTAGATTTTCTTTATTCTATTCCGGAATTATATGGAAATATTGAAAAAAAGAAGAAGAAGAACGCACGTTGGTGCATTCAGACGACGAGGATTATTTTTGACAGAAACTTTTAACGTTCCTGAGAGCAACGAGTCATTCGTCTTTGACCAAATCCCGATGGACTTTGTTGCCGTTGGTGACGGACTCGACAATTCGAGTCCAAGATTGTGCCTGACGTGTACAGACGATCCGATGGCAATCTCGCGGTCTGACTCGATTTCTTTTTTATACTTTTAACACACAATGAAACGTGCACGAACGAGCGCGATTTTTGTTGCTGGAAATTTGAAACCAGTTCGAATCGTTCGACGTCGTCGCCGCGAAATTGCAACGCAACGACGTTCCACTGACGTTCCGGCGTTCGAATATCGTACGCAAACCACCTATCCCGTTATTATGTTCATTAGAAATATAAATTTACCGAAACCCGTGACCCAGTTAAACGAAACCGAGGTGAAATTACAACGAAACTGCAATGAAATCGCTACGAAACTGTACATTCCAGCTCGAATCTTTCGACGATCAGTATTTACTGCAGACGATAAAATTGCACGTGTATTTCATAATATCAACACTATAGGGATTCCTTGTCGTATAAAGTGCTACTGAACATTTTAGCTGTGAGTGACGAGTATACTCGTCACGCGAGAAAAATTATTACAGTTTGTTACTTACGTTAAATATTTTGTCGAAGGTAAAACACATTTGTAAATCTTAGACAATTTAGAATATTTGGAGACTAGTTCTTTTTACATCATTTCTAAATATTTTCTTACTACGATCAAAAAAATAACGAAAGAAATCGAAATATTGGTACTCGACATACGAGGTGCAATTATGTGTCGTACCTTGCTTCGATTGTAATAATTTTATCTATTTCATCTATAAATGAATATAATATTAGGGGTAGCCATAAGTAATGTCGTTTTCTTCAAATTTAATAAATATTGCCATCTAGCGGCAATAATTTAATTTGTTATAACCTAACCTATATTCTAGTTAAATATATTTAGTGTGCTCATTGTTAAATTATAAACTGTATTAACTCTTAAATAAAATGAAATTTTGTACAATAACAAAAAAACGAAATTACTTATTAGGGTACTCGCAATAATGCTCCCAAGGTGTCCAAGCGATGGGAATGTTTTGATCGATCAATTCGCTAATTTGCCGATGACCCGTTTGAAACCACTGTTAATAAGCGCGTTGTACCCCTTCTCTTCCGAACTCCTTGCGAAATTTCATGAATATTTCATACGACGACGAAACTTTCGACTAGGTGTGCCGGAGCAGATTTCCGTAGGTCGCGCAAAACGTACCGTTGCAAAATACACACGCGGAACAGACGGAGAGAGAAGCGGAGAAGACCTCGAAAAGCTTAGGGGAATTTCAGCGAGAAGACGCATTATGCGCGACCTTAAAAACAAAAACACGTTTCTCGGAAGGACTGTTTCGGCTCGCTCGCGAATTTCAAAATTCCTCCCTCCGTCGAGTTTTGCGAAAAAGAGTCACGTACGCGGCTCTGTTCTTCCTTAAATCGAGGATCAAAAGATGGCACGACGTTCGAAGGACGAACGGAAGGAGGCAGTATCGAACGAATCGTTCGCGGAATTTATGTTCGCGCTCGTTTGCGTGACCAATTAATTAATTGGTCGTGATTACCAAAGATTAATGACCGCCGCGTTTGCAATTGTGAATTAAAAACCTAACGTAGCCAACACGTGCGTCGAAACGTTTCAAACATTTCGTTCGACGTTGTATTCAAATTACACCGATTTACTTCGATTCTTTCCTTAACGATATCACCGCTTCTGTTTCTGTAGATTCGTATCACTTTTTCGCCGATATCAAAAACACGAAATCACATATAGCTAAGAATAATACGCTCGGCATCTTTCTCATTCTTCAAAAACATCAGCATCGTAAATTAAAAAGTCACGGCGTGTGTTTGTTTCAAAAAAATCGTATCCCGTCTCTCCCTCTGCTTCTCCGTTGCTTCGGCATAAATCACCGCCGCGAACCAACCGCCACATTCCCTGGTGGGAATGTCTGTTTTTAAAGCCAGAATCAATATTCAACATTCCAGGCGTTTCCGACGAGTGAAGAAACGAGTCTCAAGGCAGTCAATTTGACTCTTACCTTGCCTTGCGAACAGCAAACAACGCGATAGCAAACTATGCTAAAAACGCGACACAGATATCTACCTGCTGATTGCCGATTGCAGGAAGCACGATTATCGATGCGCTATTCGCGAAACGATCGCGCACGCGATAGCGACAATGCATCGCACAAGGGAGAATGAAACTTTGTCTTTCGTTCGACGGGCGAGTTGCGTGCGGGGAGGAGAGGACAAAAAAAAAGAGAAAAGAAAAGAAAAAGAACGAGTTCGTCGAACGCTTTTCACTCGATGGCTGGCGTTCAGCCAGGAGGAGAGAAAGAGACTCGGCCATTCGAATCGTCCAATCAATCTGGCCACATGGAAAAAAAGAATGTATATATATATATATATATATATATATATATATATATATATATCGATATATAGTTTAGCTTTGCTCGACTATCGAAATTTTAGGCAACGTCGTACGTACGTAGGCCAACGATATCGTCGATTCTCAACGTTCGCCGCTATCTTCGTTCGATAATTAAAATTGCCTCGCGTAGATACCAGCTTTATCAGCGACGTTTATGAACAATTTACTACAGCGTTGAATAATCGGCAATCTTACGAGTTAATGCGATTTTCTTTTTTTCCTTTTTGTCTTTCGGCCATTTCGGCGACAGTCGGAGACGCCAAATTCAAAGATAACTCGAACGATTCGAAAGTTTCACGACGAGTTTCAGTACGGGAACCCGTGAAATATCAAGTGCCCGTGTTTTTCTTTCTTTTTTTTTATACGCGCCAACAGTGCCATACCTGTCAGTGAACCTTATCTAATCGCTCGGCTCGAGTCTTATCAACCTTCTTCTTCCGTTTTTTTCTCTATCTCGCTCTATCTCTCTCTCTCTCGCTTTCTTTCTTACGTTCAACAGAAATTATCTGGAAATTGCGGGCTTTCACGATGTACGAATGTTAAGCAAATCTAACGTCGCGCAGAAGCCTTCGATAAGCGCGAAATCGATAGATCTGGCTGGCCATTTCCGCGAATTTTTAATGCGAACTCGAAATACTCGGTGAACGATCGGATCACGTCTGTCAAGTTTGTCCGATTGTAATGTACGATAGAATTGCTGTTTCGATGACTCGAGCAGAGGTGTGAAAAACCCAAGTTCGAGTAGCTGCGCGAACAACGAACGTTCGAATTCGTCGCAGAGGTAGAAAGCTGGACACAAGTGGCAAACGAGTTATCCAGAATATCTACGAACCAGAAACCTCGGACACCGTCATGCAAGCTACGGATACATAAGACGTTCCTCGCGAACGTCAAGAATTCCCCGTCTTTGCCCGTGCCATTGTAAGGGCTCGTGCACACTCAACGCGAATCGACGAAACCGGCCGTCAATCGAGCGTTTGCGTAAACCTCTCGGAATCTCTTACTCCGTTCTCCTTCGCTCCAGACCATCTAATTATTCCTTCGTCCATAAAAATTTCGCCAAGACTCGTCGAATTACGAACCAAAAAAAAAAAAGAAAAAAGAAATTTAACTGCAATTTCAACCTTTGCGCAGTTCAACTCAGCTCTGTTCGATGTTACTCGTATGATTATCGAAAGCAATCCTACGAAAAGTACGAGAGAAGCAAGCGATCTCGAGCGATCGGTGTGCACGAGCCCTAAGCTCTGTCGCGCGGCGAATTTAGAACGCAACAAGAAGAAGAAACCGCGTGCGCGCGGGCGACACGGCTAAGAGACGAAGGGGGAAGGGAAAAAAAAGGTCGAAGAAGGTGGAAAAGAAACGTTGGACGGAACGCGCGCGGCGCAAGTACCTCATTGGTGGAACCGTGACCGTTCATCTTGCCGTCACCTCTGGTATCCCATTACCGGTCTGCGGCGAAACGCTCCAAGGATCGTTCACCTTCTCGCATCGGTTCTCGAAAATGGCGCATCTCACTCGGTTCGGCTCCGTTTCCTTCGTCGTCGTCGTCGTCGTCCTCGTCAACAACGTCGCGATCTGCCTTTGGCGCGATCTCTTTCAACGTTCAAGCGTCTCCTCCCTTTTTATACAGTTCCCTACGGTACCTGACGGACCACTCTCGATTTTCGTTAGGCTGGTCAACGCCGGTCAAGGTCACGCCACGATCCACGCCGCTACTAATTTCGCCCGAGTGTCCCTGGGTTCGACGACCCTCCTCTCCTCCCCGTGCTTCTTCTCTCGTTTGTTCGCGCACGACGACAACACCGTTTCAGGAATTTTATCGGTGGGGGATCGATCCAACGTTCGATTATCCAGTCCCGACGCTGAAATCGTCTACCCGTTTGAGACAGCCTGCACGCACCTTCGTCGACACACTGGCAGACTACTACTGGACCTTTTAGCTTCACTTCACTGATCACGTAAAAATCGTTTTGACTCGACACAACGAATCGTGTCACACCTGGGACCTCTGTATTTCTGCGGCGAGCGAGCCACGAGCAAACCACCGTTCTTCGGCTGAGGAGAAAATTTGAAAGGTTCGAGTGATTCGCCTTTCGTACCGATCACCAAACGAGTCTGTTCGCGCAATCGATCCGGCGACGAGCGATAGGCGAAACGGGGTGAATAACAATAAATTTCTTGACGGATCGAGCGCCGGCGACGAATCGATCTTTCCCACGTCCTTCGCGTTGGAGCGCTGTTCGCGGACTGGAGAGCCCCGGCATCGCGCGTGCACGGAGCCCATCGCTATCGCCGCAGGTAGACACCCCACCAAATACGCGGAGAGAGATCGGCGAAGAAAATTTGTGGTCGAATCTTAACAACCCGCTGTTACACCGACGACGTTCAGAATTATATACGAGCACTTGCTGATTTATAGTTCGGGCAACGCCGGTCGCGAATATATTTATATCCGTAATGCACAGACACCGCGCGTCGGGCGTTATTTATCGGGCGTTCGTTTACACCGCCGTGAAATAATTCACACTTCGGCGGCGCGTAATGCGGCGCCCGATGCACCTCCGACAGGAAAATTGGATTTTCGAGGGAGCTTGTTAACTCTTGGTTGCGCGCGTCTTACTTTCGCGTTGGTGCGCGCCGCGCCCTCCGGTAAATCATAACGCGTAAAACTTCTCTTAAACTTCGCGGCTAATTGAACCACGAACTTTTGTCGAACCCCTCTCGCGAAACGTTTAAGAGTTATTGCATGTACGACAACGAATGAGAATCATTCTCAACGCCAAGACACTCATTTTTCTTTAAACATCGAGTCGAAAGGAGGAGGTCTAGTTTGCAGTTGTATTGCACATTTTTCTACCAGTTTGTTGATTACCGTTTCTAAGTAACGAGAGAATCCTAAATTTATCCTACCGATCGATCGACACGCGAGCATCGAGCTCACGTAATTCTCAGTTAATTTCAATCGCAGTGGTTCTTTCGCCTTACGAACGATAAGAGGTTCGTTCGTCGATTCATTGAAACTGACGGTAGTCTAAAACTGCTTTTCACGCACGTTATTGTCCGAAAGAATGGTCGAATTCGAGTGTGACGCGAAAGAATAAATCCAAATAAGATCAAAGAACAGAATCAGTACTTCGACTTTATCATCCAAGGGTAGCAATCCGTAATCCATCACTTCAGTCTACGATTCTTTTCTTTCAGATAACAGAGGCTCGCGTTCGAGTAAGTAGATTCGGTATTTAATCGGACAAAATCTCCGTCCGACTATTCGTTACAATATCGTCCGATAATATCGTCAAAGGGTCAATGACCCTTTGGGGGAGTCAGGAATCGAAGCTCATCGGTGTCCCACATTCGAACACGCCGGTCGACGGATAATTCGTTGCATAATGGCGGTAAATCAATGGCAGAAGAATACGCGGACAAGCGTGTCCCTGTGAGTTCCGCCTACTTTCGCGCGACACGCTGCTCAATCACGGAGGTTATTAGTCATTAGCCGACGTTGGCTGACCGCCGGAGCCAATGTCACGACACCGCGTTCCTCTCGTTCTTTTCGCGTTTATCCAGCGTCTCGTCTTACCAGCGTCTCCGATCCACGTCTTCGATCCTCGTTCCCTCTTCGTTCGATCGACAGCTCCGAGACCCCGCTCCGAATCCCGTTACTACAGCCCTCGCACGCGATCGCATCGATTTCCCTTCCGCGATTCCGAAACGTACGATGCGACCAACCTCGGCCCGATTACTCTTCGAAAATCTGCGTGAAATAACCCGGCGTCAGTGCCACGTCGGTAAGCTAGCCGCGGATTTTCGATTAATTCCTCGTGCCCTTATTAAGAATTATTTCACCATGATTTCGACGAAATCTGAATCTCAATCGGCTCGAAATCATAATAGGTATCGATCGACGGAGGAATACGAATTTTCCTTTCGAGATACCACTGGGCGCTCGGTTTAATCAAGTGCCTCTCGCAGTGGAACGGAACCGTGCCACGTCAGACCTCTTCTCTTCCAAAAAAAAAAATAAAAAATTGCCTTGTGTGCACTGGATATTGCAAGCACTGGTATTTTGAGCCGAACTTTATTCGCAAGTCGAAAACTTGCAGTCGAAGTAACGTGAAAATGTGAAACGGTCTTCTTTTTGAAAAAATTTTTCCTATCGGAAATAATCTTGTATTCTTCTTCTAACACACTTTTCTTCCAAGACTCGAAAACTAAGCGAGTAATTTGAAAATTGTAACTTTCAACGTGCGAGCGTGAACGAAAGAAAGGAGAAAAAAAAAACGAAGGAAGGACGACGCGTCCGGGCGGAATTTTTCTACGGGTTAACACATATCCGTCCGGCGTTATTTGCACCGCCATTGAGCAAATGCTGGCATTTTTTGATACTACTTGTAGAAACGATATGCTCTATATAAAAACAACCTAACTTTTAAAAAGTCATATATTTTTTAGTGAAATGTTGGGAAATGAAATAAAATGAATTTGTATTTATATATACACCTTTATTTTTGATTTTTTTCTTTCTGAAGTTAAATAAAAATTAAATCCACAAAAAAGTTGAATCGAATTACTGAAAACATACTCGTTATTTTATTAGACAAAGTAAATTATTTTCGAAACTTTAATTTTATCA
The DNA here is from genome assembly GCA_032399595.1 of Tetragonula carbonaria. Taxonomy (NCBI): domain Eukaryota; kingdom Metazoa; phylum Arthropoda; class Insecta; order Hymenoptera; family Apidae; genus Tetragonula; species Tetragonula carbonaria. The sequence goes on from JAUCRC010000014.1 coordinate 8,533,141, forward strand.
TTAATTAATAGTAATTAACATCCAAGTGCTTAAACTTTGAATAAACTTCTTCTATATACGCAGTACCGACTAATACGTTTCTAAATTAATTTTTTTTTTGCGTTTGCACCCTTATACGACGCAACTGAAGCTGAAATCAGTTTTTTCGTAGAATTATCTCTGTTTGGTAAAAATTACGTTTTAATTTATTCGGATTTAATAAAACAACAATCAATTATCTACTGCAATATACAAATGACGAATTTTCGTTATTTGGCTGCTGGTGATTGTCTGTGAAATGACAAATTTTCGTCATGCGGACGGATATGTGTTAATTTAACGCGATCCGACTGTGATCTAAGTTAAGACGCGCCCGGGACTCAGGGAATCTCGTACGGAAATTCGAATTTTCCTCAACACTTATCTCGACGCGTTCTCCTTAATCAAGCATCGTCTTGTCTGCCGCGTTTCACCTCGCTCTTCTGCTATTCATCTCAACGTTTCTTCAGCCAACACCGGCAACAATTCTGCATTCACCGCGAACAAGAGTACGAAGCTGGATCATATCCGAGCCGCTGATGACGCATCAGCTCTCGGCGGTGTGCAACGTCGCCAATGAAAATAAATAGAAAGGAAAGGAGATAAAGAGACGATGTATCAGAGAAGCGCGGAGCCCCGACCTTCGCTAGCCCTGTCCGCGGAAACAATGGCGCGCCGCTAATCCTCCTCCGCTCTGCCTCCTTTCAGATCCCATTCTTCACTTTGAAAATTCCTTCTGGCTTCCCTCTGTCTGCCACCGCCCTCTCCCTGAATTTCCATACTACCCGCTCCCGTTGCGAAGCGAAAGCTTCTGCTCCGCAGAAGTTGCACAACGGCTTCGCTTTGCTTTGCATCGCGTTGCAAAGGGACGTCGAGCGGTTTCGTATATACTGACGTGGATTGCACCTGGACTACCGAACCTCGGGAGGAAGGAAAACGAGAAAACAACGACGACGAAAGAAGAAGAAGAAGAAGAAGAAGAAGAAGAAGAAGAAAGAAGAGAGCACACACACACAGAGAGAGAGAGAGAGAGAGAGAGAGAGAAGCGGGACCAAACGTTAGTGCCATCGGCTGGTTTCCCCGGTTCTTGCCGACTGTTTGCAATCTTGGAAGCCCGAGGTGGTGGTACACACGGTGCCAGCACCGCGTATGGTAGCCACGGGTTTCGTACTTGGCGAGGACGAGATGCGAGCACGGTTCGCAACGGCGGACGGTCGATGCACTTCGCGCGACATCCGCGGCCCGTAAGCTTCCGCCGCGCCTGAACCGTGTATCCCGGTTCAAGAGAGGAGCCACCGACCAACTAAAAGGGCTTGGCTTGCTCGTTCAGCTTGCAGACCCTCCCCCCTTCGCTGCTACCGGTTCACCGCGAAGATGACCAAGCTACCGGCAGGACAAGGACGTTCTCAAGACTGTGGCAATTGTCTAATCCTTACCAAATGCATTACCGAATATCATTGTTCCGCGCCACGAGGAACCAGCCAGAGAATAAACGCCGACAATGTTTGACAACGTCGGGTAATATTTCATTCAGCGAGCGACTCCGTTTAGTTTCGGAAGCTGATGATGCTAGCCAGAGTTTCGGCGAACTTAACGATGAAGAACGATGCAAAGAGGAAGGAGAAGAGTCGTGGCGACCTTCGATGTCAAGGAGACATCTGGCCTTTCCATATTCGACGAACGACGTCGTTCGTTAGCTGGTTCCAGCGGTTCTCAGCCACCGCTGCCGCGGGAATTCCAGGAGGAAAGACTAAGTTACGGCTAAACGATGATATCGATACCCTCGTGGCGCATACCGTGGTGTATCTTGCCAGATAGGTAGCATGACGTACGACTCCTTCAAGTGGCACGTTACACGGTACCCGGGGAACGGTCAACGACGCTGACTTTCCAGCCAGCGATACTTTGCAAAAATTTGTATCTGCGGCCGAATCAAAGACAAAGGGCGCAGTCCTCACTTTTCAAAAAAGCTCAAGAAAATTATTCGTGTTTCCAAAGAACAGAAGTCTGCTAACAGAGAGACTGAAAAAGTAGCGACTGTTTCTCGGTAACAAGCGCGAGTCTCGCATGTTACATCACACGCGGTTCGTTCGAAGGCTGATGTTCCACGATACCGCGAATAGAGACTTCTTGATGACACGACCACGTGACGACTCACGGAAGAACGAGCGCGCGCAGCCTCGAATTTCAAAACGTCCGCTGGGAAGAAACGTGACCAACGCGCGGGATTCTTTCAAGGAAGAAACTTAGCCGGTTAGCTTCTTCTAAAAGCCTCCTCGAAAGGACAACAACAACGATCTGTTTCGTGGGCCGGGGCTGTAAACTTTAATAAGCTGAAAACTCGCGGAGCGATCCAGGCGATCGTGAAACACAGGAAGAAGATCGATGATTCGATAAACCGTGTTGGTAGGTTTAGTGTGTATCCGACCGTAGATCACCCATTAACCTGCACGCTTCCACTCTCGTTAATATCGAGAAACGCCGAGTCGAATCGCCAATTAGACTAGAATTGTGATCTTTTTTACCGTTGGTTCGATCCAAGTTGGATATTCGAGCGTATCGAACGGTTTTCCACTGCCGGCCGGCCGGCCGATCGTGCCCAAATAATCCACCCAAACGATTCCGCTAATTAAACTCAATACTTTTGCCTTCGTTCTCTCTCTCTCTGTCTCTCTCTGTCTCTTTCTGTCTCAGCGATCGAAATGTCATACCGGTCTCGAGACCGCTAATTGCTCGGTAACGGTGACAAGCTTTCGGCGAAAGTCACGCGCGCGCAACACTATCGCAACGATGTAACGCCGACTTGTTAAATGTTAATCGTACGAAGACGTATAACGATTGCCCCTGTCGACTTTCACCGGTTGGCCGGCCCTGCTGAGTCCGATTCGAACGGAACGGATTCCTCCGGCCGGTAATGGAAGAGAGGCTCTCGTCGAAATAGACGTATCAAAGGGATCGAGCCGACCGTTTTGTTCGCCGGTGCGCCACAAAACCTTCGTAACAAACGACATCTGGCCACTTACAGAGGGAAGTCGTGCTCTCCTACTGTCTCGGGCACGTTCTCCTTCACGTTCAGCGTTCATCCTTCCGTTTCTCTTCGTGTCCACGCGTATAACCTACGTCCTTTCTCTGCACGTACACCTACGTTTACCTCTACGTGTACGTGTAGGTACGAACGAGACAGTGTAAGTACCAGGTATATGACCAAGCTACGGTTCCGTCCGCGGCGTGTGTGTTGGAGCGAGTGTGAAGCACAGGAGCACTTCAAGATACGAAGAAGGCAAGGCAAGTAAGGCTCGTGCCTTGCTCGGTGACTGAACCCACACCGTGTGTTTCACACACAGAGAGAAAGAGAGAGAGAATCGGCTCTGTCTGCGTCTATTCTCTTGCAGGAACGCGCACACCGACTCGTCCCGGAGTCTTCGGTGTGCACGTAGCATCGAGCACAGAGGCTTCGAGGAACTGAGAATCTCATCGGCCGGGCTCCATCGTTGGCGTGCTCGAATTAAGATGCATCTACCAAGTAGGATCTCTTCCACCGCGTGGTTCCTTCTCGTTTCGCCTTCGTTCCAGCAGGATGGGACACGCGTGCACGTCGATGGAAAAATTCCACCGATGGATCGCACCTCCGAGTTCGAGGACATTTCGTTGGACGTGCTCGCGGCGCACGGCGGATTCGTTTCGAGTACCAGGAAGTACGAACCGGAACCCGTGCACGGGTCCGGAGAGGCTCTTCGTGTACGGGCAAGGGCTCTCCAGGTATCCACTCTGTCACAAAGATTCCGAGAAGACGCCGCTTGATCGTGTACGCTAATTCGTGAGAGAAACGATGGACGACGGACGATCGAATTGCCCCTCTCCTTCGACTGAAATATTACGGGAAGGTGTTTGAAGAGAGTCTGTTTACTCACCTTGTCCTCGCAGCTCTTGTGGCAGATGTACTTGCAAACTGCAAAAACGGAGAAGAAGTATTTCAACAACAATCGTTCGTGATCTCTTCGTGAAAACAAAATTTCAAAAGATAGAAAGTAATCAAGTACGTTTCGCGAATTGTGAATTTAATCGAAAAGAACAAATTACACGAGATATCGAGGAAAGTTCTGTTCTGAAGACTAAACTCGAATCGATCGGAATTTAAATTTCCCTCCTTTTCCAAAGCGCCACGCGTGATCTACCGCGCTTTTTTACCGTGCACAGCACCGACAGAACTACCGACCGAACCCTTTCGAAGCAGTGGCTCGGGGAAACCGTAGGGAATGAACTTATCGACTCACCTCTGCAGCACGACGCCTGTTTGATCACCGCCTGATGGCACAAATGGCACGGACGCGGCTTGCGCAACTGCTTCGTTCGGAACACGTGACATTGCGGCTCGAACTCGCTCTGAAATCAACGAAAAGCAAGGAACACGATTAACACAATCGATCGTTCTACTCCCCTTCGATAAACGAGCAAGAGGGAATGTCGCGTGGAAAACTTTATCTCTCGACACGCCGCAGACGCGCTCCCATGCTTCCTTCTTCCATGAATTTTTTTCAGCTGGTTTAATTAGTGGATAAGAGAACCCTCTTCACTGGTTAGTTTCAATGAGGTCTAGACGCTCTAAATGAAGCGGTTGTTCGACGTTGCCTTCATCGCCGACAAAAACTCCTTCTTCCACTCGAAATTATTATTCATGAGCCGGGAGTAAGAAGTGTTTGATACCGAACGAGGCGAGGAAATTCGTCCGGGCAGACTCGTGCGGGATACGACGAAGAGAAGACAAACGAGAGAAGGAGGAAAAAGAAGTTTCACCAGCTTTCTAGCCTCACCGACGAGTGTAATTGTTGTCCCCGGTCGTTTCCACTCTGACACTTAATCTGTGAACAGCGCATAAGCGAACGTGCCACGCTATCCAAAGAGGCGGTTCGCCAAGTATTACGCGCAAATAAGCGCCTCGAGCGTTTGCGATGCTGTGCGATGCGCAGGTTTCGATTACAAACACGCAACGCTCGCCTCTTCCCTGACAAGCAGATACCTCGCGCTTTCACCCGCTTCTCGATCGATCGATCGATGCATTTGCAATAAACAATCTCGTGGATTTGAGCCAAATTTCACCGTCGCGTCGCGACTGTCTGTCAACGACCGGCTGATTACTTGACGATTCTTCTCGTCGCGGCGGGATAATTCAATCGGCTTTCGCGGGAATACGATCGTAACCGAAGAAGAATCGCTCGTGCATTTTCACGGATGGTTCGTCGCTCGTTTCGATCGAAGATGCGATCGTCAAGTGATTTAGCGGATGGTAGACTTGAACGCGTGCAAGGGAAATAAGGACTGGCTTGGTCAGACCGCGCGGCCAAACTGCGTTTCATTGATCGTTGATGAATTTTCCATTCGTTTTTCTGGTCTACGTATTTCTAAATTTCCCTCTTAGTCGCCTCTTACGACACGCAGGGATTACGTTGGGTCTATTCTTCTCCCGAACCCACAAGGAGTTTTCATTGTCATTACTATTGTCATTATGTCACTATCGAGAAACGACTTGGAAAATAAAGTTCATTGATACATGTTTTTGAGGAAATCTTCGGCATGCACGTACAATCAAATTTAAAAATTAAAAACTCTTTGCTGGATTCTCGAACAAATCACTCTGGATATACATTTCAACCCGACATTAGGATCTGCCGTATTCCTCGTTAGAACAAGCTTAATCACTGTGATTAACTTCCAACTTGAAATGATTGAAACTGCTTTCTCCCTCCAATTATCTTGTTACGAAGAGTAAGGCAAATCGATTAAAAAGATTTTCACTCTACGGCCAATGTGTCGATCTCGCTCCTGTTTCCCTGCTTATCCGAAGAATCCGATGTACCTAATTGGCCATAAATATATACCAATGAGAACGAAACTCGGGATGCCCCGGCAGTTTGATAAAATTTCGCGAGATTCTTTCCATTGATTTCCACGGAACGATAATTGCAGCGAATGTTTCTGTGTCATTGGTCTCACGCAGTGTGTAATTAACCCAATACCAAACCGCACGCAACATCGGCCTAGCATTCCATGCACGTCTCCCCCTCCGTGTTTCTCCTTATCTCGCTCAACTTTCTTTTTCTTCTTCTTCTTCTTCTTCTTCTTCTTCTTACCCTCTCTTTAATACGGATTCAAGAAAACTCGATACGAGTTTCGAGATATAATAGCGGAATTTCTAAAACGTCAACGCGACAACGCCAGCCGAATAACTCGCCATAGCATCGATGAAAATCCAATGTTCGTCCGTCGCGGTTTAATGTTCTCTCTCGCTTTATCGTCGCCATTTTAGTTCGCCGCTGCAGCCGCACGAGGATTGTAAAATACCGCGCCATTAAGAGGCCGTAATATTTCGTAATTATCAGTTTTATCGGGCAGCCGCAAGTCACATCGGCTGAATTATTCGCGGCTCCGACAAATGCGTCCGCCGATGCGGAGGAACGGAGGCGAAAGAACGAGCTTCCTTATTGGTTACTGTATGCAAAAGCTCGGCTCCGTTGCCTGTCATCCCCGTGCTACGTAGTTCCATTCTTCTTACCGTTCTCTCCTTCTGTCCCTTCCTTCTCTCCACTCTTTTTCTTTCTCTCCTTTTTCTTTTTCACCAAACAATGAATCGTAGCTTTCCGTATCAGATCGTTCGTTTGATGTATACACTCTTGCATTTGTCGAAATCGTTCGCGTTAGAGATCGCCCGCGGAGTATCATTGGTCGGCCGCATAAACGTAGTCTCGAAGTAATAAAATATCCAGATAAATTACACGTTTCCATCGTATATATTCTCTCTCGCGCGCCTTTTATTACCCAATACGCGCGTTTTACACCGTATAACTTTATCATCTAACCCAAGCTTATCCGTTATCAATTACGAAAGATCGCCTTGGACTTCACTCTGTTAAATAACGAAACACGACCAATTAAGATGCAAATTAGCTCGTGGCCGAGTGAGCAGTCTCGTTCGTTGCCCGACTAGATCGATCCTAGACAAAAATCCCGCGAGTTCCCTATCGTCGATGAATAATCGACGTTCCACGGAATATATCGACGCTACTTGATTTCGCCTAGCCAACCTTGTAACGATGATTTATCGTCGCCATGGGGCTTCCCGTTTAGCGTCCGTAATAAAAAACAACATTCGCTGGTTGCCGTCGATGTACAATTTTCACGGTAACTTAATTCTATCTGGTCGACGTTCGCCCGGCGAACAACGATTGTACACGTATCTCGGTAACTAATTGCCGGATTCATTAGCGAGACTGACCTTTGATGCCAGCGAATGGCCGTACGTCCATTGATCACGTACGATTAATTGATCTTTAATCCTCGAGGAGATCCATTGAAATCTGCCGGATCGACGAAGAGATCTCAGATGGCTGGTTAGTCAGTCAACTTTCTTACTCGCCTACCTTTCTCCTCCAGAGAGTATATCCTGCCACCTGGAGGTCGAGGTCGACGCTGACCCGTCAGCTTCGTGTTTTATTACCGTCAACACGACCGAAACGTAATAACGGCCGTCTCGAGCTTTACGTACGCGAAACGATTGCACACACGAGGCGACGAGAACGAGGCTGGGATTTTATTCGATTATATTTAAGGCGAGACGAAATATCGAGGATCAACGGTTAACTTTGGAATTTAAATAGCTTCGACGGACTTGTAATCATCGTTGCTTTGCTATATAAAAGTATTCAAGGAGAGTCGAGGCAGCGCGATCGGAATTTTGTGAAAAATTCCGTTTCAAGATTATTCTCGAGAGAGGAGTTAAGCTCTGTCGCTGGTTAATGGCTGAGAAATATTACGGATCACTTGCAAATTTTGAGAACAATTGGAAAAATACAGAGAATAGAGAAATGAGAATTATACTTGGTTAGAACTGCCAAAGTGGTGAAAATGACCAATTCATAATTTTCCATTATAAGGAAATTTGATAAATTTTATATGACAGTGTAGTTTTAGATACTCGAGTGATTTTTAATAAAATATATTGGTACAAGAGCTTGTGTCTTTAGCTTTTTTTCTGTACCTTGCACTTTAATTTCTTTACTACAAATATTATGACTTTAGTCGTCGATAGTCCTAGCTATTAAAGAATTGAAAAATAGAATTTTCCTCAGACAGACTGTCAGAATTTCACTACCGGTATTGTCAAAAATGAACAATTACAGGCCGATTTGATGAATTCAATCCCACATTTAACTCCAGGAACTACGCAATGAAAAAGACGAAGTGATGCGCAAGAAATTCGTTGCCTGGCGAAAATTAACAGACAATGGAACAAAAGAGCTGATCATTACGACACGGAATACCGCCTGCGTTTCGCGCTGCTCTCGTGACGCGGCCTTAAAACGAAACAATTTCCGGTTGAAACGACAACTCGCCAAACGATCCTTTGTACCTTGACTGTTCGACACTGGCTGGGCAACACGCTCTCACCGAAAATTGAATTCTGCGGACCGGCAAAGGCAACGCGCGAAAATGCGATAGAACGTGGCGCGGTTCCACGCGAGCGAGAATGACGAAGATCGGTAACATTCAACCCCCCGTCGGTGAAGGAAGATACCGCGTTGTTGCAGTTTCCACAGTGAGTGTACAAACGAAGAGCGAGATAGATTCAGAGCGTCCAATTTCCAGTACGATTGTTAATTGAGAGATGTATGTGCTGTACGCGATTCTGGCGAGTTTTCTTTGGTTGAAGAGAATGTCTTCATGGAAATGGTGAAAAGAGATAAATGGTTCAAGAAAAACTACACGCGCATTTTGTGGGTGATTTTATTTTTTAAAACGTTTGCTCTTTTTCACAGAGATGGAACTCCGTGTAAGCAAAAATCGATTGTAATCTCAATCTATTCTAAAAATGTTAGTTCAACATATTTTTGGGAGGAACAAAAGAAAAAAAAAATAACTCGATCTGTGACACTGTGTAAGTGTCACGAAAATCGACAAATAAATTCCAAAAATCACTTCGACATCTGTTTACGAAGAGAGCAGAAGGAAATAATTCTCTAGTATTTCGAATATAAAAATGAGTGTGTTTTCATCTATATCGATGTCTTTTTCCATTATCACGCTAGTGATACCAAACAATGTTCGAGATACAATCGCGTAACTATTCTTACGTTACTATACCGAGCGCTTGTTGGCTAGCAGTGGAACTGACACAAAGAGGCGATACTCCAACTATCGTCTGGATCGAACGGGGTTCAAAGTTCCGTGCCAGGGATCCGAGTCGAGTGGAAATCAAGTGCGTTCGATTCTCGAGGACGATACCGAGCTCGCTTCTGGTTCGATCAACCAGTCGCTGATGTGTGCGCGCTTCTGGTGCAAAAGCGTCCTCTCTGCGAGAGGAGAGAACGGAGTTCGTCGGTCTCTCGCGGGTCTACGAGGAAGGACGAGCGCTCGAACAGAGTCGGCTTTGTTGGGTTGTGTTTGCGCTTTGACTCGGAACACACTTCAGCTCGCATTAACCGGCCGTGGATACAAAGAAAGAGAGAGAGTGAGTGCACGGCCGAGTGCACGCTCGCTGTTTTTTCTCCTCCGCTGTTTCGCACGCGCGTCTCTCTGCCCGTCTTTCTGTCTGCCACTCAAAAGCCCTAGGTTTTTATCCCGGCCGCTGGCTGTACATACTGGCTATACTTTGATTTCGCTGCTTTGGTTCGATGATGCGCGAGGAAACGCGCGCTTTCTCGAGACACCGAGCGGATCGTTTCAAACTCCATCTCGGTTAACGACGATTGGAGAAGAACGTTTCGAGAAAAGTCTAGATTTTTGGAGCTGACCTACACGGTCACGGTCGATCGCGTTTTTGAATTTTTGAAATTTGGAGAGGCAATTATTGTCAAAATATTGTTCTTCCAGCAAGTTTTTCCAAGCCGCTGTAAATATTACAATATTGTTAACGTTGCCTTCTTCGAACGTTTTGTCATTTTCCTTACTTCAGAAGCTGTAAAAATACCTGCGAGAATGAAACGGGAGAAGAATTTTATTTGCGCGTCGCGTATCAGGTGATGTAAATCGTGCGAAAATGTAACGAGGATTGGATGGCGTAACAGATCGCAGCGTAAAAGATCAGCGAGAGAGCTCCAAATACTCCGAGATACACTCTCAGCGTGCAACATAAATACAAATTTATCGACGCGGAAAAAGGAGAACGAGCGCGTCGCGCAATCATTACAAGGGGACCACTATCGATGAATCGTGAATGTGCGATGCATAGAGAGAGGAAAGGCAAGAGAAGAAGACGAAGGAAGAGAAACAAAGAGAAGAAGAAGAAGCAGAAGAAGAAGAAGAAGAAGAAGAAGAAGAAGAAGAAGAAGAAGAAGAAGAAGCAAGCTGTGCGCGCCAGTCGATCGAGTTGAAATACGATTAACCGGGGTGGTCTAACGCGATAGAAACGACGCGGAGGGAGAAAAGAAGAATATAAACGAGGCTAATGCCTTCAATGACAACATCTTTGTGCGGATGATAGAGCGTGCATAGGAAGAGGCTTGTACCGTCCGACGTCAATGTGTAGACGGTGGCTTTAAATCCAACGTATATATGCACTTCCTCGAAAATATCTCAACGATCGCGTTACTCCGCTTAAGAGTCGTGCGTGTAACGGAGCGGTATCAACGACGAAAGAAACACCGAGAGAGGAACGGACAGAGAAGAGACGATGAATTATCGAGCCAGCATTCAGAACGTGCTTCGCGTCAAAAACGGTCACGGATCTGTATCTGAACAGCGTGGTAATTTAATGAAATGCGAATCCTACGAACTTTTCGCGCGAAAACAAGAAACTCGCGATTCTGAACTGTGGAGGTTCACTTCCTTTTTTAATTGATAAATATTAAGAGGCTTAAGATCGATGCAATAATTATTACTTATATGATATATATATATATATTATGATTTCTCTTTTCAACGACCTTTTGAATTTCTAATATATTTACTACTATTTCATTTTCTTCTATTTCTTTTTTTTTTTTTTTTTTGCTGTCGGCGTCACCGCTGCTCCGCTCGTTTGAAAAATGCGCGCGTCGCCACACCCTCGAGTCAGAAAAATACCGCGGACGTTTCCACTTCGTAAAATAACGCCCTTTTCGACGAGAGTGTGCGGGAGCTGACGAAAAGATTTTTTCATTGTACAATTAATTAAATAAAATGAATTGATTCGATCGGCGTCACAAATTTCCGATTTCACAGGCACTCCGATTGTTGTTGGTAGTAACGTGGAACGACGATGCCAGCAGCTTTTCTCGCCAACGTTCGCAGATTTTCACCTGCATATCGTACGATTTACAAGTCGGGAAGAGCGATTCAAATCTCGTAAACGTCGATTACCACCAACGATCTTACCTTGCCCCCTGTCGATCGTTGACCAGAATTCCGGCTTCGGAAAAATGGAAATTTATTCGAACATCGTTTACACATGGAATAAATTCCCGTGCGTGCGTGTTCCTTCTCGCTCGCCCGAGAAAGAGACTGAGAACTCTCGAAATATCGTTTTCTCTCCTACGGTTTTCGATTGCTTCTCCTACCACGAATTTTTACCGCGCCGTTAGCACCGGGGATTACCAATCAGAACCGTGCCCATCTCTCGTTCCTCTTTCCACTTTTATTCTTCTGGCTCTCTTCCCTCCTCCACCTCCTCCTCTCTCTCTCTCTCTCTTTCGTGCTTTTTATTCGCACGCCGCGCCCGGAATGCCGATGGCCCGGGACCGCGACTCTGACTTTCGTGAGTTATAGTTCTGCCGCTAGCAAGCAAAACCACACTCCGATTCTGCACGGTTACGTGCATGCTCGGTTCGTGGCTCGCTTGCGGGGAAAAATTCGCCGAAACAAAGCGGTTACGGGCGACTCTGCTGCGCTCCACACGAGTCTGAGTTTCGAAAGAGAAAAGAATTTTGGATGGAAAACCGTCCGTGGTACCCGTATCTCTGGTACTCTATGCAACCGGAAGTTTCTATCGGGGGGGAGAGGAATTCGAGAACCAGTGACAGAATTAGTCTGCAACTCTGCGCTCTGCGCGTTAAGCGTCCAATAATTTCGGGAAAATCGGCGAGAATTAATTGATTCCATTATCGGTGTATTCATTGTTTACGACGTATTGATCGAAACGAGAAAGACAACTGACAAACAACCGATGTCGTTGTGTCGGCCAACTTTATAACACTGAAATACAACGACGTTACGAACGTCATTTTTGAAAATTTACCGTGAACTTCCCCTCGCGACGAAGCAATGTGACAAGCAGCAACAAAACGAGGAGTAAAATTCTCAACTGAACGCAACCGTGATCTATCTCGACGTCGAATCGGAGCAATTAAGAGCACGAATTGCATTAACATAATCCGACACCTCGGACGCCGGTATGCCAGGAAGCGAGAGATCCACTCTCTCGAGTTAACCGGCCATTTTATCCAGCTTCCATCGGAGGATCAATGTCGACGTAAAAGCAGCGACTTCTCTATCAATCATCGTTCCCGTTCGATTCCACGATGCAGAAGAACCGCGAATAGAAAACGATTTCTCTCGTGACGCGAGAGACCACCGCGTTCGTTGCTTCTCTCCCTCTCTCTTTCTCTTTCTCCTTCTTCCCCCCTCCCCTTTCGAGGGCGATTAAAATCTCCTCGTAGGAAACCGACGTTCCCTCTTCCTCCTCCTCCCCCCTCCCCTGTCCCCGCGATGCAACGTGGAGATATTATTGACACCGGGCCCAGCCAGAGAAGGATCCGAGGATCTACACTGCGAGAGGCTAGGCGAGAGGGTAGATCTTGTTGAAAGATCCAGATACAGGCCGATAACGGAGCAACGGTGTACTTGACACACCGCGTGAGATTACGTTGCACGTGCAACACGGACGATTCAGCCACGGCGATTCAGCATCGCGGGATATAAAACGCGGAACGACCGGTGCTCCTCTCAGCGCCTTCCTGAGCTGCAGCGATCATCGCGCGTTCAACCGGTTCCATCTCGGTCAGATTTTAGCGTGGGAGTGGCGCTCGTGATTATCGCGCGAATTGAATACACGTGCGTCAAAGGCATCTTTGTCCGTCACGTACTCGGCAAAAATCTGCGCGAAGAAATTTTCGCTGAACCCGAAGCGGAGCGAAACGGTTCCTCGAACCCGAGTGAGTCGACAATGTGCGTCGAGCGGCTGACGATTTCCACGGTTTCGATTTACGGTCACGGACCACTGTACTTTCGTTCACGTAATCAACTCTTTTGAACAGAGGAGTGTGTCTGTGTGTCGGTGTAAAAAATTCGCCTTCATATCTTGTTTGCAAGATACAATGTAATTTTAATGTATCGTGTAATGTATTTCAGTATTGTAAGATAGAATTTTTTTACGATCAGGCAGTGAACTTTTACGTTTAAAATTGAGAAAAATTCACAGGTACAAGATTGTACGATAAAAGAGTGCGCAGAAACTTGCGGTCTATTCTATTACTGCGATTTTTCAGCCGACCGAACAAAGTTCGCGAAGAATATTTGTTGTATAAATTCCAATTACAATTGAACGTTACCGTGCTGCATCTTGTTCCTTGATAAACTTAGATTTCTCTGGCACATAGGAGGCACATCGTACGTCAAGCGTCGAGCATGCTAAAACGATCCCATATTTTAGAGAAAGAGACTGGTCGTTAGAGAAGAGATGGTTTAGGAAGTCTGGTACGAAGAAACTCGCAGCGTGAACGCTCGAATTAATCGACTTTCTTCCCGCCTCGCCAACAGCCAACAGCCGATCGTTCAAAGTCAGCGAAACACGCGGCCGCGACGACGAGATAAGCAACGACATCGCCTTGCTTATTCCTCTGCGCGATCGCGTAGTGCTTTTTCATCGCCGCGATTCGACTGTCACAGCGCCAATGTGCTCGGCGTCGTTCGTCACCGCGAACTTCGTGAGAAACTCCCCGATTCTGCGAGACAGAAAGGATTTTGTTCTTTTTTTAGGATTTTACGGCGACCTGACGTTGACGTTCAACTAATGGGCAATCCTTTTGACACGAAATTTTACTCTTTCCACTTGGCTCTTTAAACTCGAATTTAATCTACGAATTTACCAGAAATTTTCAAAGGACTTCCGACGTCGAGAAAGTAGGTAAAAAAAAACCTTCCTATGGAATTTTTTATAGAATTTTACTTTCGCGCAAATTCTCTGAAAAAATAATGAATTTGACCCATTTTTTTTTTCTCGTGCCATTTTTCATTCGAAGATAGAAATTCCCTCGACGAGCAAACATTTTCCTGCAATTGTTCTACGAATCCTCGTTGTACAATCGCACGTATTTCATCGGAATTTAAAGTGTTAATTCACGCTGAATTTGAAATAATTCCCTTCTTCCTTTCCAAATTTACAGGAACTGTTCCAGAGAGAACTTACGCGTCTCGAGTCTCTGAACAATCGCCGCGGGAACGCGACAAACGTAACGTGCACGCGAAACGAATTTCATCATCGTTATCGGTGCCAGAACGCAGATTGATACGATGACCCGTGACAGATGAGGAAAGAGTAATAACCGAACGTGGCTCGAGCGACGTGAAACTAAACCGAGCGAAACTTAAGCTCGATACAGAAACCTAACCGAGGGAAGACAGCTCTCACTCCGAAACTATTACTCGATTTGCTGGTAATCCCATCTGGAAGCGGGCCGGATTCGCCCGGTTCGTGGTTTTACCTAACGATGACAAACAGTCCCGGATTATTTGGCCAATTGTGATTTCCCTGCAAGCCGTGCCTGATCGAGAACGGGGACAGACGCGACCGTACGTACGTGAAAAATGGTGGAACGTTGCCGCGCGAAAGCAAGTCCTAAATCTCGAGCCGTGAAATCCGGCGTTACACGTTTCTGCACCGGCTGGCGTGTATTTCTAATATGCAAAAGGCTGCATCGTACAACCGGCGAGTATATAAATTCGCCGTTATTACGCCCCGTTGATTCTTTCTTTTTTTTTTCTTTTTTCTTCTTCTTCTCCTTATTTTTCACCACTTGAGCCTCTATCGGAGGCAAATGCGAATTTATCGCGCGTCGCGAATCAAACGAGCCGGATACATAAAGTTTCGTCTACACGGCGGAAACCGTGGAAAGCGAAACGAAGGAGAATTGCCTCCGCTTGACGCATCCAAGTTATATCGCGGCTACGACAAACTGTGTCGTTCTGAATGAAAGGGGAAATAACATTGAAACGGAAGATTTACTAGCAGATTCTAAAGCAGCAGGCATAGTCGAACCATCGAGAGTTGATCGATTCCGTAGGAAAAGTACTTCGAGCTTACCTACTATGAAATCGGCGAATTATAAATTCAAATTATCCCTACCGAATACATTATCATAGATAACTGGACGAGATATCGCCGCTTGAACTCATCGTGGAAGTTGTTTCAGCTATTTCGAGGGAAGTTTCCTTACTCCTCGACTCGACCGGTGAAAATTGAACAGCTTGTGCACAGGGAAGTTTTCAAACGAAAACTGTGCCACGCGGTCGTAATACCCAACCTCGATTTTATTATCGGATGTTATCCTTTAATAATAACTCTGTTAATTTAGAATTTTGCGAATTAAATTAAACTCTGTCTGGAACAAGCAGCAGGTGTCCAGATATTTTCGAGATAACTTCTAATTTTCCAATTCGGAGAGTCACGTTGCGCATCTTATATGCCTGGGGGGGGGGGAAACGAAGATGTAGTTTCTTTTTCTTAGACCAAACTAATTTTCAAATAGAAGTCAACTCATTTTCGAATGAAAAGAATTTTCACGACGAACGAGATTAACTCTTTGAGGCCGCAATGGCAACAGAAAATAATTTCGTTATCTATACCGTCAATAGGTTTTTTGTTTCAATTTGGCAATTACTTTGTTGTTACTATTGGGCGGTACACTTTACAAACTGATACTTTTTTGCTTTTCGTTTTACAGGAATTGCAATGAATAACGACTTAAGTAAATGTTACGCAGAGATGTCACAGTCTTGCTTTGATTGGTGACTCAAGTTTACACTTGCTAAAATCAAAATAAGTTTCACTAGTTTTTTGATAACCCCAAAATATGTCGCAAAATAAGGAAAAAGAAGATTTTATTAACGATAACTGTATTAGCAGCAGTGAAGACGAGTTTGTGTTCGGTATTTACGACGATGAAATACTAAAAGTATTAAAGAAAAATTCTGTAAATTTGAATTTTTCAGATAATAGTGATAGTGATAACAGAAGTGGCAGTGAAATTACTTCGCCTAGAAAATGACGAGTATTATTATTATTCTCGCTCTGAAAAAATACAAGAACTAAAACATATTTGTGTATTATAAAATAATAATAATTATTGTTCTTTAATGAAGTCTAAAATTCCATTGAACAAAATATTTTTCAATTAATGCTTTAGTGATATCGCTTTCTTCGACAAAATTTGTTCGATCCAGCGAGAACCGCAGTTGAAAAACCGCTCGACCGCAAAGGGTTAATAGTCTATCAATTGCATCCCGCTGGCTGGGAAATTTTCGACTGTTCTTAAATGGTAGTAGGAACGCAGGCAATAAAGAAAAAGGCAGCGGTTCCACACGTGTCGCCGTGGTTACTTGGAAACATCATAATCCCATGGTTCGACCGTACGCATATGGGAGGAAGGCTGCGTATAAATCTTGCGGCGGCCCTTCGTTACAGACGCCCTCGATGTCGTCTTGGAATTTATCCATGGACGAGTTGACGACGATACCACGCAGGTCCAGACACCGTTTTACGCTCGAACAAAGGCCGCGCCGCGTTCTTTGCGGCGGCCAATAAGTCGTTTGTTTCACGAATGCTCATAAATTTTCCGACACCCACCCCTCTCACTTCTGAACAGAGTGTGAGATCCGTCATCCGTCCGTGACGCCGATATTTAGATATTTTTAGTAATTAATACTGTACCAAAGTCAAGAGATTCGAATAGCTCGAAATAGTTCACTTTCATTCGGATCGGTCGAGTCGTAG
The DNA here is from genome assembly GCA_032399595.1 of Tetragonula carbonaria. NCBI lineage: Eukaryota > Metazoa > Arthropoda > Insecta > Hymenoptera > Apidae > Tetragonula > Tetragonula carbonaria. The sequence goes on from JAUCRC010000014.1 coordinate 8,550,116, forward strand.
AAATATCATTTCAAGTTTCTATCATTCCCCGATAATCAGATCAAGTGAATTGACAAATCTGAATAAGAATTATTCGCTTCAAACTGCAATCTTCCGATTTTTTGCCCCGATTTAACACTAGAACTACCGACAGTTAAAACGAGGTTATTTCTACCAAAATTATTTTGATTTCTAATAAATAAAAATAAAATAAAATTCATTATATTATTTCTTTAGTTATCACTGCAAAAGTCATTGCAACATTGCGGGGAAAGATTTGTAACATGAAATAGAAATTTTAAAATGAAATTGTGAAAACCAGTCATTTTGACCGGTGTGGTAGTTCTAGTGTTAAAATCTATTCCGAGCTGAATAAAAATCGGTCGAGGGGACCAACCTCGTGAGTCATTGAAATGAAAAACATCTCCGAGAGAGTAAAGTACTTTTCAACTTCTCTCAATTGGAAATCACCTATTAAGATAAGCACGTCAGATAAGAGAATGATTTACCATATCACATTACCGGTTCCACGAGGAAAAAACCTTTAACAGTTTCCATTCGTCTCGCGAACGAGGCACGGGATGAATTAAATCGGAGAATTTCGTTCACGAGGCCCGGCAAAGGAGAACCAACGGACCAACGAAACATGCGCCTCGTAAGATTCCTGCTTTTTTATATCGTCGCAAGCCGCGCAAAAACAACAGCAACGTAAAAAGAAAAAAAAAAAAATCGGTTGCAACGCGCTGGCACAGATTGCGAATCAATTCAACGAAAAAAGTTCCTGGCCCGATTTCTTTTCACTTGATCGCGATAAATCGTAAACGAAACTTTTCGAGGCGAACTTTCTCGTTTCCGTGTTTCTTGCAATTAATCCTTGGCCTGCGGACAAGCTATTTCATTGTACTTTTCTTTCCTTTACGTATCGGTAAGCAAATTTTCGTCGTATTGAACAGCTTGAAAACTATTTAAGTTTTTTTTAATATATATATTCAAAAATAAATATATAATAAATACACTCAATTATATATATATATATGAAAGCATATTTACAAGTTATTGCCACAGAATGTTATTATATAATAGAAATCATCTATTACTAGTAGACATTCTACTGCAATAACATCAATATTGTTCATATCGTGGCGAAGACGTAGCTTTTCTTTTTGGTTTGCGTTGCATTTTTTCCATTCCAGAAATAAAAGAGCATTAAACACTCAAAAATACTCCATATACAACTTATTTTGCTCACATTGATAACGTCGCTGAATATAACAAACGGTTTGTTCAAAATACGCAGAGAAACATAATTTCATAGAAAAACACGTAATGAAATATTGAGCGAAGATTGTTTCAAATCACTTCCTGTCAACGACATTTACGCGCGAAATACGAAACTACTTTCCACTCGACTACTCGATATTCTCGAACAGTGCAATCCTCGAGTGTCCATCCGCTACCATCCGAAGTTATTATCCAAAATAACAAAAATCGAAATCGGTCTCGTTTCGTCGTAAATTGGCACTGTTGCTGGCGCCATAGCGCTCATGCTCTCTGCTGTGTATTTCTCATCGTGCTACGTCGACGCTCGTTTGTTCGTCGTTTGTTGGTCGAGTGCCACTTCAAGGGACGCGTTATTCACGGCTACGCGAAGAGAAAGAAACGCTTTATGATTCTCGACTCGTCGTTGGCCCTTTTCTTCCGGGATCCCAGGCGGCTGCTCCACTTCCCTAGTTTCCAACCTGTGAAACATTCTCCCCCAAGTTCTTGGCAAACGCTCGTGACCGACCAACGAAACAGCTGTTCCCGGTAGATAACGAGTGTACAACGGCGTGTTATCCCACTGACGTCGTTATTACAGTCGAGACGATTTCGATCCGCGATCCCGCGATTGCCGGTCTCGTTGTCGTGCTTTTCGCGAGACAGGGTGCGAGGTAAACGATTCGACTAGAATTGCCCGGCAAATTTTTTTCACTTTCGGTGAAACGCTAATAGACGACGGTGAAAAAGCTGCTTATTCACTCGGAGAAATATTTTTTAATTTCGTTGAAAGAAACTGTCGTTACTAAAAACAGTTGCGCTTCGAAGAGATGATTCTATATTTACAGGATCTTCCAAGATATGTTCCTGATTCGACTATTTAGCAAGATGACTCTATCTTTTCGGAAGATTTCCTTCTGCAATTTAATTCTAAATTAACGATGAGAGTCACGTTTTACGGACGGTCACGAATCACCAGACTAGACCGTGACTGCTAGTAAACTCTACACTGCGCTACTCTGACACTACGAAAATTTCACGAGTTGTAAATTGCCAACAGAAATCTGTCAGTACGTAGAAAAATACGTAGAGATATATAGTGTAGATTTAGTAGGAGTGAAACAATTTCGGTTCCAGAAGCACGGAAACTTGGTTTAACGAAAACACTTTCTCCGTTTTGCTTTTACTTCCCCGCCCCCGTCCGCGCCCCTTTTGCCGGACTCGTTTAATGGGAATTATAAAATAAATCGGAGAAAACGAACCGCGAGATTCTAATCACAATAGGAGGTACACACGCGTAATTTGCGCCGCGATACGAAAATAATGTACTCCGGCCGTATAATTAAGCAACGCCGGCCTCGTGATTACTTATCGTTAATTAAATCAGCCACGGCATTATCTCTCACGAGCCTTCGTGCATTCCGCGACCCTTCCAACCAAAGAGTGGCTCTCTCTTTCCTCGTGCAAACTAGGAACCCATCTACCTCTAGCTCCGTGGACTCAAGTGGATGCTGCCTATACGTATATACGTACGTATATACCAGAGAGATCTTGTAATCGGGAAACGTGCGCTCGTGGAATCACAAAACGGAAACAACAAGTCATCGTTCCTGTTTTCAGCAACCTCGCCGGACGATCTCGCCGGCCTTTAAAACATCCACTCTACGCTCTTAACCCATTCTACACCGGGCTGTTAAATACGCACACAACGTTGCACAAGCGCGACGTTGTTTGCACTGTTGTCACAAGTTACAGAATACGTGCGTTTACACGAAAGTGCGAAAAGAATCTGTATAATTTGCGAGAGTGCTTCAATCACTTCGGATTTCGTATGATCGTGAAAAAATCCAGATTGATTTGCATTTCGTAAAATTGTTCGATAACACGAGCTGACCAGAGAAGACCGTTATTAATGGATTAACAGTAGAACGACCAAAGTGGTCAAAATTACCAATTTGAAATTTTTGTTAGATATTTCATAGAAGTAATGACAGTGTATTTTTTTAAAGGATTTAAATAATATTTCGACGAAAGTATAAATAAAAGCTTGCACACTCTGTTATATCATAAAGTTTTCCTATTTTCTTGACTTTAATGTCCCTGATAGAAATTTTATGCATCGGTAGTTCCAGTGTTAAGCAAACGAGAATCAGAGTCGGCCGCTACATTGCTTTCATTGATAGAAAAATCACAAAAAAACAAGGATTTCACTCTTACTACGATCCATTTGTACCGTAAATCAGGGGTCACCAAACTATGGCTCGCTGCGTCAATTCATCCGGCCCGCCGACGGTACTTGAATTTGCGTGAAATTCGGATATGTGCACACTAGGTCTGACGATGTAACTATCATTTTGTTAACGTCGTTTTCTTTGATAACTTTTTTAGTAAATAAATATATTTTTTCTTCTTGTTTTTTTGTGCATTGCATGCCACTCACCCATGATCAACACGGAATGTTGAACTTAGTTTAGTGATTATGCGGCCCGCGCTCGTCATTTCGTCAGCTACGTGGCCCACTGTGAAAAAAGTTCGGTGACCCCTGCCATAAATGAATTTTTATATATCTAAGTCAATGCAAGTTTGAATAAAAAAAAAAAAAGACCAACTACTTCAATTTCAACAGCATCTGCAATTTATCGACATGTTCCTACGCACAATTTCAGCTTGAACGCGCTCGTAGGTTTCCTTTATTATTGATTAGCCAAAGCCTCAAACCCTTTCCCGTAAAATGGTTCTCGCTCCACGGGATCGTGCCAGTTCCCGAGTAAATACTAGCCAGGCATTCCATACCTCGATCATTCGGATTTTTCCAGCTGTCAACGAGACGAGGGGCCCGGCAGCGGATTTCACAGCGCGATAAACCCCTCCCCCGACGCGATAGGATTAAAATAATTTTCGATCTTGCGCTCGAGAGGCGTGAGCTCCTAGGAGCGGCTTGCGTCACACAACAAAAGTAGGATAATGACAGAGTAAAGCGCCACGGCCGCGGAATGATTTGAATTTTCCCAGAGCGATTCTGTTGCGCAACGCTGCTCGACGGCGGGCGGGTTTCGATCGTTCTGAAATGGCCAGGCACTTGCTCGCGTTCGAAAATTACAGGGGAGGACTGTGATATGTCTATTTTCGTTGACTCACTGATTTTTAGATTACACACTGGCAGACGGAGTTTAAGAACCGGCTGTGTTATTTCAGCTTCATTGAAATTAGTCTGCATTTATTATATATAGTTTATTTCTTCAACGTCCAAGAGGATATCGAACGACAAATGATTCATATATTCCAAACATACAATCGTAGCATAGACTCGAGAATGAAGAAAACCATGTAGAAAGAAGTGACAAAATGAAGTGAGAGAAAAAAGCGAAAAAGAAATGTTAGGAAATCAAATCGAGCGTGCGAATATTTTCACGTTCGACGGGATTACGGTTCGAGCTTCTGGGACGTGACAGAGAGGATCACCGATTCTTCGATTCTCACCGATCGTTCATTTTTTATTTTTCCTTGTTCCGTAATTAACGATCGTTCTGTTGTCTGTTGCGGATCGGCTCTGAGAATCGACAGAAAGAGGCACACGAGAGCGTATGTCGTGAGCGAGCGTGGCGTGTAATGCAATTTGACGCGATTACTCTTCACGTACGTAAATTCCCGCGCCGCTTTCTTCCATCACCGGTCGTGTGTGTCTACGCGTTCTACACGACCGGTGTACACGGTGCTTAAGTCGATCGGACACGCCTCGAGGTTTGACGCGGACCGACAGAACCGTGAGACGACTAGAGAGAGCAGTCTAAGCTTGTCCGATTTCACCGATCGTTCTGGATTATTCGCCGGCAAGAAGCAACGGGGCAGAAGAAAACGTATCAAGGCTGTCGGTGTGCTAGGACCCGAGATGCGTGGCGTGAAATGTGCCGAAGCGGACTCAAGTCAAGGACTGCCGGCACGTCGAGCCTCGATTAATTGCTCCGGCGTGTGTGTATCCAACGGAGATCCTGGATATGTTGCACACTTCCTGTCGTTGCACACTGAATCGGTTTCAAGAGAGAGAGAGAGAGAGAGAGAAGTGGAGCGGCAAACGTGTGTTCTTACAAAGAGTTTCTTGCGCGTGAATCACGTGTGCGTTACGTGAAGCTTTACGTTGAAGTTAAGAAATCGAGCCACCAGTCTGATTAATCGATTTCGAGTCGTCCTCCGTCTATCGCGTATTCTTCCTCGAAATTTTCCCCGAGGAATTTTTTCGAAAGTGGCACGGAATTTTTTTCGAGCGCGCGCATCGATAAACTTATCACGGCCAGCTGTCGCGATCTTTCGATTCATTTCAACCATCCGCGCCGCCCATTCAGAAAACTTTTCACGTACGCACCTGTACGGGTTATCCACGCCGCCACGTGGCTCGCAAGAAATATCAATCTTGAGCACGATGAAGCCACGCATCTGTCGAGAAAGAGAGAAAGAAACAGGGGGGGAGAGAGAGAGAGAAATCGCTTCGCGTAGTTGCACACACACTCCTCGGCCAAAAGTTACGCAACCCGTGCACATTGCGTCCGCCATTTTCTCTGCATTTGGCACATGTCAAGATCTCCGCCAATTTGATCGCTGACAACGTAATTCGAGATGTTAATTAACCATTAACGCTGAGTTCTCGAGGATTTATACGAAGGGACGCACAACGAATTCACTTGATATTTTAACAATCGTTTATCTTTTAGTTTCTCTTTCGGCTCAAATGTGTAACGTGCGCGTCGTATCATAAAAATTGATGATACACGTCTGAAAGCCAAATTCGATGGGACGTTGATTTTCAGTCTCTCTCTCTCCCTTTCTCTCTCTCTCTCTGTCTCTGTATTTATCCATGGAAAATCGCAAGTCAGACAGTCGTGATGTGCCTATGCTCGCTCGGTTATGTAACGCGATAATGCTTGCGTTCTGCGTAATTGCAGTGTCCTATATTCGGACCCACCGCCATCCTTTCCATCGTCGCCTCTTTCCTCGCTCGTACAGTCGTTGATTATTGAAACGAAGATCCCACGAGAAACCCGTCAGTCTCGCAGCCTTTCAACGAAGAACACTGTTCCTATTCATACACTCGGCGTCAATGTTCAACTAATCAACTTTCCGAGCAGTAAGCAATTTTTCTCCGATATAATGAAGAACCGATCCCGATCTTGCGTTATCAAACGCACGAAACGTCTAAACGAAAATCATTTCTCTAATATTCCACCCAAGCTCGCGACAGAACGCTCGTGAAAATGAATTTTCTCCTAAACGAAAATTATTTACCACCGTCTCTTCAGCTGTGATGAAGCATCCTAATCATGAAATTTATCTACCATTCGCTCAAAGGCACGAATGGTCCATAAATTTCGCAAATCGTGGCGCAGTGGTTTAAACCAGACGTTTATCGGCGTAATACTCGGGCGAGTTTTACGCGAACTGGCTAATTGAATTGAAGAGCTCAGCTCGGCGACGGTTGAAATTGAGAAACACATCGCCGCCGCCGCCAGTCACGAACACGCTCGACACAGCTAGTCACGACCTCGTAACTATTTCATTCGAGCGAGTATCTCTCCGGTGTCGGCTTGCAACGCCGCGTTCTCGTTGTTCCAGCTAATTGGTACAAATTAAAACTAGATCGATTTCACCGAGCGTGAACAGCCCAACAGTGATAAATGAAGGTTCAAGGACCTCTGGATTCTCGGAGGATGTTGAATAGACATGGTGCGCTCATTGTCAGGGTTTATTCTACGCGCGGGCGTGTGCAGTTGGAGCAGGCAAGCCGCCAACACGCTCGCAACGATATGGATTGTCGCTCGTAAAACAGGATTTTCAACGGAGTCGACTTCGGTAATGGGTACCTCCGGCCGCGAATTTCTCGCGATATAAACACGTAACGGAGAGTGCATCGAAACACCAACGCAATGGCGTGAACCGATAACCGCGAACGTACTGAGTGAATTAGACTTCATATTCATTTTTCAACGAGAAATCGTTTGAAGTTTCAAATATAAATCGTCTTTAATTACGCACGGTTGAGCGGCAACTTTGCAGCTCGGAGCAACATAAGGCTATCAGTGAAATTAGCGATCAGTGGTAATGAAGTTCCTTTTCGAACTTTGACGATAAAATATGTGAAATCCTTCCAAGTCAATTTTCAATGCTACGAATCAGCTAATCGCTCTATTTGATTAAAATTGGAAAAGTGAAAAAGAGAAGTATGTAACTACAATTTTCGCTGGCATCGTTGGTTAATGAATTATTGTTCAGGAGAAACCAGAATTTGCACGTTCAGAATGTTGCTGATAATGCAGATTATAATGCTACAGATCACGATGTCTTGAAAAATTACAACTAAAAGTTTTACTTCAGTCATTAATTTTGTAAAATCTTATAATGGAATCGATCGATAATTTTAATAATTTCTTTTTTTCTTTTTGCCAAACATATCTCGTCTGGACGAACCAGTTAATGACAGAGGATCCAATATTATTGATGGTCCAGCAAATATTCGACTTCGTGACGTTCGCGCAGCTTGTAAATCGGTTTGTCACTCAATAATGATTGACGGGAGAATATGGCGCAATTTTAGGTCTGTCGTCAACGTCGTACCCTCGTAATTCGACTTGTTAAACGGATCCATTAAGAAGACATGGGTGCCATTAACGACTCAGCGCTCCCTTTCCAAAGTAACAAGTTCCAGGTTATTTCGTTCGTGAATCCTATAGTTGTTATACATCCTCACCACCGGAATACTTAAATAAATGCGACGATAATAAATGAAAGGCACTGATGCTACTTTTCTATTCGGTTTTTGTAACATTCTCGTATCCCGCCAGTTTCATTCTTTCGACTGCCATTAGAGTGATTGAACCAGAGAAGAAAGAGCATTGTACTTTCACTAAGCAAGATCATCATGTGATACATACGCGAGCGTACAAACTTTTAATAATGAACTAGTTTTGCCTTTTCGTATCTTTTTTCAATCATATCGAAGCGACTTTACACTCAAATAAATGCGAATACTCAGCCCCCTATCTACAAATATTTTTTTTAACTATAGAATTTCAACGAATGTTAACTAGAGTTGCTAGAGCACTATAATGATCAAGTAACCAATTTGTGATATTTTTAAAGAATTCTAACAAGTTTATAATGGTTCTTAGAGATGTTTGGTTTCAGTTTCAACGAATTTTCTATTGCGCTGCAACCTGCTTTTTCTTAGACTTTCATATCGACGACTAGGTCCTTGGAGAGTTTTTCTCCTCTCTTCTTGCAAATGTTCCCAGAAGTTCAAAAGAAGAGAGGACAAACAAGACGGCCCACGCTCTGTCGTTGAAAGATCGAGCTCGCCGCGAAAGTCACGCAACCACCTTCTCGCGAGACTGTCTTCCCCGGCGATTCTTCAAGGACACGTTTCCGGCATTACCGACGCCACGTGACTCGGCCAGAGCATTCCTCGGCCAGAATATTACGCGTCGGTCAGAGATAATTAACTGCGAAACAGTGGATGAGCGAGTCGAGTCGTCGTAAGAGCGGGTCATCGCGTGTCGCCGACTCGATAAAAGCAGTTTCATGTTTCTCAGGGATGCAACCACGCATTATCGATCCTCCGGGATAAACACACCGCGAGGCCCCTTGACGATGACGAGGCAGAAGTCCTTACGGCAACCAAACACACGGCGCGGAGAATCGCCGATTTTTCACGAGTTTTTAGGAACTCGTCCCTTCCTCAAGCGACGATCGTAAATTTCACGCGGCGCATTAAGGGTGTACGCGCGTCGTGTTTCGTCGATTCTACACGGCTGATTTACGAAACAAATTCCGCGCTCGGTTAGCCACGCTCGGGGCCTGCCGGCCGATTATGAAACACGACCGGGACTAGGAAGACGAAGCACCTCCGGATCGGCCGGCTGAAAGGGCATTAATCCTTCGGCAAATTCTCCACCGGCGATTACACACTCGCGGAACACGCCTCGCCGCCCCGCGTGCACGCGTTACACATCAATCCAAGTCTCGTCGCATCGCCGAACCTTTCTTCTTCGTCGACTCTGGCCGATAACACGAACGCGGAAGGCGGAAAACACGAAATTGCTCTCGCGTTTTTTCGTGTTTCGGCGATGACTGTGCGCGCGTTCTCTGTGCACCGATGTGCTCCGGTTATCGATCGTCGATCTGTCGTCTATCAGTCTATTAATCTTTTGCTCTCTCTCTCTGACGTACGAGCGATTCCGGCGGACGAAATGGAGTTGGAATGAGATTTTTCTTTTTTCTTTCTCTTTTCTTTCTTTCTTTTTTTTTTTTTTTTGATACTGCGAATTTCGTTCCGTGAGAAGGAAGGAAGTTACAAATGTCATATCGATGAAAACCAAATCTAACAAAAGTGACCGTGTTATTATAGTTGTATCAACAGTATCGAAGAAGTACAAGGGATCGAATGCTTCAGACGGGAGTTGTGTGAAAAAGTAACTTGCATTCCTGAAATAACTTTTAAATTACTCGTCTAATGAAAAGTTGTACGGCATGAAAGCAAAATATAGCGTATCAATTTTTTGTGTGTGTTGAGAGTATTTTTTGGACCATATATTTTTTTCATTATAAATCGAAAGAATATTAAATTCCAAGTAAAAAAAGAAAGTACGAGGACACAATGGTTAAGAAAGTATTTAACCTCTATCGGAAGATCTTCAGGGATCCGACTTTCAAATGTCCAATTTGCTGAATGGTTTTTGCAGCAAGTTTATAGAAATCGTCGTGATCATTCGTCTTGAAACAAAATCAATTAGATATTTCATATCGTCAATCTCGTGGCAGCAGTTTCATCGTAAAGTTCGAAGATACAGAGTATTAAATGAAAATCGAGTTGAAAGAGCGTGTTCCCTAATTCGCGTACAGAGCAAACACTAAATGGCGACATAACGGAGAGCTTTAATATTAAAGGTGTCGTTAAATCTGACGACCCAACCTGTTTTCCATTACCGTATGGCGTACGGCGGCCCATTCAACCACGGCCGCGTTACAAAAGCCGTCTACCAATATTTTCGCGAGTTAACCAAACAGCGCAATCCGCCGCCGCCATCGTACTTTCGATAATTTCTACTGGGATTAATCGGTTGAAAATTTTAGCCGCGCGCGAAACTCGTTGAGATCGCAACACTTATCTGGTGAATTTCTATCTCGCCAGCATCCACGAGCTCGCCCCACATCCCGTTAACGATTCAAATTCGCTAGACGCATAATTATTGATAGTGGGGGGTCTACTCGCGATAGCGCGTGTTCCAATGCACATAACGCGACGATGCATCATCGATGCAAATGATCGAATTACACAAGATCGTTCCTCATGCGGGGAGTACTCCAACTAGTTGAGCCATTGTGAAAACATTATCGTTGAATCTCGGCGGCGAGATGCTTGCACAGACGCGCCACGTTCCTCGTTTGTCTCTGTCCAACTCACGAAAAAAAAAAAAAACACCGACTGTGTCTTTGCTTTTGATCCGTAGTGGAATTTCAATGCTTTGCGACTCGCGTCAACAGTTGCGTCGAATCTTTCGTCCAAATTGTCGCAAAATTTCGAAAGTCGCCCGACACGTGGGAATACTGCGAAAAATTGGGATTTGATTACAGCCAGCGCGTGGTTTGCGGCTGTGGATCAATGTCGGAGCGCCAAGTTATCTCGGATCGGAGTTATTCTCTGGATTACTATGCATACAAATTCATACGAATGAGATTGATACTACGTTGGGAATACCGCACCTGTTATTTTTAGTATTCGCGAGCAAGATGTTTCGAGGGATCATCCGACATGCAAATGCCTCATCGTTGATCCACAGATTCTGATTTGATGAAACTCGCGGATCGATGATGACCCGTGAACCAGAAATACACGAAATAGACGTGCGTGTTAGCTATAATTCCAACTCGTGGCATTATGTCGAAATTGACGAGTCATTAAATGCAAAATATCATTTGCAAGAGCACGCGCGTAGCTCGAGAACGAAGGCTAATAGAAATTCGCTTCGCATGGTTGCTATCATCTTTCGAATGCATAATTAGAGATAATTGCTCGAGTCGATAACAGCCGATGAAATCGTCGCGTGCTCAACAGGCGTACGCTTGAACGTCAGACGACGATGAAAGCGAATTGAACCACGAAAATTTGCTCGCGATGACGCAGGTGGGATTCTCGATCGAAAACGTAAGCCACCGAGACACGACAAGTTTCGTTTCATTGATTAATTACAGGAACTCGACGCGGCACGCGAGCACCAAATGAAACATTCGTGACTTCCTTTGTCAAGGTGAAACGTCATTTGGAAGTATTTAAGTTATTTATTCTTTTGTTTTCAACGATTTTTCAACGATTATTCAATTCCGACTAAAAACTATGGAAAACTTAAGAGTGGCAGATTGAAGAAAACGACGAACATACCACGCTTATCCCCCATATCTTTCTTTTCTACCTTTCTTTCATACCTTTCGTTTCTAATTTCTGTACAAACGAAAAATTTCAAGGGGAACGCCTGGTAGAAAATTTTACACGTTACGTCTAATTATCGAGACGTTACAGAATACATTTAGAGTTTCTTCTTTTTATGAACTTTGTTCGCTTGAAACTGCGAACGCAGCGTGAAATTGTTTGCAAAATTTCCGTTCAAGCGATACCAAGGGAACAGTTGTGCACGGCCTTGGGATTATCACACCAGGTAAAAATATATGCGGCATTGTAAAGTGTTATTCGTAAGTGGGGCAGCTGTTAGACCGGCTACTTGCCGACGTATCAACGTTAAAACGCGCGTAAGCGAGGAACACTTGTGTTCTTCAATGAAACGAAACGTGAATATTCCTTGAAAGCTTTTCGCACTCGAACGTCTCAATTGACGAGAATTTGTCCGAGAAACCGATCGACCGTATCTGAAATTATGCAATGAACACTTGGATAATTGTGCTTTGCGATGAAATTAAGGTTCACGTGCGTGCGACTGTAAACGAATTTAAACAAGCCTCTTCAAGACGTCTTACTTCGAGTATCCAACTATAGTAACGAGCATCTCCTTAGACCGCGGAGCAGCGCGTGCTTTCAGTAAAAGCACGTCTGATCTTCAATCTAGGAGTGTGTCTCACCTACGTCCGCGTCTAACTAACTAAAAAGGGAAACCACGGAGCGAGAAACGCGTCATGATTATCTAAACAGCGAGATCTAGAAAGAGAGACTCTCGCGTCTCTGCGAGCTAAATCCAGCGATCTTCGCAATTTTAAGATCTTTTATCGGATCTCGATTCGATGGAAACGGTGTGTTCTTCCTCTTGTTGCAACGAAAGGAACCAAACAAACCAACCATCAAACACACACGTACGCACACAGTGTACAATATCGCAAAGTTTTCCCCACAATTCTGGAAAAGAGAGATTGCTTCTCTCTAAATTCAATATTTGAGAATGGTTACCACCGGTTGCTCAGTCAACTTGGCCAACGTGGTAAGCTATCCGCCGTCGTGTGGAATTGCAGAATACACAAGATTCGAATGGTGAGCACGGAGGAGAAATATTTTGCCTCCTTCAGAGACTCGAGTGTTTCGATCACACGCTGTATACTCGACTACTTAGCATGTAAATTTATTTTTTCCCGCGATTAAATTTGTATTTCCTTCATTCTTCGCGAAAATCCTTTTGCAGCCGGTGTGTTCTTCCTCGTCGACTGTAATGAAAATTCTTACGATCGTAGCAAAATTATCTCTATAAATTTTACATTCGCAATTTCTGTTAATCGAACAAAATTGCTACGATCCCTCTACCTGACCAAAAGTTTCAAAATGTTTCTGAAATTCGTCTGTCGAATTCCTACGATCTATCGACAAGATTGCCGTGCCATTAACCACACGAATTCATGTTCTTCATATGTATTTTGCAACAGCTTGCCACTATACACTTGCCGTATATTACAACGATGGTGTGGTGTAATGTAGCATCGATCTCCCGGAACAGTAAAATGCACCTCGAGGAGAAAAAAATAAACAGGGGTTGAATGGCGGCGCGCAACACATGGTAAATTTTTCGATCGACCACGAGGGTCAACGATTGGTCGATCAAGTTCAGCAGCCAGTTAACCGACGGTTAGCCTGCTGTCCTGCGTCCGACTAACGACTTAATGACGGGAATTCGCCACTTACGGGGCTCCTCCTTTTCTCCTCTTTCGTCGTCCATCGTCTTTCTCCTCTGGTTCATTCGTGGGGCGAGCAACATCAGCGTAAAACGAGCCCCAGCCAACCGAGGTCGGGCAACAACAATGTCGAAAATTGGACGCAGTCTCAAACAGGGATCTCTATTAACCTCCGGTGTACCATGCATCGTGCAATTATGCCGGAATGAATGAATTCGAGTCGACAAATCGTGTAGCACGCTGGTCCTTTCGCGTCTTCTTTCTCTGCGGAACGAAACGCGATATCAAAAGTCGTAGGAAAAGCGCTCGTAAGTCGATTACCTCCTTGCAATCTCAGCGCGAGTCGTTGATAAGAATCGGTGAATCGCTTTCACCGTGAATCTTGTTCATAGACAAGTTCCTGTTCTCGTTCGTATGACGGCGATTTTGTGGAAATTAAGTAAGTTTCGACTGTTATTGGGAAACTCTGGATGTTACGAAGATTGCAAAATTTATGGTAATAAAATTAAATTTTTACTCGGTCTGTGTCACCAATCCAACCAGCAAGAGTGACAATTTTATTCAGATTTTGTTCTTCTCCATGTTAATCCAAATTTCAATAAAGTTCGAACGACACGTTCTTCCTCTGACTCTCTCAAATAGTTTTCCCAAATTCCGTAATTAATCTAATATCACGTTCGTGGTCTAATGTCCACGAACAAGGATCTACACGATCGTTCGGATGGGTTTGCACGTAAACGCAAAACACATTGTCCAAGACGTAACGTAGGAGCGTCAATTAGGTTAAATCACACGGCTAACAGTAGATTACTTGATGGACGCGAAACAAGATCTCGTTTAATTCAGAGAAGACCTCATTGAATCTGCGCCGAACTATCTTAGACTGTAACAAGATTCCATTGAGACTGAATGGCTACTCTATTAAATAATATCAAACTGCCGTTGAATCGAAAGAAAAATATGTCCGCTCGTCCAACGGATCACCGCCAATTGCATCGAATTGAATTTTACGTATTCGATCCGTCGTCCGGATAACTTCAATGGCAGCCTCGATAGAGATCGACGAGTTCCTTCTCTCATAGATCGAGGAATCCTCTCTCTCTCTCTCTCTCTCTCTCTCTCTCTGTGCTCGTACGTTTCTATGGGTGGCTTCCCTTCTCGGAATAATAGCCGATGGCCCCTCGATTGTGCCTCATAATACTAGGAAATTACATTACGGCCAGAAGCTACCGTCTCGCGAATAATTGTTATGCACCAGCGACGCAACAGTGACGTAGCATTCGCCTCGAGTGAATTCCACTCGACGTCCGTCCTCGATAATCGTCGGTTATTCATCGCTCTGTACGAACGACGAACGTCCTCCCGACTTTCAGCTTCAGCCCGTTTTATCCGTTTCCAATTAAAGGACTTCAAAGAAAATCGGTTCAAATCGCGAAACCTTTCGCGAACGATTTCCACCATCGACGAAGCCAGATCACGAACCTGGAATATATACCCGTTGCTCCGCTTCGAGGAGCAAGAATTCTGTCCAGCAGACAGAAATCTGACTCTATATCTTGAATTCATCGATTCGCTCGTGACGCTGAATCGCTGACTGGTTCTTTCGCCGGCTGATTAAATCTTAGTAGGGTCCACGTTTTATCACATATTAGATCCACGTGATTTACGTTTACTTGTACGGAAAGAATAATCGATCTGCAAACGAGATCTTCCTTCTCTATCTATCTATCTCTTCTCGTATCTTTCCTCTGATTCTCTGCCGAATATTCGTCCTAGCTGGTTGGCTACAGCGAATTCCTTGAGTTTGCCACCGAACGTCTTTTTCTTTTTTTTTTTTTTAGCTAAAGTGAGCGAGAGGCATTGCGTGCATTTGACAGGAAACATGCTGAGCAAAGCTTTACGTAATGGAAACTGGCTTCATCCTCGCCTCTTTTCTGCTCGTTCTGGCGAGCACACTCGGTCAGAAAACACGCAGGTGACGACTCCTCCGTAGGACCGTTCTCCTCTCCGAGTAATATCGGGGTTCGCGGCATTTCTTCGTTCTATCGTCGGGATACCGTCCCGGTTGCCAGTGTGTTGGCGCTATCTGCGACCTGTTTTCCCTCGTGGCCGTAGAAAAACGATTCAGAAGGAAGCTCGATACTCGGGCAAACAGCTTCGCGATATTGAATTTCACATATACTTCATCGTTGCAGAATGGACGTGAGTGCTCTTTCCATAGATAGACTCTCTCTCTTTCTCTCTCTCTCCTATAGTTCAACTCTGGTGTCGAGTTAAATGATCGAATCGTCATAGGTACGTTTCTCGGTGTAAAACCGCGATTGTAAAATAGTGGTTAGGTGACGCAATTTCGCGTTATTCGCGATTTCAATTCTAATGTTCGTTCAAAACACATTAATATCATATTATATTGTCACGGAAGCAGATATTCTAACGAAGGTTTTTTCATAACTTTCTTACATTTTCCATTTTAGTTCGTATATGAATTAATAATCTGTCCTACTACGCATTGCCAGAAACTTTAGCTTTCGCAAACCTGTTCGACGCCATAAAAGAGTTTATTGCAACATTTTAAAAGAAACGTGTTTGGTATTCACATTATTTAATTTTTCCGAAAAGGGAAAAATTTTGTAAGGTACGTTTCAAGGAAATGCTTTGATGATCTTACCATGCGAAAGAAAATCTTTTTTTTTTAATTTTTTTTTAGAACTCTTAGTACATATAACAATATGCATAATAAAGTTCTATCTTTAATAGGATCTATCACACAAGTGCCGACATGGTGTTATCTTAATTTAATGACACCTTCTAAATTCAGTGATTGCAATAATCTCCGACTGATCCATCATTCGCACGCCTTTCACCCGACGAGAACCGATGCATAATCCACCCACTAATTTCATCCTATACATCAAGAATTAATCTCTATTAGTCTCGACCGAGTAACAAGAGAAACAGAAATTCATCCAGGGTAGATAGGGCCAGACAACCAACAATTTTCGCAACAGAGTGAGTCCCAGTCAGAGCGAAAAATAGACGAGAGGATTCGTTTGCAGGAGCAGAGCAAGGATAATAGTACGTCGACGCTTCAATGGCCGGATTATCTTGTCATCGGTGTAATGCTGTTGATCTCAGCCGGCATCGGGATCTACTACCGATTCACCGGAGGCAGACAACGCACGGCCGAGGTTAAGCCCTTGGAAAATTAATTTCGCCACGGACGATCGAATCGACATCGAGTCCAAGCCGCGAACGCCGCGCGATCCAATATCCGTGATAAACTGCGTCCGAACAGCGCTCTGTATGTACATACATACATACATACATGTATACATACATGCATACCCACAGAGCTGGCACGTTCTTAGATCACGACAGAGAGCCGGGCCTCTCTCAGATTCCCTGTCTCAGATCTTTCACCGTTATCGCGCCGATCGATCCAGCTACGCGATAAATATTGCCATCGACACAAATTGCCAACTATCGAGCACGGTATTTAATTTATCGGTGGGGAAGGGGGAGGGGGAGGTTAGCCGCGAGCCAACCTCCGCCAATAACCGCAAAGACAGAACGTTAATTAACGTTGAAACGTTATTACGAATCGAGTCGTTACGGTGAGGACCGCGGGTGAAATTGTCCACTCGATCGGAGCGGAGCGCACGATCGATCGGACGATAATAACGATACAGAGGATTAATAGCCAGGTTTCCTGTGTTTTTCTTCCGCCACGGTCGAAGCCGATATAGCCCGGAGGAATTTTCACTTTAGATCCGGATTCTTCTTTGTCGTTGGCCAATCAGTGGCGGAGCTAACAGACTGACACACAACCGGATTTTTCGATTGTTGTTCTTCTGGCACGAGTGTTTTTTAACTCCTTCAAAGAAAAATGAAGACTCGATTGATGTCTGGAGTTCCTTTTTCGTCGGGAATGCCTTTAATTTTATTATGGTTGGCTAAAAAGTAATTGCGTTTTCTTCTAATAGATGGACGTATACGTAACTGACTTTATCCTGCAATCTGATAAATGATCGTTTAAGCTTGTTTTAGGAAAAGAAAGTACACGATTGCTTGTTCGGTAACTTCGAAATGGAACGTCTTTGTCACATTTTGCTCTAAAAAGAAAAGAAGACGTTGCAAGCTCATAGAAAATTGTATGACGAAGTATAAAACCATGAACAATTGGTTTGCTAAATTTCACTACCGATGTCAAATCGTTCTTGTCGTAAAAGATCAAAAAATTGGAATCGATTGAAAGATGGCAAAATGAACAATATATTGTCTAAAAAAAAAAAGGTCTTTGTTCGCGCATACACAAAAAGAACGTAGTTACTTTTCGGCTATAATAAATATGTAAGTTTGTCGCGACGCGTTGCTTCCAGCTGATTGCTTCGACGATCGATGAAATTTCACTTCACCATTAATGCTATACCATAAATGTTTCGCGATCATTACCGACAGGAGTACTTCTCGGCGAATCGATCGATGGGCGTCGTTCCCTTAGCGATCGCGTTGACGGTGTCTTTCATGTCGGCGATCACGCTGCTAGGGATCAGCGCGGAAACTTACACACACGGCATGAAAATCGTGCAACTGTATCTGGGTGGTTTGCTCGGCACTCCGATTGTCTTGTACCTCTACCTACCTGTCTTTGCCAAACTCAACACAATGAGCGTCTACGAGGTAAATATAATTTCTCAACTCAATTTCTCTCTCGCTAACTAACAATAACTAAGTTAAAAACTTAGAAAACGCCATCGGTGCCTTCTAGTATTTAGAGAAACGATTCGGAGTAGGAGCACGACTAGTGACCAGCACTGCCAACTTCCTGCAGCTGCTTCTATACACCGGAGTGGTGTTGTTCGCGCCTTCGCTGGCTCTCGAAGCGACCACCGGTCTATCGGGCAACATGAGCGTGCTGCTGATCGGTTTGATTTGCACCTTCTATTCGACCGTAGGTGGTATCAAGGCTGTCCTCATCACCGACGTGTTCCAAGGGATACTGATGTTCGCTGGAGTCGCCTGCGTCCTCGCTGTCGCCGCTGACGACCTCGACGAAGGTTTGTCGAACGTGTGGAGCGTCGCCAAAGATGGCGGCCGAGTAGAATTTTTCGAGTAAGAAACGTATACGAGTTTCGTTCGTGGAAGTTGGACTTTGTTTTGTTGAAAGTTTGTTGGCTCTTAGTTTCAGTATCGATCCAACTGTGAGGCACTCGTCGTGGGCGTTGGCGATCGGTGGTACTACCATATTTCTGTCTTTGTACGCGGTGAACCAGGTTCAAGTTCAGCGCCTGCTCACTGCCAAGTACGCGTTGTTGATCATTTATGTATATAATAATCAGCTCGAGACCGGTGGCCTGGACATTGAGTCACGCGCGACGTACGACTCTTCACAGTGATTCGATCGTCCAAATTTCGACGTCAAAGTTGATATTCCGTGACCGTGGCATGAATCAAAATCATAGAGACTGTTCAGTCTTTGGTCTCGAGTACTACCTTTATTAACCGATTTGAATTTCATGCAATAGCAACCTAACTCCCTTTCTCTCTCTCTTTTATTTTTCTACCGCTAGGAGTGTCAAAGCTTCGCAACACGCGCTTTTCCTCAGCGGTCCAATCACTATACTTCTCGGCGGTCTGACGGCCTTCTGCGGCTTGGTTCTCTACGCGGTGTACAGGTACTGCGACCCGGTCACGTCTGGCAAAATCTCCAGCTTCGACAAGATAATGCCGTACTTCGCAGCGGAGAGAATGTCACGGGTGCCAGGCGTCACCGGCCTCTTCATATCCGGTGTGTTCAGCGCTAGCCTCAGCACCATATCCGCCATGTTGAACTCTCTGTCGGCCGTTGCTTTGGAAGACTACGTGAAACCCGCGTGCCGTAAATTCGGCAAGGAATTCCCGGAAGAGAAAGCCACGATGATCGGCAAATGTCTAGGCGTGTTGAACGGCTTCTTGTGTCTGGCAGTGGCTTTTATCGCAAAGTCGATGGGATCGTTGGTCGAGGCTGCCATCGGGATCTCCGGAGCGATCGGAGGGCCAATTCTGGGAATTTTCACGTTAGGAATGTTCGTCGAGAGAGCGAATCAAACCGGGGCTATCGTTGGCATCGTTACAGCCTTGGTCACGTGCGTCTGGGCAGCGTTTGGACATCCAAAGCCGAGGACTTCTTTTCTATCGCTGTCTGTGGAAGGCTGTGACAATTCCACAATGTTCATGCAACATCGAAACGCCACTTTGTCCGAAGAGTAAGTTTCTTGCCTGTTAAGAAAATGAGCTTGCTATCGGTGCTGTTTACAAGTGCGTATCGCCGAGAGAGAGATCCAGAGTTCGAAAGTAAAACCGACGCTGTAAAATGGTTTTTACGTGGTTGTTTTCGTAGCGAGGAAAACGGAAACCGGACGTTTAATGGACGGAAACGGCAATTTTTCCAGAGTCAAATTAGAGAAACTGTTGCTATTACTTGCGCTCTGTTATCGGGTTTGTTGGCTCCCTTTGATCCACGGACGCAATGATTACAGAGTTAAAAAAGAAAAAAGAAAAAAAAAGAGAACGTTTTCTCGTTTCGCGAATAAAAGCACAGGCTGCTTTCTTTCGCGTTCGGCTGTTGCCCTTTACGTGTAATGAAACTACGTGTCCGTAATTTATGCCTCAGACGATTATAAAAAAGCAATTTCTTTCTCGACGTTTCTCTGTTCTTGAAAAAAAAGCACAGGCAGTGGCTGTTTATTAATTTTAAGGTAAAATTAACAATAAACTTTTTACGATATAACCTAGTTTGTAAAGTCAGAAAGGATATATAATAGCCTGCTTTTCTAGAAGGTCTTTTTCTAAACCGCTCACGGTGCGAAATAAGAGCAGTTTTTTAACACTAATTCTTTCAAAGAAATTTCACCTATTAATTTGAAACTAGAAAGGTAAGAATAATATACTTTCGATAGCATCGTCCATTTTATAAAATCAGCTAATATTGAATAGTTTCCAGAAACTATTTCTACTTCAAGAGAATAGAATTTTTTTTCTTCCTTCAACGACTAAACTATCTAGAATACAAAACAGATTCTAAGAATCTTCAGCTACACTTTTTCCCTGGATCATTTTTTCCATCCATTCAAACTTCTAGAAACGCCTCTCGCTTCATCGAGATTCCTTTCCGGTAGGAATATTGCGCACACGTGTTACCCGTCGATTCTCTCTCTTTCTCTCTCTCTAGAAACGTTATTACAGCAAAAAAGCGAGTGAAAACGTCGAGCTAGAAAACGCGAACAGATCGTAAGCATCCCCGTTTCGCTGATCGTTATTTCCTCCAGGCATAATCGATATGGAGCAGACGCGACGAATTCATCGAAAACGAAAGATCACGTTATCGGGGCAACAGTTTCCGTTGCACCGAAAGTTGTGATCGATACACAAATGCAACAGTCGAGTCTCTCTAGTATACGTGTTATCGTCGGGTATCATGGGCGTGGAACGATTCCGCTGGTAGGCTGTGATAATCTCGGTTAACCCATTGACTGCCAACTACGAGATATCTCGTAGTAAGCGTATGTACCAAAACTGCCGACTACGGGATATCTCGTAGTTTGCGCTACAAGTTTAGATTGATTGACAATTGGTCAGAGAATATTTTTATTGCTGGTTGAGTTAGGAATTACTAGAAAGGATGAATAAAAATTTAATATAGTGTATAAAACACATTTAATATCACTTTTTATTATAAAAATAATAACAGACTATTTGGTCATAACATGTTAATTATATATATATATATATATATATATATATCGTAGTGTTTTTTTTCAATAAAAATTACTGTAAATGCCATTTCGATACTAAATCTGTAACTTGGTATTATTATATTTTAGAAAATTTCATGTTTTCTTTAAAATAAAATTTTGGCTCCCAGAAAGACGCTCTAAATTTGCCTGGCAGTTAGTGGGTTAAGAAGCAACGATTACTTCCCGATTTCTTTCGACTGGAGTGCCGCTTTCACGAGCGGCTAGCTCCTCATCGTTTCCCACGATGGTAACTAACGTTAATTACGCGTTAATAAACCGTGATTACGGCCCCTTTTAAAATCCCTGCCGCGTTCCAGAATTGCATACGATATTGCTTTCTCCTCTACAACACGCCTCTAACCTACACCGTCGTGTTCACCTCCTCGTCTTCCTTTTCGATTTGTTCGAAACACCAACATCGGGCACTTGATACAGTTGTTCAACTTCTGTCATCGCGTCCGAGTTCATTTAGAGAATAATTGTAGTACCAATGATGGTAGTATAGAGATTTTGCTTCAACACAAGGTGTCTTCATTAGTCTCTTTATTATTTTATTGATTAGAGTTTCGAGTTCTAATTTGGAAATTAATCAAAGTTCGGCATCCTTCTGTGCCTCGACAGTAAATTGATAGATTAAAGAACATATAGATTAAAGAATTCCCTTGGAACTTTCGAAGAATTTCCAAGTATTGTCAGTCGGAGTTTCTAATGATTTCGTTTCAATTTTCAGGCCGGTGGACGAGTCCTCGTACTTCTATCTGTATCGCATATCGTACCTGTGGTACAACCCCCTTGGACTGACGATCACGTTGATCATGGGTTACTTGACCAGCCTGATTACGAACAAGATACTTTACAAGAACGCTCGCGAGCCGGAGCCGAGCTTGTTCACTCCTCTCCTGGCCTCACGGATTAGAAGACGAAGACAGGACGCGGATAAAACTACGAGCAGCCAGTTGTTCGTCCTGCAGAACAGAAGATGAGAGCGAGCGTAATTAAGAGCGTCGATTAAGAGTAACGCGGATCGATCATCATTCCGAAATCACGTCAGAAGAAATTAGGAAGAAACTTGACTCAAATTGTTACAAACAATTCGCACAATTCCTACGAGTGTTAAGAACGTCACGACGAAGTGAAATTCGACGTTACACTTCCAGTTTGCCTCGAGAACAAACGAAATAATTTGTAAATTTATAGGAACCTGTATTTCGTGTAATATCTACGGATACATGTACGTCGTATCTTTTTCTCGATCAATTCTCTGCCAAGGAAAGCTTCTCTAAATAATACTCATTAGTGAAATAAACGCAGATCGAGAGTGTCACGCTTTTCTCGTACTTATTCGCATTCTCGTACATTAGTCAATTAGTCAACTCGCCCCTCCACGTGCACAATCGCCAGGATAATTCGATGAAATTTCCAATTTTTCACGAGTCGAGTTTCCGATCGACAGAACGCGTGAAATCCGCCGGCTCTGTCGGCCGTCATCTTTTCCTCGAGCGGTTCATTTGCAACTTAACGAGCGACGATTGGCCTGAAAAAGGATGTGAGCTATCCACGGATGATGCTGTCCAGGCATCTGGGTCACAGGGACGACCGGATTACGTACGCGCGATAACTCTCGCGTTCGTCATCGCTTTGGCGAAACTTCGAGAAAAAAAATGGCCACGGTGACTCGCGTCTGGTGATTATTATTATTTTTGACCAGACAATTCGACGCGAACCACCCACGGTAACACGTTTAATTGAACCTCATTCTGCGCGGCGCGTTATCACGCCACACCACGTCCAATAGCAGCTGAAAGATGCGCAATAAAGGATAATTGATTCTTTCAGCGAGAGCGACCGACCGTTTCATTAAATTTCACGCCGAAAAACGATCGTCCTGGCAATGGCCTCGCGGCGGTGCGAACCGTCTCTCTTTCTCTCTGTCTTCCCTTTGGCTCTGTTGCACTGGCGTGAATATCGAACCGGACGGATAACGCGTCGTTCCCCTCGTCGTTCCCCGTTGTTTGCGGAAGCGGAATTGTCGTAATTTATCGCGTAATTGTCTCCGATGGCACGACGGCTGGGAAAGACTTTATAATTCGTTTTAATTGCAGTTGGTTCGGCTCATTCGGTGTGAATTCGAGACGGATCTCGCGCGAAACAGGGGAAAATATTACGAGACGGAGACACGGCGTGAAACGCGTCGAATTTCGTTCATGTTCGGGTAGCGAACGTAACGGGGCGGCGTCACACGCGTGTGGCAGAGAATTAAAAGCTCGAATTAAAAGCCCGCGGCGCTTCTGCACGTGTTGACGGAAACGTGTCGGCTGGTACACACGGCGCAACGATATTTTTTTATTTTCCCCCCGAATAAAAATAACAGCCGCGCCCCTCTCGCGACCGATCGATTAATTTCCTGCCGGCGTGCCGCTGTTCCGTACGCGTCATCGATCAGCGAAATATTCGTGGGACACGTGCGCACGTTCGACCACGTAAATTTCGTTGGCACCGCCAAGAAAAGCTGGCCGTTTGTTGATACTGGCGCGCCCGTCGCGCGAGAACAGATGACCCTTTAAAAATGGAGAAAAAAAAAAGGTGAAACATGCGTGAGAACGTGTTCACGTATGTTCGTAGTACTCGATACGCTGGTTCGAGAGGACCCGTATCTCTCGCGTTGAAGTAACGCGATCGAGACAGGGGTTGCTGCTTCGCTGCTAATGCGAGAAAATTGTTACGAATGAAGCTTCCAATTACTTTCAAATTTCAATTCCGTTCTGCTCTTTCATTTCTAACCGTCCTCAAGTGGATACTACACTCCATTTAAGCAATCGGGCTGGAAATACTCTGTTCTATAATATCCTCATTTACAGCTATCAAAAGTCGAAGGGATTCTTACTTTCGTCCGATGCTACTGAATCCTTCGTTCCTATTTGACTGCGTTATTAAACGCTGAAACCCGAGAGGAACTCGGCTTTCATTCGCTGGTATTTAATTTCAAACTTGACAGAGAAGAAATACGAAGAAAACACGGGAGACTTTCCTGTTAGCTCTCTACTCCAATATCACAAGGAGGACAAGCGTTCCCTCCTCGCAAATACTGCAAAAGTCACGGGTCGAAAGTAGTCGGGAAGATTCGCGAGAGAGTTTCTGAGTTTCAACGTGAAACAAACAACCGACGATCGTGGAAACGCATTTGCATTCGACCAGGTTGGTAACGAACGATCTAGAGAACCGACTACGAAGCGAACGATTTACGCGACGAATTCGCGCGACATTTGCGCGTGGCGATGGTGCTCGTTCGCGTATCGAAGCGTCATTTCCATGAGATTTAATTGCATACTGCGGTACCACGTTCAGCACCGGGACGAACTAAAAGCGGTCCGTGTTTTCTCAATAGGAGAACAACGTTGGTCGCGTTCACCAAGATCACGCGATCACAAGTCGAGCTATACACGCTTCCTGGACCCTGTAAATCTGCCTCCCACGAAGAGATTCAATGTTTCGGAAGATGCAACCTAGAAAAGCACTCTGATTGTTCGTGGAGCGTTCTTCCTCCTCGTGGAAAATTCACCGCGATCTCAGGAGCGTTCTTACGGATAATACGGATGTGTCCGCGCAATCACCGTTTGACCTTCTCTTTTCGATTGTACGCAGCCGTGTATTAGCCAATTATTTTTGGATTAATGGCGAATTTTTCTCGTCGAAATTGAATGCAGTTGAATTTTTCTAATCTTTTCAATATACTGTACATTTAATTTCATATTTCATATTCCACTTGTATATTTAATATATCTTCTAATTCGAGTGCGAATGCATCTCGTTCGCCACATTCTCCGAAACGTGCTCAAGTTGCGACCGAACTTCTCAATCCTAAACTGCGAAATCTGCGAAAGGAAGATCGGACCGAGGCTGTTCGGATTCCCACAGAGGAGAGCTGGGTCTTTTTAACTTTTGCTGCTACGAGCGTTCTTCCTTTTAAAGAAGAAGGATTCCAAGCGCAACGAGTCGGAAGTGACTCTTGAAAGCAGATCAGAAACGAGAATCGAGAAGAGTGGCTGCGAGCGATCGAGCGATCTCGAGCAGAAGCAGCTTTGGCCAGCGTTTCTCGTTGCGTGACCACGGTTGTAAAACGGAACAATGCTTCGATCGAGGTCGATAAGTCGAACACCTCGCTGGCCGCAACAACCACGCCGACAAAGTACGAACGAACGGACGAACAAGCGCGGGAGGGCAATAAGATCGCGGCAGATGCGAGTATCAGCTGCACGGCCCAGGGGCGGATTGGATATCGTTGCTCCTTCGCCTTTCACGAAACTCTCTGCTCGATCCATCACGAAGTCAACCGAAAAACGGGCATGCCGCTCGCTCGAGAACACTCTCCGCTATTCACTCGAGGGCGGGTATTAACAGTGTTGCGCTTTACATGTGCCTCAAACGTGTCTTTGCCCGACGCGCTCCAATTAACATTTTTTTTTTTTAACGAATAACTCATGCCTGTTGGTCCAACGCGATCCTGTCCCAACTGTGGGATAAGTTCAACCAACGACTTTCGACGAAAATTACACTGCAACAACCAGGCACGAAACTTGGTGCTATTTTCTAGACTTTGCAAATAGAGTCACAAGACAAATTAATCACAACTACTGTTATTAATCATACAAAATTGTATCGTTTTTTTTTTTTTTTTTTTTTGCTGAATTGAAATTCCCTCCGCGAAAGTTTGTGCTACGAACGACCATCAGATACAGAATGAATATATATATATTGATTACTTTCTCGTTGATGAAAATACCGATTAAATGAAAATACAACATCGCCGAGTTTCCAATCCGTGTTTCAGCCTTTATCGCGTCATTAACATCGAGTCGAATAGACCGGTTTTCGAATGCACGTCGCGCAAAAAATTGCAACGTGAATTCCCAAGTAAGTTATCCCTAATAACTTTATCCTATTCTCGCGTTGTCAGCTCTCCGCTTGGCGACTTCTTCGATCAGATCTGTCCAAGCGCGCAAAACACCGTTTACCTCTCGATATACACCAGCAAAGACAAGTTTCAATTAAATCGCAGCTACCTGCAAAATTCCAGCAACGAAATGGTTCGGATTCCACGGTGCGGAAGCGTGCTGGTTCGCGCAGGCACGTGGAAGGAACGCAAGAAAAGGTCGCGCAGCACGGATAACCGAGGGAAAGAGAGAAAGAGGGAAAGAGGGAAGAAGCTGCAAACGGCTGCAAACGCTAGGGCCAGGTCGAAAAGAATGCCAGACCGGGTCTTGCACGATAACCTATGCAAAAGACAGTTCGTGAGCGAGCGTACGAAGGAGGCGCAAGCCGCGCTTCTTCTCCTTCTTCTTCTTCTTCTTCGTCGTCTTCTTCACGGAATTCACGATACAGCCGGCTATGCATTATAGGGAATACGATATCCATCTTGCGTCAGATGCACGGGGGATCTTATGGCCGCGGCGGCACCTACCCGCTGCAAAACGAGCAAAAACACAAAGGCGACTTATGTTCGAGAGAGAGAGAGAGAGAGAAAAGTATCAAGAGGCGGCCGTCGTTTTCGTCGTGGCACGTTGTACGTTGTTGAACGGTTCGGCTCCCTCGTCGGCCGGACGACTCAACCGCAAAACCACCCAGTGAACCCACCTCTTCGTCCCGACCTTCGCGCCGGAGAGATACAAGAAGCCACACACGGCCGTCGCTGTCTCCAACTGTTGCTAACGGTCCTACAGAGACTTTGCGGATTTACCGACAGCCGTGTGAAACGATCAACGATCGCTGGAACCGCGACCATCCCAGCTTCCGTGATACGAGAACGCAACGACGTTCGGCTGAGTTTACTCGCTTGTTTCCGTGTATTTGCTGCAAATTGCTCCGAATTTGCAAGCTTAAGCGGCTCGGTACGCGCGAATCGGAGATTTAACCCCTCGATACGCTGCGACGCGAGAAGGTAATTTAATAGAAAGCTGAAGCAATTTTCGCTACGCGAAGATAAAATATAAATTGTATTATTAGACGTTCAATCGATAGAAGTTTCACAAAATTGTCCCTGCGCGAGCTTGCGAAAAATGCAACAGTTCGAAAGAAAAAAATATCTTGTAAAGAAAGTCAACAGTACGATGGAACTCATGTTGAAGGCCAATCATAAAATAAGTAAACAGGACCTCTCGACCTTCTACGACCTGCCAGATTTCTGGAAATGAAAGAAGATCGACAATACTATGGGACACATGTCGAAGTAAATAGGACTCCTCGACTTCCTATGACCGGCTAACTCCTAGAAGGACGAGGTACACTACCTGTGGACTATAAAAGACGAAAGTGCGAGGGCAATTGGATTCTATCCACAGTACAGAGCTAATCGAGCGAGCTACACAGTCGCGCTACGTAGTCATATAAAGTGTAAAGCATAGAGAACACGAGTATTTCTGTAAATTCTTTACAATCTCGATAAAAAAAATCTCTCGACTTTTAGAACAACAAATTCGCTGCTGAAACACTCAATCCAAATCCGAATCTACCCAAATTCAAGTGTCTCCACTATCGGAAGTGGCATCGTTATTCCAAGCGCAAACGCTGTTTGCCGTGCAGGCGGCAAACAACGAAAATCAAACAACGAACAAAAGTATCGGCATGATTTGACGATGTCCATGCACGCTCGAACGATTCTCGCTGGACGAGAGCTGGTACACTTGCGAAACGGAGATTGATTCGGTGGATCGCGGCTCGGTGGCGAGGTAAACACTCGGCGGTTGGTGATCGATGAATGAACTACCGATCGAGGAATATCGCCAACAGAATTTCGTGCTGGACGAACGCCAGACAGATCGGACTCATGCAAATTCATGAGACGCCGTGTGGTCGCGTACGCGGCGACCGCAGGAAACGTGAAACGGCCGACGCGAGGGGAGGGAAAAAGAGTGGCAAACGGAATGAGAAAGAGTGGCGAGAGTCGGCGGGAAAAACAGGAGGCTCGAAGAAGAAGAAGCAGAAGAAGAAGAAGAAGAAGAAGGGAAGTAAGTAAAAAGAGAAAGAAACGCTTGAAAAAAGGGACGCCGATGATCAAGATCGTACCGAAGGCGGAGAGTGTACACCATGGGCGTATGAAGGCTCGAGCCGGGGCCTGTGATTTTAATTTTAAATGCGACTCCACGGACGGTGGTTAAAGAGAGGGAAGAGAGGGACACGAGGACGCTTCAAAAGTTCGAACGGTCGTTGTGCTCCGACCTCATACGTATGTGCATACTACCCGATACCTATGGAATCCATTGGCCCTCCTTCGTCTTCCTTTCCTTCTATTTTTCTCCTTTTTTTTCTTTACGGAGGGAAATTTCAAGTTACTTTTTAGCGAGGACGAAGAATCTGTATAAGCATTTGTTATGTCGAGCCAGTCAGTCGAAAAGACTGGTGGCTCCGTCATTCAGAGCTTCTCCGTTATTCTTCTTCTCTTCGAGCCTATAAAAATATCTGTTGAATTTTCATTTTGTAACAGAGTTAGAGATCGCAACATCGTCGGCACGTAAAGAGTCACATGCGTGTCGCGTGAAAACTGCCTCGCCGTAATGACTGCGTTTTCTGCTCAAATGATGCAACAGCTTCCTGCGTGATCGAATCCAACGCTCGTTTGTCCCATTGCATGCCGAGTAATTACACGACCTGACAACGATTCCCGACATGACAATGATCTCGCGCGAGATATAAATCCATCCGAAGGAGGTCTTAGGCGATAAAAACCGAGCGGCACGATTGGATTGTGCAATCCAAGGGAGCGAACGTTGTATTATCCCGATCGCTTATCAGAATCGATTCGACTTGCACCGGACTTAATTACCCCCGAGGCAGGAATAATTGCGTCGAAATCAGATAAAGAACCAGTCCACGACGTTGGTGCCCGAGGGCGTACACGGGGGGCCTGATTAAAAATCAACCGAAGAACGCGACTCCACCGTGCTCGCTATTATCACAGCATTTCCTCTCCTCCTTCCCCTCTGCTTGAATAATTTTTCCAATTCTTTGCTCGCTAACAAATCCTGTTCGCGCGTGCGAACTCCCTCG
This sequence comes from Tetragonula carbonaria, assembly GCA_032399595.1. Classification (NCBI taxonomy): domain Eukaryota; kingdom Metazoa; phylum Arthropoda; class Insecta; order Hymenoptera; family Apidae; genus Tetragonula; species Tetragonula carbonaria. The sequence goes on from JAUCRC010000014.1 coordinate 8,579,317, forward strand.
TGGAATGTCATTCGGTGATAACGTGTGTGATACGCGCTACGTGTGTTTGACGATCAACGCAAAAAACTGTCTGACCAGATATATTTTCTGTTCCAAGAATATCGAGAAGACTACATGTTTCAATATTTTGCTTGCTAGGGTAATTCTCACGCTCGCAAGACAGCTGAAACAATCCTCCATAGCCGTTTCAAATAAGAGAAAGATTTCACGAAGACGCGGTATCTGCAAATATTTCCCTCGTCGCCTTTGTTTTATTTCGAACACCTCAGTAGTCGTGTAGCAAGAGGAGACGACAAAGTGTGTAGATGTGACCCACCTTGCCCGCAGAATTCAAGAATGTGCGTGTTTCGCATTCTTTCAGTTCTCCTCCATTTTCCTACTCTCTTCGATATACTCGTCGTTTCCACTTTCTGCTCTTTCTCGGAATTTCTGGCTTCTCTCTTGCTTCGATCTTTTCTCGACGAGGTACCTTCGTTCGCCGTAATAGTCCCGATAATAGCCTCGGAGTGGACGTTGATAGACTCACGTTCTCGTTGACAAGTGTTAACGATCGCGCGGCGATCGAACACCGGAAAACGGTTTCAACGATTCTCTGCGTGACGCGAGCCGGGAAACGCGCGATCGAGGCAGAATTTAGACGACGCTTCTTCCATTACCGTAGCACGTGCCCGGCTCTTAATCGTTTACGCTCAGGTATGCTTCTTCGCGTTTACCCCTTCGATGACTTTCCGACGAAGGAACTGATTTGATCAGTTTGGTTAGATCAAAACGTTGAACCTCCGTTGGCAAGGCGAACAGTGGAAGAAGAAGAAGAAGAAGAAGAAGAAGAACACGTAAACGCGGGTAATTGAGACGTGTCTGAGTGTTACATCGCAAAGATTCTTGACCTACGACAGCACTTTGTTGGACGATGCTCTGAAAAATCAAGGAAACGGTAGAAAACAGCTGCAGTTCACTGTAACTTACTTTTGTTGGTGTACACACACTTCTGTAAAGTCTCTAATTTGCAAAGTTCTCAGAGTTTTAGGCTCTTCTCCCGAATCCTTGAAATTTTACATTTTCAAGTCGTCGACATCTTTCAATCTTCGAAATTTCCAAACTCTTGAAATCTTCGGTTAAATATCTAATTCGCAACACTCGAATATCTCTTCCTTCGTTACGTCGGACTCTTTGAATTTTCGAAACGCTTCAATTCTTTCTCGATGAAACTCGACAAAATAATAGGATTACACCTTCTGATCCCCGACCCGTGGAATATCGTTTCATCAAAGCCGAAGCAAACGTTCCCGCGACTCCGAAGCACGGAGCTAGCGATCTCGACTATTATTCCGGCACTGGTCGACGATATTTCGGAAATTCGTAGAAACAACAGTGACTAAGACGAAAACCAGAAACAGAATCGCGACAGTGTCTAAAGGCGGTAGTGCAACGACCGAATTACGCAATGTCGCGAAGATGCTGTGCCAGAATCGAGGCTCGATTTTCGCATGACGACGTCCGCGAACCGCGTCTGTCTCAGCTCCGTGTCGCGAGATTGGATGTCGAACTCGTCTGCTCGTTTACTGGCAAGTGCCAAACGGATTAACGAGCCACACAAGAGTATCCGCTTCCTTTTGAAGATGGGCAGCTTCTTCGTCGTTTCACGTTCAACGAACCTGTCACGATCCCACGCGCGTACAGCTTCTCTCTGGCGTCGCTTTGAAGGCTGCCGCCTGTCGCTCGCGGCATTCTTCCGCCATTTCCCGATCCACGATAAACACCAAATTGCTGGTGAAATTCCTTCATCGATCCTCTCGACGCTACGCTTCCCGTAGGAATACCACCGACGACACATTCGAATGCCCCGCTGCTGAAAAATGGAACAATTCCAGACAAAGAGATTTCAGTTCCTCTTCCTTCACGCGATTATCGAAAGTTCAGGAGAGTTCGTCATTTTCTTAAATGGACCAATGGAGAACGCACGAACACGTCACGATTTTGAGATCATTTTTCTTTTTCGTAGAAAACAGAGTCATCCGAGGGGAGGACGTCCCCCCCCCCCGAAATAAATCTACGAATTTCAACTCGACTCTCCGTAATTCTCCAGGGAAATGAAAAATTTTCAAACCAGTCCCCCCCTGCAGTTTAATTCCCTCCGATGAAAGATTCATGGAAGTAAATCAGTTCCACTCTCCGTCCATATTTCAATATTAAAACTCGGTCGCCCGTGTCCGAGAGAGGATCCGGGTGCCCGAGATCAATTCCTCAGTCAGGCCGGCTAATTTCTTCCATCTTCACCGGTCCACTTAGGGCGTTCGCCCGAACAACGCGGCAGCAAACAACAATTAACCCTTCGTCCAACGAGAGGCGACGTTTAAACTCATCGAGGCCGCTTCTTCGTACTCGAGTTGCCCGTCGAGCACAGCAGACGGAAGCGTTTAACCGCTGGAGACGATAATTGTCGTGAACGGTGATGGGGCATTTCGGTCCACGTGTTTTGACACGGCTCGAGAGGGATCTCTCCCTCCACGAGTGACGCGTTAATTTCGACCCTGTAGGGCAGCTTGAACGGTCACTCGTGCGTGTGTTGAGGAGGATTTACACCACCTAAGTCAACGCCAGCGTGATTCGACCGAATGCTCTTCTCCCTCTTTTACGTCTTTTCCCACTTTCGCCGGACCCGCCGTGTTGTAAACGAAACACCCAATCACTTTTCTTTTTTCCTTTTTTTTTTTTTTTTTTGTCCACGCGTAATTCGAGATGCCAGGCAGCAAGGAAGGGGAACAGGTTGTACAGGTGATCCAAGATTAACCGGTCGATCGACGCAAGTTCAGGGTCCCACGACGGTTTATCTCGCTGGGAGGTCAGGATGTGCCTTCTAAAGATCTCTGGTGTCGTCGATCAACGGGTGTCTCTTTGTCTTTGCCCAACCATCCACGAAATCCTTCCTTTTCGAGGGATTAGGAACCTCTCGACCTTTTCCCCTCCTCCGCCATTAAATTACACCTTTCCCCTCCGTTTCTACGAATCCTACGATTCCTCGATGACGTGCACACTCTCGTGGATCTAAATCCGTGGCATTGTATCGAAAACTAGGCAGATTCTACGTTCAAAATTAACGTTCTCTTCAGTGCAATTTTGCTTTCCCTGATTTTCTATCCTAAATTCGAATTTCTAAATTTATTTCTAAGTATTATTCGCAAAGAATCGAGCGGTGCTTTTCTAATGATTCTATGAATCTAGGAACGTCACGGCTTAGAATTAAAAGAATTGGAATTAGAATTGGAATTCGCTCGAGAAGAACCGTAAATGTAAACGGAACGGCTGATTTTTAATGAGTCAATATCGGGAATTGAAGGCTACACGCGACGCGTGTATAACTGTCGATGAATTTATCGTGTCTTCGATGATCGCACCGTTCACCGGAATACACACGGGTACACAGACTCGATGATGTAATGCGCCTTTAACAGCTCGACGACACGCGGTGCATAACAACATGTATAACAATAGGTGTGGCGTGGATCTAAACCACACGGATCGAAGTTCAGGGAGGAGTTTAGTCCTCGGGCGGTTTCCACCGTTCGTAGCCAGCGAAGAATATTCGCAAGAAACGCGCACATCCGGCTGGCGATCGCGTCATTACCCTTCTGGACTGACCGATTATGTAAAATCGCGCTTCCACGGGTGGCCTGCCACCGTTTACTTCGATTCGTCGACCTTCCTCGACACACACACACACACACACACACACACACACACACACACACACACACACACACACACACGATCGCATCGTGAAACTGCGTGGGTGCCGTTCGCCAATCCACCCACTCGAACGAATCGCCGTTCCGAGTGCTATCTTCTGGATCCTGGATCGATCTCTGCTCGCATTTCTCTAACAGTCTTACGTGTTCCTACGTCGCGTGTATAGTCGCGTGGAATTCCTTTCGACGTCAGAGCAAAGTACTTTCGTCTTCTCTGATGTTAGAAGACCACACTGCAGAAGAATTAATAAAGTGCGAAGAAATAATTCCACGAACAGAAAGATTGATTTTAATTATTAAAAGAGGGCGATATGTCTGTAGTTAAAAAGTAATTAAAATCCCACGACAACTTTCAGGGGTTTTCAAACGTAATCTTCGAGCATCTACCAAAAATCTGCACTCTCATCTGGATTTCGTGGTAATTAATTCCGGGAAAATTTGAACGTTCGAAGAAACGTTGCTACACCGGTCTTCAGAGAAACGATCTAGTCGTCAGAAGGACTGGCATGATAATTAACTCCAACTGGAGATCAGCTGGTTTTCAACGGGATCGGAGTGGCTATATTCGCGTTAACGGAGTCGGTCATCCAGCGGTTGAATTTCGAGTCTAACGAGGCGACGGGCCAATTAGTTTCAGAAAACGTCCTCGCGAGGAGCCAGCCAGCCAAGAGAGTCGAACAATGAGGACACACGTGCAAGGAAGGAAGGACGAGAGAGGAAACAAGGGCTGAGATCCCGGCTTCCTCGTAGAGTGGAAGAGAACCTCGTAAAGGAAAGACGGAACGGAGGAAAAGAAAACACGTGTAGAGAGAAAGACCGAGGGAAAGAAGGTCCTTCGTGGTTCTGCCTGACTGCCAGTCGACGACAGCAGGTACCTTCGGAGGACCTCCGCGGCTTTCATAGTTTTTCACGGCTTCTTATTTTTGCCGACAAACGAACGCCGTTCCAGGAACCCGTCGGAATAATACCGGCCCGGACACGATCCTAACTCGGAACGAAAACTCCTCTTAACGACCCGGGACCATTGTTCCCGCGAAATGTTCGCACGTGTAGAATAATGCCCCGCGGCGAAAAGGCGGAATCCTCTTCTTCATTGCGCGCATCGGACCAGCCACGAAGGTTATCGCCGTCTTCTTTTCTCGAGAACGAGAACCTCGTTTTCTCTCGTTCCTTTTTCGCCTCGCGATACTTTGCACGCACGCGTAAAGTCAAGCTATATAGTCAAGCCTCAGTAGCTCTTTCGTTCGCTTTAAAATGACACGCGTTCCTGGATGCACGAAAACAACGATACGAGATCGGTCTTCGAATTTTCGAGAAGAGTCAAAACTCGTTTCAAATCGGTCAAGTTGATCTCTTATATACTTTCAGACTCTTTAGATAGTGTTATTTATAAGCAAGCCGCTCTGTGAATGTACATTTAACGTCGCTTTCTTCAACGTCATTCCAATTTTCGATTCGCAACAAGTCGCTCGATTGATCCGAACGAAGCTCCAACAACCGCAGGATGGGCTGCTCGACTATCCGCGCGATGGAAAGACAAATTCAGATCCAAGTGACGCATTAAACTTTTTCTTTTTCTTTTCTTTTTTTCTTTTGACGCCCGCATTCACATCAATATCCCCAATAGTCCCATAAAACGCGTCAGCTCGTTCCAACTTGAAAGCCACCAGCATGCATCTCGATGCGCCGCGTCGTTCCAGCCGAATTTATCAATCGTCTACGTACTCGTCGACGCCGATCATTCTCCCTTCCACGACTCTTCACGCTTCTCGTCCTGTCGCGAGTAAACGCGAATCTCCTGCTCGCGAAATAAAACGGGCCAAACCGTGATACGAACAACGAGAGCCGACCGTTCCAATAAATTCTCAACGAGAAGAGAAATGGCGCTCGTGTTGGAAACATTACGAGCGTTTAAACGGTCGGCGATTAATTTCGCGAGCAGAGACTCTCGATGCGGAGCCTCTCGAATACGAGTCACCGCCTCGGAGCTTTGTATTTGCATAATGCCTTCCCTCGGCTCGATAGCCGACGCGTTTCCCTGAAATCCTTTCCCCCCGAACGATTTTCTTCTCTGCAGCAGGATCCCCAGTGCCAACCCCCGTGAACGAACAGCGCATTCTTCAATGCACGCTGGAACGTGCCCTCGCGATACGACGACACATTAACGGCGGCCTCTCGAAATAAATCGAGATGTATATGCGTCCAGGCCCACAGATTTCACAGACCCATTTATTCGTTTTAAATCGGGCCCATTGTGCCTTTCCGCCGAGTTTGAGCCCGTTTCTCTCACAATCGGAGGATCAACGTATTTCACAGATCGAAATCCACGCCACGTTCAACATCCGCTATATTTTCTCTTCCGTTCTCTTCGCTACGCGCATTCCGATGTAAATGTAAAGTTTCGACGCGTTTTTAGAGGAAACCGCGTTAACGAAGTTAACCAACCGCGATTCGTCGTCAATCACGTAAAAGGAATCCCTCGTAAAAGACGCGATCGGCTTTTAACCGTCTCCTCTTCTAAAAGACGGCGGCGATGAAAACTGATTTCCCTTAAACCGAGAGCGCGTGTCGAGCCAACGCGAGGTAAATCGCGTAACGAAACGGCCAACGTGCCAACGACGTAGGCAGAGAGGAGAAGAAAAAAGAAGAGAGGAGAAGAGGCGATCGGCACGCGCGTAATAAGCTGTCATATTAATGAACAAGCGATGTTCTTTAAACGACGGAAGGCGAACCGGGAAACCGGTTCCCCGTTCTTTTCCTTCTGGTAGGTGACGGCGATAAGGAGCGAGAGACGACGCATCCCTGCGAAAGGGCCGTCGGTTTCACGCAGGGGCCCGTGTGTACGTTCTATCGTTAGGGCGAGAGGTATTCAAGGGCGACAGGAGAATGGAACGATTCAGCGGAAGGGCGAAGAGGGTAGAGAGGAAAGAATGAAAAGCTGTTGCCCGCAGAGAGAGGACGAGATGAGATCTCGCACTGTCCCGACCTGCTCTAATCTGCTTCGCCTTGCTGGCAGAGAGATACTGTACAAACCTACTCTCTTCTCCTTCTATCTGTCTCTTTTTCCCCATTCTTTTTTGCTCCACCTTTTCTTTCTGCCTTCTGCTTTTGAACCGTGTGACACGGCCAGCCTGCCACCTCTCCCCTTGCTCGAATATCTCCAACTTGTTCCGTGGCACTTAACGAGAATGGAATTTCCATTCGATCGATCTGGGCAGACAGAGAGAGAGAGAGAGAGAGAGCTTCCAAGAGATTCAAAGGAACCCAAGGTAAACAACGTCGAATCCGCGACAGAACCTTCCGGAGTCTCGCGACGAGACCAACTCTATCGGATCGTGGCATCTGCGACGATTATTCGGCTATCTAGTTCAATCGATGTCGACCAATGTAATTGGATTTATTAATACAATTAAGGTGGAGAGAATTATAATCACGGAACGCCGCGTAACTGTACTCGCCAAGCCACTGACTTACGAGGATCGTTAAGATCGGTGAGTCTCGTGTTTCCATTCGTTATCGATGGAGAGATTCCACGTTGGAAAAATGGAATTGCAATTTTTACCATTCGAAACGTCGAAAAGCTTTCTTTCGTTGAGTTCGAATTAATTTGTCGGAGTTGGTTGTCGCGGGAAAAATTTCGGCAAAAATATTTGCGGATCTGTTCAAACGACAGAGAACAGACGTTGTGTTTCGTTTGTTATCGGAAACGTCGGAGATGCTTAGGAAACGTGTAATTTCCGGCTGGCAAATATTTGCGAGTCGTTATTGCCCTCGACACGTTCTCCGTGACGTTGCACCGTGACGTTTGGTTCTCTATGGCCGATGGGTGATGGTAAATGGCCGAGTTCGACAAAATGACCCACGCGTCCAAAGGTTACTCTCGCGGTGATCCTCGCGAGGCGAACAACGGAGATCGAAGATCACGAACCACGTGAACGTACGTCCGCGATTTCAGCTTGACTATAAATACACGTCACGGAATGTGCAACTCCGAATGAAAAAAAAATCGCAGTTTCTAGCGGTCGAAACATCGACCGATCGATCGTCAGAGAAGCACAAATGGCTTGGACGACCTTCTTAGTATTCGTTAATAAGAATTATACACTGTATACAAATAGTTGTTGAGATATGTAAATTAATTCGATGTAACTCCTTTTTTTTTATGGAGAAATCACGTCCGAGTCATTGAAACTAAAACGTTACTTAATTGCGTGCGAAATTAGACCCGGTCCTCCGTCAAACCAGAAATCCATTCCTATTTGAATTTAAATTAAAATCATCGAATTAATTCTCGGCTAATAACAGCGCAATCTGCTGAATTAAACATCAGTCGACGTGTCGAGAATTCTATATGGGACGAAACAGCCAGACGGAAATTCCAAACGAAAAATCGTCGAAATTCGTCCAAACGAAATTGTCAATTTTCTCGTCGAAGGTTCTCGGCAACGTTTCTCTCTTCGGCTGAAAGGTGATTTCGCGCGTGTGAATGCGCGCGGCCGCAGACGGGGCGCGTTAATAATTTGTCAGAGCACGGTTAATTTAAACGGAAGTGTCGTTGCAGGGGCTCGACGCGACGAGCGCACGCGCGCGTGTTTGTGCCACGCAAGCGACTAGACGACACGGTTGTTATTGTTGCTATCTGAGGAGGGAGAGGGTTGTTTGAAAGCCGACAGCGTGCCGGGAACGTGCATAATAATGCGTCTTTGTCGCCGACGAGGGATGCACGCTGCGGATATTAGTCGTCTCGCCAGACTCGAGGGGTTTGTTACAGGTAGGAATAACAGGCGGAGGGCCTCGCGTCGTCGCAAGCGAAAGAAAGCAGAAAGAACGCCGAAACTCCAAACGTTGGGGGGGAGGGGGAGTAAATGAGGCACGGGCGATCGTTTCGCGCCCCCGTGAATATTCTACCGGAAAAATTTAATAAGGGCTTTCCTAGTGGCCTTCCCTCGAGGCTTGTTTAAGACTCCATCAAAGAGGAAACTTCGAGAATCAAACTTCTTCCTTTCAGAGCTGACTTCCTTCCTTCCTACGTTAATATCGTCGGTTTATTCTCTTTCGGAAATATCTCCGGCGAGGCGAGCGAGATCCTTGAGTGCCTTACTAACATTCGATAACTGCCTTTGTAGGATTATCATACATCGGTAGAGCCTTATTTGTCAAAATTAAATTGCAACGAACAACGAGGGCTAAATTTATTGAATTTTTTTAGCGTTGTAGAATTGGAAGCGCAACGATAAGAATTTACTCGATACGAAGGTTTATAAGCTACTAAGCTGCGCTAAGTTTCATCGGACTGCAAGGAGAAAGCATGACTATATATATATATAAAAGGACGATTTAAAGGATGGAGGTAAACGGATCCCCGAGGCTATTCCAAACAGCAACCGTTACTATCGGCGTTGTAAAATCCGTGGATAAACATCGTCGGATAATTGCACACCTGTTTCCATCTCTGTTTGGATTTGCACGTAGGAGCGTGGATTACAGACAGCCGGGACAGGATTACCGGGGAAGTCTGTGCCCGAGGACGTAGAAAATTCGGGACGACTTTTAATCTGGCTGCGGAGACACACGGTCGCGGGCCGTGTTATTTCAAAGGGTACAGAATATTCGGGAAACGTGCCAGGCGACGGAATATATGGAACGACGACCACGCGTCGCCTGTTCCAGCATCCTGCTCGCAATAACGTGAATAATGGCGGCTCGTTTTCTGGAACGGCTGTGTGTTACCGCGCGCGAGGGAACCAAACTCCCGCCATTGCCAACCGCGTACCTTGGAAAATCACGTAACGCGGCCCAGTTGTCTGGATTTTAAAGACGGAATTTAAGACCAGGTGGAAACGTTTCTTACATTACGCACGAATCGCGACACGCTCCATCGACGTTTATCTCGACAAGCGAAACAGCCATAATCGTTTGAGAACTAACTGAAAATGAAGGTAATTCGTTTCCTTTTTTTTCTCTCTCTCTCGGGAAAATAACGACTCGCGTAAATATCTACGACCGAGTTCCGAAATTAGCGGTGGCGTTCTATCTTTCCGTGGAGTGATATGAAAAATTGGGTCTGCCACCAGTTGAGCAACCGAGAGATTGAAGATAATTTTATTCGAACGAAACAAAGGACCGTCGTGAAATTACCCTTTTAAATTATACCCGTCGGTTTTTTTCGCGTCCACGAGAATTCTATGCAAAATATCTTGATTATTGTCTCAATGAAGCAAGCCGGGATAACGAAATGGTTTATCGTTCGCCAACGGGAAGAAAATTATATAAGTTCGATTTTACCCGCTCTGCGTCATTCCATTGTACGTTCTAACGAGCTCGTTTTCATTACTGCGTCATCTTTCGTCCACTGTGATGAGCGCCGACACACAGACAAAGAAACTGTTCGTTACGTCACCGTTCGTTTGAAAAGGAACGAGTACAGAGTATGTCTCAATGCCGCGATGATGTATCTATCTGAAACGATAGACGTGCCTCGATCACGCAATTAAATCGTGCACTTTGTACCGATACAAAGGAGGGAACGTCTGTGTACGTTTTTTATCAGAGCTGTTTCCTTCACGTGAGATTCATTCGAGTCATCTAAGCTTTCAATCTCTGAAGCTTTGCACGGGATAATGAAATTTGACGCACTGCAAATACGAAAAGTATTTAACTACGTTAGAAATCAAGTATTTGGTCAAGTTGCCTAACCTGACTCGAATAACTCTGCTTTATCCTTTAATTTGTAAATTCACGCTCATCCGATAGACACCACCTCGCGATTAACGAGCCATAGTCGCGATTTCCGTGAGAGGAGTCGAGAAATCTTCGCGCACTTCGGATTCAAACGAGCACGCGACCAAGTTGCGCAGAAGCACGATCCTTGGATCCGATTGTGCAGTTCGTGGCGCAACTAATGGACCAAACAGGAAGCGGGAGCGTGCTTCAACATTTATCCGGTCGATCGTATTCCGTTCTCCTTTCGGACTTCGCGCGGATCGCACTGGCTTTCACGTTTGCAATCGGACCCACGCGCGAGCAGCCCCCCTCGTCAATTCCAACTTTCAAACGGAAACATTCGAGGCATTCACATACGCGCGCAGAAACGATCGAACCGATTGACCGGCCACAATTTCCAGCTACGATGTTTTCAATCGTTGCCAACGAGCATTTTCCAAATGCACAGATTTTTTTCCCTCTGTGAATACCCCTTCTTTTCGAAAGGCTGTCTGTTCTTTTTTTCTTTTTTTGGTTAATTTTTCATCGTTGAATGAACGTGGAAAACACGGTGAAAAATGATAGAAAATTCGGGTTTTCATTGGTGAAACGCGGATCGTTCGGCTGGAGGATAATGGTTACAACGATCGTTTACACATCGAGCCATTATCCTCGTGGACCGTTCTCGATACCGTTGATGAAGTGAAATACGCTCGTGCCGTGCCGTAGACCCGGCGATAAATCGTCCGGCTCTAAAGAGCTTCTCGTAATTCTGGAAACTCTGACTCGGTGATTAGACGATTTTCTCGATGGACACTTTTAGGCCAGTCGACGTGTCTCACTCTCCTGACTGTTAATCCCCTCGCGGACGTTCTTCCACTTTAAGTGCTACTACGATTAGCGCGTACACACACACGCTGCTCGTGGCGTAGCAATTTGAAACGTGTTAATCTAAAAGCAAACTCTCCACCGAGGGACACCACGAGCCGAGGTAGGCAGGCAGGCAGGCAACCGGAGAGTACAACTCTAAGAAGATTAGCGGCAAATAAAATCCTAACGAGCTGGAAAACGTGCTGCTACTCCTTTCTCCGTGCCGTGGCGGAGAAACGTACGGCCAGGCATCGCCTGTTGAGAGTCGAGCACGATGGAAAAAGGAAGAGAGCAACGAGAGAGAGCAGTCCGGAGACTGCTGTGTGTACCGTGGCGAGGCCGTTGTGGGAATACAGATCAAGGAAGAAGCGTTTTGCAGGTGGACGTTGCTCATAATTCAGGGAAAGACAGTGGCGGAACGCACGAGGGTGCCACCGACCGGCCATGCAAAGCCCCTATCTGATCGATTTAACTAAACACCTCCACTATATCACCCTTAACTGATCTTCACCTTTCACCCTTTTGTACACGGTAGACTGCGTACCTCGCTACGGTACCGTACTTCTTCTGCGCCTTCTCCGCCTTGGAGCATCTCTCCGTCTACACACGAAGAGACGCGCTCTGTTCGCTCCACGCCACGGACCACAAGAAGGATAGAGGGAAAAAAAAGGAAAGAAAAGAGAGAGAACTCGTGTACTCGTGAGAGAAATCCGAGACGTGACCGTGGACCGAGACTTGACGATGACTTTTCCGACGACTCGCCCCGCAGGCTGAAACAACAGAGCCAAGCGGAAGAGGCTCGTTACTTCTTCCGACTGCAGAGACAAGACAATTGAAATTTCTCGAAGTTCGAAAGTTTCGGGGAACCGATCGGGAAACTGATTTCGGGTCACGAGTTTTCCTTCGGAAATCAGAGCGTGAAGAAAAATGAAACGACTTCTCCTAGATAATGGCGCTTTGCTTCCCTTTTTTTTTCTTTTTTTTGCTATCCTCTATTCTTCTCTGATCCCCGTTCCGATTCGTTTTGCGTTCGTCCGTAAAAACGGATTTCATCGAACGGCAGCGGTTAATCGTATGCAAAGACGTCGTCCCTTATTGCACGGTTATTCAGCCGATGCAACGAGCTTTCAGCCAACGCAGCGCTCGCTTTCAAGCTCAAGTTGGAACTAACAGATTTCGCTCTGTGTTTCCCGTGCAGCCTCTCTCGCGCTGCTCATTACCTACTCTCGAGAAATCATCCCGGCGACCTTTGTTCACCTCCGGGACCACGGAAGAATTCCGAGTCGTGTCGCGGTACAAACCGGTGAAAAGGGTTTGTCGGGCTGATTGCCTGGAATTACCGAGATCCAGCTGCATCCGTCGAGCGTTCGAGTCGCGGACAGAGGCACGAGGCCGCGATTTCAAAGGGAACATCCTAAGAAAATCCTACTGTCGAACGGATAATCTCTTGGAAATGCCAAGTTCCACATAATTCTACAATTCCTCATTCTCCCAATTTGTTGAAACATTCCAACGGAGCTGTTTGTGTTTTTACGTGTTTTCGTCTATTCATGATACGGCGGATCCGTTTCCCATGGGCGAATTAAATCAACATGCAAATGTGACCAACGGACAAATCTGCATAAAAAAGACGAGACCGATGAATCGTTTTGTCCGTTCGCCGGTGTCGTACACGCGAAATCACGTCACTGTGGAATAAAATTTACTTTTGTTCCCTGAAATGTCATCATTATTATTATTATTTTCTCTTTTTTTTGTTAACCTATGTGAAATAACTATTTCTGTAACTTCTGCCGGTAGTTTCTCTTTCGATATTTCGTTTTCTTTCGTAATCGACTCGATTTTCATTTTCATTTTCATTCGCGTGAAACGGGTGTAGTGTCGATTCGCGTTCGAACGAAGAGCATCTACGCGCGTCCTCTACGTGTATGTGGAAACTGGCGAACGAACAAATTCCTTTCGCAACCCGGTTTGACAGGACCTCACGTAACGAGACTGCACACGACGAAACTACGCCTCGGTTTCTTTCCGACATTTCGCCGATATTGCCCGGATTATCATATTACAAGCGCGCGTGTACGCCGGCCCCTGACGTCGCGAGATTTACCTCTCGCGATTTCAGATAATTCGTTGATGGATCGACCGGACGCACCGCCCGGCGAGCCTCAACCGAGCCGCACACGAACCGATCTCGTCGATTGTTCTCTCCGACGACGGCCAAGTGGCTGCATCAATTATTCAGAAACAATGAGAGGCTGATCGAGGCGCAGGCATCTACCCGATGCTTCCTTATCGCCATCGCTCAATGTCCTCTACGGCAAGATCTACGGCTGGACACTTCTTCTTTTTCCCTTACATCGATGGGGAAAACCCGTCGGGGAATCGTTCGCGAGCTGTTGTGAAAATCCTTCGGGGAATTCTTTGGTTTCGCACAGGATCTCTGACTGACTTCTGCTTGCTACGTGCTTCGATCGTGTTTTGGAGTTTTCCTTTTTTCCTTTTTCTTTTTAAGGGAAATCTTCTTGTGACGAAGGAGGAATTTGAGATATTTCTCTCGTACATGTACAACGTTGTGCAAATAAATCATCCTCTTGATCCTTGCGTTAGAAAAAAAAATCCTTGACCTTGTCCTCTCTCATCTTGATCATCGTTTTATTTCACTTTAAACGACGTGATTACTGAATCTTATTATTAACACGAGATCACAGTCGACGATAATGATTCTATGATTCTATTTATGCCAATCGACAACTATATGAAATCTGTTACTTACTGTTACTTAATCTCTAATATCGCAACTGCGCTGGTCATTGCTTCAATCGATCGTTTCAAAAACAGAGTACTATTAAAATCGTGCGACTTTGAATCGAACTCTCGGCTAGATTTCTGACTGTTAACGATACCAATTCGCGATCGTGTACACGAGGGTACACGAGTCTGAAGTTCTACGAAGACAGAAAGGCGAGAGAGAGAGAGAGAAAGATTCCGGGTAGTTGACTCAAGAAGTTGGATAAAACAGCGAGACGCGATACGTGTGTCCCAATTGAAGAACTTTTAATTGCACGGCGACGTGCAGCTGCAATTAAGGAATCTCTCAAGAGGTCGGCCGTCGTGTGCTCACGCGGGACTCGAATCGTTAGTTCGCGATATCGCGCGATTTAATCTCCACCATCGTTCGTTTCTTTCTTTTCTTTCAGCTCGGCTCGGCTCGGCTCGGCTCGGCTCGGCTCGGCTCGTTAAGTCTCTTTCTCAGCGCTGCTTTTTCGCGTCTTTCCTCCTTTTTCGGTGGACTGGCCGTCTCGTCGTCCCGGGCAAACGCCCGAATAATTTCTCAATTCAATTTCGCCGGTGCCTCCTTCTCGACTCTGTCCCGCATCTTCGACAAACTTTTAACGTTTCCTTTCCTTAAAACTTCGTCGTGTGTCGAGAGTCTCGATAAATAACGGAACTGTGCAGTTAAAGCGATTAATTTGCGATTTTTCATCTACAGTCTTATCTGAAGACAGAGAGAAAGATTCATATCAGAGTAAATAAAATTTTAGTAGAAATTTTGCAAATTCAGAGAGCAGCTGCAATCTGCTAATTGAAATTTAAATGACGAATGGAGGCTGTTCGTTTCACTTAAAATTCTGAGACAGTAACATTATCAACAGTAACACTATCTTTTCCTCTGAATATTTCGCGACACGTGTGTTTTCTTTAATTCAGCAAGTTCGACGACAGTTTTGGCAAGCGGACGAGAAGAAGTGTCATCGAGCGTCTGGATGCGTGTTATTTTTAACGATCTTTTTGGAAGCAGGAGACCCCAGAGTCTGGACGTCCCTGAGTCCAAGAATAGGGCAACGATCGAGTCATCGAGCAATTGACTGGCTCGTTCTAATCTTGTTAGGACAAGTTGTCGCGAATTTGGACACGATTAACACCGACATTCAGCAAGTCGAAGTGAGAAACGTATGTTCGATACATTCGAGTTTGCGATCGAACATAACAGAGACAAGGTGTGTATCTCAAATACCTCGAATACTTCGAATCAGTGAAATAGCCGAATCGTTACGCGATTCTAAATTCATCGTGAGAGATTCATCGTGGAGATGAAAAGAGAAACTGTTCACCTTTGTGAAACGTTATATCTGCCCACGCGCGTGGACTCTCGGCTCCTGAAAACCGTTCCTCGCCGGCGGGCCTCCGCTCAATAAACTCGAAAATTGTTTGCTCCGCACACACAGTTACTTTACTTTACACCTTTTAAGCAGTGTCACAACATTATCGACACCCACGTACTACGTGTCTATCTCTCGGGCACTTTGACGGTTTCACGGCAACGAAAGCACGTTCTTTTCAACCTCGAACGAACATCGATAGCGTTTCAAAATCCATCGAACGACGCTTGATTTTTCTTTTCCTCGGAGACTCTCAACGATCGTTTCTCGTCGGCGATCGATTCGCGGTTAATTGATCTATTCTTGCCAACTCCCGTTATTCCTGTGGGATTGGGCAATTTTCAGAAGGATCGAAAGGGACGGACGAACCTCGTTTTTTAAATAACTGCGGAGGGGATGAAATGATAAACGACGAAACTGCGAAAAAGTGAAAAAAAAAACTAAAAAAATTGTGGGATTTTTCCACGGACGGAGTACGGCGAAAAATGTTAGAAAAACACTGAAATAATTTATTTCAACTTTTAGGGAAATCGCGACTGTGATTGGAAAAGTTGAAAGACGTATGTTTTTCCCATTTATTCCCTCTCTCTCTCTCTCTTTCTCTTTAAATCTGTCGAAACTGATAAACGCTGAAATTCCATAACATTGAAAAAAATGATCGACGACATGATGATAAACGTGGGAATTCACAAAAATACATTTCAACGTTCTTCGAAAGAACGATGATCGTCATGGAATGAAGCGTGACAATTTCGACTCGTCAATCGCCACGTGGATAAAAGAGAGAAAATGAAAATACGCGGAACGGGTCGCATCTGGGTCGCTCTAATGTCCGTAAGATTAATTTCGACGCTGGGGTTTGCCCTCGAAAAAAAGCTCGAAGGAACGTAACAGGGAGCGGGCCTGGCCAATGAAACATTGTTTTGCCGTGTGCAGCAGTCGATGGCATGTGCACATACGTTCGGCGTAATATACGAGTTGGTACACGTACCGGTTAGCGGAGTGCATGCACGATGACGATAGTCGTATATACGTGGCTTTCCTAATCTTCCCGCAGAATTATGAACCATTGACGATTCACCGGGACAAAGATATTGCCAGGTTTGGCCTTTAACCTTTCGGCCCGAGATAATCGAAGCGTATCGAGCGTTCTTTCCATTCGGATCGAGTCCGAATCCTGTTTCGCGAGATAATTTCCACCGGCTCCGATTTTCCAGCCGACGATATATCCGGCATACCAAATGAATCGTTTCGTTTGGAATTTTCTAAGCAAACAAGCAAATCGATCGATCGGGGCGAGGGGGGGGGGGAAGCGGGACTGGTCGATTCGGATCGGTTCGACGCGTTCGAGAAAAATCGCCAAGCTGAAAAAGCAAGGATAGGCGATCGAACGCGCGGTGGTTTAGCATATTTAGCACCGGTGACGGCGAGCGTGTCTCGAAAAAAAGTCTCGCGTAATTACGTGGCAGGTGCGTCGACTTAATTGCCAGGCTTTGTACAAAGTCGGGTCGCAGCGCCGCGAGGAACGTGATGCAATGCACGGAATTTCGTTCCGCGTACGTTTGACAGGTGTGCTTTGAACCGCGCGCACACGTGCTTGCTTGTGCTTCTTCAACGTTCTCGCAAAATGACGAAACCGAAGAGAAAAGCGCAGAAATCGCGACACACACACACACACACAGAGCCGGTTTCGTGTCACAGAGATTAGGAAACACGAAGCGTGCGAAATGCACAACCGGAGTAGGTGTAACGTACGTAATGTGGACTGGGATTAAGCGAAGAATTCCAAAGACACTCCTCGAGATCGCCGGAGTCGCGACCTTTCGTCTCTCCTCGCACTCGAGTGCCATATTACCACAAAGTTTCGTCACGCGAAAAATCGCAGAATTGCCAGCGGCTCGCTAATTTAATTGCCAGTTCCGAAGCGTGCTTGCCGATGGGCGGCGTGCACAGGCTAGAACCGCGCAGGTGTATACCACCGATAATGGTACGGTTATAATAACAGACGTAGCGCGCTCGCATGATCGCCGATAGCTCGCACACGTCGTCACGTCCCTCCGCGCGAGGGAACAGCGTCTTGCGGCAACGAAAAACTATTCGAAAGACTACGCAAAAACATCTTTGGAAACAGCTGCTAATTGCCATAGAGAGAGAGAGAGAGAGAGAGAGAGAGAGAGAGAAACCACGGTAAAAAAGCGCGGAGACTTGTAAAAAGCTACCAGTTTTTATCTGCGTTCTACAATTCTGGCGGTAGGCGTGTAAATAAGAGGAACAAACAGGCGGCAGAATGGTCGTTCGCGTAGATTTTCGAGGCACAACGGAACGAGCACCGGGAATGACCGTAGTCTCATGACCATATTCCTTCCACGGTTGAAATATCGTATTCGCGATCCTAAGTGGCGCCTTAATGAAATCGCCAGGGCACGCCACCTCGCGGGTGGCAGCCCCGCTTTACTATTATTTAATTGCACGCCACTATTAGCGCGCGATTTTTTCCCCCGCCTCCCTGTGTGTAATTCGCCTAACGATGCCTACGACTTGCTACCTGCTCGACGAAACGAGCCTCGCCTCATGGGACTTCACTCGGTCGTGAGAGGATTTTATCCTCTCGGCTCATATCCTGCTCTCTTCGTGAACGCTAACGTCCGTAAATGTTCGAACATTATCTCTTTTTAACCTCAATTTCAGAATTTTATACAACGAGTTGTACAGTCTCAAGTATCGTTAAAAAGTGAAGAAAACCTTCGCTGTCAACTTTTTGATCAAATTCGATCCAATCGTTCCAATATTTATAAACGGTGTGGTAGATATCGCGACCCGCCACCAGAAATGACGAATTATTTTGTCGGAGCAGATGACACAACGGTGTGCTCGGAATAAGTGACCGATCGCTCGCGATCGGTAATTTCAATCGGACAGATTCAATTCTGCCGGATGTTTAATTAATTCGAGAGGATCGGTCGTTTCTTGTTGTGTATAAATTAATTCGTCGTTCGGTTCTGGCGCGTTGTTTTAATTCAATTTTCGTTTAATTACAAGCTGCGCCGCGTTATTTGCATAAAAAGAGTGTTAAACAACGGACGTCGTTCCGGAAGAAGTACCGTAGAAAACTGCACGCGAGAGAAAGCACATTTCCGAGTCTCGTAATGAGTTTGTGCCTTGACGATTGCTTCGATATCTTCAACGCGTCCACCATAGTGACAACTGACGATTAATTACTTAATAATTCCTCAGATAGTTGAAATCGAACAAAATTCAGTCATCCAACAGAATTACACACACACACACACACACACACACACACACTCTCTCTCTCAACCAGTCTCAAAATATCTCTATACAAAACTTGGATACGGACCAAGGAATCGAACTAGTTAGCAAATATTAGTCTTAGACAAAAAGAACTCGACTACCGAACCTAAACAACTTTCTACTTCAAACTACCCCCGTTCGATAAATAATAGAAAATCCAAATTTAGTTAATGTTTCCTGGCTGCAGACCAAAAATCCATTCGCTTCCACTCGCCAAGTAAACCTGAATAACAACAGAATGCGCTGTCACGTTCCG
Source organism: Tetragonula carbonaria (assembly GCA_032399595.1). NCBI lineage: Eukaryota > Metazoa > Arthropoda > Insecta > Hymenoptera > Apidae > Tetragonula > Tetragonula carbonaria. The sequence goes on from JAUCRC010000014.1 coordinate 8,598,363, forward strand.
ATTCAATGCAATCGTTGCAACAATTGAAACGGTTTCGTTCGACGAGAACGAAAAACGCATCGATCGATGGTCAAAGATTTCGTCGCTCTGGTGTCCCTTCGTCGTGACGATCGCACGCGAGTGGGTGTCACTTAACAATTGCGTTAAGAGTCCAGCCAGCAGGCACGATAACGAGCAGGTAACGCGGCGCGGTTATTATCGATTTAATTGGTGGATCGTGCGGAGGTATCGTCGAATCGTCCGAGAGTTGGCCGCGGGCCGTTGGTCTCGAACGTTCTGCTCCTCCTCGGAGCAGGCCTTCGATGAGAAAATTAATAAATCAAGGTTGGAATGGCCTTCTTCGTGGTGTTCCTTCGCCGTCCCGGCGTTTCGTGTCTACGTATCGTCGGCTTTATGGCATTCCAGCGTTTCCTCGCCTTTAAGCCTTTCTTCGCTCGAGTATCGTTTTTTCTCGTCTTTCGTCTTTTCTCGTCCCTTTTCCGAATTCTCGCTCGGTCTTCCCCGAAAGTTGAGTTACCCCTGAACGCGACACGCTTATTAAACGCTTCATGTTAGACCTATCTATTGTTATCTGCCAATCTTTTGTTTCCGCATGGATGTCGAAGGGATGGAAGGCACCCCAATTAGGACAAAGGACCAAGGCTAGCTTATCGCCAAATCATCAACGAAAAGGAAAGAGATTTTAGAACGCACAGAACTTTCAAAGAAAATCCCTTGACAAGATTGTCTTCTACAGATATTTTCGTCTGTCGCCTTTTCTTTTCGTCGACGTGAATTCGTGTTAAGCGGGAAATCGCGACAATCTCGTGTGCAAAATTAGCTTCAACTCTCTTCACCATTTCCTTATCAAACTCTTCAAATTAATATTTATATCCATACCGTCGTCCTAAATATACCTAGGTCAAGTGGATAACGACGACTTACTAGCGCGTAACCGTGCCAATAAAGTTAAAGAGCAGCTATAAAGTCCGCGTATCTCGGGCCAGAATCCGTTCGAGGATTCGAGTCGAGGACCTCTTCAACGCTAGCGAGAGAAAAGAAAAAAAGGGAAAACCATCGATGGCTGAATTAATCGGGGCCATGTGCGCCGATATATAATCTTCGCGCAATGTGACTACACCCGTGTCTTCCATCCTTCTGAAACCACGGGGACCACGAGAGCAAAATTTCACTCGAGAAGTTTGTCGTCGAGGGATATAAACCAAAGGTGAAATCATACCTTGACGAGCAGGTGGATCGGCTGACTGACGCTGAGTGGTTTGCCTCTTCTAGCCTTTCCGCCTCCGCCGCCCAAACACTTTATCCACGGCATTCCTCGAGTATTTTCTCGCCTCTCCGCGACTCTGATTCTTCTCCTCCTCCTTCTCCTCTCTTTCTCGCTTCCACTGCTCTCCTCTCTCTCTCGCCCAGGCTCTTTCTCGTCCTCCTTCCGCAAATCCCTCAAGGCTTCCTCGGCTTTCCACTGATATCCACAACGTCTTTCGTTCGTTGCATCTCGCGGATCCTTCGAAAACTTCGAGAAGCACGCGCGTTGCGTTTCAAACCAATCCGCGGATACAATCCAAAACTAATCCAGAGACTTTGAAAATTCCCACCGCCGGAATTCTTCGTCTCTGTCTCTTGCCGCTTTAGTTGTTTGGTATCGTTCTTTTCTTTCTTTCTTTCTTTCTTGTTTCGAACTCCTCGAAGCCGACTGCTTCGTTCTTCACTGATTCGTTGATAATTCCGTGCCTCGGCAGGCCAGATCACGTACGTCGTGATTCCGCATCGAAACAAAGCGTCCTCGGCTGCAAGTTAATTAGTCTACGATGCACTGCACGTCGTCTCTCGCGAGCATGATTTACGTATTCGTAACGTGCGTACACGGCCGTCGATCGATCGATTCGTTCGGGCACAATCGAGAGAGGCCAGACTCGATAAGAACGCGAGTACCGCGCCAACGTCGCGCAACTCTTACGCGAGATGATTGATGAGAAATGACGGCGGCGCGGTGGGGAGCACTCGCGAGTTTTCCACGCTGCGTTTTCCGCCCGTCTGCGTAGCACCAGCGACAACCATACACGTCCTCTCTCGCGCGCGGCTCCCGCGACACTGCCGGCTGTCGACTTTGCTATCGTCGATTTTATACAGCGCCTTGTGACAAGCGCCGGTCACAACCGCGTCTCTTATCTTCTCGTTCTCCTCGTTCTCCTCGGCTTCGATCAACCCTCCGCGTTAACGATAACTATGTTCGCGACGTGGACGTCGCGCGAGGAAATACCATCGACCGAGAGTTTACAAATTTTCACGTCTCGTCCGAGTTCGAAGCCCTACGGGACGGGATTTTATCACTCGACAGGATTATGTAAAGGAGTTCGACGCCGGAGTGTACGATCACTAGGAAGTTTGCGGGCTCGCGAGGGCTGGATTAGCTTTCCGGTAGTTGTCATCGCACGTTCATCGATCTGTTTGATCAATCTTCAGTTTCCGCGTAATAAGCTTCGGGGGGATTATCGGCAAACTCCGGTGTGATGGATTGCAATTTCTTCGCGAAATTTCAACAACTTTGCACGCCGTTACTTCCGCAATTAAACTTCTGTTATTAATCTCTCCAAGCAACTGTCAGCATTTGAGAAACCATTCTTTTCTTTTCCTTTCCTTTCCTCTTTTTTTTTCAAGTTATTTAATTTCCAAGTTCGACGACAACGTTCCGCCATTGATCTTCAATGATCTTCGTCGATCTTCTATCTGCATTTTCTTCATACGTCATACCGAATGATCGAAATAGTTTTCGAAATGTCTTCTCTCCCGGAAAGTTTTGAAATCGAAGAACGTGGAAAGCGTATACGCGTGAGAATGGAGGAGAGCGCGCGTGTCGAACGAGTTGATTTTACGAGCGTCAGCTTTTCTCGACCAGCTCGACCCGCGGCCTGCCGTCGACTGACAGAAAATACTGGCCGGGACCCCGAAGAGCGCTCCGAGGGCCGAACAGAGGGGCGGAAGGAATCGACAACCCGTGTCGAAACGCAGCGCATCTGCGCCTCCGTTACCATCGCCAGCCCCGTGTGGCTTTTGCAATCATCGCCGGCCGAAAATTAATCGAATCTTGTTATCCTTCTACGGCGACCAACGCAGCTTTAAAGCCGCTCAATGAACGAGCGGTTCAATGGGAAATTCAACAGATTATTCGTTTATGGCGCTTCATTGTTTCATTGGTTCTTCATCTGCTATGTTTACAATGTTCGACAGGAAATGGGATTATTTGTCGGTAAATTGAAGATAAAACAGAGGTACATATCCGTGACTCAACCATTTCCGAAAAGAGAAGGTCCAAGTTTTATGGGACGTAATATTTTACACCTCGTCAATATTACTTTATGGTACTTTTTATAGATGGTTTCGAGAGAGACCCGCACACAGATGCCGACTGAAAATAGATATACGTCTTGGGCAACGTGCGTATATGATGACTGCGACTTCTAGCAAAGCTTGTACACTTGTACAAACATTTTCATGTCACGGATCAACCCTCCGACTAATGTCCATACATGTTGGTTACCCTTTCTATTTTCTTTTTTCTTTTTTGTCCCTCCTCTCGAACCGTCTCGATCACTCTTATTTCCTCCTCGATGTTGCTACGTTCCATTTCGTTACGATTTGCGTACGATCGTTACGAATCATAACAGATATGTAAAACACGCTGTATCGCTATCGATAAACTTCCTTCGTACCACCGAGCCACCCCTTGCAACAAACCGGTATTCCACGGCCCCAACGTCCGGCCAGTAAATTCGAGTTATGACAGGATGGTAACGCTGGTGTCGATGGAGAGAAAAAGAGAAAAAGAAAACAAAAACATCGACGTGGGTCGACGGATGCAGGCAAATTACGTTACCACGTGAAACAAAATGCCTCGTATGCTGTGCTGTGTATGTCGAACAAGCACGATATCAAACGAGAGGCCTGTTTACATCTCGTCTCAAGGTAGCAACCGAGCAGCAGATCTTTACGACGGTAGCTCATAAAGCTAGTAGCTGGTGCACCACGTATTTACGCACGAGCCACCAGGAATCGAACGATGATCGAACGAAAGTCAAGGTAACGAGAATTCTACGCGGAATTCTGGATCTTTCCAGATCGACGGCGAGGCGAGGCAAGCCTGGATTTTCGATTTACGCGAATCTTTCGACGCAACTGCGTGCGACGGCACGCATGAAAGAGTGAAAATACGAAGAGCAAATAAACTCGGTGACAGGCCAGTCGCGCTCCATTTGTTCTATGTTCCCTCTTGTATGTACGTACGAGCGCGATTAATTACCGAATCGACACGTTTTAACGAGCCGTAGTGAATGGCCTGTTTATTTCCTGCTGAATGAGATTTCAGTCGTACGCGCTCGCCCTGTCCCATTATCGTCCAATTAAAATCGCGCATGCCGCTCGCTTCCCGGCGGAGGTATTAAAATGTAGCCTCCCTTTCTTCTTTTTAACGATCACTGATTTAATTTCTCGAATATTTTGCGCTTTGAGATGAAACACCGGGACATAGAGTGCTCCGTTTTTAATTTACAACGATGCGACTTAAAGAGAAACGAATCGCCGTTAGAGACACCAAATACTCGTCTGTCCTAAATTCGCACGTTACTACTTTTCAAGACTACCAGACCGAAAGACGAAGAGAAGAAAAGACAGAGAGAAAAGACGAATTTCTAATTCTTCACAGAAACTTTCTACATTTCCAACGAAACGTTTTCAAAGATATTCCTGATTGTATTGTAATCCTTCTTCCTACACGAAGGTAGCGCATTAAATTCAAATAATTCAATAATTTCATTACCACGTATCATTGCGATCGTCAGTTATTAGATTACACGTCACAATCTAAGCAGCCCTCTTTCACGGCCGCGAAACGAGATTTCCAAGGCCAGCGAGCGCCCAAGATCGAGATAAATCATCGGCTTCTTCGAAGTCTGTCCCTTGTTTCTCGATGTACGCCGGTTGCGGTCGCTAATTAAGTTTGCACGATGCTGCTGGTGCCGCTTCTAGTCGCATAACGAGGCGTTTGTAACTTTCTGTTCAGCGGGAGCCAATGCGAGCGGAATACTTAATATCGCGGGCACCCGGGCTTCGGCTCTCTTTCTGGGCACGTGCTGCTCGCCTACGGCCAGAAAGAGTTGAATCCGGAAGACGGACTACGTTCTCTTCGTTTCCACGAAACACGACCGTTCGGGAAAGAAAGGAAATGATTACCTACAGCGTAGCGGCGAATCTTTCACGGTGAACTGCAGTTTCCTCTCCTCGTCAACGATGAGTAATGGGTTAGGCGAGTGGTACTTTGAAGTTTTCTAAACTGAGCGAGCTCTTCAAATTGCCACGCATGAACGCATGGAGCGTATTTTGCATCAGTTTGTTCTATAAGTAGATACGCATCGGGTAAAGCAAGACCCGATGTGTTTGTTTCCGTATCTGTCATTTTTACAAAACGTTCGCTTGCATTTTCACAGAACCGTTTCTTATGAGACGTGCATACATGTGATGTTGTTCAATATTTCTGTTCTCAAGATCTTCTTTTTCCTTTTCTCTTTCACTCTTGCTCTCTTTTTCTCCCACCCTACCACACTCTCCTTAAAATGCTCAAAATTTATCATTGTATTTTCAAAGCTCCAAAAAAATTTCATAAAGAAATCCTCTATTTCAAATTCACTGTATATAAATTATTATTAAATACGATACAACAATTGTACAACATTTACGTACTAATTAAAGCATACAAAATCTCACGTCATTTACCACTACAATCACATTACTGTGAAGACTCAAATAGACAAAGTCGATTGTTTTCCCTAAAATCGACGAGAAAAGTGTGCTTTTCAAACAGTAAATCTCCGTTATTTTAAAAATACTATACTATACCGAATTGTATCACAGTATACCATACTATAATATACAACACCACATCAAGTTGTAACGTGCTATACATGCCGTACAATTCCATATCGACACGTACGATCTCCTATCACACTCTACAACAACCTAAACCTAACCTACAACACAGTGCCATCCCGTATAAACTCATACCACACCGTAACACCCCGGAATACCTCGTATCACAACACCCCTACCATCAGGGACCACCACGGATCTCCACGTGTTACTACGTAACACCACGGAACTCAACGGATCACCAAACAACTATACGTACAGCATGTATGACTACGTACGTCCAAAGTCCGCATCCGACCACCAGGGACGTCAACGGATCACCAAGCAACTACACGTACCAGCACGTACGACCACGGAGATCAAAAGACTATCCCCGTCTACCAAGGACCACCACGGACCTCCATGATACACCACGTATCAGCACGTACGACCACGTATGTCCAAAGAACGCCTTCGTCCACAACGGACAACCATGGATCCCCACGTGCTCCCATGGACCACCACGTGCCAACACGTGTCTACACGTACGACCACGTAGGTCCAAAGACCGCGAGAACCACCACGGACCTCCACATACAACCACGTACCAACACGTACAACCATGTACGTCCAAAGACCATTCACGGATCGCTACGGATCTCCACTTGCTTCCACGGACCATCACAGACCACCACGTACGCCCACGTACCACCAAGGACCAACGTCATGGGCAATCGCGGTCCAGCACGTACGACTACGGTCTTCCAAAAACCGTCCCTGTCCACCACGGTCCACCACGTACTAGCGCGAAGCATCACTATTATTATTTCATCGATTGTTAATTAAATTTTTAATACTACGAAAATTTCGTCCTATATTGGAAATTAAAGATATCTGCAGCTGGTATGAATAACAAAACTTGTATTATTTCTATATGTGACGTATGTATGTGATATACGCTAGTCGCTTCAGAAATACTTCATCTTTCCAATATAATGTATCAAGTTTCAATAGACGCGTGTTTCGATGAAACAGAGTATCCAAAATGTTTACATCTCGATTGCAACAACTTTAAATCCCCCGTTGGAATTAGTACATATAGAGTTTTTGATATATTCCATGTCGCGTTTCGTCCCATTCTTCTGATCTTTCACTTTTTCACAATTTTCAACAAAAGCAATTAGACTTGGGAGAACAGAATCTGCCGCAAGGTATTGCCAGAGTATGGGTCATAAAAGTTCCTGGCCACCAAGAGTACCGCTATAAAATAATATTCAAGGCAACGTGTAAGGAACTTACAGATAGCCTGGATATAAGCGAGGGGGTATAATGATCGCACCAATTGCAAACGTTCTCTATTTTGTCTCTCGCGTTTTTCGACACATCCGCGCTGTTATTTTCCCTCCGTTTGACAGTTTGACTATTTACTTTATCAAAAATCGTCTCCGTGGCAAGGAATTAAGCACGCGAGACGCCGCGAATCGAGGAGCGAAGAAAACCAGGCCAAAGGATCGTAAAGAATCGGGTCAGCCAGAAGACGAGAAAACTTTTTGCCCTATTTTTTAACGCGTCTCGTCGAAACGTCGGGCAACGAAATCTCGATGTTAAACGAGAGATCGAACTGCTGCGGTCTGCTGCTCTACATGAAACAAAATGAAGACCTTAGGTGCAAAAAGTGGAGTGTTTCATAAAAGAATAGAACTCTAAAATTCGAAACGTTGTTCGATGCATTTGTTTCTGGAATTAAATACGCGAGAGTATTTGAACTCTCAATTATCCAATACATTAACATGTCTTAGAATTTATTTTTAAAATAGCTGTTCATACCCTACTATTTTCGAAATTTGTCAGAATGTTGTTACTCTCTGAATTTGTCAAGAATGTTGTATCTTTCAACCACCGAACGACGCAGAAGTTAGAAAATCAAAAGAAATGGACTTGTCGTACACTTTCGTCACGGTTATGGTCTTCGAGTATAATGCAATCCTTACAAATTCGCTCTTTATGTCGGTCAGAGAGGTGGAGTTCCAGTGACGTAAGGGGTAGTTGGGTAATGGTTCGAGAGGAACAAAGTTGTTTCAGAGACCACGAGCCAGGAGGTCAGCCAATTCCGGCGATGCTCCCGCGTCCTGTTAACTTTCGTGCTACGTCAGATAGCCAAATGGCCTATGTGGGCCGAATTCGCCTGCATTTCCCTCCCTCTGCCGCTTCCCTTTTACCCCTCGATCGAACGCTGGTGTCGGCAGACCGATAGAGCAGCCATAAGTGTTGATTAATGAACGTCCCTCATGTTTTCCAAGGTAGAACGCATCAAAAACGATCGTTTATCAAACGATTTTTTTTTTTACGGTTTGTTGGATCACAGGGAGGATCCAGAAGAACATTTTTGGCGAAAGAACAAGAGATAAAAATCCCTGATCCCTTTGAAAGAAGATTTTATCGTCCTCTAAGTTAGAAGAAAAGGAAATTCGAGAGAAACGTTCATCCCTCGTTGTGCGAGTTTTGCAACGAGTAAGTGCGAACGAAAGTGGCGCTTTCCGCTTTACTTTCAAATTCTTCAGCAAGACTGAAGATTGTCGAATAAGAACCGAGTACCGAAGAAAAGAAAAGAGACCCGTTTTATCCGGGAGAATGAACGACAAACTAAGGGATGAATAAAAATAATTACAATGAGAGAAAGTTTTTCTAATTCATTTTGCACGAGTGGTGCTTCTCCTCTCTGCACGTACGGATAAAATTTCAGAGCAGCGTATTGCCTGCGAATTCGCACGATAACGATAGTAATGCACATAATCGTAACCGAGTGGTTCCAGAGTCTGCTATTACACCCCGATGCAACTACGTACGAATGCTTTAACGCGTTCCACCTATGAAACACGATGCAATATCGAGGCGTATACTCGCCGAGTTTCCCATCGACGAGTTTCCACTCGTGCATCGGAAACCACAACGCAACAACTTCTGTCTAGTCCCCCCATTTACTCAGTCTGTCTGCTTCCGAGACAAAGAATCTAACGTCGAGAATATTCCCCAAACACGGCGGTTGCCACGCCCGTTAGAAAATTCGTGGAGGGGAAAGATTTATGAAAGGCGATACGCATTATCGAATGGAAAATCTGGCCAATGGAAGGAGAATTTATTGCCGATAACTCATTATGCCGTGAAAATTAAAACACCGGTGAGACCGAATCACGCGAATGAATATCCCATCTGTTAATTAATAGCCAACCTCTCTTTCTGTTACGCAACGATAATTCTGATTCCCAACGTAGCTCCATATTTTCGGGTGCTGCGCAATATTCGTGATCGGACGTTGGAGCAAAACCGATCTCGCATGTTCCGTCTTCGAAAATATATTAGCACGGTCAGACATGCTTTCGTGTACGCGAAATGATCTAGGATCTGAAGGAAATTCGGTACAATCTCGGGAAATATACGATTCGCAAGAAGGTAGAACCGCATTCGTCCGACGATTTACGAAACGTTCGTTTCTCTCGCTTTGCCCGGTACAATTCCAGAATTCTAGCATCCTTTGTACACTCCGTAGGAAGTCGAAGACGAATAGCTCGGTAAAATGTAACTATTTTACGCGGCCACTTTCGACTTTTTCTCCACGTGGCTGGATTGTAAACGCAAATCGCAAGAATCGCGCGCGGAATCCTTTATGTGCTCATTTGCAGTTAGTTTTTTAGGAATTTTCTCAGTAGTAGATTACTCATTTCCTCTCTTATCGTGGCGTGAGATATATTTGTCACTTTGACTGCCATAAGTGAGTCTTTTTTTTCAAGTTTCGGCCTGGACATGAATAACAGAGTGGCGAATCGCGTGGACAGATAGGTACGTCTGTTCCATGGAAGAAGGGACTGTCGCGTAATGGCGAAACGGCTCGCGAAAAAGTCACTTTCTCGCCTCTCGATTCGCAGTTTAGATCGATAATAGGGATAGCAAGCCCCGGCTGCTGGGATTAATCGATCGGAATTTATGGGTCGCCAAGGAAAATTTTGCACGCGAGCCACGCGACATAAATTTCGCGCTCGATAAAGTTGCAGATTTTTCCATTCGGCCGAGACGATTTAGTGTACCGACGATAAACCATTCCCATTAACCGTGTTCTCGTTTCCTCGCCAGTTGTTGCCGGATGCTATCGATGCGTTGGCGTGATTTATCGATTCAGTATCTCTGCCTCTTCGCTATTCTCTAACGATGTATCTTAGAAAAAAATATCTTTCGCTTCATCGTCGATATCTCTGTCTATTTCGCTGTTTCTCAAACGTTCGAAAGTGGTGTGTCGATTTTAACGAACGTTCCAAGCTCAACGGACAAACTTCGAAACAATTTTTCGTTTCTACGGTTGTAGAAATGATTGAGTTTTCTGCTACTTTCGTCGAGAGCCTACGACGGAAAATAAAGTTTCCCACGTTCCCACGAAAGCGCGGCAGTGATATCTGTGCGCGCAGACAGAGTTACGCGGATTCTTCAAAAATGACCGTGGAGACTTTCGTTTCAGGAAGAGCCGAGAGCGTTCGCCGCAACCGCAGTAATCAAAGACTACAATGAATGTTCCCCGTCTGCAATTAAGCGGCGCGGCGTCCGCGTAATTAAACTGCTGTTTATATTGCGAAACATTCCTCGACGTTAGAAGCCAAGATAGAAAGTCTCGCGGCGATCCGTCAATAGAAAAAAAAAAAAATTGTTCCCCGATTCTACGTTTCGATCATCCAATTGCGCCGTTATGTCACGACACTGACGGTCTGAAATCGAAAAATATCTACTTCACTTCTCTTAAAAGGGATTAAGGTTAAGATTCTGAAACTTATCGCGAGCAAATATAATGTAAGACGTTTTTTTAGTTCTCCTGAAGAGAGAGAAAAATATTAGAAAAATTGGTTTCCCTATCGCGATATAACGCGAGTGCTGCACTCGAGAGAAAAATGGCAGAAAAACGGAAAGATCACGCACGTGCACGCGATAATAAAGTTTCGATAGCGATAGACGGTTTTAATCAACCGTCAAAGGTTACGAAGCAGCGAGATGCGTAGATTAAACGAGCCAGGCCGACTAAATTATACGGCGGATTAATCGAAGCCAAGAGTAAATAACGCGAATAAACGACTTCGTGTAATGAACAGATAAATCAGTTGGCCGATTGCGTATCGAGATAGTTCGAATGGGCTCGCAACTGCATTAGAACAGCGAGAAAAAGGCGTGTAGAAGAAAGATTGCTCAGGTGACCCGCTGGTACACGCTTCTCCGCTGTGTAATTACACTATCGATCAAAAGTTTGGGTAACACCTTCGTCGTCCGCGTCTCGCGAAGCATTGTGAGGATATAAATCGTCTGACCTCTTATTTTTCTTCCGAGGGACAAAGAAAGGAAAAATCTTAAAACGTGCGAGACTATCGGCGAGCTCGAACTAATAATACCGATTTTGCTAATATTTACGTTTGTAACTAGATAGGAAAGGTTCTCATCAATGGACAAAACTATTTGACAGACTCTGTCAATATTGAAAAATATTGAACGATCAAAGTTTGACACACGAGTTAAATTTGATTTCGCTAATATTGAAACTCGTAACTACAGAAGGTTCTGACAAAGCTATTTGACAGGTCCTCGAATTCTTCGAAGAATCATTCAACATTGAAAAACATTGAATGGTCGATTATAAAGAGATAGAGAAGAATTCTAGTTCTAAAAGGGATTCACGAACCCTCAGGAAGATAAAGAAAACTGTGCTTCAACGCCTGTGAATAATTCCCGAAGAGTTGAACGCGCTAACCGATGGAATTCCTAAACGTCTCGTTAAATTACATTTCCAAGCTATTAGCCGACGAGGCGTTTTAGCAGCGTCGTGTACGATGAACGCCGAATACTTGGATAATTGGAGGTCACCGTGTAATGGCGATTGCCGGTGTTCTCTTCGTGTTCGTGGAATCAGCGAAAAAGAAACGTCGAGAACTGGCCGCAAACCCGAACGTATCATTATAATATTATAAGAGGTGGCTTTCGCACCTTGCCGCGAACCGTAACGGGATCGTGGGATAAACAGCGTAGGGCAAGGGATATATACATAAGTGCGGACGTTATGGTGTCACGTGACACGGAAACCATAAGGCCGGTCTTGTGCGGTACGAACCCGATTCCCGTTATTCCTGTCGGGGACTCCAAAGCTAGTGTCAAAATTCACAGCGCCGCCCCGGAGGACCTTTTCCTTCTCGGAAAACGTCTTTTAACGTGCGACGGGACATGTGTACGATGGTTAAGCCAGTTACAAATTAACTACAGCATCCGGAATACTCTCGTTTTCTTTGCTTTCAACGCTAGAACCATCGTGCACTTACGGAGAACTTTGTAATAAAATGAAGAAAAAAAGCTCCTACCCCAATTCTAAATCTATCGAATTTCGACGGAAGATCAATCAAACGATCTCTCGGACAATTCCGACAGTTTTAGCGTTAAAAACCCGAGCCCGGTTCTCATATTCGTCGAAGGTGGTTTGAATAGTCAAAGGTGGTTGCTCAGTATTCTAGAGTCGAGCGAGAAGAATTCCGCGAAAGCACGAAACCCCGTTGAAATATCTGATAAATTAATTCCGAGAACGATCGTTTCTGAGATGGAGTTCAAAGTATATATACGAGGTACCAGAAGCACCCGCGGCTCCCCGCGTCGATTTATCGTCCTTATAAAGAAGATTCAGAGAAAAAATAATTTTAGCGAGACCTGCATCCCGCCTGCGCATTCAGATCGAGATGAAAAGAAACGAATAGAAAGAAAAGAAGGAAGGTGGCTGAGCATCCCGGGCCAATGCAAACTAATACATTCAAAACCATCCATCCTCTTTTTTTTCTTTTTCCTTTTTCCTTTTTCCTTTTTTCTCACAACTCGTTCATTTATATCTTCCCGACCGTCGCCGTGCCCAACTGCCTTATTTTTTGCCTCTTTTTCGTACCATTCTACCCATCGTTTGCAAACATGTCCCACACGGCGGACACTCGTGAAATCGAAATTATCGGTGCACGTGTCGAAATCCCACAGGCCAATAAAGGGGAGCCGGGAAACGAACTATTCACGAGTCTCGAACCGGAAATCGCGTGCTTTTAACAATGATTCAAATTCGGACGACCGAGATCGTTCCTCCCTGCCGGTCGAAAATAGATTTTTTCTGATGGTGGAACCGGCGGGACAGGCCTGGAATTTAATTAAAACTTAATCGAATTTATCACCAACTCCACGCTCGGTTTCCGATGGAACCAACTTCGAATATTGAGAGCATGATATCCTGCATTGACGCGACGCAAGATCGTCCCGAAACGCGAAAACGGTTGAAAAGAAAAAAAAAAAAAGAAAAAATTAATGTTTGCCATGACTCGCGTAAAATCTTGCGTGTCTTCCTCGTTTGATATCTACGCGTGCAGTTTGTTATTTTCGATGAAGACGTAAACAACATACGTAACGAGCAGTTAACCCGGCATGAAAATGTATTAACGACGTGTCCGCGGGACAGACAGCTTTTTACAAAACATTTTCTCGACAATTTACGGTACATGGTATATATACATCAAACGTACAGTTAAGTGTGCTAACATATTCGATTAAAAAGTAACTTCTGATATAACTTCTTGAGAAAGGGGACGATGTGCACGTTTCATACATGTAGATGCACACTTGAGCGCGTAAGATAAGAGCACAGAACGCCAGAGAATTTATATAGTTTTACTTCATAATGGTTTTTCTTTCTCTCAAACACTTTCGAGAGGATACTCGACCCAGTTGCCTGCTGCCAGCTTGTATACCGAGCGCGACCAAAAGTGTGTCAGAAAATTTACCCTTGATTTCAAAACCCCTCTGTGGCTCCGGTTAAATCGTCCGGTTGCATTTCCGAAATGAAAGAACTCCATTTTTCTTCTTCCTTTTTTTCACATTCTTTTTCCCCTCCTTTCGCAAAACTGAAGAGTTTCGCGAGCTATCCGCAGAATTTTGCACAATTGACGGCCACCAGCGAAAAACACAAGTCGTGTGTTCCGTGTTTTCGTAAGGCAGCAGAATTTTTCAATTCAATGCACCGACTCGGGCAACTCCACGTCGAAATTAACTTCCTATTTGACTTGCTGGATTTATTGAAATTTGTTGAGTTTGAAAAAAAAAAATATTCCTTTGTCCGTTATAACAATCAATCGTTATTATAATGCGCCCGGTAATCCCTCAATAGCGTTCGTAGAAGCGGCTGTAATGAACGATTGTTAGCGGGTAAATCTGTCGAACGCGCAGCTAATACCAATTCGGTTTCCATCGCGGGCCATTAAGGTAATAGTTTACGTGAAACACGGGAACACGTTTCTCAATGCGAATTATCACTCTTTACGTACATACTCTTCGCCGGTGTTCCTTAGTTACATTTAATAATGTACTAAAGCTACTTATTCTCGGCAATTACCTTTCTACTTTTTCTTTCCACTTCACTAAAGCTGCATTAAACCGGAATTTACGAGCTACGATCGATAAATAGCGCTAACTAAGTGATATTTTTCGCTTAGATAGAATAGGATACCGTGAGAGGTGCAAAACGAAAGCTCTGACGAAAGTTTTTGCATCAATTTCCTTATTCAATCTCGATGCAATGAAATTACGTTACGATATAGTCGACGCATTGAAACGGTATTGGCATGGCGCTTTTACCGTGAATAATTATTACGTTCGATATTTCGCATTAATCGCGACACTAACATGATAATTCTCGGGGTGTTTTACAGAAATTTCGATTATTATTAATGAATTCAATGATTTCACACCGAAACGATTATAAATTCATTTGGCAACTATTGGCAGGTGATGATAAATCTAACCTCTTATTGAAAAATATTAATAAATAAAATGTCGTTTTTGGCGTTTCAATGAAGAAAAAAAAAATAGTACAAATCGGAACTGAAGATGAATTCCAAGTAAAAATTAACTTCCACGCCAAATACGTCCGTCCTGTTTTTAGATTTAGATTTAGACGTTAATTTCGTCAAATTCTATTTGAAGAGAAGACGCCAACAAAAGAATAAATCTGAAATTCAATAGAAAAGGTGTCTGCAAAAAGGAAAAGACACGCGAGAATAGAGATAAAAAGCCTATTCGCGTATTCTTCGGGCAACAGCCTCACCTCCAGCCATTCATTCGGTTTGCTCATTCATCCCGAAGTATCTTTAATGCATTTCTGACAGACGACAGGAGTCGCGTGCCGTACTTAGCACCTGGACACTCTGGCCCCGAAGCAGCTGCGCTCGATTCGCCATCTCGTCAATGCTCCTCTCTCTTCACGGGAGATCGATTTCTTTTCGGCGACCACCAGACCCGCATCATCTTGCTCGTTGCTATTTCACGTCTATTCAGAACGGTCAGGCGCGATTCTCAGTATTGACCGTTTGGTATTTCAGCCTTTCGAAATAGCTTCCTTTTCAATCGCGTTTTCAGTCACGTGATTATGCTGTTCGAGATTCCAGAGGAGCAAAGTGTAAAGTCATGGGTCACTTCTTTTTAAAATAGTCGTCCTCTACTACTACCGTTCTACACTTCGAAAGATACTTTGAAAAATGAATTACCATGTAGGTAGGTAACACATATCCGTCCGCATGACGAAAATTCGTCATTTTCACAGACAATCACCAGCAGCCAAATGACGAAAATTCGTCATTTGTATATTGCAGTAGATAATTTATTGTCGTTTTATTAAATCCGAATAAATTAAAACGTAATTTTTACCAAACAGAGATAATTCTACGAAAAAACTTATTTCAGCTTCAGTTGCGTCGTATAAGGGTGCAAACGCAAAAAAAAAAAAATTAATTTAAAAACGTATTAGTCGGTACTGCGTACTAGAAGAAGTTTATTCAAAGTTCAAGCACTTGGGTGTTAATTACTATTAATTATTGATAAAATTAAAATTTCGAAAATAATTTACTTTGTCTAAATAAAATAACGAGTATGTTTTCAGTAATTCGTTTCAACATTTTGTGGATTTAATTTTTATTTAACTTCAGAAATAAAAAAATAAAAAATAAAGGTGTATGTATAAATACAAATTCATTTTATTTCATTTCCCAAAATTTCACTAAAAAAAATTAGGTTGTTTTTATATAGAGCACATCGTTTCTACAAATAGTGGCAAATAATGCCGGCATTTGGTCAATGGCGGTGAAAATAATGCCGGACAGATATGTGTTAAAGTGCAACGTTGTTTGTCCTTTTTTTTATCCGTTTCGGGGTTAAACTTGTACATTTCTATCGTAGTTTCCTATTAATCCCTTGCTTTACGATTTTCATCACAGTAAACATTATTTATTGTGACGTTGCATCGTGTGTAATTTAGTATTTGTTAATCTTCAGTTTGAAGAGATACGATTGAAAATTCAAATTCACATTACACAGACAATTTGCTACAATTTGCATTAAACAATTATTCCTACCACGAGGCGTGACTCGACGTTGTAACTCAAACACAGTGTTAAAACACATTGAAAAAAATATCGAAACGCACTGTATACCCACGAACAAAACTGTAAAGTGCAATCTTCAAGATACCTTTAACGAGATAAATATGTTAGAAGCGCGTTAAAACAGTAGTGGCTGGAAATTCTATTCGCAGTCGCCGGATACCAAGAACGCCGGAAGAAATTTCACGAGATAAAAAGAGGCGTCTGGATGAAGCGTGGCAGAAGTTTAATCAGACGATAGAATTTTTACAAAGGCACGTGAACGGCAACGTAAACAGCTGGCGAGAGAGGCCGAGAGAGGCAAGAGATTGTTATTCTTGAAAGCAATTACCCCGGCGCGGCTGGGAGAGTCCCCCAGGTTTCGCGAGGAAGATTTACGCCGCGAGATTTTCGCCCCAGGCGCAAGGCGAGCGTAGCCGAAAAATTGCTTGTGGAACACAACGCTGAGGACTTTCACGATGTCTTTAATTGGGCATTTGGGTTGGCTGGCAGCACGATAGAAACGCAAGTCGACGGCCGGAGAAATCGACGTTCGGCATTATACCGATCCGACGAGCCGCTTTTTATTCATCACATGGAATCGCCTCGTTCATCCCCGCTGCTCGAGCATCAGACTAGTTTATACTGTCGTATAACTGTAATTTTATAGTAACCGAGGAGGTACGATTGAAATTCAATGGAGTCGCCAATAAAATCGCGACCGATCCCGTACCGTAAAGGTACGCCGTGCACTCTGTCGCTCGATAGTAAAACCTTTGAAAGGAGATTGATGGAAATACCTGCGCGGCTGACATTCGCCGAGGAAATAGCTGAATTGAGGAACTCGGATGGGGGGGGGGGGTGCGCCCCTTAATGAATCGATAAATAAATTACTCGATGGGAATACTCGATGGAATGTATAATATGCAACTGTTTCGAAATAAACGAATCGAAACGTTTTTTAAAGTCTGAAGACTCGAGGCTGGAATTTAGAAGTTGAACGAATTGAAGGTTTCAAATACTAAAAAAATTTGGAAATTCAGAAATTCAAACATCCAAAGATATTTAGTTTAATAAAAATTAAAATATCCAAATTTTTTCGAAGGTTCAAATTCAAATATCCAAAGACTTTTCAATAATCTAAAAACAATTCGTAGATTCTAAATTTCCAGGGGCCGAGATATATTTAAATGTGGCTGTGACACAATGAGAATCGGCGACAATTCTCTCCCACGTCTATCCATAAACGAAGAAAACTGTCCTGCCCACCAGGAAACTGATAATTCAGCAATAAACCGACCCTATTTCTACGGAACGAAGCAGAGCTGTTCTCGCGGTGGCGAGACATTCCGCAGCGTGGAAATAATTCGCTACGCTAAAACGTCAGAAATAGCATGAACCGTGGAAACGATGTCTCGATAGGGTTCAACGAACGGTCATCGTCGCGTTAGATCATCGCGCTAGATCGCCACGTTTGGGGCCTAGGCGTAGACAATCAAGCAATCAATGTCAAGGACCAACCCTTTCACGACGGAACAGTTGGTTTCCGTTTGCGCGCGAATCTTCAACCGCATGCCAATCAGTACTATTTGCGTGTCCGATACGGCCAACCGAGAAAAGAAAACAGTTACGCCTCGCATAGTTTCATCTATCGTTTCAACGCACGTAGGAAGCTTCACAGGCCGACTTTGGCGCGAGCCATTTTCACTCTTCTCCAATGAAACGTACGCCCATCTACGTACACCGTCATTCATTACGAATTACTGGGACACGAGGATTTAAATGAATCTGAGAAATTGTTTCAAGAAAAAATTACCATCTCACGAATGAGGAAAACTAAGTTCTTTTGTCCTTTTCGACATTCGCGTAATTATTTTAATCTATTGTTCGTCTCCTTGATCATCTGCACGAATTATCACGTTGCAGTTTCATCGGAGATTCGTTAAGTGATTCTTTCATTTTAGAATTTTATATACAGTCTTCGGAAGCTCGTTCATGGCTTTCGTTCTCCGGTAACCTAAATTCCACCCCTCTGCACCGAAGCTAATAAGACACACCCTGTAATCAACATTAAGCTACGAAACCTACGAAGCGAACGTCAAAAGTACACTGTCACCGTTCCAGACAAACTTCGACTAACACATGTTCGCACCGTATCCATTAATAGACTAACAAATGGCAGCGGGCAATGCTGCCACGTAATACGTCGATCACGTCAAACGTCGCCAATAAATCGACTCTCGCAACGGGGGGGAATTAGAAGCCACTGGAAACAATTAACTCACGACGCACGTAAGTAGGTAAGTGGCTGACGAAAGTATTAAAACCTTGCCACAAAAGGACAAACAAGACAATAAACGAATAAAATTAACTGTTTAAATAATTCACGTATATTTCCAGAAACCAGAGGCTTCTCTAACACACTCAAGTCAAATCTTTCGTTGCAATGAAATCTGAAAAGTCTTCTAAATCTTGCAGTTTAATACGAATGAAAATTTTCTACTTGCGTCGGGATACTTTCGTGAATAACCGTACGATGTATAGTGGCTAGATTGATTTCCATTATCGTGCGGAGTAAGTTTGACAGTGACTTCCATCAAGAACTTGCGCACCCTTCCATCGCATCGCGAGGCAGACCGGCCTGTTAAGTCATTATCGTTATTGTTTGCGCGCCGCACGCAGAGACGGCACCCACTGGGAGAGCTGGCCGCTTTAATATATATTATATATAGGGTGGCGAGAATGTATGGCCGTCTAGCGTGAAAAGGAACTAGCGTGAGTCACAGGGGGGGGGGGACATCGTCGCGGTTTCTTCGACTGGGGTCACAGGTAATTGGCCTGATCGTACGAAGACGCGTTCTATCGTTTAGTCGTGTGCAAATCGCGGTCGAACGCGCGCGGTCGTGCTTCGTTGAGTCATCCTGGTGACACGCACGACCTGAGCCTTTGACAGCGCCAGAATACCATCCTATCTTTTTTATTTCCCTCCTCTCTTTTTCTCATCTCCGCTGGCCGTTGTCACGAGCGAGCCAAGCGGAAGTTACGCGCGGAAATGGACGGAATCGTATTTTACGGAAGGCTCGCGAGGAAAATGCAGTGCAGAGATAGTTAGGTTACAATGAGATGGTAATTGGTCGTGAAAGATTCGATGAACATTCCGGGAAAGAGGCAGAGAAACTGATTCTCTTGTTAAGAGTGTGGCATGCATGGTTTCTTTCGAACGGGTCATTTTTAATGAGATATTAAGGTAACCGAGGGATACCTTGATTTAAATTTAAATTAGGCTTGTAATTGATTTTTTCTTTCTTTCCTTTTTTTTTTTTTTTTTTCTTTGAGAGATGAGATGTGAAAGTTTCTGAATTTATTTTTGAAGAATTTGTTCTACCATTAAAACAAATTTAAACAGGGACCATCATTTTCTTTTGAGAATCTTTCTTAATTGGCTCTCTCGTTCAAGAAATTATTATGTTATTACAAGTAATAAAATTTTCATCTATGAATTTTTAAAGTAGAGGACAAAAGACAAGAAGCAGAGGACAAAAGACAAGAAACTTCATTGATTTTCTTTCAAAATAGTTAACCAACTTGTTCAACAATTAATCAACAATTAATCAAATAGTTGGAAGAATAATGAGTCTAATTGTCATTCTAGATGACTTGCCTCAGACTCTTGCCTCAACCAATTCGCGATACCCAAGATCGCAAATATTAACATAAGTTCCAAGGAAAAGAGGTAATTATAGTTACATAATTTTC
The DNA here is from genome assembly GCA_032399595.1 of Tetragonula carbonaria. Classification (NCBI taxonomy): domain Eukaryota; kingdom Metazoa; phylum Arthropoda; class Insecta; order Hymenoptera; family Apidae; genus Tetragonula; species Tetragonula carbonaria. The sequence continues at coordinate 8,618,471 of JAUCRC010000014.1, forward strand.
TAGAACGGACAGCTGTCGGCCAATTAGGGAGGAGTTTCGAAAGAAAAGGGCGGTCCCCATTCAATTTCCAACAGATCCGTCACGATGCTATCCCCGTGCAATTATCAATCGCAATTTCCTCGATTGCTTTTTCCAAGAAAATTCGTCACTCTGCCTGGCCTTCTGTCATTGGTACCCATCGCCGTGCAAACCGTCGAAATCGTCGAAAAAGCTTGTTTGTTCGCCGCGGAAACGCGTCGTCACTACGTAATTACGTGAATGCCAGTCAGCCATGACATCGACAACCGACCCATTTTTAACTGAGCAGTCCGCGACTGGTGACCGCGGGCAAGGAATTCTTCGTGCTTTCGCAACACTGTCCCTCCATTAAAGATTTATGTTATCGCTTTGTGCGGTATGTGATACAAACTGCATATCAGGCTGAACAATAGATGAGAAACGCTCGAGGAATTGTTTAAAAAAACAAATCCAACGTTCCTTTCACTGATTCCCTTTTTATTTTCCTCGTGGCGCAAATGCGTGACACGACGAACAATAACATTCCAGCTTCTTCCAACTGCGATTATCCCTAATCCTTTACTACCGAGACTGAAGTATCAGGAACTTCGCCGATTCTCTATACATTCCCATCGACCATCAATTAACTGTCAAGTTGGAGTAAAATTAATACGACGGATCGTGTTATTCTGGCACGTATTTCTTCGAGAGGAAAAAAGTGCAACAAAAATAAACTTTATTATTTAGGAAAAATGTTCTCTCGGAAATTCTATCTCGGATTTTACGCCCCGAGTACGTACAGCAGAGGCTTAATGTTATAGGCGATACTCTTTTGAAACGTGAAAAATAACAAATCCAGCATTCTCGTCGAATTAACCGGGAACCAAGGCTTTTCACACGAGGCACGTAGCTTGAAAAGGTGTAGCCACAAATCGTGGCCCAGGTAACTACACGTGTGTACACACGTGTTCGCTAATGGCTACGTATTGATGACGGGGCACAAGGGAGAGCAAACCCCCGACGCTGGCTACGAATAACGAAGTATTGTATCGCCTTCGAAACACACTGCCGCCGACCCTCTGCCTCGCATTTTTCCATCACGTTCTCCCTTCTGGGGAACAAGGCCAGGAAGAGGGTTTTATCGCGCGAAATGAAAGGGGAGATCGTTAGCACCGGGTGGAAAGGAAGTCGGCAGAGAATGAATTCCTCGAGTGGCTGCCGGTCATTAGTAATTCGACGAGATGCTGCAGTTAATTTTTAAGAAAAAGAAACTCCGCTCCGACGTGACCTTGCGCGAGAAGGGAAAGCAATCAACGGCTCGTGCCGGCTCTCGGTGCAACGCATTACTCTTTTACGAGGCAAGGCTTTCAAAGGATGGAGAGTCCTACGTCGAGATTTCTGGCGTAACGACGAAAGAGGAAACGTATCGGTGGCGCAACAAAAGTCGACTTCTTTTTCACGAGGCTGGCCATTTGTTTAGGCATTAGCGTGAAGTGCACCGAACTTCCTAGGCTACAGTTACGTTCATTAGCAGCTACTCGAAAGCCAGTCAAAGGAATGCCGTGTACACCGTGCTCAGACTTTTTCTTCCGTTTGGTTTCTCTTGTTCGTGGCTAACCTTTAGCGTTTCCCTTCGTTTCTTATCCTCGAATCGTTGCAAAGGGGCCGAGTTCGAGTACCGGCCGTTTTATCTACACAATCGTGACCACCTTTTAAAACGAATTTCGATTACTCTTTACTCGAATCGAATGCGAGACGAAGTGAGAGAATCCACGTGTAAGTGTCGCACAACACATCGCCACTTGGGCAAAGACATCCTCTCTAAAAAGAAAGGACAAACGAATCATTGTACGAGCTTGTAATAATAAGACGATTCTTCAGCTACGATTTCGCTACCATTTCTATCGGTCACACAAACTCGACAAGATCCACGGCTCAGCCATCGTAGCAATACTTTCACGCAACAATAAGAGTTATCGACTTTTAAATGGAATGAGATTTGCATCTACGTGATCATTATTCATAGCGAGGGAAACTCACCAGTGTTTCCCGCTCGTCACTTTAAAAGTCAAAGTGCATACGGTTTCTGAACGCTTGTCATGCGCGTGATAGTTCGCATCGCTCTTGTTGAATACGTGTCCTAGTAACGTGAGAATGTTGCAATAAGGTATAATCATATTGCGAGAAGAAAAAGCTCGGATAGACGTGTGGAAGTTCGTTGAAGCAAGTATGCTTGGATAGTTTACCGATGATCGGTGTACGATCGTGGGAAGGTAAGTTGTCCCGTGCCTCCGGAACTCGTAAATGAACTTAAAATCGCTTTCAACGTTACCGATCCAGCATAGAATACGACAATACTATTGATGGTTGGTATTGAATGAAAAGCAAGAAGAGATGCTGAAGACGAGATTGATTATTCTGAATTTTTTTAAAAATTAATCAGCACAAATAAATTTTGTCAAAAACTCGATAAAATATGAAAGGAATTAAATAGGAAAAAGGATAATCCTCACATTCACAAATATAACTCTTAAAATCTTAGAATTTCTAAAATACTCTTGTACGAGAAACATAGAAAGAGATATTTGGATGAAATATTTTCCATACATTTACAAATTAGTTACTCACATTATCAAAATTAGCTATCCATATGTTACATATTATTTGTTTTGCATTAATCTATTGGATACAGCTACACAAACTAATCAAAATCGCAGCCAATTAGCTCGTATTACTTGCCATATAATTAACAATTGTATCAGTTATATAATGAATTGTTTAGCTATATAATAATGCAATTAGTAATTAAACGTCAAATAATACTGATTGCCCAGGTCCCACCACGTGGAGGTGCTGAGAGTGGAGACTCACCCTATCCGCGTCTCATCCACCCTCCTTTTGCGAACAAAAATTTACTTATTTAAAACATCATTTTATGAACAAATAGTTCTTCTACCATACATTTGCAGAAACGTTCAATTGTGCAAACTAGACAATAAAAGAAACTGTAAAGAAAACCGACGCGGAAACTAAATTTCTATAAAAATAGAAATTATATTAAATCTTAAACTAACTACATAACTCTATATGAGACGCAGCTTCGACTATGTAACAGTAATTAAAAAGTTTAAACAAATATGAGTCTCATATAGAATTTTACTTATCCTACTTAAATTAATATTAACTAGCCTTCACTATTTACAATTAGATACTAACGCATCTTACATACTTATATATTATATATTATATATATTATATATATTATATATTATTAATATTATATATTATTAATATTATATATTATTATTAATATTATATTTCTTAAGTTGGAGACAAAAATACTTACATTATTGGGTTTAGAGCCACCATTGGATTTCTCTCCAAAAAAAATACAGAAGAATTGATGCTATGAAGCGTCTGTAACAAAACGTCAAATATTATATTGTGTTATCAAATTTAAAAAATTGAATAAATTGAATATATAAAACTGCTTACAATCTTGATCTTCTGGAGAGGCCTTATCCTCTTGAACACTGACTCTAATACCGAAAAAGAATGTTGAATAAAAAAAAGTATAAAAAAAGAGAAATAAAAAACTATCAACGCGCACGATTAAGTATCAATTGGCGGACTCACTGACTCTAACTTCACGAATCATTATTTGAATGAATTAATAATTTAATTTAACAGGAGCCATTTTGCTCAGAAAAATATTTAAATACTGCGCAACAAACACTGACTCTACTGACCGCATTGCGCGCGGTCAGAAAAATTTTCTGAAAATAAAGCTGATTAATAGGGGGAAGGCGAAGAGTATTCATTTAGAAAATACTGTTATTTTCCTAGAAAATAATTATAAAGAAACTTGAGAATGTATTAAAGATATAAGTTAGAAATTATAAAATATTTCTCAATGTTTGCAGAAATATTTGTAAAAATTGTATTCTGAATGTTCGTTATTAGAGATTGGTATGAAGTATGCACATTAGTAATATATTATAACACCGTGTATTATAAATATTCGAAAATGTTTGGACAAATCAAAATTTCACAGCTAAATATATTTAAGAAACAGAAAAACGCGTGTGAAATCTTCCTTTAAATTGTTTCAATTATGCGTCAGCGTTCGAAAAAAGCAAATACAGTATAATAAAGTACATATACAGCAAAGTACGAAAACTTTGCATTTGATAACCTAATACAAGAATGTACATCCATTTAAAAGTATATGTATACTTAATAGTTTATGTATATCATTAAGCTAATCTATATTGGAAACAAAATATTAATTGATTTAATCTTTTTCATTTTCGTCCTTGTATCTTATATAATTACAAAACTGTGAATTCTATTCCAAATATATATAAATTATATAGCAAATATTATCTAGAATGAATAAAATGTTACCAGCTTTCCGTGAAAGTTCATCAGATTGTTCATTAATCATCGTGGTGTCTATGCATTCTATGCTATCTTTGCAACCAAAGAGTAACCTGCGAAAAAGAAACTAAAAGTTAGAACAAATATGTCAAATAAAAGTAAAAGTGAAACGATAATCAACTTTAAATTACATTATACGTAATAATTTTTTGGTTAAACCTTACCTTGAGCTGGAGCCAAAAATGCATGTTTTCTTAAAAATACACAACACAGAGGCAAATTTAACAGCTATTAATTTAAATTTTTAGTTGAAAACTTCTGAATAATACTTTTTTCTGGATGATTTTTCTGGATAACACTTCCTTTTTTACAAATGACGCGTACCCCTTTCCGCCATTAAAGGTCTGCTCTCCCGCTTAAAAATCGATTATGAAAAATATCGATTATTTCGAGAATCGTAGGAGGTATGCGTATTTCACCGTTGGGGCGCTGTAATCGGGCGTTTCGCACGAAATAATAATTTGGAATAAAAAACAAAAAATTCTAAATCAAATACATAAAATTCATAAAAAGTTCTTAAAAAAGGGACATGAGAAATTTTATTATATTAATTTATTATGTTAAAATTATTATTTTAACTATTAAACATGTACATTCTTAATAAATTATTATTGAATTTAATATTGGAATTGTTAAGAATTACGCAGTATGGAGTTAAAGAATAAACAAATAAGTAGAAAATGTTATAATAAAAATATCTGTGTAAAAATATAATAAAATACGCGCGCACGTGTATGTGTTTGTGTGTATGTGTGTATTGTATAGGTTACAATATTTGTATTGGTTAGAATTGAAATTAAATTTTGATATAAAATTACAAATAACTAATTATAAATTCTGTTTAAATATTTATATGCTATTATTTCTTAAATTGTTGAAAATTACATGTAATAATTACTTGGTTAAATTACTTGTAGGCTAAATATATTTATAATTATACACTTTTTCGGTAATCAGATCTCGATGAATGAAAGTTTTAATTTAAAAATTTATAACACAAACAGAAATCTAACAGCTATTGATTTAAATTTTTACCTGAGAACTGAATATTTACTTTTCTCTGGATGAGTTGTTTTGGATGACACTTCCTTTCTTACAGATGAGATGCATTCCTTTCCGCCATTAAAGGTCTACTCTACCGCTTAAAAATCGATCACCAGAAATATCGATATATTCGAGAATCGTAGGAAGTGTATTGCCTATTTCACCGTGTAGCGGCGCTGCAATCTTCAACAAATTTAAATCCACAGACGAGGCACATGAATTAGCATTGCATTATATACCTCATATACTTCGTCGGTGAGTGCGCTAAAAAACCAGTGATTTTTTATTATGTTGATATTTCAAGTCAATATTTCAAATACGAAATCCCATAAGATGCTTTTAGTCTATTCATGTACCTCGTCGGCAGTCTGTTTTATGAATCGAGAGCCGGTAAAAGTGAGAGAAGGTAACTTATCATCTACTGAGGGTCCCTTCTTACCTACAGTAGTTCAAAATCGATTGCACAGACATCTGTGTTGATTGCAATGGATTGACTGAGAATTAATAAAAAAATCTATTATTTACTAAATTTAAAAAAAGAAATCGAAATACATTTAAAAATATAATAGTGGTAGTTAAAAAACGAGAAATATATTTAAGGAATTTATTACGATCTTACTACAGTTTCTATATATACAAAGGTCAATCTATTGATCTACAAGAGAACGAATAAGAGATGCGTAATAAAAATTAAGTAAAAAATTCGTACACTTTTCTACGAATATCGAGCATATTATGGAGATCAATAATTGTACAATTTGAATTAATATTTAGCAACGAATAATGATCGCTAAAACACTAAAAAAATGATCTAATTCCAATTTAGTAAAGGGAAAATTTTGCATCGAATTACACAATTTTGTATTTTCCACTTATAAAACACTCTCGCTGCCAAATATTAATTGTATGTCTATTTCTATACATACATAATTTTTGCTTTAACCGTAAGTCCTCGTTACAATATACATACCATAGTCTAGAGTTTTATTGTATAATCGTCAGAACTTAATCAGATATATATTCATTCTTTCATTTACTCGTACATATATACCTAGCATCTTATATTAAGTTTTCTGAGAGTAAAATAGGAACTGTGATCGCCTGATGTACCCGATTCGTCCGCTGAAATATCCTCGTAAACGCAAGACTTAGTAAACGCAAATAAAATACACAATGTATTTTAATGATACAAATACATGATTATTCGATAGAGTATACTGTATTTGTAATCTCAGTAAATGAGAAAATGAAGAAGAAAAGAAACGTGAAAAGAAGAAATTCATCTGAATTCGAGGCTGCTGGACGAATTGGTGGTGCAATTTGCGTACAAACAGGTCGCAAGAAGGCACCGAGTTACGCGAAGCCCGAATTTTCGAATGTTCCAAGACGAAGCGCGAGAAGAAGGTCCGCGAGTATTTGATAAAAGGCTCGGCGACGAAAGTAGACGTCGCGACGGTTCGTTACAGAAACGTCTCGTTAAGGTAACGAGGCATCCACGAAACACCGTGGTTGAGAAAAATTGGCTGGCCCTTTTTCTCGCGAGGCGACGCGCTCGCAATTCACGATGATTCGTTTCAACGAGGAGGAAAGCCGCTCTGCGTAAAATACGCGACGTCGAATCGATGGGAACGTCGCGCGCATCCGTATTAAAGCGGACCTTTTCTCTCTTGAAATTCGAGCACAGGGTGCATGAATTCGCGTTCCTCTTTGGCAGCCACGCTTTAAAACGACGCTTCCCTCGGGCCAGACGTTGTCACTTTCGATCGATTGCACGCGAATCGAGACAGAGATCCGTGAAAACGGAAGCTGGTAGAAACACGTAAATCGTAGTTTACTGTAGGGATTTCCGTCAACACACTTTGACATCAATCTTTCCTTCATATGGAAAAAAGAAGATAATTACTTTTCTTTATTTTTTTTAAAAGAAGACAATGTGTCTAACCACTAGACTATTCCAAAGAAAACGCCTAGAAATATTTATTTCAAACTGTTTGTGTCAATCTCCAATAATCTCTTTGAAGAACCAGAGGTACGTTACAAGCTTCGATTAACATAAAGAAATCTCTAAAATACTACACTGCGATTTGAACAAGTCAATATGTTCTTTTCGTTTCGCGTAAAACGAACCTGACAAAGAAGATTAACGATAAAAGACAAAGTGTATAGACAAGTGTACTCATAATCATAATCGTGGTGGACAAACCATTTCGATTTTACGATCGCATACTAAGGGCTTTACGCTCACGTCACGGTTAATCTTGCGATCAAACAGGACACGCATACCGTCAACGCGATTAACTTTAACGTCGCGAAAAAGATCTCGTTCAAACTACATATGTTTCGCATAAACGCCGAGCATTCTATCACCATCACGATTTTCTTCCACTTTTAAACAGGATGCGCTGTTTCACGCTCGCCAACGTATTTAGAGGCAATTTCCGATTTGATCCATTATTCCTGGATGCGACCAGCCTCGATAAATAATAAACGACGACAAAATGCGTCGATCGTCTAAACGTGAAATTCGCATCCTTTCGAATATCCCTTTTTTTCGTTTCTCTTGAATAGTATGATATTTTCCCCCCTTTCGCGTAAATTTTTCCCTCTGCATTTTTCTAGTCATTGATACAGATTTATCCCAATATTAGGAAACATTTGTTGGAAAGTATTTGATCGAAAATCTCTCCGGCCCTTCTATTCGCACTATGTACTCGTTTCGGTTTGTACGCATATAAATCTAGTTACGCAAGTAATTTTGTACTTTGTCTGAGATTTCGCCAATGACTCGATGAATCCCTGATTACACGCCACATTTGCGATGGCGAGATCGACGTACGGCGTGATTTGGAATTCAGACTATTAGCGTAACAGAATGAGAATGAAAAATTTCTTTATATCATATCGAATTTAATTCTATTTTCTTCGTAGTTCGTATCGAGACAATGCTATATTTCCATCGAAATGATTTCATCGCGCACATGTAGTTGGATGTGTCTGACTTACCGTGCCTCGAAAATCGACAAAATCAAACAGCCCGCCGGGATACTTACGCTCGAAATAAACGAGAACAGAAGGAACTGAAATAAATGGGCGTGAACTGAACGCAGCACAGTTTCTCTCCTTTCTAAACATATTTTATTGTAATCGTATTGGCAAGTTGGATGGCTTACATGCTAAGAATGGCAAAAAGAAAAAAAAAACGTAAAGAACATAAACGTAATAACGTAGTAACGTGTCAAAGGAAGAGAATAAACGAAAAGCACAGAAGAAGAAGAAAAAGAAGACAAAAAAAAAGAGAAAAATCAAAAACATAAGAAAACGTAGAAAAAGAGTCTCGGACAAGAAGAATGGGTTAATAGTAGATGAATAGACTACCTGATATTTACAAATAAAAAAAGAAAGATGGGAAATGGAAAGACGAAAAACGTAGGATTCGAGTAAAAGAGAAAACAGGATATATCTGACGTACTGGCTCGTTCACATACAGCAAGACTGCCTCTGTCTCGATGGCGAGAAACATGGGCAAACAATCGAAAAAAAGGAAAAAGAAAAATAAAAAACGTAAAGTAAAAAAGACAGATCAAAGGGTACGAAGAAAAAAGAACGTAAATTGAGAGCGTATGAGAAATAATTTCTATGTATGGTTTCCATTCTTTAATGCCCGTGGAACAACCGTGAACTCATTTCTTCGATTTCTTGCCAGGAGACAGATGTGTACATCCTTTTTAAACACGATCTAGCGAAGCTAGTAGTAATGAGATGATAATGACAATAATAATAACATTAATATTAAATGACGGTAATAAAAAAAAAAGAAAACGTAACGTAACAATATTGAAGCACCTTAATAATAGTTAACCGTAAAATAAAGAAAGGTGGCGGTCTCGATGAAGGGCGGATGATCATCAATGTTCTCTCTCACACATTTTCTCTCTCTCTCTCTCTCTGTTTCATTTGCTTTCATTATTTTTTTTCTTTTTTGCACCTTTTTTTCTCTTCCCACGACGTTGAAATTTATCGGTCTGTCGAATATGCTCGGGTTCTTGCAAATTTTTGCAACTTTTTATCCCTCGACTCATTCGTTCTTTTTCCCTCTTCTTCGGCTCTCTATCTTCTTCTTATTCCTCTCTTTCATCCTTTACGATCAATATGCAAACTACGTCGGCCGCTAGCGTTACGATAATGGAAGAATCGCGTCGGTAGCAAGGCGACGATAACGATATAACAAGCAAATCGATAATACGTTTCACAGACAAAACGGCGTGGTTTCAGTGGGCCCCGTGTGCTCATCATTCGAAATTGAAAACGACGCGCAAAAGAAACGCGATTCACTCCAGAAGAGACTCTGACAATTTTTCTCTAAAAATTCTCGTGAAGTTCGGTCACGATCGATCGAGTTCATGCAAAAATAATTTTGATGATGATTGCTCGAAGTCAATTGTATTTGACTTATAACAATAAATTTCGAATGATGAGATTACAAGGTTTCTTCGTCTTTCTGCGATTTACTAACATGTCTCTTTCTTTTTTTTAGTTCTTTTTTTTTCTCTTTTTTTTTTTATCAAAAGTTTCCTCCGTCAGAATCGTGAAAAATCGTGTACAAATTACGATCGCGCGGTTCGAATTCCGTGAATTTCCGTTCGTTTCAAAAAAATATGAATTTCGTCACGCCGTACGTCGATAATTGCACGCTCATTGGTTTCGCCACGCAACCGTGTTCCTCTTCCTCAGATCCGACGATGAATTACAAAATAAGTTAGGAGTTTATGGTTTTCTTCTTTTTCCTCTATCACTAGAAAGACTCTATTATATAATATATAATATAATAATTATATACCTATGGTTACGACAAGTCCCTGATTATGTTCTCTGTAAAATATCACGTATATAGGTATATTTTATATTTTTTCTCTTTTTCCCTCTCACTTTCTAGTAATATATATCTATATATATATATATATAATTGTATGCGTATATAATAAGAGGCCATCCGATTATTTTCTTTATTCGATCCTCGCATTCTCTCTCTCTCTCTCTCTCTCTTTCACACGCTCCTCTATCAGACCATTTAAAATCACTGCGATTTCACCTGTCCTTCCACACGAAGAGATGTTATGTTCATTATATTCTTTCCTTATTTCTTTCTCTCTCGTTCTACAATTTCTCTCTCTCTCTCTCTCTCTGTTTCTCTCTTTCTCTCCCTTTCTCTCTGTTTCACACGATGCAGCAGTAAAATCACTAACCGGTATTATATCGACGAGTCAACGCTTAAAAACGACTGTAAGTACAACGTATTGCATTGTGATTTTGGAATTCAGCACTGTCACTCGCGGAACAATCGAGCCGAGCGCGCATTGGCAGTGAAAATTTTCTTTTTTGTTTTCCACGAGACCGTCTGCGAGAAAATCGGCAAGTGCGCGTCTACACGGATATCCGCGACATTACGGGATCTATCGTAAAACTGAGGTAGTTTATTGTAGTCCGTCACCTGTCGGTTCGTTTCATTTATTATGCCGCTCAAAGCAATCAGAATACTCTGCATTTGCGATTTAAGTACATCTAGTCTTCCTACATCTAGTCTTCGATCTAAATACGTGTCTATTTTCTTATGAATTATTAAAAAGTTCAAGAACATTCTGTGCAAAAGATTTCTCCGCTCGAGGAATTTCTTACAAATTTCGTACGAATCCCGCTGTAATTTCGAAGTTATTCGAGTAACTGTGGCTAGATATTTAATTGGACACTGTTTTATTCTATAACTACGAACTATAATGTAATAAGTTCGTGTATCGGAGTTCGCAGATATCTAAAATTCTGTAGTCACTCTCGAATCAGTTTGAGCAGTGTTCGTATCATTTTTTTTTTAGGTTGCAACGCGATCAACGGATTCTCGTTCTCCCTAAGCGATATACTTCATCGATTATTTTCTTCCTCTACGTTCCTGACCCTTTTTCTTTTTATCATTATGAATCGAACGCCGGCTCGACTGTTCCGCGGAAGGAGGCAAATCCTTAAACCTATATAATCCGTGGAAGCTATATTTATTATCTCGCGCTTCTGACTATGTGTAAACGTTGTGTATATATAATTATATTTAATAATATATATTTTGCTACGGAGACGTAATGATTCGTAAAAGTAACGTATGCTTTTAGGTAATCCATGAGCGTGAGTATAGCGCGAGAAGAAGACTGATATTTAATTAACATGGAGGTAGCTGTGGTGATTTTCACAATCATTTCTCTTTTTCGTAATTTTGTTTTCTCTTTCTCATTCTCTCTCTCTCTCTCTCTCTCTCTTTCGCGCGTTCCTTCTCTCTAATCGTCACATGACTTCGTGAAACAAATTCGAGCCGTCAACTACCGTTGTACTGTGTGACAAACGCTAGACCTACGTACATACACACGTAGAATCGAGCGCACAATAAGATAGTTCACGCAGATTATTTACGGTCACATCGTTTCTTTCTTTTTTTTTTTTTTACACAGAATAGCTCCAATCGATTTCATCGAACACACGCCGATTTACAGATACGGTGTGCACATGCCTTGCCATTTGCCAGATTAAAAATCTCGTAACAAACAAGAAACAAACAAACGAACGAAACAAAACAGAATAGACACTTGGATCGCGGATGATCCGACCGAAAGAATCACACCTGTAGCAGTAGTAGTAGTAGTAGCAGTAATAGTAGTAATAGCAGTAATAGTAATAGTAGTAGTAGTAGTAGTAATAGTAGTAGTAGTAGTAGTAATAGTAGTAGTAGTAGTAGAAGTAGTAGTAGTAGTAATAGCAGTAGTAGTAGTAGTAGTGGTAGTAGTAGTAGTAGTAGTAGTAGTAGTAGTAGTAGTAGTAATAGTAGTAGTAATAGCAGTAGTAGTAGTAGTAGTAGTGGTAGTAGTAGTAGTAGTAGTAGTAGTAGTAGTAGTAGTAGTAGTAATAGTTTCTATAAGTATAGTATCACGGCCTGGCTGCTTCAGATTTCCTGAGTTTGTTTATTACATTTACAACAATGTATTATGTAATCGTGCTGGTTCCCGCGTAGGTACCTGAGATGGCAACTTTTTGCTCCTTTGCTCGCGAAGTTTTACCAGAGAAAAAAAGAAAAGAACTCAACATTCCTCCAATAAATAGAAACCAACGCACGACAGAATGCACGACTTCGTCCATCATCGAGTTTAGAAAAAAAAAGGAGGGAGTGGAGCAGGCGCTGCGATTAAGTACGACGATGATGACCGACAGTCATTTCGCTGTTTTTACTCTCTCTCGAGTTATATTGATTTTTTTAACACTAAAACTACCACACCAGTCCAAAATGACTGGTTTTACAATTTTATTTTAAAATTTCTATCTCATGTTACAAACTTTTCCCCGCAATGACTTTTACAGTCTATAACTAAAGAAATAATATAATGAATTTTATTTTATTTTTATTTACTAGAAATCAAAGTAACTTAGATAGAAAACTTCGTCTTAACTGTCGGTAGTTCTAGTGTTTAAGTTTCACCGCCATGACGAACCGGAGATCTTCAGAGCCGAATTCGAGACTCTCGAATTGAGAGACCTTCGTGGGCTCCTTTTATTTCGGTAGGCAAGGGAGTTTCGTTCCCCTCTTCAGCCCCAGCGCCTTGTCGGAATTCAGAGGCGGTCATTTGCATTTCGTCTAAGAAACGAACGAACACAATTCGCCGAACCGACGGACAATTCGCGAAAGGCTTAGCCGCGTTTTACGACGTCGTTAATCCTCCGTTTATAATCATCGTAAAGCCATCGCGGAGGCGAGTGCACTCGTGTGATTCGGCGTTTACGAAGTCTGGCACGCTCGCCCGTTTATTATTGTCGATACCGAGGAGAACCGCGCGTTGCCGATACCGTCGAGCATTCTGTCACGCGTCAGCCCACGTTTCTTCATCGTTCTTCCGTTCCACATTTTCCTCTTCCTCCGCGATACGAAGACCGCGGACCGCGAGTTTTTAATCCTCCGCAAGAGTGCCCTCTTCTTCGAGATATTCTTTGCAACGTACTCAAGGATTAAAATACTCGCGAACCACGGTATACGTAACTCTTGTCTTTCTTTCTTTCTCTTCTTTAAATTCCAATCAATCGGACACGATCGGTACGCCGATCGGTTCTTTGAGCGGGAGCATTCTCTTGGTCACGCACACGATTGTCTCTCTAACAACTATTGCAATACTGTAGTTGGTGGTATTTTATTTCAAGTGACTATTGCGAACTATGTTCAATAGGACTATTTTACCTTGAGGGGGGGGGGGATACACCCGACTGGAGATTCGAATGGCGGGATGCCCTCGCCCGACGGGATCGTTCGTGTAAAAATATTTAATATGCGTATGTACATTTTGTATATACATTTCGATATACTTCTGATTGTGTATATATATATATATATATATATATTTATATGTATATATAACTATATAAATACTGTCGTAGAAAACTATGATCTGCAGGGAAGGGTATGAATATCTGTAGAGTGAACGAACGCATCCCGCCAACCTTTCTTTTTCTTTTTCTTTTTTAACTATAATGTTTCTTTATAACATCTGCGTAAGTGTGTGTGTGTGTGTGTTATTTGCAGCTTTCGGTAAGTCTGTACATGTGTGAGTGTATACTTCGGTGTGTATGTGTTTGTGCTGTGTACATGTTCGTATAATAACGTATAATATTTACCACGGTAATTGATAAGATGGTCGCCTCTATTCGGTTAAAAAGAAAAAACGACGAAAAAAAAAAAAGAAAAACGAGGAAGAAAGTCTATAAGACGAGATCACTAAATTGTTCATCGACTTTGAACGCAGTCGATTAACGCGTGTACGATACACGTTGTGAAGAGGATCGTCGAAATGAGTGGGACACTTTTTGTTACCAGTGAAAGAAAGAAAAAAATGTTGAACAAAACTAATTAAGAAAAAAAAAAACAAAAGAAACGGAAAAGATAAAAGGAAAAAAGAAAGTCTTAAATCTCGTCACGTTCGAATAATTATTTACAATGGCACAAAGCAACGTTATTTTCCATTTCCTCCGTCCTGATCCGGACGAACGGTTGTTAGAAACGCGTTTAACGATACCTAGAAAAGCTTCCCTCTTTCGATCGGTATCTATTATTTTCTGCTTTTTTCTCTCTCTTTTTTTGATCTTTCTCTAGTTTGTTATTTTCCTGCCTCTTGGTTTCCTTTTCTCTTTAAAACCATTCCCCTCGATAAAACAACACCGTGAATTCAATTTGTACTGCGTAGAATTTTTATGAATTTGCCCCTGGTCTATTTTTTGTTTCTTTTTTTTTCTTTCAGTTTCCTCCTCTTTATTCTCCCGTCTCGTTTTAACTCTTGTGTCTCGCGACACGATCGCGCCTGAATATTTATAGAGAGCTTTTCTGCAAGGCAAGAAGTGGTTTCTTTGTACCGATTAGACCTGGATTCGCGTCTCGATCGATCGTTGCCGCGCGTTTTCTCTCCCTCGGTCTGAAACATCTCTATCTAGAACGCTTCCCGTTGTAAGTTCGCGGCGCGGGGTCGACAGCGTGGACTCGTCGGGCGGGAAACGAGCGATTAAAAATCTCACCGTCCGTAACAAGCATTAAAAACGGCACGCTCCGAGCAGCCATAACGTTAGAAATCACCGTGAACGAAAAGTTATGATTTCCGTGGCCTGTTCGCTCGTGCTTCGTATACAAGTATTCCCAGCATCGTATACTCAAAAACTCTTCTTCTTCTTTCGCGCGCGTATATATACACAGTTATAAAGTTTAAAAAATCCGAAAATCCCAGCGTTCGAACTCCCACCGAGTCTCGTTTCAAATTTCAGGACTTGATAGTTCTCGTATACGCGTTCTACCGTTCGTGTCAATTATTGTCTCGAGTGAAAATCGTATTTAGCTTCGTTTTGTAGCTGACGTCTCTAAATAATAAATGATTCTCGAGAATTTGCACCGGAAGCGGTGAGAGTCAACGCTGTCGTCAAGGGGTTTGCTCGCGTCTCGCGCACGATCCACGCGTCGATGGCTGATGAATTTTTTTTTATTATTTCTCTCCCTCTTTTTTTTCTTCTTTTTCTTTTTGATTCTCGAATCTACGTAACATTTTTGCTTTTTCTTTCTTCTGCTCTTTTCTTTTCTTTACGGACGTATCATGCGCAGAGGCATACTGTTTACGTTCGTGAACGTGAACGCACGTTTGTATAGCCAGTGGCCTAGAAAAGTCACTCACTGAGAAAGTCTCCCTGTGTTTCATCAATGAAATGCTCTTACATGCTAAGGAAAGGTTAGTATACTTCGAGTATTGTGTACAACCTACTAAACCTAGGCAAAAAGTAAAAAAAAAAAAAAAAAAAAAAGAAAAAGAAAACACCCGTGAAAAGAGTTCCTCGGTAAATCGTTCAGCCATAATCGATTCTCTCGTTTGCTCGCTATCATTCTTCGTCTCCCATGCACATTCGCGCAAAAAAAAAAAAAAAGGAAAAAAAATACAACCGGAACGAAAAAGAGATAAGAAAGGACAAGACAATAATCATTATAATAGAACTTGATACGTTTAAACCGCGATGCGCCACTACGTATTGCTAAGTTTCTCTTTCTCCTAGGCGAATCTTATTATACGTATATATATGTGTGTATATATATAATATGTATCTTTAGGTATACTGAAAATCAAAGTAGCTCGTGTATGTATTCAATTAGTAGGAACCATTTTAACATTACTTCTCGAGCGACAGTTGCGACCTACGAATTCGAAACTCGAAACTGTATTTTCACTTCTCTTTTCACCATCTCCTTTTTAACCCTAATTGTCATTCGACGAACGAGAATCACGTTTGTAAAATTTACGGGTAGTAAATTCGCGGCGAAGTACAGTGATATTAAAAGCAAAATCTATATATACCTCGCCGCAAGATGAAAAATCTTTGAAAAAAAAAAAAGAAGAAAGAAACATTAACGATTGATATTACAAATAACGCGCATCGAGAGGGGGGGGAAATAGTTCGATCGGGATGAGTCAGAACTAACGACACGTTTAAGAATGCAGAAACAGTCTTGCAGGAATGCTACAGCAACAACGCGAAAGAGCAACGCGAAGGTGAATAAAAGATGGCTAATGATTCTCGTTCCGCTCGTGACTCTATCATTTCTTTTGAGTCACGCTTCTTCTATCTCTTCTTTCTCTTCTCTCTCTCTCTCTCTCTCGTTATTCCTCTTTTGGGGGGGGGGAGAAGAATAGAAAAAGAAGAAAAGAAAAAAATAAAAATACACGAGCAACTAATCGTCTATGAAAAGATCTCGTTCGCGAGTAAAGGAATCGTGTCGTTCCCCTCGAAGAGAGGAGACGAGAAGATGATCCAAGCCGAAAAAGAACTTAAGTACTATAAAGGTCATGGCAAGCCCCGAAGGATGAATTTTCTGTTTCCAGCTCGATTGATTGAAGGATTCGATCGAATAAAAGAACGAAAAAAATGGGAGGAGAGCCTTGGACGACGAAAGGAACGACCAAGAAGGGACCATTTGCTTTCGACTGTTAAAGATTCTCTTCTCTCGTCTTTTTCCTAGTTCGTGCGCAATCTGAACTAATTTTCAATGCTAAAAACGAGCAGAACGCGTCGTCTCGAGCATCGAGCGAGAAGAATCTCTTTCTCTGCCTGCCTCGGATTTTAATATTCTAATCTTGATCGCTGTTTATACGTTTCCCTAAAAATTGCGCCCTTCCCTCCGAACTGTCCATGAAAAGCTAAGCAACGTTATGATATCTCATTCTCCAATCGACACGATGATTAGTTATCCAGTACTGTTTTACATTCCCAAAACGACAAAACGAGTAGACAATTAACAATCGTAATAATGGTCGCGCTTCTAGGACGACTCTTAATTGGCGAAAATAATATTCTCGTTTGAATCACGCGCCATCACGATATCTTGTCGCGTATGTAAACGTATAGGTGTCGGTGTACGCTTATGTATGAATGTAATAATAATGTATAATAAATGAAAAAAATGGTAGAATGTATGAGAGTGTCGTTCAATGTATGCAAAGCGTGTATACGTTTGCGTGTGTGCTTGGAAAGTGCACGCGTCTAAAAAATACAGGGGGTGCTAACCCTAACGCTACACGCATCCACTCTACTCATTTTTGTAATACTCTCCTCTCTCTCGTTCTCTCTCCCTCTCTCTAATCATCATTATTATTATTAATATTATTATTATTATTATTTCCTTCTTTACGCGTGCATCCATGTACGTACGCACGCGTCGCGGTACACTAACTTCTCTATAAATCTAATATATATTTTTCCTCAACATTTATATAATAATAATATAATATAATATAATATAATATAATATAATATAATAATAATAATAATATCTTTTCGGGAGTCGCGTGCACGCAACGGTCACCGTTCTTCCCTTTCTCTCTCTCTCTCTCTCTTTTTTTTTCTTAAATCTTTAAAAAATAAAAGAAGAATCAAAACAGATTCCCTAGCTGTCGCCAGGCTTTTCGCAGGTTCGCTCGCATACCATACTCTGACGCGCGTCGATCGGCTTCGCGACCCTATAGAAACACAGTCGTGTTGAAATTGTAACCAACGTTTCCATCGCGACATTTATTATAGCCCTTTCGTTTGATCGTTTATCGTAAGGCGATTGAAATCGTGAATAGCCACGGCGATAGATCTCTTAGTGTCTTCGATCGTCTCACCATGTATTATTTTTTCTTTCTCGCTCTCTCTCTCTCGCTCTCGCTCTCTCTCTAACTTCATCGTTCGTGAGATTCGTCTTGGTCTGTCCTATCACTTATCGTTTATCGTGTTCACTGAGGTAGACAGATGGAATATTTTATATAACGGGATAAAAAACTGTATATACGCGCATATACACGTGTGTGTACGTGTGTGTGAGGAGAGTGTACGTGTGTTGTATGCAGGCAACGTAAAGCTTCGTTTGCTTCTCGGTCTGCAGCGAAGGAGGAAGAATTCATTCTCCGATCCAGAAATCGGCCCTTATGTGTACGTACGTACATATACGTACGATCAATGGCAATGACTTCGTTTTCTCATCTCCTTTCTTCTCCTTTCTTTGGACAAACAAAAAAAAAGAAAAAAAGCACAAAAGAATTCTATCTTTCGCAACGAAAAGAAAACAGGGGTAAGTCTCTACTTGAGGTAGTGGATGGATTTGACTGCGAACGAAGAGAGGAACGGGTGATAGAATCCGAGATCGGATTCGAAGAAACCCTCCTCTCTTACTCTTACTCACTCTCTCTCTCTCTCTTTCTGTCTGTCTGTCTATCTTTCTCTCGAAAAGCACTTTCTAATCGGGTCACGTGTCACCAACTCTGGCTCTTCCAACAGATCCCAAGGAGCGAGCGCGCGCCAGCTATTCAGCTTTAACGATCTCTGGCTCATCGTTCTCACTGAAGTCGTCGTCTTCGCCGCCGGACGACTCGCCTTCCTCCAACAGTCCGACGTGCCTGTCTTGCAGCTCCTGCCGATCCTCGTGCACCAATCCGGGCCCCCGACCTTCGTCCCGGCCGATCATCGGATAATCGTCGATCCCGCGACCGCCCAGCTTATCCATCGTGCTCATCTGAGCCATTTTGGCCGCGTGTGCAGCCGCTACCGCGGCGGCTTGCTCGGGGCTCAGTCCCATCGTTGCCAATCCGGAATTCTCCGCGATGAACTGCAGATACGTGTCGAGGATCGCCGATCCCGTAGCACTCGCGTTGTGGTGGCTCGGATGAAGGTGTCCAGGCGGGTGGAGGGGCGCCGTGTTCGGCTCGCGACTACCGTGCATCGTGTCCATCGACTTGACCGCTATCGCCGTCGCCGTGGAATTCCTGGTACTGCTGCTGCTGTTATTGCTGCTGCTGCCGCCGCCGCCGCCGCTCACTTTCGTAATGACGGTGGTGTTGTTGTTGGGCGTCGGAGATCCGTACCTGAGACTCAGCGGCAACGTCAGATCTTCCGGGTCGTCGCCGCCGCAGATGCTGCTGCCAGCCTCGGAGGGCGCGCCACCACGTGGTATCTCCAGTCTCATGTCGCCTCTTCTCGGCCCCGTCGGACTAGCCCGTGCACGCAACTCCGCGGGGCTCACCTTGACTCCCGCCTTCGCCAGAAGACGCGAGGCCAGCTCGGGGTCGAACGGGCTCGGCATCGGCAGCACCGGCAGGTCCTTGGTGCTGATCCCACGATGCTGCCGGGACATGTGCGAGTGCAGGGAGTTCCTGGACTTGGCCACGGTACCGCAGAGCACGCAACGATAACCAGGACAGATCGTGTGCTTGTCTTCCAGGTGGGTGCGTAACGTGTGAGCAGATCGATAGATCTTGCCACACTTTGGGCAGGGGCGTGGATCCGTGGCGCGGACCCGCATCATGTCCAACGGTGTACGGCGGACTGAAAAAAGAAGACAAACAAAAGGCTGATGAAGGCGAGTTTTCTCGGGGTGAAAAGTCTCGTCTTTCGTTGTAAGACTCTTTTCTTTTTTTTTTCCCCCCGTTCTTTTCGTCGAGGAACTTACGAAGCAGGGACCGCAGCGCACGATTAAACCGTGGCGTGGTAAGAAATAGAAAAAAAAAAAAAAAAGAAACGTAAAAAAATGTCAGATCGATAGAGAAGAAAGAAACGTTGTTCCGTTGTAGAACTCGTCGTAGAATGTTGGCCTCGGTTAAACCGAAGAAAGGTGGATTCGTTGGAACGAAGATTGACGAGTCAGCTTCTTTGAATACCTTTTATTGTACAAAGCATTACTTAAATAGTATATACTTCATTTCGTGTGTCTTATGTTTAATCTTACGTACTACGTACGCTAGTATCTGCTAAAATAGTGCGTATGATGCTCTATACATTGTCCGTGGCACGAGCTGTCGCTTGTGAAAGCAGTTTTCAACTTGTTAAATCAACGATCAAGACACGTTCGGCGCATCCAGCAGTTTACCGAGAAACGAAACAAGATTTCAACGAGAGACTAGCCGTGGTCGTAGTATGCATCGAGGATAGGAATATTCTTCGTTTCTTTTTTCATTCGTGCAACCAACAACTCGTGCACGCGAATATATAATATATTTATATCTATGTATTTATATATATATATATATATGTGTGTGTGTGTGTGTGTATATATATACACATATATATACACATATAGATTATCCTCGTAATTTTATTTGCAGCGTATTCTCTAGTAACTATCGTACATCGGTGAGTCGAAAAGAATTTAACCTGTCCGGGGAGGGGGGGGGGCGGAAATGTTCTTTTACCTAGGAAATACTGACGAAAAAACAGAAGATTGTAGAAAAATAAGGCTAGGCGCTGTTCTCGACTGTTCGTCGTGTGTTGGTCGATCGAATTCTCCCAACATTTGCTGACGCGACGTATCTGTCGTTTAATATATTTATGTTCATATATTTCTATATTTCACTACGTGTGTGTGTGTGTGTGTGTGTGTGTGTGTGTGTGTGTGTGTGTGTGTGTGTGTGTGTGTACGTGTATATATAATTAATATTCATATTGCGGCGCGTTACTTCGGATAACGATTACGGAAGCATCGCAAAAAAACTAGTCTCGATACGCACTCAAACACGCTTGAACATTCTTCTCTCTTTTCTCTGATTCTCGCTCTTATTTCGTTCTTCGAGGCCGCGTCACCCTCGTGAGCTTGACTAACGTTTCCGCTCGTATCTAAAGACTCTCCTCGACGTCCACGTCCCACGCTCTTTCTTAAAAACTACGCTCGTTAACGTAAGGCTGGCTTACTCAGCTTTAGAGGAACATTGTTTTCTCTTGTTTAAGATACGTTAACCTAATCGTTTATCATATCGTCGTCAACATCGTAGTCTTACAATGTACGTTGACCTTATTAATACACGATCTCTATTGATGTGACTACGGTCTTTTTTAACCATCTTTTTTTTCTTTTTTTTTTCACTTTTTTGCTTCTTTAATAATCAGGCTCTACTAGAAATACTGTTTCGTACATTCTTTCTTTTCTTTTTATACAAAATCAACTCTTTCTCTCTCTCTCTCTCTCTCTTTCTATATATATATATAGATTTAATCTTTATATGTATATATATATATATATATATATACTCTCTCTATATTTATATTTATTTATATATAATATATTCCTTCTCTTTTCATCTCTTTTTATATAATAATAATAATAAGACTAAGAATAATAATAGTAGTAATAATAGTAATAATAGTAATAATAGTAGTAATAATAATAATAATAATTTCCCGAAATATATACAAAATGTGCGCTTCTCAATGGGCATTAATTTGTCAGGAAGAGAGGTGGGTATTTTGTGCGACGTTTCGAGAATAAAGCACTAAACAGGGCCAATCCTAAAAGACGAATATCCCAAGATGTACTCGCCCCGAAATCATTCTAAACCCTCCTCCCCTCCTCCACCCCTCTTTGTCGTGTATCGTACCGATGGTATTTATACTTACATTCAACCAGCTCGTAATATCGTTCTATACAAACCCGTTCGAACGCGTTTATAGACTCTGGCACGCGAGAAACCTTTTCGTTGAGAGACGCACCCTCCGCACCGGTTGTCCAAGAAACGAATATATCGGGACACGTGTGTGTGTGTGTGTGTGTGTGTGTGTGTGTGTGTGTGTGTGTGTGTCGATCGATGAAACGACGGGACAAAGAGAACGAAAAGACGGCGCGGTCAAGGATTCGAATTTTCGATACTGAAACGCGCGAACAAATATGGAAACGCGAAGCGGAAAACGGAAGCGACGCTCGAGAAAGAGAGGAAGAGAAAAAAATCAGCGAAAATAAGAAGAAAAAAAAAAAGAAAAAAAAGAAAAAAGATCGAACGCGCGTCGAACGAAAAGAAAAACGGCTACGCGATCGCTAGGTAACTCGGAGAGGTTGTCCGGCATCCGTTCCCGTTGCCTCTTTATCAGACGTAAGTCCATCGCAGCGTCTTTATCTGATCCCACTGCACCGGATGTTTCAAGCGCATGTGATTCCTCACGCTGTTCGGGTGAGAGAAGGTTTTCGCGCAAGAGGCAACGGGACAGGTGGGCGAGTCGCGCGGATAGTGGTGCTCCAAGTGAGCCCTCATCGTGCTGATATCCTGCAACGTCCTACAACAAAGGGGACATCTGTAACCGTGCTGCTGATGATGATCGCGTATCATCTTTTGCTGCCTGTAGTCCGCCGGGCTTCGTTGGTACTTGGTCGTGGTGGTGTTGGTGGTGGAGGCGGTGGTTGTCGACTGATCTTGCTGCTGCTGTTGTTGCTGCTGTTGCTGCTGCTGCTGCTGGTCGTCTTCCTGTAGCGCCTGATGATGATGATGGTGAGGAGGAGGAACGGATAGTGGATGATGATGACGATGCCGATGATGTTGCTGGTGATGGCTGTGGTGGTGGTGGTAAGCCGCGCCCTCTGCCTCATCGAGCCCGTGATCTGCAACCACCACCACACCAACGTTACCACCAGCCACCACCACCATAAACTCAAACCCAACCCTTGATAAAAACAGACAGTACCAAAGCGCGCGCGAACACACGTTCCATTGCCGACTCGAACCCCCTTCGAATTCGAAGCCTCCGTAGAAGCCTCTGCGTCGTCCCACCCGCATAAACCCCCTTCTTTCCCCCTCGTCCGCCGCCCCATTGATTCAGGCGGAATATCTAGAGAGGTTACATCTCCCGCAAATAGTTACCGGTTACTGATATATCTGGCAGATCGCTAATTGCTCTGTCTCTCTCTCTCTCTCTCTCTTACTCACTCACACACATACACAGTCTCTCTCTCTCTCTCTGCTCGATATCGCGCGCAATTGGCAGACGGAGGACTGCACGGAATTCGCGCAATCATCGCGTAAATCGAATACTGACGGCAGAGATGCTTGAACGTGTCCCGGCAGAATCTCACGTGCCAGATTATTACCGATTCTCTCTCTCTCTCTCTCTCTCTCTCTGTGTGTGTAATATACGTAGAGTAGCTGAACATGCTTCTCCGTATACACGTATACATTGTAGTTCATAGACTGTGAAACCATACACGCGGATTTTAGCTCGAAGGTGGCGGAGGTGTGTAAGCGTTCTTTTCATTACCGTGTAAACTTAGAAAATATCCCTTTTCTCGTTTACGCGAGCAATCGACAGATTCCTCTCGCATTTGTCCTTTCTCGAAACATCTCGCCGGACATCTTATTGCCGAACAGGCTTTTGGCTCGGACCAGGTCCGTACCGTGTTGTCTTTTCTAACTGCGAGTAACGACACTCGCGATCGTGGAACGTTAAGCGTGCCTGGTTTCTATTGGTTTTTATACTACAAAACGCTAAAGTTTCTCGTCTTTTCGCGGGCAACTTCTCCTATCGCTTCGTCTGCCGTCACCGTTTTGAACTTCGTAGAAAATAGGAATCTGAACGTGACCTCGCCGATACAGGCGGCCGCACCACGAACGTCACCCCGTTCAAAAACCGTTTTAACCTGCCTCGTTCCGCGTGAATAAATACGAACCAGGGCATAACCCGATTCCCTCGAACCCGTTTCTCCTCCCCTTCGTAAAAATAACGCCACGACAATTCGAGGAGAATCGACGCGACCCCGAGCGATTACAATCGCGGACGCGATGGCAACCCCCCGCGCGAATTCGAAAATAATCCGGCCGAGGATCTCGACTCGTCTCCGTGGAGCAATAATCACGGCCGTGCTGTATCGGCGAACGTCGTCGTGGAGAAACGACCCCCGACTTCATCTGGTCGCGGATCGTTTTTTGTGGATGGCGTTCAACGAGAACGAGACGGCAGACGAAGAGGACCGTACTCATGGCAACGAGGAGGACGAAGAGGACGACTGATGCTGCTGCTGATTAGGATTGTTCAAACTGGGCCGTTGATGTATCCCGTGGGCCTGAAGCTGATGATTGATCAGGTAGTGCTTGGTCTTGCACCGTTTGCCGCACACGTTGCACTGCGGCCACGTCTCCGGCGGCGGCCAATTCGAGTGGACATTTTTCACGTGCTGCCGGAGGTTGCTCGGCGACGAGTAGCTCCTGCCGCAGTAACGACAGAGAGGCCTAGCATCGTCGTGGCGCAGTGCCGTGTAGAGTCTCGCGAAATTCTCCACGGCTTGCGTAGTTTCGCTGGCGGCCGCAGCCACCGCCGCCATCGCGGTTTCCTCCCTCTTCGGCATCACCGATCCTACAACCAGGACGTGCCCGTCAGTTGATTCTGTCGCCTTTCTCTCTCTCTCTCTTACTCACACACACACACACACACACACAAACACACACACACACACACTGTCTCTGTCTAACTTTTACAGTCAGGATTTTATTTCTCTTGGCCGTTTCGTTCGTTCTTTTTCTAACACGCGTCCGGCTACATTTATTCTTCTCTCTCTCTCTCTCGCTTTTCTTCACGCATACAGTCGCTCCTTCTCTCGTATACATGTATTAAGTCTCTCTCTCTCTCTCTCTCCACACGCCCACGCACGAGTCACACACATGCCTCTCACACGAGTTCTTTTCCTCTTTCTTACTCTCTCTCTCTCTCTCTCGCTCTCGTCTCTTCAACGTTTTCTCACTTTCTCTCTCGATCGTGCTCCGCACCTTCGGGCCACACACGCTATCGTACCCGATCGATCTATCTTCTTCCTCTCTTTCCCTTTCCCTTTCTCTCTTTCCACGTCACGTGCATGCACACAGGCTGCACTTCATGCACACGCACTCTCATACCTGGACACACACGCACGCAGGCTACTCTCGTACTCTCAGGGCATGCCCGGTTGTAGGATGTTTGGTGTGTTGTTGTTGTTGTTGTTGTTGTTGATGTCGATGATGTTGTAGCTGTCAACGTTGATCTCGTCTAACGGGCTAACTGTACGTCGGACTTTCGTGGCCGAAAGAAGGCCGCGGGCGCAGAACTCGCGGAACTCGCGCGGTAGAGATCGCGGGGCTATCCGCGCGCACCGCCGCTTCTTCCCAGCCATCGCCTTGAGACTTTCCGCTGTATCTCACAGCCCCCGTTAATCGAAACCGGAGCCGTCTTCCCCGTCCGTCGTTCGTTTTTCCTTTCCTTCCCACCACTATTCTCGGTTTTAATTAGGCAAGACGCTCGTCGTGAAGCAAAGCCGGCGACAGCCGCGGCGAACGGTCACCGGATGTGCTTTTCTGCTCGCGCTTCCTCCGATAGAAACTTAGATGGTAGAAGATAAAAGAGGAACGCACATGTCATGCTCCAACCCCCCAACATTGCCATCTTCGTCCTCGTGCATTTCAAGCTCTCGATGCCAGAGAGAGAAAGAGAGAGAGAGAGAGAGAGAGAGAAAGAGACGAATAAAAAAGACAAAGAAAAAAAGAAACAAAAACAGAGAAGAACTCAAGACAAAAGGGGGTTTCAGATGTAAGAACGTGATAAGCGAGAACGGAGAACAGGGTGGAGTCGTCAGCGGAGAAAGGACGAGTACGAGAAGAAAGGAAGGAGACAGTCGGAAAGAGAGAAAGAGAGAGAGAGAAAGAGAGAGAGTGAGCGAACTACGTAAGAACCCTCGTATTGATCCACCCTCTACGCCTCGTTACGACTATCTTTCCTACGAATCTCTAAGCAAAAGGCCTCTCCCACTTTCGTGCACGTCTCATTACGTAAAAGGGGGAGAGGAAGGATGTTCAGGCACGGTGTGACAGGTATCCGCCTTCGAAATCGTCTTCCATAAGCGTGGTGCCACCCCTCTGTTCGTTCCACCAACCCCCCGCCCCCCTCCCAACCGCGTCGAATATATTATTTCGAGACACCTACGGATCGCTTCGATACGTTTCATCGCTTCTATTGCTGCAATCGCCTTTAATTTACGATTCTACGATACGTTGCACGCGCTGCGAGGTCGTTCGTCGAGTGAACAGGAACGCAAGGATTGATCTCTGTCTTTTGAATTCTAATCACAGGGATGTGTCACAGGGAGAAGCTTGTTCACGATTCGGTGATGAAAACTTGGCGCGCAACTTCTGATTCACAGCGGCGGGACACGGGCCGATTTGTTAGAAATACGCGGAACAGGGACACACGTGTATTCAACGATGATTTACGTATCGACTGGGCGCTGCGTTCCGCGCGGAATTAAGGTCATGCCGCGCGTTCCAGCCTCGAATCCTTTCTGGAACATCGGTTATCGTCCGCCCGCCAGAGGTTAACAAGCGGTAAAAATCACACCTGCAATATCCACCCTATCCAATCTTTTCCGTTTCATCGCAGTTTACACGGTATCTAACCAGCTTGCGGTACAACTGAGCAACGAGCGATTCTTTTACGAAGAAAAGAAAGAAAAAGAAATCGAGCTTCCAAGAGAAACAATTTTAGAAAATCTAACATTTTCGATTTATTTATTTTTTTTTTTTTTTTTTTTTGTTAAAACTTTGCTTCTAGCTTGCTGTAGTTGCAACTTCAATCGCTAGTCGAGCAAAAAAGTCGAGCGAACCAACGAAAAGGAAACTTTTTCCACGCCCGCGTGGAATCACGTAAGACAGTCGGCTGAGTAATTGTACCAGCGGGTTCGATCGATTAGAGTGGGAAGTGTACGTGCGCGCTTGATTACAACGGGCCTCCGAGCCGATCGGTCGGAAGAGAGTGATAGAACGTCGAGAACGACGGGGGGATGGAGAGGAAACGCCAAACCGGAAGAGAAAGCACCAGGGTGGGAAGGAACGTGGGATGGTCCTGCGACAGGCGGACCACGAAAATGCCGTGAAACTTAGACACGCGATGGGAGTTGCTACAGGATGTTTCCAAAAGTAACGAACCCAAAGAACGAGTCCAAAAACGGAGAGAATCGCGCAAATATCTGAATGTAACACCCTGTATATCCTATGTACAGTACAGTTGCTGCAAATACCCATAGAAACCGGACAGACAACACCAAGAAACCAAAGAGTCGCGAATAGAAATAACGGAAATAATCATCGAAAGAAAGAAAGAAAACAGCAAGAAAAATAGAAGCAGAACGGGCAAGAACGAGCAACGTTCCACTTTGAAAACAGATGGTGAGTTGAAAGTATTGAAAAGCAGCGAACAGAGAGAGAGAGAGGTTAGAAGTCCGACACAGGAGGCAGAAAGAAGGGTGGGGGTGTGTGGAGAGAGAGAGAGAGAGAGAGAGAGAGAGAGGGGGAAGAACGAAAACAAGGGAAGGAAGCAAACAGGAAGCGACAGAGTTGTGAGGTGAATGCAGAAATTGGGACGGGAGCAGACAGGGTAGAAAAGACGGAAGGAAGGAACGGTGTTGACGAGGAAGAAGCTTGAACAGCCGAGGTTGGGATGATTGCGCCAGTCCATTAGTGGCGTCGCTCTGACGAATTGCGCTGCATTAACGAGCACAGCCGCTTCTCGAGAGGCAGTCGGTACGCTGATTGGCTAAAAGGAAGTCGAAGATCGATGTCTTCGGCTTTTCGGTGAAGTTGCCCACCGTCCGTCTCCTCTTACGCAACGAAACGCCCTGGGAACGCGGAGGACACGACCCGCGTATCCTCGCGGCATCTCCTCCTCCCTTCTCTACATGTATATATCGACGAATATCTCAAAACTAGAGTCGACTCTGTGACGCAAACAGGACTTTGGATCTCTTCGATCGTGTCGGATCCCTTCACTGACTCCCCGGGGAACTAATCAAGGGAAGAAGAAGATCGCTGTAGCCGTCGTTTTTGCGGAGGATCCGTTTACGCTTGCCTCTCGGTCCGTCTAACTTCTCCAACCGACTGGAATTTACATTCTGGAATTTTTCATGGAGATGCTCTTTCTTTGCTCATGTGGAGATCCATCGAACTTTTGATCAGCCTCAAGCTTTTCTACAACGATCCACGTTCTTCTTCCATCGGAGGGAATTCCGTATTTTAGAAGAGAGAATTTTCTTATGGCAATCTTATGAAAATATTCACACAGCCACACACGGTCTATGCTTCCTTCCGATCTGATAATTGTCCATTTTAGAGAAAGAAACATTTTTCTTTCTTATAGCACACTGTTTCTCTCTGCGTCTCAAATCTTCTCTAACGATCCTCTTTTGCATATCAACTGATCTCTCGAACAGTCTACGTCTTCTCGTAGACTGTTGAAAACTACATGTTTTGAGAGAAGATATATTTTTGGAATATCATTCACGACGACATTTTCGTTCTTGATTGTCACAAGATCAGAAAGAAAGGTCCACTGGCATATTCTTTCTCGATATTAAAATTCCTGGTCCATTCTTTTTCGTTTTGTATCGCGTCGTTATTCGAGTGAAATCGACGGGAAAGTTGGCGCAAAGAAGCTTCTCCTGCCTCTCAATAAGCCCAGTTTAACGTTTCCTCGGCAAGTCGAGCAATTTCCGCGATCAATAACCGCGCTCTTTATCCGTGCCGTGTGCCGCGCGTCAAGTTCCTTCGGAACGGTTATTCCCGTCGGAAGGTACACCTGGTTTCCGGTATCAAAGTTTCTTTAACGATCGGTTACATCGACCGAGGCTTGGCACGGCTTACGTTTATGACAGGCTGATGTATGAAGGGGCTCGGAGGCCGAGGAGGTGAAGAAGGACGCTGGCCCGAGAGACCCCGGGAGAGAAAAGTTTAATTTAGGTTGGCCACGTTGTTGCCTACGAACTCGTGGCCCCCGTGCGCGCATCCACTTCCGCCGCGACGGCCCCTCGTCGGGGCCAAGTTTTTACGAGCTTTCTCGTGAAACTTCACGAAAGAAAGGCCGAGGGGAAAAAAGACGTTGAAAGAGAGAGAGAGAGAGAGAGAGAGAGAGAGAAGAAATGGACGAAGAAAAGCGAAGAGCGTGGCGAGTAACTTTTGTCCTTTTACTCTTTCTCAAGCGTTCTCTCTCGCGTCGAGGAGCAGCAGAATCAGCCGGTAATTCCTCATTTTCGTCACTCTTTTAATTAACCTCGTCGTCGCGTCGCGAGGATACAGAGAGATTTCAAAGCCGCACGTTCGACGAGATAGACGTACGACCCTCTGGGAGAACGGAAGAACCTGCCAATCACGACACCCAACACACCATACACCTCCACCTCGCTCTTCTCCCTCTTCCGCCTCTTTCTCTTCTTTCCCTCTTTTTTTTTTCCCCCTCAAATTGAAAAATCGTGTACGCCTCGAGGCGTATATCGCGTGCGCGACGCGCGTGGCAAGACACGCGTGTCGACGAGCAGCCACCTGTCTTTCTTACTTTCTCCGTCTTCGAGGCACGCCGCTGTAAGGGGTTGAAAATCCACGGGAATGGTCGGAGGAGTAGTCGGAACGACTTTGGACAGTGAAACGGCGTGAGAGACGGCGTGTTTGGACGATCGTAGGGATGCCGAAGAAGCTAAGGGAGGTTGGCGGTGGCGGTGGTGGCAGCGGCGTCAGTGACGGCGTCAGTGGGGGTGGCGGTGGTTCAGTGTGGCAAGGGTGGGCGCCGGGGGCAAGTGAGGGCAGATCAATGCGGACATGTGCGGGAAATTGCACAGGGATCGATCCCAGGACCCTCGGGGGAAGCGCGGCCTCTCTCATTCTCTCTTTCTCCCTCTCTCTATCTCTCTTTTCTTTCTGTCTTTCTCCCTCTCTTTCTCAACCATCCATACACACACACACACACACACACACTCTCTCTCTCTCTTCAGCTCCCTCCCGCTTCCTCTCACCGCTCTGTCTCTCACTTCACCCGCTTCTCCCCCAACGCCGGTCTGCTGCTGCCCCCGTAACCGTCTCTCGCCTTCACGCAACTCGTCCCTCGCCTCCTCCTCATCCTCCTCGTTCATGAAAACGTCCGATGGCTTTTGCACGTCGCTCAAAACCGATTTCGGCTGGAACGCGCTGTTCCCGTTTCTTCTCGTATTTTTAGAGGACATTTGTTGCGTCGTCTCCTCTCCTAGTTCGGCTAGCAGAACTAATTCGAACGTGTTGTTCCGAGACGAGCGGAGACTCCTTTTTTTCTCCTGGTGGTGTTCCTCCGATCGAAAAGGATAAGACAATGGCGCGTAATCACGTTCCTTAAAGATCAATCGTCGGCGATCGACGCACGGCCGTAAATCACCGGGTAAAAACGGGTGAAACTCCACCGGCTGATTAACATCGGTGGAAAATCCGGAGGGGACTGACCGTTTATACGTACGAGAGCGTATAAAATGCTTGTTGGAAAAGCCCTCCCAGCGGGAATTCGAAGGAAAACGGATATCCAGGGCGTACAAAAGCCCGGCCCGTTTAACTGGCGATATGGCGAGGCACAAACGAACGAGATGGAACACCGTCGGGGGTGTTACCTTCGGTAAAATTGATGAGGAGAGTTGCTCCGGAGAAAAGTGGAGGGACCTTGGATTCACCGAGATTCACGCGGAGCGTCGAAAATTTTCGTGAGAACCTGAGGTCGGAAAACGAATCTAATGCGGCACACGTTTATGAAAAATGCAATTTACACGAGAGCAGGGACGAGGGGAAAAAAAAAATAGAAGTTTGAACGAGAAATAGACAGAATTCTCGCCTGTGGAACGAAAGGATCGTTCGGGAATAAATATCCCCGACAGAGGAAAGTGTCAGTTTCCTGTTGTTCGCGATCCGCCATCTTCTCCTCCTTCTGTCTTCGCCGTTTTAATTCCAAGCCCTATTTTAATTTCAAATGCAGCCGCGTCCGCGGGACGGTTTTAAAAGTGAAGCGGCGCGCGCGCTCGCTCGCGAGCTTTTAATAAAAGCCTCGACGCGCGCGTACTACCTCGGCCGGCGTTTAATTCAGAAACTACGGCGGCAACGAACATTTAGCGCCGGCAATAACGAAACTCTGTAATCTCTCGCGTCCTCTCTAATCCCTCCTAGCAAACGTGAGAACCGAAAATAACCCGCGCCGGCACTCCGAACTCGAAACTCGAATAGGAAAGGCTAAAAGCTTTCCAGCAGACGGCACAGCGAGTGTTGGAGCGAGTGACGGAAAAAGGAGAGAAGAAGTGTGGAAAAAGGAGACGACGACGAGAAAAGAAGAGGTGAGTCCGGGAGTGGGAGAAATAGAAGGAGGAAAGGGTGGCAAGGTGAAACAGACCTCGAAGCAACTTGTCCATTTCCCGATACCATTCGGCCACTCGTTGGAATTCAATCAAACTTGCAAAGCTTTCGGCCAACCGGCGAACTCCCCTCTACGTCTCTCTTTCTTCTTCGATGCGAGCTTACAGCTATCCCGAGCTTACAGCCAAAGTAAACAGTCCCAGCACCCCGATAGTCAGAGGGCCGCAGAGCCTCGAGACGATAACAACGACGAAGATGAGAGAACACGGGCGAGGAGCGTTTCTTCCATCGTGCTTGTTTGTACTCTTTCGAGAAAGAGAGAGAGAGAGAGAGAGAGAGAGAAAGAACGAGTGAGGACAAGAGGAGAGAGTCTGCGGCGAAGAGAAAATTACTGGGTGAAGAAGGTAGAAGAAACCGAGCGCAAGAAGGAGTTAGATGGACAAAGAGAGAAAGAGAAGGAGAAAAGGAGGAGGCAAGAGTGGAAGACAGAGAAACTTCAGCGCGGAAAATCAATGTGGTCAGAGGGAAGATAAGGGTGGATGAAACGAGCGAAAGAGACGGATGGTAGCTGAAGACGAAGGGGGTTCCCTTTATGTCGGGTCACGTCTTTAATATACCTCGCGTGGGCGGCGGTGGCTGCGGCAGCTTAATCAATCTTCCTGCTAAAGTGTGCTGCACCACCACCCCCGTCCGTCGTTGCTGCAACCGTGAAACTCAATCTCATTCTATCGTTCCTCTACGTTCGACGCGGAACAATCGATACGCTCCAGGCGGAATAAGCCTGGTGTTCGTCGCGATGCGCTACACACAGAGCTACTACCTCTCTGTCTATGTGCTGTGAAATTGGACAACTCGGACAGAGCACATCTCGAAATGCATATCTGCGCGACATCGAGAAGAAACCCTTTCGAATGAGAGAAAGAGAGAGAGAGAGAGGGAAAAAACAGCTGTCGCTACTAATTAAAGAGAGATTCAATTAAGATGCTGGGCGTAAAAGTGGAAGAATTCAGTTTCTGTAATTAGCTCGATCGTGTCGCGTTACGAAATCTTCTTGGAATCCGAAGGATTCTTCACCCTGCCTCCTTTATTTATTCGCTCTTAAAGGGAAGGGAATCGACAAACTGGAAATAAAAGCGATACCCTGGATATCTCGCGCACGAGTGGAATGGCAAAAGGTACCAGGCCGCCATGTGACACACGCGCGCACTCTCTGTTCGTCTCTTTTGTTTTCTCGATGGCGCGCCAAACTTTCGTAATTTCGGATAGTCGTCGTGACACGCAACTCATGAAAAAGTTGAACGAATATCACTTGTCGTTCGCGGCTCTTTACTCCGGTTCCCCGTTGCCATTCCTTTACGTTAATGGAGCCTCCCGTCAATTCCGTTGACGACTGTTCACGAAAACACGTGTCAGAATTAGTCGATCTCGAATGGCTAACCATGAAGCATCGCCAAACATATCTAAACGCGTTGGTTAAGTCAAAACCCGTATATTTTCCATCTTCTCCTTTTCTTCAATTTCATCCAATTTAATCTCTCCCCTTGAAATTCCTCTAACTCGAACAACTCTGCCTCTACCACTGCAACTACCACTCTGCTCTTTGATGTTTTTGTACTTCTAATCTGTCCAATGTCCTCACCGTGAGTGAACAAAATTAGAAAAAAAAAAACGGTGGAGACAGACGCAACGATCCGACGATTTAACATCCGGACATGGGACTGACGCGATGGTATTCCAAAAGGGAATTGCAATTGTCATTTGTCCAGACGACGCAATATAGGATGGGCCGTTGCCGGTCGATCCGTCCCCTTTCTTTGCGCACGTTCCAACAACACGTGGACACCACGAGGGTGACAGCGAGGAAAAAGGGGATTCCAGAACATTAAGGAGACAAGAAAGCAGAAGGACCGGTGGGAAATCGGGATAAGGTGGACCTCTCGGCAAGAGAGAATAGAGAGAAAAAAAAAGGAAGAAAAAGGACGGGGAGAGCGGCAAAGACCAAAAAAAATACGCAAAAAGAGAAACGAATCCCGGCCAGCAAAACGTTCGAACTCGTTCGGTTGGGTGGGTGGTGTCGCTTATCGCACGAAATCCCATTTTTATTCTTCTACCGATCCAGCCAGCCCTCCATCTTTTCTCCGCCAACCCCAGAGCCGTCTCGATGTATCTGATCGTGGCGGCCAAAGTGGGCCACAATACCCTTATATCTCATCTCATTTCCTGTTCTTCTTCTCCTTCACTTTGTCTCTCTCCGTTCTTTTCTTCTCTCTCCCCTGTCCCACCCCTCTTCTTCCCTTTTTCCTTCAGCCACTTTCCAAGGCAGATTACACTTTTCCCAGGGAGCGCAATCGATCATACGTTCGCGTGTTATTTGCTCGACTTCTACTTCTTCTTCTACGGAACTTTTAATGCCAGCCTTAGTTCTCGGCCAACACAGAAAGAGATAGAGAAAGAGAGAGAGAGAGAGAGAGAGAGAGAAAGGAATCAGTATTCCGCGTTGAACGCAGAAGTATGAAAAACAAGTGACGCACAACTGCGCGGAATTAAAAAGGGAGCAAAAGTTACTCGTTCAATCGGTCTTCTCGATTACGTGACACGCGCGATACAATCGGCGAATCTATCTCGCTCGTTTTTCCACGATAATCACGCGATCTCGCTTTTATACTTTCTCAGCCATATTAGGTTCCCTCGTTATTATTGTTGTTTTTCTTCTTCAAGTCTTATCCCCAAGTACGTTGAAAGATATTACGTACGCGGCGAGAAAGGTTGGCCAAACGATGGAAGAGACACGCTAGTCTTATCAGGGGAGACTTATCGAGTCGATAAGAATCTAGCCAGGTTTGTAACGGACGGCTAGGCTATCCGGATCGAATCCAGGTGATAGATGACTCTAATCTGCGGAGAGCGGCGAGAATGGAGAGTCGATTTCGCCAGAATTTACCTCGGAATTCCCGTCGTCTCACGATGACGAAATTATCGAAGAAATCGAAAGGAATCTTTCTGAGTATTTTTTTTTTTGGTGTGGGGAGGAGGGACGACTAAGGACAGGATTTTGAATACAGTGTTAAAGAAAAAAAAATTTCGTTTCTGAGAAATTGAAATTTCCGAGAATTGAAATATTTGACAGCAGGTGAGAAAACTGCCTTGATCCAAAATAAATTTTCCTAAATTTCTATTTCTAAAAAAAATTAAGGGACGTCATTCTCGGCGACGAAGCAGGAAGTAGAACCATTTCCTCGGTACGCGGCGAATGCTTTCAAAGCTCACTGGCTCCCAAAAGTGACGCAGTTTCACTCGAAGAAACAAGACAAATCGACCGACCGGCTGGATGGCAGGAATTGCGGGTTAAAGGTAAAAACGGAGAAAGCACAGACAAAAACGAAGAGTGAGAGACGAAGGGTTAGAGAGAGAGAGAGAGAGAGAGAGAGAGAGACAGAAGAGGGTGGCTGGAACAAATGTGAGTCTCCTCCTCCATTTACGTCGGAACTACGAGCGTCAGGGTTGGGTAGCAGAGACAGGAGATGGAAGAGATTCGTGGAAATGCCGTGGAATTGGATAAGCCGGCAGGGTTTGTTTTGCCAGGGGTTCGCAACGGGGATGATAGGCCGATCGTGCGCCAGGATCGCGTGGTCTAGGCTCACTAGGCACCGAGGTATCGCGTGTCCCGTGCAACTTTCTTCCCTTCGACCCTCCAGAAAAAAACTCCGATCCAATGGCTCGGCGCTGACAACGCGCTCAAGCTGTTAACAATTCGATCCGCCAACGGTATAGATCGCGGCTGATATCGCACCTTGCAAAAATACGAAATACACGATCACCTGCTACCTCGAATCTTATTGTTGATCTGACAGCTAATGATGGTGAAAATGCGATTTGACTGAACGAATTTGGAAGTCGTCGTTCTAGATCTAAAGATTCGCGTGAAAAATGAAGATGAAAGAGAGAGAGAGAATGGAAGCGTCTGCTAACTAGTTGGCTCAGAAACTATCGTTCGGAAAAGAAAGGTGGAGGGGTGAAGCTCATCAAACTCTATCCAAGAGACAAGTCGAATCCTACGGAATACGTGGAGAACGAATCGAGAGATAGGGGTGAGGTCGAGGGTGGAAGAGTAAGGTAAAGTTAGAGAGGAAGGAGCGGGAGGCACTAGGTGCTGTTTGTTGAATCCTCGAGATCAATACAAGCCAGTCTATCTCTTTCTGCCTCGTAATTCCGTGTGCCTAAATGTGCGCGGGCATTCGACGTGTGTGTGTGTGTGTGTGTGTGTGTGTGTGTGTGTGTGTGTGTGTAAATGTGGTACCGAGCCTCGTTTCGCCTCGTGTGCCTGAAAATGCACACACCGAGAAAGAGAGAGAGATACAACACACGGTCCGACAGGCATTTACATGCGATTGCAGAGCGAAATGTGACGCGTCAAGATGAGAAAGCGACGGTGAGCAAATGGAAACACGGAGCGCTGCATTTCTGGCTGCCGATTTTAGCCACGCGTGTCAATATTTTAAAAGCACACGTTTGTACAAAGATACGTTAAAAGACAAGCGAATATCGCGCCCTAAATTCGACTCACTCGGTGGCTTCGAAACGCCACCTTTTGACGTCGGAAATAATTCGCCCCGCTTTCTTTCCCCTTTCCCTTTTCCCGCCCTTTCCTATAAAAATACACCGCCGTAATTCGGTCAATCTAATTGCACTTTGACGCAGATGGAAGAGTTTATCGGGGACGGGCGAGAGAAAGAGAGGGGATAATTTGATCCGTTTCAAAAGGGAGAGAGAGAGAGAGAAAGAGAAAGAGAAGAGAAGAGAAGGTGGAAAAAAGAAAGAGAAATATTCACGATAAGATTCGGTTCCATTAGAAAAGGTTATTTTCGCCGGTTCAGCTATTTCTTTAGAATTTTCCATTCGCCCGGCTCACCCCCTTAAAGAACACGTGAATCCACGAAAGGGGTGAATACAGGCCCTATCGACGTTTCTCCCGTGAATGACTCTATTTTCCGCGAAACGGGGCTGACGCATCCTTCTTTCGTTTCACCGCCGCCGCTATTTATGCCGATAAGAATTCCGGTGAGAATTTCAAGAAGTCTCTGCCGGCCAATCGCGAGGGTCTACTTATCGCTGCCACGAAGGATTGGCTGCGCACTGCGGTACAATACGAAAATAGGTCGGCCAATCCTCGTATCAGCACCCTCCCCCCCCAGCTCTCTCCCCCTCCCCCTGCCACCTTCGTCCTTTTATTCTAACCGTCGGTGGAAATGAATGTGCGAAACTAAGAGATTAAAAAAAAAAAAAAAAAAAATGAACCATCTACGTAACGCGCGAAGAACGAACACTTACATTTTTATATCGTTTTACGCGGTTCTACGGTCGCGTGACGTGTACACCTACTGTACGAGGGTATTACTGCGAGGTCATAGTTGTCTTACTCTAAAAAATACTCTCAAAGTTCTGTTCTCTCTCAACACAAGGTCAACACTGTACAGATTGCCAGCATCTCCACTCTGGTCGACCATGTCTGCTTTCACCCTTGAACATCGTCCATCGAAGGGAACGCGCGTGTTTCGTCAACTCTTTGATCGATCAACGATACGCGAGATACGCGTTCCGATCACTGTTTCTCCTCGTTCGGCCATCTTTCCGGCGCCGGATATTGCTGCTGCGACTGTTGACCGCCGGACGCTTGACCACCCGACGACTGTTGCTGCTGCGTCTGTTGTATCTGCGTCTGCATCTGATACAACGGGTAGCTCTTGCGTTTGCGGATACCGTGCATCGACAAAAGGTGTATCTGGAGGTATTGTTTCGTCTTGAATTGCTTGCTGCACACGTGACAGGAGACGTACTCGGTCTGAACGGTGTGCACGTTAACGATGTGCTGCTTGAGATTCGAATTGTTCGAGTAAATCTTCCCGCACTCTGGACACTTGGGCTTGCTCGATTGGTTCGCGTTGTCGGTCTGATGCGCGTGCGGTTGCTGATGAAACCGGCGATGGGTCTGCTGATGGAACAAGACCATACTCTCTTGGATCTTCTCCTTGGCGCACGACTGCAGCATCAGATTCAGCTCGTTTTTCGCCGTGGCGGTCTGTTGCTGTTGTTGCTGTAACGTTTGCAGGTTGTTCTGCAGCTTCTGATGCATCATCGTCAGCTGCTCGGTATTCAGGCTGTTCAAGGAGTTGAGCGAGTTCAAGGCATTTAAGGCGTGTTGCTGCGACGCTTGGCTGGTGGCGTGGAGGTGATGGTGATGATGATGCTGCTGGAGCAGAGACGACAGGTCCTGACCTTTCGAGTTGTGCACTCCGCTCTGGTAAGTTCCAGACCCGGTCGTGTGGTCGTTCCTCGCGGAGGACGTACCCGGCAACCAACCGGAACTCGAGCTTGAACCGTCTCCTCCAGAGGGCTGCCATCGCCCTGGAACCACCAGCCAATGTCAGTCCTCAGCCAACCTCGTACGATTCCTTAAACACTATTCAATCTCTTTTTTTTTTCCTCCCATAGCCCTTTGTTTTTTCTTTCGTTCGTTTATCTCTCTTTTTTTTTGTCATTCCTGTCACATTGTTTCCCTCCCCAAATTGCGTGTGTGTGTGTTTTTTTATTTTTTTACTATTTTTACTTTTTTTTTTTTTTGTTTACTGAATATCTATGATCGAATCGTAGATAATACTTTTTTTTTTTAAGGTATATTTCCACGCAGGTATCAATTTTGTTGTTTGCTGAACGTTTGTACTTTGTCCTTCTTCATTTGCCATTTTCGTACCTCCACCCTCTCGTTTTATTTCCATAAACAGTTTTGACTGTCGATTGAATTGGTACCTCGCCTAGACGGACCGACCAATTAGCCTCGGCAGGCCTCGAAAAGAAGGGTCGTTCTTTTTTTCTCTTTTTTTTTTTCTTTCTTTCTAAAGAATTCGAGATTAAAAAGAGTCAAGCTTGGCTTTGCATGCCAACCCTAACAATTCTGTTTCTAACGACCGCAGGCCATTTTTGCGCAGGATAATCGATATTATTCCGGCAAACGAACTCGAAGAAGAGCCGTCGGAGATAACGTAGCTGCTGCTATTCGCCATGTTTCTACGTCTTTCTCTTTCGTCGCATGATTTCATGGTTTGTTCTTTCTTACTACGTCGTTGTTTCTTTTTTTCTTTTTTTTTCTCTTTTCTTTTCAAAAGGGGGTAAAAAAAGTTGGGCAAGGGGATGCAGGGTTGTGAGAGGTACGAGAGTTCCATGCATTCAACGCAACAACGAGAGACCAGAGTCTTGAGGGAATCGACGGGAGGATACTATAGTCTTGGGCTACGAAATCGTAATAAACCGTGAAAATCAAATCGTTGGCTTTTGATCACTTACCGTAGTTTGGATCCTGATTCGCCGCGTGGATCCCGGATGGTCCTGGTATCAGTCCTGCAAGTATCGATTACGATCACAATTACGCAACTCGTCAACACCGAGCGGGAAATTATTAATATCAAATTCGTCGATTCGACGTCTTTTCGTTTCGATTCCTACCGTTCGATTGGCCGAGAATCATAGTGACTAAAGTCAGTTGTACACTGCGGCGTTTCGTCAACTGGTGTTCGTCCGACAAATATTGTTCTTTGCAACTTTTTCATTTTCGAGTGTACAATTCAATTAGCTACGAAACTCGAAGGGACGATACGAAAATTAAGATCCTGACTTGTACCGTTATTATCTTTCATTTCATTTCGCCAATTAAAAGTTACCCCGGGGAGAGAATGAAGTTGAATTGATTTCCATGAAATTACCTGGCAATCCCAAGATCGTCGGGAACGAGTTACGATGATGCTCTATATTGTCGTTTAGGATATCGCTCGGCTCGGTTTTCACGGAATTCAGGATACTGTCGTTATTCGACATCTCCTCCTCGTTGTCCGACATCGAGTTCGAGTCCTCGCCAGTAGACTGCGTCTGTAACAAATCGCAAACATTCCGCTTTTCTCATCCAATCTTTCCAAACCGCGTTTCAACTGATAATAAAAAAAAAAAAAAAATTCTGAGGTAAAATGGTTCAGAAAGTTATTATTATATATCAAGAGTTCCATGATACTGACGCAAAAGAGTATACACAATAATAAATCGGTGACAAAGGGTTCTCGACTCAACGAGAATTTCTTTCTTACCTGTACATTGTTCGTAGGTGTGGTGTGTATCGTGGGTCCTCCTTCCAGAGCCTGCCCCAAAAGCGATTCCTGCAGGTCAGTTTTTTGCTCCACGTGGTTACCCAAAGGCGGACTGTAGCTTCTGGGTCTCTTCTCTGGCGGAGGACTCAGAGCACCCTCGTTCAACTCTCCCCTGCCATTGTCTTGCCACGGATTGCGTGGCGTCGCCTGTGGGAACCGATTGATCGATCGTCGCTCGATTACGCTCCTTACGCTCGAAATTAACGCGAAATTCAACATCCACAGAGGATGGAAAGTCGCCGCTTACCGGTGCACTACCGTTGTTTCCACCAGAGGATGTAGACGGTGGAATCTTCGCAGTGGCGGCGCCGCTGTTCACGTCGGCCAACCCCCGAACCTGAAGCATCTGCGCCGTCTTGAGAAAAGCGGCCAGCTGCTCCTGTCCAACGTGAACCTCGCCGTGGTACATGAAGCGCAGCAACGACTCCATGTCCGACGAGGCAACGTCCCTCAGGATCACGATCGGATGCTGGCATGGATTCGCCTACATAGATGGAACGAACGATGGAGAAGAGAGACAACAACAACAACGAAAAAATAGAAAAGAAGAAATAGAAGAGAAGAAAAGAAACAGAAACAGAAGACATTGAAAGTCTGCCTTGGAAAAAGTCCCTACGTTAAGCGAGCGAAAATGAATTCCAGATTGCGCTATCCAGAGAGCGTTGATTATGATCGATGCTGCCCGGACGAATCTCGTTCATGTAAATCAGTTAATCCTATTTATCAGGTCGTTCAGCATCGGCCAGGTCTGGTCAATTGATTTACAACGACGATTTATAACCACGACACGTATAACGAGCTACGTTTAATCCACGTCGTCGATACCTTTCGCGTAGCTTTTAACGACTTCAACCGACCAACTATACCTAAACTACAATTCCTTCTCTCTCTCTCTTTTTTTCTCTCTTTCTCTGTCCTTAACAACGCGCTTCTTTCCGTCCCTGCATTTTCCCTTTTCGTCTCTTTTGTCTTCCCTTTTTCTCTCGGACTTGACCAGCCAACAACAGCCAAGCCAGTCTACAAATTAACCACTCGTACAAACTAGCCGCTCTATAACGGGAAACACGATCATCCTCGATGGAAAATGGGAATTTATACGGATGTATACACAGCGTGCACTTGCACGTTAGATGCGTCCTCGCCGATCTATGCCTCGTGCAATATACGAACCGGCGCTGCACCCGCCATTGTCGACACCGATATCAATTATAATTAATGACCGCCGGCGCTTTCCAACGGTAACGCGCGGCCACGCGCAGTTATTTCGAGGCGACGCGACGCGACGCGACGTGCGACCAGAGAGGCGTACCACGACGTACATACACATACAACGACGGATCGGCAAGAACGCGAGAGGATGGGTCGGTTATGCGGCAGCCGGAATATCTCGCCGGCTCTCACCGATTATCGAGACACGAAATCGCTTCGAATCGGCGTACATATGCTGAAAGCATACGTTGTCGCGGAAGTCGCGAGAATATTTATTATTCGTCGGTCGGACACTATCGATTTACCCGTTACCAGTTATAATCGCTCTAGATTTTGTAACATCGACCGGCGTGTGTTGACCGGTTGGAACTCGACACTGTCCGATCTGCTTGAATTTTCTTCCTTCTTTTTCTCGTCCCTTTTTCGTCGCGTGAAAGGAGTAATAATCGAGATCGGCTGACACACCGGTTTTTTTCTCTGAAACACCCAGTTGTTGTCGTGACGTTGCCGCCGCGACTTTTGAGATCGTGCGAGTTTTTGAAGGGAATTTTACTAACAGTGCTAGTTTTCGACTCTTTCGGGAATAAGCTCGGGATTAAGATCGAACTTTCGAGCAACGCACCAACTAAAAAAATGACTAAACTTGTCACGAGCAAACAAACTCGTCGCTAGAATACGACCAGGAATATACGTGAATGAAAGAGGTATAATTACGCGATTTTCGTAAACAGAAGCTTGTCAACCGTACATGCTTATGTTAATCGTTAGAGTACCGTTAGTAATTACCAACGAGTAAGCTAGTAATTACTAGACTGATATTTATATTTTACAGATTTGTATTTCTACGAATGTTACTACACCTAGCCAGAACTACTGCAATGAACTCTACACTCTCGACACTTCGTTTTTATCTTCTAGAGAGCGTTTTTACAACCTCGAATTTCTCGCGGACCGGCGGTCTATTAATTACTTCGAGAAATCCAACGTCCCGCAACAGGAAATAAAAGTACACGCCCGTACAAGCGAGAATCGTCGAGCTTAGCCAATCCCTGTTCGATCGAAGAATTCTTATTACACAGCTGCCAGTAACTTTTGAATGAGATTACTGGACACAGCGT
The DNA here is from genome assembly GCA_032399595.1 of Tetragonula carbonaria. Lineage (NCBI taxonomy): Eukaryota > Metazoa > Arthropoda > Insecta > Hymenoptera > Apidae > Tetragonula > Tetragonula carbonaria. The sequence continues at coordinate 8,660,441 of JAUCRC010000014.1, forward strand.
GTCCAAACATTGGCAAAAGCGAGAGCAACGTCCATTTGCTCGTCAAGCCGGTTATTCGCTCCAAAACCGTCAACGTACACACCATCGGGGAAAGGATTTTCACGATCCTGAGATTGCACGATATAATTGAAATAATCGTTGTGGTTGAAAGTCTCTCTCTCTCTCTCTCTCTCGCCGATGCAGTTCAGTGCTGGCGTTACACAAAGGCAGGAACGAGCTCCGGCGATGGAATAGAAAAGGGGAAACGAAAGAGGCGAGAAGAGAAAGGGAACGGAGAGAACTCCGCCATGGACTCCTTTATCGCATTAACCAATTTAATTAACAACTTTGAGACGGACTCCCCCTCCTCCGCTAATTAGACCTAACGCGATTAAAACGGGTCAATAATTAATTGTATGGACGCTCGCCGTGCGTCGCAGCAGAGAGCGAAGCGCCAAGAATTTATTTTGCCACCGTCGCACGACAGACGAATGTATTTTCGTTTGTGCATCGTAGAATCTCGATCAACTCGAGCTAATCGTAAATTCTTTCGCAAAATTGCGTTTCCTCTATGTTTCCTTTTTTTCTTTTTTTTTTTTTTTTTTTTTTTTTAATGCAGTTACAAGAGAGATTCGTTCCACCCTGTAGATATTATTACAACAACCACAGAAGAGTTGCTCTGATATGTAACTCGATAGAAATTAACTCTTTGAACTCGATTTGTTCTCAATGTTGTTGCATCTATTTTCATGCAATTTTTAATGGCAGATTAACGTACCACGGTAAAATTCAATGTTTATTTATTTACTTATTATTGCGATTTCTAAAACAATTTCATGGGCAAGTTCGTGTCATCCAGGGCGATGCACGAGCCCAAACAGTTAAATTTGCGTAAAAATATCCACTCGTAACATGACGAGTCATTTTCTCGACGACGAACGAAAACAAATGATTTTTATCTCCCGAGCTTAATCGAGCGTTCCTCGCTGATAATCCGATATTCGATTCCTCTGTCATTTTTAATGTTTTCCTAATGCGTGTTTTCGTGAAGGCAGGAATGCAGACGGGCATTAATCGGCATCGAAACGTAATTTCGAAATTGAATCGAAGGTAATTAGACACGCCGATGAGGGACACGTAATAATACGCGTGCGACGTGCCACCTCGAGCCGGGGGAATTATATTTCGCGCACACATTCCGTCAACAACCAGCGTAGTAGAGAAAGAAAAGGTGTACGTTCGCAAGCGTGTCGATGGATGATTAAAGAACGCAAAGTCTTCCCTCCCGACGCGACGTTTGCAACGTCGTTCAATTTTCATTTCTTATTTTCGCCGGAGCCTCGTCGAGCCGCAATTAAAAAACTGTCGCAAAGTTTGAACGAGAACGTTAGCGACGAGCGATCGATGGCTTGCTTTCAGAGAGCGACGAGAGCTCTTCGCTTTTCGACAGTGTGGTGCAAAGGCCATTCGGGATAACCGGATAGGCTCATTCGACGAAAAGTCTCGCTATTTCGTATATCGATAGGTCGCGTCGTTTTTTCCCGACCGGGGGGGAAAATTAGAATTCCAATAGTCGAAGTTCAAATAAATGGCGAAGGAAGAAACCGAAGAAGTAATTACGGACGTGCTCCCTCTGCCCCTCTTTCTCCCTTTCTTTCATTAAAGGCGACTTCGGGACGAGTTCGAAAAGTGAAGACACAGTGTCGTATAAAATTCCAGATAACCGAACGATTAATTATTATCGCCATCGCGCTACCACCATTTTATTCTCGTTAAAAACGCATCAAGTCCGCTCCGGTACGCCCGAGGTATCGGCGCTCGCGATCTAAAAAACAAAAAAAAAAAAGAGAGAAAAAAGAGAAAGAAACCGCGTGTGTAATTGCTTACATTATGCCGCACATTCCCAACAGCCTGGCTGTTTATTCCTTCCAGTTCACCTTCGATTGTGTCCCATGCGTTCACGTTCTTCTTTATTTCCATTAATCAATTATCGAAGGTAATCGGCGAACGCCGGCTAAACGTGCACGTGACTCCCATCGGTCACCTTCTATTTTTGTTTCTCTTCCTTTTTCTTTCGTTCCGACGCGCTTTAATCGATCGATTCAAACGATCTTCCGCGCTCCTGCATTGCTTGCACTCGCGGTTTTTAGAAAGCGGACGCTCTGAATTCCGGCGTGATCGCTGGCGCGAACATAGGTGGATTGAGAATTATGGCGACCGAGGGGAACACAAATCGGAGTAGCAATCGCGCAGACCGTGCTGAAACTTATCCGAGGAAAATTTCTTTGACCGCGGCAAGCGTGACTGCAAAAGCGTCGTAATAAACCGGGCGAGAGGTTTCCCACGTTTCGCGGTATCTCGCGGTATCGCGCTGTTCTACGCGAAACTATAGGAAACACGTCGGTTGATGAGAATTAACGCGGAAAAATGAGAGGAATTATTATAGCACCAGGCGGCGGCGGCGACCGGGTATCATTAAATCCCTCCTCTCTCGTCGTGTCGCTGACTCTCGCGATCAACGCTCCTCGATCTCCCTCTTAACGATCCGCCGCGAAAATTTATATCTACCTCGAGGGACTGCCTGACGTCTCGTGAAATCGTTTTCACCTGCGCTCGAGATCGAATTCGATAAACGTTACCGGTTAACGAATGCACCGTGTGTCTGTGTGTCTGGATCGTTTCTCGAATTGTGGGAAAATTTCTCCTCCTTTTTTTCATTCTTCTTCTTTCTTCATTCTTTGTTCCTTTTTCGCGAAAAGTATCGAGCAACTGGAACCAGACCAACCATCAAACTATCGATCAAAAGTATTCTTACAAAGTGGAAGTCCAGCGAGATTGACCAGCAAGCGTATAACGTATATACGTTAATTGTGACATATTTACGACACACGATCGTCGCGTTTGATTAATAATTAAAACGAAATTATTTCTTCCACGTGTGCAGGTCGTTTGAAAGTAGAATTGGAACGACTCCAAAGCCCGCGAAACTTACTCGTTCACGGTCGGTGGAGGATGCCCGGTCGCGGGACGAAGGAAAAAGGTGGCGAGAGTTCGTGTCGTTGGAAACGAAAACGAAGAAGAAGAAGGAGGAGGAGGAGGAGGAGGAAAGAAGGAGAAGTGGGAGAGAATTCTCGTAATCGTGCGTCGCGGCTGCATCGTGATCGCATGTAGGCGAAGCACCCCAACTAAAGCGTATAAGTAGAAAAGTAGATACGATTGCATGGTTTCTGATCCGGTTATGCAGTGAACGCGCAGCCGTCATGGCTTCGCGAAACACATCCCTCCCTCCCTCCCCTCCCCACTCTCCACGCGGTTCTCGCTGTGTTGCAAAGTCGCCGAGTCGCCACGTATACAATCCTCGTATATTCGTACACGCGTGCAAACGACTCCACGAGTGCACACAACGCCTCGTTATCTGCTTATCTGGGTAGTTGATGTTTTACTGACGCATGTTTCAAGCTTTCCTCGCGCGTTAACCAGTCAAATCGGCGAGGTAACGCGCTAGGGGTAGAGTCAGAGGGTATCGATCAAACTTCGCCACGCGGCTACCGCCTCTTTCCGCCTTTTCCGTCCCTAAACGAGCCTAGCAGCAACTTTTTTCGTTAACTCCAACGAAGAAAATTTTTAATAACAAGTCGAGGTACATATTAATCTTTCGAGATTGCATCGCGCACGGCGCCTCGTAAAAGTGTCTGAACGCTTTTCGACATTTTCCCCGCTCTCAAGAAAACGAACGACGGATACATCTCCATTGGAAATTGATTCCGAAAGAAATTGCGAGAAGCACTTTCCAGTTCTCCAATTCGCGGAGTGAGTCGTCGTCGTCGTAGTCGTCGCTGGTCGGACTTTTTCGGAGAGTTCTCCTCCTCTCGTCGCGACATCGATAGAATTTTATCTCCAGTCCCGGCGCATCTCGTTGCATCTTCCGACGAGTGTCTTCATATTTTAAAATATCTTGCCTCCCACCGACCGGCCGGCACATCTAAATATATACGCACGGTTGGTGCTCGTGTCAATTTGCGGGAACGCGGAATGCACACACGGAGGAACGAAAAGCTGGACGCGAGTGCGCGCACATCTCCCTCTCTCTCTCTCTCTCTTCTCACGCGCGTATTTAATTTCCACGCGCGGAGCTCGTCGACGTCGTCAACGTGGTCGCCAGCGCGCCGCTCTTCGCCCGCAAAACGTGCTCTCTACCGCTTCTAATAAGCCTTCCTATTCTCGTTTTTCGTTAATGCGGCGTCTATGCACACGGTGCAACTCGCATTACGCTTAATGTCGCACAGCTACACAGCAATCGTGCACATGCGGCCAGCAAATTATCGCCGGTATATTATTGTGCTGCGTGTGCGTATAACGTGTTCCTCTCTCTTTCGTCCCTTCGTCGTCGTTGCCTTCTTATTCTTCTTCCTTCTCTTCTTTCATTTTTTTTTTCTCTTTTCACTGGTTTTCAGTCTCTGTCTCTCCAATATCTCTCGCCGATATTCTCCTGTTTTCTTCGATTTTTTTTCTTCTGCTCTCTCTCTCTCTCTCTCTCTCTCTTTTACAGTTTGTTCTCTCTGTTTCTTTGTTTGCTCCCGTTCCAACCGTGATGGAGTACCTTACGAGCGAAACGAAACGAAGCGACACGATGGCCGCCGCGCGTGTACCGAGAGACACATTATACCTCCGTGTATTTTTATCAACGGAAGTGCGTAGTTGTACGTGCGCGCATTCCTGCACAGCCCGCGCCTGGAAAAGCCGAACCGGAGGAGGGAGCGTGAAAAGGCCGCCGCACCGCGTGTGCACGTACGCGCGTGTACTCCTCTTCTTCTTTTTCTTCTTCCTCTTCTTTTTCTTCTTGTTCCCGCCATTGTCGCCGGCACACGCGTGCATCCGCCTCGCGTTCATTCCGGCGTTACTTCGTCTCACAGCCGACTCCGGACACGTTGGAGCGCGGCCAGGGAATTTTAAGATCGCGTTATCGGGAAATCACGTACCTTGGAATTGCTTCGAGTTCACACTCCATTTATACGAGTCCGCGACAGAGTAACGAAGGTTTCTATCCTCCCTGATGCATCGATCCTTCGTTTCAGTTATAGAACTGATTAGAGAGATCGAGATCGCGCTGGAACTCTATTTCCACGAATCCGTCAGACAGTGTGATAAGAGTTTTCTCGTACTTTCCAAACAATTTCATCTGAAGATTCTGCTTTGTCTAACAATTCTACTCGTCTGAAAATTATTCTTTCGTCTAGCAATACGTCGAAATGCCGAAAGCATCTCGAGGACAGATATCACTGTTTATACAAGACGCGAGAAAAATATATTAAAGGAAAAAAAAAGAAAAGAAAGAGAAAAGAGAAAAGAAGAACCAAGAAATACGTATTATATACGAATGTCTATGCCTCGAACGTTCCCACAGCAGCATCCCGTATAGCAATAACGTAATTGATAGTTACTGGAAGAACGTACTGTTATTTTACTTATCGGTCAGGCTGATCTGCGCATTTTAAATTCACGCCACCGCGACTATGAAACGCGCACCAAACCTACGTGCAGTACGTGTACATCCATTTCGGTTCGAGAGGACGGTTTTCGATTCAACCGCGTTGGATAAATCATCGGTACACACCGGGTTCTCCGTAATGGCGCATGTAGATGCCGCAGCAAGGGGTATTTAACTAGACGGACCACGCGTGTTTCACCCACGGTTACACGCAAAAGTATCCCAACATTTGTACGTACGTATGTTATTCCAGACATTTTATCAACGCGGTCAAAGAGACTGAGCTTCGTTAAAGTTTGTGTATTATGTATTAAATATATTTTATGTTTCGTATCAAATTTTGCACTATATCATATATTGTATCATATCACATGTACATTTTGTATTAAATATTAAATACATTTTATATATAATATTATATTGTATGTTATGTATTAAATATATTTTATATTCATATATATATATATTTTATGTTTTGTATTACATTTTGCACTGCATTATGTATTGTATTATATCAGATATATATTTCATATTGTATTATATATTTCAAGCTGCATCAATACACCTCCAATGTGATAAATTTTTACAACAAACATCTCGTAACCTCCCCGTAGAAATTGTCAGATATTTCGTCGATGTAACGACGAGAACGGTGACCCACTACGGGTGCTAATGAAATTTGAAATTCCGAAACAACAGGCAAAAGTTTTCTACACGATACAAGTGTTCAAATACTCTCGCAAGCCACTGTGTGTTACAGGCAAACTGGTACACGTTTCACGCGACTCTCCTTCTTTCTCTCTCCCTCTCTCTCGTTCCTCCATGGCGGCGGCGTCACATGGAAATTACCGATCCGATATGCAAATAGCTGCGGTGACCACTAATGCGTGGTTAACGGTAACGTTATTAACGGATCGTTACACGATGTCCACGTGACGTAGGTGTACGCCAGCGTAATTATACGTGCACGCGTCTATTTCACGCTCGCGGCTGCTCTCCCCGTACACGCGGCGTTTACAAGCCTAGCCCCGTGTCGCGTCGTTTCGTTGTTCTGCTATTCTCCGCTCTCCGTGGCGGAAATCGCGATTTATTGCCAGCTGGAAATCAGAAAGGATCTGATATTTTAATAAGCCAGCCCGCTCGCGTTACAAAAGATTCCACTGCTGCTGCACTTCACTCGCAGCACTTGAAACTCTCGCGGATATACGAGGCTCTGATTTATTTCGTCTGGCGATCGCGAAACGAACGGGTTAATCTATCGCGGTTTAAATTTAAACGTCTGCGATTTCGATAAGATCTCCTGATAAGATGTGCCGACCAGGTGTTCTAGGAACGACGTGTGATGCAACACGGCGCGGGAATACGTTCGGGAATGAATAATCGGCTCGGAACGAAAAACGCACCGTGACCGGTTCAATGATCGATTCATTTCGCTGGCGGAACACGTTCGAGCGAGGCGGGTTAAAGAAAGAACGTATCACGTACGCGGCTGGACACACTGGGTGGGTGGGTGGCCAGCGTGAAAGCGGCTGGAAATTAAAAACGATGAGTAACGACCGCGTGATTAACGAAACGACGCCAGTGCCGGGTGTATTTGTTCCGACGTCCAGCTCCGAGATCGAACGTGGAAAAGAAAAATTCGTAAGGACTTGAGGGAGAAAGAGAGAGAGAAAGAGACAGAGAGAAAGAGAGTCACAGTTGCCACCGATGGTGATTCAGCCGAGTATTTCCAGCGAGCAACAGCGCCACGGTGCAATAAGAAGAAAGGAAACCGGGGGATGAGACACGGAGTCAAAGCTCCTTCGATGTAGACGCGAAAACGGCTTGCCTGAAAACGGCTGAATAGAAGAATGTTAATGCATTGTCGCGAAACCGACGATCGCGGATAAAACGTACGGACGTTTGAGCGTCTGACGGCCGGCGTGGATGTCGCTCAGAACTCGCCGCAGAAAAAGCCGCGTTTTGTTGAACCGGTGTGACTCAGTGCGGCAGAAGAAAACCACTGGCGAACAAAGGGACTGTTGTTTGCACGCCGACACGGTAATTGCACGACACAATTCGTGGATGTTCCGCGGTGGCGCGACAAGTCGCGGATTGCACGTGTGTGTACCTTATCGGAAGCTCCCTAAAAATGCCCGACGAATAAATCACAAAACGACGAAATCAACCTAGACAAAAGAGGAAGAACCAATCCTGAACCTACTCTGAAGGATGATCGAGCTCGCGAAACGAACACTGTCCTGATTTCCGACAACCGGTAGGGGGAAGGGGGAGGGGAGACACGCGGCGTCGAATCTAAATTGAAAGATGCTCGATGCTCGCGTACGTGCTCTCTTCGCCAACTTTCTCCCGATTTCGTGTGTCGCCGTTCGAATTCTTGAATTACACGCTAACATATATAGCAACATCACAGTGGGCGAGCACACTTTTATATAATATATATAAGTGTGCTCGCCCAGAAGATGTTGCTATATATGTTAGCGTGTAATTCAAGAATTCGAACGGCATTATATATATATATATATAAAGTAACGCGCGCGTGCTTCTGGTGCGCAATCGAACAGATATGGGGTTGGAGAGAGAGAGAGACAGAGATGTTGGCTTTTCAATCCCCCCGACGTGTGACTTATTTTATTCTTTCTTTTTTTTTTCGTCGTCTATCTCCGTCCTTCACCTCCTTCACCTCCTTCACCCCTTCGTTTGCCACCCTGTTCGTCCTCTCCCGCTGTTTCTTGAGAAGGCCTGTTACACTTGGGGAACGAGACGCGCGAGACGAGAAGGCACGCGGAATTTATTACGGTGCGGTGGCCGGTCTTATTTTAAGACCAGCGACCAGCAGCAAACGCGTATTCCGTGTGTGACGTGTATACGGCGCGGGTTACACGCGCGACTTTTCACGCCTGTGTGTGCCTCTCTCTGTGTCTCATGTACATACACGGGGAGGGGAAAGGAGGGGGAGAGAGGTACTTACGGGGGAACGAGTCAATGGATATTACAGTCGACAGATGTACTACGGCCGTCTAAATTTGACACTGTCACGCGGTTAGCGAGTTGAGAAACTCCCTCTCGTTTCTACACGGTCGGCTTTAAATCGTTCGTATCTGACTTCCTTTGCACGATAATCTATCAGTTAATTGACATCAGCGAATCCCCATTACACAGACGTTTCTTGCCTTTGTAATTTTAAATTTCCGACAATGTATAAATGCTTTGCGAATGCGCAACCAACCAGCTTGCTAATCGCTAATTGCGACTTTCAGTCCTGTTCAATTTGCAACAATGGCAATTTAACGCTTGATAACGTAGAATGAAATATTAGCGTAATATCCGAATCAGTACGGTGTACACGCGTAGAAAGTTGGCGAAGAGGCGGAATGAGTCAATTCCCGATATTTTATCAACCCGATGCAACCGAGGATCCGCGTGTACGTACACGCGCGAAATATTCAATCGTAGCAAGTGAAACGAGCGACTTTTCGAGGAACATCGCGACGTTTTTTTTAACGCACGATTTTTAAAGCACAAACAGAGACGATTTTTCTTCCCAGAGGCCGGGAATAACTAATAGAAATAATTTATTGTACGGCGAATACGCGTCGCGGTGCCTTGCGTGTAAAGTGGTACCATGAATCGTTGGAACGAGCGTTGCATCACGGTTATAATGATAATTCAACTTGTTACTATGTGCTAATGACGATGGCATTTAGTCGACTGATATATTATTGTCCTCTAAATTTGACTCGCATGCGACGTTGCCTGAGTCACCGGATAAAACGATTTTGTTTGTCGAATATTCAATTGTGCCAAAAAATATTCTCGATGAAAAAAAAAAAAAAGAAAGAAAGAAAAACAGGAAAATGTCGGTAATTCTGATGTAATTGTCTTCGTATCGTCGATTGTTGCTTTTTCTTTTTTCTCGTTTAAATAAAAAAAAAAAATATTTTTACCCAGATGCTTAAAAGTAAAATTTAATATTTTGAGATTTTTCTCTTATCTCTCTCCAAGTTGTTCTACAAATATTATTCTACTTCCACTGGCCCGTTTACTCTGCAATTGTACAATTATTCTTACTCTCCCACGACCATTGTCACCGTTCTTCGAGGATTGCTCATTATTTCGCAACAGACTTGGAGAACATAATATCTCAGCTCGAAAATTGAAAAAAACAAAAAGAAGAATACTGGACAGTACATTCGTAGTAGTAAGGCAATCGTATACGCTCAAACGTAGTCAAAATCCGTGGATGTTTTCGAACATGTTCGTTTCGATGGGAATACGGAATAGAAAGGCTTACCGCTATCACATTCGGCATCTTCCAGCTTAATTTATTTTTAATGCGGAGCCGCGACGGCCGAGCAAAGGTCGCGCATAAAATTTACAATCGTTAAACGCCATCGATTACCGTCCGAGAGAAACAAACACACACACATGAAAATTCTAGTTGCTCGTCATTGCGATGCAACCGCGGACTTTTAACGAAACGATTCCAGTTACTCGCGTGCGGATCGATCATGAGCGAGAGAGAGACATGGAACGAAAAGAAAAAGAAGAAAAGAAAAAGGAGAGAAGAGAAAACGACCGAGTGGAAGAAGAAAAAGAAAGAAAGAAAAAAAAGAAAAGGAAGCTTCGTTAACGGATTACACGTATTTCTAATTAATTCCAGCAACGGTATATCTTCGTGTCAGACCATACGTCAAACGTCACGACATCGAGCGACAAACCTCGCTCCGAGCGATATCTCTCTCTCTCTCTCTCTCTTTTTTTCAAGCAACGCGATACAGAAAAAAAAAAAGAAAACAACGAGCACGTGAAACACAACGTAAAATCTAAAAACGAAACGTACGTGGAAAAAGAAGAAACCGGGGGGAGAAAGAGAGAGAGAGAGAGAGAGAGCGAGGAAGAGAAAGAGAAATTAGGACGAGGGGAGTGGAGAGTGAACCTGTCGTCTTTCTAATCCGAATGCGGCCGTTCGAGTTCAAGGCGCAGCCCATTAATGAAGCCTTCTTCGTCGGAGGAAGTACGCGGGTTAGAGGGGTTAAATGACGCAGTACATCCGAGAGACAACGTCATGAAATCGTAGCTTGTTTTCTTTTACGATCGGTTCCTATGGAACCACTTACTCGCGCGCATTCAAGCACCGGCGGTCAGCCAGCGAGGCTTCTTAATGCGCGCGGTATTTGCGTTTCTTACTTCTGCTCCAATGGGAGCATCGATTCCAACGTTTTTCCAACATTATACCAGAAGCAACTGAAACTCATCTCGTCCTTGTTGCGCGCACGATCAAGATCGGCAGACCAAGATGTTTCATCGAGCGATCGGTATTTTTTTACACTTCTCTTACGAGCAATGTTTCAGGGATGTTCAACAGGAACGATCATCTTGAAAATAAAATGAAAATTCGAATATTTAAAATGCGACTGTTTCGCGAATTCGAACTGCGAATATTGATATTGTTAACATTAGAACGGCCGACGATTGAAGGATAAAATTTCCACTAGAGACGTTGAAGTAAAAGAAATAAAATACACTTTGTTTTACGAAAAATATGCGAAATATTTCACGCCTATGAAATTTCGAACGAAAATTATAAATTGGTCACTCGAGTAAAAGTTGGTTTTACTCGCTGAATATCACATGCATATCTTTTATCTGCAAATCAAATTATTGATTCACTGTATTCTACGAAATATATTTCTTTATTTCATTGTCAGTGATGAAATAAAATTGACAAGTGAAAAATTGAAGAATATCTAGCTCTGAAAAGATTCACGTCGATTTGGAACGTCGGTTTCCTGGACATAATATTGCGCTATGAAGTTATTAAATTCTGCCATGGCGATAGAATTATCGCTGCGGCTGACCGATAAATCGCGATTTGAACTCAGTCGGTAGTATTAGCCGAAGGTTCGGTTACCGAACAACGATTGATCAAATATCAGCTCAGCAGAACGGTATTATCTAATACGGGAAAACAAACATTTCGCGTAGACGTCAATTTACGTGATTCTATATCGTTTGTGTAATTACCCTCTATTTGTCGAGCCAATGTGCCAGACGTAAACACCAGAAACGTGTCGATTGCGTGGCAATAAATCCATTACGAACCGATCGAAAATCATCGCCGAAATTCAAAAGCAACGAAACCTACAAAAAAGAAATGCACGCCATTAACGACCAATTATGCCGCCTCGGCCTTAGCTTTCTCTATATATAATTACTCCGTTTTATCACAAACATCCGACTTTCCGTCCAACGTTATCGCAAAACGCTTCAAAAACGTTAGACGCTACGCTCTGCTCCGAGCGAAAGAGATCGAACACGAGAAATTGAACGTAACCGAGGGACACACGTAACCGGTTTCAACGAGCAACAAGAGACGTTTTCTCTGGTTAACAGATGGCATTCGAGAAAATTCAAATAACACCGGCTAACTGACGCAACCACAAAGAAACGCTAGACCGCCATTAACAACCAATTATCTCGCTCCAAATAGCTCCTGCTGTTCACCAAACGTCCGACACAAAAATCGATCGAGATTTTCTTGTTGGTTCTCCACTTGTCGTCGTGGTGAATTTTTCATCAAACGCGTGGAACGCGTCCCGTGTACACAAGCAGGGAAACACGCGCAAGAAAATCATACGTGGAACGGGATAATAACCAGGACGTAGTCGAAGAAACACCGATCGTAACGAGTAACGAGACGTTTTTCTGGCCAACAGCAGATGGCATTCGTGGAGAAACGTTGAACCGTACAATTATGCGGTTACGTTCGTATAGACTTTGGTGGGGATCCCCCGGTGCGGTCGTAAGTTTCCATCGGATCGTTACTCGGCCGGCTGGTGAGAATCATTACTCGGCTGCCATTATGCGACTCGGTTTTTGCCCGGCGCCGGTTAGTACGTGGGTGTGCTTGCCGCGACGCGTGTAATCGTAAACAGCCGTGACGTTGCGAGCCGGAAGAAGGCAAGAAGCTTTGATTGGATACTTGGCTTAACCGTGACTCTCTCGCTTATCTGCTACGATTTCGCGTTGTATCGCCGCTCGAGCCGATCGTTCAGTCTATCGATCAGATCGACATCGATGAAACGACTTCGTGAATTGTTGATCCACCGATATTTAAAATATCATTGAAAATTATTTTATACAGAAATTAGTTAGAAATTATACATATCAAATAGAAATTATTTTATACATTCATATGACTCTTTCCTCTTCGGCTGTACAGTATGTGAAAATAATTCTATGATCTTCGAGAGCAGTTCGAGAAGAGAAAAAAAAGTTCTGAAATCAATTATTCTATGTAGAATGAGTCTGCTTTCTCTTCGAGTACACGGTATGTTAGAATAAAACAGGCTTGCGATCTTCGAAGTTCGAGAGGAGAAATAACTCTGAAACCGAGAAATCCTCGGGCGACGAAAAAGAGGAAGAAGAAGAAAAAAAAAAGGTGGATCAATCGTGGAATTGTACAAAATCTCCTACAGTCTAAATATAATCCCACTTCCTCGGCACAGTCTCTTTAAGCGATAACGTCTCTTTAAACGTCTAAACTTCGATTCACGGTACGTGAGAGAATATCCAGAAGGATATTTCAAAGCGTCGAAACGACTCTCGTAAATAACGCTTCGTTCACAGGCACGGGCTGACGAAGAGAGGAAGAGACCTCCCTCCTGCTCCTCTTCCTCCTCCTCGTGGGATCTTCTCCTTTACACGCTCGTAAATTAACGTAAATGTTGGATCGGAGAATGATTCGCTCTCCGACTACACTCGTAGTAGCCGTGTGTCGATGTGTTGTGTCATCTCGTTGCCGATGTGAACGATTTCGAGGTTCCTCGGGTAGAAAATAGAAGCTACGACTCGTTACGGCGACGCGACGCGACGCGACGAGACGCTACGTTTTGAATCACAGCGGAGCAGCCGGAAACAAACGAGATCGAGCGCCGTCTCGTATATTTCTAGAGCGCACGCTTCTCTCTTCTCTTCCTTTTTTTTTTCTTTTCTTTTTGTTCTTTTCTCTTTCTTCGAGAGAGCGTAAGTACGTTCTTCTCTGCATGGTTCTGTCTTCCCTCTGGGCGGAGAAGAGCGCGCGAGCACACCGAGAGAAACGCGCGCCTCGACGGCGCGTATCGTTGGTAAATTTAAATGCGACCGGTCACGAGACGAGAGGACGCGAGAGAATGAGAGAATGGGAGAATGAGAGAACGAGAGACGCGGCAAGTACCGCGCGAGGGTGCGAGAGAGCGTGAGGAGCGCGTGCGTAGTACTCACGCACACGCACGTGTATTCAGCCGATAAAGAGAGAGAGAGAGAGAAAGAGAGAGAGAGAGAGAGATTGTGGCCTGCGTGCGCCTTTTAAATATAGAATATGGAGCACCTTGCCCGCCACCGCGACGCGATCCGATTGTGCAAGCGTAATTTTCTCTTCCCTGCACTCACCACGTGTACGTGTCTCTGTTATTTTTCTCCGTCGTCTTTTATCGCGCGCACGTCTTCCATCGACTCATCCTCGTATTTTCTTTCGAAACACAGATCCACACCTATGGGAGCCGCGAGATTCGAAAAGTGAAACAGAATTTCGCGGTTGATCATTGATCAACGATCTCCGAGTTCCACCGCTCGCGCCTGTTGATGCACTTTTAATTTGTGGATTTTATACTGGATACACTCTCGCTGCTTCGGTTCTACTCCATTTCTATCTGTTGAATACAAACCGGTTGAATTCGGGGTGGCGTTTTATTTTCCGTATTATAAAAAAAATACACGCGCTATTTACTCGACGCAGCATTCAAAATCCTCAAAGTTGACGTCATGATGATACCCCGGATGGTGAACATCCGTTTAAAAATCTACTTCCGAGTTTCGAAAGCAACTTCCCATTCAACTCGCGAGATGTTCGAAACCACCCAACGGTCAGGTGTGAATCTATTTGTAATGTAAGTGCGCGATCCCATCTCTCTAATTGAGAACGTAGAATGTAGAACGCTGGCCGGGAGGTCCGTAGATTGCGAAGTCTGAGAGAAGTTGGACGAGAGGCGTCTGCGTCAAGAGCCGTGCTTCGTAAACATATTTCCGTATGCGTAACTACTTCTGAAAAAGAGTACAAAGTAAAAATAGCGCGATAACTGGCGCTGGTGTCTCGTAAACTGTCGCCTGTAAACGTAGTATTCGATTGCTCGAAGGTATCAAACACATTTCGTGGAGTGATTACGAGGAACCAAACACTTCATAAACACTTCAATTGGCTAGATAAGTAGCCAAGTCGTTAATCAGACCATAGACATCGGGACAGGGACAAACGATACAAACGTACGTATTTTAATTAGTCGATTTTTAAATACCCGTCATGGTATCGTGATAGTGATATAGCGATCACACATTCGTAAACGTAACAAACATCGATACCGGATACAAAATAATAACTGCACGATAAACTAACGGACCCTCCTCGTAGACTACGACTGCAAAGATCTAAAATCTACAGGGTGATGTTTGAGTCTTCGGTTCAGTGAGATGCGTGCATTTCGCAATACGCACGTGTTGAATCTTGCACGAAATTACCGATTACTCGTCCCTCCAACTTTGAAAACTAGGATTTTTCCAACGATCGAGTCTGTTTCCACCAGTTGCTGGATCCTCTCCCCTCAGATACGCAATCATCCGGTACGTAAACTTCGTCTTTGATTTGAAACAACAAGCTTCAGAAACAGGCTTCAGAAACACGCTTCGCGGTGGCATCAGTTTCGATCGAATTTCAGTGTCCTTCGGTTCTCCAATTATAACATGGCCCGCCGGGCCGTCCCCTCGACACAATTTAGCATCGCCGCGTTATTGCTTTACGGACGGCGAAATAACACTGTCGCCGCTCCATTTTCGTCCCTTTATATTATTATTTTCCGCGGAGCGCGTGTGGGCCGTTCTGCTCGCGGTGCCTGCGTACGCGTTTACCGATCCCCTCGCGATTAATATAGCCGCGCTAGAGGCTGCACACACGCACACACGCGATAACGAGCTTATTCCTCCTCGCGATTCTAATCAACGTTTCCTAACCAACCATCCGCATGAGGCTGCTTCGAATGTTTATTGTACATCTCGAATAGTCTTCAGCTCGCCTCATCAGCGCACACGCCGCAAGTTATTGCACCCGTCCTCGTCTTCCTCCGTGGATCGCTCGAGTTTCTCTCGCTCTTTCTCTCGCTCTTTCTCTCGCAACGTGGCCTCGCAACGCGGAGGCGCATTCCACCGGACCAGTTCCTCCATTGAAATATAGAGTGGACGCAATTAGAATAGTTCCTAGAAAACCACTTGACTTATCGATACGGTCGAGCTAACTAAAGCAACCGAGCAACGTCCCCGTGTCTTATTTGTAAATGACCGTGCACGCGTTCGCGTCGGTGTTTCTCTCAACAATTTTGCTCCTCGATTGCAACTGTCGCGCAAAGGAAAGGATCCTTTTGCGCGATTTACATCGAAGATAGTAATCTCATCTCGCCGTACTCGACTTCATTTTCCTCGAGTATCAATGAATTTACCCCAGGCATCGGCACGATCGGAGCAAAACTTGACGATAAACTACGAGAGAACTAGTTAAGCCTGTTTTCTATGATATCCCCTCCCCCCTGCTCCATCCTCTTCTTCTCCGCCGTATCAGCAATCCACAGAGAGAAACACACCTTTCAAAGACTGTCACGCAACGAGATAGCTGCATTAATGCTGTAGCCATCACGATGACCGATCGGCAAGGATTAATCTTCGCGGGGCTTTCAGTCGAATTACCGCAACTCTCAGTGCATTTATACTTATATTCTGCGTGACACGTGATTACACACGTTTTACGAATACGCCATCGTAGAGCATCTGTGCGTGGCTGCTGCAACGTAATTATCCATAGCGATTCACGCTGAGAATCGTACAGTTTAGGGTAAGTGGTTTTACTTATTTAGGAAAGTAATTTTAGTTTTTCTTTTTCTTTTTTTCATCGAAATGAAAATTTCTGATTTTTGTTGTTACAGATAAATGTTAGTTTATCATGTACTCTCTATTGTTTGTCACGATTGTTGTCCACTGTCTAACTGGATTTTCAAAGCCTTTTTTTAATAAAAGCTCCCCCTTTATAAAAAAGCTCCTGATTTGTAGACAAAATATTCTGCATTGTACCAAGAGTTTTCCTTAGAAAATGCTTCGTGGACCGGGAAAGGTGATAGTCTGATAGAGCCAAATCATGATAATATGGTGGATTGTCACAGGTTTGAAAATAAATCTTCCTCAATGCGATCAAGCAAAATGTTGCGCAGTAATATTTTTTGGTGCTTTATACTCTTCAGGAAAGTCATGTGGTACCCATGTTCCTTGCCTATACACATTTCCTGTTTGGTCGACCAAGAAGCCCCAAGTATGTTCACTAAAACCTGAACGACTTAACGAGGATTCGACTCAATTAGAGAACCGAGCTCGTCGTTAGAAGAACTCCCAGAAGAAGAGACTAAAATCTGAAAGACTAAAATCACCAGGCCGAAATCTCGAAAATCAACATTGTCATTTACAAACGTTCGAAGAATTATAAATTAGTATTAGCTGTATTCGTAACGTTATTACCTCCTAAAGTCGAAAATCATAAAGTGTTTAATATGTTTTTCTCTTCGCTAATTTGAATGAAAACTAAATGAAGAATTATACGTAAGTACATACAAAAACTTCTTGTATAAAATTCGGAAACAGCATTCCAAGTAAATCTACGAATATTTTGAAAACGAAAAAAACGACATCGGTTTAAAAGGGGAACATGGAGTGGAGAGAAATATAAAGTAAAAAGAAAATATATGCGACGAAGAAGTGACTGGATCGACGATCTTGAAGATCATCAATTATCTACAATAAAAGGAAGAACCTCGAGCGGTAGGTTTTCTAAAATTCGAAAATTCGGACATCCAACGTCTCGCGGATTTATATTATATCGAAAACTTTGACAAGTCTGGAAATTTAGGAATTCAAATGCTCTGGAAATATCGATATTCAATCTCGAAGACTGCAAAGTTTAGATCAAGGACCAAGTTGGAAGACTCGGTATATTTGCTCACCCTAGAGATTAGGCGTTTAAATATTCGCGGGTGGAAGCTCCTTTTCCGCGAATATAGGCTAGGCTAACCGAGACAGGTCATTGGCCAGGTGAGCCAATATATTATCGAGACAGGTCGAAATTTATTACCGATAGCATGGGGAACGCGTAACCGGCGGGGAACGGCGATCGTATTTTGGCAAATATCATTGCGGACGTAGTCGATAACTCAGTGATTCGTCATCGACTGCCGGCCGATAGTCAAATGAACGGGGGCTGTCGTAAATCGTAGCACCGGTGCGCACTAACGCATAAATCAAAACGCACACGGTTGTCAGGTGTTTCAGGCAGTCTCGTTATCGTTGGCGTCACGCGCCTAATACTCCCCCAGTGCACGCTGGAAAATATATCCCGAAACGAAAATATACACGCACGCGCTGGAACCCGTAGTACCCGTAGTAGCTGATGTCGCTTCATTCCGCTATTAATCCCGGTTAATTACACCGACGTCGACCTGTCTTTTCCCCTCTCTCTCTCTCACACGCTCTTTTCCCCTGTTGCTCTCTGTCACCGCGAATTTTCCACGGCAAACAAAGCAGTAACAAACGACGAGAGGACGTTGAACAAACGTTGAAAACAACGCGAGGCGACGGGACGCGTTGGGGCGCCGGTGAAAGTACAGCGCAACTGGGCTTTATATATATTGTAACGAGTACAAAAGAGACTCCACCTTCATGACACCACCACGCAACGCATGCTTTTTATTACATCGTCCCGCGCGACTTATATTTAAACGGCGCGACACTATCACATTGCGCGCTCTTCCCGCTTCTGTATGACGTAGCGCGGCGCGACACACTCACACACGCGCACACACGTACATACACACACGAGAGAACGAATCGCCGCGTTATATTAACCGGACGCGGGAGGCCAACTAGTACCCGTGGCTGACACTTAAAATCAATTAGCGGTATTAGAAAGTCGACCGGTTATCCATTTCGACGTCGATTTCCCAGTAGTCGATCATCGCTCCCGATCGTTCTGCTTCGTCGTCGTCGTTTCGCTTCGCGGTTTATAATGCTGTAATCACGGCGCCGCTTGTGATTGATCCTCGCCTCCACCGCGGAGTGAGAGTTAACCCTCTGTGAGACGAATATTTTTCATGATTGATAGAAAAATTAAATAGCATTTACTTCGATATTCCGGGTTAGAACTGATAACCAAGAATGTCACTGATTACCAAGAAGGCATTATATATTGTGACAGCGACGTTGATTACAAATGAAGGAAAAAGAAAATAAAATAGCGAGAAATATATTGTAGTTTCTTGTTGAATCTCGTAATATATTTATTCAAAGGAGTAAACCTCCATAATATAACGAAATATGTACGCCACCTTGTGGAAAAGAATTAAATTTTATTTAATAAAATATCGATAAAATATTATTGTAACCCTTGTATAAAGAGTTAACGAAGAATTCTTGCAATATACGTGGACCAACGTTCTGATTTTAATCGAATCGCGAATGGGCAGCGTATATATCTTACTTTTTTAACGAAAGAATTCCTTCCACCGATAGCGTGGAGTCTCGACGAAACAAAAATTACCGAGATTCGAGTGTCCGATTACCGTGGCAGCATTTTCCTAAGCTACTTGATTTACGCCATCGAGAAAGAATTCATCCAGCCGCGTATAAATATCCGACACATTGCTCGACCGAAATTCTTCGGATACCTGCGCGTGTCCAGTCGTCTCTTTCAATTTCTCCTCTGTTCGCGTTCGAACGAATTTCAAATGCCGCGCTCCGTGAAATAATTTGCACGTCAAGGACGACCAATTAAACTTACGCGCGCTTTTCTCCATCTTCATCCTCGGATCTGACCAGAGTCCATTTTATTCGAAAGTACGATTCACAGCAAGAGACAGACCCGTCTCGATGAGACGAGAGGTAGATCGATCGATCAACGACGAAATTCGAGGAAACGAAAGAGACGGAACGATCGTCGACGTGGCCGATGATAGTCCACGTTCGGCAAGAACGAACCGAAAACTCTCCCAAATGGACGTCGGTCCACTTTGACACGCCGCGTTATTATGTAAATCCAACCGGAAGTTCTTTCTGGATTCTTCGTTCGCCGCCACGGCGGGGCTGGTAATCACTCTGTTCCGGCCTCGAAAATTGCGCGAGTCTCTCATGCCGAATTTTACACTCGCATTACGCGCACGAGAACGTGCAAATTGGCCTTTTCATCCTCGTTCGATCCCCGTCGAACGAGGATCTCGAGAAGAAGAGAACGAGAGACCTCGTGTAATTGAGGGGGAGGGTTGGAAATCTAAGCGGATTTGAAATGCACGTCCGTTCATTAAAACGGATGTTGAACTTGTTGCCGTTGTGCTTGTTCCCCTCTACACGAACGACAATGGAAACGATCGTAATTAGTCGACGTTGATTAAGGAAATAACACAGCGCGCCCGGTTACTAATTCATGCAACAATGTCGTACACGCGACTTCTGTGACTGACGTCGCAGGAAATTGTGATCGCCGAAGGAATCGGTGTCTGCCCTATCTACCCTCTATCTACCTTGCCTCGTCGTTGGAAAAAAGAAAAAATGAACAGTCTTTCTCCTTCGTACCGATGGTAATTTGCCACGCGGAAACGCCCACATGGAGAATGGAACGTGTTTTTACGTTGGAAATATCCTTCGAAAATAATTTCCTGTTTGACTCGCTTCCTAGGCCGGTTTATTTCCAACACACGACGAATATATATATATATATATATATATATATATATATATATATATATCGCGGAGAAATATCAAATATTCGAGCGAAATTAAAATACAATAACCGCGCGCAGCCGATTGTTTTTTCACGCGCCGCGAACCACGCGGCAACGAATTTTTCCCGCGAAAGCGAATTTCACATCGCGGCGATTCGGCAAAATCGGGCGATATCCAAATACGCGTTGTTCGTGTTCGACGAGAACGTTCCTTTTTCACGGCGATCGATTTCACTTTTGTACCAATCGGGGAGAAAGAGAGACGATCGTATTATATTTTGTATATCGTGGCTTGGCAATTTAACATGGCGATGTTTTAATTGGCACAGGGTGCGAGATTTTGCACGTCGAAGCCGACAGCGATTGATTTCAACTGTAAATTGAAAAATGGGACATATATTGTTCCCTAATAACGCTCTGCGATATGTAAATACATGCATCGTTACATCGTGGAAAGATGAGATCACCGCGTATCGATTTACTCTGATCGCACAATCAAGACAGATCTCGTTCAAAGTGAGATCAAACGTGTGTGATCAATTTAACTCTCCATATCGAGGAATTTTTCCGATTTGCGTACAGTGCCAGGCCAAGAATCGCACAAAGTGTCGCTGCAGTGTCAACAAATATAACGGATAATCGGAACGAAATCTATATACAATATAGGTCGTTTGACACAAGATTGAACTGAAGAAATGGAGAAATTGGAAAAACAAAAGAAAAAAGAAAGAAGAAAGAAGAGGAAAGAGAAAAAGAAGAAAAAAAAAAGCACTGACCTTGAGGAGCTGCCGGAAGTAAGGGCTGCAGGCTGAGAGAACTACCTTGTGCGCGGTGAAGCTGTTACTCTCGCATGCCAGGGTCACGTCCACGAAATCCTCCACGTCCCTCAGATGACGAAATGAGCTGAGGATGCTCGAGTGGAAGTCGTTCCACCTGAGTGAGTACTGTTGCTCGCCGCTCGACGAGGACGAAGAGGCCGCCATGGCGTCCGTCCCCTCGGGACCCACGGCCGAGGGCACCAGAGGTGCTATCGTGCTCACTCTGGCACCCCACGGACACCTTCACTTCACCCTCTCGTCGTGTTTCACGGTGCACCCCGCTCTCTGTTCTTTTTTCTTTTTCTTTTTTTTTTTGTTGTTGTTGTTCTTCTTCTTCTTATTTTTCCTCTTCTTCTTCTTCTTCTTCTTCCACGCACCACCCTCGAGGGACAGTTGCCGGCTGTTACGTCTCAACCAAACGCGAGCAGCAATCCCACGATTACAAGGATCTTCGCTCAGGGTGAAACGAGTGGTCAATAGTGTTTTACGTGTTTGAAACGTCCTCGAGTGAAATTTCTTTGGTAATCTCGTAGTATTTTCTTTATTTTGTTAGGTTTTCTTTTCCTTTAGTTTCTCTCTATCGTCGATAGTTCTACTGTTAAAAAATGTACCGTTTGAAACAAGATGATGGCTTTTCACAGGATGAAGCTGCTAGTTTCCTAATCGAAGAGGTGTGTTTCTTGTGTTTCTTGTATTTCTGTCAGGTGTAAGGAAACGTCGGGTCTACTATCGTGGGTACGATGGATCTCATAATAACGACATCCTGATAGCGATGAGAGGACGTTATCCGCCGCCGCTGCTGCAGACTGACGAGACAATGAGCCCGCGATCGCTTCTGTAAAACAATGCATAGTGTCTATTGCGAACGCCTGATCCCTGGCCTGTCCGCCATTTTCGAACACTGTTCGATAAATGCCATTCATTTTTTACGATAATGAATTCAATCCAGCGCGTTCAACAATTTTCATTTTTTCTTTTTTTTTTCTCACTTTAACACTGGAACCGCCAAACTGGTCAAAATGACCAATTTATAATTTTACATGGAAATTTTACGTATCTTTAAACAGTATATTTTTAGATACTCGGGAGACTTTTAATAAAATTAACAGAAACTTGCGTTTTAATGATAAAAAAAAACACAAGCTTCCATTAATACATTTTATTAAAAATCGCTCGATACTTTTCTTGTACTTTGCACTTTAATTTCTTTGCTACAAGTATTATACTTTAGTCGTCGATGTATAATTCTAGTGTTAAAAATCGTTTGAAACAAGATGATGGCTTTCCACAGGATGAAGCTAGTTTCCTAATCGAATTTTTTTGCAAACGTCGAAACTAAAAAATCTCATGCGCGAAATAATTGGAGAATCGAGAATTTACTTTATCTTATTGATTGTCTTAAAGTCGACACGCTAATCTCACTAATCTCTAATGCTCTCTAACCCCTCTCTAACGCCTATAGGCGCTCATTTCACATTGCTCGTATCAAACTAAAGGCGCCTATAAGCGCTTGGCAAATATTATTGACAATAATTACAACAAAAGAAATATTGGATCAGACGTAAGTGAATTCTAATTCAATAATTACATCTCTCGTCAGTCATATATTATTTAAACGTGATTATTTTACAATTATTTCATATAATACCCCTAAAATGAAAAAGTGTGGTAATAAATTAATCACAAAAAGACACAAGTATGTAGTGTGTATGAAACATAATGGAGGAAAGGAGAATGCTAGAAATGTGATGTAGAATTATGTATTGACCCATGTTAATGAATTGTACCTATACTTTACTAGATTATTAGATATATTATGAAATGAAGCTCAAAATTACTGTTATATGCATTAAAGATTCAGAATAAAAAATACGAATGAATAAATAATATTGGTTTAATGTAGTGCAATTCAACGTCTTGATTATTTCAATATACTTTCCGAGAAATGTACGCTGACGAAAAACGTAGGTCGCGATTCGAAGTCTGCTGCAAGTAGCCAAGAGACTCTCCACGTTATTTCGATTCTTCAACTATTTCACGTAGTACGTTCAATATCTCAAGAAAAAATGCATGCGAATTAGAAAATAAAGTACCTTGTCTTGTACCTGAGAAGTTCGACGATCTCCAACAATTTCTCCCTTCTTCCGCTCCCTTCTCCGACGAGCTTGGCTTCTCCTCTCCAACTTGGACCACGACGTATATCACTTTTTCCTGTTCGACGAAATCCGTGCTCCCTCGGCCCAGCCACTGCTTGATCGACGCGTCATTCCGACATTCGTTGTCGACAAACCCGTCGATGCTCTATATCAGTTGCCGTTTGGACGCCGAACGCTTCACTGTCGTCTACCAGGTCACCTGAATTTCGTGGAACATTCGAGTCCTTGCTTATCATGCCACTTCGCCCCACTTTCGCTTCTTTCTCTCCTCTCTGGCGTGTTCCTCTAGCGTTTCGTTCGCCCAGCTATTTAGCCGCCTTGAACTCTCCCCTTCTGCAAAACGTATTAAAACGAATCTAGTTAATCTGGTTCAACACAGTCAGAGTCAGTTAAATCAGCTTGGAGAACACAAGAAGATTAAATTAATCGAGAAACAATTTCGCTCGTATTGTTTGCTCCTCGCGCGCTTGAAGAAGGAACGCAGTGCCTCCTCCTCGTTTGCCAGAGAATGATTATTCTCCATGTTTCCAGTCGGCCCCCACAGTCTATCGAGCAATGCCGCACGTATGAAAACGATCGTCGAACCGATCCGAATCGTTAAAAACGATTGCAACGACGTAAGATCGTTCTCCCTTTCGAGTTTCCTTTTCGATCGCACTCGGGCAAACTAATCGGTGAAACGACAAGAGACGTAATCCAATTACCGAGCGTTACCAGCGACTAATCGTAATTTTCCTCAAGTCGTAACGTATCGAGTGAAATTGATCGGTTTCGAGAAACCGATCGCTCGATTTGCTTCACCACATAATCCTGTCAAGACATCAATATTCTCGGAAGAATTACTTGCAGATCAATTTTTTTGTATATCTTCCTTTGTAGAAAGTATCGTGTCTTTTATCATGCTCTTCCTGTTCGCAGATCGAAAAACGATATGCGATTGCTGTTGCATCTGTCCAACAGGACAACAGGTCAAAAGAATTCGTACAGAGAATCGTATTCGGCTCCTTTCGACGTGTCAACGCGCTTCGTGTCAATTCTTTTGTAGGTCGTTTCTTCAGCGCCCGATACCGATCGCGCGATTTTCCATCGCCGAATAATTTATCCGTCCAACGATGAACAACCAATCCAAGGCAGAGACACGAATTTCCACAGGGGATCCTCTTTGTTGTCAGAATCCTTAGATACTTGTCGAGATTAAATTTACAACGACGTGATGAATCTTTGAAATAAAGGGTGAGTAAAAAAGTTAATTTCTAAAGATACGCTTCTAAGACGAGAATCATTGAATTACTTTGAAATTCTTTATTCATCGAATCGTTGGATTATTTTGAAATTTTTATTTATCCCGCTCGATGCAATATGTTGGTCCTTTATCCAGAAAAACTCTTCGCGGGTTGTGGAATATTAACAATACCCGAGCAGGAGAAAGATCGAGAACTGTGCAATATCGCGATAAACGATAACGCGACTATCGCTGGTATTTACGATTCCGCGAATTTATACTTCGTAACAGGCTCGACAAATATTAGAAAACCAGCGAGAGATAATGTCACATCCCGTGCTAGAAGTAACGAGTGAACTCGATCGAGAGAGCCGTAGATCCGCGGATTCGCTTTTCCCACCTTTAATTCCAAAGAAAGAAGAAGAATCCCGCAACTTCGCCGAAGAATATTTCGAGCCTGGCGCCGCTGCTCGTTTTCAAATCACGAAAAGCGCGAGCGTGTTAGAGCGAGTCGACGAATTCGGCAGCAGCCGAAGCTCGCGATCGTTTCAGAAAATCGAGCGAAACGTGCACCGACGATCGGTCGAGATACTTTCCGAGTGATTGAGAACACGTAGAGTCGACAGTCACCTCGCTTTAGTTAGAATTCTCGTTTCTCTGGCGGCGAGTTCGAGAGTGCGCGCGCCCGTTGAATCTGGAAAACGCGACACGTGAGAAAGAAACGCGGCTGAACGCGATTCGGCCTGCAAATGAGCATAAGTAAGCGGACGCGATACGAATCAAAACTCGTACACGTAGTGTACGCCTCCGAGCAGCACTCGCCGCATTATGAAACTGACATAATGACCAGCGGGGAATTTCGCAACCGCATACCTAGAAAGCGTTACGAGCCGTGGAGTGCGCCAGCTCTCGGTGTTATCTCAGTCTCGATATTGAAATTAAACGCGCGTTTTCCCGGCAGACACCAAGTGCAATCGCCGAAAACGAGAGACCCGAATTCCGGTATCAGCTGATCGAGCAGCGAGGACGCGTTGGAATTTCTATGCGTTCGCGAAGCATTTCCGGCCAGACACGAAAATCGAAAGTTGAAAGTTGCAACAAAGATGATTTTTGCTAGAAAATTTACATCGTCGCGAGACACTAGCAAAAATATTCTAAACGTACCGTGATAATTCTGCAAGAATAATCTGCTGATAAGAAAAGAGTCGTGCGTGTATTTTGTAGAAAGTTCCTCAAGTCTGAGGAAAATAATCTTCCATTTTAATTTTATTTTTAACCATGGAAAATAAAGACGAAAAATTTCAGAGCAACTGTTCAAATCGATCTACGTGGATCTTGCATGATTTTAAAGAATATCTTCCTTCGATTTGATCCCGAGAATTCGTATGCTCTTATAAAATTAATTTCGTTTATCTATAAATTTCGAAAACAAACGAAATTAATTCACAATTATACACACACACACACACACACATATACATATTCGTCCGATTCGCGCATCGCGTGTTTATACGCTAATCTTTCGGCGTGTGTACACGCTACAGTGATCCACCAAAGTATAGCGCATAGTGTTATACGCTAATAATAACTGCATGAGTTACTCTCGCCGAGATATTTTTAAAAGAGCAATCCAACGAGTTGTATTTCATACGCCACGATGGAAAAAAATTTCTTGGAATCAAACATAATGTATGCACATCGATTACCTACCGCGAATAATACGTTGGAAATCCCGATTACTCTCATTTAAAAAAAGAAAAAAAAAGAAGAAAAAAGGAAATCTTTTCAATCATCGCAATTGTCTCTTTCGATTCTGTCTGTTCGATGAACGTAATTTTCGAGTCACCGCGTTAGAAAATGTCGCAGAGATACTCCAATCATGGAAAGGAGTAGTTATCCCGCGTTGAACACCTTATAAAATTCTTGTCACAAATTATATCCTTCTATCACGACGATCGAGCGCGCGTCGATAAAGCGAGAAGTTCGCGTAATTTTTCTCGAACTGCGTCGCGTTCCTTGGCCATGAAATTTGGTTAACAGAGCAGCGTGTATAATCACGTATGCATAATTCCGGCGAATCGAGTCGTCTGGCGCGTGAGCATTTCGCGGCGAAATTTTCGTTTCCATCGTCCGTCCCGAATCCAGCCCGACGGCAATGTCTTTCGGATCAGGTGTTCGCTACGTGGGAAATCGAGCCACGTCCCACGTGTGCGTCACCCGACATATTCCATTGTATCGTATGAATGAATCGCGCGTCCCTGAATACATTTTCGACCGATCGATCGTGCTCGTCTGCGTGTTCGCGCTTCACAGCCAGCCAGGTTGTGTTGTGCCACCTCCTCACTCGCTTGCCACCACGTTACGCGTGTTCTCGGTTCTGCAAACGCCGGTAAAAGCCGCGCGAACATTCAACATCCAAAATGATCAAGGATCTCTCGGCGAGCGCGTTAATTACTGTTACGTCGTCGTTCGATCCGACAGACTCGAGAGAGAGATGAACCCAGCCGTGCAGGGACACGGGAGCGAGTCACTTTAGCGATTCGGGACGCGCGCAGACAAAAGGCGACTCCACTCCGACGTGAAAACACGCTGATCTGCATACGGCACTCCGACGCGGCCGCGTGATTCATGAAACCCGACGAGCCGGCGCGAGATCGGCGGAGAGAGAGAAAGAGAGAGAGGAAGAGATCGTGGAACTCTCATTGACGTCATTAGCGATCGTTACTTTGCGCTCGCGGCTCGAATACTTCGATCTTTTTACGGATACATATCCGCGGTTATACATAGCGGAGCCAGTCCGTTGCTCCTTTTAATTAGAAGAAAAAAAGAAAAAAAAAAAAGCGAATCATATGCACCGGCCACGTCCGGTTCCATAAATACGTACACCGCGTGCCTCCCTCCGTGACTTTTCAAAAGCGCAGAGAAACGCCTCGCGATCGTTATTTCATCCACATGTCACTTGTTCTCCTACCGATCTATTTATAGCGATTGAAGTAAGAAGTGCTTAGCTCCCTAAATTACGCATGTCGCCGCGTATGTGTATGCGTGTCTATTTATAGGAATTGCACAGTTCGCGAGTGATTATTCTGCTCGCGATCGAGCGATACTTTTTGATTACGACCACCGATTCTGATAACGACCTGATTCCGATTAAATCTTCCTCCAAAGGAAAGCAGATCTCGTTTTCCCCCGTGTCGAATGCAATGCTCGTGCGTCTTTCCTTCTCTTTTTTTCTTTCATCCTTCCTCTCCTTTCCCCCTCTTTTTTTTTTATCTAAAGTGTTTGCACGGACACAGGACGCGATACGCGCGACGAACGATAAATCAAAAAGGCACGACGTTTAAATATTTTACTCGCGGAGAGAGGGGGGGAAGAAAAAAGATTCACCAGAACGGAATCAAGGACGTCGGGCGTGCGCGAACTTCCTCGAAACCGCGGCTCGTTTTATTATTCGAGGCATCGTTGCAGCGTCGCGCAGAGCCCGGCGTTTGTAATCGCGAGAGTCAACAACGCCTATCGCATTACTCTCTTCGCGGCCACGCATCGCGCCACTTTTTTTCAATAGTTTATTATTGCGTTTCACGTTTGCCGGCTCCACGCTCCACCTCCGCCAGCCAGCTTCCGGGGAATCCTTTTTTTTTCACCTGGAAAGAAAGAGAGAGAGAGAGAGAGAGAGAGAGGACAGTCGTCTCTTTCGGAGTATCTCAACCCTTTGCTCTCGACAAACTTCTTTTGCATCATCTATCAGCAATTTATTTACGAAGCATCAAACAAAATAAAATGACATAGCGTCGGAAATAATCATTCAAATTTAACACGAAATTTTATTGATTATATCTTTCTAACATCTGGTGTTTAAATTTCAAGCAATCGTGCATTGCTAGGTTTGCTAGAACAATAATACCGCTATTTTTTAAGCTATCGTAAGAGGCAATAAGAAGCCTAGTTTATGTGAATTGTGTTCCGAATTATTCCAATGAGTATCAACTCGGGACTGTCTTCAGAAATTTCTTCTTCTGAAATCTTCTTTTGATCTTACGTTATTATTATTATAGATATATAGTTCAGATATTATACTATTATACGTCATACAACGCCAAGGGTATACGTTCGTTATATAATCATCAGCAAATTATAAAAAGAGCAAGTCCAAGCTGTTGGCTAGATATAAGTACGTCTCCTCAGAAGGGACAGTCGGGTGCAAAGGGTTAAAGAAAAAAAAAACCGATCGTCGATACGCGGCCCGGGTCGAAGATTGAAAAAAATCTCGTCCCGTTTCGTGTCACGATTACGGCGAGTAACGATTTTTCAATTGGCCGTATTGCTCTCGCGTGAACGTATGCAAATCGCGACGCGAAACTGTAAACTGCTCGCAACACCTTCGGATCATTTGCATACTGCGGTCGATTCAACGCGACGCGGTGTAATTGCGAGTCAATAAACCTTATCGCGTTACCGCTTTGCGAAATGCCCATTTTTCCTTCTTTTTTTTTTCCACATCGGACTTTACCTCTGCGCGTGGAGACACTGGCTATTCTCTAGGCGATCATTCTGAGATTTCGATCATTGGAGCAGAAATTAATTCGAGTACACAGCGATTTTCGAGATGCAAGGCTTGCGCTACGTCTTCGAAGAAATTTCGACGCGCGCTTAGTCTCTGTTCCACGTTTGCGAAGTTAATCTTCCGAAAGATTTCTCTTCCTTTCCATTCGGTTCGAACGCGAGATCTCGCGGCGAACGAACAAACTCGATCGCTGGTACGTTTATCGTTTCCAAAAAAAAGATAAAGCTATTACCTCCCGAAACAAAACATCGGCAGATAAAAGTAAAGCGGCGAAAAACTTCCTCGCACCTTCGCGCGGCTAACCAGCAAAGTGTAAAAGATAAGAAGCGCGCGACTGCGGTAGATAATTTCGCCACGCGTCTCCTCGCGAAAAAAGAAAAAAAAAAAAAACGACACTGCGACTCTTTTTGCCCGCCAATTCTCACGATCAGCAAGGTGAGGCGACTTCTCCGTGCTGAGAGGAACGGAAAAAAAAAGTGAAGCGTTCCTTTTCTCAATTCTCTCAGCGGGGAGAAGCGCGCGCGTACGCGCAAATTGAATATCGGCAAAAGTGTCGAACGAACGCCCCAGCGATTTGCATACGCGTCGAATTTCGCGCGACGCCCGATAGATAGGCCAGTACGAGGTATTTCGCGCGTACAGCGCAATTACGCCGCGCGAAGACGGGGATCACCGGGTGTAATAATTGAATGACGATTGCCCGGATAGCATAATAATCAGCCGGCCAAATGACTTTCACCGCGCGCCGGCCTTCATGGCGACGCGGAACACTCTGGGCGTGTACGCACGCTCCATCAACACTCTCCCGGCGGGACGTTTGAAAACGCGTGAAAACCACTTGATCGCCGTGCGCGCATCAGTACGTACCAATCCCTCTACCCTAAATAAAAGCGAAATTAATTTCGATTTCTTAACGTATAGAATCATTTTCTCTCATCACTAAAAAAAAAATCGAAAAATATATATATTCTTCCTTGATTTTGGATTTATTCGAAAAAAAAATCTCTGCCCAACTATTTACTTCAAAGCATACCACACCATAAATAAGGTTTCATTGTATATAATATATATGTGTATCTTCTAGACTATAAATTTATAACATTTCAAATTCAACAAACATGCATAAAACTTTCTTAATTTTTTTAATATTTAGTATTTGACCTATTATGTGGCAATTCTAGTGAAAATCAAGTGTTTCTTTTTTTCGTGCAAATTATATCCTAATTGATTGTGGCTCGCCAATTATGTAAGTAAAAAATATTTAAATTATTTATTTATTAGTGAAACTACATTTTTCTTAAAATTTAAAATACGCGGCAAGCTGATGCGCGGTCCTTTAAAAATGCGGCGATCAAGAAGGTAAGATGTATTATTTATTCGAACTGTAATTATAGAAGTTGTTTTTTCTGAACGACTGTGCAATTTTGTTGCTTTGACGATCGACTATGACAATTGATCGAACCTCGATCGATACGATTGATCTCGAACTTTCGTCTTTTACACGTGTTGGAAAAACACGGAGACGTTCTTGTAAAAATTAGACTTTCTTTCTATCAGCAATTTATTTATTTACGAAGCAGTATCACTTTGATTAAAATGGCACAGCATAATTGGGAATAATCATCATACTGTTGAAATGGTATTTCGCTGATTATATCTTTTCTAATACGTGATATCGTTTAGAGTTTAAAGCGATCAACTTGCATTGCGAATTTGCTAGATATAACATACAAGTGTTAATGATACAGTTTTAATCTTTGGGAAAAATAATATTCTCTGCCATTTTTTAAACGCCTTGCGAACGATCGCAGTTAACGATACATACAACACTTTCAAACTCCGGAAAACAAAAAAATCTCTGTCATTTTGTAAACTTAGTAAGTGTCAATTCTTTTATTCTTCCTACGTCGTTATTATAACTGTTACTTTAGGTATTATATTATCACATTGTTCTATCGTACAATGCCGAAAGTATATCCACATTCGTTACAATTATATTCATATTATAAAAAAAAAAGAAAGTCCTGAACTGTTAGCTCAGATATAAGTACGATGTCTCGTTAGACAGTCGAGTGCAAAGTGATCGGTTAATACCGATCTCTGGACAGGAACATAATCATCGTATCACGAATTTATTCATTTGAATTGTAACGAAAATTCTATAATTAAATTATAGAATACTTCGATACGGTTCTAACGCCAACAGATGTTTTCATTTATTCATTCACATTAAAATTATAAATATCTTTGCCAACCAACCAAAATCAAGTGTACACGTGACGCCCGCCGTAAAAATGTTAAACGTTCGAAATCTACGTGCACGCGACACTTTCTTCCTTCTCGCGAACCTTGTACTTTCTACGAAACCTCGCACGAGTTTCTACGTCGCAAAAATTACTTTCGCCTCGGTCGTTCGGTAACTTTGGAGGAACTTGTTTCTCCTTTTGCTCCTCGACGCCGAAACGAAATAATAATCCTTCCTATTTGGTGATTGACGAACCGCGGGAACAACGAAATCGATGGAAAATCGCAAGAGATACTTCACGCAGATATTTTCCCGGATTATCGGAAACTGCATTCGTTGGAGCCGAGTTTTAAATTAACGCCCGATTAATCGAACTATCGCCGGTTGAATTCGCTCGTCTGAACTCGGTGAGCTCCTATTATGCAACGAAAAATAATAGACGAGGGAAAATCGGTGAGTTTCTATTGTACGGGCGCCAAGTATATATAAACTATTTGTTCCCCCGGTAAGTTCAAACAAATGGGGTTCTATTGTACGAGCGTAGCGCTCAAATTTCACGTAAATCCACGAATAATCCGCGGCCTAGTAATTAATTTTAACTCGGACACTTGAAAAAGGCCAGATTCTCTTCCTTTTTCTTTTTTTTTTTTTTTTTGAGAATTTTTCATTAACAATATTGCTACGCTTTTGACAGATGTTATGATACATTTTCCGCGATTACAATATTGCACGAGATACTTTTTTATCAAGATAAAGAAAAGAAAAAAGAAAAAAAGAAAGAGGTGGGATGCAATGCAAATTACACTGCTTTCAGTTTCGAATTTTCTATTCAAAAATTAACACTCTTTTGCAGAGATTCATATCTTATGAATATTCCTCTGAATTTCAAACGAGTGTACGAAATATTTTCATCGAGGCCGGAGAAGAGAGAAAAAGGTAAGCGAAAGGAAAGAGAAACAACGAAAGCAATTCTGCTTCGAGTCTCGAATTTCTCATTCACGGATGGCTCCTTCTATACATAAATTCGTATCCTTTAGCCGAAATAAGCCTATCCTCTCGCCAAAATAAAGAAATAAATCATTCTGCCTCGAATGTTAAAAGTCTAAATATATATATTGAGATAAGATTATGAAATTTTCCTCGAATTTCCTATCGGCGTTCAGCGATAAATAAAATTTATGAAAATAACGCTTCTCTCTCTTCCTCTCGAAAACGTCGATAATCTGGATAACTTTACAAAAAAAAAAATCTATCTGTTGATCGACTTAATCTTCACAAACAGATTCACGAATATCAACTGTATACCAGCAGAGTGTACCGAAGAACTCTGAGCGTATTTTTCGAGAGAATCGCCTCTTCTAATTTTCTAAATTCCTGCTCGTCCTGGACTCGGCCGCACTCGCGCAGCGAACAAACGTCCGCGTGATCGCACTTATCAGCGGGCTTGCATCGATTCAGAGACTCGCGACTGAGTCTGCGTCTACCTGACTCTGGCGGTATTTACAGGTATTTCCTTGATCGGTCTCTGCGGAACGTCAGGTTGACGACCCTTTGATAACCGAGCGTGCTCTCGCCGCGATCGTGGATCTCGAACCGTCCAATTAAGAGACATTTAGCAATCGACGCGTTAATTAGGTCCCCATACCAGAGAGTCTCGTGTGTCTTCTTCGTCCAAATTGACCATACACTCTCTTTTACAAAATTACAAACGTTTGATGATCATCTAGCTAGTCGTGGAAACTCGAAACTCGTCAATGACGAGGCGACACGAAATACCGAAAACGGATAATAATCGTACACGAAAATATACCCGAAGAACACATAATCCGCATTGCACGAAAATTTTTCAAATTTTATCAACACTACAGTGTGAGACCTGACTGTCAGAGATCGCTAAAGTGAAGGAAAGTAAAACCGGGTACCACTGACTTTTTTAAAATAAGAGCACAGAAACAATCAATATCGTAGTGTTCTGCACAGATACGGTTCAAGAATTTCGGCTCCAAGAGTTTCAATGTTTCGTGATTGAAGTGATTGTTTCTTATTTAAACAATCAATTATTCATAATGTCAATGAATCTGGATATTCGGTGATCTACGTTTTTCACATTCGTATCGAATGTCAATTTTTTGCTTGTAAATACGAGTGGAAATATTAACGATGACAGTAAATTTCCCTAATATGGCGAGGACAATTGCGTCTTGCCGCAACATATTTGAAATCTCAAAATACGTCCGAAAACTCTCGCGAGCCGGAATGAGACCGCGGATGGTAGACGCAATCGTTTTCACGCAGAAACGTCCAGAAAATGAAAGGAAGGTGTGCGTGTATGTGTGCGTGAGAGAAAAAGAGAGAGAGGAGAGGAGAGAGGCTGGTCCGGGGATAGAAAAAGCCGGTGATGAAGCACAATGCTCGGCACACGTACGTAAATAACGCGAGTGCTGTTATCTCGTCAGCGTCCCTGCAATATGGAACGCGTTATCTTGCACTCGGCTGCAGAATATTGCGTTTTTATCGCGAAAAACCGCGGGATCTGCGTGGTGCGGCGGGACAACGAGCGGGACAACAGATACGAGAGATCGGTATTAAGATCGATTACGCGTCGCGTCGAGCGCATCTACGACGATTTTTCATCGCCGACCGAGTGATTACGTTAACGCGGTGCAATTAAGTCGGGCAATCCTCCTCCACCCCCTCGCGTTTCTTTCTCCTCTATCGGTGATATTCCGATAATTATTTTCGTCGATAATTATTTTTCTGCTCTTTATCGGGATCGGTGGCAACGATTGGCTGACGAAAGACTACTCATTTTCGCGAGCAATCGAAATGGCGAGTGACAAGTCCGTTTTGGCTGGCCGATCGTGCGCGTTCGAGTTGCGCGAACAACAATCCACGATAACACTTTATCTAAATAATCGTTAATACCGCGTTAACGTCGTTCATTGTCCGCCGGAGTAAACAGATCGGGAAATTTCGTACGAGTAATTGATCTCCGATCGAGTCGAACGCGCCAGAGTTGACGCGTCAAACGGAGAAAACACGTGGAAAAACATATATCGGAAAACTGCGAATGTATCGCGAAATCGCTTCCAACAACAGCGTTGCTCTCCTTGACTAATAATAAAAATTTACGCGATGAAAAACGCTACGCGCCGCGCGTCTTTTTACCGCGCCAGTAAACAGGAACCGAATGTACGTACTTTGTACTAAAGTACATAAATACATATATACGCATATACATACATACATGCATCGCCGGGCACGAATGCAGTTTTATCGAAACAATAAACGCAAACGTCGGCGAGCAAACGTCGCCGATATCTACGAAATCCGTCGCGACGAAAATAATTACATTTCACCCTCCCCCTACCGTACACTCATTCGATATCGCGCGATCGAGAACGCTTATCAAACGATTAACCGAGTCCGCAAATAAAGTTAGAAATTGAAACCGCGATCGATTATTACCGAGGCGTGTTACGAGGCAGGGTTTCGATTATTCGTCGCGAAACTACCGATTCGACCATACATCGAATATATATATATATATATATATATATATATATTTACCATCATTTTTTATCCTCCTACTCGTAATTTATCGCGACTTACTCGAGGCGAGGCGACTGGTTAGGTTAACCAATCCCCCTCGAAATCGTTTACCCCGCTCTAACATCCGCCGTAACCTTAACATTTTAATGTTTCTACCTCGCGAGAACGAGAAAGCAAGACGAGACACCGAATGTCTTCCTCTCGAATAGCTGATCCGGAGAATAATGCAGAAAAATAACGTACGAATGTCGCGAACGAAGATAGGATTTTTGAAATATTTCAGACGACCAAAGCGAGATGCGGAATGCATTTCGAAGAGAAAAGACTACGCGAGATGTCGAAAATTAAATATTGACGGGTCGTAGTTCTTTACGAATACGTGTACGTGCGCAGCTTGGCGCTGCGACAGGTGAAATTGCCCCAAACTACAATGCATATTTTTTCGTCGCGGAAATCAATGAATTCAAGCCAAAAAAAAGAAAAAAAGAAAAAAAAAGAAGAAAGAAAGAAAGAAAAACGATATCAAGCGGAAAATAGAAAATATTGTTCGCTGTGATTGCAAATAAAATCGCGGTTTATTGGAAGAACTGGATGCGAAATTTCACCCGTGATAGCTTTCAAGGATTAATGTCGCCCTTCCTCCCCCGCCCAAAAATACAGATTTCTCTATTAATTGAACTCTGTCGCAGAAATGAAATAAAAAAAAAAAAGAAACCTAAAATAAAAGCAGAGGCTGAAATTTCATTCGCGACAGCCTTCTAGAACCAACGGTTTAAAAGCACACGGATTTCTCTATTACACGGTTCGATAATCCCAAGCAAGAAGATTTGCTCGCGATTTGTACGCTATCGCTAACCCCCGATTAAACTCGTCTTCGCGCGGCTGCGGTTGACCGGTTCCACGGCAGCTCGTCCCCGTTTCAACGACGTAATCCCGTAATCGTAAAAACGTGACCGTTGCCGATTATTAGTCGATATTAGCGAGCGATTTTTCTCCAGCGAGAGAGAAAAAGCGCGATCGCGGCGGTATCGCGAGCTAACGACCGGCCGCAGCAGATAATAAGCGTTGTGGGGCTACCATATTTACGCACGAGCAGGAAACGCACGCACGTGCCTCGCGATATATCGATCCTGCACGATGGAGACACGTACGCACACGAACGATGTTTGATAGATCTCGAGACGAGTCGGAAGGTTGGCTACGCGTGGCAGGAATGCCGCGAATTCGAGGTGTGGCAATACAACACACTCTCCATCCTTCCACTCTCTTCTCCCGCAAAAAGGATACCTTTTCTTCCTCCTCCGCTCGCTATGGCCAACCAGCTCGTGACTACCGTACCGATCATTACGATCACAACGTTTAAATCCATCCGCCAGGTTATCTCTCTTTATCGATCGCGACAGAGATCCGATCCAAAACAACCGTTACGTCGGACGAGATACCTCAAGGACGAACATTACGAGCGATCTCGCGAACGATCGAGCAGACGGAGTAAAGTCAGTTTCATCTCGTGTTCGATAGGGGTCTTGTCTTGCCGGCTGTGTTTTCTCGCTTAAGGCTAGAAGTTCTCTCTCGGAGAATGGAATTTCGGAGCAGGGACCATCTGGGATGCGGGCTAGTAATTTTGACCTTCGGCAGTGGGAAGTGATCGAGGATTCTAGCGGCGTTATCTTCGCAGCCAGGTTGTAAAAAGCTAATTGTGAGGAAATATATATATATATATATATATATATATATATATATATATGTGTGTGTGTGTGAGAAATCGCGTATGCACCGCGATAAGAAAACGAATAGTTGCCTCGGTTTCTTATCTGCATCTGTACTGGCCGAGAAAATTCCCCGATAACGGCAGAACGCACGTCTGTTCGTGCGAGCGTGAATCGTTTCAACTGCACCCCGGAAGTGGCATGCAATTGAAACGACGTTAATTTGGCAATCGGAAAATTTTCCTCCCAGAAACACACCCTTATTATGTGACGTGAGAGAGAGAGAGAGAGAGAGAGAGAGAGAGGATTAGCATATTCAAAGCAGCATTGTGCAAAGTAGCATGACAGAAATGTTTGCAGTCGAAAGGCATCGCGGCGTTCCTAAATATTGAAATGTATTCGCCGGACGGGAACGCGCGATTTTCCTCGAGAGAGCTCGGAAGGCCTGACGTCACAGTTTAAATATTAAAAAGGAATATCCGGCCAAGGGGGTGGGGGGGGAGGCGAGGAAACGATGAATGAAACGTTCGTCGAACGTCCTTGATTTTATTTCACCGGGGCGTCGTTTTCCTATGGCGATCGATCGATCGATCGATCGATCGATCGGTGAAAGTGTTTCTTTCCTTTTTCTTTTCTCTTTTTTCCCTTTTGGCCGGTTAAACCAGAAAGTGAAAACAGGATTTTCACGCGGTGGGCGTAGTCTGCCCGTGGGCATACTTCTGCGCGTGCACGTGTTGCCGAGCAGCGCGGGGAAAAACCCGTAACGCCTCGTATTGCCAACAGTCGTTTTCATCGGGAATCCTCGAAACGGACGGTACACAGACCAGATGAGCGCAGGAAATATTCAGAGAAAACCCCTGGACCAAGAGGCCAAAGAAAGAAGGAGATCGTAACGTACGACATTCTCGAATTACCAGTCGAGAAACGTACCAAGAACGTGAAAAACGTTCACGAAAAACGCAATGAAAGTGCACAACTCCCTGGGCAAGCGTTCCATTTGTACTCTAAAATAAACACTCTCGTAGACCCTTACATCCTCCCTGATCCTTCTTAGAAAACGCATGAACGGCAATGCCTTTTCCCCTTGTTCGGCTAAATCTATAGGTTCTGGTTCGCACCAGCTTCTTTGTCGAAGATTCATGGAGTTTCTCGACGAAATGAATCACCTCGTACAAGGATAATTATCCGACTCTGTTCAACGAAGACGA
Organism: Tetragonula carbonaria; assembly: GCA_032399595.1. Taxonomy (NCBI): domain Eukaryota; kingdom Metazoa; phylum Arthropoda; class Insecta; order Hymenoptera; family Apidae; genus Tetragonula; species Tetragonula carbonaria. The sequence continues at coordinate 8,698,219 of JAUCRC010000014.1, forward strand.
AACACAGTTTCGTCCTTTCATCTTGGGTTCACTTTGAAAGGATGTACGTATCTTTTTTTTCTTTGTTATTCGATATCGCAGGTATGCACGATGATTGCACTGAAACTGCAAACTGCAAAATGAAGAAACATTTCGGCGAATGGCTGTGTGATTTTTAATCGTCTATACTTGTACAAACTATAAGAATTCTGTGGTTAATACCTCGTGCTATTAGAGAATTGTACATACTCCGGACAAGAACCGAGAATCTTTTTTTTTTTTTCGTGGGGAAAAACGTTCGCTCAATTTGCTCGGGGAAAAATAAATTCGCAGGGTCCTGGAAAACCCGGAAAAACAAAATAATCCGAGAATCGGGGAATCTTAAGACAAAATCCGAAAATCCGCAAGCCCTGCAGCGAAAATTCGAGAACATACCGACGGGGCACAGTTCCGCCGTTCCGAGTGTCCTAAACTAGCATTTCAAATTCCTATCATCGAAATCCCATCGCTCGAAAAGTATATCTCTCCACCCCGCCTCGGGCCGATCTGAGCGAAAAGCAGAGAGACTTTCAATGCGGAGTAACAAAGATCCTGGCAAAGGAAGAATTCCATTCCGTATACGTGACCCTATAGGCCGAGCCGAGCGAGTATCATTGTGCACAGTTATATCCTGTACTTTTTCACGTGGCGGAGGATTAAGGTAGGCGCACAGCATGCATGTACAGTACCGTAGTACTCGCTCGTCTACCTGAGTTCCGGGGCCGAAGCAAATCTTTGGGACCATTAATAATATCGCCGGCGCAATTATCGGGCCAGCTGCTGCGTTCCCTTGCCCTGGAGGACCCTCGAGCTCTCACTCTCTCTCTCTCTCTCTCTCTCTCTCTTTTTCTCAGCAGGTACGTACGTGGCTAGAAATCGAGTTCTTCGTTTATACGTGTGTGTGTGTGTGTGTGTACGTTTTTCCGACGCAGGTACGTAACTAAGATCCACAGAACCCTCAATTTCCGTTATCTCTCTTTGCGGTTCGCCGCTTCTGACTCGTTATAAAACAATTCACCGATACTATTAGCCGCGATACTACTTGCAAAAACCGAGCCGCGTTTTACTAGCAAATTACGTACTACTAACCGTTGTAAACTCCGTCAGATTTACGAACGTTACGTAAGCTGGAGTTGTATGGATCACTTTCGAGACCGGCCGATTTTACGACTAGCCCGAAAAACGTGCGCCTCCACCGAGCTAGGACAAGGAAGAAGAACCCTGTGAACAATGGCCACAGAAGGGAAGTCACGGAGAACAAGAAGCGAGACACGAACGAAACGGAGCTCCGTCCGCTTGTAAAACTTTTATACCTGTTCATTATTGGCCTCCATTTTCCAATAATTATCTTTTTATTGCATTACTCGATCGTACCGTGTGATCTCCTCCACTGTTTATTAGTCTCGGACAGCCTCTTTCTTCCTCCTTTTTTTTCCCTCTTTTTTAATACCGTTCATGAGCGACTAAAGAATAAAACACGAAGGTCGATCGACTGGACGCGTATCGGTTCGAAAATACACATTTCCTGCTGTTGCTTCAACATCAAAAGGAGGGAGGGTTTAGGAGCAAAGTTTGCCTTCGTTTCGCTTCGATTCCCACGCGACGCAAACCGATCGCAAATGCGTGTTCGAGGTGAACACCACGACCACGCGACGACGTATCGCCGACAAATGACAAAGAAACGGCAACAAACGAACCAAGTTTGCGCCGGAGCACCGACAATTGACCGTCTCCCAGTGACGAATGTATGTACATCATTTTGCGGCCGCAATCCCGTGCCCGTCAATTCATTAATTAATCGGTGGACAGGCCGCGCGTCGCTCGCTGCTGCGTGCACGCTGCCAATTACCGGCACATTGTCGCGCATAAATCATTAGCAAACGTGACGCTTCCATAATTCGGTTAATTTGCACTGTTTTTACTACACTCTCGCCACGTTTTTTTTACTGTGTACGCCAGTACTCGCCCAGTTTCCCCGTATCGTGAATCCTTTTCTTATCTCGTTTGTCGACGCTTTCGCGATGCTTCGAAACAGTACGGAAGTAAAACGATCTTTCGATTGGATGAAAAAACTCTCCAATCGAAAGAAAAAACTCTGAAGAAGTATATCCCTCATGAAGGAAAGCGTGTGCGTGTATAGAGTGATCCACAAACTAGCTATGAAATTCGATTATTCGACGAAAGACTGTTTCGAGCGAAAATTCATTGGTTCTACTAATGTAACTTTCAAACGTTGAAACGTTTCATTGACGAAGATGTAGTACATACAAGTTATACAAAGAAATAAAAACTGAGCTCTGGTTCGAAAAGAATTTTTTTTTAAATTGCTGGTGTAAGAGTTAATATTCTGTGTTCATTCCTAGATCAGGTCGTACATAACCTAAAAGTCACACTGATCAACTTCATGATGCGATGATTAGACTGCAGATTTTTATGAAAATATAAGGCAAAAACACATGGAAAATTGTTTCATGTACGAGATACTGCAAAAACCAGTATTTTTTTTTTTCGTTTTACATGCATTCCTCGCGATTTTGTACAAAAGTCCCCAATAATCGGATGCTAATAATAAACTAGATGTTAGTGATGTTACTAGCATCTAGTAACAAGAAGCTACAGAAACAAATGAACTTGTGGTTAAGCACAATCCATCGCTTATCCATTCTTTATTACTTAATAAATCCATTATTCCTTGAAAAATAAATACCAATCGTAGTTGAGAAATTAACGAAGAGCAAAGATTCCTAGAGGCTCAGGTTATGTATCTTATTACGAATTTTTAACAAACTGAACGCGCAAACTTGCGATCTATGCACTTGAAAAAATCGCGCACGTCGCGATCCGTATTTAACGCCGAACCGTGGGAACGATAAAAATCTACGATCGCCGACAGATTAGACCATGTTTACGAGACAACGTAACTGATAAAAAAAAAATTTACGAACGTCGTTTCGAGATTTTGAGCAGCAATTCCCTGGTACAAATTCCACGAGACGCAGCGCACATCACCCCCCTCCTCCCCCCACACACACCTCCTTACCGCGTAATTCTTTGTTTCGTTAAAACACGATAACGCAGCGAATGGATTACGAGAGCTTGTGAAATTGGAGGATCGATGGTCGAACGTGATAACAACGAATATCCGATAACAACGAGGCAAAATTCTTTCCTCCGATTTTATTTATCTTTCTTTCGTATTTGTTGATGTAACATCACCGGCGATTTGAACGCGAATTGTAGAATATCGTCGTCGATAAATCGTCGGTGAAAGATACGCGCGCAACGCGAGACTTTCGTGTGCGTGGAACGTTCCCAAATGCGAGAGGCTCGTGACTATCGCGGCTTATCGAGAGATGCGTGTGAGTCAGTCATTAATAAAAGGGTCGCAATGCTCACGGTGAAAAGCGGAGAGAGACGAGGGCTCGTATCGATCAAATAACCATCGGCCGCCATGTGGAAAGACACGGGCTCGTGCGAGTTCCGTTTCCAACGGGAGACCCGGCGATAATCAATCTTGCAGATTCGTCGTAAATAATTGTTAGTAAAAGAAAGAGAAAAAAAGAGAAAGGAAGAACTTTGACTTTCGAGGAAAATTTGAAAAATGTCATCGCAATGACAATAGATGAAATTCGACGATCCTCTCTTGATATTTCTAACGAGAAACGTTGCAGAAAAAAAAGAAAATTGGAGAATTTTACAAACTTTGTGAAAACTGTTCAGGATCGCATCATCAATCGAAGAATCAATTTGCGTGTGTCTCGTTTGAGGAAACATTTTAAATATTAGAAATATGATATAAATAGGAAATTACTCGTTGAGATAATACATGCGCGTGCATTTGTTACGTATCCTACATCCCGTTCGTCCAGGAAGTTTCGTATCGAATTTATCAAAAACACAACGGGAAGCCCGATAGGCCAAGGAGAAAGTGAACCAAAGTGGGCAAAGTGATGATAAAAATTTGTCTGCCAAAAAAAAGAAAAAAGCAATTACGTAAAATCGTCGTTTCTTTCACGAAGTAGATCCGTCGAAAACGGATTTAACGTGGGAAGGCCCTGATCGAAAACTTCGATTAAAAAACGTCGTTGAAAAACGAGTTTTCAACATTCATCCATTACCAAACATGAAACACAAAAAGAAAAAGAAAAAAAAGAAAAAAAAATTGGAGGATACTAATTTCGGCAATTTCGTTCAGAAGAACATAATGCTAAAAGTTGAAGAATTTAATATCAAGTGGGAAGACGAAAAAAGAAAAAAAGAAAAAGAAAAAAAAATAACCAAGAAAGTTAGGAAAGAGATTACCTAGCTGAATTTTATTCTACGTACGTGGATAGGGATTTGCGTCAATTTCGACGGGAAAACGTACATTACACGGCACATCCGTGCGAAATTCCTACGTCGGCGAATTTCTAGCACAATAGTAACAAAATCTCCGGAGGAATATAATGCAGTTCCGTCGACGGCGGACTCATAATATACGTTGGTTAAAAAACGAAAAATTATCTACGCCGTACCGAAACACATTCTGACCTGGCTGCTTTTGATACATTGTCGCGCCGAGTCGCGTGAAAAAGGAACAGTGTTACGTCTAGGCTGTGCGTTTTAGGGCCGCGGCCGCAACAGTGTGCACGTCACGTGTCCGTACACACGGCAGTGCGTTCGTGTACGTGCTGCACAGCCCGATTTATTGATCACACGCGTCGCACGCAATATACGACGCGTGTGCCTGCCTGCGTGTCGCAACCAACAGCCTACGAACTTTAACAAATTCTGTCTAGGATCCGTCGCGACGTCGTGCGCATAGAGTCGATCGTCATTAGCATAAAACCCGAAGGGAAACGAAACCCGGCGCGCGATGATGAGAAGGGTGGGGGACGAAAATCGTTGGATCATCCGACAAATGAACCCTCTACGAAACCGATCGAGTACGCTTTCTACAAAACTTTCAGGAGTACGTAACGCCGTTCAGTATGTTTTTTTAAGAGAATCACACGAATCTAAAAAAAAAAAAAAAATGCACACGTTTCGTAAATTTGACGAGAGGAAAAGTTTCGACGTTAACACATTGATGTTAAAAAATGTCCTTTGAAGTTTTTCTAAAAATTTGCTTCCATACGTTCGTTTAATCGAGAAACGACAGGTGACGAGTCAGATAGAGTAAATTTTTAAGGTAATGTTTTATCACTTTTAATAGTCTTCAAATAATGATGATCGATCAGCGTGGCTTTTGAATGGCTGATTACGTTGACGCGATCGTTTAACACTAGAACTACCGACGAAGTTATTTCTACCAAAATTATTTTGATTTCTAATAAATAAAAATAAAATAAAATTCATTATATTATTTTTAGCTATTACTGTAAAAGTCATTGCATCATTGTGGGGGAAAAAATTGTAACATGAAATAGAAATTTTAAAATGAAATTGTAAAACCAGTCATTTTGACTGGTGTGGTAGTTCTAGTGTTAATGAAAAAATTGAGAAAACGACGATTCGAGAAGTTCTAATGATTATGAACAACAAGAAGAAAATGTAGAAACTATCGTTGGAAAATACAAGACTGGAGATACAAGATTAATTGAATCTCAATTTCTTTGAATTTGATAAAATTATGGAACCTCGATACGAGAAAACGGCGACGAAAAAAAGTATCAAGGATATCCTTGCATTGTCTCTTGGTGATGATTAAAAAATTTAACCGGAGAGTGCGAATCGATTGAAAAGAATGGCAACTGCAACAACGATCCTCAATCGGCTAAACAAACATCGGTTCGAGGAATTGTAAAATGTTCGAATCTACCAAAGAATTAACCCAAGTCCCGCGAGAAAATAGACCGCAACGAATCGAACTTAATCGAAACGGCATTGGTAAAAAGATCCTTGCTAGACGACCGTCGATCCGAAGTTCAAACAATCGAATTCGTCGATTAATCGAAGAAGAATGAAAAAAAAACAAAAAAAAAAGAAAAGAAAGACGAACGTACCGTTAACGAGGCCGAATAACAAGTTTAATCGACGAGAGACGAACGGAAAGGGATTTGGAGAAACCGTAGGCGACGTAACGCGGCTGAGCAACGGTAGGCGAGGCGGCAAACAAATTAACGTGCGAGCCATTCGAGCGAAACGATCGCGATCGTTCCAACGGAATATCGATGTAAAGGACGAGAGAGTGTTCTCGAACTCATCGTATTAGATACGTGTATTAGAACCGAAACCGTGTTCGCCGATCGATCGATAGATCGATAGATCGCGTGTACGTGTGAGGAGAAACGTGGATGGTGTGTGTGCGTGCGTGTGTATGTGTGTGTGTGTGTGTGTGGGCGGGCTCGAAACCACGAGAAATACGAGCCTCGTGACACGTACTGGTGCAATTGCGATTCACGCAACTCTTTGCAACACGGTTACACCGGGTGCACGGATCGCGTATCGCGGAAGAATTTCCATGTAACATGAAACGCGAGTTCGAACGATTTTCGATCCGCTGCTGCCGCTGACCCCGATTTCGGCAGGGAGGAGGGGGAAAAAAAATGAAATTTAACGAGATGGATTTTCGCGCGTTCGGCAGGCGAGATATCGAATCCGCGTAATTTCTATAAAAGCACGACTACGCAGCAAGCAGGGACGGCGTAGTTAACGACGTGGGCCGTGGTCGATCGTGCAATTAACTTTAACGAACGGCGGCCTTGCGATTAAACTTAATTAGTATCGCGGTAATAACTCGTTAATAATCAGAGTCGTGTACCGCGTCGCGGCCATAACACGCTCGTACTCTTCGTGCACGTGCACACACGTGCTCATGGGACGCGGTTTCAGAGAGAGCATGCATGTTTCCGTTTCGTTCGGTTTCATATATTTACGTGACTACGTGGACCAAAATTGTAGGGGGAAAGAAGACACGACGATACGGGAGATGTTCTCTAACGATGGACGCCAGCTCCTCCTTCTCCTCCTTTTCCGCCTCTTCCTCCTCCTTCTCCAACACCTCTTTCCTTTTTCTTTTTTTTTAAGCACGACGTGGAAGCGCGTCGAACATCAGCGAACCAGCACAATTATCACCAACAATCGACGAATTGTGTGAACGTAGAAAAGAAAAAAAAAAAAGAAAAAAAGAAATCACGTAAAAAAATCATTGATTCACTGGCCGTGTCCGTGGCGGCACATTTTCCTCCGATGCAAAACGTGTGCGTATGGCCAGCGATTGCGAACGCCCCGTGTAAACGCTTCCGGCAGTGTCTCAAAGAACGATGGAACACAAAATCGTAACAACACAGCGATCCCAGAAGAGGTTCTCTCGTTTCTCTCGGGTAGTCTTGGCGTGCTGCTTCTATTTCTCGTTTTCACTTACGGACAAAGAATCGTCGTCGGCTGCCAGCAAAACACACCGGACAGCCACCATTGAAGAACTCGAGGCGGGTATAAACAGACAGAGAGAAAACGTTTCGAAACGTAGAACCGGCACTGAGAATGAATGATTGACTGACTGAATGGCCGACTGGTTGACTGGCTGACGCGCGCTTCTATTGCGAACCACTGCGTTCCTTCTTCTTCCTTCCCGTTGCCGTTGTTTTAGCAGGCTTTTCCCCTCACAACCTCGACTCTGTCCTCCGTGTCCTCTGGCGAGGACGAACCCGTTAGTAGCCCTTCCCGGCTTTTCCACGCGACGCTCTCGTGACGTACGACTCTCTCTCTCTCTCTCTCTCTCCCTCTCTCTTTCTCTTTCTCTTTCTCTCACGACGACGAAACTATCGTTTTAACCGATCGAGCGAATTGTCCAAGAGTAGTGCCGCGTCTATCTCTCGGACGAGTAAACAACAAGAACGATGACACCGCGGATTCGTCGGGAGAGAACGAACGAGAAACGAGATGAATACTAGAAAAAAATAGACCGCGGGCTCGTAATAACTCCGGGTATACTCCGTTTTCTATATCGCGGACTGTGTGTGCTTGTGGAACAACGGAGCTGACGAGCAAACGTAAAAACGTGCACTACCGTCTCTCTCTCCCGGCTGCGACGAGCGAGGCGGTTAGAAACATCGAGCACGAACCTGATTGCGGGGCGGCGCACCGAATTATGGGCCGCTATACGCTTTCGGCGGCCTCTCGCTCCCTCTCCACCTTCTGCCGCTCTCCTGCTCGCTCCGTTGTTCTCCCTCTCACGCTGCCTCTCATCTTTCGCCCCACTACGCCGCCTGTTGACTTGGTCCCCACCACGCGTTTAGCTCTCCGTCTCACGCTAAAACACTCACCCCCCACCACGCGGGATACTCACGCTACCACGCTGCTAGAGCGCTCTATACCTTTTCCCCTACCAGCGTGATTGTTAGCGCGAGCGGTAGCATTGCCCCTTGCGCCTGACTCGAAACTACTCTCGCGCGAAAGCAACGTTGCCACCTTACGGCGTAGCCGCGGGCAGACGACGAACGCCGCTGCTGGCCGCGAGCTAACGTGCTGCTGTCGCACTGGCTCGCGCACCCGATCCGCCTCGCTCGGTACACGCGTCTCGCTACCCTTGGACCCTCGCTTCCGACCGGAAGTCCCGCTACGCGACGCCCCTCGTGTCGCCAGACAGACGCTGTCTGACCATCTCCTCATCGCGGTTCATCGATGATCGGATAACACGCTGGAACAGGTAGCCAAGGGTTGCTCCTACCGCGGGGATGCATGACTTTACATGGGGAAACTTGACGGATGTTCCCGTTTATGTATCGGGAATATATCGGGAGAAATCTTTCTACGGTGAACACGAAGCTAGCACGGATTCGGAATCGAAGACCCTTGGATGCTTATTTTTTTGCTTTCGGTCCATCATTTGTGACGATAGAAATCTACATATAAGACGCACAACTTGAACATCCGGCAATGATTATTTCAATTATTTTATGGATGAAAACATTCTTTTCGATTTCTCTTTTCTCCTCCTTCGATCCGTTCGCTAAAAATCATGGTTTCCTCGAATAATCGCCGAATGAGCGCGTCTTATCCGAAGATTTAAAAAAAGCCGAAGAAGAACACGTTGTCCTCGAAAAACGACCACTCAGAGAAACGATTACCATTCAGAGAAACAACGTTCTAATTCCAGCCGCTAGTCTGCAGCACCGCATAGTGCACGTTGTTCCCGCTTATTTTACGCTCCGAGCACTTTGTTTTTACGATCAATAACGTTCGATTGGAACGTGGCCATTCGTTCGAAAGTAAGTGCCGCTTTTGTCGAGTGCTGCCGGCGTTCGAAGTAAATCCCGCAAGGAATTGTTATCAATGAAGGTCGGTAAAGAGATGCTCGTGGCGAAATCACGAAGAGGGGGTGGCTATCCTCTCGCGGAAAACTGCACACTCGTTTCCTCTTTCACGAGCTATTTTCTCTCGTGGCGTTTCTTTCACCCTCCGTCAGATGTCAGCCTGTCCGACGACCCATTGGAGGTGGTTTCGTTCCCCCTATCGCATCTCACGCCACGAGCTTCGAACATCACGGCCAGATACGCGAGTTGAATTTCAGCTCGATTTCGGCTCAGTCCGTTGCGTCAGATGTAACTTGATAACATGTAATTGAATGAAAGCGCTGCATGCTTTGATGACCGCCTTGCCATAAACAGCTTAACCACGTGTCGTCGTTCCGAGGCGGGTCACGCGTGCAGCGAGAGATAAGAAGCAGCGTTAAGATGTGGAAATTTTCGTAATTTGTAATTTCCAATTTGTAATTCGCGACTTTGTACGCTAGTCGACGCAATCTCAAAGAGAAACGTCGCTAGTGCAGGTTCCTTGATTCATCGCGAGGTGCAAGTGTTGGTCCATCGATGAAAAGTCTGAAGTTACATCTGCTATTCGGGTGATAAATGGAGGGAAACATCGATGAAAGTATGAAAGATATTAGATACGTTTCTTTCTGTCTTCACAAAAATATTAGACAGAGCTTCGTATTGAAAATTTATCAATCGTATCTAAATATCTCCGTAAATGACGCTCTAAGAATATCCTTAGGCTGCAGGACAATCAGACGCTACTGTCTAGGTGCAAGGTCATCCCTTGACACCTAGACTCTCCTAGAAGACCAGCAGTTCCACCTTTTCGAACGAACTTCCTTTCGATCTCATCTTCTATCGAAACATTCCCGATATTGGATCGAAACAATCTCTCTCTCTCTCTCTCTCTCTCTCTCAGACTTGGATGCTGTGAAGAAAAAAAAAGAAAGAAAGAGAAAAAAGGGAAACAACGTCGTGGAACGTCGGAAACGCAACCACGTGTTTGGCAACCCTCGCGTCAGTCGAGTAAGGCGCGTGTTGACGCGTCGCAGCGTAGCTCGCGTGCGCTGGCGCATGCGATCGATACTCTAGACCGCCGGGGTTTTCGCGTCCCCGCGCGACGTCACGATACACGAGCCGAGCAACCCCGACCGAGGACGAGGCCGACCGAGACCGGCCGAGGTAGCGCGAGCCGTGGTAGCAGCAGCCGTCGACGCGAGCACGGCCCCAACCGTCACCGTCGTTTCGACGTCGTGGACACTTTCTTGCCGCCGGATCGTCCACGCGGAAATCGTTCGTACACGTCGCGAGCCAGCCTCGACGTGTTAGATTGTACCTTCTATCAACCATCGTTTGCGATCGATCGCTCGCTCGCGGTGAAGTAAGTGAGCCGCGCGCGAAAAGTGATCCCCAGTGGTGTGTTGGTCTTTTCACTGGAAAGGTCCCGGTACGAAGATTCCGGATCGAACAGAGGATCGAGTAAGTTTCGGGGAACGACGCGGTACCATGGTCACCCTCGACTCTCTGTCCGTACGGTGTTCCGTTCGTGTCTTCGCGTTCTTTAGACTGCAGCTGGTCGCACAGGATGGACTGGTCCTTGCTCTTCGTTGTCTCATTCACATCGTCGAACTGTCTCGAAAAATAACGCCGCGACAGCGTTACGATACTCGGACGAGACGCGTCAGTGGCGTTCGACTCTCGGTCTGACTCATGACGGCCACATTCTACTTGTCGCGTATACTACATTTCTTTACTCATTAGCCTTGGTCAAAGTACAGGGCAAGATCGAAGGGGAAATTACAGAGACGGTTCGTTAGAGAGAATCTTCTATAGAGGGATAAGGGGAAACGGTCGAGTGGCCTGTGGCGTGTCTGACCAGAGACAAGCCGCAACCCCTTTGGGTCGCAGCGCAGCTGAGCTCGACCGGGCGCGACCCACAACCCTACATTCGCGGTCTGCGGCGTGACCTAACCTCAACTCGTCCCCACCTTGTGCGAGCTTGCGTTGCCACCCTCTCTCCTCTACGAAAGTAGAGGCGGAACGTCAGTGAGGATTTTACGCACCGGTTTATCGTTTCATTTCGCGACAGTAGCCGTGTCGATTCTTCTCGCGTCGTAACGCGTTCCCTTCCGCCGTTTCTTTCCGAGGCCGAGTAACTACGAGATTCTCCTAGATCGGAGACACGTCACGTTTTGCGCTAGCCACTCAAGGTAACGATGCAGAGCAGCCATAATTTCCCGAATGGTCGGGTTTGACCTTGGCAGAGAGAAGTTCCGCGTTTATCACTATCAACGGTCCGCGTCTTCCGCCGGTGACGCGTTAATTAATGATCATCGATTTAACGAAACGAGGCTGACCTTGCTATTATTTCGACCATCGTCGTGCCAACGTTCGATCGCGCGAACTTTTACACCGCTAATGTAGAAAAATATTTGAGTAAATATTTCAAATTCTATGCTAAAATTTGACAGAAATTTTCGCTGACACGGAAACGATTATTTAATTAATTAATTCGCTCGAGCAAGAAATGTAAACCTAAGTTTAGCAAGATGTTGACAAAACGTTGCTTAGAGCACGCGGGACAATAGAGGAACACGTGTCATTGTATCAAAATATGTCGGTCCGTTAAATTTAAATTGAACTAACCGCTGGTGAAAAATGGAATTTACATCTTGCGTAGCTGTGACAGCTGTGTCATATCGTACGCTGTGAAGTCCTTTATCGAATAGTCTCTTCTTATCGCGCGTGTACGTGTTCCGTACGTAAAAAAAAAAAAAAACATATACGTGGGACGCTATTTCGATCGTTGATCTGTTCCACCACATACCTAAACATCATCGGTCTGTCTTACACTCACTTTCAAAAGGAAATTGATAATAAGGAATTCAAGCGAGAATACGATCGGAGAAACAAATCCGGACTGAGCGTCTGGAAGCTTCGTTCGCATTTGAATCGATCGCGCTAACACTTCACCCTCTGTTTACAGACACTCGAAACCGTTTTTCATCAAGCGCGTCAACTTCAGCCGCCACTCTCTCGCTACTTCCGCTGGTCCATCGCCGGTTCTGTCGCCTCTAGCCAGCCAATCGCCTTCCGTGCCAATAACCTATTAATAAAAAAAACCAATCGAAGAGAAAATCCTCCCTTACAAAAAAGAAAAATTAAAAAAGGAATAAAAATATAAAAAAAATAAAACCAACGGTAGGCAGGGGTAACTGAAGGCAAAGAGAAGAGAACAGAGGAAAAGGAAAGGGAAGAGGAAAGAAGAGAGCTCGAGAGCGAAGAAGGGGGAAAGGGGAGAGGGTGGTGCGTAGTGGAAGCAGAAGAGTTGGGTCGTGAGGGGTCCAAGAAGCGTAGCGTTTGGGTGTGATGTGGTGGAGCCCCCCGGGGGGCCGCGGGGGCAGGAGGTTCGAGGCAGATCGGTCGTGAGGGCCCCAGGCACGGCTCGATTGCCCCGTGGCGAGGTCGCCGGAGGGGCGGGGGAGGAGGTAGGATGGTGTGACCTCCGGCGTTATCCCGCCCGACGCGGAGGTGGTGCTGGAGGTGGCGGAGGCGGTGGTGGAGGAGGTGGCGGTGGAGCCGAGCAGCTGCTGCTCGACTCGCAGGAGGAGGAGCCGACGGCGATGTCGAGACAGCTTCGCGGTGAACGGGACCACGTGAGCCGTTGCGACCTCCGAGAACGCGACCTCCGCGACTTTCGGGACCTACACGAGATCAGGGATCCCCGGGACTTTCGAGATTTCCGGGACGTCCGCGACATCAGGGACGACAGGGACGACCCGGAGAGGAGTCGGGACGATTACTTGGATTACGATCATCATCATCCTACCGCTGCGTCTACCTCGGCATTCACCAACAATCCGGTAAGTCGATCTAAGGTATTCTTTCTCTGTGTTCTCGGGTCTCGTGGAACGAGAAAGAAAAAAAGAAAGAAAAAAAGAAAAGAAAAATAAAGGAGCGCATTTCACTGGTCTTCAGAAACGTTCGCACGGAGCTAACTGGATAACGAAATTAATTGAGAATTTAGAATGGTAGCTTTAGAAAGGTCCGCGAGCATGGTCGTTGCGGTAGGTTCGAACAAGCTTGGAAAGAAAAAGGGCCACTTGAGACGAAGGTCAAGGTGTTTGATACTACTGTCGCTTGGAAAGTGATAAGCAGCGGCTATCATTATTACAAGAGTAGACTTGAAGGAGCATATGAATACGAGGCGTGGGACGAGGTACTCCAGTTTGTGCATCAAGGTCAAGGTTTTTGATACCATTTCGTAAGAAAGGAATCGAGTTTTTTAGAGTGGTCCGGCGGAAATGCAAGCTCGAACAGAATAATTCTCTCTCGAACGATCGAACCCGCAAACGACGAATTTTTTCCATTCGACGAGTCGAAATCGATTTTGTGAACTTCTTCCACAAAGTTTAACGCAACATTCAAGGATACGAATAATAAAGTCTGTGATACATACTATGCACTATGTACAACGATAGAGAGGACGATGTCGAGTTTTTCGACCACACTCTCGTTCTTATCTATTATCTGCCCCGGTGGGGGCAGAAAGTGTTTGATTTTCCGTTATCTCTCGTTTATTCGACATCGGAATTTTTCCGAATTTCGGAAGATTTTGATGCAGTACGTCGAAAGGTACGCACACACACACACACACATTCTGTAACGTTATCTCCGTAAAACATAGAGGACACACGTCACTAAGCTATAGGCTATTCGTCGCACCGTTGAAATTTACGTTTCACTGAATCCCCTGACGACGTTTCCATCCACGTTTTACGTCGTTCAAATACACGGGATCTGATGGATGTTGCACAACGTGTCGTCACGTATGAAAATCTCAGGAAGCAATAACCTCGGATATGGGATGCTTTGTACAAACCAACGGGAAACACGCAGAAACTCGTAAAAAGAGGATAGCGGCGGAAATCGGTCGTCTGAAAATACTTCTCTCTTTAATACTTCTGCCCGGGCGTTGCACAACGTTACGCTACCTTACGCTCGCGCACCAGCGCGTTTCTCGCGGCTATAACAGCATCAACCTCGGTGTTCGCAGATCGAAACGAATTCTATTTTCCATACTGCGATTACTCCACAACTAATCTCTCTCTCTCTATAATTCTAACACTATCGCCACGGTTGCGTTGCGTTGAACTTACGCAATAACGCGCACCGTGATCGTTTATAATATTATCCAGCCGCCGTGGAGAAACCAGCGCGAAGAATGAAAAAATAAAAATGTTACGACTACTTTTCACGCAGGAAACTTTCACCCAGAGGAAGAGAGGAGAGGCTAATTTATTCCGGCTATGGCGATTCACGTTCAGAAAGAATTGCGGATACACAGTCCAGCGGAGGAAAATGAAAGAACGTTACGGTCTGATCAAAGCTCGCCTCCTCTCGGCCTGTTTCCACGTCGTCCCTGATATCCAACGCTATTCCAGTGACCAAGCTCTTCATTTAGCGCTTCTGCATCTTTCATAGAGGGGAACACAGCTATAGTATAGCTAGACATCGCAGCAGCGTCGTTGGTGCCCTTCATTTGCAGCTGCATTCAGCTGGGCTTCGCTTGGCTTTCTCTGCGACGCCACTTCGACTCTCTCTCTCTCTCTCTCTCTCTCTCTCACGCACACACTCGAGGGTCAGAAGTGCTAATGAGACAGACACGAGATGATGGGGTGGAAAATGGAATCGACTCTCTCTGGAATGCTTTTTTTTCAACCTAGTCTTTCTTCTCCCTTACTTTGTCTCTCTCTCTCTCTCTCTGTGTTTGTTTCTTTCTTTTTCTTTCTCGCTGGTTCCTCGATGGAAACAGACGCGATAAGCAAGAGACAGGAAGCTGGACCGCCGACGTTTCGTTCGCCAAGGTCGAGCCCGAGAGGTTACAATTTAACGTTACGCACCGTAGCGAGACCGAATAAAACCATGATATTCTCGGTTTAGAAGAGGGAGAATTTTCACGACAACTTTTCAATCGTTTCACGCGACGCGCTTCCAAGTTCGAGCCAAATCCCGCAGAAGATTGTTTCACTCGGAAAAAAAATTTACTCTCAGCCGAAATCTTCGTCGGAGAGGAGTCTCTTTAATTAATAACACTCTCACTAAATATCTCTCGAACGATCCAACGAACTTCGATGATGCAAGAAAATCAAGTTGGACACTCCGCTCTGATTTGTTCGCTCGCTTTCCAGTCGGTATGCAAATCGGTTTTACAACACGCTCAATACACGCGCGCCTGCTCGCCAACGAGTTCTTTAAAAGATATTAGTCCTTTAGAAAAATTTCCGCTCAACAAACGCTCAGGTGAACGCTCAGGTTCATTGACATTTACCAAAACTCACCGGAATGAACTGTATTTGCATTGAGCGTTGGATACCAATGAAACCTTCGCTCGTGGCCCGCGCGTACCGGCTTCAACTGTCGCGGAACATGGTATCTTCGGTTTCTTTCATCGACATCTTCACGCGTGTTCCGGTATCAATCACGGGCGTGTTTATCACCGGCGTGTTTTAAACCTTCTCTTTCTTATCTCGATCGCGTACCCAACCCCACGTGTTGCCGCACGCTTTATAACCGCGTAACACCTGTAATCATGCAAATAACAGGGCACGCATTAAAATGCAACTATATCGTTATCGACCGTGATAATCGCGGCAACTTAATCGGGACTTTCCGGTGGCTGTCGCGCCGTCTACAGCCAATTATCGATCGTTTCTCAATGCCGGAACACGTAAAAGTGCCAACGCCAGGGTCCCGGGACGATTGATCATCGTTCCGGCCGCGACAACCGCGCCGATCGATACACCGGCGACTCGCGGAAAGTGAAAATCGCTCGATGGCAAACGCGCCACGACGGGATTATGTACGTACGTGCGCGCGCGTACGCGTAACTTGCGCTCCGGCAAATCGGGGCCAGATTCGATATCGTAACCCGGTGACCGATCGATTCGCCGATGGGTTTTCGTTTCGTTTCCGAAATTTCATCGGCCGTCTGCCGCCGTGCCGCGAATGCAAATGAAATTTTGCATATTTATGGAAGCCACGTATGGAAGATACGTATACGGCCGCTACTCGTATTCGAGTCAACGATCTTCGGGATTATTATTTAAGAGAGGGGTTTCTATTTGCTGCTGTCGTCGATACTGGAGAGATTCGATGGTCGTTCAAACGATGAAATTAACCCTTTGCGGACGAATGTCGCCGCACAAGCGACAGAAAATCATTTCGTTATCTATACCGTAAATAGATTTCTTTTCAATTTGGCAATACTTTGTTGTTACTATTGGGCGGTACACTTTATAAACCGTTACTTTTTTGCTTTTCGTTTTACGGGAATTGCAACGAATAACGACTTAGGTAAATGTTACGCAGACATAGAGGTGTCACAGTCTTGCTTTGATTGCTGACTCAAGTTTACATTTGCTGACATCAAAATAAGTTTCGCTAGTTTTTTTATAACCCCAAAATATGTCGCAAAATAAGGAAAAAGAAGAGTTTATTAATGATAACTGTGTTAGCAGCAGTGAAGACGAGTTTGTGTTCGGTATCTACGACGATGAAATACTAAAAGGAAAATTCTGTAAATTTGAATTTTTCAGATAATAGCGATAGTGATAACAGAAGTGGCAGTGAAATTATTTCGCCTAGAAAACGACGAGTATTATTATTGTTCACGCTCTGAAAAAATACAAGGACTAAAACATATTTGTGTATTATAAAATAATAATTATTATTGTTCTTTAATGAAGTCTAAAATTCCATTGAACAAAATATTTTTCAATTAACTTCATATATTTAACGCTTTGTTCAACAAAATTTGTTCGACCCAGCGAGGACCGCACTTGAAAAACCGCTCGACCGCAAAGGGTTAAAATTTGATAGAGCCGAGTGTACGAAGTTATACAGACTGCTCTCTCTCTCTCTCTCTCTCTCTCTCTCTCTCCTCTGACACAACAATTTCACTGTGTTTCGTTTACAAACACAATCTGCAGCGTATTTGTAAATTTCTAAACGCGTAATTCAAAGCGGATTATCGAAGAATTTCGAGCACTCGACAAGCGAGAATTAATCTGGACGTGTTTTTAATTTGGAGAGTGCGCCGAGATGTTCGTTGTTATCGAGCGAGGAGAAGTCGACTTAGGGAATCTCGAGCCGAGCGAGATTCAAGATGTCTCACCTCGGTGTACAAACCATGAAATCGATCAAGTTTCGAGGCGGGATGTTTCAATCCAAGTTATAAGGAGCGTGACTTGGATGATCCTCGCTTAACCCAGATCCGCGGCTGAATATATCTTGTCGTCTCGAGTATCTCGGACCGCGCGGCAGCAACGGCTAAAAAGGAAAGCTTTCGATTCGCCGAGAGAGAGAGAGAGAGAGAGAGAGAGAGAGAGACAGAGTCGGAAAATTGCCCGCTGGACGATCTTGCTCGGGATACACTTTGCCATCTGTTTTCTCACTTGAGCTTCTGACACGTTTTGATACAAAATGTCTCTTCACTCTCGCGTCACGAAATTGGACAACGCTTTGCCAAAATGCGTTACAATTTCGCCATGAATTTCAAGTGTATCGCCCGGCGATTTCGATCGTACGAGATATCGAAATGAAAAAAGAAATTTGCAAGACGTATTTCTAAAATATGTTGCGACTCGTGGAAAATGCTTCCAGAATATTGCTACAATTTTCGCCAAGAGTTTCAAGTGTATCGCCCGGCGATTTTGATCGCAGGAGAATCGAAAAGAAAAAAGAAATTTGCAAGACGTATCTCTAAAATACGTTGCGACTCGTGGAAAACATTTCCAGAACATTATTCAATGGAGAAAAAACCCGGGGAAAAAAATGTCGAAAAAAAATTGCAAGTTTATAAAACACTCCAAAGATACTTGAAAACGCTGACCGTGCAAGTAGTCGGAGGGGAAATTAGAAAATGCACTTTTGAAAAAAATGTCAGAATTTCTTCTCTGAAGAAGTTGCACGAACAGGCGACGTCAACTGTTTTCCGTGCCAGAACATTTTCCCTGATTGTAACAGTTAAAGCCGGCGTGTCTGAGCGGCTCGACCTCGCTGAGCTGCGACGTTTCCACGCAACGATACGCAAAGTCGCGCTCGTATTACGTTTTAAAAGGCACATATACGTATATATATAACTCGACGTTTTTCATTAAACCGGCACGAGACTGGAAACCATTAGAGCGGCAGAAAAACGATTCCTCGTAGTTGTCGCCCGCCTGAAAAAATGAAAAACGCTCTCTCTTTCCCTGCTAGGTGGGTGAAGTATGTACGAGGCGTACATTTCGAGCACCGGGGGAACGTGACACCGACTGCCTGAAACGCGGTACGTCCACGCGTGCCTACCGAACAAGTTCACCGATCAGCAGATCTCATCTCCGCGAACGATGGTATCGATTATCGTGCACCGAACTGCGTCACACGCTAAAAGATTCAGAAGCACCGGGCACATAAATAGCTTCTGCCCGACCGAGCAGGCTGCGAGTGTGCAGGCTGCATCGATCTAACTGCATCATTCGACGCAACGGAGCACGTATCGGACGCGTAGGCTGAAAAAATACCGGTCACAGGCCCGATGGATGTGCTTCCCTTCGAGAAAAGGAAGACACTCCACTTCCACCTAAACGCCGTGTACACGATTTGCAAGCTTTACGATTCGTAAATGCGTTGTCAATGATTCATGATAAATCGAATTCCATTACATTCTCCTTGATCGAGATTAATAATAAAACGAGATTGTTATTAAGTTGAATTGAAACTCGAACTGAAAATTCGAGGATCAAGTAATTGAATTTTATATTACTCCGAAGATTAAATAACCTGGTCCGACGTTGAGAAGCATCGATCGACAGGATTTCGAGCAGTCTTGAATCTCAATCTCGTCGAGTTGGTTATTGTTTCAGCAACGAAAGAAGTCGAAGAAATTTCTCATAAGATTGAAACGTACGAACAGCGAGTAAAGCCAGACGCTTTGAATATTTTTCCTTTAATAATCACCCACAACTACGTACGCACGCGTTCGTCTGCTTACTTTAACCTTCTGAAATATTAACGTGCACTTATGAATCACTCTGTACAGCACAATGTTAATCGATACAGAAGGAAGAGAGTAAAGATGTCCGCGCGCGTGTTCGCGTATGCACAGTTGCGAGAAGCAGTTGCGAGAGGCACGTACATACATAAACACATACATACATACATACAGACACAGACACGTTGTCCCGTGGATTTCTTCGGGCTAGTGGGTCTCCGATGCCTGGTTGCTCCGAGTCTCCAGACCCGGTTCCATCGAATATAGGTCAGTGTACAAGCCGGCAGGAGCAAAAGAGCAGCTTAGACTTTTAGCCGTGAGCGTGGCGGACGATCGCTCTGCGTCGGAGCGAGCTAGAGCGTACACCTTGGACGAAGGAGTCTGCTGACGGCCAAACGGGTTTGCACGCCCGTGTACCCTTCCTTCCCTTTTTTTCCCTCTTTTTTTTTTATTTCTCCCGTTTCCTCTCCGCCGAGAAAGGATTCCTCTCTCTCTCTCTTTCACTTTGCTTCTCTTTATCTCTTGGGGTATAACGTGGAGTGAGGCGGGCCCTCCCGGACCGATTCACCGTCGAAATTATTGTTAATGGACCACTCGCGGTGTGCGTATACATATATATCCGTCTGGCGGACCGGTTGCCTCTTTTTCGGCCCGCAAGAATCCGTATAATGCATCCGCGCGGGGGCCGGAGCTTCTTTCGCGTTCGGTAATTAAACGTTCCTTTGTCTCGCCCTAGATCTTGTTTCATCCGCGCCATTTTTTCGCCTGGATACCGTTCCGCGGTATTAAACTGGCCGCAGCGTGCTTTTTCAACCACTGCTTCTGCGTCTCGACTTCTCGAAACAGACTGATCCTCCCCCTGGTCCTCTTTCATTGATTTGCAGGACGAAGAAAAGAAGAAGAAAAAAAGAAAGAAAAAGAAAGAAAGAATCGGTGGACGGTAGACTCGAGAGCTCGAAATTTTCTGCGCTCGAGCATTCTGTGCTCAAGCTGCTTCGCGAACTGCTCTCCGGAGATTGCCCCGGAGATCGCCGCGATAAAAAATTCAGCGACGAAGTATCATCGCGCGAGAGGAAGAAGAAAAATGGAGTGGGACGAAGAGGAAGGCGAGAGCGCGGGACGTGATCGCGGAGGCAAAGGCCCTTTGGGGCCTTTGTTGTTCTAGGCTCTGACACAGGCTCTGGCCCGCTTCTAAACTGTGTTTTGTTACACTCCGCGCCATAGTTACACTCTTTCTTTCCTCCATCGCGCCGCTTCTTAAACACGTTTCTAAGCGGGCAGCAGTGTTCCCGAGAGTCTTGCGCTCCGCTCCGCTCCGTCCTTCGTTCGTCCGCACGCAGGCACTCGCAGAGCGGGCTGCAGCGTGAAGTCCGCTAATATAGCAACAGACAGACACGACTGGCCTAAACGAAGAAGAGACGGACCTCGAGCGCAAATCGTGGTCGGGCGACGATGAATGCTTATGCTCGGAGCGCGTACACCTGCGGGATTAGTAGCAAAAACGAAGAACAAAAATAACAAGAAGACGAAGAAGAAGAAGAAGAGGAGAAACAAAAGAAAGGACGACGAGAGTCAGACGACCGTTCGTTTGGAGCCGCGTGCCTCCGAAAATTGCAGAATTATTATTCTTCTCGGAACAGAGCCAACGAGTGTCGCCAACTCGTACCGAGAAATTGGACGTGGAAACGGGCGAGGAAGAAGGTAGAGGCCAGAGAAAGAGAGAGAGAGAGAGAGAAAGGAACAGCGTGGTAGGACGAAACAGAACGAGTGTTGGAAGAGATCTCGAGGAGAGAACACCGTGACTTCCCTTTTCTAACCGGTGGTGCCCTTCGGGCAATGAGGGGAAAAAACAAGAACCACGAGCGGCGCCCCGTTCTTCGCCCTCTCTTCCTTTGCACCTGATCGAGACGAGCCCCCTCAGCCCGCTTAATTGGAAAGATCCACGAAGATCCGAGCATTGTTTGCGGACAAGAATCGCGTGAAACACGCGAGCCGGGCATTTCTATGGTAAAGGAGGCCTGATATTTGAGACTCATGGTCCGCTGGATCGTAGTTGTCGGCGAAGGTAGTCGAAGCTAACGCCCTCTGTACGCTCGTTAACATCGGCGAGCGGCGTTGGAATAATTACACGAGCGGGGACAGGTGGCGCGACGCGAGGAATTGTTGTTTCCGAGAGTTTCCGGTCTGGCCCGGAATCTCATCCGACTGCGACACCGCTGCAATTCCATTGTTGAGGTTTCGTCGAAACGTGGAAAACGATTGGAGCGAAGAGGTTTAATCAATTTTTGTCCCGTGACGTTTGGTCGATGGTAACTAACGGATGTCGTAAAAATTTAGGAAAAATATAGAAAGCATACGTCAATGCGTGCGATAGTGAGCGAGGTAGAAGTGAGAGCTCTGATCAAACGAAGGTGGATGCAAATTATTACAATGCTAGAATTACCGACAATCGAAGTATAAAATTTCTAACGGGAACATTAAAATAAAAAGAATAGAAAAAATTTTATAGTACGATCTTGTATTTTTATTCGTACATTTAAATCTCGGTCAAATTTTTGACTATTTTGGTAATATTTAGCAAATGCACATGTGCAACGAGTTGAATTCTCGTTAAGAAATACGTTTAGATTAAACGAAACCGGGGACAAAACAAGGATCACATCGAAATTTTGAAATCACGTCCAGCCAAATAAGGCTTGCGATCATCGTGAGATGTTTCTCTTGTTCGAAACGAAACAACACGAGTTTTTACAACTCGAAACAAACTTCGGAATAACGAACAACTTGGGTAATAATGTAAACTATCTGTACGCGATACCTTGCCAATTGAGAGATCGTTCGAATCTCTCAATCTGTGAAAAGAATGTAAAAACTTCCAAACGATCGCAATTAGACGATCAGAAATTTATTTTGCACTGGGAGGAAGAACGTGCAAAAGGAGTACTTATCTCATTGTTAGAGAAGAGAAGTCCGAAATCCTCGAGAATCGACGAGCTGTGTATCACTCGGCTAGAAAATGGTTTATTATCCCATTACTTCTATTTCAGTCTTCGTTTATAAGCAAACTCACCCGAGACTCTTGCCGCGAGGAAAATTTCAACGCTCATTTTCTCGAAAACCGGCCATTAGAAGAAACGTGTACGTACCATACTTTCCAGTTAGTTTCCTCCCTCCCCCTCCCCCTCCATGTCTCCAAGACAGGCACATTATTTAAAGCTCCTCGATCGTTTCCTCGTTCGCCAGGCTCAAAGATAAAACTCGCGCGATAAATCCACCGTCACGATTCACTGAACTTCCGTTTTGCTCCTTGCGTCGGGCCGATAAATCATCGGCCGCGTCTCGGATTCGGTTATTGGTCGATCGGTTGCACAACGCCTTCTTTCTTCTCCCTGCTAGATTCCTGAAAGAATCAGGTAAGCGTCAGAATCGCATCGAGGGATCGAATCGCGCGAAATTGAAAAGAGAGAGAGAGAGAGAGAGAGAAATGGAGAGAAGAACAATGAAACGAGAACGAGAGGTCGAAGATTAATTAACTTGTCGAACAGTCTCTCCGTGTCTACGCTTCGACGAGCATAACTCGTTAGAACGTAGCGATCAGCCGTGGTCCAGCAATTAGCGTTAGCCAGCGTGTCCAGATCTCCGAGCAACGTCCGGGCATCGTCAGATTTCCAGGCGAGAGCCTGGTAATGCGGTAACTAAACGCATAAATAAAACATGATCTCTCGCGTTCGCGTGATACGCCGCGGCGGTTCTCGTGTGCAATAACAAATCAGAGGACGCCGAGAGGAATGAAAAAAAAAGAAAAGAAGAGACGAGGACGAGTGAGAAAAATGACGAGGCTAAAACAGAGAAAAAGAGTTTTCGCTGACGAGGAATCAACCCGAAGAGGAATCGAGAGAGAGAGAGAGAGAAAGAGAAAGAGAGACGGAGGACAAAACGAACGAGAGGGAGGATCGTCGAAGCGCGAGAGAGAAAGAAGGATAAGGCGTCCGAGGGTTCCTTACGTAAAATATCGCGCGGCACGGCCGGCCGAATATTATTTTGCCTCGTAAAGATCCTGATGAGCGTCGGGCCAGGATTATTTAATGACGCGTGTATCTCCACGTCGGTGTACGAAGCTCGTCCGTGGCAGGTATAAAGGTATAAAGGTAAGTAGGGTGAGAGACGTCCAGGAAGGGAAGGGGGAGGGGGTACGCGGCATGTCCAGCCAGGTATGCGAGTGCTGCGTCCGTCGAGTCCGAGTACGTTCCCCACCAACACTCCAACGATCCGACACGATCCAACGCAACACAACTCCGTCGAGGTTTACGCGTGTGTATGAGTGGGTGGAGAGAATCGTAGGTGCACGCGGCATGTTTCGAGCTGGACGAGCGGGCACAAGGCGTTCGAGGTCTTCACGAACTTGAAGCTCGCAGCAAATGACAGGGGATCGGGAGGGTTAACTTCTATCCGTCCCTTTCTATCCCTTTCTATCCCGCCTTTACTACGTCCTTTCACTGCTTCCAGCAATGTGTTTCTCGCGAAGCCTCTCCTTTTGTCCATCGGTGTGCCCTCTCGGTCTTCTCTCTCTCTCTCTTTCTCTCTCTCTTCTCCTCTAACGCGAACAGTCCTTCCTCAGGTAAATCGAAACAGGTACCAGCATCACCGAACGTTTTTACTAATACCAACAGACCTGCCGACATCCTTTTGCCGAACGTCGATGCTCGAACGAGAGAGAGAGAAAAAGAGAGAAAGAGAGAGGAGAGATCGTCCAGGATGGATGAGGGGGCGTTTTTCGGGTTCCACCCGCTGGAACGTCGATTTTTAGCGTGTGTTTACCGCTCACAGACCCGCAACGCATACCCTACTCTATCCACGCTAAAAATATATTCGTATACGCTCGATGGAGAATCTCTCCTCTACCTGTGCGGCAACATTTTCTCACGATGAATCCCGGATTGTCTGTTCATTAGCGCGATATTCTTCGCGGAATCTCGGGATCACAAGAATCGAACTCTGTTTAACAGCTTTACAACGTAAATTATAACTTGTAATTCCCATTGTAAAATCATTGACAAGTTTCTCGTCTCCTTAGGTACCTGACATTGTTACAATTTCCTGTTTTTTTTCCTTTTTTTTTTAAATGACTCTTTAATGGTACAGTGCTATCGCGTTCGACGAATTTATCGTTATGGGAGGACATAGCAGGCTGGAATGGATCCCGAAAAACTGGCTTACTTCTAGAGGATGGGCTTCGAATTACTTCACCTGTCTGGCACAGTTCTCGTCAAACGCGTTGTGTCCGTGTTCACGCAAAGCCACGGTCGGGTCGTTTCCAAACGAAAAGAAGAAAGACACACCCGCTCTGTACCTCATTCCAAGATTCCACGGGTACTTTATCATAGGAGAATCTTGGTCATCCTCTTCTTTACTCGCGGTCGACAACAGAACCGGGACCACAGCTACCTGACGCTTCAGGGGGTTGAAGGGTCTTCGAGGAGATCTCCCTCTCACAGAAAAAAGAAACGTCCAAGATGGACATTAGTGACACTTCATTAAGATAATTTCCGACAAATCCACGTTTCCATCTTCCCCTGGTTCTTTCTCCCTTGCCACTTTCCAATCGACAGACGACTCGAGAAAATACAACACCACCGAACGGTTTTCAACTCGCTCCAATTTTCATTATGCTCGCGTTTCGCCTGCTTGGCGAAATTAATCAAATTAATTCCATTCGATTAGCCTCTTTGTCAAGTTTCTTCATTAAGTTTCATTTCACGAGCGATCCAGGATGTAGCTATCGTTCTACGTTCTTCTTCATCCGTTTCGTTGAATCCGACTTTCCAAGTATATACGTACTGAACTCGTTCGATAATGTCGGCCCCTAATCCCTAAGGGAAGTCAGAAATCCGTCGACGTCGACTCATTATTGTTATCGTGCGGTTAGATCCTCCTAGATCCTCGGACGGGTTACGCTAATCTAATTCATTTCGTGGAACGTGGAATTACACCGTTCACGTGTTGTACAGTAGTGCGTGCCATTCGTCTAACTGAAACGCAGCTGCTTAGAGTTTGACGCAGATGCCTTGACGGTGGTAATTATTAATCGTTCCACGGCTACGACAGAGGGGCGTTGTTTCGCGCGAAAGAAGACCGATGAGAGGAGAAGAGAGCGGCGCGAGTTGAGGAGGAGAAGCTGATGGAGGAGACGAGGTGTACGCCGTGGACGAAAATTGGTCGGTGACTAGCAGACGAGACGAATAGCTCGCGAGCAATTTGGCGGCTGGTAACGAAGGGCCTGCGAAAACAAAGGATCGTCCTCGCTGCGGCCAATTGTTGCATTATTCATGCGTTTCTAGCAAGAAGCGGTCGTAAGCCATATCCAGCCTCAGGACTACTTCTCTCTCTCGCCTCGTTTTTCTCTCTTTTCTGCCTTCGAAAAAAATTCATTTTGTTCCCGGCTGGCTGGTTTAGACGTGCCATTAATGCGCCAGCAGCGTACCTTGATTACGAACTCGAGACTAGAAGACCTTCGAGCTGGAAACTAGCCGCCTTCCTTGTCTCGGGGAATTGTGTCAAAAATTTGACTGGGATCCCTTCCAGGTCGCGTCGAGAGCCTATTTATCGAGGACCTATGTAGATGCTCGATGTGGGTACACTCCCGGCGAGAAAAGGAAGAATTCTCCGTGGAATTGTCCAAGGATAGTTGTCATTTTTGTGTGAGGATCACTTTGCCGCGGGTCTCTCTCGCTGTGGGTACACTTTCGTTCTGTCAGATTTCAGAATTTTGATCCTATTTATCTGTGTGGTGTGCATGTACGTAGTTTGATATTTCGTTAATTGGACGCAAACGGATAATTAATTAACACTAGAACCACCGACAGCTAAAGTATACTACAATACTATGCATCAAAAAAAAATTAAAGTGTGAGATACAGGAAAAAGTTAATGATACAGTAAAGAACCCAAGCTTCTATTAAAAATCACTCGAGTATCTAAACATATACAAAATTTCCATATAGATAATTACAAATTAGCCACTTTGATAGTTCTTTTCTAGTGTTTGATACTCCCACAGTTTATTTATTTCGAACGAATAATCAGATGGCCAACAACCAAGGAGGCCACCAATCGAAATGAAAGCAATCGAAAAACTTGCAGCGCATTGCATAAACTTGTACAACAACCTGTGAATTCTAGAGTCAGTGTATTTTAACGCGTAGAATGCGGAAGCATTCGAACAAGACCTCGTCCAGTGGTTTGCCTCGAGGTACGATCTTACTGCCGGTTCACACGCGGCCGAGTCGGAATGGAATCGCCGGTTCTTTGGGTCATTTAGGCCGGTTAAATTAATTAATAAGGCTGATTTGTTTCTTGTGCGGTGGTTGCTCCTACCCTTCTATGGCGGGTTTTGCGTTAGCACAAGCCTTTGACGACGCGGTACGATAAATATGTAGCAGCAGCAGCAGCAGCAGCCTCGTCCTTTTCCTCCGCATTCCTGGCCCCGGCTTCGTGCCACCCTCTTCCCAGAAAACCGCGACTTCGAAACGCAAGCGTACCGCGACAAAAACAGCGATCCTGTCCGTCCGTCGCGGTATTTCGATCGCCTAGAATCGAGAAAGTGAGAGAAAGAGAGAGAGAGAGAGGGAGGGAGGGAGAGAGAGAGAAACAGAGCACCGGCTAAACGGCTTTCATTGCGGCAATAAGAATTCCAGAGGGTCGTTAAGCTTGCTGAAATTCGCGACATAACTTTCTAGGAACTTCTAGGAACCGGATAGCGTAAGGATGCGCTCTTCTCTCGAACACGGAACGTGAACTCTCGTGGAAAATGAGACTTCTTCACTGCTGTGGGTCGGCTCGAACGATTGTTCGGGCTGACTTCTCCTGACTTTTGCGGAAATTCGAGGCTAACGAAGATGAAAGACAGAGAGTTGATTGACAATTGTCTATTATTTCACCCTTTACTAGGTCAGACATTGAAGCTCGAAGGATTCTCTTCTTTTTCCTTTTTCGAGTTCGAATAAATTCAATTTCGAAAATGAAACAGATGAGAGAGAGAGAGAGAGAGAGAGATAGAAACTGAAAGTTTTCAACTACGATTCATTAGTTTCTAAGATTAATTTGTAGAATTATTATTTCTTCGTTAGAATGCGAGAAAAAAGGCGCAGATCCTACGAATCGATGATCGTCCCTTCTTTCAGCATCCATGAAAAGCACACGTGAAAAGGCCAAGGAAGTTCCTTGCGAAGTTGTTTAGCCTCGGACCGCAATCGCTCGAGCTCGTTCGAAAAACCAACGATTCCACGTGGAATTCAGCCAAACGCCAAACATTTGAATTCCACCAGAGGAAGAGAAGCTTCGATATCGATTATCCTGCGAACACGGCTGGCCTCCATTCCCCTCCCAGCGTCGTCTTATCCCACCCAGGCCTGGGAGGCAGTGGCGACATAAAAAATTCTCGAATCCCTCTCTTACCCCAATTTTGCTCTGTCTCTCCACGGCCTGGAAGAACTCTCCACGCTGGAAAGGGTTGGAAGAGCAACGAGATCGTTCAACGTAGCTAACTCTCGAGTCGAGATAATTCCTTCTTCAGCTCTCAGCGCCGATAATTTACCGTAGCTTCTGGTGTAACTTCGCGAAATTACGTAATTTCAGGCTGGCTGGCGCGCGAACTATCCGCCAAGGCGAAACACGAAGGCAGAAGAACGATTCTATAAATTCCCGTGGTATCTTTATTGCCTCGGCGCGTACTCGATCCGACGCGATCTCTCTTTCTTCTCTCTGTGTCTGTCTGCAAACGTTCTTCCGCGCTGCTCTCTCTCTCTCTTGCTCTCTCTCTTTCTCTCTTTGCCCGCGAATCACGATTCCGATTGCAGAAAGGAGCTGAGCTGATCTGAGAACGATCGTCGTTTAAATTCTACCGCGTGTTAGATCGCGAGCGATCCAGGTCGACTGGGTACATATCAGGAAGTCGTGGCTCGCGAAAGAGAGAGAGAGAGAGAGAGAGAAGAGAGCAAGTTCCCGCGGCGAGACATTCGGCGATTTAAAAGGTTACTTCTCTCCTCGTTGTAAATTATCCTCGTCTCCCCCACGTTCTTCTTTCAACTGGCGCAAGACACTGACTGGTGTCCCTCGTGTCTTGCCTTAAAGGCTTAAAGGATGTTTGGCGATACTGGCAAAGAGGGAGAAAGACGGAGGGTAATAAAGAGTTTATGATGCTCGTTATCGGTTACCATTTTCTACGAATGGAACATTGATTAACCGGCCGGCAGTAAAAAGCTAGAAAACCAGATAACCGACCGGCAACGCGCAGAAACCGATTAAACGAATTCATGAATAAATTGAGAACCCGAACGCGCACCTGCCTCCTTCTTTCTCTCTCTCTCTCTCTCTCTCTCTCTCCTCTCGTGCCTTCCATCTTGAAAAGCGAAAAAAAAAGAAGAAAAAAGAAATACAGTGTAACGCCAGCTTTTCCCCGGCTGAATTCTCTAATGGCCTGTTACACGTGAAAAATATGAATTAACGTTGAATGAAAATCGCGCGTGAATGTCGGCTACGTTTGTCTGAGTTTCCTGAGATACGTGACGCGTCTAAATTTCCAGTGAAATAGTCACTATTAGAAGTCACGATTAGAAAGAACTCGAATTACATAGAACGAGGAAAATAAATATCCACTGTCGTGAAATTATAATATTTCTATGAAAAACGGCGAGTGGAAAACGTATATCGACGTGCACTTAGGTTTGGAAGGAGCACGTGGTACCGTGCAAAGAAATTTTACTACGAAGGAGAATAAAGCAAAAGAGAGAAAACCGAGAGAACATGTTTGCACAGCGATTCCCTGTCGATTTTCGGACACGTTCCAGAACACGTGTGGTGGCACTCGCATGGTTTATTGCATTTTTTTAAAGGAAGTTTCACGGATCTCCGTGTGTCTCAGTACCATGGCGCCATCGTTGGCTCTGTGTCTTCCTCTCGTCTACTAGTAAATTTCACTTATTCCACGTGAAAAAATATATTTGTCAGATATTTTAGGATGCTGTGAAAAATGCTCAACTGTTACTTCACTTGCACGTTGATCGTTTCCAATTTTAAACAGCATTGTACGTGTCTTACTCGTTGCGATGAATACGTTTTAATCGTATCTTCAACCGGCCACCTAGGACTATCATGGGGTCCCATCCGGACTGACCGCATTCTCACCCGCGTGACGTCAGCATCGAAAGAGATCCTCTTTACCACGCACAACCTCGTAGAGGAAGCTCATGAATTTGCGCCTGGCTACATGTCGGGCCGGGCGACCTTAAAAATTCCCAGCGTTCGTTTATGGCCAGCTAATTAGATTTTTATCTTCATTAACGGCCCGCCCGGCGAATCCAGTCCCGCGAATCGTTTCTCCGTCGTGTTCACGGTTCACGCCGTTGCTCCGCGTGTGTACCGGGTGTTTTGCAATTAATTCTCATTGATCACCAGCTGCTTCGACGCTGTTGCAAATTTTTATTCATCTGCTAACGTTCGACAGGCACACCGAGTTCCATTCCAAATGCATTCTTTCTCTCTGTTTTTTTTTTTTTTTTTTTTTTGTTTGGACAACTGGAGTTTGGAAAATTTAGAGATACGGATATTTGGACATTTGAGACATTTGGAAAATCAGGAGATTTAGGAATATAAAAATATTTGAAATTTATGAATAAAAAAATCTTGTTTCTAACTCTTTGAGAAATTTAGAGACTCGGAGATGCGGACATTTAAAGGTTTTGATATTTGGAAAATGAGGAGATGTGATTATTTAACACTAGGTTTACCAAGGGGTCATTTTAATCCCTCTGAGAGAACTTTTTCGTTAATTTTCTTCAAGAAAATTCTTGCCGTATTTTATGAGAATATTTTAATTAATTTTTACTTACATTTATAAGACATGTAATCGCAAATCTAATCTTTCCTGTCTTCTGGTTTCGGAGAAATGTTTGGTAGAAATAGGTATATGTCAACTCATGGCTAAAACCTAGTGTTGAAGATTCGAGAATTCAGAAATCCGAACGTTTGAAACTTACGAAAAAAAGAAAGTATTTTTCCTGACCCTTCCGGGCAATTGGAGTTTAGGAAATTTAGAGATTTGAGCACTTGGACACTCTGGAAGATGGGCAGCTTCAGAAATCTAAAGAATTCGCGGATCAAGAAATTCAAAGAATCGGAGACTTACGAAAACTTCGTAAACAGATTCGACGATTTGGGTACACATATCTAAATATCTGAGAATTTTAAAACTCTAGCCCACGAACGTCCCTCTGTCGCTCTGCTCCGCTCTGCTCCATGTCGAAGTTCCAATTCATCAGCCTCCGACATTCCTCCATATCCCACACCATGTCTAATAGACATCGCAGGCGAACGCATCGCAGCCGCTCGAATAAATATCAACCCGTCGAACGGGACGCCGATGAAAAAGACAGAAACGTTTAGGAAACGATTATCGACATTTCTTCTCGGCGTGGACTTGCCGTTCCTTCCGGCATGTCGGGAATCTTAATCCGAAAAAGGGAGAGAGATGAGGGGAGGAGAGGGGTTAAAGTGGCTTTAAGGACGCCCCTGTCGGACCTTATTAAGTACTTAGAGAGCATGAGGGACTTCTTGCTCTCCCCTAAGGCCCCCGTTTTAACCGTGCTCGAATTACCTTGTGTTACCATGCTGCGGCTGCCTCGAGCCACCGTCACCGTCACCGTCATGGAGAAAAAACCAAGGGAAAGAAGGAGAGACAATCGCCTTACCCAAATTAATAGGCGGAAATACAAGCAGCGGGATTATTCCGTGTCTCGCCGTTAAGTCGAGCACCGGCTCTACCGCCACCAGGTGCTCGTGTATCGCGTGAACTCGTAGCGAAAACTTATATAGCGCTCTACAAGCAGCACACATGCGGCGAACTCGCGGTTCAACCGAACCGGCAAACTTTCGTTTCGCTCGCGTACGTAAAGCATATTACGGTATAGACGCGGCAGCAAGTTTCGAGCCGAGGGGGAAACAAGTGTCGTTAGGGGAAGAATCTAAAGGTGATTCGAAACTAGGCATATCTTGCGAAGTGACTTGTGGCACCGACAGCCAGGCAGATTCGCGTAATGTGCACACACGGAATATTAATAGGCAACGAAAATTCAATGCGCGCGTGCGAGTAAACTGCTGGCTTTAATATTTGGAACTTTCGCCGGCGGAAGCTGAAGTGAATAAAATCGGTACGTTTACTAGAATCTTCTTGTAAATGATATTAAAATGATATTAATTTTCGATTAAATTAAAAAAAGGACCGCGTATCTAGTTGCTCGCAACAGCGCGCAAGAGTGAATCAGAATCGAAGTACTCTTGTTCGCGTACGCATGCGAAGACCAAGAATAATCAGACATCTCCGTCGAAGATATTCTAGACTAGCAGCAGACAACAATCCAGGAATAAATATACATTGTGAAAGCTTTGCGCCGTTATTGCATAACAATGCTTCCTATCCCTGTATATTCTTTATATATAGACACACAGGGCCAGGTATGTGGCGAGGAAAGATTACATTTTTTTTTTTCTTTTATAACAGACTTTTTTCCCCCGGATCTCTCGAATCGTTGCGCGGCCGATAAACCGACTCAGCCAAATGGATCGCGAGGAAAGAGAGAACAGAAGAAGAAATTAGGAATCTCGTCCCTGTCGAGAGATTCGTTTCTGGAAGAGACAGAGAGAGAAAGAGAGAGAGAGATTCGCTAGCTAGCGTGTAGTCGGATTCTGCGGCAGCTGAACGGCCATTGGGGCGTGATTCAACGGGGTTGCATCGGTATAATAAAGCGAGGGAAAGGGTGATCAACAGCAGGCACGCGCCACTGGCTTGGAAGAGCAACCCTTCATCGGTTTATCCTCGGCTTTCCAGCCCACGAACGATAATCTCGACCCCCTTCGGCGCGAGAGACGCTTTCCTCTCTGTGTCGCCGCTGTGTACTTAGCCACGGGCGTTCCTTTTCGTTCCTTGTGTTGCGTGTCCTCGCCTCGTGTTCGAAGGCTGCTGAACCCTTGGACGGCGTTACCGTTTCTGTGACATAACGGCTTGTCGTAACTCTCCTGTCCATCTCGGTGCACGACTGGCTATTTATAACGGGCGATCGAAATGTCGGTAGAACAGAAAAAAGATCGATCGAATCGTTACGCAAATTTGTTACGATTGCGCGATACCAGACAGCAGATACCTGACTGACGTTGGGTATCACCGTACCATTTTTTACCTGTTAATCTTCCTCCGACCGTAGATCCTTGGAAAATCATGTTTCGATTACGATTCTTTCTTCGATTCCGTGCCAATTGGATTGGCCGAGAAAATAGTCGCGTTTTCCTTCTAACGACATACGTGTATAACTTAAAATGTAACTAATTTAATCTGCGATATTTATTGTGTAATTCGATCGATCTTGCTTGAAGAGAAAGAAAATGCACGATCTCGTTAACGATCGTTTCCTCGAATGGAAAATGAAAGAGAAAAGAATCCTTTGAATTACGGCAATGTTGGCAATGTTAATTTGCCAAATTTCCCCTGCTGATGGGAATATCAATTTTTGCCGAGAAACATAACGACTTACTTGAACGCGGAATCACGAAGTTGCCAGAGAGACGACAAAACGGACAATATATATGCTGTCTAATAAAGTTTTTGTTTCTCATTAAAAAAAAAAGTGGAAAAAAAATTCGCCCTTCGTTTGCAAAATTACCAATTACTTCTTCTGGCCAGCCTAATTTTGTACAACGTTTCGGGTAATTTTGTACAGTGAATTCGTTCCACGAATGTTTTCGCCCAAAATGTGATTCAGTTGAAAAAGTTTCGAACAGAAAGGCCCGAGGAATTCGAATGGATTTTCGGCGGAATATTTAGTAGCGGCGCACAGACACTGTAATTGGGACCAAGGCGGAGAGAACAAAGATCCCTCGACGGCTTTTACCTCCACGCTAGATGGTATACGGTTCGATTCTCTCTGAGGCAGCAGTCAGGTCACCGGTTTCCTAGTTTATCCGCCATAATACCTCCTCCCCGTGCACCTACATAAATCTACCAAGGCTCCTAATACATATATACTATATATGGTAGCGTACCGCTGGACCAGGCGGTAATTCCATCTTCGTGTCGTTTTTCTCCCTCGTTTCTCGTCTTCTTCCCTTCGCCTTTCTTCTTTGTTCTTATACCTGAGCTCTCGGTCCTGAGAGCCAGCCAGGAATGAAGTTATCGGAGGACACAGGATTTTTCCTTCGAACGGATCTCCGAACATTCGCTGTTCGTAATTTCGAGAAAGAGAAAGAGAGAGAGAGGGACTACGGTACCATCGGAGAACGAATCGTTTCTATTCGAAATCACTTTATCGATGCGTTATGACGTTTTATTGCTGGTGACGTTAATCGAGCTTTGCACATTCTCCTCGCATATTGGCAAGTTTCCACGTACGCTCCTCGCGGACGTATTTCGTGCATGAGAGAACACGAAGAATGAATCATCCTCCTGACAAGACCAGATACGTGATTCTCTCATTATCTTGAGCTATGGTTAACATACATTAGGCTGACGCGCATGAAACGCGTCGCGTTTGAATTTGACGGGCCATTAAATTCTGTCCTAGCGCCTAGACGATTATCGAGAGCGCCGTTTCCCACAAAGTCTCTGACACTTTTCTTTCCTCATTTTTCGTTTTCAAATATATTTAGGATATCTTGAAATTGATAATCTTTTTTTAAAAATTTGAGTGGCACGGATGAAATATTTCCCCTGAAATTAATACTAAAAGAAAAAAAGAAAAAAAAAAGAGAAAGAGAAAAAGAAAACATTCGTCGTTGTCCGAATCGAAGTATAGCTGCAGATCTTGCGGTTTCGTTCTACGAACGATGGATCCATAGATCTCATTGATCGCCGGCAGACATCTGCGAATAGCAAACGGTTTGCGGATCTTCGGATCGCCAGTAGCGATGCACAAAAACTATCGAGGAAGCTAGACGAACGGAACAATAGTGCAGAGGGCTAGAGAACGAATAGGAGAAGGGCAGTTCTCTAAGACGGTCTCTCAGACCCGGTAATTTGGTCGTCTATCAGATGGCGTCTTCGTGACCGGCGAATATTATGGACTGTGTAAAAGTCTCGAAGGCCCGAAATTCAAATTCAACTGCACGAGGCCGCTGCCTCGAGTAGTGGGACCTATACGCTCGTAGTTGAACCTATACGCATGCGTATAGCTCGCGGCTACTTTCCTACTAAATCGTTTTGATTATACTCATTACCCGGGGGGGCCCTGGCTACGGTGTGTTCTTTCTTCCATTTCGAGGTTAGACAGAAAGGAAGGGGGGGGGGACCTTCGTGTTCCATTATTCCCGGAAATCGTGGACCAGAAATCGGTCTGATAGATCGTATGAGTGTATCATTTTATAAGGCGGCGTTCCAGAATGTCTGACCATACGTCTTAGAGATGAAACCTACCCGGTACCTACGGTCTTCTAATGGATTTTTCAACTCCTCTCTCTCTCTCTCTCTCTCTGCCCTGATCCAACGACTCGCTTTACAATTCGAAACGGGGCTCGAGCTGGCCTATGTTTACGATGAATTTAACCTTCTCTCTCGAACCAACGAACATTTAAGGAAAAAAATTCGAACTCTGTAGCTGTTCACGAAAAATCTTCAGACGTTTACGTGGGTTCTTCAGACGTTTCGTTTCGTATGAAAATTTATAGAATGATTTATAGAAATTATCATTCGCTTCGTTCGAAATTGCCGTAAAATTATTCCACGATTGGGAGGAGTAGAACGTTCGTGAAACAATTCCGACTCGAAGATCAAGACGCGAACGAAAGAAAATATGGAGGAGACAGGTCGAATAATTCACACTCAGTCGAGTCTAACAGCGGTGGATTGTTCAGAGGCTCGTGAACGTCGCGTAGAATCGAAAAGCGCTCGGTCAGAAATATTAATCGCTTCAATTGCTTGCAATTCTGTGTCGTAATTGTAAAACAGCCTTGCGCTCGTAAACGCGGACTATCAGTCGCCGGGCTTGTCGCTTGTTGCTTCAGCATTATTTTTGTGTCGCGATACAAGGAAATGGGGCCACTATTTCTACGCATATATCGTTTAGCAACTTTACAAGGTAGATAAGATAAAGCCCCTCTGGTTCGAATAATGAGCTCGTATCTCCTCGAGCGGCGCAACGACAGCTCGAAATGTCAATAATCGCTGCCGAGATTATCGGAACGCGGCGAACGGGGAAAGACAGGTAGAGAAGGCAATTAAAATGCAACACCGAGCGAGAAAAACAGAGGAAATAAAAGGGAGGCGAGGGAACGTACTTTTCGCATAGATAGCTGCGTAATTTGTCGCGGAAACTTCTCGATTTTGATAAACGCTGTACCGATCAGATTCATTTCGTTCGTCCGTTAATTATTCAGCGTAGAGATATCGCGCGGATCGTTTGGCAGACCGTACGCAACAAATCGTGAACAACGGGAGAGGGAGAGAAAGAGAGAGAGAAAGAGAGAGAGAGAAAGAGAGAGAGACAGGTATGTCAAAACGAAAGTTTCGCTTTTGATTTACATATTTAACAAATATCCGGACAAACGAATTATTAACACGGTCAAAACGGTGAACGATACCGAGTGACACGGCCGAGTGATTTACCAGCGTTTAATAAGTGAAATCTTCGTTGAAGCAGCGAAAGTTCTCGTTCGCCAGTGTTACACACGCACTTGCCTCTTCTGTTGATTCTGTTCTTGGAGAACCTTGCGGAGAACGCGTGGAATTCCTTGAATGAGCGTCGAACGGGATCTCGCTCGATCTCCGATCGATTCAGGAGAAATTTCTGGGAAATTGGCACCTAAAACGAAAAATGTGTATTTCTAGAGAAGCCTGAAGCTGCGAAAAGCTACAGCCCAGTGAGAAGTTTTTTTCCTTTCTCGAAATTTCTCAATGATTCTTGGAACCTAGCTTCCCCGACGCTTCTGTTTCTAAAAACTTCCTCAAAATGTAGAGTTCGCGTTTCTTCTGATTTTGAGCTAAGCACTCGTACGTTGTTGCTGAAAATTAATCAAAGCAAGCGTTTGCATACCTGAAGAGCGGCGCGTATGAGAGATCTGCCTGGTGAGAACTGCCGCGGACAGTGTATCGCGTTAAATGGAAAACGTCTAAATATAAACATTACTTATGCGCCAGTGCAACCGTATCGCCTAGAAGGGTGTCAACGGAAACGCATTGGCGAACTATCGATCGACTGCAGTCGGTAGAATGTACGAGACCGAGCCGAGGTACACTTAATAAAGGAGGATATACGCGTACCCAGCGGGAAAAGTTGCAGCTAAAACCAGGATAATCCAATAATTATCCAGCACGCGACGTGCATCCAGTTTTTCTTTCTTCCTTTTCCTTTTTTTCTTTCTCTCTTTTTCTTTTTTTATCACTCGACTGTGACAGCATTTCAAAATCGAAAGACGAAATGCAGGAGGCGATTGAAACGCGAAAAACGATTTCTTGCAATGGATGACACCGCTCTCTCTCTCTCTCTCTCTCTCTCTCTCTCTTTTTCATCGAGGTGACAATGGCGGGCTAATCGAATTACCGATCCCTTTAAAAGCATGGGAAAGCTTTCTCATTGCTACGTGAAAGCTCCTCTCCTCTCAGCGACGCGGACGTGTTAAATATTCTTCGTTTTAAATCGCTTTCAGAGAGAGAGAGAGAGGGAGAAACTTCTCGTCTCGTCTTGATGCAGTAGAAATATTTGTCAAAGAGCATGAATAATG
Source organism: Tetragonula carbonaria (assembly GCA_032399595.1). Lineage (NCBI taxonomy): Eukaryota > Metazoa > Arthropoda > Insecta > Hymenoptera > Apidae > Tetragonula > Tetragonula carbonaria. The sequence goes on from JAUCRC010000014.1 coordinate 8,735,266, forward strand.
TAAAAGAGTATCCTAGTGACTCGGTCTATATTAATATCGATCAGAGATATTCACGACAGTACCAGTCAAGTCTTCGCCGGGCAGTACGTAATATATCTACGTTTTTAAGAGTTGCTCGCGGTTATCAAGTGAAGTAAGAAGTTGAAAACGCAAAGTGGAATGATCGATCGTTTGAAGTAGGTATGTTCTCGATATACAGGATATTTCCACGTTTCTTTCCAATCGAGCTTCAGCAACGTAACGTTCAAGAAAATAAGCAGAAATGGCATAAAAATGTTCTACAAAGATAGCGAGAAATATTTGTAGAACTTCACATTTACCAATCTATCACGCATGCTATCCTAATGTCAGTATACGTCACATGTTTTCTTGGTTCCCCTTGTAGATTACATTTCTCCAATTTGACAGAAAAACATCAAAAACATCAAATGTAGTTGCGTAATAAGTTAATTGCCGAGATAAGTAGGAGGCAATCGTAATTTAAAATTCGTAAGAAGACCACGGATTTTGAGTCTCAATTTGTAAAATACGGCAGTAAGTGTTCTCCTCTTACGATACTGTCCATCGGTCCGATGAGTATCGATTCATCCGAGAATCAAAATACATCAGAATACATTTTCTCGAATCAAAATTTCCTATTGTTTTCACGCGATACTTCTTGGTTTTCCTTGTATTTTATAATATATTTGAGTTCCTTGAATAATAATTCTCTGGTCAAACTGGACGAATAAAAGATTGTAAGTAATAAATTAATAAATTAATAAATTAATAAATTAATAAATTAATAAATTAATAAATTAATAAATTAATAAATTAATAAATTAATAAATTAATAAATTAATAAATTAATAAATTAATAAATAATAATAAATTAATTGCCGAGATAAGTAGGAGGCAATCGTAACTTAAAATTCATAAGAAAACCACGGATTTTGTATCTCAATTCGTAAAATATGGCAGTGAGTGTTCTCCTCTTACGATCAGTCCCTCGATGCTTTCGAGAATCGAAAAACGTTCACGAGCTTTCCCTATTGAATCAAACGGCCCTGTTCTCGCGTCCGATCTCGTGGCTGTGTTTTGCCAGACGGGGACACCAATGCCGAACGACATTGTAGCGACTTGCGACATGCGCCGCAATTATCCGCTCGCCGTCTCATTTGCGATTGTAATTAAGATCAGCAGGCGACTGCGGCGGACGCGGGCGCATTCGAGCGTGCACCGATCGAGCCGCCGATTGCGCCGGCTTCGGTGCTAACTGCGCTTTCGTTGCGGCGCTAACGCGACTAACAGCTTCTCGCCAGTCCACGAGAGAGAGAGAGAGAGAGAGAGAGAGAGAGAGCAGCTCTACCTCGCTCTCACTACCTGGCCATCACTTTGATCCGCGAAACCGGCCAGATCCAACACCTGGGGGAGGACAGAAGATAAAATTTTTATTCGATTTGGAAAGAGCACCGTGATTAATCGCGATTCGATTGCTCGTAAAAATGCGAGGGAACGAGGAGAGAAAGAGAGAGAGAAGGAGTAGATTCGCGTTATCGGCGACGATCGTGTAATTACAGGTTGCATCGATGTGCACACGTCGCAGAATTATTCGCGTCGCGTCGAGTTGAATAGAAGTTACCACCAAAGAGAGGAGGGCAGGGCAAATCGACTCGGATTATTACCACAGAATATGATTAATTCTTAGTCGAACTATTTTCTATCAGTTTGCGGTTTTTCCATCGGTCCGACGGTGTCCAAGGAATCCATAAAGTTTCACCGGACTGAAGCTGTCCGACAGAGAGAACGCGCAAGAGCAAGCATGGTTCTGATAATTACCAGGACAACTGGTTATTATAAATATACACGTGTTAATAATATGCGTCGGTGAACCGGACTGCGGTGAACTGGGTTGCGTTATCAGGAAATACGCTGTGTTGCAAGAAAATTTGTTGCCGGTGCCGTTGGTATACTAGTTTCTAACGAAGCCCGAGTCGACTAGCCTAAGCTTTTTCTATGAGATTGCCGCCGGTCCTCGTTGCGCCAGTTTAATCGCCAGACTAATTCGAACCGGGACGACGCGACGTTTCATAAATTTCGGACTTGTCTCGTCGATAGCACGCCGCGTGTGTACAGCAACTGTGCGACACTAGAACACTCTGCCTCGTTTGTTGTTTTATCTTTCGATTAACATTCTTTTCGCTTTATGACCGTCCGGCTGCGTAATTCCGAGCAATTACTCTGGCCGCGACGAGCAAAAATATATAGCGAGCAACAGCAACGCGATAACGTCCCGGTTCTGATAGCGCGTGCAAGTGATTGCAAGACCAAGCACGGTTTGAACTCTGTGAGTGAAAACTCGTGCGTTGCGTCATCTCGGGCAAAACTGAATGAAACTACCATTTCCATTTATTCGAAGTTTCGAATTGAATCCGATCGTTTGTACCGTGAACTATTTTATTACATAAAATGAACGATCAAGAGTCATTTAAACCTTGAATCGTGCATACGCAGGAGAACAACAAGGAGAAAAAGAAGGAAGTAGAGAATCCAAATTTGCACGGTCACGTACGTCGCGTAACGCCAGCCCACCGAATAGAAGAAATACGAATTCGCTCCCTATAATTGTTCTCCCTCGCCTTTCAAAAGAACTCGCTCGCAACTTCTTCGCGATAATCTTCCAGTAGTTCTTACGGGTCACGTAGTTGCCTACGGTAGGGACGTTGCGTGACTTCAACCCCTCTTGCACCCTCGTGTCTTCCCCGTCGATAGACATATACCCAATGGAGCTGTGCTCGTTGCGAAAAGCGACGTTCACCAGTCAACGTGGATCCTTCCATCGTGTTGAGGGATTCGTGCAAATCTCGACACGCGGACGTCGAGATGAAGAGGGCCGCGAACATCCTACGCCGGACATCCCGAGGAGCGGGGGTTGCTTTCCGCTTCGGTAACCACATGTTGCAACCTTGCAGCGCCTTTGTTGCGCATTTGATTTCCAGTCACGAGCTGCAACGCGTATGGTGCATCCCTCTGTTCCTTCTCCCTTTTCGTCTTCGTCCGCCTTCCTTCGTCATCTTGTCTGTCAAGCATATATTACGCGCTTCGTGGCGAGCAATTACAGAGAGAATCAAACCGAGGCGAGTACGTGCGATGATTACCAGCGACCGATCTCTCATTGCGTCGGCGATCAGCGTAATGAGCCGAACGTGCGTACCCGACACAAAGTTGCGCAAGGTCGTAGGAGTATATGAGGGTAGATTTCGTGAGCCACAAGAGAACCGCGAGAGAGACGTATGGTTAATGGGCTGATATGTTTTATCGATGGAAAACTTCGGAAAAATTTGCGTGAGCGTTGCGATTTCGATGGATTTTTGTTTCTGGTTTACTCTCGAAAGTATGACGAACAAACTTCAGGATAACGTAAAGTTAGAGATAGTGTCTATCGCGATGATAAATTCTGCAAATTAGGCAGAAAATTGTTTTTGTGTTCAACGACTATTATACTTCAAACTCGCGCCGTTAAATATCGCATTAAATGCACAACGAGTTTTAACGAGTCTTCTGTTTAAAACACCAAACTGCTACATTCGTCTTTTTAATATGAATTCTCGATTTTAATTGACGATCGTTGTAGAAACAACGAAACAATTTTCCAAGCGAGGAGCAGGGGTATTTTAATCGTTTGGAATTCCTTCGAGAAACGAAACTCGAATCTCGAAACTTTGTTAACGGGCGGTGCGCGGAATACGTCCCTGATTTCATCCAGCGCTCGCTGTGAAAATAAATTACTTAAAATAGCCGGGTAATTTTCCAGCGAAGAGCAGGGATATTTTAATCGCTTGAAATCGTACGATCCGATCGGCGAAGCGATGAAACACAGAGCGAGCTCTGTCTCGACGAGTCTCGAAACTTTATTATCCCTCTCGGTCGAGCAAAATTCCACCCCCGAATGTCTCTCACCGAGCTTCTGTGTTCTTTCGAGAAGAATTCCAAATATTTGATTTAGCAGGTAATTCGGCCAGAATCTCTACGGATTTTCTAAAAACACAACGCTACGCGCGGAGGGTTAATTTTTCTGAAAATTCCTGGTCCGATTGTTCCCGCCTAAATTTGACAAACTCGTCGCTCATGTTCCGCGGAGGGCGCAGCTTGTAAGAGTAAATCGCTCCCGCGAAACTTTCGTTAAAATAAATTACTTAGGAGTGATCTTCCGACGCGAAAAACGAAGGATACGTTTCTTTTAATCGTTGGAAATTCCTGAACGACGCGCACCGAGAGAATTGGCGAAGCAAGAACGACACGGTTGAATCCCCGTGTAGCGCGCGTTTGCGAGAAAATCGGCGAGGCAACGTCGGTCCCGGGGGGGCAGTGGCGCGACATCGCGCGAAGGATTAAGCCGCGGCCGAGATCCATCGAGCAGGTGAGCCTCTAAACCCAACGACGTCAAGTAGGCAGGCAGAGCACGCTCTCTCTCGCTCTCTCTTTCTCTCTCGCTCGCTTGTTCGCTGCTTTTAGAGCTAACGACGCGGCCGTAAAGCGAGAGCGATGAAAATGGGGAGTAGAAACGAGCGTGGTCTAAGCCTGGAATGTGGCATAAGTGCACGAGGAGGGAAGCCCCTCGCGTCTCTCTCGTTCTTTCTTTCTTTCTTTCTTTCTTTCTTTCTTCATCGCGGCTTTAGGTTGGGTTACCACCATACGAGAGAACCCGCGTCGGCCAGAGGAAACGTCGAGGATTTGACTTTGCAGTGTTGTGCCGCGCGCGCGCAGCATCCACATTTTCGATGTGTTTGACTTGCCAGGATAGCGAGAACAGAAGCGAGAGGGACGATAGAATTAGACGAGGGTAGGAGCAAACGGTTAAACGCTCGTGTATGCGTGTAACGAAGATAAAGTAGGAGTGCGTAGGAGAGAGACGGAGAGAGGGCCAGTAAAAGTGACGAGGGTATGATGTTCGCTTTAATATCCACCAGCAGGTATACATATATTCTCACTTGCTCCACTCGTCTCTTTGTCTCTTTCTCCCTCCCTCCGTGGTTGCTTCTGCCTTCTTCTTCTCACTCGGTCGAGTGCTCTCTCTCTCTCTCTCTCTCTCTCTCTCTTTCTCTTTCTCTCTCTCATTGGCTTCCAGAGTTTCTTCGATACTCTACGAAGCCGAGCGATGAGAGAGAGCTCATGGGAAATTCTGGCGATATGTATGTATTTGGCTGGCTCGAATAAAGGGAGGGAAATGAAAGAAAGAGATAAATTTTCCAGGACTCACGTCGGGCGACCGACTAGGTACCAGTAGAAGTCGGTTGGAGGGGTTCGTCTGTCTTTTCACTGGCTGACTGATCCCGGCTGATTCACGCTGATGCGGAAAGCATGACATGCGAAATTCGGCCGCCCTGGCCGATGGACAACACAACGAAACAAATTACGCGGCAAGAACTTGCGCGTTCCTCGAAGTCTCTGTCAGCTTGTAGATTGTACCAGCCTGGCCTGAAAAAAAACGGGGGGAGAAAATAAACAGATTCTTTCTTCTCTCGCTAAATTCAATTTGGTCACGAACACTTGACAAAGTTCTGCAGAAGTACCGTATCTTCAATCCGATGAATCTAAACATAAGTATATGTAGAATTCCAAAAGCTTGGTTCGTCCAAGTCCAAGAGACACGCGTTATTGTATATGAGCGAATAAAAAGAAACTCTGGGACGAATAATTCCATAAACTGGAATAGTAAACTGCAGATGCCCTGGCTGGCACAGTCACAGTTTCTTTGTCGTGCGACCGTGCGCATCGTGCGACGTTTTCAAGTCTTCGCATTAGGATTAGACACGCTGCAAGGCCCGAAAAACGTACGAGTTTGCCCTCGTCCCTGCGGCAATGTTGTGTCTTTCGTTCTCTGGTGTGCGTAGAGAGGCTAGCAGAGAGGCATAAGAAGGAGAGAAGCTGCTGCGTGATCCTCCGGGATTATGTCCCTGTGGCCGGTTGCTGCTTTTATTGTTTCTCGCCGAGGACTAGACCGAGGCAATGAACAGGAGGAGGAGAAAGTGGCGGCGGACCGGTGATCTTGTATCTTAGCTGGATCTACGTGCATTTTCACTTAGCGAGTTACACGATACCGGATACCGTTGATGTACCTCGCCAGGTTGGATCATTAGTACCAACTGTTGGAGGGAATCCGCAAGTACCTTTCCTCTCTTGACCCTACCAGCCACCTTTTTTTTCTGTTTCTCCTTCCTCTTTCTTTCTCCTCGTGTTCGTTCCGTTCGATGGGTTTAGAATTGTAAAGGGAGAAAAAGACAGGGTCAACTGTGCGGAACTTGTCTCTTTTCTTTCGTTTTTTTCGGGGGGGGGGAGGGGGTTCTTCTTTTTTTCTTTTTCTTTTGCTTTCGATCCTTCTTCCTCCGGAGGTCCTGGTGTATCCCTTCGACGATGAAACGGTGAAACACAACGTACGACGAAGAAATCCACGTTGTCGGGACGAGAGAAGGATAACGAAATGTGTATGGGTTGATCGAGGCTGATTCACGAATTCAAAGATGATTAATGCGTTTTATGCGAGCCGTAGTTTAAGCAGTCTCTTTTATTTTCGCGATTTACCCAGCCGCGAGAGCCAGGGCCGACTCGATAAATGAACTTTCCTCGGGCGGTAACTGTCGCCTTTCGCTCTTTCACGAGCATTCATCTCGCCGCATTCATTTCGTTTCTTCGATGGACACTTCCCTTGCCGAAGGAATTGCTTGGGAAAAACGAAGAGACGACGTTATCTTCTCCACGATCTTCCATTGTAAGTCTCGAAGAGACTGGTCCCGGTAATGCGGTCGAAAATGTACCATTCCGTTTCTATAATTCTCATGTCATGGTGCGAAGGTTGAAAGCACCGATGCACCCGATCGAACGACGAAAAACATTCTCGATCTCTGTGTATTAAGAATTTGATGGACTTTCCAGGAAAGGTCGAACGGAAGGGCCACGCTGCACGAGGGTCGCGACGATCTGCAATTAGTGAATCTGTGCGTGCCTCCGAGATCGACGATCGTCGTAAGTAAATTCTGTTCGCGACTCTCGAAGCTTTCGCATACATGTACATTTCAATTAAAAAAAGAAAAAAAAACAAAAAAAAAAACGAATGATCAAAGAAAAGAAAAAAAAAAAAAGAAATAGTGTGCACATGAATCACTCGTACGCTTTTATCAAACTTTCTCTCTTGGCACTTTTCTCCCTTCTTCGCTTTTTTTTTTTTTCTCTGATTGCACTTGAACGCACGAGAGGTTGACTCATTCCCGGCCGAGCAGACTGGCAAAACGAACCGCAGAATAATACTTACAGGCTGCACGCGAAAGAAAACACGCGGGGAATAATGGCACCGCCTTAATTCGTTTCGGGGAAGAGAATCGGCGTGGCTAGGGACGCGCGAACGCCGCGACAATGGTACTAACGAGGCCTCTAAACACCCGAAAAAGAAAGCGTTAATTCGGACCTTTCAAGTGTAAATTCCCGGTCTCGCGCTCTCGTTTTCACCGTCGAGGAACCGCCTGCCAGGTAGTTACCACGCGTGTCTTTCTCTCTTACGTTCGTTTCGCTCTTCGATTCTTTTTCGCGGCCGAAGAAGAAATATTGTATACAACGTCCAACGTTAATTAACTCTTGGATAGTTGGAACAGTCATTTGAGTAGAAAATGAAAATAATCGTACAACTGCGAAATAAGTAATTAGACTGCGCATTTTCGCATGGAAATTCGTATTTTTCGTGAAAATAGCACGATCTGAACGGAATATTAAACATTACAACGAGTATCTTCAAATTTCTCGCAAATGCAAATGTTTCTTCCCTCTCAACTGATGCAAGCAACATTTGCGCTAGAATTCCTTGAAAAGCTAAAGCATTCGAAAAAGAAAGATCTAGTAAGAAAAACTTTTGCCTCTGAGTACGTAAAAAAAGAAAGAAAATAATATCGAGCCAAGCCCAACTACTCGACCTCTCTGTCCAAAGAATTGAAAAAAGGAACAAACGTTGTTCGATCGAAATGTTGTTAGCCACGATGATTTGTCAAAAGGGACATTTCTGATCGAGGAGTTTGATTCGTTTCCCTCTGGTAATTCGAGGGAATGGAAATCACGGCTTCTTGTTGAAGATTCGGGGTGTTACATTCGGCAGCTGCATTCCGTCGATGCACGATTCAACCAGACTCGCGTTAGTGCAATGATGGCTGGTCCAGAGGGTGAGGAGAGATGGGAGATTGCTGAAGCGGGAGGGAAAGGATCAGGGAAGGGAAAGGATCTCTTTGTCCTCACCGAGATCCTTACGGCAGCATTGACCTGCTGCCCCACTGGCGTAGACATCTGTGTCTTGATCACCGATTACGCTTCTACTACGAGGAGAAACTAAAAACGGAAAGAACCAAGAAAACAAAGTAAACTGAATGCACAACGACAAAAGATTTGCTGCCAGTAGTACGATAAGTACAGCACGGGCGAAAAAATTGAAAAAAAATATTTCCTTGTATCAATTAAAAAAAAAAAAAGATAATAATAATAAAACGGTAGAGATCGATTCACTGAAAACGAATATCTCCCAATACTCTGAGAGATTTTTCTGGCGAGATGAGAAACAAGCAGATGAAACCCTGGCAGGATAATTCGAAGAGGGATAATTTCGAGAATTCCACGCCACTGGATGACTTATTTCTCTCGCGATACGCAAAAGGCCCGTCTGAACTGGCGAACTGGCCCTTGTAGCCCTGCTGTGCTGCGGTTAACTTCTACTAAGGGGCCCCCGAACCTCGGGCATTGTTGCAGCGCCAGTTTTTGACAGGTACTATAGGCTGCGTGGTGCGTGCGCCCACCTACGTACGCTCCACGGATTAACGTTCAAAGAATCAGAAGTGAAAGAGAGACAGAGACGGGGCGAGAAAGTCGCTGGAACGGTGCGAGAACGATCGCAGAAGTGGAAACAGGTCCTCCGACTTGACTCTGATTGCTATTTTATTATCGACTTTGCACCTCCAACACTTTGTTCCATCCTCGTCGGCTATTAAGGGCGGTTTTCGATGAAATCTAATCTATTTTCCTAAAATTCCTAAATTTCATATCCTATATTTCTTACTGTCTTCGTGACAGTGTTCGAAAGTGTTCTTTCTACTCAACTTGGCACTTCGACTCGTCATTCCCTGTAAAATTATCCGTGACGTAGCACGCGACTACATTATAATTTTAAACGAGGATACGAGACGAGGTTGTTCGAACAACGAGAAAGTAAGACCAGAGTCATTGGTATTTTTTACTATAAAGTTTGAACTTCCATCCAGAGGATGTGATATCCTCGCCTCGGCTATTAAGTCGAGGATGATAAGTCCCGCGCTATAGTCGTTCTACCGTTAATAGTCACTTACTTTCGGTTAGATTCTTGTAGAACCTGTTCTATCCAACTCCGTCCAACGCCTATTGAATTTCAAATGCTCGTGTATATAGGCTGCGCGCCTATTATTGAACCCTCGTGGCTCAGCTTTTCTCTTCGGTATATATATATATGTACATATATATGTGATACGTTACAAAAGTCTTGCACACATTGATCTTTCTCTTTTAAAAAAATATTTTTAAAAAATTCTTACCCAAAGGAGCAACGAAGAATTCGATTGATTGTCTATCGATTGTCTTCTCCCTGACATTCGAATCGTAAAAGGACTGACCTTTTCACCTGACACGAGACAAAAATCGAAACTATAAAGGGCACAAGGGTCAGGTGAAACTTTTTTGACGAACAGTCTCCAACCTCTTCGAAGGGAGCATTTATCCTCGGGACGAGATACGCAGGCTGGGATGGCCCTAACCTGACCTAACTCTTGACCATCCCCACGGGTGTGCACGCAAATGACTGGAATGCTCGGCCGATTCTCTCCGAACCACGTTGTTGGCCAAGTGCAACAAACGTGAAACGATCGTCCCTTTCTGAAAGTAGATGCAAATACTCCCGTCTCCCATTGTTCAGACGGGAGAAATCGAACCTGACGATTTTTCTTCAAGTCCGCTCCGAGTTGAGCCTTCTTTAAAGTGGCGTCGTTGGACGGACGCTTTCTATTGTTGTAAACCTTCAAATCTCTTAAAATAATGTACCTGCGAGCCACTCGACTCGAGCTCGCAACGGGCTCTGAAATTTTCGCCTCTCGAGGTGTAACTCGATTTTCTCATCGCAAAAGACGAGACGTCGATTTATCAAACGGAAGTTCGATCTTCCACGTATTCGACTGTTTTAATTTTTAACGCGCAAAGAGGTTGATCGATCTCTGTGAAGGTTCTAACGACGCAACCTAGCTTGAATCGCAGTTGCCTCTCGATCGTTTTTCGACGCTTTTGGGGATAGAATATCGACTCGTTCGAAGGCAGAATTTCGTTATCGACGTATCTTTAGACATGTTAGGCATAATTTTCTCGCAAACGAACGCCGGTTTAGAACGCTCCGAGAAGCGTCACGACTGCTCCAAATTTGTTTAACACACGATCTCCGTGAAGATTTTAACCTATCCAATCTGGGCTTGCATCATCGTTCTTCAGCGCAGCCACTGATGAATTCCAGAGGTACCTTTCAATCCATTGGAAGCCTCGGTAACGCAATCTCAGTAACCAATAGCGTTGTCGGTCGCTCTAACGACCCCCTCTACCAGCCCGAGGAAGGCCAAGCAAGGCCCGAAAATACCGAAAGCAAAACACGGCTTCCTCCAATGCACCTGAACCACGTTCACGGGCTCTAGCTTCTACGATGCAAGGTGCAAGCGTAGTGTATTCGTAAGGATGTAAAGGGAATGGAAGGCGCGAACCAAGGCGGCGTTCCCTTTGTGCTGTTCGATTCACAATGCCATCGCTAATGTCCACTTACGGGCCTTTCTCGCGGCCTCTCCGCAACTATCGGGCCCTGTTTTAGTGCTTTACGGCCCATCATAATACCTGTGTCTTTCCCGTACACGTCAGGTAGAAGAGACCTCAGGAAAACAGAGTTTAAACGATTCGCTGCGTAACTAAAGCTTGCTGTAATTACCAGGCTGGGCATCGTTTCTTCCCCGTAATTTCGATCTTTGGAAATTTCGAAATTTGTTTGGACAGGATCCAGGCCGATCTCGAGAGGCCGTTAAATAGTTGTGGAAATGTCGGAAATCACTCGGAATTCTTGTCTTTCAATAATAAGGATATCATAAAACGAAAGGTCGCAAAGTTCGAAGTTTCGATCTTCCGGATAATACTTCTTCGTCTTGAAGAGTGAGATGTTCGGAGTGCTTTCTTCTCCATTGAAATTCTCTTTCTGCTGGTAATTGAAGCCTCGAAAGATTTAGAAAACCGAATGATCTTCGCAGTGACTCGGATTTTCTGTAATTGACTTCTCGGCAATCAGCGATAACGCACAATGCAACGTGCATCCTCGTCGCAGGCGAAAACGAAAGGCAAACGAATAATTCGTGAATGTAATTATCGAGAAGCGGGACGACGTGACTGGGGGGAAAAAAAAGTGGCTGCGCGAAAACATGGGCGCATTGAATCGCATAATGAAGCTGCTTCGATCCGAGTTTCCGGCGAACGCTCATTGGGTGGTCTCTCTCTCTCATTACGGCGGTTCCTTCAATGATTTCTTAGCACATTCGGCCAGGAACATATGGCTTCTGGCCGTTGAATCGGGATGACTGGCCGCACAGAGAGCGGTATTGTAGGAGCTCCGGAATGATTTTTCATGGGAACCGTGCCCATAAAAACCGTGCTCGAGCCTCATGCTGTCTGGCGTAAGTGCTTGCGTACAATTTACCAGTCTCTGTCGTCTTTCATTGAACATTGTTCTAACGCAAAAAGAAAAAAAAAAAAAGAGAAAAGAAAAGAATTTTGTCAATTCTTAAGACTCCGTTTCAATATCGATTAAGTATCTAGTATTAATTGATAAATGTAACGTGGACGCGGCGGTAAATGAAATTTCTTCCTTGATGTAAGCGAACGATATAACGAATATTTCTATCTGACATGAAACGAGCTCTAGGTAAGCGATGAGATCATTTCGATTTTCCGTAAGCGCAGCGTCAACCGATTATTTCCACGTCAGATTACATTCAATCATGGCAACTTGCAGGGCATGCAGGTCCCTCTTCCGTGAGCCAACGGTCGTTGAAACGCCGGTCATTTGCACGTTAATAAACGCGCGGCGGTAAATACGGTAAAAACACCTCGACTCGATGATTCCGAACGATCCTATTCTCCCCGTGCAATCTAGCGGCAGAATCGAAGCGGAATGGGACGAAGAAATGAACGAAGTAATTGTGAAGGAAACGATACGGGGCGAGGAGTAGACGTGGAAGAAACGGGAAAGGAAGATGGTAGAGGAGGCTGGTAATTATCATTTCTTGTACAGGCCGCCGGTGTGGGTATAGTCACGGATACAGGCGGTTTTGCAACATTCGGTCCCTCATTGTGGCGTGGTTTCTCTCCGTCTGTCCTCTTCTAGCCTCTTTCCTTCCCTTTCCTTCTTCCTCCAACTTGTGTATCCATTCCTTGCTTCTTCGTTCGTTCGTTCGTTCGTTCGTTCGTTCGTTCCTTCTTTCTTTCTTTCTTTCTTTCTTCTTTTCAGAGCCTGCACCCGCGCGCGCGCGCGCATCCCGTGTTCTAAAACAAAACGAAACGCTGCACGGGGCCTCTCAAGGATAACGACTATGAGGCCTAGCTGAGGCGGCAGCCATATTGCGGACAATTGAAACCGTTGCACTGGCTCTGTTTTCGGTATACCTGCAGCTGCACCAAGCGCTGGCTCCGCGCGCGTTTTGTATCACGCACGGCCACGACGCGCAGATGCGCGTCGCCCGGGCCAATTAATGCCGACTCACGCACGCTCTCTACCCGGAAAAAGGGAATTACCGGTAATTAGATTAACGCTGAAAAATAGACCGTGTCGTGCCGGAGCCAACTTCCGTCCGTGGCTCCGTCTTGGATTTGATCTAATCTCGATTAGCGAATCGATTTCTTTATCCCACGGGAGAATTTAGAATTTCGTGCAGCTGCCACGCTTTCTGTCCCTCGTTAGGGACATTCTTCTTTATACGTTTGATAATGATTTCGCGGAACAGGCACGTTATACATATGTATAACGGAATGGAAATTTTGGACAGCGTCCGACTGATTTGAGTGAGTTTCATCGAATTGTCGTTAACTGAATCTTCGTTAACTGTATCTTCCTTCCACCTGGATCGATTATCTAGATAGATCGAGGATGGTGTTCAAGGCAATGCCAGAAATAATCGAAACGGAGCGCGTTTCACGCTCGTACGCGGACAAAGAGTGCATTCGGCGCATTACGGGGCGGACTTTTTGAAGCTTTTGGGAGGGGTGGGTAACCCGACGCCGATGATGGTGGCGTTGTATGCTCAGCGCCAACGCTGTAAACCATATGGCACAGTGGGGAACGTTTCTTTGTGCGTTTCTCATAAACGTATACGCTCGCATACCTACGTACGACGTGGTAACCACTGTGCTCAGCGATGGCTAGAAAGTCGAAAAATCAAGTCGAGACTGGGAGATCTGAACGGAGATGATCCAAGCAATATACGTACGTACGTGGGAAGAGCGGCGGGGGAAGTAGAAAAATCGTCGTAGTTCCCCTCGCAGATCGAATTCGAATTTGAAAGAGAGAGGATAGTCGTTCGAGCTCCGAAGCGATTAAACGAATCGAACGCTGATTACGTGGCTGGTTTAGAGTCGGGTGTAAATCGTCGGTTTCATTCGTCGAAATTTTTACGAGCCGCCTGTCATAACGGTAGCCCGTGTTTTCTACGCGGCGTGTTGCCCGTGTTGCCGAGGCATAAAAATCGGCCCGCAGCCGAATAAATGTAAATCGTCGGGTGGCCATAGAATTTCTCAGCTACGGAGGCTAAATTATACAGCCGGAGAAACGAATGCGAAGGGAATGGCGTCGATGGTAATGCAACTTGGACACCCGACGAATGGCGGCACATTCGGCTAGAGGAGGGGCGAGGATACTTGGGTTCGCCGAATCTAAAGGACTCTTGGCTGAGGCTAGCAGGGCCCAAAAGTCGTCCTACACGGTCAGGATCCAATCTCATTTGGTACTAGCATGCCTTCGCTCACTCACTCACCTCTCCGGGCCCTCGGATTACTGGGGCCCCACTTTGGTCTTTCACTCTACCTCCTTCCCCTCCTCTCTCTCTCTCTCACTCTGTCTTTTTTCTACTCTCGTCCTCTTCATAGCCGATTCTCTCGAAAAAGCTATCCCCACGCCTCGTCGTAGATCATTATCGCCAGACATTCCGAGTTGTATCCGCGGTGCAAATGCAACGTAACCGGGAGAGCGGCGATCGCAGATTCCGGATGGTGGTCCTTGATGTCTGGCGAAGATTTTCGAGTGGACGTTTCAGACGCACAATTGTTTTTTTGTTCCAGCCGCTTTTTATTACCAGTCGGTGCGGGGAAATTGCGTCGTTGATTTATAGAGTTTTCTATCTCCTTTTTCTTTTTTTTTTTAAATAAATAACTGAATTTTGACGTATCTTTGAAGTTTTCAAGAATCGACTTGGAAGACGATCGTTCTTTTTTTTGTTCCACTTCAGACTCTAGAGAAACGTCTCGTCGTTGGTCTATTTTATTTTTTCTTCCCTCCTTGCACAAAGAATAGAAACATTTCCATCGGAAAGCACACAGTTGTCGAGTCCGCGTCGAGAGTGACGCGAGATTAAGTGTATGAAGATCGCATCAAGTCTCGCTTCTTTCTTCACAATTCCAGCTGGTAAGAACTCAGTTTGCTCAGTTCATTCTTCCGAGACTGAGCAGTGAATTCGACGTTCGTCCGTAAGGCGCATGGGCGCATAACTGCGTCGAATAACGCAGGGCGGAATAAAAAAAACGATCTATTTATCACGACACCCGCGATCGTAAAGAAAGGTCTTTCGGGGATACTACTCCACGAAGGATGTCTGATTCATCAGCTTCATTCATCAACGTCGGCCGCTTCTGTTTCTTTCATTTCTTTGAAACCTAACACGCTTCTACTGTACGTGCATCATGCAAAAGTGTGAGCATGACCGGTTCACCGTCTCGGCATCTTCGGGCTCCTCGCCTTGCTTTATGATTAAACAGATCATTAGAGGGATAACTCCTAATTCTTTCTTCCTTTTATCGATATGGATCATTCTGATCATTCCGATCATTAGTTCCACCCTTCTCGAAACCAAATTGCTTCATTCTTCAAGATCCATCATACGAAAGACGAATCCTTATTATCCTCTTCCCGATAGATCGTCGTTTCTTTCCTCCGTCACTCGGCTCTACCGGATCGTCTCTACGACGATCAGATTATCGTCATCGCGAGGATATCGGAGCGAGTTATCGAGAACGATGAGAGATCGAACTCGTGAGATTCACGGCGATTGAATACGGTGGCCGACCAGTATCGACCGGGTATCTCCACTAATTGGGATTTCGCGGGTTGCCTCGTTGGCGAGAAGTTAGAGGGAAGGAAAAAAGAAATAAAAAAAAAATAAAAGAAAATAAAAAACGCGAGGCAAACGCCGGAATAGGGCGTGGGTCCCAACATGGTATGACGCGATAATGCGGTACGGGGGCCAGGGAGAGTACGCGGGGAGAAAGAAAAAAGAAGAAGAAGAAGACGACGACGACGACGACGAAAGAAAAGGAAGAAGAAGCGAGAAGAAGGAAGAAACCAGAAAAAGGAGGGGGACAAGGAGGGTGGGGCCTGCCGCACTGACCTTGACTAGGCCCGAAGTTGAGGTGGGTTGAGGTGCTGCCGGGCCCTCCTGTCCACCTTCTCTAACTTCTCTCTTTCACTCTCCTTTATTCTTTTTCTCTCTCTTTTCATTCTTCTGCGTTTCTCTCTCTCTCTCTTTCTCCCTCCCTCCTTCTTTCTCGCTTCGATCCAAAGTGGAGAGATCCCCGTCTCGCCGCACCGGGGCCTGGCCCTGTAGTTCTGCATTCGCAGACTCCTCCATCAAGGACATCACAAAAAGTACATTAGACGAAAACACGTTGCCATTATACCGCGGCAAGCACCGCGAGAGAGGAGAGAACGAAAACGCTACGTCTGCTCGGTAAGGCTTTAAGACCGGTGCGCGCGGATCGCACAGCACCGAAAACCGCCAGCACCGTCCTCGCCCCGCCATTTCGGCCGTCGAACACCATGAAAAAAGCCCACGGCCGTCTCCCCCTGTCTTGCTCTACGACTACGTCAATCTTTAAGCCGGGCTCGAGACCACGACAATTTTTTCCAATTATTTGTTCCTTGAGAATTATTTCCTCGCGAGTATTCAGGATTTTTAACATAGATGATTTCAAGCTGGAAGTGTTTAATTCGAAATTACCGACATGTTCGACAGAGACAAAAATAGTTCAAAAGTGAGATTAAGATGGACGAACGATCTGATGAATTTAAAAGGTCCTCTGTAACATCTTTTTCAGAATGTTGCTGGATTTGGAGTAAATTGATAGTATATTGATCGTATACGGTGTCGAAAAATTGGAGTAGTTTCAATTGTCGCAGCGTAACACGCAGTTTCAACCGCATGACGATCGCAATTATTTCCTCGGCACGAACAACACGTCATCCTTAAGGAGCGCCGGTAAATTTTCAAGTGCCATTGTCGAATGCATTCACGTCAGTCCCGTGACACACGTGTTACTCTTAGCAGCGGGACTGAATTTTTAGCACGTTCCCCCTCCTCTCCCCCCCTTGAATTCGCGCGAATGCCAGAAATAAGAAGGCGATGAAACGCGCCTTAACTGCCGCCTTTATTTCTGGCCCTCGTGGTTGCACCTTGCCGCTCCCTCCTTCTCTCTCAAGATCAAGGCCAACTCTCCGGAGATGACTGGACTCTTTAAACGACGTAGGTACGTCTCTTCTTCTTCTGCTGTTCATCGACCAATCGCCGATTACCGATCTCCCAAACGATCTCAAACGAATCGCGTCCGCTCCAGTTAGAAAGTTCTATTCATCGAAAAAAAAAAAAAAAAAAAAAAAACAGAGCCGAGTCGTTCTATCTTCGTCTCTCGTTGGATGGCATTCGATCGCGGAAGAAGCGAAATAAATCTCGGGAAAAATGTCGCGCGTTCGCGACGCGGTTCACGCGTGTTGCATGAAACATCGAGTTCCCCGTGTAATTATCGTCGTTAGGCGGTCCACGCGATATATTTTATCATTGGGACATGGCCGGTGCAACGGTGGTTCGTCGCGCCCATAAATCGTGTCCCCGCAAACGAGCAAGAAGCGGGAGTGCGAGTTCTTACGCGATTCCGCTCGCGAGAGGTCGACGCGCCGCGGTCTTTACAAGCCGCCTTCCACCGCCTAGGAAAGGATAAACCACGCGAGCTAATTCCAATGAGGCGAAATACCACACGCTACCGACTCGCCGACTTTGCAATGATAACTCTGCGAGACTCGCTTTCTCCCGCTCGCCGTCCCCGTTAAAACTCGCCGGCAATTCCGCTTTTACGGATTCATCGCACCCGCGCGCCACTCGAGACAACGTGTGTTCCTTGAATTTATTACGCCAGTCTCACGCTCGTCGCACCGACGTGTTTTCATGAACGCGCCGCGTGCACTTACAGCCACACCACCGTGGATGATGTGCGCGCCTCCTCTTTGTAAGTATTAGACGTTGACGTCTAAATACTTTAACGCTCGAATCACCGACGACCAAGGTACGAAATTTCTAAATGGAAGATAGACTTTAGTATACAACTGGTAATTCAATTCTTTATTCTTTTTATTCTTTTTATTTTACTGTTTACTATAAATTCGTTTTTCCTTTTAACCACACCGTCAGTTTTAGTATCGGTGAAAGCAATAGATAACGCGTTCCAATGAGCGCGGGATGACTTTCGTCGCTCGTTATTATCGTCGAATATTATCGGAGAAAACATTGTTCGACTATATTGCTTCTCCCGTGTGTAACGAATGGCTGATCTTCCGTCTTTCTTTTCGGATAGTTTAACGACCGATGTAAATTAGTAAAGGAAATCGAGGGCGCTATCTATGTATAGAATTCACTGGGTGGCTCGATAAAGACGGAGGACTTTCGATCGGCATAAATGTCAGCATGTTATCGAGCTATTGGAATTATGAAAAATACTTGGCGGTAGACGTAAGTCCGAATGGTTCTGAAAACAGGCGGTGAATTACCTGGCTTCGTATTCGTGGTAATGGCAACGCCGTGACGTGTGTGTGAAAAGATTGTTCGAGTTGCTTTCACTCGAGTCCCGAAACTCTTGCGCTACTTGCCGACCGAATGTAATTACGTCGCTCATTAAAATTTAAAGTTCAACCGGCAATAAAGGCGGCGGCGCGAACGGCACGTGGCACTTTCCGTATTATTTGCTCTTTCTCTTCCCCCCCACCTTTTTCTTTAGGCCTAAGTATTTCCTGTTTTACGCAAATACGTGCGAATAATTATTATTAGAAGCTCGAACGTCGATCGACACGTACTTCTACTCACGTACCTACTGTACGCGTGTGAAAAAATAAATGGTGCTTTGTTAATCCTCGACTAGAGATATTGAATTACAGGCGACACGCAATAATTTGCGTTAAACTTCGAATTAAATTGAATTCGATGTTTTCGATGTGATTCTGTTTTTAATAGAAATCGACATCAAGTTCTTTAATTTGACCACCAATTTGACAAATCTAAAAATCTCAACGTTCGCGCTTGAAATTGTCGCATTTCTGTCGCGCACTGATCCACAGAAAGTGGATATACTTGCACACCTGCACACACCTGGCAGCGAGTGTTTTTTCTTTTTTTTTTTTTTTTTCTACGTACCCGCGAGTCTTCGTAAATTAGATTTTTATTGAATATTTTACAATCGGTGTCCGAGAGTTGCGATACAATCTCCAAGCAAATCGGGAGAATAAAATTCCTCGCTAAACAAATGCTCTCCCCACGGGAGGAGATATTCCCAGTTAATTACCGCGTCTTGCGGGGACGCGTGTAGACCCCGTGGAATCCCATCACGGCCGCCGATCCTTCGGTTGGCGAGGTTTCTCGCGCGTGGAAGTTAATTTCGTGGCTGTCCAGGGCCCCGGTGTAATGGAACCAGTCTTCCCCTTGGACTTTTTCATGCGTCGAAGCGATAAAGCCAGGACGGAAACCTAAGTGATTCCTCGGCGCGAGTCTGCCGCGTGAAGGAACGTTTTAATTGCGTTATTTAAGGGCGACACTTGCGAGTGAACCGCGCGAGCAGGAAACGAGTTTCCATGTACGGGTGTGTCGAGCGTCAACTCGCACAGTGTCTAACGTCGACGCGAGTCGCGGCCGATTCGTTTCGTGAAAGTCGATTCGCGCGCCCGCGCCCGCGCCGAACGCGCAGAGGTGCCTTTAAAAACACCCACGTGCTCTCCTATGGCGTGGCCATAGTTCGGATATGCTCGCCAGCCAACGTCAAACATCCAGGACCTGTTTCGTTACGGCGGTAGAGGCCGATCGTTGCCGATACACGCGGGCATCTATGGCTCCGTAAAATCGTTGCGATATTTATGGTGCGCGATAATCGATAGCCCCGTTTTCAGTTGAAAGTTGTTAACTAGTTGGAAAATAATGGCCGCCTTAAAAAGCATATCGTTACCTGATATATTTGCCTCGTGGAAGTTTACACTTCTGTCCCGAGATAGCTGTTTATCTTTATCGCGGCTATAGGTTTATTATCGCGGCCGCGGAGAAGGCATACGCGCGGTGTAAATCGACAGTTTACGGCGTAAATTCAATGTACCGTAATTTTTTTTCTTTTTTTTAAACCAAGACCGGAGGATGCGTCTGTCGAGCCTGATCGCGAGGAAATTTTTCCAGAAAACGTAAACTTTCCTCGTTAACAAGCGAGCAAGCGACTTTTCAACGGCGAATTTTTTCCCGAGTGTACCTCCGAGTTTTATGATCGGGTAAACCATGGTAATATAAGCACTGAGAAGAATCTTAGAATTCCGAGGAGATATTATAGCAAGAATGGTCGACGATCTCGTCTATGGAACGGAATTACGATCGTCGTGTTAATCGTGGATAGATGAAGCGATCGAGTCAGGGATTATCGCGTCTCTATGTGTACGACAGGATGGAAGCTTCGTAAATATGATCGATAAAACGCGTGGTCATTCCCAACAGTGCCAGAGCGACATTACATCGCGTGTAAGCGTGTTCGCGATGATACACGCCAAAGTTTCTCGAGCGTTCGTTTACGGGTCACGAAAGAAGATGCTACACTTCAAATAATTACAGCTCAATACGATTGATTTCGTTTATTCATTTCGATTCCCCGATGTAATTTCAATCTCTTTGAATTTTTGTTCCTCCAAACTTCGTTCAGTGGCAATGTATATTTGGGCGTTCCTTTATAATCATAAACGACCAAATCTCCCTCGCCGAGCGTTTCGTTTCAATTCTCCGAGCTTAACGAACGTTGAATCAATGACCATTAATTTCATACGAGATATTTCAAGTTGCTAAATACACGTACCGAGACGGAAACAGAGGGGAAAAGAGGCGTTTTACGTTAACGAGACTCAATAATTTCCGCGTCGACTCGCGGCTCTCCGTCAAAAAAACGACCGCTTCTGAAAGAAAATAAGCGTGGCAGCGGGCAACGCCCACAGTTCTCCACTGTAACTCGCGGCGTTACAGTCCTTGGCATTAAATATGTAAATGTTTCGGAGGAGCGACGGCGATTCGGGCCGTTCAATTCGTCGGTGAATCGACAATCGCGCGGACATCTCGTCAGTTGGATTTCGGACGACGAAATGGTTCCGTGAAATCATTGGCCGGTAATTAGGTTGCGCATAATGACAGCCGGACAAACACGTTGTCAACTGAGTTACGTTTGTGTGTCCGCACCTCGTGCACGTTTGCAAAAAGAAAAAGGAAGAAAGAAAGAAAGAAAGAAGGCGAAACACTCGCAGGGGAATCGATTAAATTATTATTCTCGCAGGAGTGCTCGTTAATAGCGCAAAAGAAAAATAACGCGATTGCGCGCGGCTTGTCGTCGAGATGGAATTACTCCGATCTTAATTGCCGCTTCTAAGAATCGGCAAGGAAAAGTCGAAGGGCCCCGGCGCGGTTCGCGCGCCACGTCTTCTTTCGCCACTCGCCATTTGCACATTAATGAACGACCGCTTGATTTATCGCTTCGTTGTTCCCCTTTTTTTTCGTTTCCGTTTCTTTTTTTTTTCTCGAGCGTCTCTTGCTCTCTCGCCGAGTAGGTACGCGTGCAATTCGGCTCCCCGTTCGAATACCTAAGATCGAATCTGATTTTTACGCAATATCGCGTCGCACGACTCGGCTCCTGTCTTTTTCTCGGGCAAGCAAAGAAAGAAAAAAAAAAAAAGAAAAAAGAAGGCACGTCGGACAGTTTAATGATTTCCGCTTCTTTTAAATGGAGGATCGAATGGCTGGCTGGTAATTAGCGAGCGAAAAGTACGATCAAAATATGATCAAGCGCGGGAAATGCGAGTTGGTAAATTTTCTGCAGTCGAACGAGAAAGAAGTAGAAAACGTAGGAAAAACCTTTGGATAGGTTTGTTACGTCTGTCGGGTGTGTTAAGAGAACAAAAAAAAAAAAAAAAAGAAAAGGAAAGTAAAGAAAGGAGCTAAGCTGGCGTGGGCAAGCTTTCCAGAGGAGTAATTAATTCGCTGAATCGAGTTCTTTGTTGTCCTTGATTCAGCTTCTTCTTTAGCCGCGGATCGATTCCATTTCGTGTCTATTACTTCTCGATGCTGCGGAACATTCGCGCGGAGGGTGCGTTTACTCATTCGAGACACTCCCCCGTTGAAATAAATTCGAGGAAAGAAAATATTCAGTATAGTAGAGGAACTTGGAACTCCTTCACTCCTTCACGGTAACTTACGACGCAAATAAACAATGTCTCTACTCGGTACGTACGATTCTTGCGTATAGAACGAATCGAAATGACTCATAAAACACTGTGAATTGGTGTATGCGGAATAACGAACAAGGCCATGCTTGAGAGCATTAAGCTGGTTAGTCGTAAACAACTCGGTGAAATCAATTACACGCGAGCGTTGTCATAGTTCTCTAGATTTCTTCGCCTCTCGTTTCGAAAACATTTTCAACTTTAATCCATAAAACGGAGGAGAGGGTGGAGGGGGGGGGAGGAAACAGGAATTCTCGATAAAAGAGAAGACACGAAGAAAAAGATTGATGGAACTGCAACGTCCGACAGGAAGGATATTTTAATAATCTACAGGCATCAACATTTCAGTGGAACAGGATACTTGAGTTTTAATCAGCGAAACTGCGAGAGATTGAAATTCTCCAAAGAGAGGAGAGGGAGTCGGTGGAGAATTAACACAGAGGATTCAACGAATCTACTGAATTTCCGACTATTGTGGAAACTTTCACGAAACCGGGTGAAAAAAATGAAATTCCGGATGGGGGATGAGATGGGCGCGGTTGAGAGGAAAAAAAGAGAAAAAAATTAATAAGAATTACACAAATAGTCCGGCGGAGCGCGCGAACGAATTGAAAATTATAGCGGAGCGAGATTGCGTAACAGCGGCGTTGAACGATGATGTTACTTAGTGATTTTCTCTTTCGTCGGGGCAACCGCGCGCGCGCGATGATGATCGTGCAAACGTGGCCGCGTGCGCGCCGCAGTTACGTGCCAATGACTGTAAACAGCGAACGAGCGCAGTAATTTGTGTGGCGCGGCGCGTGTCTGAGTACCCGTGCCACTTATAGTAACGAGTAACAGAACAGATTCCTGTTATTCGAGAAGTATCGAGCCACGTCTCGGAATTTTCGTCCATTTGAATACGATTTCTTCTACGATACGCCCTTGTATGTATTGTTCGTTTAAATGACCACGAGGTAGGTATCTACGATCTGTAACTACAACGACTCAATCAGCAATGGCTCACAGGAACGAGAAAAATAGAGTTCTCGTGTACATTGATTTCATTGTTAAGAAAGATTCTTACGATTGGAATGATACTGCGAACATATACGATTGCACGTTTCTTTCTAGCGTCTATTTTTAAAAGATGTCTTTGTACGTTGTATGTCACGGAATAGTCAAGACTGGTAGACTGAGGCTCAGATGAATTTTTGACGATAAATCTGAATTTTTATTCATTCTTATAAAGGTAGCGTTGCAAGATTAAAATTACCGAGTTAAGAAGCTTTGATACATTGATCTCTATATTTTATTTTCATTATAAGCTTCGCGAAGGGGAAAGCGATCAATTCGTGAAAAGTCACATCTCCAATTCACTAGTCGTACTTGGTCCCGATCTGTGGTCGTTTAAACTGGACACTCGTTGGAAAATTCCTGCAGAAAAGGTTAAAACGCTAAAAAAGAAAAAGAAAGAAAGAAAGAAAAGGAAAAGAAAAATATCGTTCGAGAAATTCTTGGCAAAACACGCCACGACGCCGGGGCGAAGGATCCAACGTTTATCGATAAACCGTGTCTCGGACGTAATGGCAGCGATAAATCCGCTTAAATGCAGCAAATAAGAATTGCAGGCCGGTGGAGAAGCGAGAGAACTCGCAGGGCAACGCGGAAAAATATTGCCTCGTTATGCCTGTACCCAGCACTTTCGGCCACTTGCTTCGCTTATCTGTCGCTCCATTTGCATGAGAAACTGCAACCTCGATATTCCTCCGAGTCCGGCCGTGATTAGAGGATCCAAAAACGCGAGGGTCGTCTCTAGATCGCGAAGCATCACGCCGAGAACCATCACCGTGTGTTTCACGCGGTTTGTTCGTCCGTTCGTCCGTTTTCGAGTCCCTTCCTGGAGAAAGGGAGACGAAATCGAATAACTTCTCGCGTTACCTTGGACATTAAACGGTCATAAAAAGTTCCGACCGTGCCGGTCTATCGCAACGAACATACACGGACGACCAACATGGTTTTCGAAAACTCGTGACGAATCGCGGAAACAACTTTTCTAATATAATCTTGCGAATTCATTGGGCTGCTAATCCCCGGTGAGCGAAACGAGCGAATTTATTCCGAATTGTTTCCGAAAGTTGCTCGTGAAATTCTTTCCTCGCTGGCAATTCATTCGCACTTTGTTAATTAAAAGATTATCTCACTTCTACTAACAGAAAAACGAGCGAGAAGAGACCGAGTCTCCAGTGTCCAGTTCTACAGAGCCGCGAACCGTGTCAGTCTATCTCCGACTCCATTATACGAGGGCCGCATCCTACGCGTCTTTCTCTCCGTAAATACCGTAATTAATCTTGCTTAAAAAATTTAATATCCACACGATCGTTGTATATTCCTCCGGTGAGTAATCCGCGCAGACGATGAAAAGAAGGAAAGAAAAATGAAGTTTTCGAGTTTCCTCCACGGTGCAGCAGCACTGCTGGATGATGGTTCTCGCTTCGTACAAAAATGGTACCCCGATGAATCTCTATCCGCCTCCGTGGTGTTCCTCCCGGCACACGGACGTACTCTCAGGTTGTACGTTCGGTCACGTTACACCCACGTACGCGATGCGTGTCCGTGCAACACACACACACACACACACACACACACACACACACACACACTGCACGTGGTTGTGACTTTGTGGCGAGACGACGGAGGCGGACCACGGTACTTAGAATGCTATAAAAAGAGAAAGTTGGACGGTATAGAGGCATACACGCGCTTACACACTGGCGCGCGTATAGTGGACGCGATGGGTGTGCAACAGGGCCTCGTGTAAGTGCGGGCTGTAAAACGTACGACAGGATTATCCTAAGACCGTTTCTAAAATGCCTGCGCGCATTGGTCGTGTTCCCTGCCCAGGAAAAATAAACGATATAATAAAATTTTTCGGAAGGGAGGGATACACGCTTTTATGAAATTGCGATAAAAATTCTCTCGACCAGCCTCGGCGTTGGTCCACGAGGGTATTTATGTAATACTCGAGGCAAGTAGACGAGCGAGTACAAATCGGCCACGTCCTCGGCCGGCGGATCGTAAAGTTCTACGAAACGACGAAATTTCGTACAAAGTCGGCGCAATAAAAGAGTTTCCAGGCGTCTCAGGAATTCTCCGGGCCGATTTCACTAACCACCAGCCCTCCGGTTCGCTCGCAAACCGATCCGTACCGCGTATATATAATTCTCGTCGAATACTAGGAACAGAAAAGGATCTTACCGATCCTGGAATTTGCATAAAACAGCCGAAGCGATTTCTTTCGAAAGAAATCACGAATCGAAAGTAGATAACATCGAGGAATCTATGTCGGCGATGAAAGCGACTAACGAGTCGAATTATTAGACGCAATAATTTTCTTCTCGATCGGTATTTCAAGATTTTACGCTCCTATGAGTTCCGAGTGGTTCAGCTGTCTGGATAATTGGATATCTTTTTACGTATCAGCATTGGCGAGAAATCGCTTATTTTATATTTTGTAGTAAAAGTGGAATAAAATATAAATGGTTCGAATAATTGCGAGCGATACTGTATGTAGTTGGTTGCTTAATGGCGAAGCGTGTTGCGCGCCTAGAGCAACGATCAGTGTAATTATCGGACCGTTTCTCACCTTTCTTTATCCACCATCAACACAAAGAAAGAGAGGGAGAGAGAGAGAGAGAGAGTGAGAAGATAGAAAGAGAAAGATAGTCAGTGACCCACAAAATTGGGATCCTTGCGAGACGCGTATAATTATTATCGTGGGTCATATTCATTGTACAGACTCGCCAGAAGATGACAGGGATAATGAGGAACATTCAGCCAGCCCGTATAATTATCCGACCGTGGAATTATCAAGTCTGAAATAATTGGTGATAATTCGTGCAATTTCTATTGTTCCAGCGCGACGTTGTTTTAATAAATCGCTCGTCTATTATATTTCCTACAGAGACGAGTATTTTGTCTAATTTAACATTGATTCTACGCACACCTGGCCATTTTACACAATTGAGCCTGCCTTCCTTCATTTTCCCAATCTTTTTCCTCAAGCTTGGGAAAGATAAGAACGAATTTGCTTGAAAGAAGAATGATTTAGAGAAAGGAGGAATAATGCACAAGCAATTGTTAGAAACTTTCTAAGGCTTAAAAAAAAAAAATATTAGAAAGATTAAAGAGAATTTTCGAAAAAGACTGAAGAGACTAATCTTCTTTCTTGGTCTCTCGAAAATTTTTAACAGAGTTGAATGATACCCTAACGATTTCTCAGGTTCAACTCATTCTCCGAAAATGCCTCGACGCTCGTGAACGTGGAATGTAGAAACATTTTCATTCAAGTTGCGCTACCTCGAGGTAATCAGGCCGATTGCCTGTCGTTCTTAATCGTTCGATCGAATCTAATTCGTCTTTGTGTGATTCTGTTCGTCGTCGATTCAAGGGCGAGCATCAAACCATGTACTCGACGCGATGTTCCATTTCTCCGTGGTCAAATGATGGCAACACTTACAATTCTTGACGTTATCGAGATAGATAGATAAATAGACAGATAGATAGATAAGAGAAAAAAAGAGACAAAGAGAGCAGAGCAGAGAGAGAGAGAGAGAGAGAGAGAGAGAGAGAGGGAAGGAGAATTGAATTTTAGGGAAAGAAACCTTTCGAAAGGGAACTCTGTCAGGTGCTTGCCATCTGCCGTTTTTCGACTGGCCCTTCAGGGGCCAATCAAAACCTACCACGAGGACCCTGTTTACCGCTGCCAACCGAAAACAGCGGAGTTTGCTGTTGTTCTTCGAACGTAGTAACTCGAGAGGATCGTGGCCTCGCGAGTAAATTGACACTGCCGGAATACAATTCGAATTTCCGGGTTCTAGAAACTATCCAGCAGTTCTGAACACTGAATACACTCTCTGTAACGGAGAGTGTCCCTACTCGAAGTGAAATACCACAGGCTCGTGAAAGTATTCGAGACAGTTTTCAGAGACAGTTTCCAAAATTTTCATGTCAGAATTTTCACTCTGTAATATAATATTTAATACTAGACGCTGTTGCTGCCTCGTTACAGTGTCAATGAAATTTTGAAATATTTCGAACAACATTAGTAAGCCAGACGAGATGTTTATGACACAAAAGGAAAGAAACGATGGGACCATCGTTTCAAGCGAAAATATTTCGGGGACACTAGGAATTCTGCATCTGAAATATAAAGCAACTCTAGATATATGGAAGTGTGTACTCTGGGTAGAGAGGATTGCATATTTAGGCTACTCTGTACGGAGTAATTTGTGCAAGACGCTGTGTACACAGTATTCTATACAGAATACGCTGTACATGTATATGAGGTTCTATGTGTAGAATATACGTATAGGCCGAGTACTCTAACTGTATCAAACTCTGAATTAAACGGAACATTCTGCGTGACGCTATACGTTGTTCCCCCCATTAATGACCTACTCTATAAAATATTTACTCTATAGATACTGCAAAATATTTTCTTCCATGTTAACTTCTAGTTGATACTCTGAGAATAGAGAGAAGTATCAATTCGCTATATGGAACAGCCTATGGAATAGAATATGGAATGGAACGTCTGTAAAAACTCTATACGCATTTTCCATCTGATGCGTATACTACATATTAGAAAGAAGTTGCATTTTCTATAGGCAGAGTTTGCTATAAAATATTATACTCTATAGAACTGCAAGACAACAAGAATTCCAAAAGTACCATTCAATATATATATATATATATATATATATATATATATATATATATATATATATAATTCTAATGAAACAGACAGAGCTATCTGTTATCTACTCTTGATATCTCAAGACGTGTCAAATTAATTTTACAAGAAACACTCGTGAAAACCAATACTCCAAAGTTATTTCAAACGTGGCAAAAACGCGAGACATCCACCATCCAACATACATACGCCGCTCGAAATAATTCCAAACTTTTCATTAGTGTTCCCGATGTCGCGTATCGCGTTCGCGCCAGACCGAGAACTTTTAATTTCTTAATTGCGCCGGCGGAATAATCCAACGGAATAGAGAGAAACGGAGCAGGGGGTATATTAGCGGAGCGCAATTACGCTCGTTCGTCGCCGATAATCGCTCGGGGCGTCTCGGAGAGAAAAATAATTTTTAGGTGGCGCGCGATAGCGATCCGTCCGCTAATTCGCCGCAATCGAGAACAATTTACAGCTCTGACCTTCGCTTATTGCCGCCGGTGGCAGCGTCGCAGCTGCGATCCGTGTCACGGAATCGTCGTGTCTCGCGTGCTTCTGGAAAAACGTATCGCACAGGCACTCGTGCTCGCTCGTACAGAACAGAAACCAACCGGCCTGAAAGCCCTGCAGAATGGCTGAAAAGGGGACGATGGTTAGAGATGCTAAATCCATGCCGCTTTGCCACGCCATCACGGATAGATGCGGCCTACATTCCCGGAGGCGAAGCGCCGCGGTGATGTAACCGCGAGTCTGGGGCTGAAACAGGTGCGGGTGCACGCTGTTTCCGCGCGAAAATGAAATTTAGAGTGACGTAGTGATGTGGTCCGCATTCCGACGAGGAGAACCTCGCTGTAAATAAACGGGAGAGCGAGGGGGAACACAAAATAGTGTTTTTAGAGCGCAGAGGAACGTTGCACGCATTTGCGGTGATGAATAATTAGGGGAAGAGAGTTTCGTGGATGCGGGGGGTTGAGCATTCGTTTAAAAACTCGCTGATTCTGAGCGCAGATGTTTGTTCGACCGTTGTTTGTTTAGGGCGGTATGAAGCTTTCAGTCGGCACTTTTTCAACATTTTGCCTTTGAAATATTTGCCTGTTTTTAGCGTTTCCAATTGTATCGATGGACTGGTGTTATTCAAAGTTTTGCGAATTCTTTAGTCGAGTATTCTTAGCGTTTGAAACGTTGGGAAATAAATTTAGATGGTTTTAGTGATTTAGACTGGTGGCAATTTTACTTCTCATTGAATGAATATCTTTAATGTTTGGAATACGAGATATTTGCGGAATAGTCTTCTTTTGTGTTTCGAACGGTATTCGTTGTTGGATATTCTTGATATTTGGAACAGTTCAGTTGTCGAACGGAGCACATTTTTCTACTAAATATTCTTGGCATTTGGAACGTTTTTATCAGCTGGAGCTGAGCATTGATTTTAGAATCGAGAATTCTCCAATCAGATGTTCTTAAACCCGAAAAATAATTGAGAATCTAAAGCTCGGAATATATAGTGAATTCCTAATTAAATATTTCATCAAATCAACTTTTCTCGTTCAAGCTCCTGAAAACGTCGATCTCTCAATTGTCCATTCGAGAAAAACTTCACCTTAGTATTCAGGATGATTCAGAGGATAGAAATAGTTCCGCGAAATTGAAACGATTCGTAGAAATCGGCGAAGATCCGATGAGCAGATAGCGATGAAGAATGATACAGAGAAGAAGCTAGCGGTTGTAATTACTATGGAAATAGGAGTGGAGATGTCGGGGAACTGGTGAATAATTAAAACGACAAACGTTTCAGTAAGCACGTCGCTTAAAAAATGCCGTGAATTCATCCGGCGGAGTGGTAGCGAGTTTTGGTTGCTGTACATTTAAGCATTGATTCTTTCGACAGAAAGGGAGAGAAAGAGACGGTCCCGACAATAACGAGAGACGATTATTCAAAGAGCCTCCGGGCTAGATGACAATCCCGCTAATAGGTTTTTCAGATCTCTTTCTGACAAAGCAAGGATTCGTTGAATAATCAACCGTTTAATATTCGTGGAATAATAACGGCAAATTTATATAACGGAAAAAGAAGAATTTCCATGCAGATTTGTATTTGCTGTTTGTATTTCAATTGCGATTTGCTCGTCTGACGATTTATCGAGTCCATGATTTGCGACTTTTATTTTAGAATTAGTTAACTCTTTAATATTGTTAGAACGTTAACATAAAAATACGAATCTTTGGTGGACTTTAATAGAATAGAGGCGGTTTCGTTCTGCAGTTTCGAGTCATCTGACGGTCTCTCTGGTCTTCCATGAACTTTTATGCCCTGGTTGCTTTATCGTTGGTCGGTAAAGAAGAGTTCCACATTAGCGATGCCTTTCCGGCGGGAAATAGGAATAGTTTGCTTGATCAATCACAAGTGGCGGGTACATGTTCGAAGCGCTTCCATTCCAAGCAGTCTCTGGTTACCTTCTTTAGGAAACTGAAGATCGATTTTTCCTGTCATTCCCATTAAACCATTATTACTGAAGCGATGATTATATGATTATAATCGCAAGAAACGTAGCAAGAGGAATTTGTTGGAACGATTGTTTCAAACTGTTGCGATAACTTTTAAATTAGAAGCAGTCGTTTTTACTTTTGAAATCATTATGAAATTTAATTCTACGCGTCGAACAGCGATTTATCGTGTAAAAGATTTTTTCCCAGACAAGCTACAATGCCAGGTTGGTGTCTGTTGGCACGGAAACCTGAAACGCGTCGTCGCGTGGTTCGTCAGCACTTAGAATCTGACATTTAAAGTCAATGAAAAGTATTCGAAGATCCGACAAAATGCAGTTTCTTTATTTGCTCTTCGGTATTTTACACAAATCTCTCACAAGAAACGTCTGAATATAGAGAGGAGAAATAATGTCTCGCTATAGATAAGATATGCTAAGTCGTACTAGGTTATACTTTCATTCATCTGGTTGAGGGGAAGAAGAAAAAAAGAAAAGGAAAAAGAAGAAGAAAAAAAAGAAAAATTTAACGACGATTAAGAAAATCGCTGATGTCGCATCTTGACTCCAGTGACAAAACAAGAAGCTGACCTAGTTAAATTCTTGACAAGCCGACGGAAAAGCGAGCCGCTGAATCTGTGTCTGATTAAAACGTAAGTAATTAGCCGTTGCCGCGAGAAGAATTTCAATTTAATGTCGCGCGCTACTCTAAATCCTAGAAAAAATATTCCTTCCTCCTGGGTTGATATATCTCCTCCGGTAGGAAAATCAATTTAAAAACTTTTCCCGCTGCGAGAGTAATCTCGAATCTTTCCACCCCCCCCACCCCCACCCCCGACTTTTTACCGCCAGATTGGACTATCTGATTCTTAATTTGCTGGCTCTCGTTTGTGAAATTGTTAAATATTATTCTGAATTTTTCTCTTCAAACGAGTAGGTTTGAATTCGATTAAACTTCCGGTCATTTTAACTACAAGCCACTCAATATTGTAACAGGTATTTTTCATTCTCTCTCTCTCTCTCTCTCTCTCTCTCTCTCTCTCTCT
Source organism: Tetragonula carbonaria (assembly GCA_032399595.1). Lineage (NCBI taxonomy): Eukaryota > Metazoa > Arthropoda > Insecta > Hymenoptera > Apidae > Tetragonula > Tetragonula carbonaria. Next base: position 8,766,382 of record JAUCRC010000014.1, read on the forward strand.
CTAAGTATTTTAAAGATGAGTTTCGCGAAAATTTCCACGAAAGTCCTAAGACGAACGAAAATTAAAAAACGAAATGATTTACGCATCTAGGAAGATAAATAAGATGTACCAGGCAGTCTCATCGATTTTTGTGTTTTGTTAAAAACAACGACATATCGTAGGGATTATTTGCTTTGGCGTTGACAAATTTTAATAACACGCCCGTCGATTCAACCTAGACACAACCCAGACCTACTTATCGACTACAATACTCGTTTATATCCGATGTTACCCGACTCATCGAACCAGCCTTCCAATAACGCCATCAGCAAGCTGACTTCTCCAATCTTTCGTCACAATCTTTTTCACGAGTCACCCTCGCAATTACGACGAAGAAACTTGGATGATCGGCGTAACTTCTGCTGATACGTAGAAGGAAGACGTAATTTCCGGTTTCCTTCCAAGAGATACTGTCAATGGTTTTCAAGTGGTGCGCTATTTACTTCAAAGTTCGATAATTAACTGAATTGCAGGGGAAACGATTCGTAGATCAGAGTATTTTGTATTTGTCTCAATTTAGCATCAATCTCACATAAAACAACGATTAACTGAACTGTAAAGAAGAACGATTCACAAGTTAGAGAAGTAAGGAAGAAAATAACAATTGTTTCTCGCGAGAGAATCTGCTAAAGTTACTCGCGAGAAACTATGGAGGAATAGACACTTGAACAACTACAATCCTTTGATTATCAAATTAAATTGTCGATGGTGTTTAAGTAGGAAACTCTCCGACGTGGCCTCTCGAATTCGAAACTTCGAAACTCCAGCTTGACACGAATCTCGTTTGCTTTGAAAATGAAAATAAATCCAAAGTTTTCCAAGCCACGGTAGTTCTCTCTCAAACTTTCTCTCCGATTTTCCAATCAGCGTATCGCGAATTTCTTCGCACCGCGGGAATGTCCCGCTGACAGTTGCAGGTAGGAATTGGGCTGCACGTCCTAAATCGTGAAATGGGGATATTGAAATATCGAGGGGATATTGGGCTGATTCACATACCGCGAGGTCCCGAGGGATCGCCTGTATAACCAGCTGGTATTCCTCTCCGTCGTTGTTCCTTCGCGTTCAACGAGGAAAATTACGACGGCTCGAACACTCTCCGGCTGGCTGGCAGAGTTTTCGGTGTGGCGGCCACCGTTTTATTTATAGCGGAGGAGGTCGTGATGCGTTCCAAAAGCTACTCGTCGCACCAGTAGCACACGTTCAAGCGTATCGGCCTCTCGTCTCCGTACACCCAGCTCCATCGGCGTTCATCCGATATTATTTTGCCCGTTCGGGACCCTGCCCGACGAGAACAGAACGTGGCGACCCAACATTTGCGAATCGATCAACCGATCACGTGTAAATCTTCCAATCAGCCGTAGTTCTCTGCCTGGTTTTCCAGTCATCTTTGGTGTTCGGTGAATACACGTGACTACGCGGATTTTAAGGAGCTCGAGGCACGCTGCCGAGCAACGCAAAGTGTCGGACAATCGAATTTGTACATAAGATAGAGTACGAAGTATCGTGATTCGATTTGAGATGACAGTCGTGTGTAGGCAGATATGAATGAGCGTGGGATGCATTAAACTGGTAGTGGTAGGTTCTCGTACGTTTTTTTAGCCAGCGGTGAGTGGTAATATTAGGCTAGTGCATGCGAAATGTTTTTCTTTTTTTTTCTTTCAAAGAGCGGTTTCTTTGAAATATGGAAGACACATTGAAACACATTGAAGTAACTTTTACTTTCGTCAATTTGGATTTAATTAAAAATCGTTGCACTTAAAATTGAGAGATCTTTACGGTTTATTTCTTCTGGCTGGTGAATGCCACAATCTCTTCTTTCTATGTTTCTAAAAATTTTCATTGTCATTGTTCGTGAACAACGAGATTTTCAGATTTTTACTTATATTTCTTCATGTCCTTGACAATCGATGATAAAACGCATTGCGATAGGTGTTGTTAACCTGTCAGATATTTTACATGTACACATGCACGTACACAACGTACAAACGTATCGTATTCCCGAATAATTCATTTCCGCGTGATACGACTCACAAGAAGAGCACGTATCATTTCCAATTGATTTGTAGCTCCCGTGTCCAGTCTCCTTTCTGAAAACTTAAACTCTAGCTCTGCAGTCAAGGTTAAGGCCAGAGATTGCGTTCGATATACCCTGAAGTCACGAGCAATCGCGTTTCGCGTTCGGCATGCATCCAAAGATCGGACGTCTCGCGAACAAGCTTGTTAATCGTTTCTGTCCATACACCTGAGAACAGTCGTATCCTGTTACTCAATCACTTGCCAATCACTTACTGATATTTGAGGCTTCCGGGTGGAAATCGTGGTCAATGTATTGCCAGAATTATTTTCTAAACGTAGACGCAGCGTAGAGATTTCGTTTCGTCAGCGTACACTCGAGAACAGATTTTATTCAAGCATATTCTGTATTGAATATTTCAGAGGACGAATTTGTAGAAATAGGAGTTGTGTTCGATTTCAAACAACCTCGAAAGAGTTGGGAAAATCGAGTGGGATCGAAGAAGCTCGAATATCGGTTATGCATTCCTCGCGTTTCGCGACGAAAACGGCATCGTAATCTCGCGTGTGCACGCGTGTGAAGTGAAAACGAACTGACAGCCCGGCCCGTGATAAATGTGGTTTAGAACCAGAACCCGACGTATCTCGTACCGGAAGTCGATGGACTCGCGAAGCTGACGAACGCTGATCCGTACGTAGCTCGATCGTGTAAACGGAATTCGTTCGACCGATTGTTCTTCAGCCTTCTTCGCTCCGAGGGAAGTACACGCGAGTATTCTCCGCCTCTTTCACGAGCTCCCTGCAATCTGTGAGAAAACCGGGGAATGGCGCATTTTCGACGACAAGCCAGACACGAGCACTACAAACCCTTTGGCAGGAGGAAGGTAAACGAAACAAGACTAACGAACCTTTCTACTAACTCTCGGCTTTTCTATCGAAGAGTGGCGGGGCTTCGTTTGTCGATCGAGCATTTTCAATACAACTGTTTTCTGCGCTCACGTCGAATAAATCAGGAAATTGGCCAGAGAGGAAGAAGAATTCCAAGACAGATGAGCAACAGTGATAAATACGATCGGCGAATTGACTCGAATTTGAGAGAAATCGGCACGTACCACGGTACGGAACGCGTAACGTAATAAAGTTTCGATCAGATTGTTGTACACAGGCGTGCCTTGTGTAACCGTGTCTATTCTTAAAATTGTACTTTAAATGACAGGATGCTCTAATACCGCGTTTCTACTGAAATAGCTGCGACGTCCTTCGACGGCCGAGTGTCCTCTCGGTCGCCAAGTTTGCCAAATCAGCCTTCTGCAATCTGTGCTTTGCATCATTTGCAAATTGGATATGGCTTCCTTCGGTCGCGTATAACCGGCCGAGACTTCTTGCTTGCCTGGGCTCCGTCGATTTCCTAATCGACGAGCATTATCTTGTAAATCCATCGAAATCCACTCTGTTACATCAAAGTGCTGGTGTCTATTATCAGCAGAGGTTTTACTGCGTTCGATCATTCTCAAGGATGGCGCGTACGATAAATTTTCGACGTCAAATTCTCGTCGTGCCAGTCGTGGTATTCTCGAAATTAATTTTTTCTTTTTTTTTCCATTGTTAAATTCTTCTTCGTTCTCCTCTTTCCGTTTTCCCGTTTGCGAACAAGATTCTTAATAAAAATTCAAGAAATTGTCTAAGGAATGATGATTATCAATCGAATCAGCCATTTTGTAAATATCGAAGAAATAGTTGCCTACAACTGAATTTCGTGTTTTATCTTTTTTGGTGTGCAATAGCATCACAAGTAAGTAAAGGTTCCCAGTGCTAGCAAGTGACTGGCAAATGTAGAACTTCAGCTCAGCATGTCGATTTTTTTTATTTACCTCAACCAGTAAAAAATCTTGTCCGGTTTCGATGCATCGAGCACAATCCACGAACGAGTACATAAATCTTTAACGCGAGCGTGGTTCGATTCGATCGGTTTGCGGTCACGACTCGCCACACGAAACAGACATGCGCCGCATCTACGAACTCGTGCAACACTGGCAATCTTATCTTCCAATTACGTTCGTCTAATTAAGAAACAAGGGCAGGTCGTTGTTCCTCAGCTGGAAACAAAACGTTCTTTGTCACGACGTTCACGTAGCGATGGTCTTTCAGCCGCGTGCGTCCGTGATGCAGGAAATTTTTAAGGGAAAAATCTTTTTTCCCTTTCGCAATAACTTTGGGAGAAAACTTGATTTCGGGAGGAAAGATTCAAAGGTGAGTCCAGGCTCGACTTAATTTTCGAGCCAATCTGTAACTGGAATTACCTTGGAACCGTTGGAAAAAAGTTGTTTTGTTGGTAAATTGGATTCCTCGACAATTCCGTGATATTATTAACACGAAGGAAATCCGACTGGAAATCCACGTCGAATCAATCCTGTTTGTTGGCGAATCCGGCCTGTCCTCGATTATTAACGTCAAAAATTCAATTAGTCGGAGTTGATCCCTGTCCTTCACTCGTTGTCAGGCTGAATCCGATCGAATATTCTAGTTTATCCAGTGTTTTTGACGCGATGATAATTAAACACGAACTTATTAATCTGTCTCTCGTGTTAGAAAAGCAAATGTACGAACGACGACCATCCTATACCCACTGAGGAAAGAAATCTCGATTGTCAAGCGAATCAATTTCTCAACGAGAGAAAAATAAAGTCAAGACTCTACTGCGAATTCCAATAGAAAATCCAATCCAACGCGGGTATCGAATCAACGATCAAACACGAATCTATCGATAGGAAGGAGAGAGATTCCGATGTACATTCCAATCGAAAATGTACAACACCCAGGTGAAAATCGAACCAATGAAATCCATTCAAATTCTACGAGCTCGCGGCACTGTCTGCGATGCACAATCTCTCAAACGACAGTCTCTACTCTCCAGCAAGAAGAAGAAGAAGAAGAAGAAGAAGAAGAAGAAGAAGAAGAAGAAGAAGAAGAAGAAAAAATCTGTCTTAAATGGCTTCTATTCCGAACCGGTCCGCTATGACCCATCGGCTAAACATTCGATTCATCCGAATGACACACTTTCGGTCGGAGGAACCTTTGACCGCAGAGCGGCGGCGAAGACGCCTCGTGGTTCCGCGATTCGACTCCGCTCGCCGTCGGCGCATACACGTTACCAAGCGCTACGTCCACGACCACCACGCCACCTCCATTGGCGCACGTACACGTGCGCACGGTCTCGCACAGACGGAACCGTGTCGTGGTACGCGTGTGTTCGCGCAAGGTTTGATAGGACACGTTGCCTTCAGGGTGCAGTGGCCTGGCTGGTTGTCGTGTGGGTCGCAACGGGTGGCGAAGATCGGGCGGAAAGAGGGGGCTGTGGATCGATATAGTTACGGGGGTGTCGTCCGGCTTCCTCGGTGGCGCCACAGAGCGGGTGAGTCGGCAAACCCTTAGGCCGATGTATCAACTAAACCCAGGCAGGAACGCGATTCGCGTTCGCGGGGACGTACAACAGACGTAGAGTGTCCGTCAGTCCCCCGTCAGTCAGTCGTCGTCAAGTCGCGCGTGTGTGCCCAGTCAAATCGGCGGACAGTATCACGTTCGTAAGTTCAGTGTACTCCGACCAAGAGAGTAGAAAGGAGAAAGAAAAAAAAAAAGAAAAGAGACGAGCAAAGGAAATTTCAACGATCCACGTTGCTGCGTCGCGTACCACCTCGCCGCGAACGGTGGTGATCGAGCGAATTTTCAATTTTCGCTGAATCTCAACGTGCTCTGCTTTCACGCTCCTCGCGACACGCGTCGCGCCGGGTGGCACGACGAACCACGCACGCGAACCCCAACGCCAACTTTTTTCGACGTTTCCAAGCTGTTGATATTTGTTTTCCTTATCTACTTCCGCGCGAGACGATCGAACTCAGGTACAACGCCGAAAGGAGTAAGGAGATTCGTCCAGTCACTGGTCAGGCAGTGAGGCTAAAAACTAGGCTACGGACGAATGCGGGCAGCAAGGCCTTCTCGATAAATGTTGATAACGCCTGGCGACGGGCCGAGTCGATCGAATGAACATGAACTCGCCACTCCACGATGTCGTTGACCCGCTTCCGAGAGCTTTCGAGTAGGCCCCTGTTCGAGTTTCGTGAATTCGCGAAAGCTCTCTGAACACTCGCCTCCGTACCAAATCTGTGTGACGAGGAACTTTACGTTTACGTTTACGTTTACGTCGACTTTCTCGCTCTTGCTCTCCCCGTTCGCTTTCCTCTATTTTTCCTCAAGTTTCTCCCCTATTTTCTCTCCATTTTTATTCTCCCTTTCTTCGCTCTCGGTGCTTATCGTCGACGCTGTTCGTTGCTCGGGCGAAGACAAAAAGGACGGATAAGGGGAGGCTATTATTCTTCAAAGGACACTGCCATTATTCGCGAACGAGGGCTCCTTTCGACACGTCCCGCCGAATCCTTCGTTTTAACGCCTCGAGTAATAATCGCGCCAAGGTCTTCTACCGGGTGTCGTCGCGATAACGTGTCGCGTGAATCGTTTGCCCCTCGACGAGTAATCGTCCGCTATTTGTAAAAGGATAGCGCACTCGACACGGTACACCGTTGACAAAGGGGTCAACGGGATCGATTGTCCTGCCTCTCTGATAATTTCAGACAGCAGAGTCTTTTTTTTTTTTGTTTTTTAAATTGGCGCGTTGTTCTCGATTCACGACAACCGATGTATTCTAAACTGTCTACGTAGACGGTAGGCAAAGTTTGTTAATTAATTATTCAGCACGATCGAGGGAATAGCGTGTTTGTTCGTAACAGCTCGACCAACGTTTCCTCCAATATCATCCAATTTCTATTTTCACGTCTCATTTGCCCACCTTTATGAACCTTCTTCGTCCAATTTCTATTTTTCACGGCTCACCTTTTACGAACCTTCTGCGAACGTGCACCGTCAAAGAATTCGACAACGTCGCGTGGTGTAATCCATCCTCCATAAATCCGGAATCCTCTTAACGATTCTTTCATCGTAGCCACGTATAATCGAAGCCTCACCACCTCGATCCTTTGGTCGTGGCTATTAATACGCATAATAAGTGGATCCGTGACACGTAACTGTGCACACCGTTCATTTACATAAGCACCGTATTTTCCAAAGCGTATATTAATTTCGCTCGAATTCGCCCTCGTTTCGCACGATATTTCCTTTATTAATTAATTAATAACATCAGCGAACCCGTGCATAATGGAATTAATTTTTACAAATCGATCCGTACGAGATAAATCAGAGTTCGTTCTAGCACTGGTGTCGGAATACCAGCGTTGAAATATTAACCTGTTTGGTTTTTATACGCTATCTTCGGCTGTTAATCAAAGTTTCAGTAGACGAAACTTCTCTTCGTTTCATCATCATTCGTCCTCTCACTGTACACGCATGTGGATGATCCGGTAATTCCCACGTTACGTGACCAGACTTCGCGACCGATCAAATCGACCGTGTCGAGGATGCTGCCAGGATAGCAAACGTGGATCTTCACCGTCGTTACGTTAATTGCTACGACGTAATTAACGAGCGAGCAGTCGTAGTCGTTAGTCGCGAGGTCCCGAAGTCATCCACAGGCAAAGGCGCTGCTCGCAGTCTCCCTTTGTTAAGATATACCCTTCCTCGAGAGCAATTATATCAGCATATTTCGTGACACCGGTGGAACGAAAGGCAGGGCAGCACCAACCAGGGGGTTGGCAAATTTATATCGGATGATTCTTCGTCTGAGGAACAGAGATAGAGATAGAGAGAGACAGAGAGTTGTGCTTGCTGGTTGTTTAGATTCGAAAAAGATCCTTCTTGCAACTCTCTCCTTGACCGTTCTTCGAATACTGGAGAAATGAGAATTTTTAGAGCACTCGGAGAGAAAGGGAGAGCGGGAAGGTCTTTTGTCGAAATTTAAGAGATTGTAGAATACAGATTTACGTAGAGATTTGAATCCAACGCCGCTTTTCATTTCATGATCCGAGCGGAGTATTGCAACTAGGTTCAAACCATGCGAGATATAACACTCGACCTATTCGGTCGATTGTATTCCATCATATTTTTAATAACGAATCGATCAATTTTAGATATTCGTAAGAATCCAAATTTGACGATACTTCCTTCGATTCTCGACGAATGTGACGAAAGGGGAACGTTCAGTAGACTCGGCCCCTAGCCCAAACGAAGAGGATATTTCTGCTCAAAATGACAAACTCAACGTGTGTCAAGTTGCCTGCGTTCGTCCGCGCAAATTTACGTAACCTCTCGTTAAAAAAAAGAAAACACTGAACAAAAGAATCCGTATTTCCAACAGCCTCGTCGTGTTCGAGGGTGAACGCGAAGAGAGTATCATCGAGAAGCGATCTCGTCTGGCGAAGGAATCCGCGATGCTCGCGAAAGTCGAAGCACCAGGTGGCCGAGGTGCGATGAAGCTGGAAAGCCGTGAGTAGAAACTGGCGACTGGCGTTTGGATGGCTTGCAAACGGAAGCGGAAAAAGTCGTGGAAGAGCGCCTGAGGGAGGAAATTACAGTTAGTGCCGCACGGCGTTCGCGCCTGCCAGCCATGGCGTAGCCCACGCCACGAAAACGTCCCACGACTCGTCGAAGACGAGATTTTTTTCTAACACAGAAGAGCGGTTCGCCGCCGTCGAGTTTGTGCGAGAGACACATTCGTCGAGACGTTTTCGTCGAAAGGACAAACGAATGAACGAACGAACGAACGAACAGGCTAGAGGAGAAAAAGACGCAATGCGGTAGCGTGTGCTAAGCGAGAGCTTAGCGGATCAACGGATCGTGCCACACAGCCCGGTTCGGAGAACGAAACTGGGCCATAACGGAGTCGAAGGGCCCGGCCAAAGTGGATAAAAGCCACTCGAACAACGGCCCTGGCGACGACGGCGCTGGCTTCCGGCGATGATCGGATACAATCAACACAATTCTGGCTACAACAAGCTATTCACGCAGGTACATCGCTGACAATCGTCTGTTTTTTCTTCTTATTCAGTTCTTTTTTCTCTTCAATTCTCTTTTTCGAGTTCCCGTGCTCTCTCGGATTGCGGGACGAGATTTTGACGATTCAACGCGGCAATTCCGCTCGTGGAACACGTTTCGTAAGAATTACGTTTCGTAATTCTTTTTTTAATCTTCTTTTACTTTCTTATTTCCGTCGTCGTCACTTTTAACACTCGCAGCTGAGTACAATTTGTTTCGTTTCTTCTTCGTTACCTTCCACGAATCTTCAATTTTGACACTCTTTCGTCGTTTTCCAACTGAAATTGGAAAAGTTTCGTGTAAGTGCCACGAGTCTACGCGAAACGAATATTTTTCGAAATGTTTCAAGAAAATACGACCACCATCCGGTGGTGTTCAGTTAAGTAATTAACTGAATTAAATTGAAGACTTCACGAACACCGTCGTTTTTATTCTCTCTGTTTAATTAAGGTGATCGCTCAACGTTGTTTTTCTTTCCATTTTTTTTCCCCTGTAATATACGACGCGGGCATAGAGACAGCGTTGTAAGAGTATAATGCTTGTAACACGGACACGTTTTCACAAAGGGTGTCAATGAATCGGTCTCCTTACACAAAGTAAATTAACGCAGTTGCAAGGGATCGGCGTGCGAGTCTTCATCAATTTTCTCGCATTTTACAAAGGATTTTCCCGTATGGCGTGCGATGCGTCATTTAAGTTTTACATTAATCAGCCTGGCGTGAAATAAAACCGGCCGGGCGTGCTATCGTTGCACAGCCGCGATCCTTTACGTTGCAATCTAAATCGATCTGGTTTACATTTTGAGCGTGAAACCGAGCGTTTCCAATATGCTTCGTTGCTCCTGCAGCTGCTGTTTTCGTCCTATTCACACACAGGCTTCTTCTTTTTATCCTACTTTTAGCCGCGCCGGGTTTTCATTACATTGTTTCGCGTTGTACGCCCTTCGTTCTTCTTTTGCAAGCAGCGCAACGTTTACACAACGCTCCCGCCGTATTTCCGCCATTGTTTGCCACTTAAGTCCCGTTCAAATTCAATTCAATTCAGCTTCAACTCGGCTTCAACTTTTGTGTTCACGCGAGTCAAGTTATTTGACGCGAAGCCGTTCGAGTTCGGCTAATCTGATTTCGAGTGGATATTTAACCCAGATATGTCTGTCGTGCTTTCAGAAGATTGTAGCGCGGCCAATTTTGTTTGACGATTTCTTTTTTTTTTCTTCACGACGTCCAACGTATTCGCAAAAGCACGATTTGGAATCTGAGAATGGGAGGAAAAAGATATCTTGAAGTACTTAGGAGTACAGAAAATACTTATCTGACAACTCTCTATGATCAATAAATGTATAATGAAAAATACACGCACGTGCTTGATGCATAAACAGGACAGGGCCAAAGTTTTCAAATCCTTACCGCTTGAAGGAATAAATTGAAATGATCATCGTGACTTTGCCTCTGACAAAAGGGTGTCCCATAAATTTGTCCCCGAAGTTGTCGGCATTTGGCATCCAATACAACTGCAGCTATTTGATCACGTGAATATCACGCGGCAGTTTCGTTTATACTTCCTGACTTCTCTCTCGTCGTTGAACGAGAACTATAGTTCCTTTCACGTCTAGAAATAGTTGAAAGAACTCGCGACTGATATCTCAAGTTCCACGTTCGATAAAAAGGAATATTATCCTTTTCTTTTTTCTTACTTTCTTCGACGAATTACGAAGAGCACATTCCGTTGATTTGATTTCTCAATATGGGAAAATAGAAGAGATATTCGCGATATAGAAAAAAATTCGCGTTACCCAGTGACACAGAAATTCCCCGTTGAAAAATTCGTCGCGCGCAATTGCTCGAAAGCGTTCCAGTCATCCAGGGATCCCCCAGGAGGGTCGAGAAAGGTCGCGGTGACACGCACAGACCAGTTTACACAGTCACGCATGGGGAACAGATAGAACGCGAAACGATTAAGTAAAGGCTGTTGGCATGGTTACAAGCCTCGACCAAATGAATTCATCGTTTCGAAAGAGAGAGCGAGAGAGAAAGAGGAAAAAAGAGGATTTTAAGGATGAGAATCTGGCAGAAGTAGGAGAGAATCGTTTCGTAAACGAACCATCGGTCGTTCTTTCGTCTAACATTCGTCGAGCTGGCCTGGGGTGAGCATCGAACGAGCAACACTTTGCTGAAATGCAAATGGAAACGGTCGCCTAAGTGGCGCGACACACGCTGGCCATCCTTTGCATTTAATTAAGCATCTAATTACAGAGCAGGTAAAAGCTTCGACTTTGAAAGCCGGATCAATACGTCAATGTCGTCGTCGTCGTCGTCGTTCGACGATCGATAAAATTGTCAGAAATTGCGTCTCGTTTCGAGATGAGTTTTCTCGCTTCCAGGTCCTCCCGATGTCCCAACGGCTCGGCATCGATACGTCTTCCATCCCGTTCGACGCAATCGATCCAATTAAGTCGCCGTGACGGAAATTAATCGGCCATACAACCTCCTTTTTTGTCACCGTTTTGTCGCCAACGCTTCTGTTGCGTTATGGTATTGCTGATTCCTCGAACGTGTTTGGCAGGACGTTTCACGAGCTGACGCAACCAATTACGCCGCTACGACATAACGTATAGATAGGATCCTAATCGTGGATAATTTCCGGCGTCGTTTGGCCAATCGTCGCGCGATTATTCTAAAAATCGCAACGAAACCGGCCGTCGTCTATACGTAGCACCCGCTTTCGCAACGCGTACTTTTAGCATTACGTTGCGTTAACACTTTGGCCACGTACGAATATTGCTTGTAATTCCATTTTGTAATATTTTCTAGCCACTCCTTGTTGTATCGTCCGTCTCACGATCCAGAAACAAAAAAAAAAAGAAAATAAAAAAGTATTTGCGAGGGATACAAGCGTACGGTAGGAACGCGTGTCTGACTGGGCACAGTCCGTTTCTACTGTCCCCCCGCAGTATATTCTCCACTTGTTCTTAAACGAAATCGAACGCGCGTAATCGTGTGTAAGTGCAAATAATTTAATAAGAACGCAGTTGAAGTAGCAGAGGCAAAGTACGGAATGAGAAATAAGTCGAGTAATCGATCATTGTGCACTAGAGCAAAGGTGTTTGCAAAGAGAGACGGGACGGCCGCAGTCGCTTCAGAACCGACGAAACTTTCCTTTTCAAGTTAATGGTCTGCGACACTCCTTGAGCCCTTGAGAACTTCGCCTGGGCAAAACATCGAGGCTCCTTCCAGTTCTTGGGACACGAATTTCGCGGCGAATTGTGTCGCAGTAGTTACCAACGATTGACAAACTTCTTCGAACACGAACCGATGGGACGTACATGAATAACCGTGGCGTAGAAATCTTCGACATTTTAAATTGTAATTTTACCGCTAAACTAACTAGACAGCTTCGAACTAATTGGGCATATCGCGTGTATAGAAATAGAGCGAGGAGATGGAACTTCTTGAAATTGTTGAACCCCAACCGAAGGAAGACGAGGCACATTTATTACTGCGGAGAGAAAGGTGGAGGACTCGTTGCTGCGTCGTGAATTGAAACGATTCGATAACGATTCGAACGGAATAATGCATTTCGCCGGTCGATGCAATTTAAACGAGTTTGTTTTGTGTTTCAGGGCTCGGCAGACTCGAACTACTCACAGCCGAGCTCGGATCTCTCGCTGGACGAGGAGAAAGAGAGCTTGCGTCGTGAGAAGGAGAGGCAGGCCCTCAATCAACTTGAAAAAGCCAGGGTAAGTCATTGATCTTTCGCATGTTCTAGTTTTCACCTCACCTTTCACCACTCCCTGTGTGTTTCGCCTTGTTTTTCCACCGGTCTTTCGGTAAATCGTTTGCTATCGATCGGCCACTTCCGAACGGCGTCGTTTCCTTCGACACCGACCTCGCGTCACCTCAGCAACTTGCCCGCCGAGGAATGAGAAGCGTGTCAATGAATACGCGCGCCAGACTAATGAGATCTCGCGCGCGGAGGCCACACGTCGAAACCAATTAAATCGACTCCGTGGTCCTTTGTTTTCGACAATGGATGCAAATGCATTATATCGCGCCGCCAGCCGTGATATTATTCCCTTTAATTACACGTTCCTTTCTAATAGGCCAGCGCCAACTCGATGAATTGATAATTATCGGATCGATTGTCTCGACGCTTTCGTCAAACTCCTCTCTTTCCTTATCCGTGCACCTATTGCTTAATTCTCATACAACTTTGTCTCGATGAACTCGCTGAAACATAACTGGAATGTAGCTTCTGATCTATTTAACTTCAAGACGCGCGAAACCTCTTGAAATCTCTCAACGTCGAGAAACTTTCGTATCTCTAAATTTACAAACGTTCCGGCCTTCCAAATTTCCGATTCTTCGAGATTCTTCTCGGAAGTTCTCGGCATCTTCGGGCAAGGCAAGTCAGGTTTTACGTTTCAACGTTCGTGGAATTTGCGCGCAGTTTCGCGGAATCGGGGCGAGTATTTAGATCGAGCAGGTCGCGTCTGAATTATGAAGACACCCTCGGCCCCGGCCGGCATACATGACCGATCAGTCGAATCAGCTTCGGACTGAACAATAAATGAATATTGATTAACCAGCCGCGACCTTCGAGAGGTGGAACGACGTAGCAAACTCGGACGCCACTCTGCGACGGTTTGTTGCGCTTTTATTCTTCGCCGGTAGATTGACAATGTACCGATCATCCGTACATGATCTCATCGGCGTTTACTTTGCGCTTGAATTACAGATGCGCGAGTGTGGCGTCGCGGTACAACGTATATTACGGATGACTATATGACCCAATAAAAATATCGACGTCGTGAACGATGAAACCGATAGCCTCTTTTTTTTTTTCTCAACTGTAACGTTCATCGGGAAAAATTTCTATGGGAAATTGAATCCTTGTTAACTTGCTTCTCCAATGTACAATTACAAATGTCGTGTCTGGCTGGTGTTATTAATGGCAAAAATTTCTATAAATTATTTAGACGAAACCGGTAGCGTTCGCAGTGAGGACCAACGTGAGCTACGATGGATCCGTCGACGACGACTCGCCTGTCCATGGCTCAGCTGTCAGCTTCGAGGTCCGCGACTTTCTGCACATCAAGGTATGTATCGTGTCTTTGAAATGAACACTCTTTCGCGTATCACCATTCGACGATCCAAAGTAACGGATCTCTGTGCGAAACTCTTCAGGAGAAGTACGACAACAACTGGTGGATAGGCAGGCTGGTGAAAGAGAACTCGGACGTTGGTTTCATCCCATCCCCGGTGAAACTGGAGGCCCTGAGGCAGCAGGCGAGCGCTGCACGTGGTACAAAGGGTCTCTATTCGGCGCGTGGAGGGTCCTCAGGGAACCTTGGCGAGAGTGGTATGCCCTCACGTGGTTCCACACCACCTACACCAGGTATCCTAGCACGTCCTTCTTTCTTTCCGCCCCGAAAACCACGGTGTGTACCCGACCAGTTCGGGAATTCTCGACCGATCGATGTCTCGACAGCGAAAACACAGACCGCAGAGAGGAAGAACGTCGGCTCGTCGTTCGCAAAACTAATAGAAAAGAAAGAAAGAAAGAAATAAGAGAGAGAGAGAGAGAGACCGACAACGAAAGAAATAGAGAAAAATATACGACAGAGAAAGAACGCTAAAAACAAAAATAAAAAGAAAACAAAAAAAGAAAAGAAAAAGAAAAAGAAAAAAGAAAAGAAAAGAATCCCAAGTTGGCCCTAAGTATCCGAACAAATACAAACACTATAGTAGCTTTCGTTTCTTTCCACGCAGCATCTGCCGCGAGCTTTTTTCTTTCCCTTCTCACCACTGTTCTTTACCCGTTTTCATTTAGTTACGAGGATAGATGATGATCAGAGTTCCGCGAGTTAGATCATAGTTGACCTTGCGTTGGTCATTGGGGACATTTTCTGCATGTTCGCCTCTCTAACGCCAAAACTATCGATCTTTCATATCGTACGTAGAATAGAAAAAAAGAAAAAAAAAAGAAAAAAACGATCCCAATTCGAGACTTTCATCAATGACTCGCGCACGAATATCACACGCTTGGTATATATGTATATATATATATATTAGTGGCAATATTCACTCGTCTCACAGTTTCCAAAACTCGAAAAAGTGCGATCAATCGATCGCTGCCCCTGACCGACAGTCACCGCATTCTCTACTCGACACACGACCACCGCACAGATCCAGTCTAGTATATATACTCTCTGCTGTAAATAAAACTTTTTCACTAGCTGCTTCCACGATCTCTCCAGACAATCATATTCGACAGCATTCGAACTTGTTAGTACCCTAGGTTTCTTAGTCTGCATTTCGATCGCTTCTCACTCTAGTTTTCCTTTTTGAGAGAAAGAGGGACACTCGCCGATGCACGACGACTACGAAAGGATCGATGTCCACGACTAATCCCATGAAAATTTCTTTCTCCTCGGCAGGTGACGACAGCGACAGCGTCCGCGGCGGTAAGGCAACGCTGACCACACCACCGGCTAAGGAGAAACGGAAGAACTTCTTCAAGAAGCCGGTAAACGATTTCGACGACTCGCAGTGTCTGTGTACACTCGTCCGACGTCGTGCTTGATTAATTCTTTGGGTCTTTAGTCTAGTAGTCGACAGAGCTTGAAAGTATTATATATATATATATATATATATATATATATATATATCTACAGCAAAAAAAAGTCACGTCCGCGATTACACGAACTCGAAGAGAAAGGATGTCGTAAATATTGTACGCGCTCGTTTACCAATATTACGACACCTATGGGAATTCAAGCGATTCTTTAAAAAAAATTCCTCGAGAGCTTTTACGAATAGAATTCGTGAAATTGCAATCGATTGATCGTCCGTTTGATAATTTCGATTCATTAGGCAGGTGTCCAAATGTTTGTAGGCGAGATATAGCATATAGTGGCTACGAAAAGTATTTTTTTTTTCTTTTCTTTTCGTAGAATCAAATTTCTGCAGTCGTTTAAGCAAATTTAACGTAACTTGGACCTAGTGCAACACTATTGAATACTTTCTGTAACCGCTGAGACGCTACGAAAGAAAATCCGTGTACGCCAAAAGACTCGTAAAATCTTGAAGAGGAATCTCTCGAATACCTTAGATTCTATAGAGATAAGCTTTCCGAGATATTCGATAGGTCCAATCAAAATTTTTCGTCGGTTTGGCAAAGATTCGCGTACGATAAAGCTTGTGACGTGGACGAGGCTTACGTGTCTAAATTTATCTGTCGGTGCTAGAAAATATCGTGGGCCACGCGAGGACTAGCAGATTTATTTCTGTGAGTATGCGACTGTGTGTATGATACCTGTCTCTGTGCATCGTGTATATGTCGTGTTAAACCAAAGACGAAGAAAAAAGTAAGAAAGAACGGAAACGTGCGTCGAGCATTCAGACTCTGGTGACTCTCCGAACCAGAGAGAATTAATCATCAAACACAATTTCCAGCTTGGAATCAATTAACTCATCACGCTGATAGAATCACTCTTTCGTCGAGTGAGTCGATCGTGTATCAGCTGACTGCTCCGTAAAACTGTGCCAGACGTTTCTTTTTCCTCGTTTCCGTGTCTTAGAGTACACGTATCTCATTTTATGTCTCGATGTGAGTAGCAATTTCTAGCATCGATCGATAATCAAGCAACAGTTATTCGATCTCAGCGGACCATTTTACCACGACGAGGACGATTTCGTCGAGGATGCCTGATCTTGATGAAAGCACGTGTGAAAAGTTCGCTGAAAATGGTTCGCCAGTAACACGGTAGAATATACTAGCTTCTAGCAAGAACAGATTTAGTACGTAGGAGATCGTTGATAGCTTAGGTCGATATCAAAAGTAGTCTTTACCAAAGAGAAACATTTTTTTTTTTTTTAATTAAAAAGAAAAAGAACACACACACACACACACACACACACACACACACACACACACACGCACGCACATACACGCACTGCCTGGCCAAAGTGCCTTTGGGATGCTGAAGAAAGATGATCGATGTGATGGCGACATGGCGCCAGGGAAAAGGACTTTGGCCGTGCAGGAGGGTAGGTCGTACACTGTCTCGAGTCGACGTGGCCATTAACTGTTTTCAATGTTTTCAATGTTGCATTCCGTGCTCACGAAGTCCTACGTAAGTGAGAGACTATCCTGGGGCTGATCCTGGCGTGCTGTACAGTGATCTTGATCGGTCTAGACTCATTCGATCGTCCCGATTTCAGGAAACAACCACGCCGTACGACGTTGTACCATCCATGAGGCCCGTCGTCCTGGTCGGTCCATCGTTGAAGGGTTATCAGGTGACGGACATGATGCAGAAGGCGTTGTTCGATTATTTGAAGCATCGGTTCCGAGGCAGGTGCGTTCCTCTTACAGTTCTTGCAGTTGTTAACATTTTCTGTAATTGTGTCCATTTTGCTTGCGCGTTTCGGCGTTAACGGTTTGCTCTCACGGTTCCAGAATAATTATCACTAGGGTTATGGCAGACATTTCACTGGCAAAGAGATCGTTGCTGAACAATCCAACGAAACGAGCGATTATGGACCGATCGACGAGCAGGAACAGTTGCTTGGCGGAAGTTCAAGCGGAGATCGAGAGGATTTTCGAGCTTGCCAGAACCCTTCAGGTACCACCGTCGACCAAATGATCATCTCTTCCTCCAATGATCGTGATCCACTCACGATTATTCATTTCTAGTTGGTGGTACTGGACTGCGACACCATCAATCACCCGTCGCAGTTGATGAAGACCAGCCTAGCGCCGACAGTCGTCTACCTGAAGATCTCCTCACCCAAAGTGCTCCAAAGGTTGATCAAGTCGCGTGGAAAGTCGCAGATCAGACACCTGAACGTACAAATGGTGGCTGCTGAGAAGTTGGCCCAGTGTCCACCGGAGATGTTCGACGTGATCTTGGATGAAAATCAGCTGGAGGACGCATGCGAACACGTGGCCGAGTACCTGGAAGCTTACTGGAGAGCCACGCATCCTCAAGTGATCGCTACAGTGCCACGTCCGATTCCTGCAGCGGACGCACCGGTCGACGCGTTAACACCTCGCGTCACATCAGGTATCGCAATATAGTCAGTGCTCTGACGCGCTGATCTCCACTCTCTGGTCGTAGCATTATCCTCGGGGATTATCTCGGTAGCAGAATGTTCACCAAGTACAAATATTCTACGTGAGTTTCATTATCGCGGAGAATGGCCTGGCTAGGGTTGTGCACCTTCGCAGAGGAGTAGAGTATTTGTATTTCCTAAGAAAGTACCTTACGAATTGGATCGTTTAATTTCTGGAGTTTAAAACCGGAGAGATGTTCTACACCTCGTGAGATTCACCTCGTGATTCATCTCGCGACAGACAGAGACAGAGAACGTTGTCCCAGACAACGACACCGATCATGTATCAGTCAACGATCTAACAACGAATTACTCGAGCTCAGTGATCGCGACATACCATCATCATTATTCTCGTCCACGGTACCGTTGTCGATCCTTCTCGCACAGCCTCAGTCAACGATCCTCGCCCCTCGGCGACACGACTCGCCGGTCGGGTCGAGGTTTCTAGCTCACTTGAAACTCTAACGAGCCCCAATTCCGTCAACTAACACTCGACGCTTTCTTCTTGCCTCTTCAGGTGCCCATCGTGAGAGTTACTACGGCCACAGCCAAGAGGTGACCCAACCTTTTCCTCGAGCGCAACATTGTACACACACGCACACACACACGCACACACACACGCACACACACACATGACTTTCCCTCTTTTCTTTCTTTTTCTTTCCACTTCCTTTCCCTTTTTCTTTCAGTTCAACGTCACGCAAGCTCGTGTTCCGTGTTACGTTTCGCCGAAAAGACGTAGAAAAATCGAGAGCAAAAGATTCAAACTGATAGAATGCAAATCCGATCGGACGTCGAAGAAGAAATTATTATTGTATTTGTGACGCGCGGTTTCTTTTCTCCCCTCCCCTTTGTTGTTTGATTTTTCCATCGTCGAGGCTCGGAGCTGTTCTCGAGAATGAGCAGTGGCGACATTCGAAGCTAGTAATGAAACACGTCTGTAGTTGTGTCGTTAGCCGTCTGCACGTAGCCGTTGCATGGATTCGTGTTAAAAACGTAGAGTTACTCATTGTTGGAAAGACTGCTAGTCGCTGGCCTACGCTCAACCTTGTAAATTATTGGGACACGTTGTCGTTCGATGTACACCGCACGTCTCTTTCTTCTTCTTTCGTATGCACGCTAACGCGAGAAGGTGTATCTATCATTTCCATTGTGTAAATACCTTGCTCCCTTCCCCTCTTCTGTTGAAATCAGCGCTGTTCGAAATAAACTGGCAAATCCGATGAATCTTTCTTTGCCCTCCTTTCTTCTGTCTTCCCTTTCTTGCGCAAAAATTTTAATATCCACCTTCTAATACGTACGTGTACTATAAAAAAGAAACAGGAAAGCGAACAACGCTGATTTGAGCCACCGAACTTGTTGCCTTCGACTTTCGCGTTCTCTGCATGATACGGCAGATTAAAAGCAAACTAGCAGTCTTTGAATGATCAAGAGAAACACGGGTATCACGGCGAAAGATACTCGCAACGACATCCCTTGACATTGAATTTCTTTTCAGCGACGATATATGGATCGGGAAACTCGTGTCAACCTGCGCAAGACAACCTGCGGCGCGTTCGTTCTCGTTAGTTTCAATCAGTTTTTTTTCATCTTGTTTTTCTTCGCTCACGTCCACCTCCTCCAGAAGAGACACCACCTCCTTCGTCCCTTGTCGTCAATGTCACTGTTCATCCTCATCTCTACGATCGTTTACTATAATCTCAGCTGCAGCTTATCTCGTGCACGCTGCGCTCTGTCTGCTACTCCTTACACGAGTGGATTTGCGTCCGTGACGTCTGTTCGACTATTAATATTCATTAAAAAAAAAAAAAAAGGAAACTCGTTTAGAATATGCGTTCACGATGTCGGTTCGTCTTAGTGAGCAAAGAGTTTTTCCAAGGGGAAACGTCTTCTTGACAGTCTGGAGAATCGAGTTGTCACAGTTTCATGGATCATCGCGCGTTCGTTGTTTCCTCTTCGGTGCTCTCAACTGGCACGCGACGATCTTTGAAAGTATTTACCACGACCATTTCGAAGTGTTGTTCACGCTTTCAGAGATTGAATTTTCCAGTGTTTATTGACCATCAAGAAGAGTAATAGGCAGAAGATGATACGCGTCACGTGGACGATGGGCGGCAACTGCTTGATTGGATCGAAGATCTTAAAATAGATCTTCGACGAACCGCCAGTTAGGGATTGATCACGTAAAATCCACGCGTGTACCGTGCATACGCAAGACTAACATCGCGTGAACGTCCATACTTCTTTTTTTGTTTTCTTTTTTTTTGTTCTTCTTCTTCTTTCGCCTCATCGTAAAAGACAATCCTCATCCGATGAATCGCAATCTAATCTATCATCATCAAAAACGACGACTCCACTTACATATTACTTGAGAAAAAAAAAAATTTCACACTCGAACTCGAACTGTAGAGAGTAGAGAGAGAGAGAGAGAGAGAGAGAAAGAGTGAGAGTGAGAGCGAGAGAGAGAGAGAGAGAGAGAAAGAGTGAGAGTGAGAGCGAGAGAGAGAGAGAGAGAGAGAGAAAACGACCAACCAAAGATAGAAAAAGAAAAAAAGGAAAAAATGAAAAGAAATCAGCAGGTCCAAGTGTTGTCGGCAATCAGCTCTGACTCCGATGTTCTCTTTGTTTACGTGTAAAAGCCGTGGAGGCGGTGGCTGCCACGGGAGTGATCAGAAAACAGGGCCAGGTCACCTATGGTCGAGGTGACGAGAACAAGCCCAAAGAATCGAGCTAAAAGAACGCTCGTACGAACGACGACGGTCGGGCCTAGTACGACCAACGCTTCTTCCACACACACACACACTCTTCCTCCTCATCGCGGATGAGATTTTACAGCGTATACCGGCTGACCGATTGTACTCTGTCGTCCTTTCCCTCCCCGTGTGATCTCCAATACGCGGGGAGATTACCATGACGATTGAGAGAATTAGAGAGAGACTGTCTGTTTATAGGGAAACGTCGTTAATGAGGCCGCGTTGTAAGTATAGACGGGTTTGGTGCACGGGCCCGGTGAAACGGGGCCTTATTCTTGTTTCTCTTACCCAAAGAGAAGGATTTATTTATTTATTTAATCGATTTGGTTATTTAATTTTGGTTACTCTCGTTCACCCTCAAAATATTCCTCACTTTGTGTTTCGTTCACTTTTTTTCTTTTCTTCCGTTTTCTATTAATTTCTTTCTTTTTTTTTTCTTTTTCTTTCAACGAACTCGTTCGCGTTCTGTTTTGTGGAAGTGATACTCCTTTGCGTTTTTTTCGTTGCGATTCTCATCAGTTTCATTTCTTTTCGCGAATTCTTGTTACACTTGTCTGTTCGTTTTATTTTTTTCTTTTCGTTTTTTTTTTTAATTTTCTTTTTGTTGTCTCGCAAGCCCTTCACCAACCCCTCTCACATAGAGTAGGTTGATAGAGTAGTCTAAGCAAGTAATTAATTAACTCGAGACTCGATCATGGGAATTGAGAGGATCTGAGAAACTTTTCACTTCTCGAACGGGAACTGTTGCACGTGATCGTGATCCGTTTTCAAGAGGAATTTCAACGCGCCGTCTCTCTCGGAAGATTCTTCGAAATCCTTCTTTTGGGATACTCGCTTGTTTTTTGTGCTCTGGCCTTCTTTCGGCTCCAATTTTTTTTTTCTTCCTTTTTTTCTTAACGAATACGAGTTCCACTTTCAATGAAAAGCACGAATTTTTTCACCCTTCGAAGTCGAAGCAAGTCCGATGGAGGAAAGGACTTGCGTCGCAGTTTTACGAACTCGTCTACTCGTCGACGTCCGCGCGTCAGCGCAACGATAGTTCGAACGTCGGAGTCTCTGCGAAACCGTGTCTTTTTCTTCTTTTTTTTTTGCCCCCTCTCGTTTTTCTTTATCTTTCTGTTTTTTTTTTGTTTTGTACGTCGGCCCCCTGTTCGTTTTTGCATAGCTAGCTTGCATGCACATGTGGAATGGTGTGTGGTTGCGGTGTTCCCAGGTGTGACACATTAAGTGAATTGATTGGTCCTCACCGTCTGAGCTTAACGTCGAAGTAACACCCTCTTCTAGTAATCTAGTTTTCTGAGTGACACCAGTGCCAAACTCGATTGCCTAGCTCGATATTTTAATACCGTAACATCAATTAGGAGAGTATCGGCCGATATCGTCGAGCTTTTGGTAAACCAAAATTCGAAAGGGATATGAAACACTTTCAAAATTACTGACTTACTCTATTGTATCGAGATAGATTTACCTCTCGAGGAGGAGTTTTCACACAACATTCGCTCCATCCTTTCGAATTTTCTCCCCTTTCAAAATCACGCCCAATTTCTGTAACTAAAGCCCCCAACATCATACAGGCATCGTGGTCAAGTTACAGAAATTCTGGCTGGAAAGAGAAACTCCTGCGTTATAAACTGATCTATACAAACGACTAAAACGAATCAATGTTATGAAAAAATCCAGGGTCAGGATCGTACAGCGGCGGACACGTGAGCGAGGGGACACGGAAATCGAGGCTGGAGAGGATGGACCGTGACCGGGGCGATCGTGGTGAACACGACTACGGCAACGAGGAGGAATCGTACGTTAGTGGCGTGGATTACGGGAGCGCGTCGAGGCGTCGTCAGCAGCAAGATCCGCGCGCATTGAACGCCATTTAGGAGCTGGGGCCCCGGGGCCTGTCGCTACAGCGCTGTCCCCACCTGCGCACCACTGCTCTTTAGTGGGGTCGCCACCTGGTACGCTACTGAACGTACGAACATGCTTACGCTACCGTAGCGAAGAAACAAATTTTGCGCTCTGGTCTGTTAGTGGGGTTTCTTTCCTGTCGCTACCCGTAAGATGGTTTATTTTGTTTATTCTGTGTTTCGATTTACTGTTTAAATAGCTAGACAGACACACACGTACACGTACACACATACACACACATGTATACGCTCCCAATCGTTGTTCCAGCTGTCCCATAATTTGCCAAAATAGAGACCATCTTTCGTTACGATATACTCTATAGCCTTATATAGTGTATACGCCATCGTACGTGACGCATGAAACTCAGCGTGTTTTCATGCAGACTTACTTTTCTCTTCTTTTTTTTTCGTTTCTTTCTCGTATTTTCTTTTTTCTTTCCCTCCCCTTTCGTTTCCGTTGTGTCCGTTTGTTCGTTTTGTCGGCATCCGATCTCGAGATCTGTAGAACTTCAACTGTACAATAGATACGGCTGCATCGTATTATGCGAATGATCCTTGTTATCGAACGAAGCGTGCACGAGATACATTTTTGCGCTGTAACAGAGCGGTAGAAGTTACTGATTGTTGTTACTGCGTATCGTTTCGGTAAAGTAGAAACCACTCGGTTGAATTTCAGGTTGAATTCCGCTTGAATCCTTACTTTTTTGCTGGATCGTTGAAACGGTACGCGTGCACGCTTGTCCATGACACACGAATGTTTTGTACAAGAGGTACACTCTCTTCTGTTCTGCGACTATTTCTTTCGTTGTTGCGAGACGCAAGAATTTTATTAGCGAGCTAGCGTTTCTTTCTGTTTTCTTTTTCTTTTTCTTTGTTTCTTTTTTTTTCTTTTTTGTTGGTAATTCAAAGTAAACGCGGCGGTGATACGCCGTAATTCAGAGTAACGTGTCCATGGCGACAGACATTGTAGATTCTATTTTCGTAATCGTATATCTCGATTAAAAGGAGCCTTGTTGATTTCGTAATGATCGTTTTGTCGGACCATTTCGATAGATACAAGTAGAAATCCTATTCTAGAGAAACCAGTTGTTGCTGTCATGAAGTTACAGAGTTCAATGGCTTTGTTCTGTTTCTCCCCTTCGTTTTACAGATCTGATTTTATCAAATCAGTCATATATAAAGTTCGTTCGCGTGAGCGAAGGATGCGTGAGAGAAAAAGAGAGAGAGAAAGTGAGAGAGAAAGTGTGTGCGAAAGAGAATTTGAGAGGAAGCGCATTGGCGCCAGCGAAAACTTTCACGAGCATTTTTTCCAACAGGAATTCCGCAAAACGATGGGCGGGTTGAAACGAATAATCGATTGTCCTTGTCGATGAGGTACGCACAGGATAAATCCCCCATTCGCGGAGCCAGCTCAACGAGATGAGTATTGTCACGAGAACAGTCACAGTGAACAAAAACTAAAGAGACATACTTTCGAGAAAGTGAGAGAGAAGGAAAGAGAGAGAGAAAAGGAAAGAGATATTATAAGAGTAAAAAAAAAAGAAAAAAAAAGAAGAGAAAAGAAAAGAAAAGAAAGAAAACAAGGGAAGGGAGAGAAAAAGAGCCCTGGGGCCTTAATTTTTTGCGCTGACTCCTCCCGGGCCCCTAAACCCACCCCCGCGAGATTTCAGCATCAGATTTCTATGATCGATTTATCGATTTATCAGCCAGCTCGTGAATCGGCATCGGGTCTTTCAACTGAAAACGCCAAACAAGATTTTTCGCTCGAAAATTAGGTAGACGCGATCGTTCGGAGCTAACTAAATAAAAAGAGAGGGGAAAGAGAAACAAAAAAAAAAGAAAGAAGAGAGAAACAATCGAAAAAGGGACAAAAAAAAAGGATCTTCGGCAAAAAAAATTTCACGTAGAATTCTTTCAATTCGGCCGACGGAACAGCGATAGTTGCTTCGACTTATTGTTAGAGAGAAGTGGAGAGCAAAAAGATCGACAGTCGCTCTAGTCGATTATTCTTAGGACCGATCGCATGATTCAATTCCTAACTCTAGAAATTTTAGAAATTCCGCGTATATTCGTCGCGAGGTTCCAACGACGAATTTCACGATCGAACGTGGGAGAAACTTAAGAGAAAGAAAATACGAAACGAATTGACGTTTTCGTAACGATGGGTTGGCATCACAGATAATCATTGTCGTACACGATTGAAAGTTTTCGATTATCGATAAGATGGCGCGCTGATGATCGCCGCGCTAGGTTGACGTGTTTATACGTTTTATTAGAGTCTATTTGGTGAAATGAACACACACACACACACACACACACACACACATAAGCAAACAAACAAACAAACACGTATCACACAGGCGCATGCAACACTGCACGAGAAGATACAGTGAAACACACTTTGTGTATATAGTATACATATATAAATAATAATATTATATATATATAAATATATATATACATATAAATATATTGTATACGTATGTACGCAGTGAGAACACTTCCACCATTGTTACTCGACAAAATTCCGATCGAGACAAGACGAGAGTATGTGCAAGAATGAACGAGAGAAAATGAAAGAAGTAGAATGAAAGTGGATAAAAAGAAAGAAAAAAAAGTGGAAAAAAGAAAAAATGATACTATACCATAGAATCAATAGATATCGTGTAAATATTGTAAGAAGCCTTTAAAGAAGAACGAGTCCTTTACCGTTTTCATTTTGCCGTGAATGTAACGTCATCAGCTGCTGCATCGCGCAGTTTTTCCTAGCTGATGCTGGATATATTTGTCGACGTTTTTCCCGTTTGTTTTTTACGGACTTACAGCCACTTTCGGTCCCCGTGATCAAGCGTGGACGCATTTCACGCATTACGAACTTGCTGCAACTAAAATACGAAAAGAAAAAAAAAATATATATATATATTTATGAAGTAATTGACTCAACACATTGTACACATGCAATATACACAGACCACACAGACACATACAAACGTACTTGATTCGTACGCCAGTTGCACGAATGCAACAACCGATAATACCACAATCGAGTTTCTGATCGTTCGTGTACATTGGTTTGTTTCTTTAGACGCACGCATCGACGTTGTTTCTTAAGTAGAACGAACAAGTCTCGAGCTCGCCGTTTCTCCGCAGAATTAGCCTTTGCACACGGCCAGTATAATTAAACGAAATATCAAAAAGCTCCTCTCCAGAAAAAAAAAGAAAAAAGACGAAAAAAGAAAAAATACGAAACGTAACGTGAATGAATTTTTTCTAAAATAATTTAGGAAATTTTTAGCTAAATCAAGACTCACTCGTGCATCGTTAGACATTAGCGGAACGAAACCGTTTCTTTCTTGGAACGATTACGTTCGATCTGTGCTTTCGCGAATATATGTCGCGAAGAAATGTCGCGTGTGTGAAAAACGTTGCTGTGTGAAATATTTTAGCGAGATTTTATTATCGTTTCGCACTCTTCCTCGACCGATCGCTGGCATCATTTTCTTCAACGACGAATTAGAAATTCCCGACGCGACGTTCCTTCCAGAGGTAATTTCAAAACCTCTAAGCCGGGATCGCGATTTCTCGTCGATTTCGAGATCTCGTCATCACCAGCGATCCAACAAGTCGGCGAGTTTTCTTGTCGAGTTTTCAAATTCTTATTAAGCTCGTTGTTTCTTTCGTCAGATTAAATTGGCGCTGGAAGATTCTATATAATAGCTGTTGAAGACGACGAGAATCTTTGTGTAGCATCGTTTATTATTAAATTTTCACGGCGTCGGCCGATGGATCGAACGTGTATTCAAGCGAAAATCTTTATGGAAACTAACTATCCACTTCAGAGACGCCTTAGGAATTAGATCAGCCTTCGATGAATTTCTCAATCTTCGCCTGCCACGCTGTTAAAACGAATTTTATTGGCGCCTCGCGTTGCTCCTAATAATAATTTCGCTTGTCGTTTATCTTCAAGCGGAAAGATTTTTATAAATTCTATTTCGAGGAATCTGAGGAATCGTCGTAGGACGAAGAGTGTTGCTTCGAATTCGTTCGCAAATGACGGAACGTCATCGAGCCGATTTTTTTCGTGAACTTTCGCCGCGATTTTCATTTCGAATTCGCTCGAATTATTGGTCGCTGGCTGTAAAATTTTGTAGCGACGTTTGTAAATATTAGGTGAAACATATACTTGCAAAATACGATCACGCTTCCATCCTGATATGGACGAGTTTCGGTGGTAATTCGATGGGAGAATGGAACGTGAGTTCCGATTTCTTCAAGTGCAATTCGAAAACGAACGCTCGCTAGCAGCCAGAGTTTCTTTCGAACTTTATCACCTCGTGTCCAACGGATGTCATTTTTCACGATATGACGTTTTCATGCTTGTTCGATTATTTTAACAAATCTTTCTGTTTCCGCGATTCTCGTGAATAGCATCACGACGCGTCAGGCCAATGGATTTCAAATCATAGCTGTTGTATATTAATTTCTTCTAGATATCACTAAAGTGATCGACAAGGATGTGTAATGACGTCTCAGCTGACGTCTTTAGCGACGTGGGAATTTTTTATAATATTTTCTAAGAGCCTCTCGCTCCATAAATAGCGACAGAAACCCATATCACGCAGACCTATGTACGAATTATGGCGTTTCACATGATCACATACATACGACACACACTCATACGCGAATTTCAACGGAGTCCTTGATATTTCTTGACAGAACAATCCCCGGTAGCTTATTGACGCGAGATCCGTCGGTTCGTAACGATTTGACGATTTTCGGTTTCAAATTTTAGCTGCTTCCAGTCCGTTCTTTCTTTCGGTATATCGAAGACTAGCGTTCGAATCTGTAACGTCCATTAGCGCGCTGAATTAAAAGCAAAACAGAAGAAGAAGAAGAAGAAAAAAAAACTCGTAGCTTTCGATCGACAGCGAATTCGGATCTATGTAAAAAGAAAAAAGAAAAAAAAATAAAGAAAATCTCTGTAGTGTTTCTCCGTAAAAAGATCGTAGGGTTAAAAATTCGCACACGCGAGAAGCTCGTTCGATTCGTACAAAAATCAACACATTCTGTTCTAGCGAAGACAACAAAGAGAGAGAGAGAGAGAGAGAGAGAGAGAAAGAGGTAGAACAAAGGAAAAATATTCTCCCCTCATACAAGCAAGTTAAGAGAAAAAGTATAAAAAAAAAAACGAAAAAATAAAAATTCGAAAGATAGAAAAAGAAAAAGAAAGAAAAAAAGAAATTCACTGGAAATTGCGATGACGCGCAGGAACGCTGAAAGTCCAATCGGGAACACAGTCGAATTTTCTTCTGAAAGACTCTCAACGAGAACATATTAAATACCGATGTCTAAGCTGTTTAAGAAGAAGCGAGAGAAAGACGAGAGAGGGAAGACTGGAAGCGAGAAAACAGAGGCAAAGAGAAAGAAACAGGGTGTGCTTTTCTTCAAGTGTTGCGCAGAGTCAGGTCAATATTTAAATAAAAACAGCGCGCGAATTTTAATTAATTAAAGAAGTGAGTTGTTGCGTTGGCTTGCACGGTGTGTGCACGTGAACGTGTTGTTGAAATTCAAGTTTGCTTTTGCCGTGCGATCGATCGTCGCCCCCTCCTTGAATGCAACTCCAATTACACGAATGGTTGGTAGGTCCAAAAATGGAAAAAAAAAGAGTAATAAGAGAATAAGACGCAACCGAGAAAACTAAGCATCGAACGAAGAACGATCGTTTCACATGATCTCGATACTCTGTTAAAAAGTTCGTTCCGCTTGCGAACGATTTTTAGCAGAGTCTTCGTCGATGCGGACCATATCTCAATGTTATGTTTGCTTTAGGGATATTGCGAATTTCGTAATGAAGTATTGTTGGATAAATTGCGATACGTGGTTTTGAAATATATATATATATATATCTGTATACAGAGAGAAAGAGAGAGAGAGAGAGAGAGAGAGAGAAAAGAAGAGCAAGAGAAAAGTGGTGCTAGAATCGCCAATGGTCGGTTTGACTCGATGATCGTGATTTTGTCTCCGATTACGCGTGTAATAAATCACAACGGACGCATTAAGGGAAAAACGTTTACGCGTGAACGTAATCGAAAATCGACGCGTTCTATCGGCTTCCTGCTGCTGCTGCTTTCTATATTCAATTATTAGGCGATATAATCATCTGAAACGGCGACAGAAACCGAATTATAGCAAAACAGAAAACGAAGCACAAGAGTTCGCTGTTCACCGTCGATCACATAACGTTTTTAGGATGTTTTAGAGTTAGAACGAGCTGTAATAGAGAGGCAGATAGATTGCATGCGATCTGAATATTCATAAAAGCAGAACACAGCGCGGCTGAAAATATTCCTCGACCCGCTTTCGGTCAATTTGCAATCGAAAACTAACTAATCGACGATTTTCGCGACTTTCTTCTCTCTTTTTGTTTTTTTTTTTTCTCCTTTGTATCTAGCGAAATTGATAGCTGATCGTCGAAGAAAGGAAAGCAAGTATGTACGTGTCGTCGACACGATCACGAATGAAAAAAAATGGCAACTGCTAAGAGCTGCTTTTTGTCACGCCGTCCCGTATATAATTAAAATACGATCGTCGATTCGAATCAACCGGCGTCGCTCGGAGGACAAAGTCCTGTCGCCTGTGCAAGTACGTGAATTCTAACGTGTTCAATTTCGACGTGCTTTCACGCGTGTCTGTCCCACGTGGTGCGCGAGTGCCATCCCCTGGACAAAGGAACCAGCACCGCGCTGCCACGTTCTCGGTTACTTATTTTCTTTTGCGGCTGGTTCGTTGGATCAAAGGTTTTTCCCTTATTGTATATTGTCTATTATTCCCTCGTGTGATTGATTTCCATTGCAGACATGCGAACGAAAGAAAGGAAGAAAGAAAGGGAGAAAGAATGGAAGAGAAAGAGAGAGAGAGAGAGAGAGAGAGAGAGAGTAAAAGGAAAAGAGAAGACAGAGAGAAAAAAAAAGAGGAAAAGTTGAAACGAGGGAACAATCCAATTCGTTTCCCTCGGGCGAAAATTTTATTCCGTTGTTACCGCGGAGGGATCGGCGTGCGAGTCACGAAAATGGATAATAGATTACTTTGCTGTTGAACGAATTACACGATTCGTCTAATTCGTATCGAGTGTAATGGATGAGAGGAGAAAGTGGAGCAAGTGTATGCCTGTACGCGTTTGTGTGAACGAAATTCGAGAGAAAGGGCGAGACGGACGTGTAGAAAAAAAAAGAAAGAAAGAAAAATGAAAAAAAAAGAAAAGAAACAAAATGGAAGGAAAGAGAAGTACGAGAGGATTTGCGGTTCGGTATGCGCGAGCTGCAGTCATACACGGAGATGGAATTGAGGCGATTAATTAAACGAGATGTTGTAAATTGTTCTATAGCAAAAATGAAAAGTGCTACGGCCGTGGCAGCGCGCCTTTCGAGAGTTCCTCGACTATTAATTATTATTCTTTCTACTCTTATTATTATTCTATCATTGCTCGATGCGACTTCGACGGAGTGGCTGGTATGAAATTGCCAATAAAACGAGAAGAGCGGATAAGGACGTACGATCGAATAATTTGGTCGAGATGTCGAAGGATCTCGAGGAGCGCGATGCTTTGATCGTTTCGATGTTGATATGTCAATGCTGTGATGTTATCCTTTGAAACTTCAAACGAAAAAGAAAAAAAAAAGAAAAATATATTTCCCCTCTCCTATATTTGTCCTTCCGCCACCCCTTCGATACGGCCCATCCCCGAACTTTTCCAGAAAGTATCCCGCAAGACGAATCCCCTTTCTCCTTGGAAAATGAATATTTCTATTACTGTAACACTCCGCATAGTCCTTTAAAGAAACAAAAAAGAAAAAAGAAAAAAAATAGCTAGATTCTAATCGTATTTAATGTAAAGTTTATTATTGTTACATCTCAGTGATTCTCTCCTCTTATCAGTGATATCACGGAGAGAACGATGTGCCCGTCGAAACGAGTGTACGCGTTTCAGAAACATACCGATGAAAATTGTATAGCGATGGTTTCAGAGTAAGGGTAGGGGCGTTAACTATTATTAGGAAAATCCTGAAAGTATAGGCGACCGATAATCGACCAACTCATTATACTCGTTTCTCTCCGATACGTCACTGGTAACCAAAATTCCTACATTTGTCGCATTTGTAAATAAAATTTTTATCATCACACGATGCAACGTGTTGTTATTCCTATGCCTAACCTAATCATTAAATTACCATTTATTTATGCCATCCTATTACACGTGTCTCGTTTTATTATAGGGGAACGTGATGATAGTAGGTGAATGAAAATCGATCAAATTTCTAGACACATAAAATGATACTTTCTTTTATCCGATGTTACAAAATGAATATTTACACTATACCGTGTCGTTCGGAATAACGCAAGGTTCATTGTACTCGTTACAAGTTAAGCTGATAAGTCGCGTGGAACTCGCGACTGGTTTGCGCAATCTCGATGCTACGATTTCACGCTTGCACAGCACGTACAAGCGGTGGAAAAAAAAAAAAAGAAAAAGAAAAAAATAGTTTCTGCTCGTTTTGTCACACACGGTTAAATCTAGGCAGTTTTCAGGTTCACATTGCGTGGCGACTCTTTGGCAATCGATGCAAAATTACAACGAAACACGATGAAAAGAGCAGAAAA
The DNA here is from genome assembly GCA_032399595.1 of Tetragonula carbonaria. Taxonomy (NCBI): domain Eukaryota; kingdom Metazoa; phylum Arthropoda; class Insecta; order Hymenoptera; family Apidae; genus Tetragonula; species Tetragonula carbonaria. Next base: position 8,797,843 of record JAUCRC010000014.1, read on the forward strand.
GACAGAGTTTTCTATTTACAATGATTCATATACGGAAAATATGATACTTTCCATTGCGTATTAGCATGCCTGTTCCATTAAAATGAAACCAAGGAAACTCGTTAATTTTAAACGACCAACAGGACAACGAATAAAACATTTACAATCACGACTGGTTACTTTAGAGGCAATTACCAAAAATATCCGAGTACCAAAATACCTCGTATTTACACGAATATACCTGAATCCCATTCGATCGTGTTGCACGACGAAATTTACAGCACGGGACTCTGATAAAATAACTTAAAATTCCATAAGTTCGCTTTCTTAGATGCTACACGATTGTTATAAATAAATAATAGAGTTACATTCCGCGATATTCTTGGATAAAATGTTCTTTGCAGTATAAATACACGTGTGAGACCCGCGGGACTATTTTGTACCATTTCTAGATTCTTGCAAAAGTTGTATAAAAACCCCCGTCGCCAATATTTTTTCCTCCACACGCAAAATTCTTGAAAGCTTAATTAATTAAATATTCGTTCAGGTAAGTCCCAAAGGCTTAAACATTATTACATACCCGACTATGTTCCTTATAATAATCTCTCTAACGCAAGACATTTACACAGTATACGGCTAAATGTATTATTTATCTAACATTTCGTACGTCTACCTTTGGTACAATTGTTCTTCCTGTTGACTATAATCGTAAATTCTCTTTGTTCCGTCTGATCGACGTGCTATAGCCGAGACACGAACCCGTGCTCCTTCTTTTCTACCATCTACTTCCAATCCTTCACACTCAAATTATCATTCATAAATAATCTAAAATTTAAACAATCATCTCGCACGCGTATTCCTCTCCCAAAATTTCTCCGTGGAAAATCAATTAATTTCCAAAAAAAGAAAAAAATGAGACGTACCTGAAAAAACTTACTCTTCGCTCTTCAAGCAACCTTCAAATACTGCTCAACGCATCGACACGAAGCTGCAACTCTCACTCCCATGCCCCGCACACACACACACACACACACACACACAGTCACGGATTCATCTTCAAACAAAGTAGAAATTCATTACACGACAATTCGTTCATATGAACAAATAATTTTCGTAGTCCGCGTAGGAGGACGCTGTGATGTGTTTCGACGAGATTGGCGTCGACGGGACGCTCTGAGGCAACTGTTGCACTCGAGGGATTTGCAACTGCGGCAACTGTGTCGCATGGGGCACCACGATTCTTGGCTGCCGATTCAGAGAGCCCAGGGAAAGGTGATGCTGATCGATCTTGTGGATATTGTTGTTGTTGATCGAGCTGGTATCTTTGTGCTGGTACAGCGACAAGTGATTGTTGTTGTCGTTGCCTGGATTGTAATGGGCCTGATGGGTGCCGTGGAGGTTCAGTCTTGACATCGCCATGCTGATGCTCGAGTCTGACGCCCACATGCTCTGCGAATAGGACGATTGTGTAACGAATTTGACTTTCTATTATGCTCTTATGAATGAACGCCGATGATGCTGGTTGACGCAGCGAGATGCGCGCCCGTACGCGTAACTACGACCAGCTATCTTCGAAATTGAAACATCCAAGTTTCCAGGAAGTTTCCAAGTTTCCTTTATGCTTCGAGCGTGAGAACTCTCTCTTGGAAATCGACTAGTCTGTCTCTCATTGAATGGTAGAATCCAAAAAATTCATCAAATAGATATTCAGAATATTCAATAAAAATAGAATGGAATTTAGAGGCAACTTCTAAGACAATTGAGAGAATCGAAATGTAATTGATTGATAGTCTCTTTACTTTTCTTCTGTGAGGATTGTAGTCAGGATTGCGTCGTATACGAAGATGGCGATCGGCGCTTGTCCATCGTTGCGTGACCTTAAGGGGCAAATCGTCAGGATGCAACTTCCTTTGATACTCCTCGCCTTCGCACACTTCGTACAGAGAGAATTGCTCGACGCGTTCTTTGGAACTGTAGCAGCTCAACAACATCTGGATCAGCTCGTCCACGGTGGTCTGCTCCGAGACTAGTAGACTCTTGTACTTGGACTGCAAATTGTAAATCATTCTTCGTAAAATATTCGTAGTGTAGCATGCGGAATAAATAATTAAAGAAGAATCGAAACTTTTACTCTTCTACTCTTAACTTGACGTGGTGAAATTGCTCGTAATGGCGATTCTGTGATTATTGTCAACGCAAAACGAAATGGAATGGAATGGAATGAAAATGAAAATGATTAAACGTAATAGTCCAGCTGAGGTATCACGCGCGAACTGGCGAGAGTAAATTACAAGGAAACGCGTGTAAAATGTTAGTGTAAGTGTGCGTAACTTACTCCGGACATGAGCGTGCTGTCGTATATTTTGACAAGTCCTCCGCGGCGTGTCTGCAACGAGAATCTGCAACAAGAAAACATCCGTGAATCTCGTGGGTATCGTAGGAACCGGCGAGTTCAAAGGGCATCGGCGAACGCTACTTCCACGTAGAAACACGGGGCCCGAAACTTCCAGTCAAACACTGTCTGTCTACGTAACGTATATCTTCGCCGGAAGTTTCGAGCTACCAAGAAAACACTGGTGACTTCCATCCTTTCTTCTGTCAGAAGACAGAAGCTTCTCGACACTTAGAACCTAAACGTTCCTTCCTCTTGTTCACAAACCTCTCCCACAAGGAGTATCTGAATTTTCAATTTAGAAGTTGGCATTGAAATACAATAGATCCTCGTTCGGAGTTTGTTGTACACAGATTACACACAGATTACGAAAATTATGCATATTTATGCCTTTGTGAGCACGCGAGTAACTAAGAAGTAGAAATGAAAAATTCGAGCGAAACTTTGTTACATTCTATGGATACTGTAGCGAGTATCGCAGAGCAAAGATAAACAGAAATTACAGTGAATTTTCCATCTTAAAAAGTCCGTGTCGCCAGAAGCTGCGCAAAAGTTCATGGTATTTATAGCCTTGCTTCTCTCGCCGATTAAAAATCTTAACTAAACGACGAAGCCACGATCCTTCAGTCCATTCCTCAACTCGTTAGCATAAATAAAGGCACGTCTCGCACGGTCGAGCCAGACGACTCGAAGAAGCCAAGAACAAAGGGAGAATCACTCGAAAGGACGTTGCTCGTCGTTGGCTCGTGCTCGCCGACCCACAAGAAGTCGTGTTTACGGTCGGTCGCGAGCCCTGAAATTACGTCACGAAGCCGAGCGAAACCGAGGGGGAGGAATGTCTCATTCGAAGAGTGGCCTCAGAAATCGTACCTGGAATCGCCACGAGGATGACACGATTGCAAAACGGCAGGCCTCGCGTCCTCGTCCAGAGGGAGAACTGTCCTCACGTTCGGTCTTCTCACGGTGACCTCCATCGTGAGGTAGTACAGCCTGGGATCACGGTGCCTCATACGATACTTGTTCAATAAGTTCTGAATGATCTCACGACAAGTCGTTTCATACGTGATGCACAGGGTCTTGTACTCGATGTCCGGTCGAAGGCAGTTGGCGTACACCTTTATGGTTGTCTGAAAAGAAAATCGAAGATTGGTCAGTATGGAAATATATTCTAGCGGAAGATGTGAAAATTTCAAAATATGTTTTAAATGCTGCACCATTCCTTTTCCGAATGCTATAGTAAACAATAATATTTCGGTCGACTTTCAATCTCCGGTTCAAAATTTACAGAGAGGGAGAGAGAGAGAGAGAGAGAGAGAGTTGTTCTAAAAAAAGAACACGAGGTTTTTTTTAAAAAAGGGTAGAAAACGACGTCCTGTTGTCGCAGGAAGAGCTATGAAAAAAAAGGACCCGATGCACGGGACGAAGAACCCTGACAATTAGTCCATAATTAACTCGGGGACAGACATTGGCCACGCGCGCTGCATAAAACGCTATCAACCCTTCAGATACGCCGGCTACGAAGGGATGCATGCACCGAAAATAAACCAGACACCAGATCACCCCGTTCGCAGATGGTTAAAAGTCACGCTTGTGTGTATCCATATGTCAAGATTAATGCTCCGTTTACGCAGCGGTAGCCTATAATATTAAATACACGGAGTGTGAAAATTGATGCTAGCGGACAAAATCAAGGCATGTTACTCATTCGAATTAAACCATTAAATGCTTGAAATCATTCCCGGTAGTCTGGATAATGTGCAAGCAACGGCAGAGAGAAAAAATTCAATCGAAAAGACGCAATGTACCAAAATTAGGATTCTATTATTACTCTCGTCCAGTCCGTGCTACAAAGAGAGTTAATTTAATACAAATTAATACTGGAGAAGTTCAAGTCACGATCGAAGCAAGCAGCTACACCCGTCCTTCAATTTAAGCGGAACTGATTTACGCAAGTATTTGTTTTACGCGATCAGATATGTATGTACATACATATCGTGAATTAACCGATATTGAATTAATAAATATATGTGAAACCCAACCTCATGATGTATGCAGCAGTGACAACGAAGAAACAGATTCATTCACTGCGGAAAATCTTTGTAAAGCTCTTGAGTTAGCCAAAAAATTGGAATATGCCATTATAGACATTGATCCAAACATTCAACGAGCCTTAAAATTTCGTTAAAAATTTCATGAAATGTTGCAACGAATATCAGCAAATTTATGAAAACTTACTAACAGAAAATATAGAGAAAAACTCATCCGAGAAAATTTACATTCACAATGTAATGAAAGTGAAGACAAACTTCCAGATATTTCAAGCGAAATATGAAGATGACGAGTTTATCCCAATTAAAAAGAAAAGGCTGATTGTTTTGAATTACAGTAGCGATAGTGACATCGAAAAAAAACTTACATACTGTTTTCTGTTTTTTGAAATGTCTTACTTATCTTTTTGTCAAGTTATGTGAAATAAATACGTACACGTGTATTTCTAAAACTTTTACTAGCTTTTGTTTCCAATGTTTTTCCTTTTATACTGACAGATTCAATTTATACGATTTTTATTCGCGTAATCAAAATCAAATCCACGTGGAACGGATATTCGCGTACATTGAGGGACGGGTGTAATTATAAACGTTTCGAACTCCGATCTGTCAATAAGCCAGATGTTACCAGCCGAAGACTTGGCCCACACGTTTGCAAGTACCACTCATCACTTTCGGAAACACGTGCAGGCAGATTTTATGACCGCAAGCCACGCTTTATCTCCAACTGTAACAATCCGCTCCAAACGCAGTGAATCGCGCTCAGCTATAAAAGCTGCCATCGTTCGAATGTCACCAGCTACGTGTCAACGCACAATGATTTTCACCGAGCGTACCAAACGAAATTATGCAACACCGAGGGCATATGTCGTTCGTTTGAACTCGTTCGGATTTTCGCTAAGCCACAGCCACGTTCGCCGAGCACGTTTCCAAAGAGAATAGAGATGTTACTCTTTCATCGGGTATTATTTTGTAACATCAATACGCAATCCTTCTCTTTGTACGTATAGCTTGTTTGACTATTTAATTCCCGGAATGAATTCGGCACTCTGAACGGGGATTAGACGCGGACGTGTTTGAACGAATTTAGGGGCGTTGCATGCCAATTACTACGCGTTTGTTCAAATATTTAGAGTCTCGTCTATTTTTCTGGAATAATCGTATTTTCTGTCGTATACCTATTTGTACAATCAAATTTTTGTTTCCTCCACTCTATCGATACTCGTGTTCACAATGTATTTATTTTATTAATTAAAAAAGAAAGATTCTCGAGCAAAATTATTATTTCTCAAACGTATTTCCTTGCATGCCAATTACTACGCGTTTGTTCAAGTATTTCGAGTCTCGTCTATTTTTCTAGAATAATCGTATTTTCTGTCGTATTTGTACAATCAAATTTTTGTTTCCTCCACTCTATCGATACTCGTGTTCACAATGTATTTATTTTATTAATTAAAAAAGAAAGATTCTCGAGCAAAATTATTATTTCTCAAACGTATTTCCTTGCATGCCAATTACTACGCGTTTGTTCAAGTATTTCGAGTCTCGTCTATTTTTCTAGAATAATCGTATTTTCTGTCGTATTTGTACAATCAAATTTTTGTTTCCTTGACTCTTTTGATACTCGTGTTCACAATGTATTTATTTTATTAAAAATGTATTTATTTTATTAAAAAAGAGATCCTCGAGCAAAATTATTTCTCACACGTATTTCCTCGAAATTTCGATACCTTCGATATTTCAATTTCGTTACGGAGAACGTAACGCCAGGTTCCTGATCGTGTTTGCGTTTCAGCTAAACAAACAACCGGATCCTAGCACGCCTACATCGTGGAATTCTCGGTGGTGTTTTACGAGGACCAAGAATCGATAGAGAGTTGGTGTGTTTCGTTCTAACAAAGCCATAACGCGTGCACGCCGTTCTTATAAACACAACGTCGCGTTAGAAAACGCGTTTGGACTGTTGGAATCTCCATCGTTTCCTTCGTGCTACCTTATATGTAATCTCCGCAGTGAAGAAGAAGAAGAAGAAGTAGAAGAAAAGAAAGAGTTGTCGCGACGTGGAAACGTTGCGAGATTTCTGATTCATCGCAGAAATTCCAATACGCTTACGCGCGGACATTAATGCGTTTTACGCGGAATTCCCAGGTGCAACACATCGATCTCTTGAATGTGATCACGAAGGTTTCTCTTCCTTCGATAATTTTAATTTCATTTTCAGAAATCTGTCGTCTCGGAGCTGTATTTGGACATGTACGAGACGTTTCGTTTAGAACGTGGAAATTAATTCGATTTCGATTTCGCAATCTCTACTTGAAATTCGAATATCTTTTTCTCGTATTGTTATCATTACGAGTCAGCAACTACTTATTTTATTCGAAGATTTCAAAAAGAAATTCGTAAATATTGAACTTGTCTCGTATGAGTATTGTTTCTCTTTTGAAAACGATCCAGAATTTGAAAAAGAATGAAACAGTAAAAAATTTCGAAGAAAACAGCTAGAATCCACGTTTCATCCTTTTCTGCTTTTGTCTGTTGATAAAACTAGACAAGCAGATCTGGTGAAACATTTTTGTAACACAACAAAGTCGTGATCACAAGCGATATTTATGAACAATAATTATGGCGTATTTCGAGCTACCGATGACACCCGTGGTCCAAACAGGAGACGTATTCGATCGACAGTGTGTGTTTTCCGAGTTGGCGGCGGCTAATGAAAGAGAAAATAATACGGAAGGCATGAAAAAGCGTGTAGACGACCGCATACAAGTGTCAAAGGGAGGGTCTGTCGCTCGTCAGCAACTGGTTCGAGAAGGAAACCACCCCGTCACAGAGACATCAATAACTTGCAGCCGGCAAATACGAACCGAAATACACGTTCAGGATATTTCTGTTCAGGAGTTCGAATTCGTCAAAGCTAGCCTCTTTATAATCGTGTATCTACATATGCACGGGACCGTTTTTGAACGCGAATGAAACGAGAATAAAACGAGAATCGACGAAACTGAAATAGGGAATTTCATCTAAATGAAATCCAAAGCCTAAACTAAATGACATGCAATTTTCCATTTCCTCGAGAATCATAATCAGTGATCACTCAGTTGATTGAGCAGCTCGAGTAGTTAAACTCGAGTTGTTTTGTATAATTAACGATCCCCGATCGAACGACCAAGAATAGAAGAAAACAGCGAAGAATTAACAGTCCCCTTCCCCCCCCCCCCTTCGGGAAGCCAAGAAAGACACGTTTCGTGTAAACGAATCGTTCTAATGGGGAAGTTAACAAGCAAGAATTCGACGAAGGGGAAGTCCACCCCGCGTTAAACGAAAATCCAGCGGGTAATCTGGCGTATCGAGCGTGAGACGTAAAAAAGTTCGGGAGGGGAGGGGAACGAAATTGAGGAAGAAGAGCCGCTAGGGTAAAACGAAAACACCATATGCTTACAGGGTGCGTTACAAACGAAGGGTCTTTTCTTAACAGGAATTCATCAAGCCCCTTGCAAACCTCCGTCGTGCTTCGAAGAATGCACTCTCGGCGCACTTTTGGGTTTTCCATCGCCGGGGAATCAAATTCAATCGAACCTTCCTTCGCTTTTTCTTCCTCTTTGAAAAAAAAAATAAAAAGAAAATAAAAAAATAAAAAAGCCGTTCATACATCATCGTGGCAAATTTCTATGTGGATACAAGTAGCTGATGCGCTAAAAATAGACACGGTATCGCGAGCTTATCGTTATCAATGGCTGAAGTAGAACAGCAAACCTATTCCCGAGAGCGTGGCACCCGGTATATCGCGTATCCCCGTTCCGAAGGAAGGTAAACGACACCTTTCAACGGAAATGCTATTGAACGGCCTTGCTGCTTTCCTAATCAGCTAATAGACTCGCGTGCTTACGTAATTAATATTCGTAATTACGTAATTAGGTTCGATGATGAGACGATTCTTAGGAATGCTGTTGATGAGCAGGGAAAAGGGAAAGGCAGTTGAAATTAGGAAGAACGAACGAGAGAGATCACGTTTCCCAATAGTGGAAGTTTCTCCGAAAACGCTTTTCCCTTTGCAACCTAGCGCCATTCAGGTCAAAGAGAGCTGAGCTACTGATCTATCGGAATCCGGAAATGGCAAGGGATTATGAGATGCAGCGCGCTTTATAATTAGAGCGCGAACAAAATCGTGTAGAGCCGGCTTGAGGATCGTCTAGAATTTCTTCGTGTCGAGTGTCCCACGCCAATGGAACCGCTCAACTCGTAGTGATATTCATTTTCTCCCTCTCACCTCCCGGGTTCCCCTTTATTTTTCCCTTGCCGGTTCGACTTTGTTATTGCAACAATGCATTTTTCTCTCGTTTTCACGCCGATTCTTTTGCTCAGAAAATAAAATTATAGCTACCAGATGATATTTATTGGAAAGTCGAGGATTGAGAATGGACTAACGTTCTCGCGCACGTATACGGCGAACGGCACGAGGAAGCGCGAAATATGACGAAGACAATATGCTAACAGCTCGCGCGGAGACTCCTCAAGTTCTCCCCCTTCGTTTCGTCACGACGTCTGTTTGACGTCTGTTCATTAATTTTCATGCAAGCCCACGTAGACGTGGCGCATGGCCTCGGTTTGAATGGTGGCAGTATCGGCCAGCGCCAGGATCTCTCGCATAATAAATTCCTTATCCCCAGAAGTCCATTGAATCCCGAATGACGGCTCCCTCCCTCTTCTTCACCTCTTTCCCTGCTAGCACGTGCTTTTCGATTCTCAGCTGCCGTGCTCCTTGTCTACAGGGTCCTCAGGTGCTGTTGCCGTTCCCCCACAGCACGTGTCCCCACTCTCTGATTTCCGGCCGAAAAAAGGAACGAAAAAGAAAGAAAGAAAAAAAAAGAGGAAGAAAAACGACGAAGGAGGATCGAGAGGCGACGCTTAGAACAAAAACGCTCAAACCTGAATGGCGGGCATTCGTATCCATCCGCCTCATCTTTTCGCTTCTTCAAGCTGCGAGACGATTGTTCTGCACGGATGCCTCGGCTTCCAAGGAAATCAAGGTCACGGAGCTTCGTCCCGAGCGATCTCACCGTGACAGAGGAGCAAGAATTCTCGATAGAAAGTGATTTCGTTGGAACTCGCACACAGCCAGATAATAGACGCGGTACGATATAGTATCGTACAGTTGCAATGAAAATATCAGGTGATCTTGTTGCGGCCACGTTTCGCAAGCGACAAAAGCTTCGCTGACCAGGTATAATACGAACTGTTACACGATCGTCTATATAAAGAGGATAGACACTTTTTTTCTAACGGTGTCATCAACGTTCGTGATCACCGTGTCAGCGAAAAATTGATCACCGTCGATATCGTGTTCCCCGTTGTTGCCCGCTCGTATCGATTTTTTCCATTCGCCAGCCAACTGATAATTCGAAGAACATTTAAGCAATCAAAGAACTAATAATTATTCATTCGTTTAAATTAAATGTTTAAAGTATTAATTTAACTGACTATAGTATTTTAATATATATAATCTAAATATAAAGCAAAATATTACATTTAATTTCGACTCAAAATTTAATCTTTGTTGATTTATATTTATAATATTTAAAATATTCAAAATAAATATCCTAGTATTCATTCAATAATTAGTGTAAATAATATTATAAATAAAATAATTAAACCTATTATAAATAAATAATTGAAGTATTTTAAGTAAATAATTATCGGAAGTAACAAAGTGATTTCATTGTCAAATACTAAAAATAAAAATAATAATCTAACTAAAAAAAAAGGCATCGAAAATCTCATTTATTGAAATCAATTTGCTTAGATTAAAGATTAGACTTGAAATAATTAATATAGTGACGAAAAACATTAAGTACAATAAAGTTAAGTGAGAAATCATTCTCGCTCATAGAGTGGACCCAATTCAGGGAACATCGTCGTTCTGACAACGATTTCCTGCAATCGAACGAAGGAAGCTGGATTACCCAATCCGCGATTTTTATTCCCGTTACACATCGGACGGAGTTATGTAAACCGGGTCGTGCGACGATTCGAGCCAACAAAAGGAACCACCGGTGGTGGCAGGTTCTCCCCGCTGCGCCACCGATGTTTCACGAGTTTTCATCGAGCGTGCGAAGTGTGCTTCGTTCGGTAACAATTCGACTTCCCAGGCTTTCGTAGCGCATTGTTCCACGGCGGGAAAGTGGCAGCGCGAAAGTAAGAAGGAAACCCGCAGGAAACGAGAAACCCACGATTTCTCATCGAATCCGGCGACGAGATCGCTCTGGATCACTCGGAACGATCCCGAAAGGAGCAGTGGACTTAGAAAGTGGGACCTAGAAACCAGGAGAGAGAGAGAGAGAGAGAGAGAGAGTGTGTGTGTTCCATAAATTTTACATTTGAGCCGTTTTGATTGATTAAGAGTGATTAAAATGTTCAATTCAAAGATTCACACGGTAATTTTTGTAGATTTCAAATATTTTATATTGAACATATCTTATGTATTACATGTTTGTTGGATGAATCGAGCCTGACAATATTGGCTCAGTGCTGCTACTGAGTCAGTAAAGTGATCTGCGAACAGGGCAAATTCCAATCTACACTTCTTTCTCCCCTCTCTTCGATTTGTCATAAACAAAAATATGAAAAGCCGTACCGAAAAGAGAAGAACATTCTTTTCCATCGATCATCCTTGGCCTACGGTTGCAACGTAGAATAAAAATTACAAGTGTGTCGTTCCTTTACGCAGAATTCGACATAGTTCAAGACAAGTTTCATAGTTTAGCCATTAGCAGTTCTAACACTAATAAACAAGAACAACCTTTATTGAGTCATTTAGATGCGGAAAATCGTTCGAGACCGATTCATAGCAATCGTTCTGAATCATCACAGAGAATATTTTTTAATGAATTCTGTGGCAGCACTGGAGTAAAGGAAAAGCACGGATGTTATTTCGTAACCGCATTACCAACCATTTTTGCATATCCTGTTTGTGCAGTCGCAAATGATATTGCAGCGAACAATGAGGGCTTATCGTGAATCTGTAATGAAACAACGAATGCGTGGCAGCAGACGAGGTAATGCGTTTTCTGGTCTTGCGTGTCCAGCGAACGGACGATTAACCCTTTGCACTCCGAACAATTTTTAATATAACCTAACAGCAACTTCGAGTTATTTTTACTATCGGCTACCAGCTACTCCAGACTATTTACAAAGGCGCGAGCGCTATTCCTCTGTGGAATATTGAAAATCTTGCTTTGTCATTAAAAAAAAAACGTGAATACGTTTTTAAAAATATGCATTTTATTAATACAATATAATTAAAAAAATATGCATATTCTTGGCTTATCAGGACAAGTATCGCAGTATTCACTCGTTAAAAAAAACAATGTTTCTTTTTGATGTCGTTGCTGCGGCGACAACGGAGCTATATGTTTTACAACGTCTCTGCAGCAGAGACAACGGAATGCAAAGGGTTAAGAATACTCTTTGAGAATCGCGCTTGCGGAATTGGTTCGGGCGATATAAGTTCACCGAGCCCTTTCTGCGCAAACGTAAAACGCAACGCCGTCAGATCGAGTGCGAGAATCGAGGTCGATCTCGAGCGTCTGAAGTCCGCGGTGGCGAGGTCAAGAATTCCTCGCGAGGGTCAATCACTGTTACTTGCATTAACGGAGGCAAGCATTTCATGCTATGCGTCTCGTCGTGCTAACTGCCACGCACGCATCCTGCGTTTCCTAACGAAATCCTCGCAAATCTTTCTTCGGAACTGCGTAACCAGACTCTTCGGACGAGAATTTTTCAAAAAAATCCAAAACAAATCCCTGACAAATAACAGAGAAAAGAGCAAAGAAGTGGTAGGTGTAAATAGATTCACTCGGATAACAGGAGATTCTCGTAAAAAGAGACGTGATCTCCGCTTTTCTTACAAAGTGAAATAAATTGTCGAAAGGAAGACAAGGTGAAGTTCAATCTGCGGAAGAATGCAAACCAACAACGACGAAATAACGAAGAGTGGAGAGAGATTAACGAAATATGGCTCGCGGTACGTAATCGCGCCGTCAATCAACTGGTTTTTGCCGAGTAACACATATTCGTTTCCCGGATTAATGCACGGTGTCCCGATCGAGGCTGGCTTGTAATCGCGCCTCTCGATCCGCGTGCAGCGCCTACACGCACACAGATGATAATTAGATATAAAACGAGAGAGCTTAGATGAACCGCTGAAAAATGTAATCGAGCTTTATTTCATTAAGAACTTTGCATAAGCGAGCGACTTAAGCAGAAACTTACGCATCGACGAGACAAACGATGTTCCACGACACGCCAGAGCTATCTTCGATCGCGGATCGACGATGCGTACGTTTGGTCGAAACGTATCCGAGGGTAAGTGAAATTACGCAGCTCGAAAACACGCGTCGCACGAACGCGAGACTCGAATTTCAAGCCGCGCGGGAGATTGCCCCCACGTTGCAACCGATCTCAGCCGATTAACAGGCACGTGAGCCGATTATGCGCGATTGCTATCGTCGACGTGAAATCAAGCACTTTCGAATGAAATTGAACGCTCGTTTCGCGACGGACGAAAGGAAATTGGAGTTTGTTATTAACGCATCAGCGACGGAGCACCGTTCAATTACCCGTTCAAGTTGCTCCCGTCGCTTGATTTTACAACGCTTTGTTTTCGTTTATATTCTACAATTTACGCGATTGGCGTATTTATTGCGTGAGATACAAAAATAAATATAGATCACTCGACAGGATGCTGATGGTTCATGCGAAATTTACACTTTCAAAATTTGAAATTTTCGTCGCGCGAGATATTTGATCGTGCAAAGGAATAACGTTTGACAGGGTTTATTTACGTTTTTAACCGTAAGGCCAAGGATGATGGGGAAAAGAGCGTTCCGTTTTCTTCTTAGCACGTATTTTTATCATTGTAAATCGAAGGGAGAGGATGATCAACTACTGGAATTTCCCCTATGAATAATATTGTATCTCGTAAGACATTTTCAAAGGTCTATTACCAACTCACAATCAGTGTTAGAACTGAGCCAATATTATCAGGCCTTCGTTGGCCATCCAGAACATGTCGTTCGTTCGCGACGCGATGATAACGCAACGGGTGCAATTATTATTTGCGGAGGACCACACAGAGGGCGGTGTTCTCGAATTCAACCGGTGGAGGACAACCGTGTCCGGTCGTGCACGTCCGTCGACGTCCAAGTGGCACTGACGATTGACACCCGTTTCCGGCGCTTCCACAAAAGAAGCGACGCGAAGGAGGCTCCACGAAGAATAGGGGGCACGTGCCCTCATCGTCGTCGCATCGCGTGCCCGCTTTCACGTGCGCGCCCGCCTTCTCTCGCCCATCGTTCTTCTCTCGCAATATGTTCTTGGTATGGCTAGCAACATAATACGACCATGGTGGAAAGCTTCCTTCCTGCGGCACGTCCTACTGATAGGACGGACATGCTTCTTTCTGCGAGCCATATGGCACCGTCTTCGCAGGCTTCTTGGCACGAGATGAAAGCAAAATTGCACGCGGAATGCGTCGGTGCGTCGATGCATGGTGGAGTGGTGCATGCTCGTTGATAGTGATTCCTCGGCCGATGAACACGCCGAGACGTTCATTCTGGATCGTTGAATTAAGAATTAACGAGATTTGCCTCTTCTTCACAGGACAGTGAATGCTTGCAGTGAATGCTCGCTCGTAGAAATCGCACAAAATGTACAGCGTGTTCAGAAAATTATAGTACAACAGAGCGAGAGAGAGAGAGAGAGAGAGAGAGGAGAGAGAAGACGAAAATTACGAAATGTAATGTCCGTCCTTTAGAATTCAGAAGATGGACTCTGAACGTTTGGAAAGCACGACGTTAAATTTGCTAGTTTCCAGCTGGGTTTTCTACTCTTTATAAAATAAAATTGACCGTGTGCTCGAATACTGTTTCTTTCTAGTTGTGACAACTTTTCGGTAACGAAAATAACGAAAAGAGTCTAATTGTCGTTGCACGAGAAGCAGCATAAGAATCGCTGACTGTAATTTTAACCAACAGCGACTCCACCTGTAGACTTGCATCACGAAGCAGGCACCGAAATCGATACTTTAATGACCACTGGTCAAGAAATCAGCGCAGCTGTTTACACAGAGTATCCCCAAAGTGCCCAGAGTATCCCACACGGAGTCAAGAGCCGGTAGACGGCTGTTCGATTTTCTGTTCTCTTATTTCATTTTTACGCAGAGCGGACTGCTGCGAGCGAAACACTCGTCGCCTGTCGACGGCTACAGTTCTCGAGAGAAGACGCGTGCTTCTACTTTGAAGAAGTAACGTCTGAGGAAGCTCTGGCTCTTCGATGAATAAGCCCGTACTTGATGCGGCCAATTAAAGCATAGTTCGCGCGCCGAAAGAAGAAAGGAGAAGAAACAGACCGCGGTCAACACTCGTCGCGACAATTCTCAGCGACGAGTGGAAGTAGAAACTTCGTCGCAATTAAGACGGAAAAACCGCTCCGTGTCGTATCAGATTTTCACGCGCATCGACACGGTGAAAACTGGCCTGGCCCGTTGCTTTCATCCTCTCATCTTCCGTTCCCACTCCCGGGGGCCAAATTAAAGAACGACAATCGCGACTCACCGGCAAACTTTGTGGGTCGTGGGGCTTAATGGCCGGATAAATTAAACTGTGAATCCAGCTCGGAAGTCGGCGTGCCTCGTTCGACTCTCTCGGAACGAATAAGAAGGAAACGTCCAACCTTTCGAATAATTTACGTTGTAATCGCGTGCGTGTAATTGTCTCTCGGTAAGACGAGACCACGGCTTCACGGCCATCTTCGCCTCACGTAAATGCGATTCTGATACTTTGTCTTTTACGGTGAATAACTTTCTTACAAACTTTTACTTCCACGCTAATGACAGATTCCACGTCAACGTTCGTTTCACGTTGAACTGATATGTAGCACTCGATTATTTCAAAAGAAGTTAACAAGTCCATTTTTATAACGTGACTATTTAAATGTTACCATTCTTCTTTGCCACCGGATCTATGTGGCAGATCTATGAGACTATTTCTGAGAAGCTTGTCAGAAGACTTATCATGTCGAGTTAGTTTTATTCAGGGAGGATCGTCCGAGATCGTTCTCTATGTCTGATTAATGGAGGGTTTCTCTTCTTCTTTTTCTTCAGCTTGTTTATATTTACTAGTGCGCTCTGATCTACGATATTAAGAGAACAGGAGGTCGGTGACAGACGGTCGCAGGTCCGTATAATTGGTCCTTCCTCTGTTGCTGATTGTTTTAAACGAGAACAACTCGACCAACTTTAAGTCCCCCGTTACCACCAACACGCGCGCGATTATTAGCGGCACAGCCAGCACGCACGGAACACTTACATCCGGTTTGTGGACCGTGGTAGGGTGACAATACAATTCTACGCTAACTCGAGGTAAGTACGATTCTAATCTCATAGAGAGTCGCACAGCATCGTTCATTTTCAGTCACCGTGCCGTGTATCGTCAACTGCGATCAATTGCGCACTTCCCTGTAATATTTCTTTTTATCTATCAAAAGATTTCGTTCGAACTCGAACACCATGAGATTAGACCTTTGAAGGTCTAAAGGAAAACTTCCAGATGAATAAATTTGTCCAGCCAACAATCGCCTTGTGCTTATAATACCATCACTACCATCAACGTATATACATAATTTTTTCGCGGTACGCAGGTAGAATAAAGTCACGAAAGGGTGAAAACTAAAATGTTTGCGCCCTTATCTGTCTACATAATCTGGCTCTCTCTCTCTCTTTCTCTCTTTCTCTCTCTGTCCCTCCGTTTCTCTAACTCAGGCCTCGTGAAGTCGCCTTTCCGTTCCGTGCACAATGCACACACAAACGCACACACCTGACTGGAATTGCGGCAACCATAAGGCGATAAGGTCTCGACAACAGAGGGTTATCTGAAACGGAGGTAGTTCTTTTTCATGAATAATGCAGAAGCGAGGCAGTGGCCGCGAAATGTACGTACGCACGGAGTCGCTCGAAGGGAGTCGCTTAAGATTCCATAATTCCGTCCCTCTTCGATCAATCGTCGCTCGCAGGTGTTTCGAGACTCAAGATCAATCGAGAATGACCTCACGTCCGGGAATCTTTACTCTTTACACGAAGGATCATTAACCGTGAACGAGATTATTGCTTGCGAGTCGAAATTAAAGTAAAGGCAAGTAATGGCAACCGCTGACGCTTCGAGTTAACCCGTCCTCTTGACTTCACTTGACCAAGTGTCAATAAGTGTCGCACACTGTGCCAAGTCCGAAAACCAGCTTCAAAAATGCGCAGCCTTTGACAATTCTGAGTTTTTTCCCTCGACTCGAGTTAATTTCTCTTCATCCTCGATTGATCGATGATCAGAAATTTGATTGGAAACGCAGGCGAGACACATCAATCGTTTTTACAACTGCATTCGAGAACTGAGTAATTCTATCCATCGTATTGATTATTGCTTATCTTCTCATTACTGAACTTGAGAACATTTTCTTCTTCTATGTAGCCCTCCTCTAACAATAGAATTGTTATTTGCTCATTAAGCCGACAAAGGAAAATGAAAGGAATATTGTCACGACTAGTCACGTCGTTCGCAAACCTAACCTAAACCTAACTTAAACCTGTTTATCCTCGCTGCGGGGGTTGCAGGTGCATTCTGTGCTCTCTTTCAACAGTCGCGCGTCCACTATATATATATAAGTGTGTATATATGTAGGTCGTCGAACAAACCACTCGATGACGTACGGTTTCATCGATCTATTTCCAGAAGCTGGCAGTAAAACTAATATCGGTGTCGTAACGAGCCGCGCGTTACTTCAACGGGGTTCATTGCACCGGAAGTTTCGTGTTCGTGCTTTAACTCTTTCGTCAGAAGAGCCGTGGGGAAGCTTGAAATCGCGGTAACAAACGTGAACGACGATAAGAAGCTCTCACCGTGCATTTGTGGGAAATTGTCCCGTGGCATTGTGTGTACGATGGCTATCGTTTGTCATTGTTACGCCGTGATTGATAATAGCCACTAACCTCGGTATCGGTAGCAACGCGCGTTCGCGTTCGAACGATCGTTGACACCGTACGCGCGTGTTCAAACGCACGGAAAATCGCTTCAATTAATTTTATCACGCGTTGAATTTAAAGAACAATGGAGAAACTTTGAACTTCGTCTATCATTATGCTAACGCGTAAAATCCCCGTAACGGTATTTATAACCGTTCGGCTAATAACGCATGCCGACGATACGGAGACAAATGTAAGGAAGGGAGACACTTTCAACGATATCAGGCAGTCGGCGGTGTTTCGAGACACCCGTTACATGGCACGCAAGAGATACGCCGCGTTACTGGCGCCGTGCCTATCATTACGTTGTTTAACTCATAATACGTCGTAACACGTACGCTACTGCAGCGTGTATCACAACCGTTTACGCGTTTCAACGAGCATTCGCGCGAGCCCGACGCTAACGATCCTCCGCGCTGACCATCGTGCAACCCGCGTCTACCTTAATCCACTCGTCGTCCACTCGCGTGTCGGATCAATGTGCCTTCTGTTGCACGAATACATGCATCGAATCCGGCGTTTTATCGCGTATAAATTACGCGTGTAAAGAAATTTCATACGACTTTAGCAGTTTTTTTTTTTTTTCATACAACAGCTAGCCAATCATAATCCTCTTTATTGAATTATCGACACGAAACTTTTGTATCATGAAATTATATTCGGAATATACAAAGCACTTCGAAACAAAAGGTGTCTTCGAGAGGTTTTCAATGCTGTCAGAAAATGCAAGAAGTTCGAGAGAAAGTGTTCCTCTTCCGTCCGACGTAGGACCACGAGTATCATCATCGTGTCCGCACTTCCGGCTGTTTCGAACCCCTTGCACGCTTCCCATCCGGTTAGCTTTCGAGCATCCAGCAACTTGTATCGGTGGCTCGCATCCTATTCGACTCATTGATGCGGTTCCCGCCTCTCATCCCTTTATTACAATAACTCACACTTGCATATTAGTGGTCTACACTTGCGTATCAGTGACGCTTTCGTAACAGACTAAATACGCTATGACCGCAAATGAGTCATACTGTGTGTTTGAAAAAGAAAAAAAAAAAAAGTAACTATTACCTCGAACCGATCGAGTCATCCGGTTCTATCAACATTTTCCTCGTACATTGAATATTCAGTCTGCGGATGTTTATGCAAATTCAGATCTTTACGACTACGACTAGTAAAAGAAAGAGCTCAAAATCGGGATTTTTCTCATAAATACGTAGTTGTTGAAACTTCCATTAAGACTTGAAACTTTCGACGATTGAACCAAGTATCTACCTAGAGTGTTAGTGTGTATTTTAAGGTTTCAACATGATGAATGACACGCTGGAACCTCGGTTAAAATTTAGGTTAGCGGGATGACGCAGAGCTCCAACGAAACGTACATTTGGTCAGTTTTTAAACGCCAATGAATTCAAATTTCACCGTTTTCGTGAAAAAAAGAAAAAAAGAAAGGAACGCTTCGATTCACCGGGAAAAAAAATCGGCGAAATCTTACAAAGTGCAAGTTTCAGAGAGAAAGGTTCACGAAATCGAGCCGGAACTTTGTTGCCGCGGCAACAATTCAGTAATGTGCGGCGCGCCATAAGGCAAACACACGATTATCAGGCAAACGTTCACGAGGCGGTTGATATCGCGCGAAGATATAAAACGAGGGACCTCTCTCTGTGAACAGAGCACAAAGGCGGTAAAAGCGGGATAAGGAGCGGGATAGAGAGGAACGCGCTACGACAACAGGGAGGAGAATGAGGGAGGAGATTCACGAAAGAAAGAGTGAATGGGAGCACTGTGTGCCAGATGGTCTCGGTCTCGAATCGCGATCTCCAGCCTCGTTCCATTACTATTTCCCAATGATGAAGGAAGATCTGTACCGGTGGTTACACTACAACGAGCATCTCGTCGAGCACTCGCTCGTTATTCTGCGCTCTGACCTCTGTGATAATTGATGAAAATTTATTGACCGATCCGAGATCCGAGTCGGGCCAGAGAAACCGCAATTAATAGAAACGTCTGTCGAGGGGGAACTTGAATGACAAGATGGAAAAGTCTACGTAAATAGAAGACTCGTTGATAAATACGATTATCGCAGGAGTAAATATGCATGAATATGGAGAAAGAGAGAGAGAGAGAGTGTGTGTGTGTGTGTGTGTGTGTGTGTGTGGATGCAGTTGGAAGCTCGCTGAAATTACGTGCACGTAACGCCATCGAATTACCTATTGATTCGAGGAATCATTGCGGTTGCTCTCTTGTGTACACGGGCTTTCAGCAGACTCGAACGTACGTGCAGAGAGGAAGCTAACAAGAGCATCAGGTAGTGGCGACGAAAAGAAGAATTGTATACACGTGGTAAGGGAAGACGAGATGATTAATTCCTGCGGTTGAGAGCGAGTAACACGAAACTCGGCGCATCGAAATTTTTATCTCCCTTGTCTTTTCGCTTTAGACCTTAATAACTCGTTTTACAGTGCATTCTAGACGCGTTCACGACTATCGCTTGCTACGAATTCGTAGAAATGATTGCGAATCCAGCCAGCTCGTTGTTTCACGCGAAATATCGTGTATGGAAAATTTGTGACGAACCGCACTTTGCGAACCCCACTGAAAGCCAGCCATTGTCAGTGCCAAATTGCACGTCGATGGAGTACAGTAGCCATGAATGACCGCTTTCATCAATCTCTGCAGTCTCGATCGAAACCTTTCGGTACCCCTTTCCACGAGGGAAGAAGAAGCAATACCGTTGTCGCTTTTATAATCTAAAGTTAGAACCGAAATCGAGACTCCGACGCATAGTTTGAACGTTCTCGCCCTAACTAGATCTAAGTCATCGACATAGACGAAAAGAAAGAGAATCTTTAAAAGACCAACACGCAAATATATTCTTCACGCTGGTGCACGTGTAAAAGAAATTTGACCACACGTGGTTTCTACGTGGCCCCACCTCCTTCCTTCACTTCTAGCATTGTGTCAGCCACCAAGGGTATTATTACTCCAGCCCCATAAAGAACGTTAAGTGTCGCAATCGTGATTGTTCGACGTTTGTAGAAACGCGAAGCGCGGCCATCTGCACTGGAGGTTCGAACCGCAATTGTTTCGTTCAATTCGGACAGATGTCGATCGATGACGGATGAAAGAAAGGGTTTTTCATAAATGTACGCGATGAATTCAATTCGTACGCAGTCCAGATGGTCGTGTTGCGTAAGAAAACTCGAAAGCAGCTCATCGGTATTATAAAATGGGAAATTCCTAATAGGCTCGAGGCTGCTTGTGCAATTTCGCAGAAATAACGTCGAAGAAAGAAATTCGAAAGCACACAGTATGACGTTAAATTGCAACATACGAAGCATGCCAGTTTGTTTCGAAAACTTTCTAAATCTTACCTTTACAATATTTTCAAGATCCTTTGGATTAATTCTTTGAACGTGAGTGGATGACTTTAACTTGAGTTTTGAGATGCAGGATGTCGTTTATATTTCGTACAAAGTATTAGAAATATATGGAACGCTTCGTGTGTTGCTAGTTTGATAAACGAACTCGCTACTGTCACCAGGAGCTGGAAGAACCAAGGACGTCGTACAAATGAATTCGTAGAATGCAGCACACGACCTACACGTCGACGCGATTGTCTCCTGTGTAACACCGCGAATTCCTGGCGACACAAGACCTTTTGGCGCCTTTGCAACGATCGTACGAGACGAGGCAACAATCGACTTAACACGTGCTCACCGTATGAACAGTGCGTAATCGCGAGCGAATCTGACGACATGCTTATCCGGGTGATACGTTATGCATTCCGTGGGTGTTTCGCAACAGTGATTTACTTTTTCGAAGAAAATGGAACATAACACGGCGATACGTTTAATCAGAAGACACTTTAAATTGGAAAATACCTGTTACAATTTTTCTTTGAAAAATTGAAGTGAATTAAAATCGGACTGATACAATGCAATAAATATGCAAAATTCCACTGTAATTGCCACGAATGCGTCACGAGCAACACCGGTGTTGCTGTTCTCGGTACTACTCGTTACTAGATTAATTTCGCGTGTTCGTTTGCGGCCGCGTGTGTGAGTAGCCAGCTGCCAGTGCTTTCACCGGCAGCTTGTGACCAATCCCAGACAACATTCATACCTAAAGAATTCGTGCAACGATGCTCATGAATGGGCCACGAGCCACGATCAGACGTACGTGCGTCTTTGTACTAGTTTCTTGTTCGCTGTGACGTATCAGGCAAATTAGTGACGCAACGTTACTGCGTTTCTGAAACAACGAAATGATTCCACGAGTTTGGAATGAAGTTCAATTTATTGAGAAATTTTATT
This sequence comes from Tetragonula carbonaria, assembly GCA_032399595.1. Lineage (NCBI taxonomy): Eukaryota > Metazoa > Arthropoda > Insecta > Hymenoptera > Apidae > Tetragonula > Tetragonula carbonaria. The sequence goes on from JAUCRC010000014.1 coordinate 8,819,635, forward strand.
AGATAGTCCAGTCAATTGCTACAGACGTTGACCTTAGCTCTCTGCACGAGGTACGAAGGATTTTCGTTCACCGTAAAGAATAATCGTACGTACTTGAAAGGTGTACGTGCGTCACACGACGTTGCGTAATCGACGATTGTCGTTAAGCAACGAAATCCGGCTGGACGATCGGTTGAAACGTTAAATCGCGGACGTGACTACGCACGGTGGTAATAAGGGCCGCGGTTTCAATTCCGAATTCGCACTCTGGCATTGAAAGCAGAGCTGAAGAGAAGCAGAGAGTGAACCGTGGCGACGATTAATCGTCGAGGACGATGTAACCACCGGATCGGTTTACGCTGATAAACGATTGTTTCCGCGATCTGAATGCCGAACGTTCGCCCACGATGATCCACGCGAGAATGCTCTCTCAGTGCTACGACAATTTTTATATCGCCACGAACTTTTATATCGCAAACACTTCTAAAGGCCTGGTAATGTTCGTCGAAGTTAGAAACAAACTACGAAGTTTCTTCAAGTCTGAAAGTCGCGTTAATTCTTCTGGCGCCAATCTGGAGATTTTTTTCTTTCTAACCGATACGCGCGAGCGGTTCCAGGAAAAACGGGTGAACGGCACAGATAACGGGAGAAAAGGGTAGCACCGTCAGTCTGAAAGCGCAGATAAGCGCGGAAAGAAAAAACGGTCTTATTTATATATTCGACGATCGATAGCCAGTGACGCGTTATCAGAACGGAAGCCGAATCACCCATTCTCGGTACTAATTGGAGAATGGCGGAAGTCTCGCTGATTCTCGCTGGCCAACTGCGAATAAGCTGGCCGCTATCTCTAAGAAAAACCGTCTGTAAAAACGAACGAGCCGCGATTGCACAAGAATTCCGGCTTCTAATCGGCCCGACTATTTTCCAGTCCAGAGTTATCTCTGGATTCGTTCTCCTAACACGATCAACAGCATTGCCGAATCTCGGGCGGTTTATACAGATCTGGCCTCTTAAAACGAATCTCTCTGTGAAAATAAGCAAAACGATCGAACGGGCGTGTAACAGAGGCAAAAAATTGCGAGAGAGAACGAGTTCGAATCCATCGAGTCGTAAAGTAGTTGAAGAAAAGAAGATGTTCGAGATATATTTTTCACGTCGCACATGCGAACGCGATGCTTTTTTGTTGGAGGCCACACCGTGTGTTTACTCAGGCAGCAACAACTCGTTCGAAAATCTCGCGTCTCCGACGCGCTCGAGCAGAAGAGTTCGTTTCTCGCGAGAGGACAGAAACGCATAATGACCTATAATTATCTGCGAAGGGATAGGGAAATAGAGTGGTCTCGTAGCTCATGCGTTCTTTAAATAAACCTCTCGAGTATCTCGGATTTTTTCCGAAAAAAATTCACCTGGTAAGGTCGATCGACGAGAAGAATCTCTTTTCAAAATAATAGAGATCCATCGGAGGGCAACGATTATGACTTTCTTCGTGTGACGTGATAGCATTCCCCAGTCGCTGGAAAGCGCCACTTAATACTATTACGTAACAGGCAGTGTTCCGTAAAGTCATTAGCATGATAATAAATCAACGGATACCGTGGAACGAGGAAAAAGCCCTCTTGTAGTATTCCGAGGCGTACTATACTCCAGTTTCGAAGTCTAATCGTGTGAATTCAAGCCGCGTTCAAGCGGATACATAAAAAACGTGCCTCCATGGTAGACACAACTCTGACGATTATATGATGCGTTTTATTGTAAGAGTAACATCTTTTTGAACCAGTCAAGGAACCCCGAATCGTTTGTGTTCTGATTACGAGGTATTGTGACTGTCTCTGCGGGTTTTGTGAAAAAGAAAAAAAAACGGGACTCCCCGAGCAAAAAAGTACGAGAAGATTCCCTTTTAAAATTCTGTTTCGCCATGTCGTAGTGTCATGCGGGTGCACCGACGTGTAATAATTAACAAGACCAGCAATTTATTACGCCCACAGGTTTCGTGATACGTCGATGAAGGAATCGGTGCAGGAAAGACGAGAAGACTATTCAGACTCTCCTGATTCGTTCACAAACTTGTTCTTTCATCATCGTACGCCTCTTGGAAATCTAGTTGCGCAATGATCATTCTAATATTGTTTCGGAGACAATGCTGTTGTAATGTCGGGAAGAAACAAGAAATTCATTAAGGCAGCTGCCTTTTAACCTAACGATGAAAGTGAGATTGAATTTGTACCGGACAGTGTGGAAAAGATCTCTCTTTGTTCGGTGATCGTTCGGTGTAGAAAACTTCACCCCTATAAAAATTGAAGAAAGGAGAAATTTTTAAGCCTACGTAACAAAACTTCAATAGCAGGAGGCTATAGAAGGAACGTCTACATCCTTGGAATACTCCGAAAATATCCTAGGAACATCGATGACTACAGTCACCTGTAACAATTACGGTTACAAGACTTAACCTCTTGATCGCCGTGCGCGCATCAGTACGCGTCAATCCCTATACTCTAAATAAAAGCGAAATTAATTTCAATTTCTTAACAGTGACATATAGAATCATTTTCTATCACTAAAAAAAATCGAAAAAAAGATATATATATATATATATATATATTCTTTTTTGATTTTGGATTTATTCGAAGAAAAGGGCAAAAAACAAAATTCGCGTGCGAAAACTGTAAAATTTCACTCTGCCCAACTATTTACTTCAAAGCATATCACACCATAGATAAATATTAGTTTTATTGTGTATAATATATATATATATATATATATATATATATGTATTTTTATTACTTTAAATTTATAACATTTCAAATTTAACAAACATGCATATAACTTTTAAAAATTTTTTTAACATTTAGTATTTGATCTATTGTGTGGCAACCCTAGTGAAAATCAAGTGTTTTTTTTTTCGTGCAAATTATATCCTAATTGATTGCGGCTCGCCAATTATGTAAGTAAAAAATATTTAAATTATTTATTTATTAGTAAGAGTACATTTTTCTTACAATTGAAAATACGCGGCGATCTGATGCGCGGTCCTTAAAAGAGCCGACTTTCCTCGAGAAGAAAAAAGTTGTTACGAAACCGTCTGCTTCTCCATTGCGATGTAGCGAAATAATGCAGAGAGGAGATTCGCAGCCAGAAAAGTGGTTGGTGAAGGTCGGACCGATCGGCGGATAAAAGTCGAACATTGTGATGAAACAGACGGCGAGTACGTTTTATTAAGACCGGTTCGCATAAAAGGCACGCGTAGACAAGAAAGCCGGAACCACGGGCCGCCGCGCCGGATGTTGCGAGGGACAGGTCCGGGAAGGCCTAGAGGCGGAACGAGAAGGTACACGGAACGTGATTTCGTACGTGTCGTGTTGGCACGACGATCGATCGATCGATCGATCGACCGACCGACCGTCGCCATAGAAATGATCCAGATTCTGCTGGATCGAGTTTCTTTAAAGCGAATCTTGCGGTTTTTAATTCGTCACGACATTACCCGATACTATGGCAGGAGAATGTATCCTGTATCCTGTATAGGTACGCGTTGGAATGCGCGATTCGACTGACGTGAAATTTTTCAAGCGTCGACACAAAGAGGCGAGTGAAACTATAAAAAATAAAATTTTGCAAATTAAAAATTATCTGATTACCTTGTTCGACGTAAAACTAAGAAATCGCAGTATTGAAAGTAAAGAAATAACTTAGAGATGATTACAGATACCATTAATTTCGAATCGAATAAATGATGGACACTTTCGGTGTAACGATAGCATTTTGCATCGTTCGCGAGGAGACATTGACATTATCAAGATCATTGCACGCCAGTGACGATTTTTCACTTTTCGTCTCGCAGTTGCGTAAAGCTGTGCGGTATATCGAAAGCCGCAACGCCATCGTTGCTGATCTTTCTACAGTTAGTTAACGCAGAGAGAGAAAAAAAAAAAAAGAAAAGCCTCGACCAGAATACATTTTATTTTATACCGGTTTCCACAGTGTTCCCTCGAGTAGTGACGGAATTGTAAGACCGTGATGCTTCCGCGAGTTCTTTATCTTATCGCGAACGTGATAATGTTTCTACGGTCGCACTGCATCGAAAGTAGAATAGACTTTTAACATTGTAACTTGATTGAGAAAAACAAAAGATAGAAGAAAAGCTACTTCAAGTACAAATGATCGCTGTAATCGAAATGAAATATAAAAAATTCCTGCTAGTGTTAACAAACGCCAGAAGGTACACATCAAAGTACAACTTCTGTTTAAATGACTGAGCGGTTTGCTACTTACACAAGTTATCACGAGCGATTATGCGTAATCAGCTTTTCAATGTCATCTGGAGCTATCTACTATTTATTTTTCGTTTTTGGCACGAAAATATTCCACTACTCTTTGTGTCATATCTTACTAATTTCTACTTTTTGCTTCTTTCTTTTTTTAAAGAAACTTTCTATATAAATTACGAAAGAAAATAGTCCTTCTGTCGGCAATATTCTATAAAAATATTCAATTCTGCTAATTTTTAACACATATCCGTCCGCATGACGAAAATTCGTCATTTCACAGACAGTCAGCAGCAGCCAAATGACGAAAATTGCAGCAAATAATTGATTGTCGTTTTATTAAATCCGAATAAATTAAAACGTTTTTACCAAACAGAGATAATTCTACGAAAAAGCTGATTTCAGCTTCAGTTGCGTCGTATAAAGGTGCAAACGCAAAAACAAATTAATTTAAAAATGTATTAGTCGGTACTGCGTATAGAAGAAGTTTATTCAAAGTTTAAGCACTTGGGTGTTAATTACTATTAATTACTGATAAAATTAAAGTTTCGAAAATAATTTACTTTGTCTAATGAAAAATAATGAGTATGTTTTCAGTAATTCGTTTCAACTTTTTTTTGTGGATTTAATTTTTATTTAGCTTCAGTAAGAAAAAAATAAAGAAATAAAGGTGTATATATAAATACAAATTCATTTTATTTCATTTCCAAAATTTTACTAAAAAATATATGACTTTTTAAAAGTTAGGTTGTTTTTATGTGGAGCATATCGTTTCTACAAATAGTGTCAAAAAATGCCGGCATTTGGTCAATGGCGGTGCAAATAATGTCGGACGGATACGTGTTAAGAATGTTGAAAACTATCGAGTACTCGCAGAAGAAACTCGATCATGGATGAAATATTTTTCATTCATCCCGTGTCAAGGAAAGACTTAAGAAAAACCTCATAAAAATGGATACGGACTACTTCGCGCAGGAAGAAAGTTTCTCACTCTGAAGTTTTTCCTATCGTGACAAGTCGATTGTTCGTAACATAGTCGTTTCTCCGGTTAATCCCAGGCAACGTACCCGAAGAAACGAAGGCCGGTAGACAGGGAGCAAGTGCGATTAAGTGGATCCATCAGGGTTACGGAGGCGCTCGGTATAGTTTTTCACTCCACGTTGCGAGGCGGCCGCAATGTGCGACGCCTTGGCATGCTGGGTTCTCACAGAAAATTCCTGGTTCCACGAACAAAAACTGCGGGACATACGACGATAATAAACTCTGTCCATCGAAAGACACCGAAACCATAAAAAAAGGGACATCGACACCACAAAGGCGATATATTTTTTCTTGTTTCAAAACAAATTTTATTCACGTAGAACGTTAAAGAAAAAGAATGGATTTTCAAGCGTAGATTTTCAAAGATTTGAAAGAAACGCTATACATCGTTATATGAAAATATTCACGGAGTAGTGACCAGGATGCTCGTGCGCAGTCGGTTTCTCAAAGAAACTAACGGAAGAATTCAGCCGTTTTGCAACGACCTTTGACGCAGCCTCGTGTGAAACGGGCCAGACAAACGCAAATACAATGAAAACGCCACGATGTATACCTGTGTATTCAACAACCGTGTGTTTAATATCTAGAGCTGCAGAAACTGGGATGCCGGCAATAATGCAAAGTTCGTGTTTTAAATGCGGTGACCCTAATTTTTATTGACCGAGCCGGTCGACACGGCTAATACCGAGACGAGTAATCAATTTCGACCTGCTTCGCCAATCATCGAAAATTCCACGTTTCTACACACTGCGAACAAAGTGTTGGAGATTCTGCTTGAATTCTGTTCAAGCGGTTTGAGTTGACGTGGGCTCGTTCTCTCTTTCTCCGTTTCCTCGCAGATGTCGGACAAAACTGGCCACCCTAAACATCTTGCTGGGATCAAGGGACTCCGGGAGAGTCATGTTTCTGTTCGCGCAAAAAGGGATGCGAAAGCGAGCCGCGCACAGTTGCAGCTTGATGAACTTGGGGACACTTTGGATCGTGAGAAATTCGTCGTCCACTCAAACCCGACTTCTCGTCGAATCAACGTCCAAACAAGATCAGCGAAATATTCCAGATATATATATCGTATCGATCATTGCGTGGTGCAATAATTTTCGAATATAATTGATAATTTAACCATTTAATCATCCGGTTTTCACAGTCGGGAGTAACCGCGGCTATTTTTGGCAGGATAGTAATCTCGAGCGAGCGACCACGTCAGAAATGATCGTGGATTAAAACACACGTCTCGTCGACGAATCCTATTAGCGCAAGGACACACGTGGTCCAGCTGTTAATAAGAGCTCAGAGAATCGTTTTATTCTCGTTTTTCACGAAACGACGAGTTTCAACGCCCGTCACGGACAACGTTTTGTTCTCCTCGTTGTGCTTTATTAAGCAACCACGTCATTGCTTTTTGTACCCTCCCGCGAGGCTTTCGAATCATTCCCTCTTCGCCGAATGCGTGATTTCTTTCATTCAGCGTGGTCTTTCATTCGATTTAACCCTTCTTTGGTTACGATGAACAATGAACCCAATTAACCCTCCCCAATTTCGATCTAAACAATCGCGTTCAACGTGAAGAAGAAACGTGATTTCTTGCGATTTACCTGCTGCGATGTTGCGTCGGCTGGAGAAAAGCTGGAAAGGGCGGTTAGGGGTGCGAGCGAGGCGCACGAGGATGCTCTCGAGGGCGGTGGTGTGTGACCAGGGCTAGGACTTCCGCTTCCGCAGCTACTAGCACCTCCGCTCGATGCCAGGCTCACGCTGTCCGCTCGCCCTCTCCACGGTGAGACTGACACGTGCTTCAGCATCCCTCTTTCAGATCTCACCTGAAAATCATATTCAATTCTTTCCTTCATTTTTTGTTCAAAATACGAAGCTGTTAATACGAAGACGTATCGAATCACAAAGAAATCAAGCTGATCAACTTCGTTCGATCATTTTCGAAGAATTTCAGTTAACCGAGAGTTAAGGCCCCAATAGACGTTGAAACATGCTGCGATGCATGCATCACTGATGCAAACACCACTGAGAAGCAAGGAATCACCGATGCAGGAATAGACTTCTAGCATTAGTTGGACAAAGGAAGTCCGTGATAATAAACCTAACATTACTATCGCTAATATTGGAGCTGGAAGACGATCCGACATTTTGAAACACTTGTTTCAATTTTGGCGTCACACGAAGAACTGAAGAATCGGTAGAGTGGAGGCAAGCTGATTCTGAAACATCATCTGTGATGTTTCATGAAACCTAGGAGTTGATGCATGCATCGCGGCATGTTTCAACGTCTATGGGGGCCTTTACGAAACACCAGAAATTGGTAATCCAGATTGAGAAAATAGATTGATTACTGAACCGAAAGTGGCACGCAAATGTTAAGATCGAAAAACTTGCGGGGAAACAAAAGAAAAGTAAAATAAAATGAAAATAACATCTAGCGTTGTGCATACATGAAATTACGTGGTCATTCAAATATGTATTTGAATCTTCTTTCCAACGTGTTTGAATTGAATAATTTCGTTCGAAGGATATTTCCGAGAAGCAATTTTCCATTGTACATTGTAATGCTTATTGTCGTATCATTTAATTGTGTCTTTCATTCCGCTAATTAATCCAATAACGCGGAGGGAACTAGTTTACTGGTCGGATAGGAAGGATTAACAAGAATTCAGAAAACAGGTTGATCCAATTTTATCTTATCGGAGATGCTATTTAAAACGAACAAGATAATATAGGATATATATGTATATACGCGACATATATTTAGGATGAAACGCCCGTGTGATTGGTAGCTTCTTCAGCCTCCCTCCTCAAGGCTACAAAAGGAAAGAGCCGCGATGAAGGCTGTTCGATAATTATCGAGAAGCCGAACGATGGTGATCGTTAAGCTAGTACATACATATACATATGAGCGCAAGCGAAAAAAAGTAGCGTCGACGTGATTTCCAGAAAGGAAAACAGCATGACCGAGGAGAGCAGAAGAGAGGAAAGGAAAGCCCTTGGAAATCGCATAAACAGCCTGAGAGGTCGACGCAGCTGCGTGCCAGAAGCTCGAGAACCTTAAACATTCGCGTGAAGTGCGACGCGCTTCCACAGAGGAAGCCGTACGTGGCCCGATTGTTAAATGTTGCCATAACAAGGAAGCGCAAGAAAAAACTGGTAACCATTCTCACAGCGTTAACTGTAATCTTCTCATTAATAATAAACAGCCATTCTAACAACGATCGAAGCTCAATACGTGGCCGTACGAGCCGTACGTATGGAAGATCATTCGGATCACTGAATTTGATGCGTTGTAAAAAAAAATGGCCGTATGAATTATTCCCGTTTAATTAGAAGCGCGTCGCTGCTAGTTTACAGATAGCTGCGAGGAGGAGTTTCATTCGTCGAGACGTCACGTGCTGCAGAAAAGAACGAACGGTATCGACAACGTTATCACGCGACACACGGCCATGAATATATCATACGTGTATACTCACTTTTTTTTGACCAATTTGCACAGCAGAGTGCAGGCTGCACTCGCAAACCGGTGGCACACGTCAATGCGCGGGAATCATGTTTACACTTGGCGAACAAGTGGCATTGAGTGTGTGAATCCAATAGTAATTGCACCGTTACGACACTATCGTTAACAAATTACTCTCCGAATATCGTTCAACGGATCAGTAAGCACATCATTCAGACAGTCACTGTTAAATCTTTGGGTTCTTCGGGTTCTTCGGGAAGTCGATCTTCCAAAAAGAAAAATCGTGATACCGAGCCCTCTTCTCAATTGACTTCGCTCAATTTTCGCGACGATACACAAGCGGATTCGCGCCAACTGCTACTGTTACGTATGTATTCTCAGTGTTTCGACGACTTCTGAACTTTCGAATTGAAGCAGAGAAACGAAGAAGGTGTCGCGCGATTGTTTTCGGAGCGAGGAACGATACGCCTTGTCCAGCGTTGAAGTCACCCGTCAACCTAGTGCTACGACGTTCCACACGCCACGAGCGCTGCGTTACGACTGAAGGGGACGCGTGAGCCGTCGTGTAAAGTCGGCGTAGTAAGCCTACGAGTCGCAGAGGAAAGAAAACGACCTTCCTGAGAGTGCACGAGACCCGTCGAACGTTCTATGCGCGCGACTCTCTTTCTCCGTGTTGGTGGCGGGGGCGTGAAACTCAGAATCGTACGTCGGTCGTGTGTCCACAGACGGTCCTCACACACACACACACACACACACACGCGCGCGCGCGCACACAAAATCAATCTCTCTTTCTCTCGGAGCTTGCAACTTTTTAGCAACACGTTCGATTTTTGCTTTCGTTTCGACTTTTTTTTGCTTTTATCTCTCGGAAAAGGATGGATTAAATAAAGGATTTATAAAGGATTTTAATATAAGAGCGAATTTATCTCTATTAATAATGATTAGACTGTGACACATCATGCATCTATGGCTTGCAGAAAATTTAAAGGAAACATTCCATTTTTCAATTGTATTTATCACAAAAAAAAATTGATCAATCGAGTTTAAAAGTTGCTTGGAAATTCTCCTCGAATGAATAAAAGTCTAAGAGATTTTTCGATATAACTTGTTCCCCTTCGTTTTTCAGGTTGACGAGTAAGTTACATGGAAGAAGCAAGATGCGTGATGAAATTTAAATATCGGCTCGACGATGTAACAAAACGAAGGGACACAACATTTATATATTACGTGTAGGTTTGAGTACGTGGGTACAAGGTGTCGAATGATATTCTTGATGTATTTGTTAGAGAAAACACCGAGTGAGAAGCAATCAACCCTATGACAAGCAACGACTTTAAATGGCGATTGAAATTCCATGAACGCAGCAAGTAGCTTCCTAAGCGAGTAAGTTACAAATGTCTTTGGAACAAGTCCTACCTAGTAATGGACGTCACGCGCGACTTTCAAGATTTCTGGAAAAATGCAGTTTAGCTGCTAATGGCTATCGCGAATACACGTGTCTAGACATTTCATTCTCCGGAAGTATAGACCGATTGTAAATCACAACTATACGAAGTTATTACGAGATTTTTTCTAAAGAGCACTGCGAGTCTTCCCAAGCAAATAATCCATCAGACGAATGTCTAACAACCTCTGTTTTTTTTCTTTTTCTTTTTTTTTTGTTTAATGGAGAAGTGAATTTTTTAAAAATTTTTAAGACAGTCTTTTTTTTATAAAAGGAATAAAGAACGATAACAGACTGTTCTTGTGATAAACTCCTACGCGATATGTCGCGACTTGCAAGTTAAATCGACCGTGACAGCCAGTTATCTTTTGACATAGAAGTTTCATCTTCGTCTTGTGGAAGGCGAATATTTTATTTATGCGCCATTTACAAAAAGAATTGCGAGAGAACGAGATCTGCTTCCTACGTAATCACATGAAATCCGTGAACGCATGGGCGTCGATTATACGCCGAAAGAGGAAAGACTTCGCGTTAATTTCTTCCAAGAAATACGATCGATTCTCACGTAGGAGTGAAATTACAAAAATATCTGTGATTTACACGAAAACGTCTATATTTAAGAAACACGTTATCATTATTTGCTAGGTGAATTGGAAAAGATTAAGTTTTCTAATGTTCTAGATACAATCCAGATCGAAGAAGCGTGACCTCTCGAGCATCATTTCGAAAACGACTGAAGCTACTTCTTTCGTGCTGGTGATAATCTTTTTGTTGATTTCTTTCGTGGTGTAACGGAGAGCTTCTTTTTCATCGAGATCCTATGAATTGCGCCTTTGAACAGGTGGAAACGCTTCATACGTGCGTTCGTGAGCGCCACTTCGCTTACTCACAAAAACAAGGAAGGGAATCGACGCAAACGGAACCGATTGGTCCTTAGTGACCAGGTTGCTATTGAGTGGTGAAAAGGACGAGTGGGAAGTGTATTGTAATATTTGAATGAACCTCGCCTTGCAAAACGTTATGGGGTGATTTTCAAAAATATTCGAAGCTTGTTGACATGATATAGATATACAACTATTAAAAAATATATCAAATGAGAACACATCGAAACTGATACTTTTTTAATTATAAATAATCCAAAATATCAGTCCTTCTACATAAGCCTGATGCAGATTAAATAAATTATTCTTAATTGGCAACGTTCCCTTTTTATCGTGTTCCCTTGTCGCTCGAGGTTGAAGACTGTCCACGAGGAGAATAAAACATTCCGATTGCAATGTCGGTAACATCAGAGGCATTTTATAATCTCAACCCTTAAGTAGAGGAATATCGGGTAAACATACCGCAACGTGAAAGTCGTGGAGTCCCAGCGACGCGTGATATCGCGATTTCCTGAAGCAACACTCTTGCCTTTTGTCGCGAACAACGAGCCTCCTGTGAGAAGCATTTCCCTCGACTGTCTGGCTTCGCTCGCGATGATCTCAAGGAGAAAATTCAATTAACTCCGGCAACTAGATCACTCCCGTCACAGCTGCATCGGCAGATAAGTCTGAAACATGTATGTCATGCGAAAGGAGCACTCGAGTGCGACTTTCGATTCGCTCATTTATCACAGAGGCACCTCATCGTCGCGTCATAACTCTGCTCTCCTTCACCCTTGAAATATTCTAGACGATAGAAAATAAATCTTCATAAATTGTTTGTAAAAAGAATGTTATCGAGAATGAAACACCTTATTAAAAAAAATGACCTTTGTATGAATTTGCAATTCAAAAATTTCTAGATCTACACTCGGTGAATGAAAATGTTTTTACAAATTCGCATGGGGGAAAGAGGCTTACCAAGGACAAAAACTCGGCTAGAATGAAGTCAGAGAGCATATCGGAACCACGGTGGTCAGCCACTTTATCCTCGTGCACGCAGCAAGCGCGTCCAGCACCATGAACACGCATGCCGCCTATGGCATGCATACACGCCGCTATGGGAGTTTGGCAGCAGCGGTCCAGGCCTCCGGCTCTCATGGTGTTGCGTTACTTTCCCACAGGCGAGTCTCTTCCTTCGTGTGCAATTCTTTGCAGGCTGCACGGCGCACGCCCACCGTGCACCTGCACACGCGCGTACGTGTGCACGTAGGTGCGCACACTGGTAGAAAAAAACCACGCAGACGAATACAGAGGGTTGTATAGGTACGAGACGAAAATGGTCAGGCAGAGAATGTGGAAGAGAATGAAAGAACGGGAGAAGCACGCATCTCACCTTGCAAGGCGAACCTGTTCGCCGGTACCGAAACCGAATATCGTCTTAAACCGAGTGTTACGATCTGGAAATAATGTTACCCCAGAGGATCTTTAAATTTCAGGCTACGGTGTTATGGCGGAAACGGGCCGACAAAGCGCCACGATCGCTGCAGTCGATATGGGATTTAGTTTTGACGGGCCAATTGCAGCCTTCGTGCGTGGAGTTCGAGGAGAAATCTGGAATTTTTACACTCAAGGAAATATTACTGACAGTAGGAAGAATTCTACAATGCACACATGGATGTATAACAACGATCCGATGGCGTATAAATTTTTTTTAAACTAGATGCGCCATCAAGTGGATCACGAAGGCCACGTTCGATCTGTAATGTGTTAACATGGAAAAGTTAATTGTTTCGAGCGGAGAGAATGGTTGATGGCATTTAATGTCAATCCAGCGACGTGGCATCGTCCAGTTTCCGGTCTGCGTGACGGGACTGATTTCCGGGACCGTTCCGTGCTGCATGCATTCAATGGGACCCCAACATCGAGTGGTCCGTTTCCCCCAGTGGTCATCGGTAAGTTCGTGTCTCGTTTCCCATGGGTGTTGTTTTCATCTGTAACTGTACACTAATCCAATCCCATCGTGTTGTTTGTTAAGAGATTTGTTTAACACGATCCTCGAGATAATTGTTCTCGAGATTATGATGACTTAAACAAGGTCGTTAATTGATCATTTTTCTAGTCAACGAAGATACCTAAATTGTAAAAAGTAAAGTAACAATTTAAAATTATAGACTGCAAGCTAACGCAAGTTAGCATACACTTTCACGAGATGATGTTCTTAGAAGAAGTAAGTGTTTCCTATATGTGATACCAGCATCTTCCTGATGCAAGTGGCGCAAAAAAACCGGAGTAACGGGGTCCAAAAAATTTTAAGTGGATCGAGAGAAGCACCGCGGGATATCTCTCGATTGCATATCCCGCGGCATTCACTGTAACAAGATTCGCCGACGACATCTAGTTCAGAAGATAGTTCCTTCGATGAGTTCTTCATTCCCATGAGTGTTGCTTTCATCGCGAAGCTTGTCTGACGCCGTAGTAACTTCAAGATTCACTTGATGGAATATATCTCTGAAAGCAAAGAAAAAATATATATATATATATCCCTCAGTTCTGATTTAAAATTTTCTCTAATGAATACAACATCGAAATATTTCAAATTAGAATGCCTGTTATTACTGGGACCAATTTCGAAGCAACGCAAGTTGAAGATAGTTGACTATTGTAAAGTATTGAAAAAATAGGATAATAATAAAAATTATAAATAATAAAGAATGGTATGTTAATCAATGATGACTAATCTCGTAAGTACTTGCTATTTTCGATTCAGGTTAGAAATGAAAAGTCATTCAGGACGGGCGAAACCAGTCCAGTCATCACTCCAGGTGTTAAATCTCAGAAATACCGCCAGTTAATAACCAATTTCCGTTCGCAGCTGAGGCCAGATCTTGCCTCGAAAACGTGTCAAGTAAAAATCCAGAAACTGGGCACGGCGGAAGTATTTGAATTTATCGCAAAAGGAAATCGAAACTATTTAAACGAGATATTTGCAAGTGAAAGCACAATAATTCGAGCGTTCATTTAACGATGACCACGTTTAATTAACGAGTAAAAGTAATCATCATTAAATAGGTACAAGTTACGTAATAGATTAATTGGTCGAATACATAGGATTGACAATTCAGGAGTGGCTGTGCGCATGTAGAACACCTCCCGCATTTAACCGACTTATTAACTTACATTACACGCTTCGTGAACTTCTCGATTTCTTCAGACAGAATTGAAAGAGGGCAACGAGGGGTAACGAATGGGTAAATGGTATAAAGAGACCCTTGACAGATCACAGACTAACGTTATCTTTAAAAAAAATTATAAAAGCACGTAATTCGCCGCAACAATTCACAATTTAGAGTATTCTTATACTCTTTACTAGGAAATGTCTTTCAGAAATTTTCTCAAACTCATTTGGTCGAAAGAAGAATGCAACGCATTCTTTTTTCCCCCCTATCGTATCGATGTATACATGCACATAGAAATTCTACCTAATCAATTCCTAATCGCTTCGTATAAATGCATAGAAGAAGAAATTCGAGGCGCATCTCAAGTTCAACAAATACGATTGATAATTCTAAGATGGATCATGCGCTCGTTTTCCATTGTCAATATCTTTTTTTATCTTAAACGTACGTCACTTTTTAGGCCGATGTGCGTAGCTCGTTGCGAGTATCGTATGACTAAGAATGAGTTATGACTAAGAAACCGACGAGTATGTCATAGGGTAAACAATCCCGATCGCCCACTGACAAACATTCACTGACAATAAGACGCCGCGAAAGTATAAATCGTCTTTCCACGCGGATCTATCGTAACCGGAGAATCAGAACGTACATCATCCTGTCGTTCGCGAGCCTCGCGACTCTCATTCGAGATATGCTCGTGCTAACACCTAAACATGAGAAATATGAAATATAGATTCGACAAATTGGATAAAAGTTCGTAGCAGAAACGTTCGTAGTAGAAAGTTCAAAGTTCATACACAGCTGCAATTAACGCGCATCACATTTACGTACCTCAATTTACAATTTACGTACCTCAGAGATTATTATTGCTGTGTGCCTCGATATACAATTTGTGTACCTGAGAGATGTTAAATTGTAAATCGATACTCTCTTTTACAGAACGGAACAGATGCGCTGGTGGGAAATTAAGTACTCGGCGATAAATAAGAGGGTTAGTACAGACCAGACTTCTCTGTAAAATTCTCTGTAAAAGTATGTGAAATATGATTTTTTGTCAAATTTCTTTGCAAAAATACATACTCTTAAATTTCATTTTAGTTCACGATTTGTTTTTTTATGATAACAGGGTGCGTCGTGCCGATGCATATTTACAAAACAAGGATTAGAAATAAGGGAGCAGACACGCGGCATCATCGTGCATAGCAAACGCCACACCCTTGCAAGGGCCGCGCCTTTCAAAGGGCGCGGCTCGATCGTTGCACCTTCCACCCTTGCACGCAAACACACGTCGGACCGTTTCGCGTTTTCACGTAATGAAGGTACTTTAGCATGATTACACGCGATGAAAGGCATTTTGATGAAAACGGAAACGACGCCAAGGGAAATAATCGCCGTGTTTCATGGAACAGCTCGTACATCTTCGTGACAGATTCTAATAAGCAGAGTGACAACGCGCGAAATACAAATTTCCTCGTTTCTCTCGTTACGATTCGATCTCGACGCGATTATCAATCAATCCGTGACTAAATATGACGGAGACGATCGTTTCAATAAGGAAGATAAACCGTCCCATAAACTTTCTGTCTCGTTAGAGTCGCGAATCTCGACAGGCATTTTCACCATCTTCCGGTGAACGAGCCTCCACTTCCGGGTGACAAGCGCGATTTCGCGACGAACAATGGCGCTTCGATCGCTGTTCCACGGGGTTCGTTCCGGCGTATTTCCGGCATCGTAATAACGTAACACCTAAATCGCTTCCACTTCCGCCGGAACCTCGCCCACCTAACCGTGACGACGAAAATAAAAATTGCACGGGAAAGCATCGTGAACTGATATTGCTTTCCTACCTAGTCTATAGCTGGGTTAATCCGCCTCTGAAATATACGATGCCTCTAATTTGAATATTTTTCGCATATTCTCTGGCACGCTATCCTCATATACCGCTACGACGATTTAATCCCGTTAACCAGTGAACTAAAAATCCACGAATCGTCGCAAGGAACGATCACAGTTGTTGAAAATCGGCTTCGTGTCTAAATTCTGCTAGTACCATCGGTACCTCGCAACATGCACGCAACTCCCTTTCTTGCACAATGTCTCTCGTATATCCTGCTGCGTCGAGCATTGCGTCTGTCTCGTGTCCACTAACCGCACGCGAAATTGCATAGACACGCACCGACTGCGAATTCTTTTAAATCGGCAAGCAACCCAGCGAACCTACCTCGGTTGTTTTCTATCGGTTTTGTATGCAACTGAAGATGCAATTAATTAACGTCGATACTCGAATACCGTTACTCCATGCATCACTCGTTACGCGGTTTACGGAAAGCTACGGTATATTACACGAAACGATGAACCAGGATTATTACTATCCGCCGAGGAAGCTAGCTATCTGGAAATGCAGTGTCATTGCATTCAGTACGAGTTATTGGTGTGATAGCGCACACACGGACGATCATTGGAGTCGCGCGTTTTGTCACGTATTCGACATCTGTTTGCCACTACGTACAAGATTCGAAGATATCACGAGGTACTAATAGTAAGGCAACGACCAATAAATCACAGTTCATTTGTTGATGTTTGATCAAAGCGTGGCCCATGCAAGCCGCGATAACTGTTCACGATAAGTGACGATGGTAAATAAAGTATGGCGGCACGAAACGATCTATACCGTGTATCATTTAACGATATGGCACGCTG
Source organism: Tetragonula carbonaria (assembly GCA_032399595.1). Classification (NCBI taxonomy): domain Eukaryota; kingdom Metazoa; phylum Arthropoda; class Insecta; order Hymenoptera; family Apidae; genus Tetragonula; species Tetragonula carbonaria. The sequence continues at coordinate 8,836,554 of JAUCRC010000014.1, forward strand.
GAAATGAGAATATCGGGTATAGACGCCATGAATCATGGTATATACGTGACGCCGATTTTTCGCGAGGAAAATCCTCGTCAAAATTATGAGGCATAATACCGTAGAAAGTATGGATAAGGTTTATCGACGTTTCCGACAGAACGTCGGCGAGTCAGCAGAAGGTAATTCTTCGCTGCAAATCGAACACTTCCGCGGTATGAGCAGTTGGAGAAACCGGCAATTCGTCCGAGGCCAACTTGCAACAACGAAGTCTTCCTGCAGTTCTCAATTAGACGGATCGCGTGTAACTCGAACGATTTTCAAACAGTCACGTGAAAGGAATGTGGTCTTCGATTCGTTAAATTTGAATAATGTTTTAGGCATAAATTAAAACTTCATTAAAAAAAAAAAACAGTACTCGAAAGAATAACTCGCGATATGAATTTGTTAAATATCTCGCATGGGAAAATAGTTGCCTGTAGCAATTAAGAAGCAGGTGACATAAAGTGTTAGCCAAGCGTCAGAATTCAAATCACGGTGAAACCTGTTCCTTTCAACTCTGGGAACTTGGCGGCTTGTTTACTAATTTCAGGATATGACGAAGGTGCGATCGAGTTTTCACCACGCCGTGTTACGCATTTCCGGCGCACGTAGTAGGCATGCGACGGTGGCAAGTGCTCGGTACTTTCGTTGCTCAAGAATTTCAGATTTCCGGCACGAATTCTCCATGTTTTCCCTCAGCATGATGAAACAATCTATGGATCTTACTACAGCCAAATAGCTTGAAGAGAAATAATCATTTTCTTTCGCGCGGCGTAGAAAATCTTAGAGAAAATTAAGAAATACAGGCTGCAACTGGGAGAATCTGGAAACTCGAACTTCTGGAGCACACGATTGGATGCTTGTTTCGACATCCATACCTTAGAACTAGTAGCGCGTGACCGTCTAGTATGACCTCGGCGAACCGAGACGGAGGGGATCATCGAATTTTGATCTCAAGTATTCCTTTAACAAACTTCTTAATCTAAATAATTCTGTCGAATCGGTAATACGGAATTTCATTTATTGAAACGAGCAGGCAGGGCCATTCAAATGAGACTTGAATTACATTCGTTTCGTACAAGCATAGCTCGATCATTCACTGCAAAGGCAGAAAGCGTAGTCACATTCTCTTCAACAAGACAATACGAAGCAAATGAAGGCAATCCTCGGCATTTTTCTGCAAGAAATTCGTATATACCAATCGCCAATTATAGATTCATCGCCAGCAATCGGATGTTAAATGGAACTTCCTTTGGGATAATTAACACTAAACGTACCGGCATTTTACATATACCTATCTTACCATCACTTGACCCCTTATGAATAAACGTTGATTTTTAGAAGGAAATCCTTAATTTATTAAAGGAAATGATTCGCAACATAACTTCTGATTTCTAATAAAATAATCAAACTTATATTTTTATTTAAATAAAAAAAATAATCAATTAATTGCACTTTTTACATATGACTGGTTTCTCCTTCATACATTTGTCTGCAGACAAATTTTTTGCAAATTATGTAAGTTTGAGTGGTTTTATTATCCATGCACAATCTTATTTGACATTTTCTTCGTGATTGGGAAATATTGTTTGGGCTGTTTGATGTTCCTTGTTGTAGGTTTTCCTTTCTTTCTTCAAGAAATTCGTGATACTCTGTGATTAGTTCATCTGCTAATTGTAACAGGAAACGCTGTCTTGATATCTTTATTATTCCAGTTGTTTCCCGACAGAGTATCCATGCATTGATTCCAGCTAAATCCAGGATATTGAAGAATACGTGTACAGGCCGTCTATTGCATTCGGATTTGACGCTGTATTTTCGCGCCATTTGGTGCAACCATATCGACTCCAAATTTAGTCTTATTATAATAACCAATTGTTTCGGTTGTTCGCTTTCTGTTGTTTTTGGTTTTTGACGCATTTATGTCTCAAACTTAGTATCGTAACTTTTTTCGTTGGTTTTGATTTATAAATTCAGTCAGAAAAATACGTAAATTTCGTAAGGTGTCAAATAACCCCTCGCGGTACATAAGGTATGCAAAGAATTTTTCTCGGTAGAAAATAAGCTAAGAGAAAAACAGAAAGTGAGAAATTGAATAATCAGATAATATAAGAATTTACAGAAAGTCAGATTAGCGAAAGAAATAACAATGAATGTACGATTTTAAAGTAAATTTTGAAAAGGGGTCATTTGACCCCGCTTGATACGTTTAGTGTTAAGAGGTTAAATTGGTTTGAACATGAAAAACTGTATTTCGAGTGGACGAAACGAGCGTCCATCTGACGCGGAGTAACGTGGGAAGAGTCCTCCGCGTATAACGGCCTTCCTGAGTCGCGTGAGAGAAGCAAATTAACTCTTCGTTACATATATTTGCCGCTTCTATGATTCTAACCACGCGAATTCGCTTTAGTTCCACCTTTTCTAGTTTATTTTCAATTACGTTTTCTCATCTCCTTTTGCTTTCGAGATCACGCAACTTGAATGCAACTTGGCATTCCACCATTTTCTTCCTCTGTTTCCTCGATTGCCTTCGTTATAAGAATTCACTTTCACCATGGATTTTTTTTTATCCATATCGAGGAATCTTCCTACCTGGCCGGAAGTACAAGTTCATTTTCTATAAACTATAGATCCGTTATTATTTACAAAGTAATTAACATCAATTATCAATTAGAGCCTCGAATAGCGTTCTAAAGCATCGTTTTGCTTTTGCTTTCAGGATCGCGCCTCTCGAAAGCGTGCCTGTGTTCGATGGTCGTCGTTCTTTGAGTCGAGCCGCTGAGAAAGGAAAGCGGCAACCTTCTCTCTTTCTCTCTTTCTCTCCCTCTTTTGCCTCTCTTTCTCGCTCTGTGTTGCATGACCTATTGTTTCTGCGGGATAGATGGGAACCGCGAATGTACCGCGGATGATGGTAGTTGTCTCGCGATTATTTTCTCGCTATTCTTGCTATTCGAAGATGCGTCTGTATGATAGAGAGAAACCACCTGACACGAAGCCGAGTAGCTTGTTTGATGACTCACTGATCTTCGTGTGAGAGCTTGTACGAAACGTGATGAAATCATTGATTGTTAATTTGCTATCGTCTCAAGCAAAAGGTCATTTCAATTGTTCGTGTGAATTTTTTTTTTGTAAAAAAAAAAAATATGAATTCTCGAAAAATGTCTTCGAAAGAGTCTTTGTTGGAGATTCAGACATGGAATTTTTTTCGTTGACTTCAAGTTGCAACCATTCCAGGTAAAAAAAAATCAATGAGGCCATGAGAATCATTTGCATTGGAAATAAAGTTATAAAGTATCGTGCTACTTTCGATGAATTTCGTACAGTGCATGTAATATGAATTTTAGACGCAGACGTTAATTAATATAAATACTCGATCCGGTCCTCAGATCCACGAAGAAGAATTCAACGATGAAGCATGATTTTGTTCTCTTAATGTTATATCTATGATTTTCTCACCATGATACGTGATTGTTCTCGATATTGTATTGGCAAATTTCTATGTTACGACACTATTTAAAGACGTGTTACAAAATCGATCGAAGGTAATCAAAGAGAATTCACGATGATGAAATGCTTTAGATACATCGCTCTGGCTTCCGTCTGAATTCCTGACAAGGTAACGACCAAGAAGCAGTATAAGACGGCACAGAACAGTCTCACATGCGACACAATCCGCTCGCACACAAGTGTCGAACGGGACATGCACGATGGAAACACGTGCAGCTTACACACATGTGCGAGACGGTTAAACGGGAGAACCGGCAAGACTTCCGTTGCTTGGGGCGTCGGACTAAAAGGTGTAGGAATTCGATTCGGTGAGACAAAAAGTAACATCGATGGTATACTTCCATCAGCGCAAACGAGGAAACATATTAACAGAAGAGGGGAAAAGGAAGAAAGTCGACGTCGACGAAATTTAACTTTATTCCGCGTTCGAAATCGCGTTGGTCTTTACTTTCCTGATTGTGTCGACGAAAATCACACGGTCGTGCACTCTTCTTTTAGAAAGCTAAAATCCTCATTGTGCCACGTGAATCAGCGGCACATATACATAAATCGGTAAACAGAAAGCACCTGATTATACGGCCAGCTAATTAAACGATCCCAATGCGGGGATATATCAGTCTCCCATCTTTTTCCGCAAAGAAATCGTCTTTCCGCCTAGTCACTATACTGTTCGGGTCGAGAAACAACCTGTATCGTATATACGTCTGTTTCGTGCATACAGGTGTTCACATACCATCACAACGTTAATGTACACGTATTCTGTATGTACATACAAAGGATGCAGTTAAGTGAGCATTATAATATACGCGCGTCCACTAATCCTACATCCATCCAGCACGCTGACAAACATAAATTCCGTCGTGTGCACGAACACTGGTGGGTGTCGTTGTCTATTGTGCAGCAAGGCTCATACGCTGAGATATGCACACGTACGATCAAACGCGATTCTATTCTCATGCATTTCGAGTCCATGCGGCCAGCACAGGGCAACACGTTTCCTGTGTACTCGCGCCAGCCAGCTCTTTATCCGTACGCGTAAGCGCGTGTAGACGTGAACACATGTGCGATCTTGCGATCGTAAACCGCGTGTTTATTGTCGCATCGACGCGACGTGACGAGTACATGAGAATTCATACTGCACCGCGGTTCGACAAAAGCGGATCGTGATCTGGCACCGGTTTCTATACTTCCGCTCGCGGCACACGCGAATTACGATTGTTCGACAGTTGTTACAAGTAATATATATAATACAATGTTACAAGTTATATATATATATATATATGTATATATATATGTATAATGTACAAGTTATATATATATGATATATGTATATTACCTTTCTTATCTTCTCTCTTGAGAAAATATCATATGATATGGAATGTCGTGTGTATGAACTTTTGCATTTGTACTATTTAAGTCATGTATTGATATACCAATGATTATTTAGTCAGTCAACACTCTCTTGACACATTTACATTCACGTTACGTACACATTTACGTATTCATTGGAATATTAAAGCAATAAATTATAAAATCCTGCAATTTTGTCACTCGTTATTACTAATTGAAATCAGCTGAAGAAACTCTGTGATTTTTGATTCGTATTTTTCATTCTTTGTATAAAAGACTTCTTTCCATATGAGAAATAAATGAATAAAAGCAATATACTCTAAATCACTATTGTGCGACAAGTTATTGAAAAGACGAAAATTCAAATATTCACACGTAGTGTTATATAAGCGATCGATCAACCGGTATTGACCAATAGGATATCGCCGCGCAGGTGCCTGGAAATAACGTGGGTGCTACCATCTGGTGGGTGGTACGAAGGCTAGAAATTCATGATTTTTACTCACCTTTCGAAAATATAAAGTTTTCGTTGAGCGAGACTGCTGTCGCCCACGTTATCGCGATCGGTGAACAGCTGCGAGACACAGCGAATGAAAAGTCGATTCCTTTCCCGCGTAGGTCGACAGCGAGGCATGGTTACGGCAACACGTGCAACTCCTGCAAACAGATAGTAAACGAAAATTCATTTCGTCTCTGAAGGATAGATAGAACAGAAGCGTTATTTAATCGCATCGTTTGGTTGTAATTGAGGAAGATACATCACAATTACGCGCGTGTTGTCAATTGTTGCAAATTAATTGAGAACAAGGAATACGATAGAGTGAGTACGCGTGATTAATTTCATTGCTTCTTTCGTTCTTAGAATTCATTGATCACGATGTCGGTTACGCGATCGTGAACAAGGCGTCGATTATCCCAAATCTTCCAAGCTAACGAGTATCGATGCCACCGCCTTGTTACGTTAGTTGAACACAAGAAGCCTTTTCAAGCAATCGTAACATCACATTCCTCGCGTGGATAAATAATAAAAAATTATATGCCCAGCTGAGGGGATAAATTGCATTGCCAACTGTTATATGTACTTTTTGCAAGAAATGTTCCTGACAGATAATTTCTTCGTGTCGATCGGGATAGATAGAAAACACACACAATGTATTGGAATTACGTTGCATTATTATGCCGTACACGGTTCTCGTGAATGCATGATGGCGCGCAAGGCAGGATCCTGCATTTTTACTTGTCGACCAGTTCATTCTGTTCCTAGTAGGCAGGTTTCGGAAAAAACCTGTTTCGGATATAACTGAGTATATGTCTCCTCTACCAACAACCAATAGAGAGTGGGAAACGATGTGTTAATTTTCTACCTGTTTTCGACGAAGATATCTTCATTTAAATGTACAAACATTCTTGCTATTATATCCTAAGGCAAATCAAAGACGATACCGTAATAAAATTCGACTGATTTATGGAAAATGAAAACGTGCAATAAGAATATTTCAACTATATAAATTTATACATACATAAATATCCATGTATGTACTAATTTAATTTGAAATTTCAATAATACTTTCAAATACTGAAATACTGTATATATGTATATATGTACAACAGAGAAAAAAAATATATATGCATATATATATAAAATACAAACATATATATATTCGCTTCTAAACAATAAGAACTTTAGTTAAGTACATGATTTGATGTATATATGATTTGATTAAATACATTATTCTTTTAAATAATGTTCACTGCAAATCATAAACGCACTGAATAATGCAAACACAAATTTAGAAACTGTTGATTGTAATCTTTACCTGACAATTTTTTCGATAATACTTGTTTTTGCTGCATTTCCCGCATAAAACTAACGCTCCCATATTACACCTGAAATTATAGATTGCGAGAAATATCGATTACGTTCGAGAATCGTAATAAGTGTATTACATAGTCCGCCATTTCATGGCACTGTCATCTTTAATTTATCTTATCTAACCAAAAAAAAAAAAAAAAGAAAATATCCAATAAGAATACTTTAAAATACTATATAAATTTATACGTACGTAAATTCCATAGTAATGCCAATTTAATTTAAAATTTCAATAATACTTTCAAATACTGAGCATTTCAATAATACTTTCAAGTACTGAGCTACTGTACATGGAAAATACAGATATATCTTTTCTATATCAAACAAAAACTTTGATTGAATATATTATTCTTTTAAATAATGTTCATTGATGCAAAACATATCGAATGCAAACACAAATCTAGAAGCTGTTGTAATCTTTACCTGATAATTTCTCGGTAATACTTCTTTTTGCTACACTTTCCACGTAAAACTAACAGTTCCATGTTACAACTGAATATTATAGATCGATCACGAGAAATATCGATTACGTTCGAGAATCGCAAGTGTATTGCATAGTTTGCCGTTTCATGGCGCTGTAGTCTTTACTTAACCTAACATTAAATGTGCATTTTACATGAAAATATGTACATTTGAAATCTAATTTGAAACAAAGAAATAAAGAAACTCTTTTTTTTTAATCTTTCTTATTTTTATAAAATATGTTAATAAAAGCTATATTCTTTACGGTAGTTTCAATGTATGTTGATATATATTTAATAATTGTAATCTTTTATAAAAAATATTCATTATATTAAAAAGAATATACTTCACAGTAAAAGTATACTATTTTCTATTTTTATTCATTTCGGCGAGTGTTTCCGTACTGACGTGACGAGCGATCAAAACTGAACAATTGCTTGAAATGTAGGAACCTTACTTTTCGTAAGCGTTACCGACGGTATAGTAATCGTGGCGCCACATTGTGGTCAAAGACAGCAATACAGGCTATATCTAGATAAGTCGTAACAGGGGAAAATGTCTCGCAGGTATCTGGTTTGACGAACCACGATGCGTGCGAGGTGTATGTGTGTGCGTATCGTGTGAATTTTCGCAGGTGGTGATTTTTCGTGCAGAACGAATATCCGAGATTTGCCGGTGGACGGACGCTAGTCGAAACAAGGAGACGCGAGTTCGAGGCGCCGTGATCGTGGGGCGTATCCCAAAATCGTGGGGGAAAAACGGCCCTGCTTTCGTTCAGTAAACTTCGTCGCGATACGTGCGTCGAGTTTTATCGTGCCCCGTGAGAAAATCGTGATCCTGCAAAAAAAAAAAGGCGAGTGAGAACAAGTCGAAAAGGTTGGATATCAACGAGTCGAAGGATGTCGCTTTGACATGACGAATACCGAGCTGATTCAGTTTTCCGAACGACGTCGAATCGCTTTGTAACGAAATTTTTGAAATTTTAAAAATTTTATTGTCAAACAAGTAATCTTTGCACAACTGTCAAACCTTTTTTGTTATCGTCGGACGCCTTACTTTGAATCACTGCCAATGTGTAACCCGGCTGACGATTCTTACGTACAAAAGTTAGGTTATCTGCAACTTGGGGATGAACCCACTGACGCCGGTGGTGCTTCGGGTACCGGTAGGGTCACGGGATCACGACCTGAGGCCCAGGTGCCCGTGTCAAGGAATACCGTAAGCAGAACAGATATCAGAGGGCCTGGTAGACCAGTTGGTGCTATTGAAAGTTTCATTGAAGGCTTCATTGAAAGCAATGCTGAGACTTGTAGACAGTCAGCAGCTGATTATAAGTTGTATGAACGTGAAAACATAATAGCTGCGTCAAGATTTCCCACACCAAAACCTGTGGAGCAGATCAGTGCTCAACAGCAACAAAATCAAAATCGTATGAGTCACCAACAAGCACCAGTATATGAAAACATTGACTATTATCCGCAACAAACTCAACCTCATCCTCCATATTATCATCCAGTGGAATCTAGAAAGAGTCCTAAGAGTAGTCCTAGGGGATCTTTAGCAAGCGAATCTTATGAACCTACTTTTAGAAAAGCACAGCCACAGGTACCTACTGGAAATCGATATCAGTCTGCATCACCAGCAAAAGAATTACCTCCGTATGAGGCACCTCCTGTATATGAAAATATTCAAGAAGTACATTTCCCAGAAAATACACAAAATAAACCAGGTCCTCAGGTTCCACCAAATTATTACCATCCAGCAACAATTAATGGTGGTGATTATGTTGTCATGACTGGCAAAGTAGGTCAAGCACAAAGTCAAAGAGGTATGACGCAAAGTTTATCGTATACACAACAAAGGGGAAGTAATATACGTGGCCAAAGCTATGATGGCTCTAGTTTACAACGTTGTGTAGATTCTACATCAAGGTACTTACAAGGATCTTCCTCATCTTTAGATCATCAAGCTGGTAGAAGTGCTTACGTTCCGCCGTCTGAGCTACAAACACCAACAAGAAACTTTAATTATAATTCTGAACAACAGCAACAACATTCTCCTAGATCTGGACTTCCTTATCACAGTGAGTCTCCACCAATACGCTTACCACCAGAGCCACATCATTATCGTGGATCTTTGGATAGTTCAATGAGTGGGCAGCATGGATTTAGAGCATCGAATCATATAGAAAATATACAACAGTCTCAGTACCGTCAAGATAGTCCCCAAAATTATAAACCTTACATAGAATCACCCGCAAGAAGTACAAATGCAAATATTACTGGAGAAACTCAGGCTAGAAACTCACCTGTCTATGGTGCGAGGCAAGGAGATCAATCTGCATGCCGTAATTCTCCCTGTTACTCTCCAAATAGAGTATTACCACCAAATGAGAGAAATTATCATCATCAAGAACCTAGACCAGAATTTCCTACTAGAAATTCTCCAATATATTCCTCAAATAGATCATCAGAACATTTAAGATTAAGTAATTTACAGAATGACAGAAATTTCATTCAAGATGCATCCGATCCTTCTGATACATCAAAACCATCGCCTATATATTCATCTAGCCGTAGTGATTCTTCCAGAATCACAGCCAATAACAATAGTGTAAGAGGTACTCCGAAAGTAAGCCCAACCCATAATCAAGTATCGTCCGACACAATTGCACAAAACATAATTAATTCGCCAAGACATGTGTCACCATCTTCTGCAAATAATACCATCGGAAGCCCTTTACGTGGCCAGATACAAACACCAGTGACTACTACGACACCAATTGCGACAGAAACTGATCCAAACGTTCACGGACCCAGAATCACCAGCCTTCCTCCAGGAGTGACTAGTGGTGTAGCTGGTCCTGTCTTTTTAAATGCCGGTGTACCTGTATTACAAAGACCATCCGAATCTGAACCTGAGGAAAGAAAGTCAGTTAGTCCACCGATGAAACCGACATCCGGCAAGGGCCTACTACCCTACAATGTTATACCACCTAGACCTTCCGTAAGAAATTGGCTATTTTTCCAACTATAGTTTAATAAATTTTTTTCTCTTGTGAAACCTATTCACAACCTAACACTCTTACGTTAATTGGGTTACGGGAACACATCGTTGCTTTCGATTTATTTTGGTTGAATGCCAAGCACGCTGAATGCCATTTGCATGCTGATTTCATATGAAAGATGTGACTATGAAAAGTCTAACGATTCGTCATTAAAATTCACAATGAAAAGTAATAAATTATGAAATTAGTAAAAATAAAAATAAATTAATAAAAAGTTATAAGTTTCTTGGTTACGCTTTCTACAATATAATGCTTATATAATACATAATGCTTATTCGAGAAATAAGCTGATGCTGTAGATTTTCATATTTAAGCGATGATGTCACAAATGTCAGCAGCTATCGCCGATATTTTACATAATGACTGACCTATGTACTGTTTTGAACAGTCTGATAAATATTTCCTTCCATTTACTATAAAGAATATCGAAATAACACTAACTTTTGACAACTTTTGGCATCGCGTAGAAACAAATACTTGTTGCTTATAATATTTTACCATCTGTGACGAATTATTTCTTCGAACTCGTGACTCGTGCTGAATCACACGTTGTAAGTTGTCAGTTTCTGACAAGCGCTGTATAGTTACGCGCAATATTTTATTCATAGATCGTGTAAGCATGGAATGTATCTTCTGTATGTTAAACTTTTCTCTTTTTTCGTCAAAATTATTATTATATTGTCGAAATCCTATCCCGATCTGTAGCATTATTTGTTAGTACTGATTACAACGTGCGATGTGATTTATTTCTTACAGGGGCCCACCGAAGCGGAGAGAAAGATAGAAGAACTGACAAGACAACTGGAAGAGGAGATGGAGAAGCAAGAAGAGGAAGGGGAATACTTCGGTAAGAAACAACGATCGCACAACACTCGTAAAACAATCAAGCATTCACGAAGACACATATGTGTTTCTGTATCTTTGTAAATTTGCCTGTTCAATAACTTTGTACGACGTTTAGATAGCTTCGATTACCATGCCATGATAACATTTGTGTAATTTCTTCAGTAAATTAAGATGCGATAGTTTCGCATAATTCCGTCATTAGAGGAGTTGATTATCGACACGTTCCTATAATTTCTACCGATTTCGGGTAAGAATAAAAAGCAGCAGGGTACCGTGCCAGTTCCCACGGCACAAGTTCTCGCTTGGTAGACCGGTTTCGGAAAATGGAGTCAAGTTTCAGTGTGTCGCGAAACTTTTTAACCCGACGTTTCGTTGACATTCACTCTCTGCCCATTCGTTTCCACCTACGTGTTTCGCACCTACGTGAAGCGCTACAAGTGTGCGAGTTACATGCGTTTGTTAGGTGAACGCATACACGCGCTATATCTCTCCTTTGCGTTATACGTGTGTGTATCTCAACACCGTAAGGTGATGTTCATATTGGGCACTTTCTTCGATGTCTATTGTGTTTTATAATCACAAGTACTCGCTATTTCAGTGAAGATCACTTCACAGACACAAGGGCAGAGGCTTCGAAGAATAGCCGTCCAAAAATATCGATGAAGTACAATCGAACAAGAGATAGTATCCGTAGTATCATTTTATCCGGGCTCAAAGTTCGAAAGACATTTAAATGGAAATTTAACGTCGTTCTAATGGTTTTGTAAATGACCTATCGGCGTGGTTGCACAACTGTGAAATACTTATCAATTCAGATAAACACGCATTCGATGCAAATTGCTTCCGACCATATCTATATTTGGTTGCGCATTTTTTTTTTTTTTTTAGAACCAGTATTTTTCGAATAATTCTTACGATAGTGGCGTAGAATTCTATTTGAACATTAGTTTAAACGTAGGCAACCGAGGAACGGAAAGAATCGCACGAGCGGATAGGAATTTCAGTCGTGCGAGCCAATGTCGAGAGGTAGGCTGGCGTTTAGGTGAGCTTAGTTTATTCCTCTTTGTTTTTCTGTACGAGTTCTATTCTTCGTGTAACGTCCTGTACACGGCAAACTGCCGTGGCCAGGTCGCGCTCGCCGCGGTAAGTAATCTCGTTATAGATAGACTAGTCCGACTCGTTGGCGGATTCTAGTTCGAGCGAGACTGGCCTAGTGAAACCGAACCGGTGAATCGAAACTACAAGTGTCACGAACAGCAAATGAGGGACAAAGGATTCCTGCGAAGGGAATGGCAGGACCCGTGTTACCTATTAACAGTTGTGAGTTTCTTCCGAATAGTTCCTTTGTATCGTTCCTTTGCATCGGTCGGTGTTTCTGACAGTTATTGGCCCCGAAGAAACACATCTTATTGTCGAATATTGACGGGTGTATTTTTAAACTTTGTCCATCGTTACATCGAACTATAGAATTTTGATTGGTAGGGCATTTTCATGATCCTAAAAATAGTTCCAAATGTAGTTACGAGAAAATTGTATTTATACGATTTTGTTATAATATTATAAAGGCATACATTGACGCTTCCCGACAGGTATCTGTCACACATGTGGTGAAAAAGTAACAGGGGCAGGTCAGGCCTGCCAAGCCATGGGCAACCTTTATCACACGAACTGTTTCATATGCTGTTCTTGTGGAAGAGCGTTGCGCGGCAAAGCGTTCTATAATGTTCACGGGAGGGTATACTGCGAGGAAGATTATTTGGTATGTAGACAGTAATTGCAATGGACGCGTGATATGATGACGTAGCTCATAGAATGTTTTGTCCGCAGTACTCTGGCTTCCAACAAACTGCCGAGAAGTGCGCAATCTGTGGTCATCTCATCATGGAAATGGTAATTAAGTCGATAACGTTTGGACGAACTGTGTTACGACTTCAATTTATTCTACATTTTCTTACCTTATAGATATTACAAGCCATGGGGAAATCCTACCATCCAGGGTGCTTTAGATGTTGCGTCTGCAACGAATGTCTTGATGGTGTTCCCTTCACGGTTGACGTTGACAATAAAATTTACTGTGTTAACGATTATCACAGAATGTTCGCGCCAAAATGTGCTTCCTGTGGAAAGGGAATCACTCCAGTTGAGGTAAGTAATTATATTTTTAGACAGCGTGATTCTGATAAAGAAAGCTGACGTAACTTTGATATAATTTACTTTTCAGGGCACAGAGGAAACTGTGAGAGTTGTTTCTATGGACAAAGATTTTCACGTAGATTGCTACGTTTGCGAGGATTGCGGTATGCAATTGACCGACGAACCGGACAAACGATGCTACCCACTCGATGGTAGACTTATGTGTCGTGCGTGCCACATCCAACGTATATCTCATACGCAACCCAGAGCACCACAGCCAGTATCAGCTAGTTATCAATTTATGGGATAAATTAAGTTGAATAAGTCTTAAGTCGATTTTTTAAAATTAATCTGCGTATCATCCAGTAATGAACATCGTTAAGAACTGACTGAACAAACCGACCTATTACTAAGGTAAAATTTATACATATTTATCGACTTACAAAGTAGAAATTTATAGAGGACACATATACCGATATTTGCAATATAATCAATCAACGACTACAGAAGTAATGTAGCTTTATATGTTCCTCTAAAACGTGAAGGTTTTAACGTAACGTAGCAAGACTGGATTTACAGAATCGAAATACTTACACTGCCTCTTGGGATCATTTAGATTATATGGTCAAGTCTGATTTTTTTCTAGCAATATATATCATTGCAGTCTTACAGGAAATAATTTGACATTGACAGCTACTAATATAAGTTAGTGGTATATTTAATATATGTGCTCTTATTTATTTTGTCCAAGGTACTATACGTGAATGCAGTAGTCTCGTTAGGATGAACGAGTTGCGCAGGCAACTGTGATACATTAGCATAATAACTATGTCATTAAGCAATTTCTTATTTTAGTTCGTGTATATATGTTTGATACATTTTGTGTAATTATATACATTAATATTAATACTATACATAATATAATATAAGACACAATCCTATTGTCAATACGTGTCCATTTCTCGATTAAGGATTCTGGATGCGTCTCGACATAGTGACTTATGATAAATATAGCGTATTATTACCATATTCGACGTATCACGTTTTGCAGTATTTATTACGACAATACATTATATATCGATTACTAGTGTCAAATCTTCATACAATACTCTCAATATTCATGAATATTACTCAGGAATTCTAATAACACGTTATCGTTAAATCATTAAAAATTACGCGAATGATAATGTTCAAATCAATGAATAGTACGAAGTAAGATTCGATGCACTTAAGACGAATAATTTTAGAATGTTAAACGCACAGTTCGTGCCGCCAAAAAAAGTTTTCTTTATCTGACTAATTAATATTTATATTTACGTGTAGATGACTTAAGCTGAAAATAAGTTACGAGTATTGTAGATGGAAAGTACAATGTTATTTAAATGTATGTGCGGTATATAAGATAAGACATCTGTTCAATAAAGAGGAGTGTCTGAGCATCCGTAATTCATCGATGTCTATTAATTTTTTAAAAGATTTCAGATAGATGGTATATGGTAGGGCTTTCATATAATAATAGTACATATAGGATTTTTCTTTTATCATAACATAATAACGTTTACACATTTACAAAACATAGTATACAGTCGTTCGATCGATCAGGCTTTTGGATTATAGATGAACTAAAATCTTTTATCCAGCAGATAAATTCTATTCTACACGTTTTCGCTATGTTTTTGGAGGTTCTGTTTGTCGTTCTGTTTTTAATCCTGCCTTTGACGTCATAGTTGTTGTTTTACTTGGTTCTGTTGTCTACAACATAGAACAAATTATACAGAATATTATAAATTCATGAATAGCGCTACTTTTCAGAAACCTAAAAAAGCAAACTAAATGAAGAGAATTTTAAGTTTTGAGTTAGTAATAAACCTACACACAGTATCATACGCAGACTACATCAAGAAGGCATGTAAAAAAGTTGTCAGTTTTAATTAAATATTTTTGTTAGTTAGTAACAGTTATTTATTTTCAAGTATAAAAATAATTTAATATACCTTATAAACCATTTGTGATTGTTTACCAAGTGACAAAGGTTTTACTCTCCCTGATTTGCTAAGCTGTTTAATAGCCACTGTTGTACATCCTATATATACATTGTCGTTAATTTTTGGTATAATCAACAGTTTTGAGAATTATTTTTGTTTAATTACCTATAGTGACAGTATATCTAAGAGGCGTAAATATTTTATAAAGAAGGTATGTTAAAGCCCAATTTCCAACACTAGAGTTTTTTACTGACTCTATATATTTATTACTAAAATGCATAAGCTCCATGAGATTTGCAATATCCACACCACTGAAAGAATATTGCAAAGTAGTGTGATTGTACGTAATTTATCATGTAAATATAATTTAGCACTGCTTACTTTTTAATTGTTGTATAGAATATGGCAAACCACCCTATAGAGGTAATTATATGAACTGGAATTAAAACATGCCAATAATCCTTGGTCATTTGTTTCATTTTCGCGAATACTGAGAGTTTTTGCGTTGACTCTACTTTCTCTACTGGGGCATCTCCTTTATTACCGCTTAACTTGCAATAACGCGCCACCAAGGCATTTTTATCAAATTTGTTCTTATATGGCATTTCATATGTTTTAATGTGATTAAGGAACGAAACATAATTACACGAGGAATTTCTATAATATGGATACCTTTCTGAAATCGACAACGTCGTGATTGCGATTGTAAATTGCATTGTAATTTTACGCGTTAACCTACCGAAAAATTTTAATCTCCAACGCCTTGAATCGGTACATCGTATAAGACGTGTCGTTTCTAAGAAATTTTTCGTCGCTAATATGGGACTAAATCCAAAAGTAGTTGCGAATCTCATGCCCCGACAAAAAGTCACATCCATTTTCGGAAAAATGATTGGCTATTTCTAACCAACAAACTTTGTAACTTGTACTGTGACTTAATCTGACTTTGTCGAGTTATACGTCTTGGACAGGTAAATTGGACAGAACTTACCGAAAGATTTCTAGATATTCTAGAAGTGCCAGCCTATGTAATATTTGCAAAAATTACAAAAGCTTACATGTTTTTCGTATAGTGTACTGTAAAATACTATTTGCTAATCGAAACAGAATGAGCGACAATTGAGCCATCTATCGTGTTTTATATCGTTACTGGTCACCATCTTTGAAGAGTTATTTTGTTAGGGATCTTCATGAACAATTGTCGGTTATTATTTGTGACAAAAATGAGGTACGACAATAAGATTTAAAGATAGTTGTAAATAAATTTAATGTAAAATGCTAATGATATGTATACATAAAATATGATTTATCATCAGTTACGTAGTATAGTTACATGATGCAGAGATTGAGATAGAGATAGAGGTGTCTTATTACGTAGATTCTTATTTAAAGATTTCATAATATATTTACATAATCTTTCATCATATATACAGTATTATATAATATTGTATTTTATTTTTGTCTGTTAATACGTTGATATTTGTGTACTAATTAAAACCAGTGGAAGGAATAGCTGTGAAGTGATTTTTCGGGCGCCATTTTGGTACCAGTGAAAAAATAATGCTGAAATAAGTTCCATAGTCATGACATACTGTTAGCATATCTTACAACTATTTATAAATATTTTATAGAATCTTTTATAGAATTTACCCGTATCATCACGATTTGTAATCCAACCAACTACTGGTTCCATTTCGTTTTGTCGTTTTAACCATTGATTTAAAGGCTCGAAATATCTTAATATCGCGTCAGCATCCATTCTGTTTGTTCTGCCTCTTGTCATTTGTCGTATCACATCTTTCCAAGATCTAGACGATCCCATTGATAGCACATCGCTAAGAAAATAAACATAATTGTAATATTTTTTAAGTATAAATTTTTTCCATTGTTATATGTTTACACGTACGATATTAATCTTCCAGCATCTCTTGATCTATAAAAATCACAAGTATGTAGATCACCAGTGTGGCCAACTATTTCACATAAAGATTCGAACAATTGAAATTGCAAGACAACACCAACAAAATATCTAAAAGTAAAATTATATAAATGTTAGAATTTTAAGTTAAATTGCTATAGCAATCTCTATTAATTTTATTAAATTTAATAGAAGTTCTTTTATACTTGGCATAAAGAGCATCAGCTGGAATATGATACTTCGATCCAGGATCAAAATCTCTTTCAGACCGTGGTACTGGAGGCACAATTCCTTGATATTGCAATCTTAATTCCCACCATTTGTTTGTCATGTCCGTAACACCCTCATTAAACACACGCCACCTCCACTTTTAACATAAAAGAATAGAAATGTATACACTGTCTTAAAAATATATCGTACCTATAATAAATAAAATATTGCAAAACCTCGTCAACTATGTACGCAAATGGCATGTATGTAACTTTACGAAGCGCCATTAACATCAAGAAATTGATATCGCTTCCATAATCGTTTGTAGAATTGTCGTGTAATCCGATTTTATTTAAATGTTGAGGGGTGAATACGGAAAGTTCAATGGCATCACTGACTGCTTCGAAAAATCCTAATTTATATAAAAATAGTAATTAACAAGTCATTTAACTTTTATTGTCACAATGATAATATATTTTATTACCTGGAATTGCCTCGTTTCTAAATAATAATGGTTGATCTCTATATTGTAAATAATATTGCAATCGAGCGATCTCGTGATGTGTCGACAGTAAATCCTCCATCGTAACCCTTGTACATTGCTTAATCCTGTAAAACTGATCTATTAAGTACATTAAATCATAATTTATCAGTGATGATAAATACCTGTAATCAATCCTGTTGCAAAAATCCCAAGCACTGGGTGTACATTTCACTTCTCTGTCGATAGGTTTCTCGAACATCGAGAATCTCCAGAATTCAGGTGGCATTGGCTTCATTCCAAGAGAAGTGAAGAACTCCTCCGCTATTTGAAACATCCTGCAACATTCTCTTATTAAAATTCAAAAAGATACGTCAATTAATAATGTATCGGAATACTGTCATTATGATATCACCTCAAAGGTGTAATATTTTGAATCATCATTTCCAGAGTGACGTCTAATTTTTTACTTGCTGGAAATGGTTGCACTATGTCAAAAAGATCTTCCCAATTTTGTGCCCACATATTACCCAAAATATGCGCTGGGAGTGGTCCATCCCTTCTTATTCTATCGCCGTATCTTTCAAATAATTTTGTTCTTACGTAGGTAAAGAGATTTTTGTACAAATACATGACTGCTGACATTACATCTGCTGTATTCTGTCGAAAATATTCGTCTTCGAAGAGTTCTCTCATTTGATCACCAGCGTCCTCAAATCCTAAAAGAGATCAAAAAATGCTTTGAAATTTGGGTTTCTCTAAAGAAATTTTATATTTAATTACATAAATTTGTTCACCATTTAGTCGAGCAGCTTGATTTGCTAGTTGGATGTATCTCATATATTTGTTTTTAAGTTGAGGTCCAGTAGCTTCGTGCCAAGCATGCCAGTAGTATAGCAATTCATCATAATCCTTCGATTTCGCCATTGCTTTATTGACATCTGAGAAATGTACATTTATTTAGTTTTTTTTTTTATTTGCAATTTATTGATTACTACCGTGAATAAATGAACTAACCATGATCTAAACTCAGATCACAGTTCGTTTCTATCGTTCTATAAGGACACACCCTTGTTCTCGCATATATTTCCTTCATTTCGAGAATCAGATTGTGTAACTGAAAATCATCAATACTTTTGTTGTTTTAATTTTCTGATCTATTTGCAATAATATTCTAATACTTACCTCGTTGAATTTGTCATCTGTCAGAGAATTTCGTCCCCTGACAGCGATCATTTTGAGTTCCCTTTTAGCGAAGGGATCTCCTATTCGACTCCAAGCGAAACTGACAGCCTTTCGCCACGAAATTCGGTCGAATTTTAACTTTAAAGCCTGTTCCTCTATCTTATAAAGCAAAAACAAAGAAATTACTGATAGATCATTTCTGGCAGTCGATTCTTTTTAGAAAAAATTTTTTTTTTTCTTTAAAATACCATTCTTCGACGATTTTCTTCAGTGACGTTTGTCGCAAAATTCCATTGCGCTGACATTACTCTCGTACACATTGCAGAAGCTTCGCTGTCATATTCTCTAAGAAATTGTACAGCTTCCCCTAAATTTACGTTCATACCCTAAATCCATAAAAAAAAAAAAAAATAAAAAAAATTTTAATAGAATTTTCAATGCTATTTTGTAGTAGCATAAAAATTGTTACACGGAATATTCCTACTGCCCTAGATAGCGCGAGCATATGATTCAGGACCTAATTAGAATTTTAAATGAAGCTTTGACCTAATATTCCCCAGGGAATAGCAAGTCTCCCTCCAACCGTGTCAAGTAGGCTTTTATCAAAGTGTATCATCTCCAAAATACCGTTAATATGATTTATAAACAACGATGAAATAAAAAATCACGCTTTGTTTTCTTACCTCTAAGTATTTGTTGAAACTTCTCTGCACGAGAGAACAGACAATGAGTATACCAGCTAACATTCTTAGAGTCGTCATTTTTGTCATCGTTAAAATAAAATTGGAAATAAGTCAAATAAATTGTGAATATCGTTGATACTCCTCGAAATCGTTTTTCATTCTCACGGGAAATGAAATGCAGTTAGAAAGTCAGGATGTCGACCAATTGGTACTTCATGCACCACCGAGCATATTATTCTTGCCATTTTACCGATGTGTTCATTGTTTATATTCCAAAAAATTATATTTCATACAATATTGGTAAACGTAGAAATTTCCTTCCACCGCGATTTACTGACGCACAACAAGCCTGATTTTTCACTTCCTTCTATATAACTGAAACACTTGTTTTAGAAACTTTCGATTCGATCGTAAACAGCAGTTTTCGATATGATCGCCCCACATAATAAGACCATCAGGTCCGATGAAGAGGCTGTCGAAGTTTTTAATAAGAAGTTACTTAGATCGTTCACGGGAAATATTTCGACAAGCGTTGTTCACCAATTGATAGTCGATCGAACATTCGGTACGTCGATGTTGTCGTCGCAAAACTGAATCACTGCAGAAAGAGAGACATGGTTTTCCGGGACGGATATTCCACGGACGAAAAGAGGAAGGGACAGGCATCATCGGTGCGTGAAGCGTGACCACCCAACATACCGTGGCACACGCCAAAATTCTCCTATCTTCAACCCGATTCAAATTTCTCAATGCATTTACAAGAATGCACGAGTATAGTTCAATATCGACGCAGTGTCATCGTTTCATAAAACAGAGTAACGCTATCAAGAGATTTATGAACGCGTTTTTCATTCCAGGACTTTTGGCTTTATTTGGAAATCATTTAGTATTCGTACAAGTGTTTGGTATTCATAAGACATGTTGTCTTTGAAATTAAAAAAAAACAACTATCTGTTGTAAGACATAAAAATTTAATCCGTCCTTAAAATTAAAAATTTAAGTCCGTCATTTTAAAAATTAATATTGAAAATTTCTGGATTCGTCCTGTATTTTGCAAGCAATTTGTATTTTATGGAAAGTACTGGTATCATGGAAAGTGGACGATCGTTTCAGGCTTGCTTCGTCTTCTAAACAAGCACCGTAACTCCAATTATCCGGTGGCGTAACGAGCGACGGTACGAGATTGTCGTAATTTTTTTACAGATATAATTGCATCCTCGTATTCCAGCGAAGATTTTTGAGTTCGTCCGGTAGAAACGATTTTAGACGTCTCGCGCAAACTGGTGGGGAAAAACAGGTGAATATTTTAAAGAACTGTCGAGTATCTGGTGAGCGATTCTTTCTTTACTTTTAACCTGAAAATAATTTATATTTAGCCTGAAATATGAATCTTAAATTAGATAAAATTATGCCGTGACTTACTGTTATAAACTTCATTGTTTATATGAGATTTCTTTTTGACTTGAGTCTGCTTTTTATATTCTTCATATATTATTCTTTGAGTATTTCTACGTCTCTGCAATAATCTATAAGTTCTATCTAATGCCGCGTATTCTTCTTGCATCGCGACAAATTCTAAAATATCTGGTGCCTAAATAAATTTACTTACTTTATATCATACTTGTTTTATCAAAAAGACTGGTCAATTAAAGAGACGGAATAATTACAGTATGGCTCTCCATGAAAGTCAATAAATTATTCAACTGCAAGTTTAACCGTTTCACTTTAACCTCGATGGTTCTGTGCTCGACTTTTAACTCCTCAATCTGATCCTGCTTCGATACAATTTCCTTCTTCACCTCGTTCAATTTACGTAACAGATCCTCCAGTTTCTGCTTGTGTTGCGTTAGTTTCAGATGATAGTACCCTGTTACGTATACAATGAACAGACCCAAATCTCATACAAGATCTTACGCTCAAGATTGATCACCTGCGATCCTTTTCATATCGATCACATACAGATTCTTTTCCTCGAGCAACTTTGCGTAATCCTGATTCTCGATTTTCAATTTCTCGAAGTCAACGGCGTGAAGTAACTCGCCTAGTTCCCTCCTTTGAGCAAGCTGCTGTCTAGCCTTTCTGATGTGCATCCTCGCCGTGGCGCTCTTCAATCTCAGTCTCTGTAGTATCGTGTTCGCCGATCTCAGCCATTCTTCAATGAATCTTCGCGAGAACTCGCGCGTGAAAAATGCATTCACAACACCTTGTATTAGACCCTGAAACATGTGTAATCACCTCATCACTCGTTCAGCAAGAATCTTGCCTGTGATAGGGTCCACGCCTTCTGTAACCACTTCCGACTCGAACTCTTCCCTCGACTCGTGCACCTCGCTGATACGAATTTCGATTTCCTCGATCTCCGCTCTCATGATTGTTTTGTTCTTTCGAACGAATACCCGGAACTGCTCCAGTTTCTTTTTCATTTCTTCCACTTCCTTTCTTGCCATGACCATTCGATGCGCGATTGTGATTCTGATAGGATGAAGTAGTATTTTGATACAAGATTGTTCGTAAGATTGTTCTTGCAGTTTCAACGATTTTTTTTAAATTGAAATCTGAGAATTGGCTGCTAACGTAAATGATATGCTAACTTGGCAGTATCGCTAATAGTTCCCACTGTCACGAGACTTGGTGTTCCAAATCTACTTAATGTCCGTATGCTAGCCACGCTGGGTGAACTAGCAATACTATGTTTGCCAAAATCATGGAAACTCATTATGCTCTCCCGGAAGCTCATACGCGATGATCTCGGTATCATGTGTGCTGTGACTCGTCGTGTGATTTTTGCCCTCTCTAAGATATTCTTTATAGCTTAATAAAAATTTCAATCGATTTGTAAATTTTGTCTATCCAGTGGACAGTAGAGTTGTACGAAATTAATAAAGGATTGTAGAGGGCTCTTTACTTTTGAGGCCCTGAGGATCTTGTCGCGAGAGGTATCGCTCGTACACGTCGTTTTCTAGAGTCAGCATCCAGATTTTTTGCAAGAGGTCATCCTGCATTTCTTGCAACTCATCGAGAGTCATGACTATAACCGAAGATTAGGAGAACTATAGTCGTTCTAAAGGTGAAAAGTGGTTCGCGGTACGTATTTGATTGACACGCACCATCAAAATTTATATCATCATCGCTTCTCTGGATCATTCGTGATCCGATACTGAATATGCTCTCTCGAAGCGACATTACAACTGTTTGTTTTATTCGTTTCGATAAGTAAGAAGAATCAGGGATGTGGACGTAGGGTTAGAATTTTCTTTCTTTTTCTCGTGGCCTGAATACAACTGCACGAATAGGTTCTCTCGCTATGTTCAAAGATTTAATTGCAAATTTCGTATAGTATTTTTTAATGCATGGTGATTCGTTGTACATATATACAAAGTGTAACAAATTTTCGTGGCAGGTGAAGCAACAAGAACACAGTGTAGAAATGGTCCATCATGTATCGGGCTATGTTTCTTCATTTTCTTTGAGAAATTTCTCTTTCTCAATTTCCATTTCGTCGATGTATAAAGAGTACACTATTCCAATGTTCCTCTGTCCAGAACTGTACGTTCTAATTGCTGCTGGGAGATCCCCTACCGAGAATAAGATTTCTGCACCACCATCGGTGAATTCATTCTGGAATGAAATATTCAAATATGATTTGTCTCGATTGTAAGATAATTCCTTTTCTTTACCTCAGTCTCGATTTGTTCGCCATTTACCCAAACGTTCTGCGTTTGCTTATCTACAACAGAAATTTTATTGCATTTATTTTTTCATTAAATAATGTATTGGGATTGATAAAATAATTGCCTAGGACTATTCTGTATTCTTCATTTCCAACATTAGCCAACCAGCTGTCTAAGATTTTTGACTGCGATCGCACGAAGTTCTTATAAGGTTTCCCATTCACCCACAACGAGTAAGAGTATTTTAAACCTGTATAAATTTTCTTCTACAATGCACTTTTTAATTTTTATGTGAATATGTAGTTAATTTGAAGCACGCTTACCTGGGATTGGATCAATTCTAATTACGAATTTATTATCGTTGAAGCTGAAAACTTCGTCTCCAACTAAATGAAACATCCAGTCTCTGTGAACTATTTCTTTGCCATCTATTCTCACCAATCGACGGCCTGTTGCTGTACCGTGTTCGAATTCTATTACGTGATTTCCATCGCTCAAGGGAACGTTCCATTTTGCAGTTGGTTCATCTAGCGATTCCAGATTGTGCAAACTTCTAAAAAAAGTTTTCTTACTCGGAGCCATTTTAAGATTTATTTGAATATTACTTTAAAAATATTTTTGTTCTTTTTTTTTGTTAGGAAATAACAATTTCACGGATGATGCAAAAGAAATTATATCGTGTCAGGGTACTGTGCTAGTTTAGTAGACAGAATACCACGTTATTGATCTAATTTCTGACCTTCTTTAATGCTTATTATGGTATGTAATATAAACTGATAGTTAGTGTGCTCTTTGGGTAAAGAGAAGACATAGGAAACAATTATTGTGCAGTATTTTATTTGTACACATTACTAAAATTCATTAAACAGACAGAATTTCATTAGTTTTAACTCACTTTAACAGCATAGCAGCCATGTTCCCTTGACACTCGTTGCACCTGCACCTGTACTGGTCTCCTTATTGATCGAATTTACTACGACTATTTCACGATTCGATAATCTATTTTACGTCGTAGTATGTTGCATCGCAACATAATTTCGATTAGATTTATTTTCTTGGAACGAATAAAAGAAACAGTGCTCTTTAAATGAATAGTACGCAACATTTTATTCGCTGTTTATATAATTTTTATTACATTTTTTTAATAGCTAAAAATTGACAGACAACCCACAAATATATATTTTATAATTATAAGTACCATCAATGTATTGGAAATGAAAATTATTGAG
Organism: Tetragonula carbonaria; assembly: GCA_032399595.1. Taxonomy (NCBI): domain Eukaryota; kingdom Metazoa; phylum Arthropoda; class Insecta; order Hymenoptera; family Apidae; genus Tetragonula; species Tetragonula carbonaria. The sequence goes on from JAUCRC010000014.1 coordinate 8,861,172, forward strand.
TAGTGGGAGGTAATAATTTTCCCGAACACGGTCCAAATCCGATTCTATACCCATCACCGACACAGTAACCTATAAAATAATACTGAACTGTCAATAATCTCGTAACCGTGCACGATGTAAATTATTTAGATGAAAGTAGCGAGCGTACCGCGAATAATCACTTCGTCACCATCTTGTAGGAACTTCCGCTTGGTCCCATCTCTTAACGGTATAGGCCGAGTGCCTTTCCAAGCGAGCTCGAGCATAGAACCATAAGAGTCATCAGACTGAAACATACATCGATTCAACGGAACATTATATTATTATAGCCTGGGCATTGATGATTTAATTGACCGATAATGACAAAAATTTAGAACGCACCTCGCCACTTATCGTACCGGAAGCCATTAAGTCACCAGGATTGATATTGCATCCTGTTACGGTATGGTGGGCCAATTGTTGTTGGGGTGTCCAGTATTGGTATTTATAATTACTACGACAGACAGTGGTAACGATACCGTTTGGAGCTAAAAAGGAAGAAGTACAGTGTAATCTTTTTACAATAAGTTTTTTTTAAAGGGAATCTCTAATAAATAAATCTTACTTTTGATATCAACTTCCAATTTAATATCGAAGTTACAAGATTCACTGTGCTGTAAATAGGGAAATGGGGTTGGATCTTGGAATACATTAGGCACTTTGAAAGGCTCTAAAGCCTCCATGGTGACAATCCACGGAGAAATGGTAGTTCCGAAATTTTTCGCACCAAAAGGTCCCAATGGAACGTACTCCCATTTTTGAACGTCTCTTGCTGTAATTATTTTTAATTAATTATTAATCGTATCTTCTTTCTTATTTTTACTAGCTCTGCCTGTATGGAGATCTGTGAGAAGAATTACCACTCCAGTCGTTCATGGTGACCATTCCAAAAATATAGTCATAAGCTTTAGATGCTGGAACGGTGTCACCTAAATTTGTAGCAGGCCCAACAAAGAAGGCTACTTCCAATTCGAAGTCCATTAATCTAGAAGGGCCATATGCTGGAGGTGCACCCTCTACCGGAAGTGTCTGACCATGGGGTCTTCTTATCGGAGTGCCAGAAACAACGACTGAACTCGCTCTTCCATGATAACCAACCGGTAAATATTTCCTATGAACATACCAAATCTATTACGATTCTGTCAAATTTATATTTCTTAATTCCTTTAACTGTTTAATTAATTACCAATTTGGCATCAGAGCATTTTCCTTTCCGCGGAACATTATGCCTACATTTGTGGCATGATGAATGGAAGAATAAAAGTCTGTATAGTCGCCAATCTTTGCTGGTAAATGCATTGTTGCTTCATTCTGTTTTACAAATACTCTATAAAATAGAATAGTTTGTAAAATACATGATTTGTTATTTTTATTGAGAAACAGTGGAAACATATTTGTTTTACTTCGAACGGGTATTTGGTTCTTGTAAAGTAGAATTGCTGGTTGACAGCAAATCTTGAAGTTTGCTTCTGGCTTCTATCCAACTGGGTCTTCCCAAAGCCATAAAATCGTTGAGACAATCACGACGAAATACATCTTGATTATTTTTTAATAACGGTCCATCGAACAGATGCGAAATGACGGATAAATCTAGAATTTCATCGCCTATCGCTACTCCTATTCTCTTTTGAGGCTGGAAGATTTATCGATGCGATATATTATGTTACCAACATTCGATAATATGGTTTGGCAGTAGGTACAGTTGGAAAATACAAACGTAAAGAAAAAAAGAAAAAATACAATTATTGGTCATTTTTTTAATGACATCAGTATATAATGTTTTTTAAATATTCTAAATGATTAATTTCAATGAAAATTAATTGAAACAAGAAAATAATACAATTTACGTAATTGTGTGAACATGTATAACAAATTATTGAACGTGTATAAAGACAGAGATATTTTTCAGAAAATTAAATTAAAGATTCAAAAAATTAATCTAACAATTAGTTAAAATACTACTTTGTTGATAATTGTATTTGAAAATACGCGCCTTCGATTCTCACATTATTATCCGAAGCACATGTAGATGGCACTTCACTTGATTGAGACAATGATATTTTATTTGTATTGAAAAAACAATTACTTTTAAATAGCACAGTAAGTACTGTATGAATTATTCCTATTTGTACAAATAAGTATATTATCGTAATGGATAACTTCAATAAGAAATTTTTGTTCCACATTCTCGCATAACCTATAAATCTTTTCTCTTTGGTATCATTCTAATCTATATTGATGTTGGTATACGATGACAAATTACTTACGTTGCTCTTTGTAGAAAAGACACCATAAGGGAGATTTTCGATTGGAAAATCACAGTTTGGAGAATACTCCACGAAACTCTTCATGATCACGGTTGTTTTGAACGACTGAGCCAAGTCGTGATTTCAAAATGCATATATATGATAATCGCGTAGAGGCTTGTCAAGGTCAACCGGCCACCATAAGATAATTTATTCATTTCTGTATGAACTCCGTCTAACTGGTTCTCAAGTTTTCCCAGTTTGTTTTCTCTCTTTTTTCAATTTACTAGAAACTCAATCTTTGGTATCTCCACATTTATGAATTTGCTGTAAACTTGCTAAAAAATGTTTTTGCTTCATGATCGTACGATCGCTTTTAATCAGTTTGCCAAGTCATCGTCAATATTATAATACTTTACAGATCGATATCTATGAAAATCTTTAAGCAATACACTGATTTCAATAAAATATAATGGTTTTGTTGAGTACATTATTAATAAACTACAAACGAAATACAAAATATTTGCATAGTTGTATATCACAGTTGTGCATCTAAAAAGAATATTCTTTTGTAGTAAATTAAAATTAAATTTTAATTGAAATTACAATTACGATACAAACAAAAGTTGTTGATTATATATATATATATATATATATATATATATATATATATATATATCTTAAACGAATTATAAATCGGATATTTTTTAATGATAATAATGCTTTTTGAAAGCTTATCAAAATATGGAGTTCTATATGTATTGTTTCTTTTATTCGGAATTTCACATTGAAATATTTAATTTGAATTATTTTAATATTTGAATTAAATATAATTTCTACGCTCACTGCTTGTTTCTCCATTTGCGTTTCTAAAATTAAGATTTTTCACAAGCATCAACAATCAATTGTTAGATATACTGTTATATAAACTGTTGAAGGTGGAACGAAGATAGAAAATCGTATTGACAGTTTGGGATAACAGCAGTTTATTAGACATTGATATATAGTGGGTAATAGGATCAATTAGGTGGTACTTGTCGTACAACAAGATCACGACGTGCCAGCAATCGTCGCTACAACGCCGCGTATATCTTTTACATAATCCATATTCTTTCGCTCGTCTCGTCGCCAGGAGAGTTTTGCACACACGTGCACATACATATATGTATATATATCATTATATATAATTATCTTTTCACCTATTTATACATATATATATATATAAATGTATTTTCTCGTTTACTTTTTCATCATTTGTCTTTGCTTAATTACATACAATTTATAAGGATAGTTGCGCTCGCGAGGCGTCTTTTTAAATCTCGATAATACACTCTGATTTTTTTTTCCTTTCTCTCTCTCTCCCTCTCTCCCTCTCTCTCTTTCTCGTTTGGAAGACGTCGGATTTTGTTGTTGTTCTTCTTGCTTTAACTTAGATTAATAATTAACGATAACGAGGTTATAGGGCTAATGAGATCGCTGTGGATCAATTTGATAAATCACAAGGAAAGGAATTGACCAACGTTAATTATACTTGTGCCGATTTCATATGGTGCTCTAATTTCGAATAATGGAAAGAGACCTTATATTTCCATCCGTTTCTCTTTCTTTTCTTCGATTGTGCGCGCGTGCATGAAAGGTGCATTGAAACGTGCATTGGTGCATATAGTGCATCGAACGCCAGAGTGCTCGAAAGTTAAACAAGTGAAGTGCGTATATGTATAACAAGCTACTAAATTACATAGTGAATAACAATAACGTACAAGCAGAGTATGCAATAATAACGTTGTAAGAATAGAATGTAACATAGTTTAATGCGTTTTCATTTTTTAAATAAATCTCATATTGGTACAACGGTGCTAACGAGTATCGAAGTGAACGTATGCCACGCTTTTTCATTTAGAAATCTCCGATTCTCTGAGATACAAGAGGAAATGGGCACAAGAACAATATAAAAAAACCGTCGTTAATCAACGGCACTGATATGGTAAACGCATACCTCTTACGTTTACGTTTCACAACGGTGTGAAATTCCTAAATTTTGTCAAGTGTACGTGTAACATGTATCAGCAAGTAAAACGCTCGAGATTTTTCTACTTAGATAGTGTCATTGTATAATTTCTCTGTCTGTACAAATATAGTACTTCTTTCCTAAACTTTTTGGTATATACGTGTGTGTGTCTCTGTTTGTGTGTATAAGAGTGTTCTTCTCTGTTTCCTCCTTAATTACGTTACGAGGGTACAAGTGAATTCGTCGAAGTAAAGTCAGCCATTCAGTCGGCAGTATCAACGACTGGTGGTTAAAAAAAGGGTTTACAACGCCGATAAAACTGTGGACAATTAACAACAATGGTTCGATAGAGTGTCTCTTCTGCAGGTATCGATAATCGTGGTCAGATGAATGCCATTCATTTGTTTCTTTTTTTTTTTTTTTTTTCTTCAAAAATACATATCCTCTGCTCGTCTAGTATTGTCTAATGCAATCGTGATTTCGTTTCGATCTCACATGCAGCTTGCGAATTCCGTCTCACGTCGACTTTAAACCGATATATCTACGAATTGAATGTTGCATCAGGCCTTTATCTCATTGACACGTTATTTTCCCGCCTCTGTACATACTTGTGTGTCATATAGTCTCTCTTTTCTCGTTTTGTTCATTTGTTCTCGAGTCTCTCGTGAATGGAACGAAATCTATCGACGGCTCGGCAAGTGTCGACGGGAAATGAAAACGTTAAGTAAATTCGTAGATTTACAATAGATAGAATTTTAGATCTTTCTTATTAATATACACCTAGATATTTTGTATTTACTTATGGTTAGAATCATCTTTATTCTTTTCTTTTCTTTTTTTACTCAATGGCGAGTGAATCGAAAAATCTATATAGAGTCGTTCGGTTTTTGAGTGTTACCTTTTTTTTTTTATATTTTCACTGTCGAACAGATTGAGATTTCTTCGTCGTTTCGTACGAGGCAAAAATATCGTAATTTTTTGAGTCGGTTTTTCTTTCCACTTCTATCACGTATTAATGAAATGAACCAACGTATATGACGCGACGATAGAGCTAACGATCGACAGAGTTCACCTAAAAAGTTGTGTAAAAGACGAAAACGCGATCCGAAGCTACGAAACTAATTTCTAAGAAGAAATTTTTTTTTTTTGTATCAAGTACGTAATAAGATCAGTTTCCAACGGTGTATAAAGGTAATCGACGAACTAAATGACAACCGTTCGCAATATTTGAAAAAGCATGTACTTTCATGGGTTTGTGTTTTGTATTTTAAAATCTCAACGCTAAATATAATATATAATATATATATATATATATATGTATATATATTTATATATAATATACGCTTTGTTCTTTACTTATACTTCTTTTTTTTTTAATTTTAAATACATTTATACTTTTTTTTTATATTTCCTATAATTTGTATTTTAATAAATATTACTCTCCATTTTTTGATGAAACTCTTCAATAACAAATAATAACGTACGTACATTTTGTATATAATAATAGATACAGGCCTCCCTCCTCTTGCATTATATAGTGTTTTTGCAAACGATCAATAAGTAACAAATTCGTTTAATCTCTCAACAAAGTAACGCATCCCTCTAAGCGAACTAATATCATTATTTCTATGTTACTCCGCAGTGTACCGTTCCAAGTAAAAATATTTTGTACATCTATCTCGTTCTCTTCGAACGAATTTTCAGTTAAGTTCAATTTTTCCTTGGGGTTTTTTCTCTTTTTCTTTCTTCTCGTTCGCGACAATTCTCGCGTCAACTTCATTTTTTACTTATTGTCTCCTCGTGAACGCTTACGAACATCATCTTGGATCTTGTAACTTTCAACAACGATTCTGAACGAAACCAACGGGACCAACTATTGGAACGTGTATATACAACGTGTATTCTCGAATCGAAAATCAATTACTCTCGATCGCTATAAGCGTGATTAACTATGTTGTCGCTATTGCTTGAATTTACGATGAAAAGGCGTCGTTGCTACTCCTTCGTCTCCTCCTTCTCCCTTCTTTAGTGAATACGTATAGCGCTGAGGAATGAAAACTAGTAACATTTACGGCCGGAAGCATCGCTAGAGCTTTGTAACTTGACTCTTCGTTTCACGGATGTGCTGTACGCTTATACCTAGAGTAACTTACGTGCTATGAGTATCCTTCGATCTTGTAGCTGTTTCGTAATATGCTGAAGAAGCATTTCTCGTGCGCTACGAACGATGATTCGGTGACTGACTCTCTCCTATCGTCAATTTTTATGATCCCGAATATTTAAACAAAAATATTTCTAACGTTGAAACAAAGAAATAATCGTGATAATTTCGCGATAACAACACAGCAGAGATCTCACCAGAATCCCTCTTAAGTGAATTTTAATTTAACTGAATTGAAACAAAAGAAGAAATTCTTTTCTTCGATTAATTTAAGAGAAAAAAGACATTTTTTAATTTAACTTTTCCATTGAAATAAAAGGGCAAATAAAATGCAAAAGAAAGAGGAGAGAGTCGGTTCACGTCTGCTTAAGTTAGTAACCATGATTGCGAGCCTCGAATTTGGCCTCCGGATTTTGTACACGCAATGAAACACGGTTCTCCCGCTCGTTTAATAAAGCAGGAAAAAAATCACTTTCGATACGACGTCGCGATACAATCGGCATCTCCGCGGCTGATTTCGCAACTAATTAGAAGAGGCAGGTTTCTTACAGATCGTGGCCTAACCGGTCCATTTCGGCCAGTAGGAAGTCGACGTCCGCTTCCGTTACCGCGGCACTCGAAATAATGTTTCTAAAGAAGTTGGGTCGCCGATCGTCTGGCTGGTAGCCGACCATCAATGTTCCAGCTTGCATCATTCGGCCTTTCAAGATGGGACAAATCTGTGGGCAGATATTTTTCCTCTGCTTTTTTTTTCGATCCAATGACAGCATTTAACAATATTATCGTTAACATCGATCGATCCTTCAGAAACTAGACTAGTTGGAAAATCGAGAAAATTTGCAAGGGTAATATTTTAATATTCGGATCAGAATTAAGATCTAGTTCAATTAGCATCTAATCTCACATCTGCAATGATCTTGATCCTCTCCTGCGTGTGTGGCATGTTCCTAACGCGTGTTGGCAGATACCAGAAGCAGACGTTCACCATCTCGGGTTCCAGTATCAAATAATATTTATCAGGCATCTGCTTGATCCGCCTGACCATGTATTCCGAAAGTTCCATCAGTCGATCCATATGTTTCTCGAATCCTTCTGTACCCTGTGTCAAAGCCAATTTGCCAAACTTCATTATCCCAGCGTTACAACGTCGTTCTAGAAATCTCATATAAATTCTACGAAATCATTCACTTTATGTCCAATCTGTGAAATTTACTTCACTCGACAGGATCGTTCAATAATTTCTGTCTCTACGTGCTCTAGCTTCGTTACGATTGTCACGTGCATGTACCTTGGCTCGCCATTGCAACCAGAGTTTGAAGATGTCATTATGACGTCCGCATTGTATCACTTTATCACCGGTGTCGTACTTCACGTCGTACAGTTTGTCTGTCATGAACAAATACTCGGCGGACATTTGGTTGCAGCTAATCAGCAATCCCTGCAACATGAAGAGAGGCGAATGCGTCGCGAACGAGAGGAGAAAGCCACAGTCTCGCTTGTTGTTCGGTTTTTCCAGTTTTCGTTCTCTTTTCACCCCCCTCCCCCACCCCCTCTCCCCCCGGGTCCATTTTATGGATCACAATGAGCGTTTCCGGAAAGCCGCGTTCGGGAAAGTTTCTAATTGACAGGCGCGCGAGGAGGAACAAACGCGGAGAGACAGGCCCCGGTCGATATGAGAATTCAACTCATGCGCAGGAAGAGGGAAACTGAGGGAATATTGAATTTACAAAATGGCGACTGGCACACCGCCACCCTATTCCGGCCGCCATTGTACCACGACGATCCCGCGATCCTACGCGTCTCGCATCGTAAAAGTTAATTGAAAGTTTGCAGTTGAACGTCCGTTCCTCCTGAGCGTTCATTAATTCTTTACTTCTATGAGGCGATGAGGAGAGAATCACGGTAAGAGGGACAACGGTGCAGGCAAGAAAATCACAACAATGTTGCTGTTGGAAATTCGTTAAGAATTGAAACAGTAAGAATTGCATTGATACGAAAACATTCAACTACCTTAAGAACAACACGCGTACAAGTAGAAGCGACTCGTATCTGATCAGACGCGCGATTATTTGTATCGCAAACACACGCAGACAGAGTGAAATCCGAACGTGAAAAATGTCTCTTTTCGAGACTTTTCGAGAGCAAACGAATACGATACGCGAGTAAGTAGAAACGGACAGTATCTGATCAGACGCGCGATCAAACTCTAAGTGGGATCGACGATTTCACGTGAGTTTGACTTTTCAGTTACAAGCTGCAAACAATATCAAACTCGTGACTTCTCGAACCGTGCGAGAAGAAGGGAAAAGAACTCGGTACCGAATTTCCCTCGAAACGTTTTGCGGCAGCCGGTGCACGGAATTTTAATATCCGAAGGGGAAGTTCTGAGTTAGCAATAACCACGCAGGCGTGGGGGGGAGGATAAACCCTCGGGGCAAATGGTCGTGGTACGGTCGGCAACATATGTTATCTCTTAGTTTAATTAAATTCCTGCAGTGCTGCGTTCCGACGCGTACGTCTAGCCCCTCGGAATGCAGCTACTGTTGTGTCATCACCCTTCCAGGAGACAGGAATTTCGCCCGTTCAACGTTCTCCGTCGTTGACTGTCGATTTGTCCGACGTGATGCACGCGAGCGGCATACGTCTCGAAGATGGATGACGACAACAATTCTACATACGGCAAGGCAAACAATCGGAACGATTTTGGGAGACTTACGTCCTCCTTGAAGTGGATCGTCGAACATTGAAGCAGCGCTCCCATGAGTTTGTGCGGGTTCCAGGTCACCGAGTCGGCTCTGTGAATTTTTACACATTATGAGAAATCTGCAATAAATATTTATCGCTGTTTGAATATCATTCCAAGTATTAAGATAAGATACATCGGAGACATCGTTTTGGATACCTGGATTGAGAGAGGAGGAGAAGAATTCTTCATTGTGACATGTATGACACTGTACATTGATTAACTATAGCATAGATTGGCAAGTAGTGAGAAGATGAATGTTCTTAAAAAATTATTATTTGCTTTTTGTTCTATGGAAGTCGTTCGTTTTTTGAATAATAATTATTGTATCCTTTTCTAAAAAATTGTGGAAGTAATTCTTTTGAAAAGAATTATAATTTCAATTCGGATTTAATGACGAGAGATGATGGATTGAAAGATCTAGTCCGAAGTACGGGTTTTGTCTATAATTCTAGAGAAAAGAGTGATGTAAAGATGGCTGAGAAAGGCGGACGAGCTCAGCTGGTCGTCAAACGGTTATCCACTCCCACAGGGACCAATAGGGGATAAAATATGAGTTATTTTCCCTCCATACCTCGTGGGGGTCCATCAATTCGAGAGAAGAGCTATTAATATAGCCACGGGATCGGATTTAACCCTCTGCTCTTGAGAGACACACCCTTGCACTAAAAACTCGTAACCCTTCTAAATCCTTGCCACTGCGAAACGCGAAAATCTATGTACTACTTGACACTAATTCGCGATGCACTTGAAACGTTCAACAAGTGTCGTTCACCTTTCACTGATCGTTTCCAATGATCCACTTCTTTTGACACGAGTTAAATTAGCTTCGTGCGACTTTTAACCCATCCCAGAGATAATATTTTAACTGCAACAACACTGTATTTTAAAAAGATCACTCGAATTAAAAAAAAATGCATCTAACTTTTGGTTGCACTTGTCGTTTCTTTTTTTTTCTTATCTCATTGAAATATGACAGAAATTATTTTCGAAAGAAATGACACGACAGAATAGGTGACTTTTAAGTAAAAAATTTAGTCTGTTGTACAATGTGTCGTAAATAAAAAAGTTATCTAATGAAAATTCTTTGATATTTCATTATCGCTTTGCGATGTTCGATTGAACGTTAACTCGATGGTGCTACATATCGTGAACGATAAGCGTCAGTATCTTAACAATCAGTATCGCAATAATTATTCGGAATATGCGCGAGTAGAATCAGACTCGAATACACGTGCGGACGAGCATGACACGGCCGTTTGCTTCATGACAAACGTTATCGACACTTGGCAAGTGACACATATATCGCGACACTGTCCCTACTGTCTGTTGACTATCCTGTGGATGATGCGAGGGTACTTGAAGCGGCCAGGGAAAGAGATTCGTGTCGACGACAGGCATTTACCATTAGTCACTCTTTCGCATCCTCTTTAACGTACAAGTTTATCGTGCTGTTGTATCGTCAGCACTTCAACCAGCTCATCCCATTTTCGCAGACCGTGTATTCTCTGCAAAATCAAAGTTCCACAGTGTGCGCTTCATTTTTAATTATCATTCACGGATAATAAAGCCCTGTGGTTTAATTAATACCCTTAGACAGCATGCTTCTTTTTCTGCGTGCTTCAAGATTCGATCTTTTACTTTAACTTTCTTGTCTTTTACCAGTATCATCGAGTACCATATAGTTTCACTTTAGATGTTCGAGAGCGGTGTTTCTTCTCGCGTTTTGATTTTCCATTAGTTAAAAAAAGCATATCGCCAAGAGTGTGGATAACGTCTGTACATAAAGCTCGAGTGATTAATGCGATTCGCAGCTGGGGCTGGCGCGTGCAGCAGCCCCCCCGTTCACTCTTAAATTCGTCCTAGGTGCCAACCCCAAAAGCCGCGCGATATATATTACGAGGGTTGCTAATTATCCTCCCCCCCGCCACCCCCGCTGGAGAAGCTAGGAAAGCAACTGCTTTTCAATCGGAACTCGTCAAACTCGTTATTCGCCGTGGAAGAAGGATTGATACGTCAATCTTGAAAACAGTTCGTTCCACGGACACCAAAGGACAATTTAACTTTCGAAAAGATTCGTGTCGCAAACGAAGGACAACCTGACCCGACAAAACTGAAGCAATCGTGCTCCAGGGAATCGAAAAAAATTCCCAGTACAGCTGAGGGAAGCGCGTATGAAAGAAAACTACACATGGAAGCAGCTGAGCTCAGCGACAAAGCTGTCCTCGAATCCAGCGAGAGAGGACACGCGAACTTTCAGCTTCGCTTCCGCTTGCAAGCCTGTGCTCTATTCCCCGGGACCTTTTATGCGTAATCATTTCTGACTTTGTCGCGACGTTGGAATCACGATTTTCCTTTTTCTCTCACTCTGTTGCTCTCTTTTTCGAGAATCTGTTCACTGTTCCGTTCCGAGGGAGAGGCAACGAGGATTGAGAAGGAGAGAGGGACGACAGAGAAGACAGACAACGAGGGAATGAGGGATGCTGTTCCCTTTGTACGAGTTTAATCCAGCATTGTCGAGGCACGGTCTTTTATTTCAGACCCGCGGAAGGCACGGCACGATGCGGCGACGCGTCGATATATAAAGAGGAGAGTTCTGTTCTGCAAATGCGCTCCAGGGAACTGATCCAGCTGTTGCTCGTCCTTCGGACTTTTCGTTTGCCATTTTAATCAAGACCTTCACAGGAAGGAAGTCCTGGGGTACAGTCTGTGCAAGCAGGAAACGGGAAACGGTTCGACGAGAGAAGAGGATTCTGCTCTCGTATTTCGCGTTGCCGTGCTCTGAATTATACGTGCCCCGTTTCCATGATCGTTTAAATTCCATATTATTTTATAATCGTTCGTATTCTACAATTTTCGAACTTGATCTTGATTCTCGGAAATTAGCAAGTTGAAAGAAGCGGAAAAAAAGAAGAGCTAGGTGGGAGAGGAGAGGAACAAAAATAGCGATGCACATGAAAATGATGAAATTTCACCTCTGCGTGGCGCAGTGTAGTGATTTATAAATTTCGAAACATATTTAGTTCGTCATAGAATTTTACAATACAAATCACTATGAACTACTCTCGATGAGAGTGCTCCGACACACCCCTGTAGATTGAAATAATGATTTATTTTTGAATGAGAGGTATAAATGCGCGGTATAATCATATTTTTACAAACGCAATTGAAGAAACACAAGAGGGGAGGGGGTTTGCCAAAAATTGTGACGAGTCCTGCGTATTTTGGATATTTCTGCATATCACGTGTATAAAAATCTGACGTCGGAACAGAAAATATCCGCTGCAGAAAAATTCCAATGTAGAAGAACAAACGGTATACTGAAAAATTACTCGAAACCGGCGACTTTTTTTTGCGTGAAAATGATTTTTCTGGCAGGCCTCGTGCCACTTTTTTCGGGTCACGGACTGTCTGGCGTTGAATGAAGGGAGCAGATGCGGCCGGATGCAAATCGTGGATTAATCTCGCCAACCCCATCTCAGCTACCCCCACGAATCGTTCTATCCCTGACCCCCAATTGCAGCGCGAGGGGTCGGACATCACTCGCCTCTGTGAATCTATATGCGAAAGTTCGCATGTGTCGAGGACAGGAGTCACTCCTTTCTATCGCCCCTTCGATTCTACGGATTACGACACTGTCCAGATATAGCTGGCAGGTATATCTTCTTTCCGCGTCGATTAATTTATCCCAGTTTTCAGCTTCGTTCGAGTATAAATCGCTATAAATCAATGATCTACATTCCAAGATCGGTTTTTAGAAAGATTGTTTAAGTTGTTGTAACAGTCGGAAATAATGTCTCGCTTGAAAAATTCCATTTAATCTAAATTGCTATGAATTATAATTCATCCTTTGTACTCAGTGACTTTTTGAAGGGTAAAAGTATCGTATTCTCGGCCCAGATGTCTTGAAAAAAAGCTCTATCGATTTTATCCTCTCGTGCAGGCGTGAGCGTACGCTTTCTTTTCGAGTGACTCCATCAAACTAAGCCTCAATAAACTATAAAGTACGAGGATTAAATCACCCTCCTGCGCGGCACGTATTCTAGGTGATTCTCGTTGATCGGAAAAAGGCGTGTTGAGAAGGTTGGATCAGTTTAAGGGTGTCACGTTTTTAGTGAAAATGGTGTAAATGAACTATTTAGTTCTTTTCACTCACCGTTCGATGCCTGTCATTCGGGGGTGCCTGTATTTCCTCGAAAGAAGCAGTCCTCCACCCCAAGCCGCCTGAGAAGAAAATTTCACTCCGTGAAATAAAAGGAAACCGAAGACTTTGTGAACTGTGACTCTTAAAGCCGAGATTTTCCGAATTTTCTCTCAATTTAGCTACCCATCGAAACTGCTCGTCGACTACGTGACGCTTCTCACATTTATTATTTACGCTAAGGCTCTTACGCGTTTGGCATTTATCGTTCGAACGCTGAACCGATTTGAATAAGCTGTCCGGCTAAGTGGAAATCTCTGTCGTCCCTTTCTAGCTTCGAAATACTTTCATCCTCGGTCTGTTTGTCCATGACATTAGTCAATCAGATAAATCTTTCTTTTTTTTAAATAATTTTATAATTTTAAACGCGCGATACAATGGAAATCTCATCTTTTGCCTATCATCGCTACGCACTTGTCCACAAAATTGCGAAAAGAATCGACTGATATTTCACTTACGTCGATGTGCAGCCAGAGCTGGTGTCTCTGGCAGATATCAGCGATTTCTGGAATAGGATCGAATGCTCCGATGACGGTTGTCCCTGCGGTGGCGTTCACGAAGAAAGGGATATGTCCTTTAGCCTTACGCTCTAGAATCAGTTCTTCCAACTTCGACGGAATTATACGTCCTCGTTCATCACTGGGAACCATCACGCAGTTGTCTGTTCCTAGGCCGCAGACAGCGGCGCATGATTTCACCGAATAATGGCACTGTGTACGACAAATTGTTATAGCGTTCATGATTCTGCTAAAAAAAACGGAGCATCTTTTTAAAAATGAGACTACCATAGAATTAATAAACCAAGGAATTCTTTAGAAAGACGTCTATCGCGAAAGATTTATCTGTAAACTGAAAATATAAAATTCTTTCCTAAGGGAGAAAATCTTTTCTTAACGATCAAGATACTATTATGAATTGTAAATCAAAAAAAGCTTTCAAGATAAAATGAGATGTATCCCTCCCTCCCAAAAAAAAAAAAAAAAACAAAAATAAGAAGATATTTCAAAAAGTAAAAATAAAAAGATATATCATTCTATAATATGCAGAAGATATTGCAAGTGGAAGAAAGTGTACCTGGTCAGACGTGAACATAACCAGCTGTCCCCCGATAGCAGCGAGACCTCGTTCCTTGTAAGCAGGGAACATTTTGTGTCTAGCAGCGAGAAACGCATAAAGATTGCTGATAGAACCTCCCGGTGCGAGAATGGAGTCGCCACCGCTCCAGCCGATGAGCTCTCGCATTTTTTGAAGCACCACGTGCTCCATCAAAATGAACACCGGCGCGATCTCGTAGGTGAACATGTTCGTGTTCGCCGTTGCTGTCAGCCATTCGCCAGCCATCGAGACGAGATCGAGACCGCACGATAATTGGTTGAAAAAATGCGGATGCCCTGAAAATGTCACGAGCGGAAAGAAAGAATTATTCCATTCAGCTCACTTCAGATGTTATAACCACTACAGTTTCAATATCGTTCGTATTTTATATATGCGCATTGTGCGCATTCTCTGAATTTTCGCATCTCTAAATTTCTCTCTTCATAATTGAACGAGCATCCTCGGTAATTGCACAGCATTGATCTAGCAAAAGTGTTGTCCGCATCTTCCTATTAATTGAAACCATAAAAATCCTGAAACTCGTCGATTTGACAGATACAGCAGTACCAGCGTTGACAATTGGACAATGAAACTGCAATTCTCGAAACGAATGTCTGCGCCGAGTTCACGAAACACTCCTTTCACCATGATTCGGCATTCGGGATTAAGCGTTTCTGCTATGAATCAAGCTGATGTCCTTTAAAATCGTGATTGCTCGAAGACGATGTCTAACGGCGTGGTAATTAATAACACGGACGTGGCACGTGGCCAAAAATTGCACAGCCAACGTTCGCGGCATGGAACAGCGAGGTTGCACGTTAAAGGCACGCGGATGGAAAGAGCGGGAAGAGAGCTTTAAGCCGCTCGCTGAGTACGTTGTCATCCGCTCTGCTGAACATCGCGCCAGGATCAGGGTTAATGCTTCTGTTCGATGGGAGTCTGCCTTCTGATGCCACTAGGGGAGCAAGTGTTCGGATTCTACTGTTTCTCGTAGACGAAGTACGTAACTACATTTCTCTGTCGAGATTTGTATATCTCGCCTTTCTAGTTATTTCATTTCGAATCAGCTTGTCAACTCAATTAACATTTCTTTTATTTAATTGATTAAAAAATGAATTATTTCTATAGACACAAGTCTCGAGGTGTATCAATGTTCCATTCTACTGTTTCTCGTATGCGAAGTAACTACATTTCTCTGTTCAGATTTGTATCTCGCCTTTCTAGTTATTTCATTTCGAATCAGCTTGTCAACTCAATTAACATTTCTTTTATTTAATTGATTAAAAAATGAATTACTTCAATAGACACTAATTTCGAGGTATATGAATATTCCATTCTACTGTTTCTCGTATGCGAAGTAACTACATTTCTCTGTCGAGATTTGTATATCTCGCCTTTCTAGTTATTTCATTTTGAATCAGCTTGTCAACTCAATTAACATTTCTTTCATTTAATTGATTAAAGAATGAATTACTTCAATAGACACAAGTTTTGAGGTATATCAATATTCCAACATCGTGTCTATACAGAATCTATACAGAATCATAGTTACACTAAATGAAATACGTCGACCATAGTGTGGTTTCAGGAATCCATTCTCGAGATGCCAAGAGTGCTTTCGTAGTCAAGACACAGGTCAGGAAATGAATCGATAGAAACGATAATTTGCTTGGCATCGCGGTGAAACGAGAAAACAGTGGAACGTGTGATCGTTAAGTAGATATGGAACGCGCGTGGTCAGACGAGAAGTAAAATTGCGATAACATCAGCTTTCATTATCTAGTAATAACTTTCTACGCTACAATACTTTAAACTAATTCAGAATTACTACTAAGTTATTCAGAAAAAAAAGAAGAATTAGGAATCAAGGAAGAATTAAAAAAGAAGATAAGTTAGGATTATAAAAGGACTTGTTCAAATTTTGGGATTGTAAAACAGATTAAGGAGCAGAAAGAAAAATGGCAGGAGCTCTTTTTTTTAGCAGTGGATGTTATTTTTCCTCGCGAAATTTATGTTCATATGACGTAGGATTTTTTCCCACCCTCGAAACCTATATCCTATCACTCTCTAAAATAACGTAGATCCCTTGATCCCGAGAATTGATGGATTCACTCCATTGAATATCCGGCCACGAAAAGACTTTTTCCCCCGGGTGCCCGATAACCTTTGATAACCAACGAACATACTCGGGAGGTTTCCTGGGTGAAACCACCAGAGTCCCGTTACGTTTTCCTGAAAATACCGTTCCTTTAGTATTAAGACCGAAGACGCGAATGAGAATTTCTATGGTGGCGTCTGGCCCATTTTAATCTCACGGTATTACGTAGTGATTGACGTATGACGCTAGTCTATCAGGGGCTAAGTTCTCCCCTTTGACACGTCTGTAACTTTGAGACTGCTTCACGCGAGGAATATCTGCAAATTTAGCGGAAGAACATTGTTTCCAATTCTTGACAATTACATTAAAGAAGCCTAGCAAAAATACGATGATGATAAACAAACGAGTGCTTGCAATTTTAACAAAAAAAAGAATTCGATGTTTCCATTATTTAAATTAATCCCGCCCCGAATATTTTCAAAAGATATAGTCAGATAATTTCCAATCAGCAACATCACCAATCATTGAAGTACCCAAAACTGCTTATTGCACATTTGTCTTTCTGTATCTCAGAGAACTGCATCTAGTACATTCACCAGCGAAACAGGGACCATAAATGTGTATGTGTATATATATACATCTGAACAGAAAAGTCTCCACCCTAAAAACGCGATATCAGGCAGCGGTATCTGAGCCGTTTGTCGCAGTGTTATTCGCAATTATCTTGGTCCGTGGAACGTGGCACGCGTCCGGTTCTGAGGGTGTGCAGCAACAAGACGTCTGCCTTTCTCTGTCTCTCCCCCGACTTTTTCCAAGAGCATCGAGCTCCGGCGGTTCAGCCGAGGGTGGAGGAGGGTCGATGGTCCGAGGAGCCCGCATTTTGCGCGTCACACGCGTCGCTGCGCGACTAGATTGTTTGCAGAGGCTCTCAAACCGACGTACAACACAGGAAAAACAAATGATTTCGGCTGGCTGGCGAGATAAGTCGATCTACATTATTAGACTCTGCAAGTTTTCATTGTCCGTTTCGGACAAATTGAGAAAGTTCCAGACGTTCTCTTGTCAAATGAACGTGGAAAATTAATTCACGTTCGTGGAAGATTGAACGAGTTCCTGGCTAAAGTTCCCATTCGCGAGCGAGAAATATTTTAGGGACCGAGTCCCGTGCACACCGAGGTTGTGTAATAAGTCTGGTAGCAGGTATTTAAACAGGACGTTGTCGATTATGTTACTTTTACATAAAATCTATTTATTCTTCGCGATTGAAGAATCATTTTTTGTTGATTTACGTTCATTAAACTGCGCGATGGCTTTCAGGAAGACGTAGAACGACGATGAAACATTCGAAGCAGATGACGCGTTGTTTCGTTTGCGCAGTTTGTAGGAAGATAGGAAAAACACAACAAACGAGAGTGCAACGTGCGGATCGAGATAAGCCAGGCAGGTTTGGCGTATTATGCAGATTTAAGGGTATGTTAATTCTGCAGAAAGCTGCAGGGATTTTCGAGCCAGATCCCCTTAGACTGGTTTCCATTGCCGCGAGGTAATAGCAAAATTGACGGTGCCCTCTTAAAACTAATGGAGGGTAATTTCTTTTTTTTTTTTTTATTACGATCCTTAACACCCTCGCCTAAATTGCATTTTTATATCAATTTCATCGTATTAAACATGACCATGATCACAAAATTATTATATCTCAATCACAAGAATATATATCGAGGAAGATAAGACTGAAAATATCGCGGTGATGAAAATAATTAAAATAAAATTTCATGATTTCTGAGGTTGATACAAGAGAAGCTAAAAAAATTGATACTTGCACGTCTGGCACGGTAGACTCTGCGATTTATTTCTTTCACTAGGTTGCTCTTACGAGCAATTACAACGTCGGAGGGTATCGCTTTCCGACTAATTTGCCCTCTTTCCCCGCATGATAGGAAAGAAAAGGGAACAAGTTCCAGCGTGGAGGACCTGTTCAACACAGATCTTGGTAATATATTACAGAGCTTAGGATTTGTATGAAGAGAAGTGTGTAACCCTGGCTTAACGTTAATGCCGTGCAATCAATCATACCTCGCCAGAAAGAAAAACATTTTCAACGTGGCCTTGCAGTTAAATAAACGATGGAAGGATGAACGCCTTTCGCAAGTAGCACTGAATGTTTCATAAATTTTAAAGACGATTGAGAAGCGAACAACAAGTTACCAAGAGACCAGGGAATTTCAATTAAAATATTTGATATTCACGTTCCAATCCGTAGCATTATGTATTAAATATTCAGTCGAATATCAGTTCAGCTTCGGCGCGATTGTGAAGAAAAATGAGTATTAAAATTGAAATTTCCACGGTGTGAAAAATTTCCACTTGTCCTCGTGATATTTGAACAGATATGATTTTCAGGCGTGTGAATTCCATTCTTGCCCCCTCCCGCCGACATTGAATGACGTAACAATTCCTGCATTCCATGACGAAACGATTTCTACATTCCACGGCCAGCTATCGATACCAATTTAAATTCCAATGGGTGCGCCCGATGCTCTCGCGTCGAAAGTTCGCGAAGGGTGCACCCATGTGCGGCCCTGTAGCTACCCCCGCTTGCTCGCCCCTATTTACTATTTCCCTCGCCACCCTAGCCAGGGAAAATCGTGTAGAAATGGCTCTTAATTACACCGATCCTATTGAATTCACCACCCTGCGCAGTGGTGCCACGTGCACTAACGCTACAACCGTGTGTTTTTCCATGGTCGCAGTTTCTACTGTTCTTGCCATTCCACCCGTTCTCAAATTCCGACGGATTTTCGAGAGAAAAACCATCGTGACGTCGATCCACAAGTGAACACTCGACCAGAATTAGAGAATTCTCGATCAGAAATTGGAAGTTAATTTTAGAAATATTTTTGTTTTGTTAATCCTTCGATATGGCTAAGAATTCAAGCTGAACGATTTAGGAAATAATTTCTAATAATTCCTGCTGTCAGATTTAAAAATAATTTTCAATTAGCTATTGCTGTGATGTCGGAAAGTTCTTCGTGCATGTGCGATCGGCACAATTACTTTAATTATCTATTTTAAATATCGACGAAGCATCTCTTGAAAGAAATGTACAATGCTTCCCTTTAGTCTTAGACCTTGGAAATTCCCAATCTTCGTGGGTATAGAGCCACACTCTGTATCGACGATGTATCGTCTTCTATAAACACGAATCAATCACGAACGTCGATACACTGCCTGTACCACAACCAATCAAGATCTTCCCACGTATATTGGTATTAATCAATATGCCTTTAGTGGCAAGATACGAAATAATTGAAATTTCAAACTTATCTTTAATTCATGTAAACTCGATTTTACACAAACTTTTCTACACACTTCCATTAAATCCACCTCTTAAAATGTGAAAACCCAGACCCTTCTCTCCACACTTCTATTAAATTCACTTCTTGAAACGTGAAAACATATTTAATTACTTTTTGATGAAATCAATAAATGCTCTACTTAAAACCAGCTGATTCAAATTCCCCAAAAATTCTTCCATAAATAATTTTTACACTTAAGACTTTGCGTCCTTCTCAACAATTCCCAATATCTTCATCCTTCTTCTAGTGTCATATTTCAAAAGATTATCGTCGATATTCTTATCATTCGCTACCCCAAAAAATATTTTTCGGCGTATCTACAATCAGTCGATTCTATGGCAGAAGGGAGGATAGTTTCTTTTTTTCTTTTTTTTTTTTACAGTTTCGATGGCGGTCAGATCTACGCTACCAAGAGGGAATCTTCCATGGAATATAATCTAATAACGACTTTTTTGTCAGCACGTATACACGGTCCTTTTGCACACAGGGGTGGCTCGTCATTCACCCTGTCCACGATCCTTTGCATCGATATTCGCTACCAGACAAGCTTGATTTCTAGCCTAAGTTCGGTTAGCCCTCTTCCATTGTGCATTAGCATCTATTCAAGCTGGTAATCGAATTCTACCGAGATAGCAAACTTTCGCGGGGGATTTGCGGTTGACTTTTGGCATTTCCTCCACCGACAGATTCTACAGACACGCCAAACCACTACTGGATTAATACTTCAGTGTACAATTCTACGATTGTGTCAGTTGTAAATTTTGCTGCTTTAATTTTGGAATTCGAACTCACGAGCAAAAAAATTAAATATTCGAAGGAATGGCAGACCACTTTTCAAGGACCAAGCAGATGAATACATTTGCGTAAAATTTAGCAATCGCACTGATTATAAATTAAAGGGAGTTTGAAAATTGTTAATCCTGAACCTTGGCGTTTAAATTTTCAAGTAAAAATTAAATATTTTGACAGGTTTTCCAAACGTATATAC
The DNA here is from genome assembly GCA_032399595.1 of Tetragonula carbonaria. NCBI lineage: Eukaryota > Metazoa > Arthropoda > Insecta > Hymenoptera > Apidae > Tetragonula > Tetragonula carbonaria. The sequence goes on from JAUCRC010000014.1 coordinate 8,882,086, forward strand.
GATTAGATTAATTCTAAATATTGAAGTAAAAATCAAACATTTTGACAGGTTTTCCAAACTATATACGATTAGATTAATTCGTTCGTGCAAAGTTCTATGATCGCGAGTGAATCTTGAAATACCTTAGCGTAGATGCTTTGCGAGATTCGTTTTTAATTTCTAAGAAACATATAAACTTTAATTCTCGAGGATAGAAGTGTAATTTCTACAGCTTTATGCAATGGTAGCTAAGATGGTGCAAGCAGATAACGCACGATTTTTTTCATTTCAGTTAGCAGCGGCCCCTCGCTCATTTATCACGTGCACGAGGGCAACGTGTATATTTCGGAGGGGGTTTATAGCCGACGGAAATACTGGAAGTGTCTCTAGCCACCTTATCTCCGCTCTCGAGAGCGCGTATGCTAAATTGAATATGAAATTACGTGGCTTATCGCCCTCCTAAATGCAAGGAAATGCGATAGGACAGTGTTAAGCGACATTCCCTGCTAGACATCATTTTCAATTTCCCTTTCGGTTTCTCCCTCTCGTCAACTTTCATCTTTTGTTTTCACTTTAGAGTTATACAAATATATTCGTGATAGAACATGCTTTTTAATTAGCAATGTAAATTAACGCCGACTCACCGGTTTTAACTTGATACTTCAGTGTGGTAGAGCAATCGATGAGAAGTTGCTGAAGTGTCAAACCGGTGTCGGGAATCTCGAGATCCAGGAGACGCATCATTTCGGAGGGATGATGGAAATCGAGCACCTTCGCGTTTCTGTCGTTCGTGGACTTGATGAAATCCAACAAAATGTCCACCACTTTCATCAGGAATTCCCTGGTTGCTGGATAACCTTCGGCATTCTGCGGCAGGATATCTGAGAGCAATAAAATTCGATACTTCAGTAATTCAGGTATTTCGGCTGTCCTTCGGATTTCTACGTCATTCTTCTCACAGCGCATCGATTTTATAAAACACATTGTTCCCTTAGTATCTTCAGAGTTATCGTGTAAAATTGCTGCTTCTAAACTCTGGATCTCGGCAAACGAGATTCATTCTATCTGTTTCACTGATAATTCCTCTTTTCTCTGAATAGAGAGCACAATTCATATCTGAATTTCTTCGACAATTTCAACGACTAATTCTAAGTATACAATCCGTCGTAAATTTTCGTTAGTCTGAATTTCACAGTCCGAAGATATTAAGATAACAGGAAGTTCTCGAACGATACGACACACAAGTCGGGATAATTTCAATTTGAATTTAAAACCACAAGTGGTGGCTAATAGTCTACTGGTGACTCTCTAATTGTTATAATCAAGTGAAATCTCTTCTACGACAGCGACACCGATCGACTTTTGATACCGTTTTTATCGAGCGTCCGTCTTTTCGTCGGCGCTCCGTCGTTTCGACCTACCGCCGGCTCTTCTTCGCAGAAAACGTCAACTATTAGAATGATTTCACCTCATCAAACAATTGAAAGTATAGACCTATATTGACACACTCTCACTTGTTTGGTGGGATGACACCATCTCACATCGTCGTCGTCTCTTCATCATCTTCGTCCTCTTCCTCTTCATCTTCAGCGATCGGTAACGAGTGACTCGTTTCGCTATTCAGAAGCTTTTCGTGCAACTACTCATACCAGACGACAAACGCATGCAACAACAAGAACGCAGCAGAAACTTATGTTTTAAATATGTGTAGACAGAGACTGATAAAAGACTGCGTGGTGAATCCGAAGGGTTAAAATTTCATTTTCGTTGGAACTTCAAGCGCAAATTTTTCCGTCTCGAGGGACAGTAATTTTTAGCGGTGCTTTGACGGAGAAAACTATTTACGATTGAACGTGCTCGTGGTAAATCCTTGGTAGATTGAACTGTCCTTTAGTCGTTGGGTAACCATAAAGTATCCTGTGGAATAAACCACCCTTCGTTCCCCATTGCATTAAGAAGATCCCGTGGATAAACAGACCGGGAACTCGCCAGTATTTATGTTTTAAACTCACTATTTTCCTATCGTCCGAATAGAAAAATAAAAAAAATTACCGAATTACTTTTTTATTAAGATACAAATAATACCTTAATGAAATGTAGAACAGAACTATTCAAGAATCAGATTATTAATCGAAAGGTGCTTTCCGTTCGAAAACTGAGATTCTTTTGAAATCTCTAAATTTTGAGAGACAGAGATTGTATTCAGAGAGGATACAACGTAAAGTTCTGCTAAAGAGACAAGTGTATTTTTCAATAATCACAACGAAGGATGAATAAGAATCGAATGGGGAAAAGAAGGGAGCGTGGAACCTTATGGTGAGTCGTTCTGAGCCCATGGTTAGACAAGAGAAATCCCTGGCTTCCAGGGGCTCTGCTTCGGCTAATCCAGCTCTATCAATCTAACGTCTGAAAATAAGACCGTCGGAATCTTCCTTTTTCCGAGCTTTGCAACACTTTCTAGTGATCAGACCCGAGTTTGTTATCCGATCGATAGCGGCGTACGTATGGGAATTAAAGTTAAGTAATTATTGTTAAATCTCTTCTTGTGTAAAGGAACGAAAGCGTCGAGAATGCATGCTATTTCATACTGGCCGAATTACGAATAGATTTCTAGCTTGATCTGGACGTGGAAGCTCGTCGTACGTCGTTTGGCACCAGATGCACCGTGCCCTATTCGTGGCTTTAATCAAAGCGCCTTCCAGGGGTTGTTACACGCGGCAATTAGTTCCAGCGATTTATAAGCGGGATTACTGGGTTAATTTATAGCAACGAAGAAGAAACGCAACGTTACTTGAGAATTCTCCAGGCGAAATCGAAATCTTAACAAAATTTTTAGTTACTTCGACGCACCTCTATCTTACAATTAGTTAAGTTGTTTAAAAAAAATCTTTAACACTTTTAGTTTCAAGTCGACTCGTTTTCTTTTTTTTTTTAATTGTAAAGGAGATGATCGATTTTTAATTTTCTTTTTTTTTCTTTTTCTTTTTTTTTTATCTCGGAGGCTATTCTTATCGGTATCTAGCACTTGGCAAAGTGTAAACAGGTTCCCTACAAACAAACCCTTCCGTCCTTTCTGCGGCGTGTAATCTGTCCTCAGCCACTCGGCGCCTGTGAGCCTCTTCAGGCCAATTCTAAATCCTCTATTATTATGCACCCTTCCGAGCCTCGCGGAATCAGGACAATATTGTGACTCCCGGATTTCATTCTCGAGAAGCCAATGCCGCGTACGTGGTCGGGACGCGCGAGAAAATACAACGATAGGAACGATAATTTGCTTGGATTTAGGGCATCTACAGTAGAATACCGGGCAAGTAGATACGGAACGTACGTGATCAGACGACGTTAAACTTATTGTACGAGATTCAATAGCACCTACCGTGTTAACAGACATGAATTTTGTTATCGAATTTTCAGCTAAAGAAGCGGCAATATTAATGTGTACTATTCTAATTTGAACGAAGCAATTGAGAGAAAATTAGAAAAAAAAATATAATACAGAAAAAATAAGAAATGAATCGAAGGAAACACTCGCAGCTCGTTCGCATGTTAACGTCGCACAAAATATGTGAACAACAGAGCATACTGTAATGAAAAAGAGGATGCTGCAAAGATGTTTTTATTAGATAACGTACCCGAATATTTCAAGTTACAGTGCTCTCTGGAGAGCGAGTACGTGTTTTCGGAGCTCATCAGTCTGGTCGGTGAGTGTGTCCGGGCGAAATTCTGAAATTCACAATGAGAATTCTCTCAACACAGGTTGCTGCAGGGCATTATACATTGCCGCGTAACATTCACCACAGAAATTACATGACATTCCACAGAGTAATCTCGTCGAGTCAAGTGCGAGTCTAAGGAAACCTGTTCGGCGAACGGAACACTCGCAGTAGTAGTAAAAGCTCGTCAAATGCACGGATGCATCTGTTCTCAGGCAACGATCATAAAAGTAATCATGTTTCTTACAAGGAAAGAATAACAGAAGGAACAAAAGAAACAGAGTAATAGAACAGCCACGGCTCACGTAGCGGTAAACGATCACAAAATGAAGAGAAATAGAGATAGATAGATAGATAGATAGAAATAGAGAGAAATAGAAAGATGAATGACGTGCAGCGAGATGGGAATGCCTTACATATAAGTATTCCTTGATCGCTGTGATTTTAGTGCCGATCATTTGCACATTGTCCATGTCTCTGCTTGTGCCCCTCGCCTCAGTCCCTACAACAATCAACAACAGTGTCCGCTTCAGTGTCGAGCTTGCGGAGCAAACACAGCTTTCGCGCTTCTTTTTCGTATCTTTTCTATTTTATCCAGAGCGAGAGCCTGACAGAAATTGCACAACTGCGAAGCGAGAATCATTATTTAAAAAAAAAGAAAAAAAAAAGAAAAAAAAAGAGAAGATGCTGAAGGAACACGACAGGCCGAGCGACCAAAGAAACATGGACAGAGAGCATTTCGTTCTTTCTTTGTTTCTGATTTCGTTTCGTTTCTTTTTTTTCTTTTCTTTTCTCTTCGTTCTGCGTCTTACTGACGGAGAATCTTTTTAACTTCAGGTTCTTTGAAACTGTGCATCGTTGCTCTCTGAACCGATCGACTGGTCCTTGGAGCGTGAAAAGGTAAGCGATAGATCATCCTCGAGAGATCAGACACTACGGATCACTCTATTGAGAGAGAGAGAGAAAGAGAGAGAGGAAGAAAGAGAGAAAGAGAGAGAGAAGTGCGGATTAAAATGATTACAGAAAGAGGAAGATTGTGCACGCTAATATAGAATCGTGCATCTTTCATTTTTGCTATTTATAATATAGTTCGTATCGAAGGGAAAGTTATATTGGTATCCATGGACGTAGAATTTCCATTGCATATAATAAGAATAGACATTTTCTAGAAAAGAGAATAATATACCTTTAAATATGACCAATAAAGGAATAATGTAGCGAGAATGAGGAATGGGTGAAAGCGACGAGATAATAATAACCGTAGAACAGAAAGAGGGTTTCGAAAAAGGATAATCAACCCTTAGAGAACTGGTACTCTGTCCGAATCATCCATTTTGGTACTCTGTCCGAATCATCGAACTTACAAGAACATCGAAATTACAACGGAGCTGTAAATTCTCGAAAGGGAGCGCTATCTTTGCGTAAAAGAAAGAAAGAAAGAAAGAAAGAAAGAAAGGAAGAAAGAAAGAAAAAAAACGCCAGTTCTCGCCCTGGGAATTCGAACTAATTTCCAAAACCCTCTCGAGCACGTTTGAACTCGATGAAAACCGGCACGGAGAAAGAAAGGGTTGCGTACGAAACTCTCGTGTTACCAAGGAAGCACTCACCAATTCCTTGCTATCTCCTTCGCGGGTTAGTTAGTCGGAGCACGGGAAGCTTCGCTCGGTCTCGCTCGCGCTCGCAAGGGGATGAAGCTGTTGTAGAGAACGGTAGAGAAGGACTCGAGGATGGATCGACGATAGACTGGTGAAACGACGACGGGCTTCGGGGTGGTTTCCAAGGGACTGCTTCCAGCCGAAAACGCCTGGACGACTCTCGAGCCTCGGCCTGACTCGGCCTGCCTCGAGTCTGCCTGACCCAGTTTCTCTCTCTCGTGCAACCCACGCAACTGCCCCCAACCTGCGGCGGGGGTTGTTTTCGCGTGGGCGGAGCCAGGAAGCTCGTCGTATGCACGGGGGTTGAAAGAGATCGGTGCACGAGGGTGGCCAGGTAGGCGTGTCGAAGCTTGGCCAATCGCCGTTCGAACGTCACGCTGACGTCAGAGGGTGGTATATGACGTATCGTTCGTCGCTGTCGCTTATCTCTGTTCCCTCCAGCCCCGAGGATAGATACGCGAGCGGTTTTCACCACAGAGATGCCTCTGCATCGCTTCTTCCTTTTATCTGTTTACGAATGTACTACTCCGATGGTACTACTTAGCCGCGAAATCTCCGGCACGCTTGCCCGTTAGCCGAGATACACGCCGGCAGAGACGTGACCATCCTCTCCAGCGTGATTCCCTTCCACGTCTCGTTGTCGAGAACCCGTTGCCGTGAAATAACTCTGCTGTTCTTCCACCATATCGTGGACTATATTCTTGGACTTTATATAACTTTTCGGAAATCTTTCTTCTGTCGGAAAAATATCCGTGAAATCGAGTGCCAATGCGAATCGTCATCACATTCCGCTTGGAATACGAATCGCGTCGGCAGACTCTCGGCCGTGAAAATTTCTAGGAATTCGAATTATCCCCTGCTTAAAGAGATTCGAGTTGGCTGTCGACGGAGTTTCCTAAGAAACTTTCGCCGCTCGTTTCGACTCTTACTCGTGGGATCCGCGATTCCTGACGTCGCGTGTCCCAACAGTCACGTTTGGCCACGACGGAACGTGGTGAAAGGGGTGGCAAGAAATCTGATTTTCTTTCGCGGAAAATGTCGCGACGCATGCGTCCCGTGACTGGAACTTCGTTCTTCAGCGCTGAGAGGGCTGAGAGGACTTTGTAACCGAAAGAAGACAGAGAGGAAACGACGGATACATGCCGAGAGAATGACAAACAGGGAGGGAAAAGGGAGGAACAGAGAGGGTTAGACGAGGGTGCAGGAGGGGATAGGAAGGACAAAATGGACGGCAGCCAATCGGATGGGAGGGCAAAATGGCCGACGAATTTAATCAATACTTCCTCCGTCCTTCGCGAGAGGGTGGAGGACAGGGCAAGACCCAGAAACTTCCAGGGACGTAACAACCCCCGTCGTACGCGTGCACGTAATCGCATCATTGAGGTCGATACACCTTGTCTCTCGTTCGCACGTTCGCACGTTCCTCAGACACCCGTTACATGCGCCGGAGAATATGAGTTTCCACCTTTGTTAACGATCCTCTTTGTTTCATCGCTGTAGCTGCTCGCCCCCGCGTAAAATCATCCGTGAAGCGCATTCTCAGAACAGGGACGTTCGTTCAACGGGAAGAGCATCGTTGATTTTTGTTTGCTTCTCCTCTCTTTGATAGTTTGAAACGTCGTTAATTGGAGTACGTAGGTAGGGAGGTTCTCGATTATCCTGTTATCGGGATGTCATCAGGAATCGAACAAGTTCCGTGTAGATAACGCTTCGAGTGGTAGTTTTATCTGTAATTTGTGGAGATTTTTGCGACAGTGAAAACATCTTAGAATGTAATTGTTGCGTGCTCGAGGGAACGAAATTTTTACGCAATTCCCTTTTGATGCTTGGACTCGAAACGAAATTCAATGAATTGGAATAACGTTTTCGGAACGCGAAGTATTGGATTTAAAAAGATTCAGTTAAACGGTGACATCTCGGAATATTTCGGAACAGTTGCGATGCAATTGTATGGAAAATCTGGTTTGGGAATGCTGGTGGAAGGAGATTCAACAGATTCTCGCGCGCCGCTGTTACTTCGCACAGAAAGTTTAAATTGAAACGATGCAGCCCGAAGCGGCCGGGAAAAGAATTCTCCATTGCCCTGGGGATAAATTTCTCGATGGTACTATCGGTCCAGGGAATGCAAATTACTTGTGTCCAAGTTCCTTCCCCGAGGCTGTTTTCCACTTTTCTTTCTCGCGTTTGCCTTCTCGCGAGAGAGCCACCTCGATCGAAATGGACAAAAAGTGCGCACTCGTTCTCTGATAAGATTGCCGCCATTCTAGATTTCATTGTTTATCTGATTTGAAGAAACGTCGATATGAAATGCGTCGAAATTTCGAATGGCAACGAGAAGGCCATCAGATTCACGAATATTCATTTCTGATCCAATTATTTTATGATTCTTCAAGTTCCAACGAAAATCGAAACATTAATATTGACATGCACGAGCTAAATTTTCTCTCCAAGTTTGTTTTCAATTGAAAGTCCTTTTGTTGAGTATCAAGTAAAAAAAAATGAGCGACTTTAACACCCTTAAAGCCTGTCACATAGAATATGTCTGACTTTATTTCTGTAAGGAAATAAAACTTGACACCCTTTCGTGTATGTTTGCTTTATTTTTATTCCTGTTAATTTTTTATGGACAGAATTGGTTGGTGATAACTGTAATTTGGTGTCTCGATAACCTTAATACCTCGCTCCTTTACAGCATCTATAACTGATAACACATCGCTCGTAAACTTATCTCTCTTCTCAATCACGTGACACCCCCTTCCTGGTCGAGAGCGTGACGTTTTCGTTGCACATTTCGTTACATCTTTTGCCCGAACACCCCCGGTAAAACATATTCTATGTTGAAATCAATGAAAAACGAAAATCAGTGAAAATACGAAAATTGAGCGTAGCATTTCTTAATCCTATTTCACCTATTCATCCGACTAAAACAGGGGGGAGGGTTAAACGTGATTCGATAATTCTCGATTTAAAAAAAAAATCTCTGAATTTATTTCGGAACAGCAGTAATTTATCTCATTGCCAAGACAAAATTGAACTAGTCTGAAGGCATGATTGAAACACACGACAAACGATCGATACTCGACATACGCGATAGTACACATCCCTCGGTATTCACAAGTATACGTGTATACGCGAATCGGTTGCGCGTGAATGTGAATATTCATGGTGACAGAGACAACGAGCTCGTTTGTCTCGTGGAACGAATTTCGAGTTACCTAGATTGAAAACCAGGCGAATTTCGTTCGCGCGTTTATCTCGTTTCCGGGAACAAGGGGGGAGGGGGGGGCGGTTATTTTTCATTGAGGGGGAGCTCGATGTTTGCGAAACTGCAAACTCCTGGGGACCGCTTTCAGGAGAAATTGTCCAATGCCTTCGAAATCGAACAATTCCGGTTGTAACATCGTGCAATTCGTTAAAAGTAAACATTATTTAATTCTTACTATCTCACGAAGATCTGGACATTTTTCTCTTGCATCGCCTTTGATTATCGTTATCAGCGTAATCGTGCGATAGCGTTCCACGGACGAACCTCTGTAATCTTGAAGTTAAAATGATCGAAGACTTCTTCATGGTGTGTGGACAATTTCGCGTCACGTATAGATACCTACTCGTTGAAACTTTACGACACGATTGAAATTATTGCACTTTATTATTGCATTATTTCGTTATGAATGACGATAAGAAACGGAAAAATGTATTATTCGTCATCCAGCGAATCTCTTTCTTTCTTGTAATACTGGCTACCGCTATTACACAAACTATCGTAATCGTAATCGTTCGTATATCATACTGACGTAAGATACTGATACTTCAGTTTGTCTTGTTCACGCACTAAATCCTCGAGTTGATTAGTGCACTCGTGTTTCACTTCTTTTTTTTTTTGCGAGAGAAAAATTCTTTGGAGTGTCTTTATCAGGTAATAAAATCAAGAAATACGTAGAAACGTACATTACATGTGTTCTTATTGATAATCGACAGTTGTGCATATGATCGTTTAGATTTCGTCGTTTCACGATAATGGGTGCTTAAAATTTAGACTTAAAATTTAGATCACTTAAAGTTTTTAAAGTGACCACAGCAAGTTTCTTTCGATGGGGCCAGTGACCCTTCGAGAAAGGAAACGAACGCGAACGGAAAAGTGGCCGCCGCGTTATCTTTCATTACGCTTCTTGAGTACGTTTGTATGTAATCAGACTGTACCAGTTGATACAGCCAATGATAGTTAATGCGATACACGTTGTTGGTGATCAAACAGTCGAGCGAGTGGCGTGCATCGCGAAGCTTCAAATCTCACGTTCATTTCGCGCGATCAGCCAGCCGTTGTCAGACCATAAAGTATATCTTCCAATTCACGATTAACGTCGGAGGTAAGTCATCATTTCGTATTGGTCTTCGAGGCACTGTCGAAACGAAATTGAAATATTTTCCTGATTGAATCGCGCGAAGGATAAAATCGACAACACTATCGTAATGGGTAATCAATTTTCGAAGAAAAATTCACGGTGTAAATGGTAGGAAAAATGAATTGCGAAATATTCTCGGAAGAGATTTGTGAGAAATTCAGTTTTTACGACAGTTTTACTAGTTGGTCGTTTAAAAAATTTTGATTTCTCTTTGCGAGTTAAAGTTTTTGCGTGTCATGTTTTTCAAGGAAATGAAAGTGATGAGAATGAAAATCCAATAAGACGAATAGTCAAATCTGTTCCCAATATCTTCACCGTGTTCTGCTTTTTTGGCAATGAAAGAGGAAGAAGACAGGGACGTTCGGAAATAAGTTCGCGAAACCTTTTGTCAGGTGTAGATATCAATTGCTGCGTGCCACATTCTCGACACAAAGGCACGAATCTCCACGCCTTGAGTCACGAATCGGCAATCACCATCGATTATTTTCATTCGTCAGACCGAAGAAAAGCAGCTGGCCTTCTCTTCCATCGCGTTAATTGAAAGAAATGTTACACAATTGATCATTTAACGAAGAGATCCCTCCGCAGAGATTAAAGCTCATCCTCGTAAATCTTCGATTGGGAAAAAGCTTCGGGACAGCTTGAGAAATAAAGGCGATTATCTATAAGAAGGCATGGGCTCACGGCGACAATTAGTAGAATTTATAGTAAAGCCCGTAGGAAACTCGAAACGGCGGGTCCAGTTATCGGCACACGGCACCTAAAACCGATAACGGATACCAGGCTTCTGGTATTACTCTCTCCGCGTACCAACCAAACTTGTGGCGATACAGTGTGTCTCGTGATACCTGAATCAATCGCTTGTCCCGTCGAAAACAAGGAATAATCTTTCCCTGGTAATCGCACGTTGATAGGTACTCTCACTAGGTACTATCATTTGAAATTGAATTTCGTGCCGTCTCGACGTTCACCTTTTGATCGTCGAAAAAGAATTATTCTTCAAGCTCTGAAGCACTTTCGTGATCGAGGAATTTTCCGGAAGCAAAACTCACAGGTCTCATTTCGACAATTCGTTCCTCTTACGATACGGGTGCTTAAAATTTTCAAAGAATTAGTTACGTAACTGAAAGATACGCTTATCTGGAATTGGAAATGTTGTCGCACAACGAAATTACGATACACGCACAATATGAGAAATAATTTCAGCGATTAAAAAATGTGAAAGTCGAATACGATCTTATCGTCTTAATGCATTCTCGGTATCACATATATCTACATTCGTCCGCTTTCTTTCCGGGAAAGAACACCGGACCAAACGTCGTCCGCTGTCGATCGCGAGTCACCCCGTACGTATCAGTTCGAGGCATACCAGTGAAGAAAGAGAGCTGCAGGAAATTCCCGATTGCCATAACCAATCCCTCCGATGCCTCCTCCGGCGACTATCGGAACGCGGCGAGTTCCTCGTTTGCTTTCGTATTGATTAGCCATCACTTTCAGATGACGCCTCTACGTCGGTGGGTGTTGCTGGCGTTGCTGTTGGCCGCGGTGGCCGCGCATCCGCTCGAGCACGCATGCGTTCACCTATGCCGTGCACGGGACACCAGCCCCGAGAAGATCACGGGAGTCTGCCAGCACCAGCAGAAACTCGTCCTTCAGTCCAGCGGCGGCCGGTTCCCGATTCACCGACTCTTCAGTCTCTGCTTGACCCCGTGTCATGGCTCGTCGGATCTCCTCGTCTTCGACGACAGCCATGCTTGTCGCACGTTCAGGAAGACGCTTATCCAGTATCACGGTTGTTCCTGCAACGACGTAGACCATGAGGGGACGAGGAACGGTGAAGAAGATCCTTGGAGAGACAAGGAATTCGAGGAGGATGGTGAGTCGAAGATGTTGAAGAAGGCGGACGAAGAGCACGCTGTGGTTCCGGCTGACGTTCGGGGTCAAGGTTTGAAGATCAAAGATCTTCCTGTCACGAAGCTCGAAATGGGGGAGGACACGTTGGACAAGGCAGACGTTGAAGATGCGGATACCGATGACGCGGCGGACAACGCAAGCAAGGAGGAATCCGAGGACGTTGCTGCCACCGGCGACGAAGCAAATTCCACGGATGAAACGTCCGTAGACTGGGACCGATGGTGTATGACTCAATGTGACAACGGCAACGGGGGCAGCGCCTGTCATTGTGACTTAATACCATGAAGAGGTGGACGGGTTTACGGAGGGATGAAGCGAAACGAACTCACGAATTTACATATCTCGTAGGTTAGTCGGGGCAATGGTACCGATAGATAGATAGTAAGGTTAGTCTCTTAGTTGATTGATAACACGTAAAACCGCGTTTTGTTTCTTATTTTCCTAATCTCTACTTGTGCCCTCCGTTAATCCTTAGGGTAGCTGCGACTCGTGTATACAATTCCAATTATCGCGGATCAACACAGATAAAGAGAGAAGTGTCTTTTATCTGAGGATGCTTTTCGATCCACCAGCACGTTGTTGACCGATCGATCAGCATCGAGAAGTGTCGGTCGACGTGTCGTCAGTGGAATATTTTTCGAAACGATCGCGACCCGCGATCATTGGTCGTTAGGCGGCTTAATTGCTTCGTTAGGCTTAAGAGATTTCTCTAGACGCTAGGTCCGGTTCACGCGCTCAAGTGAGTGAGGAGAGGAGAGAGGGAAGATGAGGGGAGGGGACAGCTTAACGTCCAAGGAAACAGCTTTTTATCAGGCCGCAATTATAGGGCTACATACACTTTCTTCGAGACAGAGGAAGATTTCGTTGCCGCGAGCTATCGACCGTACTTTACGATAAGAACGACACTTTCTTCGCGCGGTTAGGAAAGACAAGATAAGAGAACATTGTGAGCATCTTGAGGCTTCCGACTCTACTCGGCGTGTGGACGGGACAATAAAGTGCGATGTGTGTATTATGCAATAAACGATATTTATACGTGGCCGCGGTGCAACGAACGCGTGCATCCGCGCGTCAATACACGTCTATAAGATTCCTTCTAATTGTAACGAATAATCTTTTACACGATTTTAACGATAATCACTGTACTTAATCCTCTAGGGTTTATATATTAGGGTCAGTATATTTGTTAAGGGAAACGAAGAACAAGAATCCACGTCTTCCAATTTTGTAGTCTCCTGGACACCTCGCGTGTGATCGAGCCTAAAGCATGATCGGATATAACAGGAGAATAGAACGACGCAAGCATGCGAGTACTTGTAGTTTGTTGTTTAAGCGATTAATTTTTAAACGCGACCACGTTTCACTTCGAGGAAAATCGATGTTGGTCATTAAACCACGATTCTTCGAATTCCCGGGGATAAAGCGTGCGTTCATTTATTTTATATAGTGTGCCGTTTAAAAGAAGAAAAAAAAAAAACGTTGTGACGCGACAATAAGACGTAGATACTAGTATGCCTGTGCGATGCAAAACTCTGTCTTTCGCGCACTTTCGACACGCGCACCCATCTGTTAAAAGCATAGAAAATATAATTGAAAGATATTCTCGTATGTATTACGTCATTTTAAGTTACAATAAATACAGCGAACAGTAAGAAACTGATCTTTCTGCGAGGATCGATCTGCACATCGAAATAATTCTGTAATTGTCACAGTCAGAAATGCGCGAAAGACTCAACTTCAGCAATTTATTATCTGGGCTACGTTTAGTCGTAAGTGAAATAATTGCTTTGTAAATATTTTCATCATATAATCGGAGATTTTGTTTAATTAACGATATGATATCGAGGAGTCGAAACTTTGGGGTACCAATTTACAAATCTAGGATGTAATCTGTACAATTTAATCGTTGTTAAGGTTAATATGGATTCACTGTATTCTGAAATGTATATGTGGTTGCTGCCGGCAAGCAGTCGTGGAATAAAATAATTAAACTGTATCATGATAACGAATATTACGCTCAAAGGCTCGTAATCGTCGATAAATTTATAACCTACTCTGTGTCTCTAGCATATTTCTATTATTTATGTTTGTGATTGTACATTATGTATATATCGTATAAGCGAACGATATTCGCATTATGTTTTGTCATACGATAAATAAAAATCACTATAACCATAAAAGTGACACATTTTTTAAATAAATTTTCGTGATATTTAAGATGTAGAAATATATTTATAATCGATAGTTTCGTTAAATAATTGAAAAAATAAATGTAAATAGAATTTATTAATTACCATTGCTTTATCATTCTCTTCTTTATCACTCATAGAATGATAATTTATCGACATTTATCTACTGTAGATATTCATAGTTAGATACCTACTGTAGGTATTGATTTGTCAGATTACTTACTGTAGGTATTGATCCGTTAGATTACCTACTGTAGGTAGATTGATCACAGACACAGCAAGGTCACAGCGACGTATGTATCTCGTATATATATCTGGCCTGGTCTGTGATGAAGTTTTATAAATTGCCAGGTTTCTTCTCCGTTACAGATATCTGCGTATGACAAATCTGAATATCACATTCTACTGTTTCTTCAGTAGACAATGTAGAAAATCATAGATGAAAGTAGAAATCTTCTAATCTTCAATCGATCAAGTAGAACATTGATACATATTTTTATCAAATCTTCTAATCTTCTAATCAATCGATCAAGTAGAACACTGATACATATTTTTATCAAAATATTAATTATCATTTACCTCAATGAAAATATAGCAATGAAAATATAGCAAAAGAATATTAACGTTTTTGGACATACATCTTCTTCAAATCACAGAAACTCTTCAACATTCATAATTTAACGAGGAAAGAAAAACAAAATAGTATATTTAGTAATATTGCGTTAAAAAATTAATAGTAATGTACAATAATGTTGCAGTCTCAAGTAACTCTGTTTATTCTGTTTGTTTATATTTATAAAATATCTTCTCTGTCATAAATAGATTCTTATTTCCCTCGGGATAAAAAGTAATCAACGGTGTCTGTAATTCAGTTTTGTACGTGATTACTGTTCTATAATAGTATTACATACAGCACATGTCTCGACGTGCAGTCCGGTGCCTTATAAAAGCCGAACCTTCTTCTCAAGCAGCAGATCACGTTCTCCTTTCCAAGAAGACATCTTCCATCTCGAGGTAACACCGCAGACACAGCGTTGTAAGAAAAAATTTTTCATATTTCTAACATCTTTTAACTTCTCCACATATAAATTTTCTTCGTATTCTGCTACATGAAAAATCGAATTGTCTCGTGTTATTTATAGATTCTTTTAAAACCTACTGACTGCAATTCTTTGTTTGAAATTTCACATAAATGGTTTCATATCTTTTTATTACTTCTGCTGATTGCGGTCGCGATACAAGGAATTTTAACATTTCGAATCGATACACTCTTAGATGAACTTCTTGATAAATTCACTTGCGAATAATGTAGGCCATCTGCGTTTGATAGGAACATTTGTCTTCGGTTCGTTTCTCCGCTATAAAAGCTCCAAGCTTTTGCTTTATTTGCAACATTCGCTGACTAACTACCGCGCAAGTTCTATCGTTTCCACATTTGTAAGCAAACTAATCATTTATATAGAATCTTTTTTCCTTTTGTATATTAAATAATTTTACTTGGAAAATTTTAGTCTTCTATATTATATTATATTCTTATATTATATGTATATTATATTACGTATTACATATTTTCATCATGTACTATACTACATTATAATCTTGGCTTATCGAATGACTGTTTTTTTTTTTTATTTTAAACAGCTCGCAAACCAAAATCATCAAAATGGTGTCTATCCGCTTCTGTTTTACAATCATTGTCGTTCTTTTCGTCCTGGCTATCACCGTGAACGCTGCCTACAGGAAACCCCCGTTCAATGGTAGCATATTTGGCAAGAGATCGAACACTATCACTGGTAAAATAAATGTTTCGAATGTTTTAAATATTCCCAGATCTTCTCGAATTAAAAATTTATATTTTATTTCATTTTACTAACACTCTTGCGCTACTACACAAGAGTTTTATTTTTTATTCATCTCCGATTGCATTTCATAGTTCATATCCAGTTATATATGTTACTTTTTCACTTGTTACATCCACGAAATTTTCCTTTACCTATTTCAGTGATTCCCCCTCCCGTGTTTCCTTTACACTTTATTTTATATCACAATAAAATTCTTAGACTTTATTTCATTTGTTAATTTCCTGCCAGAAATGATATCGCTACGTGTGATGTTCCACAGATTACGAAATCACCAGCCGAGCCATGTCTTCGATCTGCGAAACGGTCAGCGAGACATGCAACGCCTGGTTGGTACGACAGGACTCCAACTAACGATACTGAACACGCCAGGATTCAATTGGACACGCCGGATGCTAATATACTTATTGTTCGATCACTTCATCAACGTGTAGCAGCTAACCTATGATAATTGTATTAACAGTTAATTCAACAATCACTCTGATGCTTTGAGATTCGTATCGTTCAAATCACTCTTGTAACTATGTCGCTTAGATCTCAATTTAATCTTATCTGTGTACATGTTTCTCATGTAATAAAGTCTGACTAAGTTCCTAATATTAACTGACATTAATTCAATCTTAATTCGATAATCTCCTTCACGTAAAGATTCCTTCCTATTTCATCAGTTTCATTTAATTTCAGTATTCTCCCAACATTGAACATTTCATGTTGGAAAACTGGATAATCTTTTGTCGTACGATTTATCTAGACTTTTTACAGAACGTTGTCTAAAAGTTGATGATGGATTCAAAATACGGTTTCACACGATTCTTTCCTAGAGCAGCACTCGATTTTAAGTAATTTGCATTTAGGCGAGGTTCAATGAAACTCTTTCCAACATCTGAAATACAGATCGAACGATTCGATATGGAGAGCACGTTTCATTCACCTGCCGGAATAAGGGTTATGCTCGCGCGTGAACAAAAAGACATTTCATGAAAATAATTGCGGGAAAATAATTGCCTGACCAACCAACGATTCCCTAAAATTAAAATAACAACATAGAAAAAGGCAAAAATCTTGAACGAAAGTGTCCTAATGTCAAATTAAAACAAAAAAGGTCCAACCTCGGAAAATCCTCATGATTTATTCGACCTACGAGCGTTAGTTCGAATATGTCGCTGACAAAAATTATTCAGCGACGATCGTTCAACTTGGAATTTATTCGACGAGAGGATAGGGGTGCAACAAGTGTCAGCATCGATTCACGTTAAAATCAACCTGATCGTAATACCTAATTGATCCTAAATCCCTGTATAAATAGCGGGACACCTGACGATTCTGGTTCAATGTATCGTGACCACGTGAAGGTAAGTGCGCTGGAAAACCGCAAACTTCGCAAGAACGATTCAATTTTCTCTGCTTTACTCTGGCTTCCTCAGACAACCTTTCACATAGATATGCATTCACGCACGAGGACTACGGGGGAAGAATATTTTCTGTCTTTTACACAAAGAAACAGTTTCAAGATCCATTTACATTGTCGATCTCACACTACAAAAATTCTCTGTATATTTTTACCTCGAAAAAAAAAAGAAGTTGCTCGTCTGAATAATTTTATAAAACTTCACCAATTTGCCAGCTATGTATCTAAGATCAGACTATTGCCATTTTCGCATAGAAATTCTCCTGTTTAATCATAAAAATGTTCTTCTCTTGTTATCTTCACAATTCAGCTTCTCACAATTCTACAATTTTGTGATTAATAATCTTTTCATATATACTAAATATCGCACGAAGAGAGAGAGAAAGAGAGAGAGAGAGAGAGAGAGAGAGATCGAAAACGTAAATCTCAAATCTTCAAATTGGTAGTATATCTCAACGCCAGCCAGTGTGAAGTGGCTAGACTGTGATGGAATGTACACGTGGGGTAGATTTCTCACGCAAGATGATCGTGCAGATGCTACGGCAAACATTCGGGATATTTAAATGCGTCGGAGCTTCGCCGTGCAAACTCTCTTATTCCTTTCGCCCACGGTGCAAGAGTATTCTGTCCACTCCTCTTCGCGATAATGGAAGAAGTCCTAGGAAAAATCGCTCAGTTTCCCCCATACAGTCGTGGAACGCGTGTCGCGTGCATTTCTCTCTCCTCGCTTGTTCCAGACTTCACGATACGACTTTTCGCGGACAACGACGATGGTCCAACCCGAGAGTGGACGCGGTCGTTAATTAATTAAAAACACCTCGTTAACGAAATCATAGTGCTTTGCTGATCGAATGATTTTCACTTGAACGCTTGAACTGATTGGTAATCGACCGACAAGTTTGCAGATACAAGGCGAAACGATGACGAGTTTGCGAGTTTCACGATTCTCGCGACGTCTGTTCGTTGGTGGTGAGTTTATTTATTTATTTTTGTTTTTTTCAATCGGAGAGTCGTGACGGTGGTTGACAGTGAGTTTTCTCGAATGTTTTAGCTTTTTTGGTTGGCGTTTTGGCACTGCTGATTTGTGGAGATGCGTCCAAGGCCGACGAAGTGCCGGCGTTCTTCCTGAAAATCGCGAAGAATATTCCACGCGTCGGACGTAGCGAGGGATACAACGACTTCCTTAAATCACGGAGGAACATTCCTAAGGTTTCAGACCACGAGAGTGGTGTACAAGTATCGTTAAATGAGATCATTTTGCAATTTTAACCAATCCGTTCTATCAAGTGCAGCAGTATATTACACAGTAGAATAAGTGGTTTTTGGTCAGACAGTATATTAGCTTGTGGGAAGCATTTCTTGCTTCGCAAAGTCTCCAATGGTTTTGTATGAAATCAATATACCTTTTCTACGTTTTTTAAGACTGAATCTTGGCCATCGTATGCCAGCGACGAACCATTCTCGAGACCCATAAAAAGACGCGTGATACCGGTTGATGGTAATAAATTACCTTACAATAAGTATAATAAATTAACTTTACGATAAGTCAACTTCAACTGCTTTGTCAGAAGAATGATTTAGACTCTAGAGAAAAATGTAATCGAACGAAGGTAGAAAAGGAGAATTATTCTTGAAGAAACAATCGAACAATTCTTTCAACAGATGTATGGGCTTGGCAACACTTCCCTTTAGCGATAGAAGGGCCTCGAGAACTTTGGCAAACTTTGGCTGGCTACTCCAAAGACACGTCGGACGAGTGAGTCTTGAAAAATTCTCTTCAGCGAGAGCATCAACTGATCTAATGTTCGATTAATTCTGTTATTCTCTTACTCTTCCTCTTTTACAAAAGCGTCGACAACGAAATATGGACACGGAAGAAGAGAACCGGCAACGAGCCTGTGGCTTCGGAGGAGAATTAGCATAAACGGAGCTACGTGACGACGTTACGGTGCCCATGGATGAATATACTTAATGGCTGTTGTCGGTGTAAGGTGTTGGGTAAAATATCGTGAACAATAAATATGTAAATAGGAAATGTAATACTTTCTCTGCAGATCATATTCTCTTCCCTATTTCAAATCAAATCTTTATCTTGGAAGTCAGGGGCGTGCATCCTAATTTACAAAATTACAAAAAAACCTCGTTCGTGTATCGAAATAAGAAAGTTGGTGCAAACGCGATGTCGCATATATTAGAGAAATTTCATCGCAATTTTCCACTGGACTGTTTCTTTTACTTTCGTGTCCTTTTGGTTTTTTTTTTATTTTTCATTTTTATCGGTGTTAGTTACGTTACTTAAGGGTTGTCATTACTCGGGGGTGAAATTGCTGGCGTCAGTCATGGGGCATCGAATAGAGGACAGCATATAATCTGGAAAATTTTCGTTGCCAAATTTCTGACAGATGGTTTCGCATGTGCCATCGATTGCAGCCCCTTAAAAAAAAAAAAAAGAAAAAAAAACCGAACACACGCTCGGTGCATCTGCATGTGAACTGTCCGAGAATCGAACTGCGCAGCGTAGCATCGATCTCGTAAACCTTCTGATACATTAGACAAAACTAGTCTTGAATTTCAGCTTTGACTATTCTTAGGAGACTGCTAGACAAAATGTGTTTCCATTGATAAGACTCTTTCCTTTCCTTTTTCAAAAAATTTGAAAGACTATACATAGGAAAAAAAGAAGAAAAAAATTGGAAGAATATGAGTTCGTTTATAAAATTTAAAATAGCAGATTAAAGGCGAAAGTGTAATATTTTTATGAAAAGTCTGTTTTACGCTTCGTTGTGTACGTTGAACATTGGAGCACGGGGTTGCAATAATATGCAACATAATGCATATGCCTATTCTGAAAAAAAAATATGTCCGAATATGAACCGACACCAGTCCTCGGAAGGATCGTACAATCGCGAAATTACAATTTCAGGCGACCCTTGTCAGTCGTCATATGGGAGATAATTTTCCTAGACGTTGTGCTTGAAACGTGAGCGTACATATATGTAAGTACTTACATGACAACCGACTCTCGCATAATTGTCGATTATCTATCTCGCGTGGCGTACGTACGAAATGACAGAAAGAGAGGAAAGTCACGTATCTCTCTTGCAACGTATACAGTCACCGTGAAAAGTATACAAAATAAAAAGAATCACCACCCTTTTTTCCATTTTGTCATTCATTCAATATGAACATCTTCATCTGAACGTATTCTCAACTCTGTTCAAAAAAAACTTCTAAGCGATGGAGACTTCTTTTCGTTATTTTTGCGAAATGAAGATCACAATTTTTAATTTGTTAAATTTGAAAAATTTCATTTACCAATGTGCAAAGTCAGCATGAATTTTTAATTATATTTTGAATCTTTTGACTAGGAATGCATCGTTATGCATCATTACGGAATAAAAATAACCACGATTCTGAACATGATTTTTCAGTAGAATAATTAATTATAAAATCAAAATTATATCAGTTATGATTATAAAAGGGCAGAATCTCTCGATCAGTTTGTAACAGAGTGAATTGAATTTCGAAGAAACAGTCGATATCGCTTTAGAGAAATGCCTTCGAGATACTTTTATTGTCGATAACATATAATCTTCTATGACATTCATTATCAATAAAAATATGATACAAAATAAATGTATAAATGTCGTTATTCACATATCTTAAATCTTGTTCTATTCCATCTTCTGCTTTTTACGTCTCCTATTTCATATCTCACCCCCACACCCAATATCTCTGACGCATATTTCTTTGAACAATGCATACAATATATTTCAGTATTCACATTTTTATTCTTCATTTAATATCAAAGTTGAAAATTGTCAAAAGTGCCTACAAATATGTGGGTTTTGTGGGCTATGAGATTCATTTTGTGGGATAAAAAATTTCGAGCTGATCCACAAATCAACTTCGTGGAGTATTTGTAGACTTTTATTTATGATCTAACTGAAATATGGGATTACTAGAATTATCAGGATGTCTAAAATGAACTGTGGAATATAGGACAGCTGCTGTGGAATTTAAAGAAAGAAATGCTGTAAGTTGGAGATTATTGGATGTGGGAAATATAGTTATGATAAGTATTGGAAACAGATTATGATATGTGGATTACAAGAAATGGGAAAATAGTGGAATGTGCTACATATGACATAGGATCAAGAATATTGGACATGAATAATGCGATGTGAAATTGGATATGATATGTGGGGTGAATTTATGAACTGTGGAAATTTGGATAAGTGATATAAATGAGATATACTAGACATAAAATAGGAAATGCACAATCAATACGTGATGTATGAAAATGGAATATAGAAGATATCTATATGTATAATTTATATACGGCTATAGAACACGGAATACATATAGAGAAAAAGAAAATTACGGAATTAGATTTACACGAAAGTAGGGTGAAAAGTTTAATACATATTATATAACATATAAAAAAAATTCAGATGCAGAAATGTATTACGTAAATTGTGGGATGAAGGAAGAGTGTGAAACGAAGAGGGGAAAAGACGAAAGGAAATATTATAATTTCAAATTACAAACACATACTTGCCTAACTGGGTAACTGAATGATTTACCAGAATGAGATACATCTTCTTCCACAAACTATTACCATAGGTAGTCAATCGCATTGAAGTGTTTCGATAAAAAAGTGGAAACGAGCAGAGTACGAAACTTGAGTTTATGAAAACGTCTCCGACAATAGACTCGGCGTCGAGTTTGTCTAAACAAATTGTTCGAACGACATTTTAAATAAACATTCAGTTTGGCAGATCCATTGAGAGATGGCGCCAAGCATTTAGAACGCAGCACCGACTTGGTACGTCGACCGAGAGCTGCCGCCACCAACAGCTCTCGCTGGCCAACTCTTCCCTGCCCTCGCCAATTGCACCCCGAGACAATAAATTGTTGTAATTACAATAATCTCGGTGTTTAAATCAATGCTCGGTGTTTACGTGCAGGCGGTCGTGTAACTGGTAATTTTAAATCATTGCCAACGAGCGGTGCTCCATCGGTGGATCTGTCTCTTCCCTCGTTCCACCGTGGTCGGCTTCTCACCGACCGCGATAATTCCCAACGTAATGAACCGGGCCGAACAATGAAACGCACTAGGCTCCCGTGCTCCTAAACGATCTTCCCAACCGAAGACCTAGATTCGCGACACGACATGACACGACACGACACGACACGACACGACACGACACGACATACGGTCCCGTCATCGATAGACTGCTGGTACAGCTTTCTAAACATCGGCTAATTACCCCGTGGGCCAGGCCAGAGAGCGCGCGCAATCCACGAAGAAGCGTTGCTCGGCAGCAGCAACAGCAGCAGCAGCCGCCGCCGCCGTAATTAAAAGCCGCGCGCACTCTCCCGACTGTGTTCCGTCGAACCAGCGACCCATACATCTCCGCGTAAACTTTCCAAATAATTATACCGAGTATTATTTAATTCAAGTAATGACTACCGTGGCGAGCCGGCTGCCGCAAACAACACTACCGAAACAGAAGAAGTGGTTGCGGAGGCGGAGGAGAAGAGAATTCGTCCTGCAGCTTCTCTTCATATCTCTCTTACACTTTCTTTCTGTACTTTCTTCTCTCTCTCTTTCTACCTTTTCGTTCCTTTACTCTCCTCTGCACTCTCGTGCCAACGGATAATTCGCACGTACGACGTTTTCACCTTTCCGTGCGCTAAGGTAACCGCCGCGCGGCGTCGATTTTTCGCTGAATAGCCTCGCGTTTCCGTGAACACCGTAAGGCAGCGAGGCATCCAACCACCGAACAACCGACTCCCATCGGCTCGGTTGTATTTTCTGGCGCGCGAGATGTTTCCAGCAAGGAGAAGACAGAGGAGAGTACTACCTACTACACGGGGACGAGAGCAGCACTGTGAACCAGGCCCAGGCTGGTTTGCACATAGCAATTTACGGAAACCGCACGTAACGCGCGTTCCCCGTCAGCCGGAGGAGGCGGAGAGACGAGGAGAAGTCGACACGGAGCGTTTCCACGGAGTGTTACGTAACGGATCGGCGCTAGATCGCCGGCCAGAGTAACTGTATTTTCGAAGAGGAGGCCTCCTCCGTGGCCGAGGCGAAATCACGAAGCAGAAGTTCGCCTCCGGGACCAGCAAGGACCAGCCGCTCCTCGGCTTCGCTCTATTCTATCGTTTCTAGCGTTTCGTAAGGTCAGTCAGGGTTGTTTCGGCTACACCTCAGGCCTCGACACCTCGAAAATTCAAGCTTGCAACTCTGCACGGAACAGTCGAACTTACTTTTCCTGTCAATTTTTTCGTATTTATGAAGCACATTTGAAGACGCGATGGAGAATAATGAAATATAACATCCACTTTAACGTTTGGCTGATCAAATTATTGGGATCAATATATTGTTACATTCGAAACTTTAACTACGTTGAAAAAAAAAGAATGAACTTTCATAAATATTTGTAGTCTAATTAGCAGATGCTACGAGTGTTTAATTAAAAAAAGAAAAAGTATGGCAAAACGCTGCGTACTAAATTACGACACTTGTAGATAAAAATTAGAAGAATCGGGAATTAAAAATTTGTCATACTGGTAAAATTCTTCCTTAAAAATGAATTCTTCTGTCCTTCGCAAAATTGACGGAAGATACCAGGAAGAAGATGATGGATTCTGTGGTTTTGTTGTAAATACATTGGTAACGTGTCTCTGTTGAGTTTATCTGTGTGAATATAGCAGGTGGAAAAAAGTTGTGTATTGATTAGAACAATTGAAGAATTAGTTCCATTGAAAATGCAGAAATTTCTTACAGACAGTAGACGTGCCAAGGTTTTGGAAAAATGATACAGTGTTTTACGTAAATGAGGCGTGTGACAAAAAGTATTTGTTTCTGCTTGAAGACTGATTAAGTATTTGATACGCGCAGAAGGTTATGTGCTTCAGGTTTGATGTATAATGAATGTATAATGCATGAATGTATAATGAATGTATAATGCATAAATTTCTCTAGAAAACAACTTTAGTTTTTTTTCCAGTTCAATGATTAAACTTTGTAATATTCCTGGTACAATTTTTTCAAGACGATCAAAGTACACAGAAACCAGATAGACTGAGGTCATTGGTAAGTAATCGATACTAAAACTTCGTACAAAATATTCGTGCATTTCTTTCCTCGATAATGCACATAATAACAGCTATAATTTTTCTATCGTCTCTCGGTATATATACAGGTTACGATTACTTCGTTCCACTTTGCAATCAATTCAAATGATCGGTAATTATAGCCATATTTTTCTAAGCGAAGAAACCAAATGGCAGGCCTATGTTCTTCAGATCTAGGGAATCACGTGTTATTGGAAGTGTAAGAAATTACAGAATTGTTCAAAGAAAAGAACAACTCCTCGTTATCGTATTTTATTCACCAATAACTGCATAAATTCTTGTCGTTTGAACCTACTATTCAAAGTTCGATAAAGTGACGAGAGAAAATCGTACAGGCAAGTTCAAAGAGATATTGTAAAGGGGAAACTTTAATCTGCAAACTAATTATGAAGAAAGTTGTTCTTTTAGACTAAAGACCAAACAATTGCAATTTTAGAAACATTTGAATTTCTATTTTCGAGAAGGAAAGTATCCTTGTTTTTTTTTCTGCTGCTGCTCGATTCAGAAATATCTTTGTAAAGTAGAGATTTAACGATCTAAAAACGAGCCCGCATTAATTGTTGTACGAAGTCATGACAGCTTAAATTATCGATCATTTCTTTTGTAGACTGTGTGAATACTTTCATGTGACAATAACTCACTAGGATGAAACAAAAAAGAAATAAAAAATTACAAAACTACAATGTAGCAAGCAACCGAATGATCTAGTGTCTGTTGGACGAGGCTTCCCATTTGTTGCAGCAAGACTTAAAAATTTCGTGAACTACGAAAGTTGAATCGATCGAAAAATTCTGCTCGAACGAACTTTCACGAACGAGTGTTTTCCCCGCGGAATTATCCAAAAGCCGCGAGGAGCGAATCGGCGGGTGATCAGCGAGAAGAACCGGAAGAACATCGAAGCGGAAGTTGCATGGGAGACGGAAACAATGCGCGTGTCCCGCGACTGGTCGTTTAATAACCCTGATTTGCCGTTTATACGGGAGGTCATGGAGAACGGAGCGTAGAGATAAACAGAGAGAGAGAGAGAGGAGAGGAGAGGAACGCGGGACAGTGCGGAGGAGGGAAGGGTGGTGGTGGTGGTGGTGATGATGGGATGAGAGGGTGAGCATCGGGATCGCGCGCAACAACCGTACATAATCACGTAATGCGGTTATCATGCCAATTGCGTAAATATTTGAGCCAATTTGTGGCATGCAACGGACTCGCTCTCTCCTCGACCCGTGCTTCACGAGACCGCCGCTCGATCGGCGACCTATTACGAGCAACTTGTTGTTGCTCGCTGTTTGCCATCCTCTACGAATGCACTCTCTCTCTCTCTCTCTTTCTCTCTCCCCGTCCCTCTTATTCTTTCACCTTCCCTCCGCCGTTGTCGCCGCGCTTTGCCTCTCCGTCACGCTTACGTACACACGGAGGATAATTCGACCGGTGTCGCCAAACATTTCGACCCACTGGCCTCGGTCACCGCTCGTCGTTCGACCGTACGAACGATCGACTGGGACCGCGAGACTCTCGTGCGGTGACATTCGCATGCACCGGGGACATGGGAGCGGATCGATCACTCCACGCGATAAAAGCCTGATGCTTTAAGAATTAGGGACGAGCGCTCCGGAGGTTTCAGAAGGCGGCTGTCCTTCGTCGGGCACACGTCACACAGAGTTTCAGAGAAATTAATCCGCTCTGCTCGCGAGCGACCCAGTCGTTTGCTCCGTGTTGTTGTATCGTGAAAAACGCGGAATAACTCGATCGGCTGAGAATTTATTCTAATTATCACGCGTTCCGACATGACGTGTTTACCGATGACGTGTTTCGTTAAAATTATACGCGATTAACATTAAGATCGAATGACGAAAGAATGACACGTTCGCAATCCGCGAAAGCAAAATAGCAGAGCAATTATCCGCATCACGTGCAGTTTTAACGGGAAGTTAAACTATTTATTACCATAATCTGTTGAATCCAGACTTATCACGGAAATAAAATCGTACGATCGATCGGTAGAAAACAGAGGTCTCTCTGTATTTGCATAACAATTACTTGGACACGATGTGCAAACACGTTAAGAGTACAACTAATGTGTAATAATCAGAAATCAACCGGGATTACAACCTATTAATTAATGACAAAGCAGGCTGCGTTATGTTACACGTAACTAAAGCTAGAAGCTCAATTTACTAATCTCTCAATTTCAGACAGAGAGATTTTCGTTCCTTCGTTCAGGGGAAGTCGAAGGAAGAGTTCTCGAAGTTCTCCGTTAATGCTCCGAAACGGAGGATTCCAAAATCACGGAGCGAAAAAAGACGTCGGCGCAGAGGATGCTGCTGAATTAGAAGACGAACGAGGTAGGACGAGGTAAGCTTTTTCCACGGGGTAATTCGCTGGCAGTAAACGCAGGCCCTGTTTCTGGTTGCTGCATCGTTTCCAATCCTGAGAGAGAGAGAGAGAGAGAGACCCGTTGGCTTTCACTCTGACATT
This sequence comes from Tetragonula carbonaria, assembly GCA_032399595.1. NCBI lineage: Eukaryota > Metazoa > Arthropoda > Insecta > Hymenoptera > Apidae > Tetragonula > Tetragonula carbonaria. The sequence goes on from JAUCRC010000014.1 coordinate 8,908,827, forward strand.
CTGCGTGTGCACGCTCGGCTCGGCCGTGTCTCTGTCCGTGTTGCCGCCTTCTCATCCCCGCAGGTAGAACAGGCGGTCGGCCGTGGATCAATTAGGCGAGTGTACAAGTGTAGGACCTCGTAAACCTGCCGGCTCCACTTCCCTCGAGATACGAGTCGTGTGAAAAGAAAAAAAGAAATGAAGCGAAATCCACGAATCCACCGTTCACGACAAAAACCGTCGAAACGGTTTCTTTTTTTCTGGAACGATATCGATAGTCGCCCGTTCGTTTAATCTTAACAAAATTCTTTGTATTTTATATTTATTTTTCGCTTCTGTATTTATATTATCCAAGAGGCATTCTTTGTTAATTTTTTTCTTCTTTTTTCATAATTTTCTGACGAGAGAACGGTCACGCAGGAGAGAAAATGGAGAAAGCCTTTGGGGAGATTTAAAAAAGAATATTATTGAAAACCAGCTAGGTTTTCTTCAAAGTTTAAGGGCTCAGTATGAAAACTGCTGTGGACACAGTTCTCGAGAAGGTTGAAGTGTCTGCTCTCCGAGAAAGCGCATCGCGAAAAAAATTTCCAAGGTCTAAACGAAACGAAACGAAACGAAACGAAACGAAACGAGCGAACGCGGTATTACAATCGCGAGAGACAGCATTTCGTCATCGTGGATTTCAATCGTCGGTCGGCCCTCCACCTCCCCCGTCTAGCTGGCACCGCTCGTTCACAATGCGAAGGTGGTTTTTGAAGAGGGTTGAAAGGTTATCACGGAGGAGCCGTGCACAAGGAGGGACGTCGCTTCCTGCTCGTCGGTTCGAACCGTCTTTTCTGCCGTTCAGAAGCGTGTGAAAAGGTGGCACGAGAATGGGGAGCAGAAAAAGTGGCGAGAAGTCGAGGAGCCTGGAACAGAGGCGCCTTGTCATGCCGTGTAATGACGGCGAGGCAACGCGACGCCCTGTGCGCGCTCCAACAGGAACAGAAACTCGACGAGAGGAACGGCAGCGAGAGGCGAATGAGAAGAAAAAAGAAGAGAGAGAGAGAGAAAGAAGAGAGGGGAAAAAAACAATTACCATCCTTTATCTTCCTGCGAACGAAGAGAAATAGCGTGCCAGGTACCGAGAGCAGTCGAGAGAAATAAAAGACGTCTTTGCTACCGTCTCCTCTCTCTGTATCTATTCCTTTCCTCCCTTCCTGCTCCCTTTCCTATCCACCATTTCGTCCCTCTTTCCTTTCTTCCCTCTGCCCCGTCCATTGACTCCAATGTGTCGGCCATTAGAGTGTCGGTCGAAACGAAGCTACCGGTGCCGATATTATCCAGCTCTTGGTAATTAATCTCGAGAAAGTCCGAATCTCTTGGTACGCGTCTCGTTCGGAACAACGGATCAATTGGAATCGTCATCGTCGTCGAGACAGATTTCTCTGCTCTGCAACCAAGTTCCCTTGCGACTTTGAGAAGGGTCGAGCCACCGTCTTTTTTTCTTTTTGTTTTTTTATAAAAGTCAACGCACACCGTAGAGAGTTTGTCAGAGGTTTCGATCGAATAACCGAAGAGCGTCGGTTAAATGTGAAACTACCGAAACTGAATAAAATCTGAAATAAAGAAGCGGCAGGACTTCGCGAGCAGCGATTAAGAACCGGTGAGAGACTCCTTGGGGGTTGATAGATCGGTCGATCCGATGCGAAGAGGAGCGTGCCAGAAATTGGCTCGTAATTTACCGGAGGAACGGAGCACAGACTCTCGGAAGCCGAACGAATTTCTTAATGTCGACCAGCCGGCGTCGTAATTTTCACTAGGATCGTGGGCAACGGGTGTCGAAGAAGCGCGTTTCCACGGTGTGAAATCGTGCCTCGAACACAAAAGTCGAGAGAGGGTGGGTGTCGTTCCGCGGAATTTACGTTCGTCCCAAATCGATAAAACCGGACATTAACGAGGCCATCGAATTCGTCTTGATTGCCGTGCCGAAAGAAACTATCGTCGTCGTTTTCCTGCCTTTTTGCCTCTTTCTTTCTCTTTCTCTCGCTCTCGTTCTTTTATTCTTCTCTCTTTCTTTCTGCCATCACGTATCTCGACCGTTTCACGTGAGAAGTGGCACTAACCGTCCAACGAGCGAGGATACTACCGCCCAAAAAACGAGCTGTAAAAAAGAAACGTTGCTAGCTTCCTGGAGAACGAAGTGTATCGTATGAAAGGGTTGCCAAGCTGTAGGGTAAGTGTCGAGGGAACAAGTGGAAAGAGGGTGGCGGAGACCGCAGTCGTAAGGGACACTCGATAAACAGCCCCCTCCCCGCGGTGTGTGTTCGCCAGACACAGGCGTTAAATGAAATTAGCACGGCGTTTAGTTAACTTAGCCGGGCCGTTTAGCCCGATCCTTCGGGTTATAAATTATTCTGGAATGACTTGCACTGGAGTGGCTGGTGAACAGAGTAGACGGAGGCAAGGGGAACGAGCGAGAGAAAGAAGGGAGAAAAATGGACGAGAGAGAAGAGCGGCTTGTCGGTCTATATCGAAGGGATATAGATTGGAAAGGATAATTTGTTTCCGCCGTGATACTTTCGTTTGTAACTTTGTAACACGAGTGTTGTATATAACACGGTTGCTCTCTAATTCTTTTTAATAAGAAATCTCTTCTTTTCCTTCGTGTATTTCACTCTCATTCGTAATGATTCTTCTGCCTGTTACGAGAAAAATATTATTAGAAAGGAGGATCTTGCCGCCGATGATAGAAAAGCAAATATATATGTATTTCGTTCTTGACTCTGCCGGTTGCAACCACTGGTTAATAATTGTCGTTGGTACAGTTCACCTAGTGGAGTGTCAATTGCCTGGAGACTTGGAAATCATTAAGGCAAGCGGCACGGTGCTTCAAGACCCTTAACCACGGCGACCGTACGGAAGAAAAAGAGCTAGAATCGGGCCGTTGAGAAGGCGTGAAACGTTGGCGCCTGGTGCTCCCGGCAGGAAAAGGGTTCGACCATTCGTAAAGGGTAAATGGAGGCTGTGGAAACTGGACTAACCCGTGATTTCTCGTGTGTGGCTCGTGACCACGAAATTTCACATCGGTTCCAGTACCGTTTTCGTTTCAACATCGATCGATCTTCCCCTCGTGCCGAATCGAGTACAAACAAACAAAATTAGACAAGCTCGTTCTTATATTCCCAGTTTTACTTGCAAATTCACACCGGGTATATCTACCCGTGCAACTTCACGGCCGAAACTTGAAAACAAAAAAATGGAGAAAAATTTTGAAAGATTCAACCGATCTCAGAAATCTCAGAAAGAATAAAAGAAAAAGAAACCTCTTCCGATCAGTCGAGCAGTCTTTCGATTCGTCGGAAACTATGTAACAAAAGAACACGAAATAAGAAACGAAAATATCAGTGTGTATATTGGAAACCTCGGAAGCAATTATAAACCAGGTCCCTAAATAGAACGAACAAGCGGTGGGGTCTTTGTCTAATCGCGTACCTGTAGCCGACTTGTTTCACAAACGAGGTTAGGCCCGACTACAAAGGTCGGCCGCTGAGCCACGAACCAAAGACCTACCTCGTTTCTATAAAAGACACCGACTGATTCACCATCGGTGGCCCCAGCCGACGTGAGTCTTCCAACAGGACACGTTTCTTTCATCAAATATTTACTCATTTGCGGAGAGTGTTGAATCCATCCAAACTCCAGCCTGGTTATCTCTATCTCTATCTCGGTATTTCGAATTGGTTACGCAACTGTTCGAACTAGAGGTGACAACGTTTAGGTAGGACAGGCTTCCTGGTTCGAGGTGCAATGACTACCTGTGTGACATTTCGTGTCCTTTTTTTTTTAGAGGATCTGCCACGCGACAGTCGTCGCCCGTTCACTGGGGAAGATTGTAAATCAGAGCCAGTGGCTGTTGACATGGGACGCAAAAAGTGAGAGTCAATTGGAAACGTCAATTTGGTACAGATTCTTCGAAATTTCTTTTCTACCGTTGAAAAGCTTTCTACGAGCAGGGAAACTTTCTAGAAAATTGTTACGAGACACCGTGGACATCCTCGCGCGTAAAAGTCAATTATCAGAATAATAACAGGTATCCAGAAAAGTTCTTGCCGTTTTCTCGCGCGAGAAACATTTGTCAAAATATGAATCGCGTTCATATTTTATAGCTTTTTATAGCTTTTTCTTAAAAATATAAATGGTGTTTTTTGTAAAAATCTTTTGTTCTATCGCGGACAAATTGTGGCACTTCTTTCATTATTGAGTTTCTTGTTCCTCGTATGGTTGTCCAGACAAGTGACACCCTGTTGTTGAGAAGAATATGGTGGATGGGACATAATCTTCCATTCAAGTTCCACTATCTTGTCACGAGTCATATTTGCCACGCGAGAGTGGACAAACAAAATTTTCTCCCTGTTTACCAAAGCTGGCTATTTTTTTTCGTGATTTTTCCTGAATTCTCGCTAACTCGTCACAACAGACGATAAGTAAGACGATAAGCTCTTTCCACTTTTAAAAACTCGTTACAGAAATCATTTCTGGCAAGAACGTTTCACCTAATGACTCACGGAAAATTCTAAAATTTCCTAAGAGGAAAAGTCTCAAAAATTGACACATTTCTCAATGAATATCTTCGGGTATAAATTTCATTAATTTATCGCGCGAGAATGAAATAGAAATAGGAGAATTATCGGAGAATGACAAAATTATCTACAAAGTCCGATGTAATCGACCACCGAGATGGAGTCTCAAACTCTCCGCTCGATGAACGAAAAAAAGGCGCGCGCAAGAAAGAGAAAGAGAGAGAGAGAGAGAGAGAGAGAGAAAGATTGACTTTGGACGGATGTTGAGGCGCGTTGGATCAGGCAGAAGGATGGTAACGTTGCCCCGAGGCAACGAGAGTCGTTTTACCAAGAAGTGTTAGGAGATGGCCGCACGGTATAGAAGAGGAATTTCCCGCGAGGCTCGCGTGTCCCGGATTTCAGGATCGGGGGGCCCCCGTGAATCCTCCCGGCGTCCTCGATCCTCTCTCGCTCGAGAAACCCCTCCCTTCAGGGGTTGACTAGCCCGGCTAGAATACGTTGCGAATCACGCGAACCCCGGGGCGACCGAAAGGTTAGCACGGAAACATCAGCTCGCAGATCTTCTTTCTTCCGAGCCTTTGTAGACCGGGGTAGCCTCGAAACTGAATTATGACCGCTGATTACTGTCGTTCGACCGTGCTGCTGCCCCAACGCTGTTTTATCTCGTTTGCAAACGATCCTGTCGAATATGTTTCGAGCGCCGCTCTTTCTCACTACCGGCCTCGATGAAATTTGCGTTCCGCTCGTGTAAGCGTAAGTAAGCAAGATGAAATTTATATTTACACCTGAAGATGCGTGCGTGATGTCTGCGGGGAATTTGCAAGTCCCCCGAAGATTTAGGGATAACTCGATAAAATTCTTCTGTAATAACATGCCTGCATTTGAAGACACGCGTGATGCGCGAGAATTTGTTTTTTTTTTATTTTTTTTTTTTTAGGAGATATTCTAATTCTTCCAAAATCCTCTGACTGCAATAAAATTTTTACCAGCGCAGGATAGTCTCTTATATAGCGAAATCTTCGAAGTATAAATAACAAAGTGTAGATTAAAGTATTTTGCATTCCGTCCTCAGCTTCTCCGCAGAAAATCGGCCGAACTTTTGGCTCGACCTGTATACGGACCGGTAAACGGACGTTTTACCACCGATGAATGACGAAAAAATGACGCGATTCTTCGCCAGAAGACGAAGAAGAATATTCGCGATCATACCGGCTGACACTTACAGTCGTTTCCTAAGATGCAGCTCGTTAATAACGAGCAGCGAAAGTGTCATGAAACGTACGGAACGGAGCTGAAACGCGCGTTTCCGTAATCAATCTCCACTCTGCAGTGGGGTCTGATTACAAGACACGCGAATCGCGCGCGACTCGTAAAATCGAGCCGGGCAATTAAACCGCTGGCCCGGCTAATCGAGATCACGTAGAACGCGCAATTAGCCGGGACGCAAGATGAATTGAGTAATTACATTCGCATTACAAGCCGGCCTCACTCACTTGCTACGATATCCTTACGTTAGTCTACGTAAAGAGAGTACACGCGTGTGTCTAACGCGAATCCGCGAGAAAAAGAATCGTAGGGAGAAAAATCGCTTTTCCCCTGCTGTCGGTTTAATCGGCTACATTAACACTGGCTCGTCATTAGATCGAGAACAAATTTCATCGACGCTTCGAACGGACGTAAGACACGCACGGTTTTGAATCATGGTTTCCTTTCCTTTTCTTTTTTTCTTTCTTTTTAACAGTGATTGCGTATTCGAACACCACGTATTCGAATACCACTATGTGTGATTCGTATGAATTTATCAAGGAGAAACAGTATATGCGATTGACGTTCTATCCGTTCGTCATCATTTGCGTTCGTGTTCAATTGAACAAATTTTGAAAATTTTCACTTTTGAATTGATTATCTTTCAATAAAGAGAAATAAAGTTTCGTCGTACTCGTAAGAATCTATGCGTCTGTATACACGCATCTGTAGAGCTCCAGTCTGTCAGAACTCGGTTTGGGTTCAGAGCACGCATCCACCGGCCGAAGGCCGAGAGAGCACGCGTGTGGATTCTTGCACCGAAAGGATTCGACGACCACGGTGTTTCCAAGTGGCGCCAGGGAAAGGCTCGAAGCTTCCTTAGGCTTCGAAGCACCGTCCGCAGGTTTCCGATGGGGCCAGAAGAGGTAAAAGAAGAACTTACAGGGCAGAGGCACTGGCGCCGCATGCGGCAGCCTCAAAGGGATCCTCCACACGCCCATCTGTCTCCGCCCCGCCCTTATTCCCGCGCACCATATACATCATCATGTACGACCACGATGTACCTCCGCTCCGACCCGGCGACTCCGGGACCTGATACTCCAACACCGCGTCAGACTATGTCATACGTCACCACCATTCGTCCACTATCCTCCTGAGCTGCACCCAACCACGTGCCACCCCTGGTTGCATTCGCAATTTGTTACGCTGGTGAACCTTCATCCGTTAGATCTAGAGTTATGGACAGTGGAGCTACAAATTGGGAAAGAACGAAGAATTCAGAGAGCACGAGATACTGAGATAAATATTAAAACTGAGTTTTGTACGAATATAATTCATTCTTGCATAAAACTCAGTCCACGAATTCCCATCCAACTGATTTATTTCCTAGGTGTTGCTTAAACATTGGACATGTCGATCGAATACGAATCATAAAATTTTGGAGTAACAAGATTTGAAGTGTACACATTGAAATGGAGAATAAAATGTAGATACATAAGTTGCAATCACGCGTAAGTTTCTAAAAAAAAAAAAAAAAAAAAATAAAAAGTGAAGCTACGCTGAGGCTAGATGTAACGTATGTCGATCCTTAGTGTCACTTTAATTAGACGAAGTTACGACCGAGCCGCGAAATTCGATGGATTCGCGTAGTTTCCACGATAACATTGGGAGGTGAAAATCGACTAACCTACTACGAAGAAGGTGATCTATTACGGCTGTAATTAATCGACTTTTAAGTGCCCCATTAAGGGGCACGACCAGCTGCTGGAAAGAATCTAACAGCCACGTGACAGCGATATCTGCACGATCATCCGGCGACGATCAATCGAATGCATCCTTACCGAGAGCGTGTGCTCGGCTTCTTTTGCCGGAGCCTGATAGTCCGAGGCCTTACAGCTTACTTAGCGGCGTGGGGCAACAGTGTTTAGTTTGTTGACTAATGAACCTGCGGGTTCCAACCAGCCGGCCAGATTGCCTGACTTTCGTTTAAACTCCCGTGGAAAGGGTCAATCGGCGGATCTTGAGTAAGATGGATGCTGCACCATGTTCTCTCTCGTCCTCGAGACACATCCCTTTCAATTCGATTTCGAATCAGCGAAACACCTTCTCGCTCCCATGAAATTACCAATTTTCTCGTTGAAGGTACTTTATCCACCATTATCGTCGTCTGAATGTGCCAAGTTTTTCTTCCGCGTGAGAAAGAAACGAAGAGAAGCAGCATAGACGGAGAATGAAGGGGGAAGTTTCCAGGAAAGCTGCCTGTATCGCGACTTCGCTTCTATGTAACAGTTTTACAAGGAAGTCTCTTCCTTCCGTCCGTTGGCTTGATTGATTAGACAGTAACTAATGAGCCTCGGCTAATTGCTCGCGGTAATATTCGCCAGCAAAAACCAGCCAAAGCACACATAGCTGACCCGTGACTTCCCAAAGATCACAGGACTCCCCACGCCGCTTCCTGGCCACGGCCTTCCGCCCGACCTTCTTCATGCTTACCGCTAATTATTTCGGCTACCCTCTCATCGGCTCTGTCTCTCTGTCCTTTCCCCAATTGATTCTCCTTTGTTCCCGGCCGCGACTGCGAGGCACTGTCGTTCGACGCGATTTATATGCCTATCTCCTATCTGAAATAATTCATCGGCCGATGATCGATCTGTTTCAACGCCGACGAATATAGCACTCCAGTTTATAGCATTCCATCGAGGCGAGATTACGAAACGAAATAAAATCGTTTCCAGAACGCACTCGCGCCACTCCGACGCGAATCTGGCCCCTCTTTATCTCTGGATAAAGATAAGATTACGAAACGAATTTCACATCATTTGAAGTTGCGCGCTTGCACGGCGAGAGAAACATTTCTCGAGTGCAGAGAGATAAAAATCACTCGCAACGCTAATGAACAATTCCTCTCCGCGCGGTTTATCGCGCGACGATCGTGAAATTCACGCGCTACTGTTTTTTTTTAAAATCAATCTCGCTGATCTTCTCACGATCGTTAAATCAACGAACGGCCGGATAAAATCACAGCCTCGAACGAACAAACGAAGCCATTGAATTGGACTTTTATCGGATCACCGATAAATACAGGATCGCGGATACTCGTCGATGGAATACAGAAACGGGAGGAGGAGGGAGAGATTGGGGCTAGACCAACTCGACTCCTAGAAATCCCTTCTGGCACCAGACTAGAGATCGCGTAGGGGCCAATTATGTCGACGGGGCGGAAGGGTGGGGAGAAGAGGAGAAGGGGAGAGAGAAAGGGGAATGAAGAAGCGGCACAGAGATTCTACGGTTAGGGTCCAATGGGATTAACCCTCCACGCGGTTTCTTTTACCCTCGACGAATTCCCCCCGCGACGAATCTTCGCGCTTCTTTCCCTTCCTGCCTGCAGCGATTCTCTACACTTGCTGCTGCGTGCCAATCAACCGGTACTGTGCAACAATCATGGGCCACCTGATGGGATGTCTTCATACCCTGCTAACTGTTGCTGCTCCTTTTAATGCTGCTTTTCACTCACCGGCGTTGAAATTATCCTCTCCTCGTACAGTTTATTAGACGATCTTTCAGCGTGAGATCTATTTAGTGAGATCTATTTAGTGAGATCTATAAGTAGTCGAAAGTGGATGAAAGGTGTAGAAGTTCGTAGCAGTAAATTCCTCGTATGTAATTATGTACAATCAGAATTCCAGCTAATGGATTGTATTTATTGAATGTATGAACAGCGTTCACTCGAATTAAAATATGTCGCATTACATTAGATCGATCATACGCGTTATTTCGTTGGTAAAAGAAAGAAAAAATGAAACTAAAATGCTGGTAAAAACGTCGGCATGTAACTCTTGTTGGAAATAGTTCTGTATTCGAAGCTTTAGAATTGCAACAGCTACGCGTGTAAGCCCGGCTGTTAAAAGCTTTATACATTCGCCACGTCGTAATTCAATATCATACTCCATATAGCAGAGTTTGATTGGATCGAAAAATTCAATGGAATACGTATAAACGAATACGTTCCCTTCTCTGGCATTGTGTATCTTTGGCAATCAATCCTGCGAAATGCTCGATACTGAATCCCCTCACGCCGAAACGCGTTCCACAGTAGTTGCTGCACACCTCTACCCCGCCATGTTGCGTAATTTTGCGTACTCCGTTCTTTCCAATTATCTTCAATTCTTCGAAATGACGACGACACCTTTGCCAAAGACGAGAATCATCAGCGAACGATCCTCGCCGATCGTCGTTGATCTCGCGACTGGACGTTCGAAGGCAGGGCTGAACGAGGACAAGAAGAAAGACGTATCGAGATCATGCGGCTCCACGGCGCGACGCGATGGCGTGACAGCCGAAGGCCAGTTAGGCAGATGCATGGCAACGAGTTGACATCGAGCGCTGCGGGCTAGCGTGGCTAGAAGCACGGCCACTCTCTTAACACGCACGTTGGCGAGAACACCCCGGTGCGGTTCTCCTGGAAAAGGGAACGAACACGACGACTAAGAGGCTAGAGGCTCGGTCGTGCGCGAGCGCGTGCACGCACGGACTTAGGCGGACACGCACACGACCTGATTGTCGTCCAGTTCTCTCTCTCTCTCACACTCTCTCACTCTCTCTCCCTCTCTCTGGTGATGTTGTTCAGCCGCGCTCGTGCACGTTCAAGCGGCGTGCACTCCTCCACCATGACACATGGAATAGTAATGAAGGACAGAGATACACGACGGGCGGGTTCTTCCTCGGCGACGAAGGGAGTCCAAGCCAACGGTTCGGAGCGTCGTCACGCGAGAACGCAGCCAGCTGACGTTCTCTCTCGATACACTCTCGCCCCTGGAACCTTCTCTTTTCCTCGCGCGCGCTCGCCCTTTTCCCGTCCTCCATTGTCTTCCTGCTTTTGTGACGCGGCCACCAAGCCACCCTTCTGCCGCCGGGTTCGTGGAAACGGATTGTATCCAAGGTTTCAACAATTTTTCGCCAATTATTCCAATCCTCTTTGCTCGGTTATCGATATTATTGCCGGTATGGTGTCAGCCTTACACACTCGGGGATTTAAATTCGCGATTGCACTTGCCTCGTGCGATCGACAATTTCCTTTTACGCGCACTTAGGATTTAACAGAGTTGATTACCAGTCGAACGTTTGAATTGGCTATTTGCTAGGACGCTAAATACAAATTCTTCTTACTCGATTACTCGATTACTCGAGGAACGAGGAACAATGATGTGTTTAAGTTCGTTCGTTGCTACCCTCTTCCTTGTGCGGGGTTGAGTTGAGAGAGAATACGGAACGGCACGTGCACGAGGAAGGCTTGAATAAGTTTTCGTAAACTATTTCTATCCATTTATACTCGATTACTCACTTGCGAAATGGTGACGAAAAGCGAGGATACTTTAATGCGTCTATGATGACAAAGCCACCCTCTCTAGCAACTCCACGAGGAAATGGATGAAATTTTCAAACTTATCATGAATTATTCGAGTTCATTTTACTCGGAACTACTGATTTGCAAATTGGAGACGTCAATGCAGCTGCAAAGGATTAATTTTTCATCAGTTTATAGTTTCACTTGCTCACGAAACTAGCCTTCTGCCGCTGAATGTGAAGAGAAGTTGAACGAAAATAGCGAAATTAGCGGAAATTTTGTTTTTACACTCTACTCTCGGTTAATACAAATCTGATACAAATTAAGGTAGAAACCACGCGCAACAGAGGATCATTTTTCCAGACTAATTTCAAATCGTCACTTCCTCTGCGGAAGAGCCGTTAGATTGAGAAAGATCGTCTCCACTGTCACTCATCCACCCTGGCCAAGATCGCCCCTGTAATTATACTGGCCCGTTTCCTACTCTGTCTTCTACCTTTCCAATCCCTCCCTTCGTCTTTTTTCCCCCGCCGTCTTTCCTCCGATACCGCTGCGTTATTTTGTTTTTCTCCTTTCTTCTCCTCTCTTCTTCCAGATACGTGGAAAAGGGAGAGCGAACGGGGAGAGATCTCCTCGATTCAGGTGAATGGACGGTTGAAACAAAAGGACGCCGCATTTCACCGGCCACCGGTCGAGGAAAGTGACGATCGGTTGAGAAACGGGGGTGAAGGAACGTCATCGTGAAGGGTGTGGTTGCTTCATCTGGCCAAGAACGTTCCATTCAATGAAAGGTTACAGATGCCGGCGGATGTTCTCCTCGATCGATCTCGTATCGTAACGTGGGAAATCGCCTGGCTGGATCTCCACTCGGAACGATTTTCCAGGCCGATCATTAAAAACCTGTACCCGCCGGGCTACATTTACGAACGAGCTACATTCAATTTAGAATTCGCCCTTCGTTTGCCCACGCGTCGCCTGGCCCGACGTCGCCTCGCTCATCAGGTACCACCTTGATTTTCATTTCGTTGATCGTACATCGACGTGTTGTAAATTACAAATTGCTCCGTAAATTTCAGCTTGTTAAATAATTTTCGTTCAATTTTCTCCGTTGTACTTAACATTTTTGCATCTCCTCCAAAAATAATGCACGAGAAATCTCCATCGATTAATGCCGATCTTCGGCGATTCTACAAACTCAAGCGAAGAGTTACACTCTCATCGACATTCGCGTCGCCATTCATTTCTCCGAGATATGGTCCAGGTTTTTCGTCCCATCCCTCGACTAACATCCCCTCGCCAGACTCGTTATTTCCCTCCTTGTTTCTTCTCTCCTCACCGCCAGACTCCTTCAAACTGTCTTCCCCTTCCCGATATCGCGAATCCTCTTCGCGAGCAAGAGTCCTCTTTAACCCCGAGCTAACTCGCGAAACGAGCGTGTAACCCGCGAGTTGTTACCCCGCGAGTTAACTCGCATGACAAGTGTCCACTTCGTTGAACACCGACGAGACAATGAAACTGGCTCGACACAGGCGTTCGATCGTCCGCCCGCGGCGTACGTGCTCTTTAAAAGCCGTTTTGTTTTTCTCGCTCCGAGATCCGGCGCAAAGCTGCGTACACCTCGCCGAGTTAAACGAAATTGAAATTCTAATGAGCGCCGATGTTCCAACGATCTGGTGCACCTGATCTATAATTTCATACCCGCATACGTACGTCTATATGCCTGCATGCGCCGGGAGGGGGGGGGGGTGGCCCCAACACACGCGCGCGTAAATATTCGCTCGTGTGCGTATCGAAGTAGAATGAGTTTGTTACAACGAGAAACGTAATTCTCCCGATTTACGTGTGACGTCTTAAAGAACGCCTTGTGATCGAGGAGCGGCAGAAAGAAATCTTCGAAGAGTCGAGAGTGCCATAAAACAAAAGCTTCGGGAACGTTGTCACTTCGTTCCGTTTTTTACCTTTCGTCGAGTACCTCAACATCCTCTCGTTCAACGCAGGCGAGGAAAAACTTTGCTCGAGGAATATTCCCAGTACGACATCCGAGGCAAATGTTCAAGATGGCGAGCTTCTCTGCGAATACACGTACTTCTGCACGGATAAATTCGTCTTGGACGATGTTTGAGAGAATTTCATAAATATAGCCACGGTGTTTGAAGTGTCTCGAAGATGGGGGTGAGACGTGGTCCGTGGCTAAATATAGGAAACGATTTCGGACGGGGTAATACCGCGTAGAATACGGTCAAACACAATGTTTGCGGGCAACGCCCACCCATACTCGTCCGGGCTTTTACTGCCGGAGCAGTAAAGAACGAAAATTATGATCGGGCCTTGTCACTGCTTCGGGCGTCGAGAAATACCTCGAGATCGATCGGCGTCTATACCTCGATCGATCGAACCGTTCGCTCGTGCCGTTGTAATCGCGATTGCAAGCAGATCTCGCTGTGAAACAAGATCTTGGACTTGTGAAATCTAGAAATTCGTTAAATCTGTTCGTCGAATTTTAATTGTTATTTGAAGTTTTCTTCCTCTTCGTTCGAGACTGGCATTTTTGTCTACAAAACGAGAGAACAGTTCCCAAAGTTATATTCTTTAATGTTCTATGGTTAGTGTCATCTTTGTTTCCGCAAAGGTAACAGCAGCGAATGGATGATTTTAATTTCTCAATTCTGTGACACGCAAACACGCGTGCAGAAGACACACAAGAGAGAAAAAAATGATTTTCGTTTTTGCGTGATCGATGGATCACCGGCAGGAGTGGAAAATAAGAAGGAATAGAAAACAAGCGGTCACGGAAACTGCGAAAGTAGAGGCGGGAGAAAGTTCTCGTTTTGCGAGATGCGAGCGTAATTACACCGGGGCGATAAAAGTGTTACTTCGCGCTGTAATTTAGACATATTTTTACGTCGTTTTGATTTGACCGAGGAAACGAGAACCGCGAGTTTTCCACGCTGCCGCTGTTTATATTCTACTTTTCACTCGGAGAACGTCTCTGCGCTTTTCCCTTGTTCCCCTGCCCTGTCGATGTACATAGAATCGCGAAATTGGTCCATAAAAAATGGAAGGTGTCTCAAGAAACAGTGGAAAGGAGCTATCTATCTTCTTCTCGCTTCATTCCTCGCTCGTTCCATTTAGATAAGTGGAAATTTTGAAAAATTTTCACGTCAAAGCGCGATGAAATCTCTTTCTCTCTCCATTGAAGCTTGAAATTGAAATTAAGTGCTCGAAAAATTCTTCGAATGGATGATTTCTATATTCGTATTCGTATTGATTTCTATATTCTATATTCGTATTCTGAACGCTCCCTCCGATTATTATAATCTCGTAACTCGTTATTTAAATATCTTCCTGCAAGGTATTTGCTTGATTTTCCACGTTTTAACATTTCGATGATGAACGAAACACGTTAAACGAGCCTTCCCAATTTTATTCACAGATCCTTCTCGCCAGCGTGTACATTATTACATTATTCACCTTCGTCATCAAGCTCGTGAAAGCAAGTTCTCGGAATTTCTCGACAAATTCTCCAAATGAAATATCATCTGGCAGCTAGGAAATTTCGTCGAAATGAATACCTCAGCGGCGAGTTCCAATCTCTAGCGATATACATTCGAGAGAGAGAGAGAGAGAGAGAGAGAGAGAAGCAACAAGGCATGCTGATTAAGTCAGCTCAATTATCCGTCAATTCTTGGTGTCGCGGGATCCTATTTTTTTTTTCCTTTTTAAAGTAGAAAGTTTCGGCCGGACGGGCGAATCTATCGGCTTTAGGAAAGTTGGCTGGCGGTGGCTCTGGCCGGAGTAGTCGGAGGCCAGGCAATGGTGAAGCAGAAACGTCGACGCGGAACGGGTCCTCTCGTCGCCTAATTGAATGGCATTTTATTTAGCACAGTTCCCCGCACTCTGGATAGCCGCCATTTACCTCAATTACGTAATTCACCGTACACAACCGACCGCGGCAGCTACCCACCATGGCAGCATTGCATGGTGATGGCCATACCGATCCATGATAGTGGTAGTGGTGGTTGCTTGTGTGAGTGGTGGTGGTGGCGGTGGTGGTGCTGGTGGTGGTCAACTGATGACACGTGTTTGCGCTACCACCGCCGTGCAATTAGCCCCCCAATGTAATTTCGCGCTGTAAGAGCGTGCCACGCTCTTTTGGCCTAGTACCGTACCTGAGGGCGCATCGGTACCCTCGTATTACCAAGAGGGAAGTGATTTTCTCTCTTCGGGAGACGTAGAAAAATTCGATTTTAAGTACTCCGGCACCGCCGGCACTTCGAATGGTTATTTTTGCATCCGGTTATAACCATCGATCGATGAAACGGATCCTTTAAACGAACACTGGTTATCCTCGAGCCTTTGACCTACTGGTTAAAAATCCTCCTTCAACGTCATTTACTCCGTTTTGCTCCTGCTAAAGAGGAGATGCAGATGCCGGCGAGTGGCCGTTTACGATCCGAAGATTTTTCTAAATCGTTTGTCCCAAATTGTACGATTTCTTTTCCTATACCGATGAACATTTCTGTCTGATTTAACTTCGTAATTTTTACCTGTATGTAAAAAGACAGAGTAAAATATAAAATACAAAGGAATGTATGATTTAACAAATCCATCTTCTCTTTGCCTCCATCGTTGATACACACGTAAGGTACATTTCCACGTTGTTTACGTGGAAATCAGTTCTATCATAGTTTTCCATCTCGATTGATTATTGTGCAATTAATCTCGCCGTTGTCCAGGCAACCGCACCAGGAATAAATATTCGTGTAATTGAAGCATCGAGTAGGTGTGCGCCGCTGGGACGTGATGCAATGTTAATGAACGGGATATTATCCGCCAACTAGTATCATTGCTAGGATGATACACGCTGCAGAGCCGGTAATTGTGCTGCCCAGCGATGCTGATTAGGTGTAATTATCATTCAGCCGAAGAAATGTCCTCGTGTTAGCTGTCATGGCAACACTATATCCATCAGGTACTCTGTTTCTGCTCCCGAATCTGCCACCTCGTTCTTTCTTTCTTTCTTTCTTTCTTTCTGTTCCTCCATTTCGTTACGATGAATCTCGCATTCGATCGTGATTAAATCTTCCACGCACTTGTGCATAATTAAAAATTACCATCGGTCGATTACGCGGTTGGCCAAGCTCGCCAGAGTCATCCGCTAGCCTACGAGTTTACCTTAGCGAACAATGGTTCCTTGGAAACGTGTGTGTGAGAGAGAGAGAGAGAGAGAGAAATTGCCGACGGGGGAGGATGAAAAAAATAACGTCAATTCTGGGAAGACGATTAAGAACGATCAGATAAGAGGGCTGACTGGCGAGGAACGTGTCGTTTCCCAGCCGGCTCGAAGACTTTCGACATAATTAGACGTTTGCTGTCGCCCTGATTTTGTCTCGAGCTTTGATCTCGCCCCGTAACCGGAGCCAATGACGCGCGTCCCATCTGCAATCGCGTAACACTATGGTCGTTCGATGGATATTTCGAGAGATCGCGTCTGATAAAATATCGGGATTCGCGCGATAAAATGCAAGCCAGTGATTTATGACAGTATTCCGAAGTGTGAAAAAGTTACGGAATATCTACGGTAAAAGCTCGATTGTTCCGAGTAATGCATTATCACGTGCAATCATTTCGTTTTCGTACACGACGAAGAAACAACCTTTATTCTGAAGTATTTTATAAATAGTGATGTTAAACAGGAAGAAAAGAATGTGAATCACGAGCAAAGATATTTAAATTAGAACATGACCTATAGATAGAAACAACTATTTACTTGCAAACGATTTGGACAAACTCGCCTGGAGTTTCTCAGCGATCGTGAAATTGCAGGTGAAGGAAGATTGTTTGCATAGAAATTAATTGCGCGGACAGAAGAAAGAGACAAAGGTTGAGCCGGTCCGTAGACGGGCAACTAAGCTTCGGATTATTTGCGAACGAGATCTGATACTTTTCCGCGCCTTCATCTGTCTGCCGTGCTTGCATTCGCACAGATACGATCAGTAAAAAAACTTGGCGCGTTACGAAATTTGCTCGCTGGTTGAATCTTTTTTCTTCTTTCTCTTTCCCTTCATCGCGTCCGTGTTACCAGCCCCTGCATAACCGGCGCGAAATTATTCCGATAAAAAATTCTATTACCTATAATACGACCGCCGCGGGCAGATTAGCATCTTTCGAGGAAAATTTAGGTCACAGTGCTCGACGAGTTGTTCCCATGCCTTTTCACACTGCAGTTTTCAACATTTACGGTTCTAACCATCTCGAAAATTTAGAAAAATGTCAGACAAACGGAAGAGTGATTTCTGGAAGGTGAAAAAATTTTTTATAACAGTATTATTAATTTAGGTATACTATGTAATGAATTTGAGGAAACTTTGCACGTGAGCGATCTTAATGAAAAATTAGCGTCGAATGGGACGGAAAACGCTTCCCTTGAAAAATGGAGCCGAATAATTAGCAATCGACTTGCGTGTACATGAGAACGAGAAAACGTGTCGCTCGAAGTGCTCCACCTCCAACACGGGTACACTCCTTTCGCGATGGGTTAGTAGGCGGAGCCAAGGACGTCTGTTGCCAAACTGTCACGTTGACGTTAACGTTCGACTGTCCTTTACTGCGTTGTATCTTTGCGACTTCTTGTCGTCTGGACGCGACGACAGAGGCCAGAAAATCAAAAGAACACGACAAACACGATAAAAAGTGAATTACACCAATTAATCCAGTTTCTAACATAAATAATTTTTCCAACTGATTTGACCAAATCCTGTCGATTTCAGCATAATTGTAAAATAGAAATCACCAAAAGTGCAGAAAAATTACAGTAGCAGAGGCTTCACTCCGATTCTAACATACTCCAATTCGAAGCAACGGAACAAAAAGCTACGTGCGATCTTTCGATAGGGGAAATTCACTCGCGTCCCAGATGTCAGAATCACCCTCAACCCCCGATTTCCGTCGAATTGGCGGTCGATAGGGGAACGAGGAAGTCTCTGGCCGACGCGGAGGCCCGAAACTCCGCGCTCCATGCATACAAGCGTTGCTGGTCGGGCCTAGTGTCTCTGGCTTTCTTTGCCAGAGCTTGCTATACCCCCGACGGAGTCTGTCCGGAGTAGTGGCAGCGTAGTACGCGCACGACGAACGAAAAAGATCCCCAGACAGGTAGAGAAAACACCTCCACGAACGAAGTTGCCCCGAGGGTGTCAGCGGACGGCGGGTGTGGCCGGGTTTGGTCGCTGCCCACGCGGACACCATAATGGCCTCCGTGCAGCCAATCGATCGCCTAGACGTCACAGTCACGAAGTGGGGGAATAGTGAATCGGCCAATCGTGCGGCCCGTTAACGGCCCGCGTGGGCGTGGCCTAGAGTGGCGCCACGACGGCAACTTTCGGAAACCGTGCACCGGGCTCCGGGGAGAGGCTCCGGCTTCATTATGTATCATTATACCGGTCCGCGCCGCGCGGTGTGCACTGCAGTTACTGGGCCAGGCGCGCGTGTGTGCTTTTCTCTCTTCGTCGTCTGTCGGTCGTCATCGTCGTCGTCTTCTTCTTCTTCTTCTTCTCCTTCTTCTACTGCTTCTTCTTCATCATCTTCTTCTTCCTTCCTTCACTAGCCGGCTAGTCGTCGTAACCGTTTTCTCTCGTCGACAACCACCGTCGGCCGAGCCACGATGCTCATCGGTGTCGAATAATCACGGCATACGCGCGTGTGGAAAAAGCACTTGCTGGCTGCCGCTGAACGAGAGCGAGCGTGCGCGCGCGCGCACGCCTCTGTGTCATCGGCGAGACGTACAATTAAATCACGCAGTTCGCGCGAGTGTACTGCCGCACCAGGACCACAGCTCCGGCCGAGAGATTACCGGGTCCCCGTCGGAGAAGCCACAGCAAGTTTTCACAGCGTCGATCTTCGGATATTCAAAGTGTCGCTTCGAAAACTCCGAGGGGACCGTCGTATCCCGCGGATTTTCGCTCGGTATCGCGACTATCCCCGA
Source organism: Tetragonula carbonaria (assembly GCA_032399595.1). NCBI lineage: Eukaryota > Metazoa > Arthropoda > Insecta > Hymenoptera > Apidae > Tetragonula > Tetragonula carbonaria. The sequence goes on from JAUCRC010000014.1 coordinate 8,927,938, forward strand.
TCGCGGTGGTGCACGATCGAGACGTGATTAACAGTGACGATTGTTCGAACGGTGATCTGAGAGGTTGGAAGCGCGAGAGCGCGCTCCGTCGCGCAGTGAGAAGAATTATCGGTCCAATGGTCGATTCAGACGATCACGAAGAACGTTACGTTACGTTGGATCGAGCTGGCGCGTTCTACGGCTGTTGCAAAACTACCTGTGCATGACTTTGGTGAATCTTCGCGAACGTATCACATTGGATTCAGTTTCTGTGAAGGCTACGCGGGTGAAGTGCTTAGTGATCTAACTGTAATCGATCCAACTCAGACTACCCTATCTCAAGGATTTGACACAACAGTGCATCGGTGCAACACAATTGTGAGAGAAACAATTAACCAGGTCTAGTGACTAATTCGTACTACAATTTGTTCGAAAGTGACAGTGAAAATCAGCCGAATCAACAACCGAAATCATCCCAGAGTCAAAGAGAGAGAGAGAGAGAGAGAGATAAAGTCTAAGATATGCAAATGTCGCCTGTTGGTCGTACGGAATTACTGTCGTGTCCTTAGTCGGACCACTCGATCCAGCGGTGACCGATCGCAAATCGTGATACAGAGGCCCCAAGATTCGGGCCCCGTACGGTGTTCGCGCGACGGCGGCGGCGACGACGTCGTCGGCGAGTTTGTCCGCGAGAACCGTAGGCTGTGGCGGCGGCATCGACGTCGCGACTAAGGTGGAGCGTCCGGGCAGCACGACGACGCTCAACTTCACGGACCTGGGGAGCCCATTCGGGGCGGGCGACCCCTGTCCGTCTAGTACCCCGACCCCGAACAGCATGTCGGGAGGCGGTGGACCGTCCGGAGGCGGCGGTGCCGGCGGCGGCGGAGGCGCGGGTGCCGCGGGCGCTGGTTCCGACATGGAACAGCATCTTCATCACACGGGGCTGGGCTCGGTGACGCCTGGACCACCCGGTGGCAATGGCGGCGACAGCACTACCTCGAGCACGCCTGTCTCGCAGAGCGGAAAATCGGCGTTCATCGAGCTGCAGCACAACAACCTGTACAATCCCGCCAGTCTCCGCGGTGGTTATCCCGGAGGACACAACGTGCCCGGTGCTCATCAGTTCTCGCATCAGGTCGGCGCGCTAAGTCACCAAACGTCCGGGCCCGGCAGCGGGAATCAGCAACACGCGGACGCGGGATTCCCCAGTCCTAGGTCGGCGCTAGCCGGATATCCGTTCGCGCCCATGCACCAGCACAACGCCTACGGATATCACCTGGGATCGTACGCGCCCCAATGCCCCTCGCCGCCCAAGGACGGTGAGTACCCCAACTGTATGTATTCGCAGACTTTTTTATACCTACTATATAGAATAGAGATAGATCGACCTAGTTCTGCTCCTCGCCCTCGGGAAATCGGCGCCGATTTCGGTTCCGCTAAGCGCCGAAATGATTCTCTGTCTAGAGAATCATAGCGGATATTTCCTGCGATCTTGTCCTGTGTCGAAGTCACCTCGCTCGAGAGTGAACTTGCCTCGCCGATTTCCTCGGGACGAGGAGCATGTCGGAAGGTTCACGGCGAAGATTGCCGCGGTGTTTTCTGATAATCGTAAACGGCGATACAAGCTTGAATCAACAGATTCACCGTGAACCTTCAATTTCTTTCAAAGTATTGAAACGACCGATTGAAATCCGATGTACTCCTTGAATAATGTGTGAGAAAAATATATCGGGAACGCTTTCAAGAACCATCGTGTCAGCTGTAAAACCATCTCTGTTAATGTATCCGACGATACATCGAGTTTCTCCAAGTCGACGATACTGCTTGATTCGCCGAGACTCGGATGGTCTGATCCCGCCGGTAGTATTCCACTTAATGCGCGCTACACTTGCACGTCTACCGACGTCGACTCGGTATACTCGTCGCTGTTCCGATACATAATTCATCGATACTTACATAGAAACGATGGTGCAAGTGTTTTCAACACAGAAGTCGGTTGTTCCATTATCTAATCTTACAACGTTCCACATTTGGGTCACGGAACGTTTCTCATTTGGGTCGGCGTCATCACGATCGCGCGTACGCGTGGCGATTGAAATCGCGAAGCTCTTGCTCTTGCTGTTGGTCGGCGAGCCTCGTCGATTTCGCCATGGTGTGGCAGACGCTCGAAGGAAGAAAGAAACGAAGACGGAAGAGAGGATCTAGAGTAGCAGGTAGTGGCTCCGGTCGACGGCCTGGACAGGCACAATAACGTCGAGAAGCGGAATAAGATATACGACTAGGAAAGAGAATCCTCTCGAGACCCGAAAAAGTCCCGCAAAGCGGCTAACGAACGAAACAAAAAGAGCCCCCTCGGCTGAATGAGAATAGTCGCGGCCTCCCTCTGTCCTCGAGGAACGCCGCTAGATATTCAAACAACCAGATACGCAACTGTTGCTCGTTTCTTTGCGCATCATCTCTTCCACTTTTTCCTCGATGTCTCTTCGTGTCGCGAGATTTTTACCACGTACGCAGCTCGATGCAGCTAGCTAAATTCAGTCAAGTATGCAACACTGTGCGTCATATCTTCATTTCATCTACTTTCTTTACAGTGTAGGTTAGGTATAGGCAAAACGATCCACTTGTGATGTGAAATTATTTTTCGTCTCGTTTTGTTTACCTCTCTTTTGTGTTTCTTCATCTTCATCTCTTCTTTCTCTCATCGGCGAACAATCTTTTACCTTAGTTGCTTGACATTAAACGACTAAATATACCATAGAATTTCATCACCGTTAGCATCGTTCATGCAAATGCGAACAATTAAATACGAACTGGCTAGATACGACACGATCGTTTTTTCATTTCTTCGTAGGTAGATATTTTCCTCGCCAACTTTTTTTCTCACTCCGTATCAACGTTGCGACGTCTTGTCTCGTACGAGTTATTTATGTGTTTTCCACTGCGTTTAGAGCGAAGGGAAAAGTTCGAGTAAGACGTTATAAATGCTTTCTATCAACGCTAACGCAAACTTCCTTGCAAACCAACTATCTTCCAACTTTTCCTCTTCGCGGGATTTTCCGTTCCGAGTATAAAAATACTATTTAACGCGAGACAGTACCTCTGTCTCTGCACCGCCTTCTGCATTTCAGAATAGAATTGAAGAAACATTAGCAATTTTGAACAGGAGTTCGCGCAATTTTTTATGTTATTGACAAGTGAAACGGATAAACAAGTGAATCGGCATCGGTCGCTCGCTAACTAACCTTGTTGTTGCAACGATTCAGGGAGAAAAAAATGAACAACATGTTTGCATCGTCTCTAGAATACGTACGAATGTCACTGTACGTATATCGTTCCGCTGATGAAGCTGTCAGCCGCGAATCGACGGACACGAGGCAACGATATCCCAGGCCGCCGTCGACAGAGACGTGTAATATTTAATTCTTTGGAAAGAGAGAGAGAAAGAGAGAGACGCGACACGGAAGTCGCGCGATAAAAATCCTAAATTAATTAGAGTGGAATGCACGAGTTTTTTGTTTCTTTTTTTTCTATCTGCGGCAACGCTGCTGTAAGTTTCTGTTCCTGTCTTCCCTTAACAGGGGGACAGTCGAGAACCCCCTGCGAACCCTTTCCGCCACGTAAATTAATAATGACCGGTGTTCTTCTTCCTTTCCACCTGTCTTTTACCCCCGTGAACGCGCACGTTCTAACGTTTCTGCATTATGGAAAACCGCGGCAGGTTCTCGCTCGTTTGGAACCACCCCTTCGGGGTTAGTTCGAGGCACTGGCGTGCCGGTTGTAGGTAATCTTAGGCGAATAGGCGAGTTTGTCGAAAATTGCTAGGAAAATAGAAAAAAAAAGAGAGAAACAGGAAGAAGAGGAAGAAAAAAAAGGGTATACGACGAGGAAGCATATGAAAAAAAAAAGAAAGAAGGGTTCGTTCCTCCGAGATATTCCAACGTTGCATAGAAGAATCCAGCGGAACGATCGGGGACGTTTCGACTCTCGGTAATTTCCCATTTCCCTTCGTTCCTTTCCTATCGAAAAACCGTGAATGCTTGACCATCGACGACGATCGGAAGGAACAAACGCGTTTTCCAAAGGGTCTGCCCGATCCCTCGGAATCGACGAGTGTGCGATGCGCGCTCACGAATGGGTTGCACGATTCCGCGGAATCGTTCTGATTATAGGTCATTTTCTCTCATTAGGATGACAATTTCTTCGTGCTCGGTTTTCATAAACCATTAGAACGGATCCCCCAGGATAGAATTATGACGAGTTTCGTTCGCGTAAGAACTGGATTAGCCGGCTAGAAAATTTCACTTCCTCCCCCCCCCCTCCCTTCCTTCCCCTCCTCCTTTCTCTTTACGTTTATCCCATTGAAGAATGATGTGACGAATTGCGATCATCGTATCGTAACGTTACGTCGATCTAGTTCCACCAACGGCGGTTACCATAATCCAGAATTGATTTATTCGAGTGATCGCGATTTGTTGTTGCGTCGATTATTATCGGTCGCTCGCGTATTATTCAATCGTCGAGCGCTTTTCTTCTTCCCCTTCTCCAGCCATTTACCATTTTCGTTGCGCTCTACAACTAAAAAAGAGGCAAACGCGTTCTTCCGCGTGGTATAACGAACGCGAGATTCGTCGTAATTGCACAACGATAATTGGTTAATTCGAACGTATCGTGTGCCGATCGTCGGTGATTAATCGCGTTACAAATAAGCTCGTTCACACTCGTGTGACAAATTGCGACGAAAGAATTTGCCTCGTTGCTGTTTGTTGCTCGTTTCATCCTGCCGCTGTTCAGGCACGAGTCCGCGATGAAAGCGATTGAATTAATTAAATAATAAATAATCGTTTTAGAATCGCGATCGCGAGTTAATTACCAAGGAGCACGCCATTGTTTGCACATCCTCCTCGGGCCTCTGGCCACCTGCTGCGTGTCTCTCCATTCAATTACCTTTCTGACAAAATACCCGACACCTCTGATTTAATACCTTTCTCAAATAGAGTTTCGAGGACAGGGAACATATTTGCTACGTTTGAAATATTCTCAGACTTAGCAAAATTTCTCTCGTTCGATTCGTTCTGATTCGAATCACCTTCAACGTTTCGCTTCAATGTTGATTACCTGAAGCGTAACGAGTTCCTCCGTTTTTCACGTCTTTATAAGATCTCGATCTTTTTCGTTTAACCATCGACATCGCACAATGTTTCGTCTTGATGCACAAATCACTCAGTCTGTTGATGTGTTCAAACAATTGTCTTTGTACTCTTTTGAATATTACTCGTTTATCTCTGTCGAATTTTCGGCTTAAAAAAAATAAAGAAAGAGAAAATGGAAGATATTTCTACATCTCTCTAAACTACTCTTCCCCAATTCTTCTCGGTCTTTAATTTCTTTCGAAAAATTAAAGAAACGTAGCCGCGTAGTCCTCCACGCAGGATTAATAAAGTCATTCGAGGAGTCAGCGAGAAGAAGAGGCAACGATCGCGCATCGTGTACACGACCGCGTACCATCGTTCGATTTCACACTCGACGATGCGCAAACAGTGTATCCTTAGGTGGTAGGCCGAATGTCAGCGAGCAATCTCATCGGTTGCGACAAATGAACCAGCCATTAACGTGGTTGCTGGTTGAACCTTCTCGCCGTTGCTTTGTCATCGACGAGTCCACGTCCACGTTCAGTGGCAACGCAGCAAACGGTCCCCGGGGATCCTCAGAATCCAATTAGCGTGGCTACCTTTACCCAACTCTACATTAGTCAGTAAACTTAGACAACGACCAACCACCGGCCAAATTAATCCGGAACGGTTCAAAGACAATGCGTCCCTCGAACCATAGAATTCTAGGCCTTTGGCCATGGTGATGGATTAGGTATTAAACGGTTGTTTTCACAAGGATTAGGAACACACCGACCTGGAACACGCCTCGATCGGCCGACAGATCTCCAAAGAAGGGACTCCAAGTCCTTGGTTGCTGCAAACTTGAACGATGGAACTCTTTCTTCTTCCTCTTATTCTTCCGAATCTCCTGGCTTCTCGCAGATTTCCTCGAAGATTTTGCACGAAAGTTGTGTTTTCTCTGACGTAGATACATCCGTAGATATCGTGCGGCTGCCAGTCAACCGGATCCTGGTTCGTCCCCCAGCTGACAATGAGAAAAGTAGGGTTCGAATGGTCGTCACGCAAAGTGCACCGGTCGCGACTAGCTGTCACGATCCACTACGATAAACTATTCGTCTCTAACTTGGCTGCTTTTTTTTCCAATCGTGCAACAACCGTTTCGTGGATCCCGGTTTCGGGGATCGAAGCTGGCGCGACAGCGAATTTATTTTTTTTTAACAGCTGGATCGCATGGTCGTGCGCATTGCGTTGCTGGACCCCGAAGGAGTCCTTCTCTTCTGTTCTTTTTTTTTTTGTGGCAGGCATGCAACGTTACCGAACAAAAAACAACGCGCGTACGGTGATATAACGAGTTCGTGACGATACGTATTTTTAAATATTTCATTTTTCAATAAATTTCGCAGCTTTTTATTGTACGAAATTAATTGTAAAAATCAATTCCCGTTCCTTGCTATACGACTCCAGAATGAATACCGTATTGATTTCATTGAAATTATTCAGACAATCTGCGTCGACTTTCGAAATTGTTCAAATAATTACCGATGCAACTTTTCTGGCATTTAGCTTGAAGCGTTGTAAATCGTTAGGAATCGTGTTGATTTCTAATCGTGCGAAATCGTTGCGACACTTTTAATAAGACCGCGATGTCGTCTGATATCTGAAATCTGAAATCGCACGTCGTCGAATACGCCGCTCGCGTATTCGTCCAGATTCAGCGCAGATCCGCGACTGATTTTTCGCAGGAACGTTGCGCGGAATGGTTTCCGAGGCGTTCTTCCTGCCGATGAAACCGCGTATTAATTATATTTTACGGTGTTCGCGGTTGCTTTCCTACCTGCATCACGGCGATATATAGGACTGGCTAAATTGCCAGTTGGTCGACGATTATTCCCTGTTGAAATAACAGGCGATCGCGGATCGATCGATCGCGTACACGCGAAAATCGGGAAGGGAACGCGCGCGTAAAGGGAACGGGGAACGCACGACCGTTCGCAAATGAGCCGCGCGAATTACGCTAAAGTAGTAGTTTCGACGCGACCGGAGCGGTTTTCAGCGACCGCTTTGCATACACTGGCACCGTTAATAACTCTGCTCGCGAGCTCTCGCGGACGCGCAGGCATTCCAGCGAGAAAAATTTATCCGTAAAACCGTCCTTCGCCACTCTCGGTTCTTCTTACGGTTTCGTCGTGTCTTCTTTATCATGCTGTTGCATCGCGGTGTTCTCTGACGTGTTCAGGCGAATTTGCAGACAAATTTACAAAGATTTCATTCAAAAGTAGAAATCCTTTCCAAATTTCATCAAATTATTCATCGCCGTTTACTCTAATAAAATGACACAACACTTGTGTGAAGATGGACAGATTGGAAGGAAGTTGCTCTCGTAATCAGTTTCCTTCCACGAAAAACGTCAAACGTGCAGCGAAGTCGCATGAAAATGCACAGAGATAACGAAACGAAGCCATTATTCCTATTCGGAGTGAGGCGATATATTAGGCGACACGATGGCTCCGTCCACCCGGCACGATAAAACCGATAAAACACCGAATAAGCGTTATCGCGTTCAAACCTGACGGGAAATCGTGTAGGTTAATGTATTCGGCGATACCGGTCACGACAGCGGAAAAAACGTCTCGTTAAACGAAGGACACCGCCTTCTGTGGAAGAATCCTTCGCCCTGATCCAACGGCCCTTTCCCACTCTTTCCAACACGCGATTGCGTATATCGTTAATATGTCGGCAACTATGGCGTACCGCTAGCAGGCACTAGGTAAGAATCAGCTACAGTTTGCAGGGGGTCGGCTTGTTAATATCTGCCATTTTACGCGTAATCAGAATCTCCGTGTCGTTTCGCGATCGATCTTGAAACTCGTTGATCCACGGGTCAGGTGTCCACGCCCCCGTTGCTGGTGACACGGCCAGCAATAAATCATGCGTGCATACACGTACACACGCGCATCGTATCGTGCGCATATATCCAAATCGGTATGCGGATCGTACGCTGTAAATTTCACGAACGAGAAAGATAGTAGGGCGCGTTTGGTAGTTTGTGGAAATTTCGAATTACTAATTCAAAAGCCTTATCACATAATTATGATAATTTTCGTTGTCAACGACGCCGAACGTCTTCGTTCTGCCTTCGCCTGGACAGCGATGTCGATTTTTACGTACGCACGCGTACACGGACGCGCGTGCGTACGAGGGGGGTTGAATTTTCCACGGCGACGTTTCCTCACGATCCGCGCCGCGCTAGATGGAAAATGACAAGGCTGGCCTGTTTGGACTTCTAAATGACTGTGTTACCGTTCAAGGATTCACACCGCGCGCCGTATTACGCTACATTGTAATTAGGCTATAAACATAATGGCGCGATCGTACGTACGATAGCGTTCGCGCGGGCTGGCACGATGCGTTTATTTAGTCGGTGCGTAATTATTCGATGATTAATTTATAACAATTTTTTTAAATTAATTACAGCACGGTTAGCACTCCGATATTGTTCACCCGCGATAGCGATCACACGCGGCAAATTATACCGAGATTAATCATGATTTATCGCGGCTACCTACGCCCGAACCTTTGTCGCGATCTTCGACAGGCCTTTCATCCTTCTTTTCGATCCAACGTTCGGCTAATTTTTCCTTTTCTTTTTCTTTTTTACACACGTTTTGTAATCGTTTCCGATTCGGTAAATTTACAACAGTTCGCGTTGTCAATTTGAAATTCGTGATTCGAGGGAAATTATTATTACGCGGTTGATCGTTCGATCGTTGAAATCGATTCGAAACGATCTTCGGGATTTTAGGTTTTCCGTTAAATTTCTCTTTAGTTCGTACACAACCGGTGACGAGGATTCTGAAAGTTGATGTTAGGGTGGTGCATGTTTGCAGACCTCTCGCCATTGGGTGACAAGGGTGGCAGTCTGGTGGACGAGTTGGGCGGCGGTGGCGGCGGTTCCCTGAGGAACGGCAAAGGCAAGAAGATGAGGAAACCACGGACGATCTACAGCAGCCTGCAGTTGCAACAGCTCAACAGGCGGTTCCAGAGAACGCAATACCTCGCACTACCAGAAAGGGCGGAGCTCGCCGCCAGTCTCGGACTAACTCAAACACAGGTCAGTTTCCTTTTCTCTTTTATTTTTTCCTCCCCATTTTCTCGTGTCATCGTCTGTCACCTAAAATTTCTTTAATTCTTCCTTCATCTCCGCGATCAATCCTCTCTTACGGAAGTACGACGTACAGAGTACGATGTTCTCACGTGCACCTCGTCGTCGATGGGATGATGAACGCTCGTCACGAAAATCAACACCAGGTGTCTTCCGTGACTCTTTACACCTGGAGTTCACTGTGTTTTCGCGCGTTATCTTCTTGCGTTATCTAATTAAACGCAAATGAAAATTTCATTCGATACGCGCGTACGTTGTTTCTAAATTCCTCCAACAGGACGGTTAACATCGACTCGAACGGTGTTGCGTTCGAGCGGACAGAAACGCGGAGAAACCACGAAGACATGACGCATCAATGATCAAATTGCAAACGATTCGCTTTAATTAATTGGATTTATATACTAGATATTTTTCCTTCGGTTTTTCGGAGGATACGATTACACGCATTCTTCGAGTTTCGCAACGATCTGTTCTGAATCGCCAGCGATCAATTGCATTTCACGGAATCGCATTCCTAAACGTGATTAGTTTTTATTCAACGATAGATGATTTCTGTTGGAGGAATTTCTTTTCGAAGTATCGACGCGAGATGCAAAGGTAAAGACATCCATGTCTCGCGTTTAACTCCTTCGATTGCGACCACACGATTAGCACGATCCTCCTTCCAAAATCTTTCAAAAATTCATTTCAGTGTTCCATAGTACAGCGAAAATCTTTCTCTTTTTTTTCCAAATTAGCCCGCTGCTTTTCTTCGACCGTGTTATTTTTCTTCGAATTTCCATGGGGTATTCGCGAGAGATCGTCGTGTTTCGCGTCCACCCCTCGAAACCACGAGAGAGATCCTGTTGCACGGAGAGTCCAGCGTAACAGGACCCTCGATGGACGGCATCTGTCAGCATTATCGGCACAAATGACTTTACTAAATCACCGATCCGCCACGCCCTGGACACCAGGGAGGATAGGGTTGCCAGTACTGGCACCGTGTAGCGTATCAACAACGCGGACTACTAACGAGACGATCGTAAATTATTCCTCCAGTAGCCAAGTTTTTCGGTTTTCCACGGTGGACATTGGCCACTAGTGGACTTATCCGCTAATTATCCAGTTCGGTTTCCAATTAACGATTTATTAGGGAGCGAAATGGTCGAAAGCTAATTGACGTCGTGCCTCCTCGAAAAAACCATGAATTTCTCACGGACAGTCGCACCGTTTCCAATTAACGATTTATTAGACCAAGCGATCGCGCCACCGAGCTAATTGAAACGCGCGCCGCGCCCGCTCGCGAAATCTTCATTTTCGATATCGCCTCGCGATTTATGCCGCGATTACGCCTGCGTCATGCGTTCGATTAAATCTTCGCTCTCGTGATTTTGCGAAATCCTTCAGGTTCTGTCAGTTTTACGACTTGCCGATTGAACACGCCGGCGTGTTTTAATTAAGCCCCTGCTACCTTCGTATTTGCAAAAGAACCAAACAGCGAGTTGAAAAAAAAAAATAAAAATAAAAATTCGACAGGAATTTATCGATGCTATAGAAATGCAGTAGCCAGGTTACAGGTGATCAGCTCTGCTGAGGTGATTGATTGATTGATGAAGTTAAGTTAAAGCTGTTTCGCAGATTTTGGGAGAATCTTTTCCTATTGAATGTCCTCGAAGTATGAATCGAATCACGTCGTGTCGTTTCAATTCCCCAAACTTCACTCTTTGTGCAAATTAATCTAATTACTGGAAAGAAATAGCAACGGTGCAGTTGCATCCTGATATACTGACCCATGATTTACCGCCGGCAGATATTAAATATGTCTAGAATAATAGCCCTGATTTCATCTATAACAGAAATTGACCCCTAAATTGATTTACTTGTGGCCGATCCCTCCCCAGATTCAATGGATGTCAAAAGGCTAGAGGTATATTTTCTCATAGGTACACACGTCGTGATACGTAACTGCGTATCGCGTAATCACGGGATAACTGGCTGTCGTAGGTTGCTGATGTCGTCGCAGGGGGTCCCGGACCGGATAATTTCATTAGTCTGTGCTCCGCGGGAGCTGTTCCCCTCTCTTCTTCTCGTTCAGAGAATCGAGCTCGACGCAGCCTGATGAGTAATCGCGGCATCGTGTCAGGTTGTTTGCAAAATTACACGGAACAGAGGTATTCTGCCTCGTTGATTCTCAATCAGAGTGAACCTCCAATAGGAATTTCCTATTTCTGGCTTCAATTTGTTACGACTCGAGGGAACTCGTAGAAAGTATTCAATTATGTTCAACGTTTCAACGTGTTTATGCTGCTACAAAATCTAAAACGCGCGAGGAAAGAACTTCTCCAGCGTGAGGTTCACTCAAAGTGTTTTGGCTTGTCCGGAGAGTTCGTTTTAATAAAACTTTGAAAATCGGCAAGAATTTTCCGGACAACGTAATGCGATGCAAAGACGAAAGTTATTGGTGAAAATGATTGATCGTCGACCCATGGATTAGCATCATCTCAGCTTTTTGCATATTTCATTTTCCAATGGAAACATATTTCATTTTCAAGCGTGATTTGTGGAAGAAAAGAGAGAAACCGGAAGAGACACTCTCCTTTCGTTATAGAACTTAAATTCATGAAATGTTTAAGTTTGGGATCTCCTTGGGGTTTCACGCAAAGGTAGCTGGGATTGCTAATGCAGAAAGTTTTCAAGTACTATAGGCGTATTTTAAAGGGCGAAATTCCGTAAAAGGAATTATAAAGGCCTTTATTCTCGTCGTATTTACAGGCTCTCGAAACATCGAAGTTCCTTTGTTACTAACTGAATTCCCTCCCTTTTATCACAAGTTTTGCACTTTCTAACTACAGAAGTAAACTTCCAGTTTCTGAAACTTAATTTGAAAAACGCGTACTCGCAGTAGAGAGAAAGCTATTGTACTAAGAAGAACTCCTGTCCCAATTAAATCTGTATTCTCAGGACTCTCCAAGATTTCCAAGATTTTCCGAAACTTCCTCCCGCCTTTTACAGTTCGCGAAGAGGAAGCGCACTTTCTGACAAGCTTCTCGACGAATCACGCTCGACGCAACGTACTCCGCGAAAGCTCCGCGGCGCTGCATCACCATCGGTAGCTGACGCCGAAAGAAGAAGCTCGCAGGCCGGTGCATCTCTTCAGGGTGCACCGTGTATAATCTGTAATCGGCCAATCAAGGCGTTCGAGCAAGCGCCTGTGCCTGCTCCGTTGGCCCTGCTACCGTCGCATCGGGTTTCTTGTCATCGCCAGCGCAACATGGCGCCTACAGAGAGAGCCTTCAGAGACTCTTCCATCTTCCCTTCGTTGCTGGTCTCCTCCTCCTTGCTTCGAAACCGCTTCGTCTCTCGGTTTCTCTCTTTCCCCTCTGTGTCGTCGTCGTCGTCGTCGTCGTCCATTCTTCGGCGTCTTCTTATCTTCGCCTTTCCCTCTCCCTCTTCCTTTCGCCTCTCCCCCTACCCGCTCCTTTTTCTCGTTTCCCTTTTGGTTTGCTCGTGGTTGTTGTTCGAACTTCGTTACGGAAAACGAAGAAGAAGAAGAAGGAGAAGAAGAAGGAGAAGAGGAAGAGGAAGATGAAGAAGGAGAACGAGAGAGAAGTGAGGCAACGCATCTCTTTTTCTTCGGGGCTTCAATTTGAGGACGTGGTGGCGCGTTCGTGCCGCTGCGCTGCCACGCCGGCAGAAAGAACGGGAAAGAGGGAAAGAGAGGAGCGGAGAGAATGGAGGGGAATATGAACAGGGAGTAGTACTTGCTACACGCGAAGTACACATCGTCACGATGGTGAAACGTGTACGTGCAAACGGGATAGACACGTAGACGCGGCTACATAGATACCAACACGACCGTCTGCGTTCCTGCCACGTACCTTGGGCGTGGTGGTTCCTTTTTCTTCGTCTTCGCCGACCAACGTGGTCGATCTCTCCTCATTGGCCCTGGGAATGCCAACGCGTCGAAACGAGATTCGAAAGTCGCGCACAACCGAGGGAAGAACTGCACGCCGAGTGAATTCGAAATCTGAATGTGGCCTGTAGCCCCGAGACGGTGGCCGCGGACTCGCCTCGTGATTCGATCGAAAATTCGTTCGCAGGTTCGTTGGATGTTCATCACGCGAAAATTCGTTCAACGTGCGCGTGAAATCCATACGAAGACTCGTCCAATGTTTGCTCGATTTGCTCATTTAAAACTGATTCGAAGGTTCTCCGAGTTTGATAGTCCACAAATTTCATTTAAAGTTCATTAAAAATTCGCCTGATTGTTAAAATTGTTAAAATTCACTCCAATCTTCAGTTGAAATTCATTTTAACTTCACCTTGAGAGTTCGACACAAATAGTCGAACTAGTATTCTCGGAAGGTCCATCCAAGGTTCACTTAAGGGTGCGTACCCCTTAAGGCCTTGTGAATTACAGCGCCTCTCTAAGTGGTGATCGAAAGCTACGCACACTTGGATCATCCACCACGCTTCCTGTTATTTATTATTGAAAGAGCCACGAAAGACCTAGACAGTTCTCGATATCGATATCACGGTGACCGGTGAACGATCGAGTCGAACTACCTCTCGAGTCATCGATCAGACGCGCACGTACGCTCCAGAAATAAGATAATGCTGTCGCTCAAAGGGCGATATATAAAACCAGCGATCGATCGACGGTGTAACGCCTTTCGTTGCTTCTAGTCGCGCGCTTCGGACTTGGGAGAATCGTGCGAGATTTTTCAATTTCCTCCACGAGGAACTCTTCGTCGCTTCACTTAGGTATCTTCCACACCTCTCGATCGTGATTAATGAACAACTAGTACCGTTCGTGCGTCAAAGAACTATGGCCTTGAAAGATTTCATTAAATACCACACGCGATACATTCGTTGGAAATCCAGGTATCCTTGAAATCGATGAAAATTAAGGTGTAGTTAACCATTCGTGACATTCGTGCGCACGTGTGCGTGTGCAAACGTGAATCGTATACGTACAGTTGGAGATATTGGCACGTGAAGGAGAGAGAGAGAGAGGGAGAGAGGTGGGGAATGAAAAACGCAGATCGGGCACACGATCTTTCGCACGGGCTCGAAGGAAGAAAAGGTGACTCGAGAGAGCCTCGATTCGATCGATCGACGTGATCTTAGAGTGGAAAGATAGAGAAATACATCTCCGGACGAAGGAAAACAGATCTTTCAGACAGACAAGCGGAACCATGTTTTCTTCTTTTTTTTTCTCTTTATTGCTTTTATCTTCTATTCTGAGATACTACAGAGAAACCGAAATGATAAACTACGCGGCTTTTCTCGGTTAAACGAGATTTTAAATTAGTCTTTTCACCTTGGAAAAACTCTTTACGAGTAAAAATCTTACTTTAGAGATTTTTACTTCAAAGACTGTCGCGACAAAAGATAAAGAGCCTTTAGTTACACCTTGAAAACGATCGATTTCCAGTCAAATGTTTTCTAGAAAGGAAACTACAAACGAAAATACACATTGTCATTTCCCTTTTTCTCAGCTACTGCAACGCTATGTAACACCGGATCACTTGCGAAACGTGGTCGTGGCAGACGTCGATCCGCGAATAACCACACTCGTACATGTGTCTTTCCGCCCCGTATCTGCACCTTTCCCTCGCTTTCCGCTCGTTTATCTCCGTCCATTTATCTGCCTATCACTGGCGTCGTACACATGCCTCCGGTGCTACTTTAGCGAGCCTTTCGTCTGCACTTATCGATACAGATCGACTGCAGATAGCAAACTCGGTTTACTAACCGCGGAACAATAAACCGATTAATTAACGATTCTTACATTACGCTTCGACCATTTATTACGAAAATATTGGACAAAGTCCCTTCTTATCGTGCCCCGATAAAATCGACATGAATTTCTCTTTCTTTCTCTCGTTCTGTGAAAATCAAGTCGATCTGCGAAATTGGCGAAACATCATTCAGCCAATTTTTTGACGCTTGATTATTCAGAATATATTTCCTTTCCCTCGATGTTTCGATGTTTATTATCAGATTCAAAGGTGGATTCGCGGTGGAGCTCGACTATTGCGGAGCGTGCCACGACGTGGCTGCGAGTTTTGTAGGTTAGATGTATTAGATAATGGGAGCCCGGTCTCTAGTCGTGGAACAATGGCTCGAATATAATTGATGATTCTGCTGGACGGACTCGCGTATGAATCATTAGGCGAACACCGTTTGTTCAGCCCCGGTGTTTGGCGACGGCCGCGTGAAAGTGGTGCGCCAACTTCGACGCGAATGTCAACCTCATTGTCTTCCGCGGTGTTAGGCGGTGCCCCTGTGGTAATAATAATTAATATTTCACTCGTCTGTCTCATCTATGAAAGCCTGGGAAAACGTTTGTAGTTCTTCACCGAGAGTCTCGAATTCGAATAAAATTCTAAATTAATTCTTCGCAATCTCAATTAAAATGTAATTGCAAGACAGTGACATATAAAGATCGAAGTTTGGCCATTATACCGTCAGAAAGCAAGTAATTTATCTAAAAATTGTATCGAAACGCGCTGTCCCTACGGTAATAGTAATTAATATTTCATTTCGTCTGCCCCATCGCCGAAACTGCCTGGGGGAAAACATTTCTATTTTTTCATTGGAGCCTCGAATTCGAATTTCATTAACAATAATGATAAAGTCTCAAACGAATGCTTCGAAATATCGATCACAATGTAAGTTTTAAGACAGCGGTCTAATAATTCTAATAACCCGCCCGACACATAGAAATCTTAAAGTTTATATTCTCGAAATGGCAATTCACCTGAAAACTGTATTGAACTCGATATAAAACAGCAGCTTCCATCACACTTGGAAGGGGGCCGATTAACCAGACTCGTTGCTTTTCATTCCTCCGATCTAACCAGCCTTTCCTCCTTTCCATCCACTGCATCTTGCCCCCTTGCTATTTTCTATCGAAGTGACTGGCATCGACTGAAGGCTTATCGCGTTTATTATCCGATCGACGCGTTAGCCACGTTCGTGCGTGTCAAGATAGGGATGTGCTGGACGAATAAAACTGCTTGTCTACGCGTTACGTTCCCGCCGTCCGTGGTCGTCAGCCTCTCGGTAGCGTTATCGACGTTACCGCAATAAAACTAATAGAGGCTGCAGGCCGACGTGTCTCGCTATCGGCTTGTATCTGTCGACCACCGGCTACAAATGGGAAAGTTTCGCGGCGTGGCACGCGATCCGCGGCATGGCACGACTTATTATTCCGCGGAACGTTCGTGTGCGCCCCTCACACACGCGCGCCCCTCTGTACGTGTATATATTTTCGTACATCCACCGGTGATCCACGTGAATCGTGCACGACATTGTTTAATTCAATTTTATTCCAGCCTGGCCTTGTTATCCGTCCTGACTTCGTTCAAACGTTCTATCGTGCATTTCGTTTCGCCGTTTTTATCTCTTGGGTTTCTTCTTTCCAGAGTGTCGCCCAGTTGAAAGAACTATCTTTGCGACGAACTAGCTTTCCCCTTTTCGGGGAAATTTGAATCGAAATTAGGTCGTAAGAATTGAAAGACGTGAGAAGCAAATTGTTGGGAAAATTTCTAACAGCGTAACACACAATTCTAATTGTTCGAAAGAGAAGGAAGATCTTGATTTTTTCTAGGAATCTCCGATGCAACACTTGCATATCAATTGTGTCGTCAATCACTGTGTATATAAAACGTAGTCGAGAAAAGAAAAATATTGTCAAAGTGATTTTCGAACGATAGCTCTTCGAACAGTGGTCCTTGGAACAGGACATCGATGAGAGGAAACGAGTAATTTGTTCCTCGAAACGAGGAGGCTCGCTATAGAGAATCGCTAGCCAGTCGCTGTTAATACGCTCCAATCGTTTCACGCGTGTGTGCATCCTTTTATTCGTGTCCAGGCTGTTTTATTGTACGATGTCCGGCGACAGCGTCGTCGACGGCAACGACACGGTTTAAACTTTCCCTCGGATTCGACGAAAGTCGTCGTACACGATGCAACGCGCCGCAGGATTGATGTTTCCGTTGTCTAATGGCCTGTGTTGTCGCTATAATCATACGTCTTCGGCTTCGCTGTATACTTTCCTTCACCCAGATATATACCCGACTCGTCGGTTTTTACTCGATCGACGTTCCACATAAAATATCGACTATCTTCCGCGAGCGTCTATCTACTTTGCATCTTTGTGGATCCTGTCAACCATTTTGACATCACTCAAACTTAACACACGACGTGTTCGTCAAGTTTCTCGAACTTTTCCTTTCGAGCGCCGCGAATTCCGAGAAAGATAAAACATCGCGCTCGTTATCAGCGACTGACGTTCCACGGTCTCGTTAATATCTGACGCCTTTAATCGGCCGTTATTTTTTTTTTCCGATGTCGTCAGGAAAATACGCATTTAACCGTGTACCCGGTCGATAAAAAAAAGTCTAATCTAGTAATACTTGTTTTTCTGTCCAGACCGCGAAACTGAGCACTGTGTTTCGCCTAGCATTTCGCGCGTGTCATACACGCCTGACGAAACCGCGTAGCGTTTCGCGTAACTTGCGAAAAGAAACTAGCGAAAAATAGCGAATGCAATTAATCGTGTTCAATGGGCCGAAGAATAAAATCCACCGCATCGATTCGTGACTAGGTGAGCGCCCGTAAATCTTTCGAGCAAATTTTATCATTGAGGTAATTGCCTACTTTCTTGCCTCCATCTCGCAGTTTAACCACCGACCCTCGTTAATTCCTCGTCTCTTTCGACTGTTTTCTTTTCAATCGGTTTTCTGTCCATTCTCGCCGCCGCGATTTTTTTCCAACTGTCTCTGTCGTTAACGAACAAACTTCCGCGCAAATGTAAACGAATTATTCGATTTCGCGGTTTCCGTGGTTCACGATGAAGAGTTTCAGATTCGTGACGGCCATCGTTCCGCTCGAGTTTCACCGGGACGCAACACGACATTTCAATCTAAAGCTTCTCGTCGCTGCGGGATAGGAGTAGTTTCTGGTAATTGCCGGTATCTAGCGCTCTGGAGCATAAAGAACATTCGCGATCTACGATTGTCGAACTTGATGCAGATTCTTCATCGCCGATATCTCGATACTCGAAATGTATATATAATTTCTCACGAGCGCAGAGAAAATTGCAGAGAAACATAGCCGATCGATAACTTTTCTAGTAGATTCGAATTCCAAAAAAAGGCAAAGATGATGAAAGTGGAAAAAGAAAAGAAAAAAAGGAACAAAAAGGGATGGGATTTTTCCAATGCAAAGCGAAAGGAAAAGGAACGTAAAAGAGCAACGGAAACTCGTTTTTCCTTTATCGATGGCCGTCAAGGTGTCTCTCTGCTTCCCCTGCTGTATATCTCTTTCTTTCCTCGCCGATGGCTGGCTGGCTGGCCTCTTGAAGAAGCAGAGAGAAGGCCGATAATTATTTTCACGCAGCGGCGATGTTCGCGTACGTGGATCGAAAGAGTTGGCGTGCCTCGCGGGACCTCCCACAGCGCCTCAAATACCAATAATTACCGGCAGACGAGTTCGATGTTTGCAGAAACGCCACGGGTCTGCCGGTGATTCTTTCAATGCGCCACGCGAAAACCAGCGCCACCGTGTCGACCAGCTAGCGAGGGGCGCTTTTTATTCTGTTCTGCGCGATACTCCGGTCGCGTGTGCACCGTGATCTCTTTAAGATTTCCCGAGATTCCTCCCTTTTTTTAGCGAACGCGAGAAGACGTTCTCGTTTCAACGCGCGTAACGAACAGACGTCTTGTACAGGCGCGTGTTTTTAACGAGAACATGTCTAATTGCAACTGTTTTGTCTAATTAAATATTATCGTGCAGAGTGTATTTCGTACAACCGGTGAAACGGAGCAACAAGAAATGGAATTTTGCACGAAGTAAGATAATTTTCGACGTATCTTCAAGTATCTTCGTTCCTTGCTTGAGCGCAGAAACTGGTAACAGATTAAACAGATATTAACACGAGTACAATAGTACGGCTAGATAAAGCGTACGTTTAACCTACTTCTTTTATCACATTGACACTACCCCATCTGGGTTGCGTAAGCCAGCATTTCACCGCACCAATTGAAGGTTAATGAGTGCAATCACGAAGAAGGTTCGGTTCATGACGACGATGAACCAACCCACCATTTTACTAAATTTATCTTCTTAATTGCAACACGAGAATCACGGCATCACTTTTCCACGTTCCACGACCGAAAAATGAAAAAATTATTTCCAACGATCCTACGTTTCTCTGCTCCGATGGACGAGTCCAATTGTCCAAGTGGCAGACTTTTCACCCCGGAGCTCCGGCTGATTAACAAAAAGCGGTAACACAAAGGAACGAGGGAGAAAGGAGAGAGAGAGAGAGAGAGGCGCGTTCGACTTTCCGAGAAATTATTACGAGGCGGAAACTAAAAATACCTGGACGAGTAGGAGACGAGCGAACGCGGTCCCTCGGGTCGGAGAACCACGGCGGAGTCGAGAAGAATTCGCGCAAAACAGGCTCGAGGGGTTTCGAACCGGCAGAAGCGCGCCCTCTTCTTTCCTCCCTCGGTGCGAGGAATCCCTGCACCGAGAAGGCAACGAAAACATCCTCCCGTTCCCCGCCTTCTTCCAAGATCTTTCAGGAAGATCACCGGCGGCGCAATGCGTTTCGTTTGTGGCGCGCGCGCGTCCGCTCTTGCACCTGACCAACTTTATGGTAAAAAGGGCGCCCCGGCCTACGATATCAACCAGAGGTGATTCACAGAGGCCCGTTTCTGTAGCCATATATTGCACGTACACACGTACGTGCGCCTCTCGGACCGGGAGATTCATAGAGAAACCGAGAGGGAGGAAAGAGTAGGTGGCGAAGTTGAAGCATAATGTTGATGGTGGTAGGTAAGTCGAAGAACGGAAGAAGGAGAGAGAGAGAGAGAGAGAGAAAGTATCTTTCGCGATGGTGTAAGAATGGGTCAGTCATGGCTGAGCCAGCTTCGGGTACACACACACATTATTTCAATGTTGGCAGTAATGCCTGTTATTAAGCGATGATAATGATTGGTATTATCGCGGGTTGGGAGCAGCACTGGTAGCTGCGGATATAAATCATCCTTACTTCCTTCTTGCTGGCAGTGGCCGGGCTTCGCGAGAGCTCACCTCCATGCCAAGAAGCTGTAAATAACCTGGCGAGTTGCAGCGGCCGTTGCTTGGCCGCCAGGAGGTAAAGGAAAAGGCTTCCTTCTAGCGGCGTTTTTGCGTGTCGGTGAATCGGTCTTAGATAGGTCGTAGTTAGGTCTACGACGTTCTCTTCCTACCGTGCTACCCCGCATGCACTTTCCCTTCCACTCGAGCCGCTCTGCCGTGGTGGTAGCATGTGCTAGTACACACGCCAGCAAGAGAGCGCCAGGGCATAGACTTCCGCTCTCGCCTCTTTCCCGGCGTTACGCATCTCGTTAACGCTTCGCGTTAACCACACGCAATTCACCACCGATAGTCGCTTGACTATTCCTTTACCTTGAACCGTGCACTTTGGCGGCGAACGAACGTTTCCAACCGACGGAGGCGAACAGACTCGCACGCGCGCGTTCTTCGTCAAAGGGGGATGATGATTCACGATTCCCACGGACAGCGTGGATCCCATCGACGATGGTATATAACAACCCCCGACGCTTCGCTTTCGTATTGCTTTCCCTCGGTTCGTCGATCTTTTTCTTCTTCCTCCTCCGTTTTTCTTCCTCGTCTTCGTCGTTCGTTCCACGGGTACGAATTCACCCTCTTTCTCGCTCTACTCTCTTCCATAAATCATCGTTCGGCGCCGACGATCGAATTCACGATACCCACGTCCTTCTATCTCTCCCTCTCTCTCTCTTCCTCTCTCTCTCTCTCTTTCTTTCTCTTGATTCCTAGAACGACGCGCAACAACAACGCGGTCTCGAGGAAGGAGTTTCAAAGTTTCATCAAGCCACGTCTGTTGGCGATGGTCCTCCTTCACTTTCTCGGCTCGACCTACGCGTGTGCGTGTTCCCTCCGCTCCGGCACGATGTGTCTAGGTTAGTCCATCGCTCGTGCATCGCGAGCCTCGAACAGTCTCTCGTGCACGTAGCTAACGGTAAGGCCAAAGGGGTGGAGACAGGGGGGCCACGTCCAGGCACGCCCACGCGTATCTCGATCTAATAAATCCAACATTTCGCCGGTAAATCCGAGCCCTCTCTCGTGGCAGTCGCGCACGATCCGCAGAAGAGAGACAGAGAGAGAGAGAGGATCTAAAAATTCGGGGATCGACACGTTCTCTTTCTCGTTCCTTGGCAAAATGCGAAATTTCTCGGGAGCGTCTCGAGAGAAGCAGCCTGGCAAGAAGATCCACAGTTGACGTCTCGTTGAAACACTCCTGGCACGAACTTCTGTCCCTAATTAAATGGAGAAACTTTGGCGAAAAATCAAAATTTCACGCGAGAGAAGTGAATTTTTGCCATCTGTTAGAGAATCGTTCAAAATCGCGTGAAACGTATCTCGATAAATTCTTTCGATTCGTAGGGATAGCTCGATTACTTTGACAGAGAATTTTGCCCGTACGAAAATTTAAAATTCTCCTGTGATACCCACCGCGTTCGAATAATTAAAAAGACGTTCAATTCCAACTTTCGTTACGAAGCTCCGTCGTTTTATAAGAAAATTACAGTTCCACGGGGGCTATAGTTAAGTTATCAATTCCATAAAGTCCACATAGAAAAGCGACGAAGAAGACAAAGTGAATTTTCGTGAAGCGTAATTTCCATTAGAGATTTTCTTTCCCCTCTTCTTCCCGCCTCGCGACCCTCGCGTCTCGGACTGTCTCTTATAGTTCTTTCGCAGTGAGGATTTCACGAAACCGCATTATGCCGTATGTTTCAAAACCGCGTTACGCCGAACAAATGAAAGAAGGCTCGCGAGTTCAAGTTCAAAAACTGGCGATTCGTCAGTTTGCAAATGTCACCCGTGCGTTCTACGACTTCTGGAAAAGATTTCGAGCGATTAAAAAGAAAAAGAAGGGGAGAACTTCTGGTGAAAACTTTCCAACGATCGAATTATACACGAAACTGTTGTTCGTGATAGGAACATTTATCTATCGCTATTATCGCGTTCAATATTTCTTCGTCGCGTTCAACAAGATCAATAAATATCAATCTCTCAAATAAACTCATCCCTGAAGGGATTAAATAACTACGCACGAACGTAGCTATTACATCGATCCTCTTATGTCGATGCTATAACATGCAGAATGATTTCGATGGGTTATAGAAATTTTCAATTGAATACAAGATTCAATGACGGAAACAAACTCAATGTTAGAACACAGTCACGCCTTCGTATCGCGGTCTAATCTAGCTTATCGCGCGAATCCAAGGGTGTAACAGGGTTGATAAAAATTTGATGTCAAAAAAAATTCTTCGAACGGCACGCAGCGGCAAAACGTCTCGACGAGCGCCACGGAGGCACTCTTAAAATGACACCGTCGTAGGACCAAGCGGGCCAACAGCCACGAAACGGTTGGATCGCGCGGGGTTACCGAACTCCCAGGCCTCACCGGGCAAAAACTCGGGAATTTGCAAAAATGAACAATTATAGGAATCCAGAGTAGTCGTCCTGGGCAGCCCCTACCTCCACGGTCCCATCCTTCTCCTGCTTTTCACCGTCCCTCTTCCTCTCTCGTGATCCGTTCTACCGCCGCGGCAACCACCTCGAAGCACCTCGAAGCAGTGGAGGGAGGACGAATGCGCGGATCGTTTGAAGTGGCAGCGTCCCCGTGCTTTTGCTTTCTCGGTTTCTTACCCGGGTCGCCTTCTTCTTCTTCTTCTGCTGCTGTTGCTTCGCCCCTCTCCCCGCCGCGACAGCCGAGCAACTCTCTCTCGCTGTCGTTCTCTCGCTCGCTCCTGCACGGCCAGCCCTTTCGGTATTCGTTTGTTTCATGGCGGCTCTCCCTTCGTCCTTCTTCCTTCTGCCTCCCCTTTCCACCCATCCGTTGATCACAAGCTTCTCGTTTCTTCCTTCTATTGCCGCCAAGGCGACCCTATGTACCGCATAGTTGCGGCATTGCTCCGGGCTGGCCCACGTTTTACAACCCTGTCCCGGTCTCGTGGGGAGGTGCCGACCTCCGTAGCTGTTCACCTACTCTCTACCGTACGAAGACGCTCTTTCTTACCTTTGTTACCTGGCATTTCTACTTATTGCTTTAACTACACAGTCTATCGGACTCTGTAGGAATTTCTTTTTTATCTTTCCATCGTTGTCGAGATGCTTTCAAAAATAATCGACGATTTAACTGGGAAATGATAAATAATTTAAGAAAAAAAAGGAAAAAAAGTATCACGAGGAAATTAAGTTCAGTCTGATGAATGAATTTCTTTTTCTCGATGGGTTCCCCTGTTGTGCCAATGATAAACATATTACTGACTGACGATATACGATGATACGTTCGATTAATTGGCTAAGACGAGATAGCCCGATGGATGGTTATCGATTAATTTATATATGAAAAGGGTTGGAAGACCCTTGGATTGGTGTATTTCGGCAAAGATATCGAAGATTGCAGCTGTCTTCGTTGGATCATTGGCAAGCAGGTGTACTATTGCGTAACCCAATGTTACGTGACGTTATATACCTCTACTGTGAGAATTTCCGCGAGGCGAGGCATGACCTTGATTGACAAGCTATGTATATATCGATTCAATTTATCGGTCTAGTTATGCGGTTTTTTATCCGACGCAGCGAGAATTAAACGAGCCCGAATGTACGTGAATGCATTCGATTTTTAGCGATCTGTGAATATATAGGTTTACCGATTCACGACTTTAATTGAACGACTTTAATTGAACGAATATAAAAAAACTTGGTACAATGTCTGAAAGGAAAAACGAGAATCAGCAATCAGACGTGACCAGTTCCCCCGCATGATGATCTCTTTATTCATCTTTTTTCCTTCCTCCTTTTTCTCAACCTTTTTCGAGTGTAGCTCGTTTATTGCGAATTTCATGGTAAACAGATGCGTCTCGAAGCAATTCCAGTTTAGCCTGCTCTCTGTTGCGAGCGATTAATTCTTTTTTCGGCGTTGTTTCTCTAGTCCCTTGATCATTTAGAGACTTGACTCGTGACCAGAGATCTCCGGCCCGCCGAAGATATTTTTATCATTCTGTCAAACTATCAAAAAACAACGTTGATTCACCTCGCTCTGAATCTATAATTAATTCACTCATTCGTACATACATTTTTTTCCTTTTCTTTTTTTCAACGTTCAAGGAACAAACAAGAAGCTCGCTCGCGTATCCGCGGGTTCAAAGAACGTGTCGTTAGATTCCGAAGGTGATGACAAATGGCGTCGACCGATGAATTCGCCATCGTCCGCCACGGCGATCGATTATTCATTCGGTACATTGTAAAAATCGAGCAGGCAAAGACAGACACGTGGGGCTGAAGGCGAGCTGGCGGGCAGAAGCCGATCGGACGACCGAACGAACGTCCGCTTCATTTTGTATTCAGCCTGCGCATGCGCCAGTTGTCACCGCTGACACATCGTTCGTCAATCCGTTTCTGCACACAAAGCTCACACAGAGAAGAATAAAAAAGACCGAGGCGGCTTGGCCGCATCCCCGGGAACGTCTCAATCGGCATCGATCGCCGATCGATCGATCGATGCCGATCCGCCACGTCTTCTTCTTACCGAGACAGTACGTGCAGTACCTCGCCAGATCTTTTGCAACGCTACTCCCTCAAATCCTCGTTCGCCCTGTCACGATCCCGTTCGTCACGAGGCGATATGCTCCCGACAATTTTCGTCTGGAGCAAATATCCAACGAAGAAAACATATCCTTGCGATGTGTTCATTGAATTCGAACGCGTACTATACTACGCGGCTGCTGCCGCTGGCAATCGTCGGGATTTTTTGTTAATCTGGCATTGACGTGATCGCGCTGCACGACACGCCGCGTACGTGTGATCTAATGGAAATAATTATTGCATTTGACTAATGATGTCACCGACGAGCTTGATCTTTAAAATATCATCTATCGAGATATCTCGCGCACGATCGATCGGTGATTTTTGCTCGAGGAATACTCACGGACTCTGCCTGTCTATATATCACTGTGATTCACGAGAAAGCCGCGACGATTTATTAAACCGCCTCGAGTGTGCGTGATTTTTCCTTCGTCGTGACGACGCGACAAAAGTTTCAAATCCGCATCCTTGGACTCGACTCAACTTGACCTCAGAGGTCAGACATTCAAAATCTTGAGAGTTCAAATCCTGGCAAGCGGATTATTCTGAATATCCGACGGCGAGAAATAACTACTTCCGCGTGCTCTTTTACGCGATAAAAGTGACTTAATGTCGCAATACCGATCGTTCTTGAGAAAGTAACGATAAATTTCTCGCACTGTGTAGCTGACGAGTGTCGCTTGTGTGCAGCCTGTGGCCGTAATTATTGCCTGACTGGCCGGTTTGCGCCTCGCAATTACATTACACCGCGCGACTTATTTCGGACGCGGGTTGTTATAACTGGACGAAGTCCGAAAAAAAGGAGCGATTTTAATGCGCTGTCAGGAATCAGAACCTGACTCGACCGATCCCGATCCAGGCAGCTGCCGTTTGTTGCGTTTATTCCCGGCAAAAGCACGCGTGTCCAGTACGCCACCGCTTCTCTAACTCTCATTTGCTGTTTCATGAAAGATGTAACGCGTTGATGCGCGCCTACTATCTCTCTAAGTAAGAAAGTAGAGGTCGGAGTGGATCGCCTTGGAGCTCGAGAAGCGCCCCGCCCACCGTCTCGTCTTTGCTCCGGGCCCTTCGCGTTTTATACTCTTCCTCCAAAACCGTAGGATCGGTGGGCCCCAACGTCCTTAAGCCCACCTCACGCCAGACGAACGCGAAAAGTCTGAATTTGGTCTGCCGTTCGTCAGATCAATTTACTCAAGTACTCTTTCTTTCTATTTTTGGAGCGCTTCGTTAAAAGCAAAGACTTTTCAAATAGTAATCTTTCGTCAAGATCAATTTCGATTTTCCCACGAACTGACATTTAAAGATTATGAAAAATTTTTTGAAAGAAGCGGGCCACGTGTTTCGCTTTTTACTTTTGTAAGCAAGCGTGTGGCGAGCGAGAAGTGATAAACAAATGTCTCTCAAAACTGCAAGTGACCGTTTGTTATTTAAACAAACTCGAAGCGATCTCAATGAACGATCGAGAAAAAAAAAACGAGCGAACAACTTTTCAGTAGCGGTTGAAAATGAAAATTTGCTAGACTCTCGATGCTACCAGTGTTCGTGACTAATGTGGAAGTTCGCTCGACGATGGTATTGGATTGCTGGAAACTGGCACGTGTAAGTCAGGCTTAAAGGTTCACAGCCTTACACCACGGTATCATACCACTCGCGTTTGGGAGCGCGTAAACCACACCACGAACCGACCGCGATCCATTCAATGCAAGATCCCGGTTGTAGCCTCTATCAGATGCCCTTTGTCGATCGATCCTCTTTGTAAATCGGGCCGCGATGGTGCTATCGTGTTACCCCTCAAGAGGTATACGTATTAACCATGCGGTTATCCCGGAACACGTAGTCCTAATTTGTTCGCGAAACTCGGTAGTCTACACGTTCGCCAACCAATCGTTCGCATCGAATCGTGATTCTTGTCTCTGATAAGTTCGAAGGTTTTTCCATGAAATCTCCAACACCGTGCACGCAAATTTAACTACGAAAATTCGCTGCTGTGACTCGGAAAGACTATTGTTCCGTTGCCAATGAAGTTACGACAGCACGTTCGACGCAAATGCAAAAATCCTAATGCCACGTTTGGCTAGGCTAGCCTTCTAGTCGAGATCGTCATCACGGTTTCACGGATCGTTGATTTCATCACACGACACACGAAACTGGTAATGATCGCTTGCAAAAAAAAAGCATCCCGGGCGCGGCAACGTTTAATTTCGAACAATTCTTTTAATTTTAAACGGGATGAACAGAGACAAAGCACAAGTCTCGAGATGAAAGAATTTGGAGTACGAGGGGGACTTTTTTGGTTAAGTTAAGCCCGAAGTTAGTACTCGGATCCAACATTTCAACAATGTTGAAGAAAAGATGTTGCCAAGCACTGGTACTGACACATGAATGATTGATTTGAAATTTATTTATATAAATATATCGAAATTTATATTTATATCGATGAGTGTTTTGAAATCTTTCGAATTCAACTTAACACGACTACTACTCTGGGGCTTCAAATTCCATGCTTGTCGAGGGTTTTATACTCGTTTTCGCGAATTCACCAGCTTCGCGAATGCCGATGGACAATGTATATAAAAGACGTGTTATAAACCCGTGATATGTGGTATAATCCCGCCGTCGTCAACGTCATAAAAAACGTCGGTTGAACTTCATCGAACCGGTGACGCTATAGTTACCAGTTCTCTGCGACGGAAACGTCGAAAAAAAGTTCTGCCCCGAGTCACTACGTGTCTTTCGCAGAACACTATAGGCCCATGGAACCGACGATGTCAACGATTGAGGATGACATCGACGGTTCTAATCCTGCCTCGGTTCGATTCGGATTACATCCAACGAGAAAAAAGCCTAGCCAGTGCACGCGCGGCCGTGCAAGTTGTACGCGCGACAAGTTTATCCGGCAATTTAAATGGCAAACTTTTCCTTGCACGACCCCTCGCACACCGATACGTCGTCGGCAACGAGCAACATTGTTTAGGATCGATAGGCACGCCTGTTAACGATTCGTTAACTTTGTTTCGTTACGAACCCCTTCTGCGTTGCGACGTGGGCAACGACAGCGAAACGGGGGCCCAGATTCTTTGTTATTACTAACTCATGCTCCCACTAGGTCGATACACCCACCCACTACGGAATTAAACGTCGACTTGGTGACTGGCTCGTGGAAACTTACACGCGAGTGACACCGATCTGACGAGCCCTTTCGAGGAATGAGATCGAACATTCCTGAATAGTTCCACTCCACCCCCTCCCCTCCCCTGCCGCCGTTGTTCGACCAACTTTTTACTCGGCAACTTTTCACCACCAGGCTCACACACACACACACACACGCGCGCGCACACGCACGCACGTATACACGTGGTGAATTTATTTACCATGCCAGTTTGCTTCTCTCTCTTCTTCTTTTTTTTTCGTGTATCTACGCCACGATTCTTCGATCTTCCTCCTTATCGAACTGGCGCGCGGCGGTTCATAGGAAACGTCGACACACTTATGCCTGACTTTGGAGTTTCCTTCAACAGTGTCTTCGGTTTTTTCTATAGACGGGCAAAGGAGTCTGATTCTCCTCGCAATTATCGCCCGAGCGTGCTATTTTTAAACGCAATCAGGTGCAAGTTTCGTGCTATTCTGGAATCGCGCGAATCTGTTTCGTTAACCACGCACGGTTAACTGGTACGCAATGCAATAACTACGAGAAGGAGGAGGGAAGGTGGCAGCAGAAAGAGAAAGAAAGAGAGAGAGAGAGAGAAAGAGGGGAAGAGAGGTAGAAAAACGTTCACAAAGGCAGGATGCCGCTGCACCACGGTATGCCGACCACGAACCTACGAACCCCGGCGACCTAGCTTTCATATCTGACCTCACCTGCATAATTCACATCAAGTCCTTACGAACGTACGCGCAAGCGTCTAGTTGGCAAAACATGGTAAAACGGCGAAAAATCAAGCGGTAATAAACAGTTGTAAACAATGGAATACTTCTACTTACGCGTGCAACTCGATGCTGCGAACGATTTAAACGAAACTACGACCGAGTTACGTACGCGAGGGAAACAATGGCCGGCTTAATTGCCGCAAGGTTGAATTTCTTCGGTTGTAATTTGTACTTCAATCATATTTTGCTGGTATCGAACAAGTCTCGGGAGGCTTCGGCTGATGTTTTGTTGTCCACGGAATTTTAATTTATCAATTTAAAGTTTCGACGAGCTTCCTTCGCGAAGCAAAAGTGTACGCAGAGTGTCTACGGGCACGAATTATCGTATTCTCAATTTTATCGAATGATTTCTGTTTAATGTGTAAAATTTACTTTCAAACTTTATGTTTACCTTGGAGGTATACAAATTCTTGATATTTCAACGGTTGAACTTCCAATCTCCGATTTTGGGGCTTCGTTGAAGAAACCGTGCTCTGCCGACTGACTCGAAAGACAAGACAGAGGCCGTCTGCCCGTGAGAAAGGTCTATCAATGTTTTCATAAAACTACCGCTTTCCGGCCGGCAATTTCTTTCTCCGTTTGATAAAGAAGAATTTGCTCTTCTTGACCGTGGCTGCCGCCGCCGTTATCCCCCAAGGCAATTTCGCTGTTTTGTCAAGGCGGACACGACAGGTTGTACGCGGGGCCCCTCGAGGAATCCTTCCTTCCTCTCACAGTGGCTTCTCTCTCTCTCTCTCTCTCTCGTTTCCCCGTATTCCCACTATCGTTCCTCTCGCCGTGTCTTGGGATTAGCCTAGCGGAACCGTAGAAACATACGGCGGCTGTGGGAAATAATGACAGGGGCCCCTTCGCGTCGGTGCTCGTGCTCGCTCATTCGCCCGTTCTGAAGTCCGGACAGGCTACCCCGACAAGCAGATCCGGAAACGGCCACGAAAAATTTTTCTCCGGCCTCACGAAATTTCACCTCCACCGCGTTCCCCGTTCGATATAGTAACGCACAACTTCCGGTGACCGAGGATACCGAGGGAAGAGGCCGTCAGAAAAATAGTTCGAAGATCGCGGCCAAAAGAGGGGGCCTCTGAACCGTGAAGTTCCGAAAATGGCTGAGCGATCGCAGGCGTGCCCTTAGCGGTCGCTAATGGAACCGGAAGAGACCGCGTACCTTTTTTCTAGATATATATATATATATATATACACACACACCGAGCGTTCTGGGCATTGCCGGGGCCGTAAATACATACTTATTCCGCGAGAGAGGGGCCTCGATGGCGACAGTTACGAGCTGATCGTCATCTGGAGTATCCTCCATAAAATTCCGTTAATTACCGCGATAATTGTAAAAAGTTCACGAGGAGAAACCGCTACAGGATATATATATTTAATCGGCTCGGAATATTTCTGACTTACCCTCCGAGCTGCCCTGATTCTGATTCTCGTTCGTTTCGACGAAATTTCATTTCAGATTTACTTTCAACTTGTCTGCGATGAGTATTACGGCGAGCATTAACAAATCACGTTTCGAATCGATTTCAAATTCTCCGTCCGCCATTCCGTTAACTTCTTCAATCGACTTCAATAGCAACGACATTAAAATTCCACTCCGTTACGAAACTAAAGATAGAACCGCTAATCGCTGAAACAGCCCCCTCAACAGTTCATCGACGAGTTTCGAAAACCTCGTGACCCGGCTAAACACACTCCTTCGCCGTTTCAACGACGCAATCGCGTGATACATCGCATCGAATCGAGAGCGAGCAGATACTCGACGTGAAAGGGGATGGTTCTAACCACCCCCCGTGCTCGCCAACTTTCGACAATACTCGTTGCAGTGGTTGGTTGGTCCGCCGACTTTACACCACCGGCATAAATATTCATAGATATGCCCCCGAGTAGCCTAAACCAAGGTGTAGGTGGCTAGGCAAGAGGCAAGAGGTTAGAAAAGAGACTGGGAAGAGGGCGGATGAGGGGAGGGCAGGGGAACCGAAATCGTGGTGGAAAGAAGAGAGAATCGGATGGACGAGCACGATAAGCTCGTATAAGGACGAACCACGCGGTCAAAAGGAAACGGGCAACGGAGAAAGGGACGACCGTGTGTACGTATGTATGCGAGAGCCAGAGCGAATAACCAGAGAGATAAAAGGAGAGGGAGAACGAGCGAGCAATATTAACGGGAAGTTTAATCGTCGGCTGGTCCGGGCTGTCAGCTCGGACGCACGCCGGGTCAGTCGGGCCTCTGAGGTCAATTAGTGCTGCTCAACACTCTCCTCTCGTTCTGACCTCCAAAAACAAAAGCAACTCTCCGTCGCGTCTCGTTTAGTTGCATCCTCTTATTAAAAAATGTTCAACTTGTCTCGTGCCTCTTCCTTCTCCACCGGCCCCCTTGCTTTTCCTTTCGGCAATCGCCTTTCGGAATCTTTTTCTTCTTCTTTTATTTTTTCCTTTTATTTTCTTTTAATATATATAGAATTTTCATGATACGAGTTTCATGATGCGCATTTTTTGGAGGATTTTCAGCACAATTTTAGCAGATTCATTTCTAACAATTTGTAGATTTCTCTCCTTCGCGTTATCAGTCTAATCTGCATAAAATTTTTAGGGTTGAAATTAGAAAATAGTTCGTCGGAGGATCTGGCTTATTTATGAATTATTCTCTTTCAATTTCCTCCGACATTTCTGCTCTCACATTTTCCCCTCCGTAAATAATGCTTTCTCGCGACACGAGCAGATTGAAAGGCCGAACGTGAAAAGCTGCCGAATCCGACTTGACGGAAAACCGAATGTAAGGCGTCCAGCAATTAAGTCCCGGCTCTGAATAGAAGAAACTATCGCGTTAATTGCATTCACGCCTCACGAGCGTCACCTTCTTCGCTTTTTTCATTTCACCCTTCCTGCTCGGGATCCGGATCGCTCGTGCGACAGACGTTTCATCGCGCGGTACACTCCTCCTTCTACGTTATTAACTGTCCTCAAAAACAAACCAAAAAAAAAAAGAAAGAGAAAAGAAAAAGAAAAAATTCATCAGAGGACACCGAGAATCGAACGCGACGGAAGTTGAGAATTTTCGAAAGAGTTTCTAGACTTTGCGTGTGCATCACGCGTGTTTTGAAGCTCTCCGCGCCACGCTCACGAAGGTGGGGAAGCGAGGATAATGGCTGTGTCTACCTGATTAAGAAAAAAGGCGACGTGGAATGGGGAACGCGAGAGGGAAGAAAGAGAGATTGCCTATTAGCGTGGAGTCAACGCGCGGCACTCTGAACCTGCAGAGAGAGAGAGAGAGAGAGATGGATTTTTTTCGTCTTCCCTTCAGTACCTTTCCCGCGTCTTCCGGTTACAAACGAGGGATCGCCTCGGCGAGGAATCGATCGTCTGGTCGTGGCGAGGATCGCCAGCCAACGGAGGAATAATGGGAAATCTCGCGGGTAAAAAAGGAAAGGTGGGAGTGGTATCTAACCCAATTACACGTGGAAAGTAGCTACGGCCTCTCCTCGACACGAGCTACGTTAGGCTTCCTCTACCGTGTCTTGCGCGGAGTATTTCTTACCAAAATACCTGCTCTTCCGTTCCTACTATCTATTATTATTATACAAGAAATCATTCTTTTACGTTAAATTACGCCGTCTGTATTTTTCTCATCAATCTCTTGCCTTGTATCGAGCGTCTCTTAACTTAACGATCGGAACGTAGCACCTCGGTAAAATACAGACAGACACAAAGAAAAAACGAAAATGAGAAAACAGAACTTTTCTTCCAATTTCAATGGTACGTTTGACGAGAGAAAGAACAACACGATACGTTTTCACTCCGTTCGTGGAGGGAAAAGAGGGGAAGGGAGATAGGAAATTCCTGTTTCTTGATGGATTTCTCGCGAGTGCGCGTGTCACCCGAACGCACCGGCCAGCCGCCAAGCAATTTCTTCTTTTCCCCCTTGGCCTCCATGGCGAATCGATGAGCCGTCTTCTTGCGGGACGGGAGGCGTTTTTCGCGTAGAGCTGAACGTCTAACTGGCACTTATGTACGTACGTACGTACGTACGTACGTGCTGTGAGTGCTCGTCGCGTGCGTGTGCACGTAACCACTGCAACTGCACACATGTTGCGGCACCTTCGTGGCCTTGGGGCGTCATTCACTCGCACAGAGCGGCCGGTTGCCATCCACTTTCATTATACGCACGTGTGTGTGTGTGTGTGTGTGTGTGTGTTTGTGTGTATGTGTCCGCGTGTGAGCGCGCGAGCGCACGCCTTTAATTACATTTTTGCATCGGGAACTGGCGGGGAAGGGAAGAATGAAAGAAGAGAAAGAGGTGGAGGTTGGTCGAGGGCATAGGAAAGAGCGGAGATCCTGAGAATCGTTGGATAAACCGTCTCTCAACGCGAGAGAGAACGTTATAATGACGTTATCGTTGGGAGGACGGATAGGCGATGTTACTCATCATCCCCCATTTCATCGAATTCGATTCTGAAGGAAATGGGAAAAGCGGAAGCTGATTCGAGAGTTCGATTGATGAAGTTTTCATTCGACGTGTCGCGACCGGTGGAAACAAGAAGAAGAAGTATCTTTATACTTACGAGCGTATCTGTACGATGCAAATAGATTTCTCGGGACGTTCATACAGTACTTAATACATTCGCGGTCATTAATAATCGTTCGCATAAGCCCCGTTGTGTTAAACGCTCGTTAAGAGCGACTGGTAGTCTTCTCGAGGAACGCTCGAATTAATTTGTGTAATTTACAAACGCGCCGTGCCACCGTGAGCCATGTTGCGGAAACTTGCAATCATCAGGAAGATTCTTTTTTTTATCTCTTCCCACCCTTTCTGTCTTACCGATCATGTACTCTATTATCCGCGATTATCGAACTTCAAGTTCTATGATGTCATTAATCAATCATCAGTGAATCGATCAAAGTTCGCGCGTAATTCAGATGAGAATCTGTCTAATCTGAATCAAAGTTAGTAGAGAATTAACATAACGAAATTTCTCTAGATTGCGGCGAGTCTTTATCCTGGAAAAAAATTTATCGATATCCCGTTTCTCCACTTTTAATTTGCTCTGAAAATTCGAACTACGAGTCTCATAGCAAAAAGGACCAAAGGCAGTGAAAAAGAAATAATTGTTCAATTATTTCTTCGATCCTCCGAGAAAAAAACTGGAGCGACAGAAATGAACGATCGATAAAACCGTGTCGATGTAAGTGACAACCAATCGTCATAAATAATTGATAAACCCATCGATCCAGATCCCAGAGGGGTCGCGACACTCCGTTTTCATCGTGCTGTTTCCCGATTTTTCACCATTTTGTATTGCGCCAATCATATAATTCGCGATCTTGCATCGAAACGACGATCCTCTGGACGAAACGTGCGAGCGATTGTGGCTGGCTTGATTGATTGCTGTTTACATGCGGCCGTAAACAAGCCATTATGTAATCCCCCATGAGTACACTCTCATACATAATTTACAAGCGCGGCTCTCTGTCCTCGCCTTCCTTCCCGCCGCAGCTTCGAAGCGTTCTCTCCGTTTCAACGATCAGCTATACGAGCCTAGCGCTCGTCGAAGACCTCGAAGAGATCGTTCGTCTCACCCTCGAGATTGTTTTACGCTTCGTTTCTGCCTCACTCTCGATTTTCCTTATTTCTGTAATTTTCTATAACCGGGAAAGCTACCATCTGCTTCATACTTTCTACGACCGCACCGGGTCATTACCTCTTACTTTCCATTCAGGATATTTTCCACATTATTTTTTTTTTTTGTGAAGTAGTAAAATTCGTCGCCGAGAGATTCGTTTAATTCGAGTTCTTCTTACATTGGAGAAATAAAGGTAGCATTTTCCATTGACTGTAGGAAAATTTTTGAGAAAGATCTTTGACTATCTGTCGCTGAAAGAAATTTTGCTACGGCCAAAAATTCTTTGGAAAATTTTAAAAAGCTCCAAGAGTCGAGTATCCTTTCGATCGTCGTCAAATGTCTCTCAAAGTTTCCAATTTTACAAATTTCAATCTCAGCTCAAACATCTTCCCGTTTCAATTTCGTCCGCACCATTTTTATACTACACTGGTCGTTAGTCCCTCGGCTTAACATTGATCCACAGACGAATAAGTCTGTGAGATCGATTCGAAAGACGCAGCAACTATACAGACGCGATCAGTTCTAGTCGTGGATCATTCAGCCCGCGACGAGAGAAGTGTCGCACGCGCGTGTAGAAGTGCGCGTACGCGATTGTGAGCGGCGCCGTTTGACCAGCGATCTGTTTCAGTGAAAAGTAGTAAGGGGCCTCACTCGCGCGGCCCTGAGGTACTGCCCACCTGACGTCACGCACCTGTCCTCTCTTTCTCTCTTCCTCACCGGGCCGCATCCTGAGAACACGACCTATTATAAGGCCCCGCAGGTTCTCTCTCGGCCCGGCGATTTCATGCCGCGAGATTCGCGCCTCGCGGAGGCCGCGGCGTCTCCTCTCGTTCCACTTTTTACCCTCGTCCCGAAGGTGTCGATCGATACCGTTCGTTTCAATCGAGCCTCCTAAGGGACGCGACACTCGCAGTCGTCTCTTCGTTCGAGTAGCAACGTAGCACAAACATCGAAAGCAATACGAATTTTTCATATTGAAGAACTTGCATGGGGATTCGTGATTACGTTTGATTCACGAATTGATTTTCGATACGCTTGTCCATGAAAATCGTCAGTTTCTAAATTACGACTGTCTTGTCGTCGAAAGCTGCGCGATGCAAGAGTTTGCGATGTTCGAAGAACGGAAGAATCCGAAGATTTCCAACGCGTGAACCGCGTTCGTTTTATTTCACAAGGTACATCGATGATTGGAAATCTCCCCTTCCCTGAAACCACCAGAGTTATTTTTCGTACGCTCCCCGCGATTGAAGTAACCACAGAAAAATAATTCGAACGAGTCGAAAAATTGGCATTTCGTTAAGCAATTCATCGTCAATGATTCACACTCCCGTTTTCCACGAATTCGTCGAAGAAAATCCCCGTGTTTGCGCTCGCTCGCCGGAATCAATTTCGCATCTCTCTGGTGCAACCATCGGGCCCCCCTTGTCCCTTGCCAGCTGCTCGTCAGCTGAATCCCCGGTGGAATGACGACATCGGCATTTCGAGCAAACGACAGAAACGAAGGCAACGGCAACAATAACGTGGAACGAGAGGTGGCGCGGGTTATGTAAGAATTCCGTCGCTGCGGATGCGACGCGTCAGAGGATCCCTCGAGCGTGGCAGTCCATCTTAGCCTCGAGGATAGAAACTGGCAGCGTCCGCTTGACGATGAAGAACACGAAGAAGGAGGAAGACTAGAGGAACGAGAAGAGGACAAGAAGGTTTTCTAATCACGATAAAACGCCACCTACGAGTCGGAGTTTTCCTTTTGGTTGCCTAGTAATCGGCCACGATAGTCACGCTTGTCTTCCTTCTTCGACCTTCGATCTCTCTCTTTCTCTCTTCTCTTGCGTTTCGTCGTTGTCGTCTTTCGTCCTCCTTTTCTTCGACCATTCCTCTTTCTCCTTCTCCTCTTCCTCTTTGCTTTTGCCAAGTGCAGGCCACTCGAGAGAGAGGAAAGGGCGCCCGCGGTCGCTCAGTCTTTCCAGTTACGCGAAAAATGCGGCTTCGCGATGCTACCATGGTATTCGAGCGATCCATCGGCCGCTCGCCGAGTTGCAGTCATTACGACGTACCTATACAAACCAGCTTGCTGCTTCCTTCTTTGCCTCTTCTCCTTCTCTTTCTTCTTCTTCTACTTCTTCTTCTTTTTCTTGTCGTCTCTCTTCGTTGCTCGATCGTGGATCCAAAGCGGCGCGCCGGCATCTGGCTGCACAATCGTCCTACGGTTTCCAGATCTGACACGTCTCTGCATGCATACGTATTTTCGACCGATCCCATGGAAAATATAGTCATTTACGCATAAAGAGCACCGACTCCGGTGATCTTGTCGATCTTGATTAGTCAGACGTCGATCTGAGTTTGGTCGTTTTTCGAGGAACCGATCGCTTCGATTCGGTCATCTTCTCGTCGCTTTTCTTTTTCTTTTTCTTTTTTATTTTGGTGAAACTGAATTTACAGGCAGAAAGATTATCGTCGATCTTGAAAAGATTCGAAAGCTCTTTAGTTCTCCCTTTGGACGAGGAACGAGCAATTCGAAGACTCGAAGGAGGGGGGTAGGAGGTGGGGGAATGTATTAAACTTTTGGAAGTAACAAGACAGTCTATAACTGTCTTTTGTTCTTTTCCTAGTTTTTCCTTCTGTTATGCAGTAACTTCCTGTCGCCGTAAGTAGTACGAGTAGCCTCAATTGTCTCGGTTAGGCAACATTGTGAATAAGTTTCCTGATAAGAAGTCCAACATTCCTGAGTGTCGCTTTAGCATGACTCAAGCATAGTTTTGACGAATAGCGCCGACATGAAAGTTTCAAGTATATTTCACAGTAGCGGGATGCAGTTATGGTAATGCAATGTCAGAATTTATGGCAGCAAAGTAGTTTATTGCTCGCGCGCGATACGATTTTTATTCTACGCGCTCTCAAATGATTAAATCGATTGTATAGCTCATTAATAGCTCATAATTGATATTCTATTGAGGAAATTTGCATCTTTATTTAACGTTAACGCTGCTAACTGGTGATAATTTTCTATAAATTTCCTTCTTAATTGGTATCGTAGCCGTTTCTCGCGAGCCATATTCGCAATTTTACGATTACGATTTCGTAATGTTACGCCGATCGTACACGTCACGTACTCTCACTCGGTTATTTATTCCGAGATCCCTATTCTATTATTGTTACACGCATTAAGTGCGCGTGCCAACGCGATCTCGCGAAATCGAACGATTCCTCGATCTGGACGAAATTTCAACGACCAGTTCCCGCCTCTGTGCGTGAATATAATATACATTCGAACGCTGGCGCGTTCAATATTCCATAATGCATCCG
This sequence comes from Tetragonula carbonaria, assembly GCA_032399595.1. Taxonomy (NCBI): domain Eukaryota; kingdom Metazoa; phylum Arthropoda; class Insecta; order Hymenoptera; family Apidae; genus Tetragonula; species Tetragonula carbonaria. The sequence goes on from JAUCRC010000014.1 coordinate 8,965,728, forward strand.
AACCGGCTTTTTATAGGCGAAATATTTTATCACGCTGAACGCGGTGGCCGGCCGCAATTCCAAGGCAATTACCAGGCCGGGAGCGCGCGGCGCTTTCATTTGATCGCGACGCGTATTAAACCGCGCGCGTAAAGGAAACGGCAGCCGCGACAAAAGGGGGAGAGGAAAAAAAAAGGCAAAAGGGAGAGGAACGGAGCAACAGCGATCGGTAGCAGGCTAGGAGAAACGTTGTTGCAGAACCACCTGTAGCTGGCGAGCTGGTGCCTGCTGCCCTTACCAGTTCTCCAGGAAACACCATGTCGTTAATAACAACGTAGTCTACGCGCTCGCCAGCCCATCCTCGACAACCGTGGTCCCGAGATAATGAAATGATAACAATTTTGATCGACGCGCGACGGTCGTTTCACACTAGGCAGGCTGATTCTTTTCTCGCTTCGTCGACTTCGTTTCGATTTTTCTTTTTTTCTGTCGGATGGTAAGAAAAAAAACGATAATTTAACCCGTTGAAGAGCAACCCGTTAATTTTTGATAAAAAATTTTATTCTTTATTCCACCGCAACGATTGGACAGATTCTGTCTAATTTTCGTGAAATCGAACGTCACGAAAATTGGGCTGAGCCTCGCAATTTTGGGCTAATTAATTTGTAATTTCATCGGACGAGCACCGCATGCCGATCTTTATCGCACGAGATACAAAAGAAGAATGTCCGTGGAAATTGATACGTTTCATAACGAGGTGGCAGTTTGATCGGAACGGTTGTGCGAGTCAACAACGATACGAAGATACCGATTGCAAGCAGGTGTAATATGCACCGCGCTGTTTTTAATTGTTATGCCGCGTAATTAATTTCTCGATAAATATCCTCGCTGCTCGAAGCAAGGAAATTCGTTGATCATCGTAGCTTTCTTTCAGCTAACTGCAGTTTCGTCATTCCCATCGAAGAAGAATAAACTATAACTTGCAATTAGTGTTACGAATCAAAATTCCAATCTCAATGATTGAACATCAACGAATGAACAGCTTGCAACCAGTCAGTTGCAGGGGAACCGAGAAAATGTTGGTCGGTTTTCCTTCTCGACGGACTCAGACTCGGACTCGGATGGTTCGCTTTTCGAATAATTGGCAACGAGAACGGGATCGAGGGACGTGGAACAATGCGGCGCAGTATTGTTGTGCGGTATGAATTCACGCGACGCGAGAATTCCTCGCGAGAACGTAGGGAATTCATCGAACGGATAGAAAGCTAGAAAGGAACAACTGTGGCTGTCGTTGATGCGCGAGACGCGGAACATACGTACGTGCTCGACGTGGCGACGAGCGTCAATGACTTATTAGTCAAGGAGCGTGGCGCGCGCAACGGCGAAAAGTAATAATTCTGCGCAGCCGACTTTGCGTGGCGGGATCTTCCGCGCAACAGATCGTATCTGGTATCGTCGTCGTCGTCGTCGTCGTCTCTCTTCGTTGAATTTTTATTTCGTCGCGAATCGATCGCGTAGAATCGTGTTTTTCCACGCGACGCGAAGAATTTCCGCAAAAAAAAAAAAGAAAAAAAAACACATCGATCGAGTATCGCTGTAACGCTGCCAACCAAAGAGGAAGAGGAGAGAAAAAAGCGGTTTAACGATCAGGCTGAGTAACGAGAGGGAATCGGTTAATCATGGATCATCCGCGCGAACGAGGATGTCTCGCGATCGGACGAAGATGGAACGATGAAATCGATTTTCTAAAGTAGACGCGTGTATACCTACGATTGAATACACTAACTCCGGTATACCACTAACGTTCGTGAATCAGCGGATTCTTCCGTCGAATCGCCGTTCAATTAATGATCCGCCAGCTTCTTCCACGTTGTTCCACGCGTCGCGCGGAATCTGCCGCAGCAACCGCTGGTAGATTCTTGCCGTGACTATCGCCAGTGTGCGAAGAATGACGGGGAAATATTCTATTATCGTCGAAAAAAACCACGCGTCGGTCGCGTTAACGAACCGCCGACGAATTGTCAGATTTCTACGAAACGATGAATGTAACGCAACGAGCGATCACGCGGCTTCTTCCTCTATCTACGCGTACACACGCACGTATACACGCGGAGATCGGTGGCAATGGTTTCACCGAGAGTGTGTTGGTCGCGAGTAGCGTGTGTCGGTTTGCTCCGAGAAGAAGAAATTACGTAAGCGATCCCCCCACTTCCAACCGAAAGACGTCGCGACGTCTATCCTTCTGTCCTCCTGTGTTCGTTTCCTGTCTTTCTTTCGCGCGCGTGCACGTCTCTGTCCATCGTCAGCGTGCCAACGATGACGATCGCCACAGTGACACGTAGTAACACGCGGATTGCGTAAGAGACCGCGACCGCCGCGACGCATCCGGCCCTTTCAGACGCCACCTAGGAAGGACCGGAAGTCCTTTGACTACGAGCGCGTTCTATGCACAAGCGATCGTCCATTTCTGCACGATCACGTTATCACCCAGCGGTTCCTTTGATAACGGAAATAGGAGATGCGCAGAAAACCTTTGAAAAATTGTTCTTCCGAGTGATCTTTGAGAATGATGAAAAATGAATCTTCGATCGTGGAAATATTCGGAGCGCCGATTTCTTTGATAAACCTCTCGCTGCGATCTAACCGATGGCGGATCTCTTAAGAAGTTGCGCAAAAATTCAGCAAAGATTGCTCGTTTTGTCGAAAGTTTTGCTTTCGATCGGCGTATCTGTATTGGCGATCTATGCGCTCGTTACGTTCTCGGGCAGCTTTCTGGCAGGAAAAATCGAAACAACCGGCTCGCGTGGAGCTGCACGCGTTGCCAAAGGCGACATTCGACGGGAGAGAGATTCATCGAGAGTACACCGTGAAACGCGGCTCGACAGGTGTGAGGAATCGAGACTTTTACCGTGGCAAAAATCGAAGAAGAGGGTCGGTAACACGCGCGGCAACTATTTGGAGTTGTTTCAATTGCCACGATATATAGCAATCGTCGTCGTGTCGATGAAATGCATATCGTATGGTTGCGTAATGGCAGCGTCAGATTTTTATTAATCGTGGCATTATAACGAGTCGTAATTAATATTCCGATTTTTTTTCCCTCTCTTCACGCAGATTCGTCCTTCTTTTTTTCCCAGGTTATGTAGCTAGTAGTACGATTTAATGATCCATGGAAGCGAAGCGCGATTGAATTATTATACGTGTGGATGCAATTACTGAATAATACAATGACAGCAAGGATGTTACAAGTGCGTCAACATTTGCTACGACGTGTCTTCGGACGAGGAATACTTCGCCGTGAAAAACGAGATGCTTGACGTTCGTTTTAAAATTCAATTCGTTTTAAAATTAAGTTTCGCGCTTCAATTAACGTGGAAACGTAAACAGTCTGACGAGTATCTCGCGGTCCCGTGACCATGTGGATCGTGAATCTTTCTACTGGAAAACCGATCATATAATATAACTCCGTAAAATGATTTCTCTTTAAACGATTTCTCTTTAAATTTCAGCGGCTAAGTGAAAAATTTCGTTGAACGAACTCCCTACAACGTTCGTTTGAATATCATTATCTGAATGTGCAATTTCGTTAAACAAGTGAAAAATTGCCAAAGTGAACTTCCATTTTCAGTCTCTTTTAAAAGAGGTTAAAATGCTCTATATAAAATTTTCAAACGACCAGGAAAAGTGAAACTTTCTCCATTCAATTTGATCGTTGTTTTCTGTATATTATTATATTTATTCTAAAAAAAAAAGAAGAAAATGACAATCTCTAAATATTTCAATATTCGGAGTTGGTCGCGAACGCTTTCTGACACCTTTCATCGTCAGATTAAAAAAACATTTTGAAATTTCATTAACATTGCAACGAGCGAAGGCGAAAGTTTTCCGCAACAAGCAATTCTATTGAAATGAAAGAAGAAAATATCCATGAACATTTCAAAAAAATGAAATTCCAATAAATACTGTATTCGAAGCGAAGATCGTTGAAATGACGAAAATAGAGAAGAAGCGCTACGAAGAAATGGAGAAGAATAGAATATTTCGTGGAATCAATCGATAGATCCTTTCCAGCTGACTGATTAGCGTAGATGAAACGGAAATTTCGTATCTGACCGCGACAGGCCAACATAAATCGCGTTCACCGGCTAATTAAACCGTTGGCTATCGCAACGATTAATCGATCGCCGTTTCCTTCTGGATGCTGTCGGGGCACCAGTTCCTTCTCTACGCCATATCACCCCTTTCTCTCTCTTTCTCTCTCTCTCTCCAGTCGTGCAACCCTTTTTGTCTAACGCACGACGTAATCTAACACAAGCCGGCACACCCCGCTGGCAAAGAAAGCCAGTTCTTTCCGCCGTTCAGTCCGTTAATAATGAATCGCGAAATGTTTTTCACGGCGCTGTTTTAATAGAAAATTCTCGATCGAGGAAATTGTCTTCTTTCGCAAATGAAACCGGTCTTTCACTTCCGAGGAACTTGAACATCGAACGCTCGTCGTTACCGATCGAGCGAGAAGACCGAAGCTCGCGTTACGTAACGACAAAATTTAATCGCGAGACGCCGATGCGTTTGTACCATGTCGCAAGGTATGTCGCGCTCGTTTGCGCGAAACGAGTTCTTCGTTCCAATATATATAAATAATCGTACGTACGACACGTGTCGCTCATTACAAGCTCGTTATATGTTACAGGCGCCTGTTACACTTCTATCAATAGATTATTACGTGCTTATTTATCCACCTCTCCTGGAATCCTTATTGTTGCAGTTCCCCCGCGATGTAAATTTGAAGATTGACGCTCTATTTTTAACAAAACAAACTCAACATTGGGAAGAAACCGCATTGTCATTCACGCCGCACTATTATCCAACTCCTTGCGTTATATTTATCATAAACGCGAAATCATTGCAATGAATATGATAATATAATGCAATAACGCAAGATCGATCATTTTATAATGACCGCGGCGTTGAGTATCGCAAGAAGAAATCGGATGAATATTAAACGCCGCGTTTACATTCCTCGTGGAGTGGAAACTGACTCCGGATCGCTCGAAGCCGATCGCTCGAAGACGTGCCACCCCCCTCCCCAGTCGATTTACCAAAACGACCAAAAAGTTTCCCGTCTTCGCGGAGTTGAAGTTGCGAGGTTGAACGCGTCAGCGTTCGGTGCATCCGCGCAAGTAGCCGAGAATAGATAAAATGTAGCCAAGAGTAGTCGATCGGATCTCCTCTCCGAGTTTTCGAAGCTGGCTGCTTTCTAAAGCTGGCGCGATCGCGCGCGTACATGTGTAACAGCCTTGTCGCGGCTGAATATTTATGCGCGACCTCTCCGTGCATCGGCGCCGCGGCCTACCGAGAAATCCGCGGCATTCTGGAAAAAGAGATACTCGCGGCCAGAGTTCTGATTTATACGAGTCGGATCGGTCAGATCGATCGGCGCCGCTCAATCGAGTGGCCGCGTGTACCAATCGGTTCCCCGTCCAAGTAGATCGATATCGGCCCCAGTAGGGCCACGGTGTCGTGATTTATGCGTTTCACCTCTTGCCACTCTTATCTCTGATCTCTGCTCGCCTTCTACGCGTGTAATGGCGGATTTTTGCCGCGATGCCGCGCCGCAGCCTACGCGACGCCGATCGCAAATTACTTGGTGCACACGCGCGCGCGCCAGCACAATCGAATCTATCGACGTACTGCGGCGTATCGCGCACTTTCGCATCGTATCGGTCGCGATGAAACATTTCCGTCGCCTTTTAATTCAACACCGTGGTTTCGCACGTTGCAACAGCAGCTTCTGTATCATCCTTTCGCTCCTTGGAGATCCGGCACGTGATCGTTGCAAACTGACGTTATCAGAATTTTCCGATCTTCGATCGTGGGAACTAACCGCGGATTTTTTTCATGCAAAAATCTAAAGTCTAAACGATAGACGCTCTGCTGTGGATATCTTGCACATTTTTACGTTCTGCATTTATCGACTAAAATTTCGATTATGAAAACGAATTCTTAAAGATTGTCGGCAGACAATGATAAGCAAAGGATTTTCTCGATACGTGTTCGCGTTGCGTAAGACACGAACGCCAACAGGTCGGCAGTTATCGGCCACGATATGAAATCGTTCGTTATGCGATCGACTCGATTCTGATTTACAATCAGGAACTGAGTCAGGATCCACGAGATCGGTTCTAGCTGATCGAGGATCACGTTAGATCGGTATCGCCGTGGCCGGGACTTGCAATTTACACGTTTACTCGGCTGCCATTCTCTTTCTCTCTCTCCGTTCTCCCCACTCTCCGTTTGTCCCCTGCAGTTCTCGTCTTTTATGTAATTTGTTACAAGCTGCTGGTTCTCTCGCGAGACTCTGGCGCACCGGCACGCAGTCGCAAAAATTTTCTCCCATCTACGCTTCTTCCTTCAGCGGCGTTTTTTCTTTCTTTCCTTTTTTCTTTTTTTTTTTTTTACGAAACTCGTGGCACGTGTGCACGACCAAGAAGTTTCTCAAAGTTTCCCGCCGGACGGTTCGAAGAGCAACGTGACCGGCGGAAATCGATACGCTTCCGCTGTTGTAGTCGGACGTTCCTTTGAACAGGGAACACGATAGATACAGACAAGTTGGAAAGAAAGATATAGACAAGTTAGAAATAGATAAGTTACGCAAACCTGATTTAGCGAGTGGCAAAAGATCGTGGCAGGACTTGAACAGAGAAAATAAAAGAAACGTGATTCAGTAACGAGTTGCTCTAAGATATTCTTAGCACGGATATTATGAATTTACAATTCAATAATTAAATTGCTTAAGATATTCACGATGTACAAGATAAGTTCTTGAAGCATGAAATATTACGATATTCCAGCACAATATCAGTGTATTCGGGATCGTTATTCATTCTCAAAATTCGTGTTCAACGATCATGGTCCACTGAATCGAAGATCCGAGAATGAACATTTTTTCGGACGGTGGATTATTCGCCACGACATTTCCACCGGTGTTTCTGAGAAAATTTCACCGGCAACCTCTCAGACCATTGTGATCCTCTTCCGTTGGTGAAAGCCACTTTGGACCTGTGCACTCGAATAGAGGCGAAAGCCTTCGAGACCCGCCTACGTTCCTGGCCACACGCGAATTCCTTCCTACTTCGTTTTAACTGGTTCTCTCTACTTTGTTACTTCGGCTCACGGATCTAATACGTCTTCCTTATCTTCGTTGATTTTGCACGAACCACAAGTTCGGGAGTAGCTATCTTTTCTTACCGAGGTATACGGTGTAAATATCGGATCTGAAAACGGTGATTAATTCTTATCGGCCGTGTTCACATGGGATCATCTATAATTGACGACGATACCATTTTGAAATTGGCAAAGGAGAATTCACGCCAATTCACGTGAATCAAGAACCCTAAAGAGGACTCTAATTTCTCCACAGTAGCTTAATCCTCGCAGACGCAGGTTTATTTTTGTTCGAAGAATTTATATTGGTTAATGTTGTTGGATCATCAATCGATCCAACGTTTAAATCAATCTTTAAATTGAAATGATTTTCGGTGAAATCGACTAGGGATCTCGTTCCGGAGAGAAGAGATATCAGCAATTCGTTTTTTCAATTACTCGTCTTCTAAGAATTACCGAACCTTCCATCTTTCGAGACGTCCATTTTCTCCAATTGCTCGTTAAACTTGAACTCGGTGTCCCCGAGGTTTCCACAGTTAAGAAATAATTTTCTTCGAGACGTGTACAAATTTCCACCAAGGAGGAATTTCTTTGGAATGTTCCTACCGATCCTCGCGAAACTTCTTAACACTAGGTTTGCCATGAGCTTACATATACCTATTTCTACCAAACGGGTCAAAATGACCTCTTTCGGTACTTAATTAGAAAAAAACATAAATTGACCTATCTATTATGAAGTTAAAGTAGAAAAAACGAACCTCGATAAAATTACATCAGTTGTAATAATTAGTTTTTATTATTTCTCTTTTTATTTTTGATATTTTCTCGAAGAAAATTAACGAAAAGTTTTCTCAGAGGGGTCAAAATGACCACTTGGTAAACCTAGTGTTAAATTGACATTTTCGTCCAATTTTCAAACAAAATTTTCGTTGTCAAACGATAGGTCGATTGGAAATGCAAGAAAATCTCGCCGGTTTATTAAGCTGTTAATACCGAAACGTAACTGGTTACGTTATTGGCAGCGCGTAATTAACCGAGCACCCCGTTAACTGCTCGTTAAACGGGCAGCCGCGATACGTCGGATCTCCATAATACTCGGCTCCGTTACCTTCCTGCCTTGTCCCGAACCAGCGTTCAACCTGGGCAATTTGCACGGCTTTATTTCCTGTTAAACGTGGCGCTCCACGACCCGCCGATCGAACGGTTTTATAACTCAATCGCATGTGGAGCGTCGGAACTGCTCTGTCACTGCATTGCCCGACTTGCTTTGCCTTTTACTTTCCGAGCGGGCCAGTATCACCGCCGTTCTAGAAAATGGGCATAACAGTTGCCGCTGCGTGAGAGAAAACGTCGCAAAAAAATTATTTGCCTCGCCGTGGCCCGCTTCGTAACCCGATTATCGGCCGTGAAGTCATGCGACGGCGATAACGGTTTACGCGGGAGCCAATGAAAGGCATTTTTCCAACACGGAGAAGATTCCTCGTACGTAATGCAACGAATCATTCTACTCTCCGATTTAAAAAGTAACCTTTATACTTTGCCGAATAATAACCGATACTTGCAATAGCGATAAATATCAGAATACATGATCGACGGGTTTCAATTCTTTCCTTGGGTCAAGAAGTCAATCTTGAATTTAGAAGCGACGACAGACTAGAATAATCGTGGAAGATTTTCGCTCGAACTGGAGAACCGTGAAGGGAGTTCCCCCTGAAAATGGGCGGTTCGAACGTCCTTGGCGCAGTTGATAATTGTTAGATAACTACTGCGTTCTTGGTATTTGTGTGACGTTGGTTAGGTAATGCGACGAGAACAGGTACATAGAATGAAGTTGGTCTCGAGTGTTGGAAACGTTCGTGGTACGATCCTCGATTTAACGAAATGCTCTCGCGTTTATTCGATACTTATCAGTGATAAAATTGATCGTGATCTCGTTCGTACGAGAATGTGGGATACAAAGGACACAAGGTGAACTCACGCGACTCTTCGTTTCTTAATAGGGAATAACGGAAACAACGTGCAAGCCTGTCGAACGGGGGGGTGCGGATCGAGGGATCGATTTTCGTCACCTAATAACGGCGGTTTTTGCACATTTGCACCCTAATAGAAAATTAGTATCGTCTTACTGCGGCAGTTTTTGGAAGCGGCCAGGCCGCAGTACTGCGCCTAAACACGAAAAGCGGACAGCAGTGTATAACCTGTATAGGTATATGGGATGTGCTGAGGTACGCCCACGATGGTCCTGCCAGTGTTTCTCAATGTAACATTGTACTAACACAAACATCCTCAGCTCTAGATAGCCTGATTTTCCTATTAAATGGCACGCAATACTCGTTCGGAAAGGGCCTATAAATCCTTCGCAAATATCTCAAATTTTGGTCCCTTAAAAATGGAACTATTTCGAGTTCATCTTTGACATTTTCTTTTTTCATTGTTGCACAATTGGAGTAAATACTCTGCGTGAATTTTTTATATTGATTTTACACGATTGACGAGTCGAGAAATAGTTTCTTTCTTCTTTTGATAAAAGAAGGGCGAGAGAAAAGATGAAGAAAGACGAATTGCTAGTTGGTCATTGCTAGCAAAGCAAGCGAAGAGTGTTAAGTACCACTGTGCTGCCGTGAATTTCTGAAGGGAACCTTGATGCACAGCCTGATTTTTGGCAAGGAGGAACCTCCTCCTTCGTCATCGGTACGAGTTTTAATGCGTTTTACGGCCTCGGCTAAAAACCCATTAAGAGCCCGTCGGCGGATGGGAGGACAAATGCCCCCTTCTCCAAGGACGTGCTGAAAAATTATTTCCTCTGCCTGTTGCAACAATGAAGAAGCTTCGTCCCTTGACATGTGAACGATCTCAACTACTTTCCTCGCGTTTTTACCGCGGTAGGAGGAGCGATTTTCTCAAAAAATAAATAAATAAATAAATAAACTTGCACGATACTGTAGGATATATTTTCTCTAATTAAATCATCAGACTTTGGAAGTTTGTTGGAACGAAACTATCGTCGCCTTGAGCTTACATACAAAACTATTAATTATGCACGTAATGCGTAATCATTAAATGACTCCTACAGTGGAAATGGAGCAACAACGTAACGAATATTCGGCAACAGTTGGCAACTGACGAGCGCACAGGCAACGAGCAACTGGCCACGCCGGCTGGTGCCCGCACTTCTCGTCCTTCTCAATTGCCATGAAAGCGCCATTTGCCTGCCCGCGACACATCCAAACTACCATCGGCCACCGTCTATCTATTCTTTCCCCTTTTCCAGTCAATCGGACGTATCTCCTAGCTTTCTCTTAGGTATCATTTTCTACACTTTCTGAAGACCGACGTGAACGTGAAAATTTTAATCGGGCGTCGATTGAAATTTCGTTTCGAACAAACGGAGGGCATTACTCTGCTATTGTATATGGGACAAAACGACCATTGCAGGATCAACCAATTGCGGAGGAATTAAGTCGCAGCTCGAGTGACGCAGTTGGAGATACAGTGCATTATTCCGATTGGGAAAATTGATTTCGCAGACCGATTGGTCACGCTTCAGATGCAAAACGTCTCGCCTTACCCCGCATCGCGATGCGTGACATTAAACAGAGAATTTTTATCCTCCGTGACACGTACTTACGTCGATCCAGATACGTGGGAAGCTGCGCACGACAAGCGTAGGAAGCGCGTGTTACCCACGCGCGTGACACGCTGCGCACCGCGTCTTTGCACCGCGTTGGAAAATACAGAGAAAGCCCGAAGAACATCGCCGAAATTGTATCTACCCTTGCCTTGTTTGTTCCTCGAGGCGAATGACAATCGACGAAGAGTTACACTCGCGAATGTGTCTGTGATTGTGTTGAAATCTTTTCCCCGAAAAACACTTGAAAATTCCCGCTGAGAGAAATTTGAGAAAGTTTTCGTCGTGCAAACTTCACGAAAGTTTTCGAAAATTAATTTTAAAATGAACGTTGCTACGTTCTCGTTTATCGACAATTACGAAATCGTGGAGGTAATAATATACAACGCACGAACAAAAGTGGAAACGCTGGTCGCCGATAAACCAACCCGATAAATTCGACTCGAGGCTCGTAACTCAGATTACATTGCACGATGTTACAAGAATCGTACACGTAACAACGTCGGCCGAAACTCGGCGTAAATCGGCGCGTATTACACGTTATTAAACGAGGCTGTTCGTCCCACAGATCTATCTGCGGATCTACGCGCCTCGGTCACGACTAATTATTAATTAGAGACACGATGGAGACGCACGGTGAGCTCATGCAAATCGCGACGATTATGTATACCAACTCGACGCTTGCCAGTGCAAGTTGATAATCAATCTTCCACGGGCCAACGTTTCCGTATCAACCTGAGATCAATCATTCTGGCAGTGCCCGAGCACAGGCACGGACGCAGACAATCCCTCGAGCAGGCGTACGCACGTTGATCTTCGTTTTCCTCGGTAGAAATCGGTTTCTCTCGTGCGAATTCAATCGTTCTTCATGACTCTGCGACGCCTTCGACACTTTCGTCGAGAAAGTTAATTGAATCAAATCGGGCGATTTGGAGAAACGAATCCCATTACGAAGAATTTCTCGATGTACACTTAAAAACAGACAGAGATTCGTTTTATACAATATCGTGTGCTTTTATCGACTGATATCGATGTCCATAATTAGATAAACCAGCGAGGGTATCACGTGTTATTCAGTAAAGGATCATCGGGAAGTTCATTGTTAATGTTCTCATTTGCAATTATCGCAATTCGATAGCAAAGAGTCCGAATTAGAAGCACAAGCTTTCACTCATTTTTCGTTTCTACGAAAAAAACAAAAAAATGGCGTGTTCGCCTCTGACCTGGCAATTGTTCACCGTTGAGATTTCCAAGTTTGTGAAATAACCTCGGGACAAGGTGGAGATTACATATTTCGAACACACGGACGCATTATTCCTCTCCTCTTCGCTCGTCGGAAAAACGAGAACGCGAGCATCAGCGCCATCGTCGGATGCTGTCGTCGTTCATTACGGGTAAATCCGCGCTTTCTGGCCAACACCGTGCACACTTTTCTGCGCAACGTGCGCACACCGCGCGGCGTCCGTGTACCATAAACAAGTTTTATCCATCCGCCAGGGTAAAATAAATAAATGGCGCTCGTGATGCAGTCTGGGGCCCGGTTGCCTTCCTCTCTCGAGCGGCGCATACCGGGTGTTCACATCCGTGAAAACAGGCTCCGTAAATATGCACGTTTTATGCATCAATACCGAGCGCTCGCCCATGCTCCTTCTCTTCTCTCTCATTCTTCCCTCTGTCTTTTTCCCTCTTTCCTGTCTGCCCCTACTCGCCCGTATTGTCCAGATGCGAGCGAGCGAGAACGAGAGGAACGATCGGACGAGAAAGAGAGAGAGAGAGAGAGAGAGTGTGTTCTCGAGGGAAAGAGAGATGTACGCGACGCGGTTTGGGGTGGGGAAGGGATCGGGTGAAGGGTCATGTTTAATTCACGAGCAGCGTGCACGGATCGCGATATGGAATCGATAGCAAGATGGTAGCGGTTGATTTTCTTTTCGAGTAATTGCACCGAAAGATTCGGACGTTTGACGATCAACACGGTGGTGAAGGAAACGGTGGCCGACCGGTTAGCTTTCAGTAGAGTGAAAATAGTTTTCGACAACAACGATCAGTGACAAGCTGTTAGACAACGTTGTTAGACAAGATACGTACAAAACGGTATATTTTGCAAAAAGCAGAAAATTCGCAGAGGGTTGTTTGGCATCCGTACTCCATATTTTGTGTCGTTGTCACACTGATCTTATTTCCCGAAGCATTAGATAGATGTTTCAAATTTTCCGAGGTACGAATCCATCGAAGCTTTAAAAACGTGTTTGCTTTCTATGCAAAGATGAAGCAACATTCAGAAACATTCGCTCAGTCATGACATTCATCTTCGAGTAGAAACCTCATCAAGCGGAAACCAACCTCTCCAAATAAATTAGAAAACATCATTGTCTAAGAATTACGTCTAAAAAATCGTCTAGAAATTACGTCTAAAAAAAAAAAAAGAAAACGAAAACGAGTTCACCGTGCAGGCAAATAAAAATAATTACAAGATAGATTTATTCGCGTGAAAGTTCTATTATCGCAATTCCCGTCCTGTTCTCTCTTGCCCTTCTTGCCCCACCTTCTCGTCCTTTCTTCCCTTCGCCGGACGACAGACACCCTCGCGATAAGTATTCATAAAGCGAAATTACTCTGGACGACGTTATATCAGTTTCGTGGTAACCGTGTTTCTGTCATAGTGTCGACAAGCCATTTAAAACGGTCTGCCGGTCTTTCTCCCAGACGAGGAGACGGCCTGCAAAATGTGAGAGTAAACTAGATATTAATGCGGAGTCGTTGCACGTCGAGAGAGAGAGAGAGAGAGAGAGAGAAGACGAGGGAGTGGACGATTATGAATTACACGGCCATGTATATGTATGAATGACGCGTATGCATATTCATAAAATAATCTCTTGACCCCGCGAAGATCGAAGCTAGATTGCGTGCTAACGTGCGAAGAAGAATCGCGACTTCGCTCCACATTCGCCGATCCCCTGTCGTCGCAATAAGACGAGGGAATCGATGTCGCTGCTTCGTCGTTCCACGACAGTCGATTAGTCTAACTAATCTAACTATTGACAGGTATGATGCGTGGCAAAGCGAGGATTATGAAAACGTGATAAAAAAAAAACCGCGGCAATTTTCGGCAATATTCGGCGTAAATAAATATCGTCGGCGCGACAGTGACGTTGACGATACACGCGACAGAAGGTGAAAGAATTGGCTGGTCGATCGTTAGAAATGGAAACAGCCGTGACGGCCAAGACTCTCCCCTCCTCCCGGTTCGCGTCCGGGAGTGTAAATCGCTTTTCTTAACTCAATTACAATGCCTCGGTGTCTTTAATGACGCCCGTAATTACAGCGGCAATGTCAAAGTTAATTAAAGTTGTCGGATCGCTATCTCACTTTCATGCCGAGTCCGTTCAGCGTGATTCTTTTCACCGGGACGAGACTTCGCGCCAACTTCGCTCCGGTACCCGCGAGAGAGAAGAAAAGGAAAAAGAAAAAGAGCGGAGAGAAGAAAGGCAGAGGGGAGAGGACAAACTTTTCGGCCACCGGCGAACGCCGCCGGATTCCATGACGATTCCCTTTTAAGGGACACAGAGATACTTTACGTCCTATCACCGCCAGGATTTATACAGTTACGTTACGTGGGAAAGGAAATCCCGCGCCAACGTTCTAAGAGCCTACAAAAATTCATCAAGTTCAAAAAAAACAACGCAACGCAACGAATAAGAAAAAAAAAATTGTGCAAATGATTCGAGAACGGAAAATCCCGAGACGACTAAGAAAAATTCTTGAAACGATCCCGTCGTCTGAAATTCAAAAAAAAAAAAAAAGAAAAAAAAAGGAAAAGAAAAAAGAAAAGAGTCAAACTCGCCGCGGATAGTCGGCGAGTCAAAGTTTTCCTTTCCGCGTCCTGGCGAGACATCGGCTGATCCGATGAGATATATTCCGCGACCGGTTCGAATCGGGCAATTATCAAAGTCGCAAAGCAGCAGCCGAGCTAATGAGGCCGCCTCGTTACAACCTGTCGATTAAAATCGCGCTCGCGCCTCCCCTGCACTCTCTCGCGATTCACGCTCATTGATATCGTCGTTTACACCGATGGAAAACGAGGCGCGCTGGAATTTCTGGCTAGGCCGCCGGTTTTCATTCACCGATTTAACCGATACCGCTCGCGCCAAGTTCGTCGTACCTCGATGAACCATGAAACTGGATCGTTTAATAACATTCTCCCCTCCCCCCTAAGAGGAGAGGATTGTACAGGCATCGGAATGTTTACTTCTCCCGGGCGAGATTGCACACACGGTGGAGACTTTAATTAACGAGCACTCGAACCGGAGCGCCTCGATTTAATCGAGAACTCGTTCCCTTATGATTCTATTAGCCGTACGTTTTACGACCGTTTTGTTCCTTAAGTTACTTTTCGATTCGAAGATCGACTCGATATCTCTGACAGAGTGTTACGTGGATACAATGTACCGTGCAAGCGAAACGCTTTGATCGCAATATATAAGATATCGCTCTGATACAAGAAATAAGCGAAACGTACGAATTTCTCTATTGATCGCTTTTTACGGCATCGACTACGTTGGCGATTACGAAGCATCAACTCACGGATTCGAATGAATTATGAAATTCAACATCTCACGACATCTTTGGATTCGTTTATAACGCAGAAATCTGTCTGGTACCAATTTCAGTCTCGGCCTCCTTTCAGTAGCGGTAGGTAGCCCCTAGGAAAGAAAGTGAGAGAAACAGCGAATTAACAAAACAGACGAGAAAAAAGTAAAAAATATAATAGTCCAAAATATACAAGTTTTGTCGAAAGGGTTGGAAAGCCGTGATTTTACGTTGCAGGCGAGCGAGCGAGCTCGCTGCATGGAAATCTAGGCTGCTTTTACTGCCCTAGCGCTGTGCCGGTCGCTAACTCACCGGGGGAAACTTTATGGTTTCTCTGCATCGTGGTGCACTGTCTCTCCATACACGCCCATTCGGCTGTTCCAGCCACGATACACGGCCCACGGTCTGTCTATCGGTGTTTCAAGTTCGACGATGTACAAGACACCCGATCGCCGGTGGAGGAGAGGGATCGCTCGTGCAGAGCAAGGTTGTGAAAAGTAGCCTGGAAACGAGCGACTCGTGCATCCGCTCCTCCACACGGTGAAATTAACGAGCCACGGACGTGGCCTGCACGCTTCGGGAATTACATCTTCGGGGCGCGCATTTTTTTTCCACGGGGATACTTAACCGTCCTTACGGTTACGTGACGCGGCCGATCCATCTGTTGCTCTTTGTCTCGACGGGATGTCGGAAGGGAGTGGAAGAATTTTAATTCTTTAAGAATTCTTAACTTCAATTCTGTAATTCTTGCAGAACTCTCCAATTTAAATTTGGAGAAACTTGATTCTGTCGAATATCTCTGTGATTTTGCTTCAATTATTGATGTCCTGTGTCAGAGTGCGAAGCTGAGATCTGGAGCCACGATCGTCCCGTGTATGAATTTTCCACGTCGTTGAATCCGGGAACAAGAGGTTCAATTTTCTACGATTCTCCTCGTGTTCCGTCTCGCGAGTTTCTATCAGTTTGTACAAATTTCTACAAAGAATTAGTCATTCTCGTTCTTTAATATCTTGACTCGGTCGAGTGACTAGCGCAGAGTTATTACAAGCGGTTCTCGAGTGCCAGCATGATGGAACCGATGGACACGGTCGTGTGCTCGACACCGTGAACGATGCCTCCTCGATTCAATCCATCGATGCCTCCTAAAACACCGTACGGCTCCAGTCGTCAGCGTTCTCCTTTTTTCGGCCGTGATCGTTCCATGCTCCGATTGGCCGGGACGCGATACCTCCGTGTCACGGTGAAATTAAGCGTGCTTTTAACGCAGCCCCGTATTTGAGGAACCCCTTCGACCGGCGCCCTACCGACAATCGATCCTCGTCCAATACCGAAGCAAAGCAGTCCCCGATCACGATGAAGTATGGCGTATTCCACCGCTACGCTTCTCCCGTCGCTTTTCCCATCGTCCAATTCGAATTTCTCGCGCGTAATTTCATTTTCAAATATATTTCCCATCCATTCACAGAGAGAGACGAATAATTTACGAAATATGAGGAAAGTATTATCATCCCTGATAGATATCGGCAGTGTCTCTTGACCATAAAAATGCAACGTTCAACCGCTACGGCGTCAGACCGCAAAGGGTTGAACGATTCTATGAAAAAAAGAAAAGATCCTGCGTCAGTGAAAGAACTTAGAAAATTATCAACAAAAAGAAAAAAAAACATCAAGTAAAAGGCTGTCTTCCGTTTCTTCTTTCAAACGTCTCTTTCCTTCCTGAAACATCGGTAACCCGTGAAAACTAAACGAAAGAATTACCATCATCGCCGTGTGTTTCTATATATATAAGCGAGAAATAAACGCGTCACGTGTTACACGAGCACGGTTACAGCTCAATAATCCAATTACGAAAGACAATAAATTCCGAGCGGGCAGCGTGCGACCGTGAGCGGATATACGCGCGGTACACGCTGGCACACGCAGTCGGCAGCGCGGCAGACGAATGGCCAGGGTGGCAGAACGAATTTAATGCCACGTCGTCGGACACGCTGCCCGGCCCGCTCTCCCCCAGGAGAAGAGGAGACACTAGCTGGCAGCTCGGAGCCAGCACGAAGTTTCGTGGTAGGCAGGACCTACCCTTCCGGACGACAGACGACCAACGGAACTCGACCTACGGGGCATTGATGCGTACGAAAAAGCGCGCGCATGTCCGCCAGAGCCGTGGCCGGCCAGGCATTAGGGAAATATTCAAATGGACCTGCGAGGCCCATTGTTATTCTACCGTGAAAACGGCCGACGTTGTTACCTTTTATTAGTGTAATTTGTCCTATTAACCGTTTCCCAACCACCCAGCTTATAATATAACGGCTTCTCCCCGGCCCCTGTTCCTCTTTTCTTTTTTATTCTTTTTTATTTTTTTTTTCTTTTTCCTTTAACTCTATCGACGAGAAGTTTGGTATCGCTCAAGGTAGAAGCTCAATGGGAAATTTGGACAAAGATCATACCGATCTACCAAATAAGAATATTCAGTAAAATATGAAGCTCGACGACCACGAGAGCGAAGAGAAATAAATTTTCCGACAGACGAGGATGAAAAAAATCTCGGAATGGACTAAACTCGAACGCCGACGCGTCAATGTTTCAACTGCGCGCCAAATTTAAATTTCACCTGTGTGATTCTGCTTGTAAATGGACTCGATTACCGTGTTAGTTTCTGCGAAGTTTTTAAACTATTTCAAGGGGGATACGGGACGCGGGGGAGGCGAACGATCGCCTATCTGTTTTATGACTTTATAGTTTTCCGTTGGATTTCTCAGGTGATAGGGAGTCAAAGAGGCAGGGGCCCACGCCTCGATGAAAGTTCTTCACGGTGAGTGACTCACCGATCGAGATTAATGAACATGCGCCTTATAGGCGCCGGGAAAACGGCGGAGCTTCTTAAGGTCATTGCGCATTGTCTTCGCGCGAAAACCGTGCCTTCAAGTGGCGGGCCTAACGAGCAGGATATCCTCGAGATTCTTCGACGAAGAAGAGGAAGACTATGAAATGTTGCGGATCGTACGTGATCGAATCAAACTACCGATCGATCGTTGCCTTGTTGTTCTTGTAACTTTCGGTACCGCGAAAATACGACCCACTTTTCCTAGTTTAACCTTGCGTCACGCTTTCCATCTGCCTGACAACGCTGTTGCCATTCGAAGAAATCCACAATTTCCAAAGAAATTTCTCTCTTCCTTTCCCTCTTTGCGCTCCATCGAGTTGCGCTCTGTGCTCCTCCGTGATCGTCCGTGAAATTCTCATTCCGTCGTTCGGTTTGGAACATTCGAATTATTTTCAATTATTTACTGGAAGATCAATCCATTTCGATTAATTTCCAATTTCTACGCGATCCAAGTAGATTAATCTTTGCTCCGCGAATGTCAGAGAAATTGAAATTGAAATCTTTGCGAGAGATCGTCCAAATCGCTTCGCAAATTTACACTTCGCCCGATCACGCCGATTTCCTTCCTTCCGGCGAAGTATTTGCAATTTTCCATTCGTAAAAGTCTCGACTGCCGTTTCTAGCCGAAGCTCGGGGAAAGCTCGAGGGAGTGCTGAAGCATCGTGGCAAAGGCGGGTGCACGTAAATACACATACACGGCGCATCATAGTTAGCCACGGTGATCGTACGCCGCGATACCATCTCCTGCGTCCTTCCTCTTCTTCCCTTCTTCTTCTTCTTCTTCTTCTGCTTGTTCTTCCTTCTCTTCCTCCGTCTCCTCTTCCTCTTTTTCGCCTTCGTCCTCGTCCTCTTCGTCTTCTCGCGCCTCCACGGCTAGCGGAGGTAGGATTGCATAACCTCACCTTGCCGTTAAACGTGAAACAATGCTCTCGCGTGAGACAGCGCGAGGTGGCGGAGATACGCGATCTCTTGCCGGTGCCTAACTCCCGAAGCGGACTTCTCTCTCACTCATTCTCTTTCTCTTCGCTGCATCGTCGAATATACCGCGTTCCATCCGCGGATGGATGTTTCGTTTTGGATCGCCGCCTCTCTAATGATTCACGGCGACTTAGAAACGCGGGACTCGCTCGATGAACGCTCGTTTTCGCGGCGTGACATTTCGAGCCGACCGATCCGTGACAAACGAGCCGGAGACTCGCCTCTCTGGTGTCGCGGCTCGTTACGGTGTCCACGATCGCGCTGATTTCGCGTCTCGGTGCCATCTGCTCTCTCTCTCTCTCTCTCTCTCTCTCGCTCGATTCACACAGATTAATTAAGACAGATTCCAGTGCCGGCGAGTTCCTTGGAAATTATTGTTTCTCGCTAGCGATACCAGAGAGAAGGAGTCGCGTCATACTTGTCCCCTGCGTGAAATGGAGAGGACTCGCGTGTTTCAACGTGGATGAATTCTCCGAAGACTATGTAAACTGGAGTACGAGACGAGTTTGAGAAATTCGGTCCTGTTTTTACCGGAATCTTTGATCACGAAGGACGAAGGTGTTGCCAAAGGATTTATCTCGGCTGCTGAAACGATCCTTCCGTGTTACGTGGAACGATGGAATTTATAATCCAATCTTCGTTTTATTGCCACGAGTTTCTCATTACGCGCATATATTGTTTCTATCTTGGCCATTGATCTTTATGGATTTCAGCTACCATGCCTCACGCTGAAGTATCCTGGCACACCTTACAAAAGGAGTGTATCGTACACTCCTTTTTAATTGTTAATTTTTTATTAGGTGATTGTTAAAGAAAAGAAATCTTCCTACGACATTATGATTTAGATAACAGAATTTTCCACGTCGAGTAATGGTGCTCGTGTGTACGTAGATATTTGGGACAATTTATACTATTTTCATTAGAAATCCAGCGTGTTTCGTCAGCGATCGCGGCAATATTTCATTTCCTTTGGTATCCCAAGTTCGCCCTCCGTCCCTCATTTACCCTATTGTTTTCATCGTGTAGGCTCAATAGAATCAGCAAACAATTTATTACGCCTACACCCGGGGCGCATCTATACCCTTATCGACGATCGCTCGTTGCTCCTTGCAAACGATTGCTCTTTCAAGTCGAGCCTCCGACGAGCCAACAGCCAACGCTTACTTCGGGCGAAACACAGTCCTCTCTCTCTCTCTCTCTCTCTCTCGGTTGACCGTTCTCGAGCGACCGAGCGCTTCGTACTCGAGTGCGTGCGAGTAAAACGTGCAGGTCACCCTCCTCGTGCAAGATCTCTCCGTTACGCGACCGGCACGAGAACAGAACGCGAAGAAAAGGAGCAGGCAGAAAATATTGCACGATGCGTGTTTCAATTCCTTAAGAAGTTTCTGAGCTCCCCTTGGAATGTAACTGTTGGAAATTTTAATAATTTCGAAGGTATTCGTTCGTTTTCAACAATTCTCGTTGCTGCGTCTGCTCTTAAAAAATAGGCGAGAAACAACTTTGTTATCTGAAAGAATTCTCATCTCTTTCAAAGAAATTCTACGCGCGTCTGTGCAAAAACGTCTGAAGCCTTCGAGAAGGAGCAAAATATTTTGAAGAGGAATTGCTCGATCGTATCGATCGACCGTTGAATGAAAATGTAGTTTAGCCTGTCTGGTTCGTGTGACAGGAAACTAAGTAGACGAGTGTTGGGTAGAATAACAGCGAAGGCATCGGATGATTAAAGTGATTCCATGACGTTTCTTCTTGACGGAGCATATTGTTCATTGAAGACACGTACCGTCATATCGGGTACACACTCAGTTAATCGATGCGACCTTTTCCGATTGCAATATGCATTTCTCGCTAAATCGATGACCTTTCATTAACGAGAAGCATCGAGACAATATCCCCGTTTTTATCCGCGTCGTTTACATTACACTTTACGAAGTAATTAAATTACCAGCAAATTGATCTCAACTTTCAGTTATGTCATCTTTATAGAAGTATAAAGCGTAAGGAAAAACGTTGTTACTACCATTAATTCTCAGTCTTATAAACATTAGAAATTATGCAGATTTTTATTACCACGAGACACTCTTAAAATCTATTAAATTTATTCCACTCCACTTTCAATTGCGCATCCCATAAATACACAGTTCATAAATACACAATTGTTCTCTCTCAAATGCATTCGAATCGATCACGTCGTTACTGTTCGACGATTAATTTCAAAAATTCCACCAACTCTCTCTACGCGTAGCTCTAAAAACGATCGACGGCCCTACTCCATCGACGATTTCCCCGCGCGAGAAGTTCCCGTGTCCTCGGACAAGCGACAAGCCATAAACGGCAAGTGAACAGTCGCAAATCTTCGACGTGGCGCGGGGGCGAAGTTCGGTACAGGCGAAACGACTCGCGATGGTGTACGTGCAGCATCGTGCATGCATGCATGTACGGCGACGTATGTGGCCATGCACACGGCAGCAGATTTTCTGGGGCGATAAAATCCCGCGAGCGAGGAAGTCATGTCCCGTAACTATCTGGATGTACGGTCTCGCGGTTTTCGTGTGTGCACCCACTCGAAGGGGCCTTTACCGAACGCGACAGAGGAAGACGAGGCTCGGTGCGCGGGCGAGTACGCGACGAGGACGACAGTTTCCACGAGAACGAGCCGCGCCTTGCTAACCTGCCCGAGTAAAAGCGTGAAATTACCGGCAACCCGACTAAAATTACCCACCCCCCTCTCTCTCTCTCGATTTCCAAGCTCTGCTCTCTTCTTCTTTCTTCGATACTCAGTCCGCGGAAACTGCTCGAAAATTGCACGTGCCCCGCCATACGGCCGAGAGTACTTCGGGCAATTCTCGACCGTCTTACGGATCCTGCACACGATCGTCTTGCGGGGAGAATTTTTGCCGAGTGGCTCTTCTCTATTGGCTTTTCTTCTCTTTGCATTCGGAGGTGGAAATATCGCGAATATCTATCCAACTTTCCTCTCGTTAAATGCAAGCCGAATTTCAATCCTCCATCGAGACTAAGTTACTCTGTCCAAGACTTTGCTCTACCAAAGTGCAACATTTCTCATCGCCGTTTGGCCGATCCAACACGTCGAATAATACAAATAACATACAACTTTATGACTGCATGTTTCATAGACACGTGAAAGAACCTCGTCGACTTTTCCCATTTTTCGACGTTGGTTTCATTCGCTCGCCACGATGCGCAGAAAACTTTTATACCAGCTACTACGAGCGCAAGCTACGGCCGTTTCGAGGCATTTCTCGGTGCATTTCTGGATGCAGGATAAATACGCGCGCATGGATAAATACGGCGACGGGGAGTCGAAAGAAAGAACGAAAACTGCGACGCCGGCGGGAAGTACATGCGCCTGAGCTTCGCGTATAATTTACCGTTCCGCGATGGCACGTCCGTTTATAGAATCTCTGGCACGAAACTGGAATAGGTCGGTTATAAATTTCCCTTTAACAAGCGGGATTTTTGCTCGCGAGTCATCGATCAGATATCATCAAAATTCATAAGGCAGAACCGCTCTCCTCTCTCTCTCTCTCTCTCTCTCTCTCTCTCTCTCTCTCTCTCTCTCTGGCACCAAACGATAATCACGCCGCGGCGTCTGATAACGATCGAGAGGTGGCTGACGCTCGCGAGCCTTGCTTTTCAGACCAGGCGATCTCGATTAAAACGAAGCCAGCGCCGTGTAGTATTTAATTCGTCGTGATTTTATCGGCGACGACTCCGCGAACGAAAGAGAGACAGACAGAGACGAAACGGCGGCGAAGAGCGGCCAGTTAGGCAGCTCTTAAGGAAGTTTTAAAAGAGGAAACGCGAAACGCGTTGCAGGTACGTGCGCAAAAAGATGGAAGGAATCTCTCGATCACCGCCACGCGAATCAGGTTAGTGTACCGACCGTCGATCCTTGGCGGCGATCAAATGGAAATTTTCTTCTTTTACGCGCTCGTCAGTGAGCGGGAGCGGGGGGGGGGAGGGAAGAGGGACGCTCTATGCTAATGAAGATCGGGGGATTTTCCCGGCTTTAGATCGTGGATATACTCTCGACGCACTTGGATGGATTCCGCACTACCAGCGGATTCGCGATAAGGCCTTTATCTCGCTGCCGTTTCTGCGTCACACTTCGAGGTTAGAATAATGCATACGTGCACACGATGAGCACGATATTGTAAAAGACCGTGCACGTATGTACAGCGAATACGACCGCGGCCATGTGCAGAGAGGAAACAACGATATAATGCGTATCCTGGCTGAAAGAATGAGAGTCCACTTCATCATTCTGCGACACACACAAACACGCACGCACACACACGCGCGTCAAGAGAGTGCGGAGGTGCACTGCGCGAGAGTGACATCGCCGGGGCTGTCTCCACGTAATTTATTACTGTAAACACGACCGGCGAAGTCTAGTTTTTGCTACGAGACACGTCGCCGCCGATTTCCATGCGCGCGGCATCCGTTGCTCTTTCGATCGCGACTGCAGATTAATCATTCCTGGATTATCCTGGACGAGAATCACAAGACTAAACAGTCTGACGAAATCGCGCGATAACATTTGACAACACTCGACTCCACATTTTTGATTCGAGTATTTCACTCCACCTCGTCGAAGAAATGAGATTTCCAGTAATATTCGTGTCCCGATGCTTGTCGATGCAAGTTACAATTGATCAGAATTTTGTCGTCGTGCATCTTCAACCAGAGAATCGAACGGAAAGCTAAACATGTTTCGAATGGAGGCATTCTACGAATTTCTAAACGATGAAAGAGATCTGCTGCCGATCTCGACCCCGTTTATCCGAGTCAATACACCGATATCTCAATCTTCCTTTGCCGTTCTCTTTCTTTCTCTTTCTGTCTGTCCCCTGTCGACCATAGGAACAGTCTTCATCTTTGTCATTTTTGTGAAACTGGCTGTGGAAGCGCGCGAAAGCAGGGAGATACACGCTTATGGATCGGGCTAGGTCATTCGCCACCATAGGCCGAGCACTGTACATGGCGCACGGGTGCTCCCAGGTTCCCGATTTCCGTAAAAGTGCAGAAACGCTCTCTCAGACCATCGGAGCGCGAACCGCGCGCGCCCGCTTCAAATGGACTTTACGGTTTCCACGAACGGGGGAATAAAGAGGGAGCCCAAGCCGACCGGTCGACCTATCGCGGCCGAGCCGCCGTGTTACAAAGTGTCGTTTACATCTTAATCCGTGCATGTACCCAGCGTCCCTCTCCCCTCTCCGCTCTTCGAAGATGCCGCGACTGGTGCACGATCTTCGCCGTGTCGCGGTATATCCGCTGAATAACGACTGAGAATGTTGCCGACAGGTGTTGATTCTAGGCGTGGAACTTCGACACGCTCGATCCTATCGAACGATCCTCGAACGAGGAGCACCAGATATTTTAATGAGAAGTTCTAATGTCTCTCGTTCGAGAGAAACGTGCGAGAGAACACGGATGAATCAGTCGGTGATTAAATTGTTAAACTAGGCCATTATATCTTTACCAATGACAATGTAAAAATCTACCAAATAAATACAGAATGTTATCATCATAAAATTACACTGTACGACTGTATTCATCTATCTGTCCTACATCTAATTGTAAGCTTAGTCGCCGGATGTTATCTCATTTTGAATATCTAACTTTCCTTCAAACACGCTCGAGAATCGCGTGAATTGTCACATATAAAAAAGTCGCAAAATAGGAAAAAGAGAAAGAGGAAGAAAGTTCTAAGCAGGAAGAGAATTACTTGGAAAAGCTTCTACTCCTCTCGTCCTCGTAGAAGAACACAGCGAAAAGAGGCTAAACGAAGACAAAACAGCGGAGGCTCATTTTTTTCTATGTACAATTGCAATTTAAACGCAGTCAGAACGCGAATGTAAACGTGACCGTGGCTTAGTGGGACGCTGACCACGGCGTAGGAACGACCCAGGGGACGAGGATCTACACCTCGATGAGCACAGCACGACATTCTCCTTGCCCCTTGCCCCTCTGTTCCCGGTGGTCCCTCGTTTTCTTCCTCCGCGGCCGCTACCAAGAAGAAGGTCTCTTCTCTCCGTCTCTGTCTCTCTCTTTCTCTCCCTCTCGCCATCGACTTCTTTCTCGCGTCTTTTTTCCACCGTTCCTTCCCCGCCTCTATCTTTCTCTCTCTCTCTCTCTCTCTCTCTCTTGTCCTGTCTCCGCTCATCGTCCTCGAACGCGTCCACCACGATTGTCCGGTAAACCATGGTGCGAACCGCTCACCGTGACGAAGGTATCCACCTACAAACGAGGACTTATTCCGAGAGCGGCTCGTGGAAACTCGCGAACATCGACATGGGAATCGGTTGAGCTGCGTTCGCCCCGTCTCGTTAATTATGCCAATGACAACCGGTTGAAACGTCGGATTGAGCTGTTGAACTGTTGCGCTGTGGCTCCCGGTTTTCGAACCCCCTTCTCTCGTGTTTGTCGAGGGTTGTCGCGTTGTACACGTCGCGTGCGCGAGAGGAGAAGGATTTCGTTTCTCTGACTCGAGTACGCCTTTCACGTGTATGAAAGATTACCATTGTTCAGGAGAGAAAGAGAACTTGCGAAGAACTTTCGATCTCTGACTTGTTTGACTCAACTTGAAATGTCTGTCTGTTTGAAATTCCATTGTTTCCCATTGAGGCACGAGTCAAAGTTTTCCCCTCTGAAAAATGTGAATCCGATTCGAACAAGGACCGACACGAATCCAAAGGAAAACCACGTACGGAAGCCTGCTCGCCGAACACGTCGTAGATCATCGACAGGATAAGGTGTCGAGGCCGCGAAATCAAAGTTTTGAAACAGTAAGTGAGCGAGAGAAAGTGAACGACGAATCGGTAGAGTTCGAGTTGAAGTCGGATGATCTATCAGGCAGAGGCTGATAGAACAAGAGAGATAAACGAGAGAAAGAGAGAGAGATGTTTTCGGTGAAAGCCACGGAAGCACAGTGTAATCGGGATATCATTTAGTGGAACGGGTCGGGCACTAACGCCGGATATTATTCTTTTGCCGCGATCTAACGAGGTTCAGCGAGCAAGGAGGTACTCGTTTTGCCGAAGAGGACGGCGCGAAGCGATGCGAGGCATGCTGGAACTCAGGATCAGTTCCTATGCATGCGATTGCATGCGGATGAATAGGGCCTTTGTGTCTTGCGAACGACAGCCAGTACGATATACAATAACGGTTCCCTAAGATTTCTCACGTAAGCCGGGATCTGCATGTAGCCGGCAGACGTAGAGGGAGAGAGATGTGGTTCAACGTTTGCTCCGGCGCATCTGCATTTTATCATAAAACCACGTAAACGCGTAACGGGACTCGAGTTCGTCCTCGTCTCTACTTTCGAACTTTGTTCCATGAAAACTAGCTCGTCACGTTGAGAACGCCATCGCGAAGTATCGCTTCGTGTTCTCCCGAGCATAAGCGACAGTTCATTTCCGGCAGCACTTCAATGTTCCGATATTTTTCACTCTTAATTTCCAGTCAAAGTCATATTCGAAATTTTCACCGCGAAAGCGCGATGAAACCGAAACGGTCGAAAGTTTCGAATTTCCCAGAGGTTTCTCACATCGCCGGCGGTCTGCGTTAAATCCCTCTTGTGAATTCAGGCTGGGCGCGGGTATCGATGAACAGTAACCGGCACACGAGGTGTGCGTGTCCGCAGGTGGAAAGAGAGACGGGAAAAAGAGAGAAGGAAAAGGCCGGCGATAGAGAATGCATCGGTACGGCCGATGATGTAACGCCGTTATGAATATGTACGAAATAACAAATGGTCCCGGGACAAAGGAACAGTGACAGGGTACCGCTCGTATTCCGGCTGTCACAGCCTCGCTCGTTCCACGCGCTACGTGATCGCGGTGTAAAACGCCGCGTTTCGATTTCAGCTCGTGCAACCGTTTTTCGCCTGACCGATACGCGAACAGAAAGAAAGAAAGAAATAGAGGATATTTCTTGGGGACGTTGGTTGGCAGGCGTAATAACACTCGCGATTATCGATTAAGATTCCGCCGATCGGCAAACAAACGTATGGCGCACGTGCTCCATTGCGCACTCGCTGGCAGCGACGTGAAATGTTTCTCGCGATCGTGATTAACGAAGAAGAATGGAAAAAAATTATATATATATATATATGCACATATATATATGTATATATATATATATATATATATATAAAGATAAAAAAGAATAGAAAAAACAGATAGGCGAGAGAACATGGCACGAACGTTCGATTCATATCTAACTAACGTGTCCAGTCGCGGAACGCGGCTCGTCCGTAAACGGAAACTCCATTAAATTTGTTTTTTCGATGCTGACCGAACGCGCAGATACTATCTGGAGGAAATGTGTAACGGTACCGTTTCGATTCCTCGGGGATTTCTTGCGTCGAGTGGATTTATACTTGTAACATCCTACGAACGAACGTATCGACTCTTCGACGTATCGTCGCTTCAGACAGAAATAAAAGGAAAAGAAAAAGAATAATAAAGAGGAGAGAAGGAGAGACAGAGGAGAGGACATAGAAACGCAACGATGAAGAACGCAAAGCGCAAGGGGGGCCGTTGCACCACTGGGGAATTTCGTTGTTGTTAAGGTGGCACTGCGCATCACCGATGCCAGGCAGGAAGTGGGAATCGCCGAAGTAGCGAGGGGGGCAAGGCGCGGAGCAGTTGTAGAGAGCCGAGGGAACAGGGGAACCCGACGTTGCATTGTGGGAGTGAGCGGGCGAGCGAAATGAAAAAAAAAAAAAAGAAAAAAAGGAAGAAAAAAGGCATTATAGCATTATGCGAACGAACGGAGCCCTAGTGACGCATTTACACGGCTGTTATTATCCCCCTCTCCTGGTCTCCCTCCCTCTTCTATCACCCTCGACTAGGTAGGAAACATAGATACCTACCATACCTGTTTATATGTTCCGTCAGAACTTCAGCCAGTTCGGGAAAACTCGACAAACGTCCGTGCATGCACGTGTCTAAATGCATTAATAGAAATCGCGAACTAATTTGAATGCCCCCGACTCGATGGCTTTGTCTCGTTCTCATAAGTCGATGTCAGCTGGAACACTTTGATTTAGCGTTTTAATTTGTCATTAGCAGTTCTAAAGATTCGATTAACCCCTTGACATCGACTCGAACGATGAACGACGTCAATCCATTGCACATGCTACATCTCGTTCGTAGCATTGCATCGCAGTAGCATATTTTACGATTTACGAATGCAAAGCAGTTGATTCATCCTAGATCACGCGAGGTGATATTTGATTCTCGTCTCGGCGATAATCAAATTACAACATTTTGTGGAATTGTGCAAAAATCGTACAACAAAGGAACAGATGTTCTTCCCTTGTTCGAAAGATTCAAGAGTATCTCCACTGACGGTTGCTCGGTGACAAGTTACTCGTTAACGATCAGAATTCGATCGAAATACACCTCGCTCATTTCACCCGCGCTCGTTATCAGAATTCGGAGCTTTTCGCTTCGACGTTCCCGTTTCCACCTACCGTTGATTCGCAACTGATTGCCAGCCCCGTTGAAAAACCCTTCAGCGACGTGCAGTGTGTGGCCGTCGTCCGGTACCGATGACGGATTAGTTTGTTACGGCTTTCGGCTTAACGGAGGGCGCAGGTAGGCCGTGCCGATACGCGTGATTATTTATTGTGCGGACAGATTGGATCATTCAGAACACGCCGACGGGGGTCCCTAGTCTCTATGAACGGGGATCGACCCGCCGCGGGAATATAACTCGATCCAACCGGCGATACGCCGGCGCGATATAACCTCCAATTTTGTGTCAGCGACGATCTGCACACGGTCAACGGGGAGGTGAAACGAAACCGATGATGACTGGTGAAATAATTTTCTGATTATGTTTTCTCGTTCAAAGTTACACCGCCTTTACGCGACTTCCACTTCCTGTCGAATTCGTAGGTCTTGGTCGATGGTGGCCAAGGGTCGTTCGAGTAGTGTAGAAGAAGAAAAAGAAGAAGAAGAATTCTAGAATCGCAAAATAAATACGTCGTAAACGTATGATAATACGTCCAGAATACTGGATCATAGAAATGACATTTGAGATTTAATCTACTGCGTTATATCTGTACAGATTCTCGGAAAACTAGATTGAAATTCAAACGGCTGAAGAAGAATCTCATTAACATAACGATCAGATTAATCTTTAATGACAGAATATGGCAACTGGCGTTGTACGTGAAATAATCACTTTATAACATGTAAATAGGAGGCATAAGTACTTCAATGATATTCAATTTGCATAGCGTTACATAAATAATGTAGAAATAATAATAAACAACGTCTCTTCGATGCAAGTTTTCAAATCGCTGCTAACAGAAACACCTTGCTCTGCTCAGACCTATGCTAATACTAAATTATTCATTTAAGCAGCTACCATTTCTTATAACTGGTGAAAAAAGGAAAAAAAGAATGCAGCCTGTCTGGTCTATAATATTCCAGGGTTATTTTTGCAAGAGTGAAAAGAACCAGTGGACGAAAAGATTCCCAAGTTTGATTCGAAATTGGAAACACTGATGTTACGATAGTAGGGAAAATTTGACACATGTATGACAAACAACTGATCGGTAAAGGATACCCGTAAAAAAGTGACATGGTAATAAAAAGGTTTCGTGAAATGTATTCAGACTTTTATACCGAGAACGTAATTAGTAATCAGTTTGCATGGCAAACGTATGGTTAATGCTCGCATTCACAATCGTTGCATACTGGTACACGCGTAAACTGGTTTGCCGCTGTATTTTATTCGAAAAACAAAGTAATTATACGTAGATAAAACATCGTGGCCGCTGGTCAAACAGAATGTGTTAAAAACGTACGGCGTGCGGCCTTATCAATGGCCAGAGAAATTATAACTTCCAGCCATCGCTCTATTGGTTTTATATCGCGTTATTGCTCACGCAGCGACCGCCATTAGACTAATTGCGTTTAATTGTCCAGCTCCCGTTTCGATTGTTCGAGGAATGATACAACGTGACCTGTTAATGGAATAGATAACTTTCGTGCGACGTGAATTTTGTCAAAAGCCAAAAGTTGTTTTTAGTTTACTCGAGCGATTGAGTTTATCGTACTTACGTTTCTACGAAGTAAAAGTTAGATTTCTTTCAAATAAAAATAAATGAAAGAAAGAAAAAAAAAGGAATGTTTCACGATCGACATTTCACGCGTAGTTTCGATTAAACAAATTTAGATGCGTCCATTTTTTTAAATCGAGGACACAGTAAAAAAAGAAACTGTTTAAAAAAAAAACAACTAACAGTTAGCATTCAGAATTCATACATATTTTAGGTGGGAAATTTTACAGAAATAAATTTGGCTCCCAATTTAACTCGGTGTAACGATACGATCCGTCGTTTCCCAAGGAAGCGCGTGAGTCAGATGCAACGGAACTTCACCGTTTTTACATTCGCATTACCATAACCTTTCGAAACCTTCCGAAAGTTTTATCGCCCATACCTCCCGCTATTGTATAACTAGGTTGTAACTACAGTTAGCAGAACTGCGCTGAAACGGCGCGCCGCTATCGACTGGTATTATCAAGTCAAGGACTACATTTTTGCATGCACCAATTACGGTATCCATGTCTGACATACATCACTCAGTGACGAATATTGAGAGCTACACGTGTACCTATATAGAAACGTATAGACCGTGCAACGAAGTTCAAAACTACGTACATAGTTCGCTTCAAAATCCGCAGTAGAATTAGAACCGTTCATGATCAGACATAGTCTCCAACGTGAACCACTTTTGCGTAAATCTCCACTCGATATTCGAAGCACCTCGTTCTTTTGGATTTGCAAGCGCTTTCAACGAACGTACTTTAAAAGAATAATTTAAACATCGTACGCCATTGTTCGTAGTTTGAAGCAGGTTTGAACAAGCGTTTTAGTCAACAACAAGTCTTACTGCAAGACTGTTTTCAACAAAAATTACGTTCGAAACTGATTTATTTAGATAAAAAGTTTATATAAACCACGAGGAGTCCCGTCAGCCCGTGCGATTTCAACGCGATTCCAATCGTGCCGGGACAATCCATCAGCAACATAGTGGCGAACAGCTGGCCCGGGGATCCGGGGCGAGCGAGCGAGCTAGCGAGAGACAGAGAGAGAGAGAGAGAGAGAGAACGTTCTTGGAGATCGCGGCTCGAATCGGTGGGAGCGTTTTCATTTAGACGTAGATTATTCCTAGATGCCTCTCTCATAAATATTAAACAGGCATCGCGCGCGCGAGCACGCTCTCGGATTCACGCAGGCGAAACGTTCTTCAGTACTTTTTACCCTGGAAACCTTGTCCCGGCTGCTGTGCCCGCCGCCTGTACCCCTTCGCTGTTCCGTCTTCCCTCGGTGTTCCTCACGCCCCTTCGTCCTACGGCGACGATCTGTCGCTCATTGAGTATGCATCGGCGATATCGACAGGCGAGGGCTGTTACCAGAGTGCCTCGCCGTTTCGCCCTGGGCGACGCTCGGAAGCCGTTGCTGGCCCCGGCAACATTCAACCACGCCGCAGCAACGAGGTCATCCTCTATCGTTGCTTCCCTCTTTGTTTCTCCCTCGGCGGGATGGTTCGTTCGCGCGCGACCACCGGCTGACAGGAGTAATTTTTGCACTCGCGCGGGGCGGCCATTCGACGCGCCCGCGTAAAACCACTCGCACACAAACAGAGACGCGCAGCAACGGTGCACGCGCGTTCCTACGTTCGCTGGAAGATGCTGGATGATGCTGGAGGGAAAGAGATAACCGCAGCTTGCCACCGTGCCGTTTCAGTGGCCATCGGCGTTATGCCCGCTTCGCGCACGCCGCCGCTTCTCTTCTTCTTCTTCTTCTTCGTATATTCTTTTATTGTACCTGTTCTCCTTTTTCTTGTTGTTGTTGTTGTTCTTCTTCGTCCTCTCCTACCCCTGGGACGTGTACTTATTATATAGGTATTCCGTCGCGAGGCGGTGCCGACTCGTCACGCGCGTTTGCATACATTTCGAGCCGCGGCCCGGTACGCTTTTTTGCCCGAGATTCTCGCTGCCGTTCGTGCAGCTACGGATGTCCCGCCGTGCATCCGTGCGGCTAGACTGATTACGATAATCGATGTCCGAAGCGGTCTCCCCTCGAGAGAGCGAGCAGGCGCTTTATTTACGATAGGCAAGACCGTTTCGTAAGTAGACAGTTGCACGTCGAACGACGTGCCACCAGTGCTTCTCGCTGTTTTCCAACCAGCGAGAACTCGTCTTCCAAGCAGCCCGCTGAGTTTCCCCGCGTGCAAGAACCAAAGATCCCCCCCTCGTGCCGAAGAATCTACACCTGCGTCGCGCTATGACATACCGAGGTTGCAGATTCGCGCAAAAAACGCGGACGTAACTCCAGCCAGCCGAGATATCTCGCGAACAAAAGGCGAGCAACCCCGTTGTTCCCAGCCGCCCTTAGATGCCTGCCGTGTTCTTCTTCTTCGTATGCCGCGCACGTCACCCTAGCTGTAAATATCAATAAACAGAGGCGAACGGGCAGCGGGCAAATGCCAGGAACCCGACTCCGACAACGAAATAAACCACGCCGGGATGAGCGTTTTAGCGCTGGCTCCTTTGTCGGGCGCCATCTCCTGCGCGCAAGCACGCTCCGCTTTTTCACCGAGCAATTAGAAAGAGATTTATTTGCCCCGACACGCCAGCCACACGCTCGCCGACAGGACTGGCCGCGAGCAGCAGCCAAGTTCACGACCAAGTTCGATTAGTTGCGTGTCTAGTTTTCGGCTAGATACCGCTCACCCATTTCACACAGTGAACATCACTCACCATGTGCACGTGTTGTTTCGAATACTCGCGTACTCGGTATTCGTGACCGCGGACGAACACGGCGGGGAACCGCGAGTTTTCCAGCGGAGCGATTCCCTTGCCTTACGAAACGTGAAACAACCGCCGGCCGCGAATAGCGTATTTCTTTCGAGGTTAGACCGAGCCCGCTGTTGCGGTTTTAATGAACTCGTTTTGACGTGACGACGCCTCCCCGTGTCCCCCTTTTCTTTCTGCTCTCCCCATCTTTCTCTCCGTCGTTCTAGCCGTCTCTCGTCCCTCGTCCTCCGCCGCTGGCCTCCAGGCTCCGTGCTGCTTCACGCAGCCGACTTAGTTAATTAAAGTAACCGTACGGTTTTTGATTGACGCCCAAGGCGTATAAAGTCGTGGACTCCGCGCGCACATACGCTCGGCACCCAACACACTCGCTTGCGTGGGTTACGCAATGGCCGATCGCCGAAGGTTGACACAGAAGCATCTTCTCCGATGATTGATAAGAGTTTACAAACTCCGGTTTCCTTCATTTTTCACAGCTGCGACTATAGTTCGCAACAGGCATCGCACGTGCGAGGAAAACAAAATATTCCGTAAAAGTAGTCGAAAATAATTCTGGAATTATTCCTTGGAAGTTTTGGATTCAAAAAGGAAAAATGAGATGTCTCACAAACTTTGACACGATCGAGGTTCGATGTTATATTTGTAGGAAAGTTGCAGCGATTGCTCCATATTAGAAAAATCCATTTACATAGGAGCTCTTCCGACTCTCGATTTTCCAGAAAGGGAAACAGCCATATGAAACGTTACGTCGACCTGGTAAAAACGTCGCTTCCTGAATTTTTTCCCTTTGAAACGCGCAGGGTTAACGCGCGCCGTTTGCCTAGCTGCTGCTGGCAAAACACACGAAACGCAGTTTCCCCGCTGTTCCACGGCGTCGGTAGTCGTCCCTCTCGCTCTTTGCGTTCACCTAGCCGAGCCGAGCTTACGTAAGATTGTGGCAGCGCGTCACGTGCACGCGGCGCACGTAGACAGATCGCGCCAAGACACAAAAAAATACCGCATGTGCAATCCTAACAGCGGTACAGGCGCATTAGTATCCGCCGCACAGGCCGAACTCGACGTTCCGCGCGGCGCGTGTAGGTCGAGAGACAGGCAAAAAAATGTTTCGATAAGTTACGAAACCAACAGTTCCTCTTCTTCTTTTTCTCTCATTTTTATCATCCTCGTTTTTTCCTTTCATTCTTATTTTCCTCCTCGTCCACGTCGGTTTGTAATCCGTCGTAGCGCGACCGTGCTGCCGCGGTATTATGCAGATGTATTATTCCTCCATAGCGTGGCCGAACACGAGTCGAAAGCAGCGCGGCACAATCTATCCTTCCTTCATCATCGATATATCCGTTCGGTTGCTGTACCAACGTCGATGATGCCCTCTCCTCTCGCTTCTCGGTGTCTGCATGCGCCTTGTCCCTCTCGCGAAATATATATATGTGTGTGTGTGAGTGAGTGAGTGTGTGTGTGTGTGTGTGTGTGTGTGTGTGTATGTGTGTATGCCGAGCCGAACAAGCGTGTATCATTACGCTCGGTGCGTACTCGCAGAAATTCATATCGAGCTCTGTAATTATCGGATGTTTGACGGACGGAAGGACAGCGGCAACAGAGACAGTGAAAATTGCTGGTCTCTGAACGAGCGCAACAGTACACACCGACGTCTCGGTCCACGTTAAATAGTACATCAACCTCGTGCAACGACATAGCCTCTTCTCTCCACTCTCCTCCGTTTTTCTCTTTCCTTCTCTCCTCTCTATTTCTTCCTTCGTTTTTCTCCGCCGATTTCTTCTTCGATCTCTTTCGCCGATCGCTACTGACAAGCCGCGAAACGAGTTTCACCTGACCTGACCGTCGCGCTCGTTGGATTTTTTGTTGCAGGTGAAAATCTGGTTCCAGAATAGAAGAAGTAAATACAAGAAGATGATGAAGGCGGCGCAGCAGGGCGGCGCTGGCGGCGGAGGGCAACACGGCAGCCTCTTAGCCGGCGGAACCGCTTTACCCGGAGGACCATCCCCTCAACCTGGTCAACCAGGAAGTCTCATGCAAGGAGGTACGTGCTCGTATATGACGAAAGAAGAATATTTTCGAAAATATTAGCGCGCGAACGCTGATATCGCAAAGTGTTCCCGGTTAATTACCATTCCGCGTTGTAAGGATCGATCATGTTCAAGCGAACGTAATTTTTCTACTTTAAACGAAAATATTTGGTACGTCGACTAGATAGAGTCGGTTCCTTCTTTGAGAATTAAGGCTTGATTCGAGAAGGGAACAAGTGAAATTCCGCGTTATTCACGAGTCGGAAGGTATAAATCAATTGGAGAAATCGAATCGAGTGACAGTGGTTTGGAATCTTGCCAATCCCGATGTATCGAAAACCGGTCTCGGTACCCATCGACGAAACGATTCTTAAAAATCCCCATCCATCGATTCTTAAATTTTTCACTCGAGTCCAGTTCAGAAGCGAACGTCTCCCGACCCATCGATGCGCGCAATATTTCCATCCAATTCGATCAATACCGATTCTGAATCTTCATTCGCGAACCAACCCATTTCCCCACTCCCAATCTTGACAATTTCCAACTCGATTCAATTTCCAAAGATCCGAAAGATCCAACTCTTCTTTCTGTCGCCGATCCCAGTCAGAGAAAATATTTCCACCCGATTCGATAAATCAATCCGTCCGCCATCCCCGAGCCGCGTCATGGATCATCCCCGTAACGCGTCAACGGAACGCTCCACCCCCTGGAGTTCCGCTCAAGATAAGTCTATATCTAGAGGATCGATCTCGAGCGTTCTCCGTTACCGTTTCAGGAGGCGGAAGTTCCGTGTCAGGCAGCCCGACGACGGGCTACCTCGGCGGCATGGGAGGCGGCGCAGGGGGTCACACCCCCGGCAGTTCGAGCCCCGGAAGCGAGATGTCGCCTCAGCACAACGAGAGTCCACCCGCACCCTCTTGGCCGGGCGAGATGAAGCACCATCCGCATCCGCACGCGCCACCGCACACCCACCACCACCCCCATACGCCTGGCCACCATCCACCGCCGCCGCCGCCGCCGCCGCACCACGCGGGTTACATGCCACAGTACTCGTGGTACCAAGCGGATCCTAATCCCGGACTACTCACGTAAGTACCACGCCTGTCATTCCTTCGATCGCTTTGTTCGACTAATCGACCAAACGACACACAGTGTTCAGGGACGATAGACGTAGTCCGTGATGATTGAAAGACGAATGAAAATCGAATGAAATCTTGTTGCAAGATACGTCGTCTAGCGTATATATACGGTTGTAACCATTTCGAACGAGTGATTTGAAAATAGAATAGCAGTACTAAAATAGTTTAAACAGTTTATCTCTATTGTTTATCTCTAATCCTCGATGCTCGATATCCGAATTTTTATTCATTGACAGAAGATTCAACGATTAAACTCGCGATCCCTGGTCTGCCGAAATATTCCCGTGTTTATCAGCAGCGAGGAACGTCGTTCCGCTTCTACTATCACGCAGGGCGGGCACGAAGGGCTGGATTCTAATGGCTCGTTCGTCTGTCGTATTTTTTCAGGGTGTGGCCGGCGGTTTAACGAAGATGTCCTTCGAGCTGTGTTCAGGATGAACCGCTTCTTCGTAGCGCCGCGGACGTGCCAGCGCCCCTGCCCCAAAGTGTGAATACGTATAGCACCTGTCGCGATGGAATTCGCGTTCGATGTTAATAAATTCTATTCCTTAACGAGAGCCGCGTGTTCACCGAACCGGTTTCGCGCTCGACCATTAACGACGCACGGTTCGTCCGGTCGTTCTGACAAAAATCGAATCGATCGTGCGATTCGTAGGGAATTGATCGCGACGATTGTATCGTAGATCGTCCGAGAGATTTTCGCTGAAATGTTTCGCGATAGAGAATCGAGATCACCGACGATTACGCGCCGCGATTTTCAACGTTCGCGTCGATGGAATCGGTACGGAAACGTCCGTCGACGAGGACGAACCCGATCTCGTTTTACCTGAAACGAACGATCGACGTGAGGGGGGAGAGGCGAAATGACGGCCCAAAGATCGCACGACAGATGTCGAACGGCGACGTAAGAATCATCGACTAGATATGTATAGCGGAATCTCCTCGATCGGAGATCGACGGCAGATCGTTCTCGTTCGCCTCGCGAGCTTACCGATCGTTCATCGTCGTCGAACGCAGGCACGAAACCAGGCAAAACCAGTTGACGATCGGCCGATCTAACCGTGACTGAATAATCGCTGGTGTTTCAACAATCGCGAAGCGATTTACACGATTGACCAGACGACAGTTTCCACAGTCGCATCGTTAAATGTCAAGACAGCAAGACGGTCGATTCTCCGTGACAACTATTGGCGAACAACGATTGACCATGGGACGTGGTTCTCGCGCGTGGACCAAGAACCAACATTTTCGCCAATCGAAAGATCCTTCGCGTTCTAAACGGCTCGCAAATCGATTCCTCGGTTTCCTTCGTAAATGTCAATCCGGTTGGTAGATGACGTTAGATCGGTCGATCCTTCGTGACAGTTGCTCAACCGAGGTGGTTGACCCACTTCGTGCTCTGGAAGCTGGATCTCGTCGGATCAAACGGCGTCAGAGCAAGAAGAGAGCAGAGAAGGCGGAGAAGAGGCAGAAAGGGTAACCGCGAAAGCGGACAGAAAGAAGGACGAACAGAGATGGAAAAAGATGGATGGATCACGGGGAACAGAGAGAAAGAGAGAGAGATAGAGAGAGAGAGAGAGAGAGAGAAAGGAAAATTGCACAAACTCGTCGTCGAGAAACAGTCGTTCCTCAAGGCGGTTGGGAAGTAATGAAATCCTAATGACATTTTCGTGAGTCAAACGATCTCGGCAATCACGGTGGCGCGCTGTAATCACCGGTCCCTCCTTTCCGGATGAAGCAACCGAACACGGTGGACCCTCCTCCGAAAAGGAGCGGACGACACGAAGAGATACGCGCGATTTACCACGAAACCCGAGGCCGTGCACAGCCAATGGAAAAAATCATTATCTCGGTCGACGACGCGACGGACAGTTCTGACAAGTACGCGTTCATTAAATTCGCGAAAAAAGAAAGAACAGAAGAAAAAAAGAAGAGAAAGAAAGAAAAAAGGCGAAAGAGAAAAATCGAAACACTCCGTCTGTCGAGGACATTTCTGTCGCGTTATCTGTCCACCATCTCGCGAAACCTTTCTCTCCTCTACGCTCGTACGTACGTTTCGTTGAGAAAATTCCTTTTCCTCCGGGCGATAAATACCGTGGTCCCCTCTGTTCGTAATTCTCTCTGTCCGACAACCTTCGACCTTCGGTTCAACCCTCGAGGGTGAGTGCATCGAGAACACGAGGGGGTTTTCACGCAGGGTTTTACGCTGTTTTTACCGTTTTCCCGTCGGCCATGCTGCAAGTCACCCTTTTGCCATCTTTGCCATCGCTGGCCAAACGATATACATAGCTAGCTTTCAAAGAGACGCCACAAAACCGCAGGAAAAAAAGCAACGAACGCTTGCGGTTTGCAACCAGGGGAAACTGGGAGGGCCGGTGAGCCCCACCGCTGACCCAAATCCTCCGGCGTGTCGGTGGCGAACAATAGTCGTCTCATGAGAACGCGGTCTCGCACGGTCCCTTTACTTCCTGATTCTGCCCTCTTTTTCACCTTCGCAGATGCCACCTCCGTTCTGGCCAACAACGACCAACGCCGAAGAATCGCGAAACATTCGCAAAAAGCTATCTCGAAGAGATCTCCCCCCACCGAAACTTTCTGTTTCTCAGAATTCTCCATTCGACACCTTCTTCTTCCTTTTCCTGCGTTACGTTCCCTCTGCTCTTCAAACGTTTACATTTTCTTCGATTTCATTTCACATTCCGCGACACTCGACGACTTCAAATTCCACGATTCTCCCTTCGCGAACGCAGAGAGACGCGAATAGGTCCAGAGTTGTTGTACCGACAAAGTTACGTTTCGTGTTTCCCCGGCGCGCGTGTATCCCTGTTAGAATATTTCCTCGAGCGCGCTCGAGCTTTCCCATCGTGAAACTCTCGACATGGGAACAGAGTACAAAGCCAGTTTCACGCCGCTGGACATCTGGAGCCATCGCGTGTTACATCGAAATCCGCTAGAGAGAGAGAGAGAGAGAGAGAGAACCAGCCTGAAGCTAGGCGAACAGAGCAGAGAAGGGAACGACCGGCGACGAGCAAGATCCACGTCGACGCGTTTTCTCTCTCCCCCTCCCTCCGCCCCGTGTGCCCTTTTTATCGCGGTAGAAATTTTTCCCATTGTCGCTCGCGGTCTCTGCTCGTCGTAGTCGCGACAATTACGGACACGGTGTTCACGCCTCGGGTTCAGCGCGACGGCGACGACGACGATGAGAGATGACGACTACCGATTCCCTCCGTGTGTGTACGCGGAATAAGTGCCGTTAGATTTCGAGGCTGCGAGGCTGCGAGGCGCGGTGACGGGCAAGCGGTTCTTGCGTTTAGATTCGGTGTGCAATAAGGAGGCGTGTGCGTGTATAATTTAAGACGAAGCTCCCTCAGTTCCTAAATTGCGTGTAGAGCGAGTGGAAAAAAATAAAAAAAAAAAAGAAAAAAAAAAGAAAAAAAACAGCGTAAAACGATTCGAATCGAACGCGGCGACGAACCTGGTGGACTGGCGGCGAGCGTTTTGCCTGGTGATTCTCGCGGTCAAGCGGAAAACACGCGCCTCGCGTGGTTTCGTTACTTCGATCTCTTTCCTACGCGGCGAATCTTCGTCCCGAGATCCCCGACAGGGACAGAGAAAGAAGGAGAAAAACGGGTAAAGGAAAGAGTAAAATTAAAGGAAAGAAAAGAAAGCGCCCTGCGACGATGTGTCAGTCACTGTGCGACAACGGGCGCGTAACGTGTTTTGCAGTTTAGCTTTGTCACGCTTTCGTCGAGTTCGCGGGATAATGGAAGAACGAGCGAGACGGACTTCAACGCGATGGAAAACGGAGAGAGGCGTACGCGCGATGAAAGAAGAAATGTAACAGAGTGACGCGAGCATCGCGCGGAATAACGGATGAGAAGACGAGAAAAATTCATTGGAGACGGAGCAAAAACGAGAGGAGAGGAGTCCGTAGAATTTACTAGCGTTACTAGTCCCGGTGCAAGCGAGCGGGGATCGGATCAACCGGCGTGAAACAGATTTATAAATGATATCGATCCCTTCTGGTGCGTGTAAATACTGCATCGGGGCCCACCCCTGTTAGCATGTAAGCCGTAAAAACAAGTGAAAAAAAAAATCTGTGTAAAATACGATATTGTGATAAGATGTGTAAAGATACGTGAGAACGAGAGAGAGAGAGAGAGAGAGAGAGAGAGAGAATGGAAGCCAGAAATCGTCTATATACATATAGGTTAACAACAACACGGCAGACCCCAGTTTATCAACTTTATCGAGTACCCTTGTACGAATATTAGATATTACGAGGACTAAAATACCTTAATTATGATTACTATTGTATAAAATATGAATAATAACTAATTAATTCAATTTAATTCGCTTCGTATTTGTACACGTACTTGTTCTATACCACTCTCATTTACGATTTCACGAGTTTCTTTTTTTTTTTTCTTTCTTTTCTTAAATTCGCTACGTTTGAAGTATAGAGGTTTAAAGTGATAAACTATCGCTGTCGTAAAATGGCAAACGAAACGAGCGTTTCCGAGGGACTGCAACTGCAGAACGGAGTGTTCCAATGTCCTGACGGTAGGTACGAGTTCCTTTTTCTTTCCCTTTTCTCTTTGTTCACCGGTAGCGGACACCACCTGCCGCTGTAGAAGCGGCGTACGCATGCTCTACTTTTATGGATAACTGTACTCCTCTATCTCGTTTAAAGCGAAGCCACCGACTATTCCGTATCTTCTACACGGTGTCTTCGAAGACTTGGAATATTTCGTGATCAAGTGCTTTCTGGCAATGATCTAACGGACAGACGGAATATTCCTGAATGACAAAATGTTCTATCGTTCAACGATGTTCCAGTTCTCGACTTCGTAAAAGGCCAAGAAAATAACAATGTGAGTCAATGCCATCTTGTTTTTACTAACACGGAAGATTCGAGAACAGCTTTCGAAACAGGGAATGAAGATTGGAATTTTTCCCGCTCTGTTCGAATGATTGATTGGCAAGCGAGGCCTGGTCGACCATCGTCGTCGGCAGAAGGAGCGAATCGATCTGACCGACGTCTGTTACAATCCCGTTCGGGCTGATCGTAATAATCGTGACGACGGTTAATAAGCCAATTAGCCATCCGACGATTAAATCGTTCGTTTATCTGAATATTGATTTTTCGCGAGACAAAGGCCACTCTCTCCCCGACAAAAGCGGCCATGTTCCGCAGGCACTCAGTCGTTCGCTACGCGCGACTACGCTTGCTCGTCCGTGCGGGACCATCGGCAGAAAAAGGTGTACCGATGCTCCGATGAATGCAGTGTGCGCGCCTCGCCGCGGTTTCCAAACGTAAACTTATACTCGGTGAAAAGGAAGAGCGAGGGAAAGAGAGAAGAGACAAGGAGGAAAAGGAGTGAGAAGAAAGCGCGTGGAAATCAAAGAGAAAAACAGAGAGAGAGGGAGAGAGAGAGAGAGAGATCATCGTGGCACGACAATGCAGCGGCATAAAGTCTCACAAGACGCACGGGGAAACCTTGCAACCGGGGGGACAAAAACCTATAATGGACACAATGGTCGATGGATCTCGACTGTGGGCCTTCGACTGGAAGGCGCCGGTATTCATTGTGGTGTACCTTCGAAAAGATTATGTCGAGTGGATGTTTGCTTCAGTCACCACTACGCACTCTCTCTCCCCCTCTCTCTCTTTCTCTCTTTCGTTCAGCCTGGCCGTTGGAACTTCGAAATTATCGTTCGTTTCTTTTTGGTAAGTTGTCCAGTATTGGTAAACATTGTTTCAACAATGTGTCGAGAAACGTGTGTACACCTCTCGTAGCAATGATTGGTTCTCGATCGATCGGCGCACACCGTAGATTCTAAATCAACCTATACTTATATATCAGGTCTAACGAGTTCGTTGCATGTATGCCACGTTATCACACTGTACTAACCGCTCTGCCAGTCTGTCAATTCTATTCTTGTATCTCACTTTATCATCTGGACGATAGAACGGATTTATAGCGACACGTTTCGCGGAGATCGGCCGATTTGCATACATTCGACCGATAGCGGCGTACAATTAACGCGAGATAACTGAACCGGCGGCAGATCGAGTGGGTGGGGAGCGGAGAACCGGCGAGATTCGACGCATTTTTCCACGGACGTGCAGAACGAAGACACGCGATAAAAGCAATACGATCAACTACAGATTATCCTACAGTCGTCGAGCCAACGAAAAGAAGAAAGGAAAACGTAGAGAGATCGTACGATGATGTCAATAGTTAGCTGCTTCCGTCTAATCAAATCCGCGTTGAAGATCGCGTTGCAGACAAACACGGCCGAAGTCAAGTCTTCGTACGAACCAGCTCGTTTAATTCAACTTCACTCAACATCGCCCTTATTCTATTACCCGAGACCTACCAGCCTCCCCCTCCCTTCTCCTTTTCCACCTCTTTAATTACATTCCCGAAGATGAGATCCGAATCTAGAGCGCAGAACAAACAGCAGGCGAGAGCAGAAAATTAAACTATTAAAGTGCTCGGGAAACTTAAAGTATCGCGCGTCACGATCATCTTGGCTTCAACCGAACCGTAAGTGAGCGAGAGGAACGCGCGGACTTCGTGTAGTTTCCGCTTTATCGTGGCCAGCGATCGCGCCAACCCTAACTAAAGCAGATTACCCGACTTCGGATAAGCAGCATTTCAATCGCTGGTCGAATTTTTCTCGGTTCAGGATGAAATTGAAAGAAATTCGAAGTGTCGCCAAAGTAGAAAAATACGAGTCTTCGAAAATAGGAGATATTAAAAACAGAGACGGCGGATAGCTTTCTAACATCCGCCTGTCATTTAAAATTTATTTAAACATTCCGAGGAAAATCCTGAATTCCTTCCATTTTTCTTCTTTTTTTTTAATAATATATCCCTAACAAGCTAAGTGAATTGCTGGACAGAGTCTTTTTCGTCGATTTACCCGTTCCAAGGAGAATATCGAAAATGGAAAAGAAAGACTGAGGCGATAATCAAGTCGACGATAGGTGTGATACGAAAATCGGATGATGGAGGATATAACGGAGTAGGAACGGGAATTAGTATCGTGCAGGGGTCAGGAAGAACAAGCTATGGCCTGCTAAGACGGCGGACGATATCGAATAAACAAACGAACGAGTGGGAGGCGGAGGAAGTGGCGGATATTAAGGTCTTCGTGACGGAACTTGCCTCG
Organism: Tetragonula carbonaria; assembly: GCA_032399595.1. Lineage (NCBI taxonomy): Eukaryota > Metazoa > Arthropoda > Insecta > Hymenoptera > Apidae > Tetragonula > Tetragonula carbonaria. Next base: position 9,009,150 of record JAUCRC010000014.1, read on the forward strand.
TATTATAGCGAGCTAAGTGAGGAGGTCTCCTCGTCTGGTCGAACTAATTCTATTACTTCGTCCCTTCCTTCCACCACCATACACGCTCGCTTCTATCTAACCGTGGATCATCGCTGTTAGACCACTCTCTTTCGCTAGAGTGTCTTTGGGACGATGCAGCGCCGGTGACAACTTCGGTGACGAGCTGCTGATAAATGTGTCCTTCGTTTCAATCTCGCGGGTGATTCGATTATGAAAGGGTAGCGCTCGAAAACGGCAAACTTCGAGAAAGTTTACTAGCACGACACGAAGTTTCAAACAAGCTTCTAATCTACAGTGTGAAGTTGAAAAAAATTTTCCGATCCAAATCGCCTTCGTCCCGATCTTCGTGTCAATCTCTGTCCAGCGAACTCTGCGTTACGCGGGAATCGTGGCTGAACTCTGAATTTTGGGAAAACGTCCCCAACTGGTTTAGCCTGTTTGAAACCGTACGAAGATCTCCGTCGATTGATAGGAAATTTATTATAGAAAATTCATCCACATGTAAAAGTCAACAGTGATCGAAGTTAATTTTAGCAATTTAAAAATCTAAATTTCCAACGCGATAATAATTTCCATGCCGCGAGAAATTCCCGTTTTTGCTCGCAAAGGAGCATTCCACGGGAAAGATGCCCATAAATTGAAATCAATGGTGATCAAAGTTCGAATTCGGTCGAAGTCTACGAGGGAGGACCGGCGAAAAGGGTGGCGACGGGCAGAACAAAAAAAAAAAAGAAAAAAAAAGGAAAAAAGAGGAAGAAAAGTTAAGGGAGGAAAGTTAGAGGTGGTTGAAGCAAGAGGTGGTCAGGTTGGGGTGCCAATTTGCGATTCCACGCAGCAAGAAGGGCGTGGCGACTCGCGCATGGGGTGGCTCGCTCGTTTGTGCGACATTGTCGGGCAACCCTAACCTTCTGGCTGGCTCCTGCCATCTTTCTCTCGGCGAACCTCGTTCGCGTTAATCTCATAATTCTCTTATGTGGATGGGAACCAATGAGTTCGGCCTTGGAGGCCGCAACTCGTGAAAACGATGTTTATGAAGCGAATGAAAGCGACAACACTGCTGCTGCTGCTTTCACGATGATACCTTTTATGAGATTATGCGAACACGTGCAGCTAATCGTCGAAGTCTTGTGAGGATATATTAATAAAATATGTAGCTGAGAACCATTCAATTTCACTCGAAGATTCTATTCTATTGTCAGACGTTTCACTCTTAAACGACAACTAAGATCGCTATTTGCTCCGTTCTATTTCTATCAACCTGCGAAAGGAATTTCTAATCAAGCATTAGCCTTTCTTCGTTCACCGTATAACATTAATTCGTAATGAGACGGTTCGCATATTCGTTCGAGTTTCCATACATTTGTTATCCTCACATGCTAAATGCTTTCGTATTAAATGAGAAATATTGAATATTTCCTCGATCGGCTGACGCATATTGACCAGAGCCGTTGATATTTCTAGAAATATCTTTTCCGGCAATTCATTAATAAATTGGAATAGCAATGATGCGGAAGGTAATATCTCTATGTAAATCCGAGTAATTTTATGCGACTTAAAAAAAAAGGAAAGTGCTCGCATGCCACAATAAACTATCTTTTCTCGAGACATGTGAATATTTCTCTGCGAAATATTACGAATGCAAATGCACGTTTTTTTTTCTTTTTTTTGCGTAACGTCGCTCTCCATCCGAAATTAAAAAGAAAAAAAAAAAAAAGAAAAGCAGTGAGAAATTCATAATTTCCCTCGATCCGGATTTAATCCGACCAATTCGAGAATGCAATCGGGAAATCGAGCTCGGTATTATCAAATATCGAGCACGAATTGTTAACAATGAGCGCCGTTAGTGTACTATAACATAACGGCTTTGAACGTCGAATTGTCGCGACGCCTTCTGGGCATCCAGCTGGCAAAGTTGCATAGCGCGGAGGCACAAAGGTCGAAAGGAAACGAACGCAGAACTCCGCCCAGCGGATCGTTTGTCTCGCAAGGGGTTGAAGCCACGTGGCGGAAAGACGCCACGCGTCCTTGGCGAATCAAATGAACCCGGACGAAACGAGCGACTCGGCGTAATCTAACAATCGGCCCCGGAGGACGTTTGTTGCATCATGTTCTCGCTTTCAAAGTGACACAATAACCGCGACGAATTTACATGGAAACACTAGCGCCCAGTAGTACACCTTACTTATTGCCTGGAAACGGTGCGACCGTGCCCGTATGAATATTCAATACGAAATATTAAACGGGCAGGCAACGTTTCGCACATATTGAACAACGCGAGGCAAAGCAAATGAAGAAAAAAAAAAAAAAAAAAAAAGAAGAAAGAAAGAAAAACAAAAAGACAGATACCAGATGAACGAAGCAATTAAACGTTTCAGCGTGAGACGCACGTTTTCAGAAGTACACACGCGTGGAGAAATATCCAACGCGGTCGACGAATTTTTCACAAATGTATGAATCGCGATACAGTTTAGTAATATCGAACCTTGCTCACCTTGTAATCGTAACCATTGCTCCGCGATCGACGAGAAATTGACGAATCAAGGCGATTCGGTACGCGATGATTGATCTCTGCTCGAGTCGTACGACATGCACGCGTTGTTACCGCTCGCACTACGCGATTTAAACGAAATAACAAACGTAATAAACGAAATAATACGACGCAAAATTTCGACGCGTCGGAACGACACGTGGTTACACTCGCGTAGCCGACACGAAAATGCTCAGGCGAACGGTGGCCTTTTGTTTGTATTATACGTTGTTGTCCCTTTATCGAGGTCGATACTGTGATTCTTCGATTGCCTGCACGTGCGCGACTCCGACTAGTATATCGATGCTAATTTTAACTATATAATTACGACGTAAATCTCATTTTCATTTCCAATCTGGACGGGTCAAATGTTGTGCAAGAATTATGAATATACATAACTTCTTTCACACGTTGAAATACGCAAGAGAAGTTATCACGCTGGAAAATTATAGTGATAATTGGCTGACGGGGGAGGGACAGGGGAGAGGAGAAAAAATGGTTGCTACGTCACGAAAAATAGAAGGCAAGAGAGAAAAGAAATGTCAAATGAATCGGTATAATGCTTACAGTATATCGAATAAATTGACTTTTATTGGTCCCCACTGTTCACGGCGACGAGTTGTGCGTATGATGATCGTTAAGGTGATTAAGAAATTAAAGAGCCAGGGTTAATCCTGTATCAAGAGCCAGTCTCCTCCTTGTTTCCTGTGCTCCTTCGTCGCGTGCATTTTCGCTTTTCCATTATAAACGCGACGAACGTGCAACGACGCCTCCGTGAAAATTCAAACTTTACTTGAAAGATTAAAGGCTAAATATTCTGTTTCTTTTTTTTTTTTTTTTGCACTCGTCCAAGTCTTTCGATTAATACGAAAATACCTTAATAAAAAGTTCGAAGAATCTTACGTGTATTTCTGTTGTAAATTTCCAACTATCCCTGAACTTTAAAACTATACTTTGCTGTGAAAGCTGCTGAGAGCCTCTAAATTCTTAGATCTCCGCCACGAAAATTTCCACGAAAGTCAAACGGGAATGTCAGAGTCCACGAGTTCGTTTTTCGAAAAAAAAGTCAAGTGCGTCGCGCCACGTCTGTCCTTTATTCCGGGACGTTAAGAAGGGTTGAGGGGATTAGGACGAAGAGTCCGAGAGGATGGCTTTCGGGAGGCACGCCACTTCGTGAAAAGGATGAGTCCGGAGGAGGCTACCTGTCGGGCAAAGCCGCGCAAAAATAAACAGATTTGAAGGAACGGTTTATCCAGCGGAACGGTAGTCGTGAAGCCGAGTGAATTTAAAGACCATCGGACAGCGGGCGCGCGTCCGACCCTCTGACCTACTCTCGTCGAGTGGGGTCACTTCAGAAAAAGGGCTGGTGACACTAATCCGACGTTAACCGGGCCGCGGTGGTCTTAGATCTTATCTCGCCGATAAGCCAGCAGCCAAAAAGATCTCTCGTCGTCTCTACTCTCCTCTTCTCTACGCTCCAGTTTAATCATCTCGAGGAAGGCATCGCAGGGAAGCGAACGAATATATAAATTAGCGGTGTCAGATTGACGGATGCATCTGTTTGTTTTTCATGCATGTTTCAAGATGCTTGAACGTACGAGTCTATATACCGGGGGCCACTACTCTTTTGTCGATACATACTTCTTTTGCACGACCGCGAACGACGTTAAGAAAGGCAACATTTCATGTATTATTCAACCGTTGGGGAGAACGTACGCCACGGCTGGCGGTGGTGGTCTTGAAATTTCCTTGTTCTTGGATACTCGCGTTGCCTGTGTAATATCTTATTCATGTTTTCTCGAGACACCTTCCTGCCGTGACGACGAAAATAGAAAAAATTATTAGAATTTTCCTAAAAAAATGACAGTTGTCTTTGCACCGTCTCATCAATCGGAGTGGTATATATTTTCTTTTCTTTTCTTTTTTTCTCATAAAATGTCGGAAGATGGACAATATCCTTCGTAATGAACGTTAAGAAACGATTTTACACGTTCCATAGACTTTAAAAGAATAATGTTCTTTGTAGTTGCCGGCTGCAAGAGTTGCAGAGAATTGGACTGGAAAATGGAATACGTGGAATTAAAGGAAAAAAAAAAAGAAATAGGAAAGAGAACGCGTGATTACGCGTTGAATAATTAATCGAGAAAGTTAGGCAAGTCGGCGCTCTCTCTTTTTTTTGTGAATCAAATCAAAGGAAGGAAATGTCTCGGTGGACAATTATGTGCAATTCTTTCTCCTTTGGTTTTTTCTTTCTTTTTTTTTTTAGCGAACAATTGCTGTCGCACAATCGAAGAAATCATCGGCAGGGTCTATTATTTCATGCGGGATATCATGAACTCTAAAATAATACACTGTCATCTCGATCAATATATTCTAATGGACAGAAATAAATCAAAGTCTAATAAATAATGATTTTCCGTGCCTAGTCATTTAATCTATAATGATGTTTGTAACCTCTTATGAAATGTTACCGATGTAAACAAGGTAATATAAAAAGTATCAAAGAAAAAGGAACAGCGAAAAACGAAAGATCACGTAAACAGAAATAATTAAAGACAGTATTAAAAAGAGAAAATAAAAAAGTTGAATTGAACCGAAGGATTAAAAGACAAGGATTAACAAGCAGAACTGATAAACACAATTATGAACAGTATTGAAAGATACAAGTGAAAACTGTGTCTAAAAATAACTAACTAGAAAAATAAATTCAACTTCATTGAATACCATTACGATTTCTTGTCGCTATTCTTCTCTTATAGCTCTTATATTTCTTTTCCTTTTTTTTTCATTATTAAATTAATTTTGAAAAAAGAAAGTAGACAGAAATACGACAGAGTATCTACTTTGCTTCTTTTTCTTCGAAAGGAAGCGTCGGATATCTCTACCGAGGAAACTCATCATCTCCCATAAAATATATAATAAAATATTCAAGAGTATACCAATGTGAGACACCGGTGTGCGTACGCAGCCTGCTGAAACGCAAACTCGCAAATCTCCTTGAGCGGCTCGCCAGCTGGACTATTCGCGAGCACCAACGGTTCTTCGGGGCGCTTGTAAATGCGAAAAACGCCTCGAGGCCAGTGCCGGCATCGGCGAGTTCACGCCCCCGGTGTCTCGGACACAATCGCGATCCGAGGGAGGAGGGTTAAAAAAGAGAAAAAAATAGAAAAAGGAGAAGAAAAAAAAAAGCGTGCGCCGATGAAAAAGCCGACCGGTGTTAGAGCGCAGGGGTACTTTACAATGTGGGAGGACTTGGTGCGCGCCCCCCGTAAGTTTTTTTCACCCCGACATTCCTCCCTCCTTTCTCTGTCTGTCCTTGTTCCTTCCTTCGGTTTCGCCTGCAACCCTCGATTGCGAGTCGGCCTCGCGTACCGGGTGCTTCCGGTGTAATTGGATACCGTCGTTCGCATTGACATTAATTTCTAAAATATTCCTGGCGACACCCCCCTCTTGCCGTCACGCCTATCGGAAATATTTTCAACTTCATCCCTCTAACGTCGGCGAATGTTCTTCTTTCTCTTTTTTTTTTCTTTCTTTTCTTCTGTTTTGACGTTGAATTGTTAATGACGAGAAACGTGTAATTCTTTATACGTGTTTTTTTCTCAGCTTAATTTCTTTCGAGGTACTGCAGTGGCCGGTGTTTAAATAATTCTTCGTCCGACATACCTTCGTCCCCTCTTTGTTCTTCAAGTTAATTTTTTTCTTTTTTCTTTTTTTCTTTTTCCTTTAAATGAAGAAGCTTGGTTATCGAGCGAACGTCGCATTGAAATACCTCATCCCCCGAAAGATTCGTCGATATCTTTACAAATAAAATTTTACACTACCGGAATCAATAGGAAGAGCATGCTGAAACAACACGCGGTTACTATATCAACCATACCAACATCTGGTATCTAAGGTTCTTATAAGAATCCGCACACGTTACGTTCAAGTACATAATTCTACAGCCCTTCGTACCCCTATCTTCGACGATGTTCTCCGACGCTTCTTACAAATGGTTTACACTTGAAACACCCGTCTACACAAGTCTACAAAGCTATCCAAGATAACGTTGTCAGGTGGAACGTGTTGCACAAACAGCGATAACATCGATTGATCGACAATTAATGACGGGACGTTCGCGAGTTGGATGAAAAATCGAGGGTCGTCGTACCGAGAATCTCCCTTCCTTATGCCGCCACGATAATAAAACTGTCGGAAATATACGGCGACGGATCGTCGTTTAAACCTATCATCGCCTCCGATTTCAAGGTTCGGGTGGCACGCGTCACAACCCCCTCTTCTGCGCCGCGCCCTTCGACCTTTGTTCAGGCACACGCATTACGCGTTTCATTCCACGAGCTGTTATTTTCGAATCTGCAGGAGAATAAGAAGCTTGGCACTGCTTCGAGCTTATTAACGTACGAGTGCAATGTCAGGACGAAACTCAGCCTCTTTCGTAGATTTGAGAGTTCACCATTTGAGAGTGTTTTTCTCCAAATTAGATATTTGTACAGAGTGAAAAATTTATCTAGCTGAAAATTTTGTCACTGTACGCGCATCATTTGTACTTTTATTTTTCTTTGCAGCTACTATATATATATATATATATATATATATATATACCACTTAAAAGATCACATATCAAATAGTGGTCAGACACGTAATTAAAATTCCCGTCGCACACCAGGCCCATTACAAACGCGCTCATTTCGACATGCTCGGCCAAACAAGGGAACGAAGCTCGCGGTTATTGTCTTATCACACGAAGAAACGGTGCCACGGATGATTCCTCTTATTTCATTAGCCCGATAAATACCGGGAACGTGGCAACGTGTTTCACGAAATACAAGGAACGTGTCACGGATACGGCGATAGTGATTAAAATTCGATTTGGGAAGGCAGAAATTCATTAGAGCGGCGGGCATGCATACTGCGAATTGAATTCGGCATATCTCGAAAGGGTTAATTGCCACAAAACAGCGTGCGAGCTTCTTTTCGCGGGAACCCAAGTTAATGGTGAAAGACAAAGACGGAGTGGCGCACAACGAAAACGAGAGTAGCGCACGCGATTCGAATGTAATTGACGCGTGGTTCCGTTTGCAGAAAGCAAACCCGATGGCTCCGCTGGTAAGGACGGGGCCCGTTCGTTCCATAATACGCTTAATGAGGGCCCGTTAATTACGCTAATGAATCCCAGAATCCCATGAGCCTATGCCTGAACAAGCTGGAGTCGCGCATGCTACACCCGATCATTCACAGTATCCTGATCCTCTTTCTCTCCTTTCCTCTCGTCTGATCGCCTGTTATTTGAGCATAATGTTTGTCCAAATAATATATCATTTTATTCAGTTCGACGTTATCTCAGGGTCATTTTCTGACAGTTTATACTTTATTTAGATAAGCGAGTTATTTTGTTATTCCAGCCGTCGAGTGCCAACGATTTGAATTATACCATTTCAATGAAATTCAAATAAAAGAGAGAACAATTTATTTCGTTTTTCAGAAGAATTCCGAACCGTTATATATTCCATCTTTATTTCATATGAAATTTGCCCAAGCCTGTTTACTCGTTGGAAAAATGTCGTGCAATTTGACTTGGTTCCCGCGATCGCGTCTTCCCTTTCCCCTCGATTTTCTTACATTGGAGGATGTATTTGCTCGCACGAACCAAGTTCAAGAGGGTGATCGTTTCATCAGCCAGCTTTCCGTTATTTCGTATCGCGGTCTAATGAGTACGACCGCGAGTCAAGCGCAATTAGATGATCGATCAGTTTAATAACACGGCGAATCCTCATCTCCGCGTCCCTTTTTTTCGTTGCTCGTCTTTCACGTCGCGCCACGCGTTTTCCTCACGCCAGATTGGTTATCAGTTTGCCGAGATTCCAGGGAATCACCTTCGTGACCGTGCAGCTAAACGCTCGTCGTTAGATTGGCGTTTTCGCGACGATGCAGCCGTGGATGGAACGCCAAGCGTTCGAACATACAACACGCCTTCAATGGGCTGTCTTCGATTTCACGTTGTTGACGTGTGTATTTTCAATATAGATATTTATACCGATTTCGTTAGAATCGCGAGTGCGAGATAAAATTGAAACGCCGAGGCTCGGAGAGAACGATTCGAGATACATACTCTGTCGAGAAAATTCAATGTCAGTAGAAAGGCTTTTTTTAGCTTTTTGGCTCTTGATGTATCGAGGTAACCAGTTAAAACAAAATCGTTGTTGAAGCAAAACTCGGAGCGTAGAAAGCTATGTTAATTAGATCTAACTCGAGAAACGAAGAAGAGCGGAATGGCACTGGCGAAAAAATCAGAATTCATCGATCGGCCAGAGGAAAAGAAGGAAACACAGACGGTGATACAGACGCACACGAGATGCCACGTACGGAGCGTATCGTGCAGAAATGACAATGGCCGAAAGGCAAATTGCGTCTGCGTGGCTGGCACGAAAAGCCAAGCAGCAACCTTGAAAGACCTCGCGAGTTCCTTCGGTAACGTGGGACAGAGGAGAGAGAAAGAGAGAGAGAGAGAGTAAAAGAAGTACAGACGAATACGTACGTACGACGTACGTAGCAGCAGAGTGCACGCTAGAATTTTTCCCTTTGCATTCCTCCTCGTACTCGTGCCTTCTTTCGTTTCTTCCGCCGATGCCTCAGCCCCTCTCCTTTGTCCAACCGAATGAAAAATGGTCACGAAATTTCCTGCACACTGGTTCGGCGTTACTTGAGCACGGCGTGCAGCCAGCCAGCGTGGAAAACTCGATCGATGAGGCGTTGAGTAACGGAGAGCTTCGCGTCCTTGTTAGATTCTTGAGAAAACTCCGCTCGTTTTCTCGGGAAAACCATCTCCCGTGATTTCATCTTTTACGCAACTACCATCCTCTCCTTTATTTTTTTTTTTTTTTACCACGAGCCTTCCTCTCGATGCAGTGTACACACCGTGGTTGCCATTGTATGCTCGCGTTTATCCGCTCTTTTATTATAATCGAGTTTTATTAGTGTATCGGGCAGACACTGGAAAGGCACAAATCTGACGATGATGGATTAGAATTCCAAGACGTAATGAAGTAATTACGCCAACTGCGCGTGCTTTGCCGATGTCGTAAATTATCGATTGATTGATATTTTCGAACGTGCTTACAGACGTTTTTATTCGGGTTTTTCTTTTTTTTGCACCTTCCATGTTGAAGGACGAAGTCATTTAGCTAGTTAGTTAGTTAGTATCGCCGATACCAGTTCGGATCGCTTTCAATAATGCCAACGATTGTTTCCTCCGCACCGTTGTTTCACCTCTCCAATCGAGACGCAGCTCGCCTGTCGTCGCTCGCTACTTATTCGATCACCCAGTATTATCGCGTGGTGTGACCATCAATTGCGTGGGTTTGCGTCTTTACAGGCTGCTTCCGACCTTCGTAACAATTAGCCGCAATTAAAGTCGCCACGGCAAAGGCCGTACACTGCTTGTCTTAATTTCTGAATGAACTTCCTGACGTACAAGCGTGGATCGAATCGATACGTTGGCCGAAACTTTGAACGACGAAGCGAAAGGCTGGCGTTTGGGTAATCCTTTTAACGTTATGTCGTTATGTTCGACGCGACGCAGCCTTAAATGTCACGAGATTCTACACGTGTTCCGAGGAGGTGGGAACTTCCATCGTTCTCGCCTAACTAGAATTTCTTGTTGTTTCAAACTGCTTCGGGAAAGTTCGTCGAGTTTTCCTTTACCGCCATCTCGCGACGCGAAACAAACGTGGAATTTTTAACTTTAATTTTTAAACCGTGCCGTAATTGCCTGCTGTATATTTGCCTTTGCTAAGCTAAAACACACGGCAATTAGAGATCTTACGCGTTTCGCGCGCCAAGTGAGAGATAAACTTTCAAGGGAACTCTGAAGGGAATGTTGAATGTTTCTAAATTTCGCTAACGAGAAATAGACAGTGTTCCCTCATTAACTCTTTCGCTTCGGCAGTCCAGTCCGCCGAAGTGCCGTCACTGAACGGAAGCCAGAAATGTGTGTTTTTTGTATATACCGTTTTCCTACGTCTTAAATATCAATCCTTAATAAAACAATCGTTGCTCTAATATAACACGTATAGTTCACATTTTTAATATTAAAAGACTTATACAAAATTATATTAGCTATTCTAAAAACATTAGACCACAGTTACAGTTGACATATTTTTAGATATTTACACACACACACACACACACACACACACATATATATATATATATTACAATTTTTAATTTTTAAAAGATTAAGAATTATACCTTAAGCCAATCTATTCCTAATTCTTGTAAAAAAAACGTATATGAACTCTCGTTTCACTGTCGAATGGATTCGATAGATTTTTTGGAATGAAACAGTAAAAAGATCGTTTTGATGTCGTAACAACAAAGAGTAGTCTTAATATGCGATTAATCCAATATGTCAATAAAATCAACAGAAAATGTTCTGCCGATTACGAATTTAAGAATTTATGATTAACTACAGATGGTACTTGTAAACACATCATATGGATGCCGGATATATCCGGCGCTCGAAGCGAAAGGGTTAATAAAGAGAAGATCTGAGAATGTAGGAGCTCGAGTATCTTGCAACGTTTAATGATACGAACATTTTTAAAACCGCACTCCCCACGAGAGATCGTGGAGAAACTCTGCTTAAAAAAAATCGTCACAGACTTCTCTAATTTAATACCGAATATGTTAAAATTGCAGCTCGACGGAGAAGGTATCTCAAGATCACGCCTGGTGCACCCTGCAGCGCAAACTTTCGAGCATCCCCTCTCTGGCGCGGCAGGAGTTCGTCGGGCCACACTCTTCCTCGTGCAATGGATATGCACAGGGTAATCCCTTTTCATTGGGACCGGTAAACATCGGCTATTGAGAGAGAAAGAGAGAAGGGCACATCCGCCCTCCGTAAATCCCTGGGCACGTTTAACGCGATCATTTCGAAAATCGGATTTAGCTGCATTGTGCCCACTTAAGGGGATGACATCGATCTTACCCTCCACGGATAAGCTACTTTCGTTTGTCGATGCATACCGCAACACGCCGCGACAACATACTTCTGCAACGTCGATCAACATATGCCTCCGGATCTCGATGGACCCGTTTCGTTCCTTCGCAGCGTGATTTTGTCAAAAGAAGAGGAAGAAAAAAAAAAAGACGCGATGGAAAAGAGGACTGAATCAATTCGATAGTTTAAATTTAGCCTTTTTCTTTTTTTAATTTCAAACACGTACCAACGTCTTTGTTAAAACTTTGCTTTATTGCAGCAAGTTGTAAAGATAAAAGAACCATAATTTATAATTTTTGAATCAATATACCTGATCATACCTGATTCTTAATAATCATTGAAAATAAGAAAGAATCATTAAGTAAAGTAAAATCATTTTCACAAAGCAGACAACAATTTTATTTTTAATCTGCTCGCCTCACTAGCACCTTCGACACTACTGAAAATGTTATTCCTTCTCACAGCAATGTCACGTAATTAAACATTATTGCGGCAGATAATCGCTCGAGATAATCTCGCGAGAAAAAAGCATCCCCTTCTCCGGTCAATTCAATCGCCGATCTCTCACCGATACTCCATTCACGTCACAGTAAAATGCAAACGGTGTTTGCTTTCGATCGATCGTCTCGACGATATCGAGACGTAAATTGCAGAGAAGAGAAATGCCACACATTGACGTGACTGTACGTATGTACAGGGATAGGAAAAGAGGCGAGAGCACTTTCGAAAATCTCGTGACTCGCCTCTTCCCTGTCACGGTAATAGGTGAAAAGGAGAAGCTTCATAGAGAGAGGACGAAGAGAGACAGCTATCGGTGGCTCGTAAAAGGAAAACGGAATCGAGGGTGAGCCGGAGCGTGGCCATTTTGTCTGTTTAGTTCCACACGGAGACACTCGATGTATGGACTCCGCGGTGCGTATAATCGCTAATGCTCAAACCCCCTTATCCATCTATAAGGGAGGGTTAAAGCCGAACCCCCGCTAATCTCATAGGTAGCCCTCGCTCTTTCCACGGCACCGTGAATGAACCCCGTGAGATTTTGGAGACACCGCTGGTCCCCACGTCGTACCACGTCGTACCACGTCGAGATTATGAATATACGGTAATTAATTTGCGTCTTGCTGCGGGTGTCAACCCTCGTTTCAAGAGGGTTGCATGGCACTGTCGAGAAATCTCGTGGTGTAATTTCGCGGGTTGTTAAGTAACTTAACTTAACAGGCGAAGAATTTCGAACGTTTCAACTGTAAAAGTTTCGACTGTAAAAGAGCTAAAGAAATATACATGATAAAGAGAAAAGAATGCGTTGATTTTTACTTGATCGAGATTAGCGTAGGCTGCGGATGTTTGTGCGATTATGGAGAATTTAGAGTTACAAAATTGTAGACTCGCTGTATTACATTTGTTAGAGAATTCAGTGAGAACTTTCTTTTCGATTCTTTTCGATTCGAAAGTTCTAGGAAAGTGCTGAGCGGTCAAGCACTTTGTTTGTCACCCTCCCCACTCCGTGGCTAGATCTTCGTTTTATTACCATATTTTCTCAAACATCTGTTGGGGATTTCCCATGTTTATTAGGGGCCCATTTAGTTCGCCGTTACTTGGTCCCTAATAAATCATGGAAAGCCGTTTGTCTTCGAACAATCTCGAAATCACCTCGTTGCGGAAATATCATAACAGATGAAAAAGAACCTTTGCTTATAAGAATCTGCAGAAAGATCCGCAGCCTGGTAAAATTTGTCCCGAGTTATTCATTAATAAAATTATAAGAACCGAGGGATTGTCAATCATTCGTCATTCTGTTTACCACTTTCCTACCCTGTCAAAAACGATGTTCCCCATCAGCGATTTCGAATCAGCGTCATCGAAGCTGCTTTCGGTCCCGTTGTTGAACCATTCGCTTCCCTTCTCTGCCCTTCCATTCCTCGCAACGGATCGTTACAGCCTTTTTGCGGGCTTTTTGCGGCCTTTTGTAAGAAACACACTGGCCGAAAATTCCACTTGGTCCATGTCACAGACTTCACGGTCCATTGAATCGTGAGCTAGATACTCCTTGTCGTTCGCAGGGCTGCGAACCCGAAGAATGGACCGAATTGGCCTTTTCCATTTTTGCGCAGGCCTGTAATACCCATTTGCCAATCGAGAAGCTTTCGTATTAAGCTGTTCTGGTTTTATGGAAGAGAAACACGGCGTGGAGATCGAGACCAGATGGATCGTCCGTTCTACGTGGCAAGCAAAATGCGTTCATCAACGAAGAGGTACGTTGTTATTTTTCAAATTAACAAGTGAACAAGATACCATTGAGTCAAATCAAAATTTTACATTTTTTTCTACATTAAATTAAATACTTCGTCGAAATATCCTAGATTCAATAGAACGTCGAACTTGGTTTTATTATTTCAGACTTTTGCGAAAAAGGTGTCGAAATTCGACACCAATTCCTGAAATAAAAATCCCCACGGTATATCTTTTATAAAATAAAAAATTGTAAGAAACGGCGAAGCGTCATTAGTTGTAGTCTACGCGTGCCAAATTTCGAACTGTCCTCGCGGAAACGATGTTCAAGACGCGTCAACCTAACAGAACGAATGCCTTAGAGATTTGCGAAGTACGAGATGTTCGAACGCGCCGGCCGAGTTTTCCATCTTCCGAGCCGAAAAGACCTGAAGGCGAAGTCCCTCGGTCGATCCGTTTAGCCATCAGAGGAGTAGTAGGTATTCGTCTCTGGTCGCCGTCGGCCTCTGATTGTCCTTTATTGGGTTAAATTGAACTTCCTTCTCGTGATACGCGGCTCGCATCAACTCACTCGCTCTGAGTAGTTGCTTAGCTCTTAAACATCTGTGTAGGTACGGGGTGTTCTTCAAGTATCTCGATTTATCTTCTGGCTGCCGGAACGACGCCGTTCATCCTAAAGCAGTGACGAAAGTAAAAATTCCTCGTCGCGGCCGGACGTCGATTCTCCCCCTCCATCCCGATGACAAGTGAAACAACCAGACACGCGACCACGAAACATCGTTTCGTTAATTTTCCACGCTTGCGCTGACGGACACCGAGCAATCACTGCTGTTGTTCCATTCTTCGGAAATAGGTAACTGTCGCGTGACTTTCTCCTGAAAAGTGAAAAGACATTTCGTTGCGATGATTTTCTATTTTTCTCCCTTTTTTCTTTCAAGATTAAAGCGTAGCACGGTCGAAGACGGTTGAATTTTGGCGGATTACAGAACACCCTGTAGATTGGCGAGCGGTCGAGTCATGCGAGCTTAAGAGTTAAGAGTTTGGGTTTGCGCTGCGCAACAATTCGCGAGGGGGCGAACCCGCGGACTCAGGAATTCAGAGCGGGTAAATACGGTGGGCGTCTTGTTCTTACGTGCGGAGAACGCGAATCCCGCGACCTGTGAACCACTCTTAATATCATGTATCGTGCCATCGCGTCAAAGGCGTCGCTTTGACCAGCTTGCCTCTCTGTCCACCGAGACACAGGCCGACGAGTTTAACGACGTTAACAACGTCATTCGGCGTTTTACCGAAAGAGGCCTCGCTAAAATGGGACTCGTTCGTCTCTTACTCCGGTCCCGCGATTATTATTACACCCTCGAATCGTACTGCACGATCAAACACCGCGTCCATTTTATTTCCGTCCATTTTACCACGCAAATATTGATTCTCCTTGGAATCCTCAATTCCGTTAAGTCGGTAAATGCGGGACTCGATAAAGTTTCCTGTTTAACCTCTTACGTACTCGGATAGTTTCTCGATCGTGGTAAATAAACGTAAAAGTTCGGTCGTCGATCGATTCGAAGAGGAAGGGAAATCGTTGGCCGCGATGGTTGAGAATCCCTGCTTGAGGGAATCGTACTGATAAGAATGAATTATGCAGATGAATGTTGCGGCGATGTCGCCGATGTATCAAACCGCCTCAACTAGCTCATTCTCCTTCGTTATCTATTCGTTGACGAGCCCGACGTGCGCGACGTGATCGTGGACCAGAAATCCGGACTGTTCCCATGTTCCACTTATAGCATTTGGTTCAATCGCACGCGTCTGACTTTAGACGATGTCTGATAGCCCTAGAATCAACACCAGGCTCGATCCAGCCTGACGCAAACATCCCTATCAGCCCTCCAATTCGCTGCGAATGAAAATCGCGTGGTTGGCCATTTCTAAATCAGACGCGTGATCTACGCGTCTACGCGGCTTTAGGTCCTTTAGGTAGGCGGTTAAATTTGTATTTCAACTCACGATGGATTTCGACAGTAGAATTATGACTTTCTCGATATATGTACATTCAGAATGATTGTTAAGAAAGAATTGCAATGGCAGTTATTATACAGAGTGCGAGGACGTGCACGTGACGGACATGGTCCACGTCAAACCATGGCCAAAAAATGTCTGGCGCTTCATAGTGTCCGAAAAGGCGCCTCGAATCCGGCAAGATACCCGTTAATGATCTTCAAACAAGTATCGCGTCAATTTCCAGCAGGCAATTCGAATAAGACTGGACTAACAGGTGGAGTAAAGGTAACTGAACCAGGCCCGATGTGTAGCCTGAAACAAGCTCGCGGTTGTTGAAGCTTCTGTAGAAGCACGAGATCCGTGCACGAGCGAATGAAAAAGGTAAAAAGAAGAGAGGGAAGACCGAGCGAAGGTGACGATAGATCATTAGGCAGTTGACTCGGTTTAAGTAACGGTGGCTAATTACCCAGGCGAGAGTTAATAACCTAGCGAAAGGAAGAAGCCGAGGGAGGTCACGTCGCTGACACGTCGATATTCGATTCTAGCTGGACGAGATTCCTTCTCTCTCTCTCTCTCTCTCTCTCACTCTCTATCTGTCTATCTATCTCTATCTCTATCTCTTTCCAGACCAGCTTCGAGGCACGTTACAAAAGTCCGTGGCGGAACAGAAGGAAAAAAAGAAGGAAAAGGGGGGCGCGAGCGAGTGGGAAAGGTGAGGAGGGGGAGGTGACTTAATGATGCCGCATCCGGGAGTCGCCAGGACATTGTACCGCGCAAAAAAGGATCTTATAACGCGTTCACAGCTGGACCCGCATTCTACGTGTTCGAATGGGAGACCCCGATCCATTAGCGACCCGACGCAAACATTAATAATCCGTAGCTTCGCCTCGATTGCCGTGCGGACGCGAGGCTGCAAGGTGGCAACCTTGGCCAGGTGACGTAATAGTGGCCCGATGGGATTTTCGTCCCAGCTTCCTGAACTCTCCGCGGAAACTGGCTGTCCATCGATGATCAGTCGGTGCTACTGAAGTTTTGGACGAGACACGACCTAGACGTTGTTTCTCGTTGTGATACCAGACTATTGAGATATTTAAGCAAATGCATAGTTTATGACGTGCATTATTAGCATATTAGCATATTTCTGTTAAAATGCGTTGCTTTCCCGTCTATTTTACATTTGTTCGATCGATTTTCAAATTCCAAGTGTAAGTTTGTTAATGCATTTTTAGAAGATTCTTGTCTAAGAAACAAGTCAGGTGCACTTATATAGTGCGATTCCTTGCAACGTTTTCCATTAATTTGTCGACGCTTTATTGTCCCAGAAAAACTGACTTGACTATTCCTATCAAAATATCTGTTGTTCGAGAACTGTTAATTTGATGTTAATTAAGATGCACAGCTCTTGACGTTCTAAACGGTAGTCGTTGAATATATTATTCGTAACGATATACACCATACCGATAACTCATAATCGCCTGAACGAACGAAAGGCGTTGGGCAGAATAAATTAGTTCCACGAGGGGAGAGGGAACGATTGGATTGACTGATTTTCCCGGAGCAATAGCAAAATCGACGAGATAGAGTCGCCGAGATAGAGTAGCGGTGCGCCGTAGGGTAACGTGATTCGTTCGGTTCGATTTCAAAAAAGCATCGGCCTCCCGCGGCGAGGATTCTCGTTCGTCCATTCATCCAGCCGCGAGTTACGTTGTCTTCTGGCCGCGCGTTGAAAGAGGAGGGCGACGCAGAAGAAGAAGAAGAAACGGAGGCGAAGGAGAATAGAGCGTACAATCACGATGAGTAGCGGCCCTGAGGTGCGAGCCGCGAGTGGAAAGGCTCCCGGGCTGCCAACCTAATAAAGCAATTTGTCACGGTTGTCGTCCGAATGCCAGCCATACATTAACACACAATCTCGCCTCCGAGATGCTCGACCTCCTCGTCCTCATCGTCCTCATCTCTTCTCTCCCTTCGCCTTTCCTGTTTTCCTCTTTTCTCCTCATCGTCCTGTTCCAGGCTTCCACTTTCCACGACGTCGATCCTTTCGTTACGGTTCGAACGTCTCTCCGATTTTGGTAACCAAGGGTTAATCCTTCCGGCAATAAAGCGCGGTCTCGTCTGCAGCGTCGTTTCTCATTTATCAGTCGAAAAGAATACGTCGTTAAGAAAATTTCTGGACTCTTGTGGTGAGAATAACGAAAGAAAGATGCTTCTTTTAATCGGAGTTTTCAATGATGTCAGTTGAATTAGTTTTCTTGGTTTAAGGCAAGCTTCCATTCGTAGTGCATTTCATACGATTTATGGTTCTAGCCGCATTCTTTGATCGCAGGCATTATTGCTGCTTGCTTCCTGAAGATTCCACACAACAGGAATTCTATTATAATTTTATTACCCCTGAGGCCGAAAATATACCAACCGCTGACCTGCGATCACCGCAACAAACTTTCTCCTTCTTTCTGGACATTCCAGTTTTGCCCGATTCCAAGTCTGGGAGCCCTGTCCTGTAGGCTCGAACACACAGAAACAATATTATCTCTTGCTCTCGGTTCGAGGCGCACAACAGGCCAGCCGGATTATTACGCGGTTTTTGCACCGTGACCCTGGCACAACCACGGCTCTCGACGATGGATTCTGACTTCCTTTGCGACGTCCGTTGTAAAAGCTACGAGGATCTGCAGCTTCTTGCTACCGGCGAGAAGCAGCACTCTCGAGGTGCGGGACATTAGTGATTGATGGATCCTCTCTCCGAGTGGTCTCTCCGGCGAATCAGACTCGGCTACACATTCTCTCTCTCTCTCTTCTCCCAACGTTCATCGAACAGCCGTCCTCTGCGGGCTGTGTTTCTTCTCAACACTCGCCAACGTACGCCTTCGCATCCGATGAGACTCTCGGCTGGCTTTCTAATCAAGAATTATTGGTCACACTCGGCTCCTTTGGCTCACCTGGCACACTAGAAGGCGGTAGCCGAGCCGAGTCGCCTGCTGCCGTGCCACGACGTCGGAGACGACGTCGACTCCGAGAGATGATTGAGGCTCGGAAGCATGCAGATTCGAGGAATCAACGTCAGATACCATGTAATACAATGTATCGCAACGTGTAATTTCCTCCGCCGGACATTCTATCCACGGCCACGATCGAGCCACTACGCGCTCCTTTTTTCCACCGATTCGGAATTCCGCCGCATGAAGATATTAAACATGTTACGCGCCACGCCTCGGTAATTCAATTCCCGGAATCGAGCGCCGCTTGCTCTTTATCGGCTTGACTCGCGGATGATTGCCCGCCCTTAAAATCGCGGACTACGGTCATTTCGCTTGACTACGGTCTCGCCTTTTTGCGAAACGCTTAAGGTACCGTACGAAACACGATCGACATTGTCATACGGCGTGAGCGTGATCGAGCTTCTCTCTGTGTCGTTCGGTTTTAACATCGTTCCTCTCGTGTTCATGTTTATTTTTGTCTGGCTACAGGGTAAGATGTCTGGACCAGATTACACAGAATGTTTTCTTGAACAGCTTCGCGTGCAAGAAGATTTCCCACTTTTCCGTAAAATTGTTTACAAGACATTTTATAAATTTTAAATACATATACATCGAGATTTCCTTTAACATTTCGCGTCTTGAAACTGATACTCTTAGAATTATCTAAACAACCAGTCTTCTGGTCGAATTTCAAATTTGGACACGTTCGGTCCGAGTAATTAATGATCGTGGATAAACTCTAACCCTACTCTGCTAATTATTCGCTCTTGAAAAGTTCACTGTAAGGGAAGTACATCTACAGACGGTGAACTGACATGAGACTTCCTTGAAGAACGATCGGATTCGATCGAAGCGCACTTGTGAGAGGGAGGGGGATAGGGATTCGAGATAGCACCTTCGAGGGGGGGTGGGTTTCGTGCCAGACGAGCTGGCGTGGATCCATCGGGTGTCGTCGACGGGCGTATCCAGTTCAAGGTCAACGTGAATCTAGGATGGCTCGCATGTTCGAAGGAATCGGGCGATGTATCGGCGTTCGGTGGTCAGCCACATGGCGAATTAAGGGTCAGCCCATTACCGATTTGACCTCGGATGACCCGGCAGTGTATACAGAGTTGGTTGCGTGCTGCTTGATTCAATTAACCCCACGACACAAACACACACGCGTGCGCGCGCGTTTGCACGTGTGGGACCGTCGTCGGTCCGACGTGGTCGAAGCCACTCGCTCGTGCAACGAAGTACGACCGATGCCGCGACAAATTGGCGAACCTCGTCGGGCCATCGTGATGGAACCGTCGTCAAACAGGGCTGGCGGGGTGAATTGAATCTCAGTTACGACAATTAGATCGTAGAACTTGAGTTTGGAGGAAGAAATCGCCAAGAAGAGAGTGTCAGCTCTCTAGTAATCATAGCACACGAATCCTTGGCGTATCGATTAAACGACTTTTGATGATCAGCGGACGATTTCCGGATTCTGGAATGTGATTACTGGAACTTGGATACGTCCAAGTTTTTCTTGAACTTAGATCGTTAAATTCAGATCTTCGTTCGACGAGATTGTTGTATCATTTCGATTTCGTAAAATTCAAAGAGCAGAGAACTAGCGATGAAAAATACACGTGCAGCGACGATCGAGAAACGACGTGGAAAAGCCTGTGGGGGGCCCGAGGTTTTTCGAGACACTCGACGCTGTACAACATCGGATCGCGGTAGCAAATTACAGGCTCGTTTAACTCAAATACATATAGATGCATATGTATATATTGTTTCAAATTAGCGGGTTAACAGGCGTGTCCAGTATCATTAACTAGAACGTTAGCGAGCAGAACGTGGGTGTTAAACAGATCAGAAAGTCGCTCGTGGATCGATAAGGTTAAATCGCTCTCTCGTGTTCCGTCTGCAATTTGCGAAAGGACCTCTTAATTCGATGTGGTTTTCTGAGCTCCCCGAGCCGACCGACCGTCAGGCACGAACAACGTGTAAATATGTAACGAGTTCATTAGGGCTGCTGGTCCGGCGAACTTTCGTGCACCCGCCATAACGGCAATCGTCCCGCTAACTACGGTTTCACTGAATTTTCACGATTAACGATCCCACCCCCGAATCCACTTCTTTCTCGCCACCCCTTTTTCCCCAATGTCGGTATTGAATTGATCGTGTTTGCCTTCGACCCTCCGTTGATACAAGCCAGAATTAAATTTCGTTCGATTAAGTGGACGTCCACCTGTATTTAAGAAATTCAAGGGCGGAAACGTTCGAGGAAATCTTCTCCACGTTTAACCACGATTAATCATACCACGCGTTTCGTGAAATTGTGTGAAAACTTTGCCAGAGATACGAACGAAATCAGAACACGACCAACTGGTAATTTGGTAAGCATTAAGCTTTTAACAGTTAATCGCATTAAGCTGCGATCAGTTTCTGCCTACATACGTGCACGAATAAGCGAGAGAGGACCCGAAAGAAACTATTCTTACCGAGTGCGTAATTGTCTAATTGGACGTACGGCTCGGAGAACGAGGAAAGAAAAGGAGCCCTTACACAGGACCGAGATCGTCGGGTCTTGAAGAGACAATCGGTTGGCGCAATCAGTATCGTGTTTCCTCCCTCGGTTACTCTGGCTCCCTTTTATGCAACGTTAACGCCCAACAAATGGACCTCTCGACTTCCATCGCGTCAACGCATTTGATAAGAGGCGAGGTCACCCGGTTACCAGTGAACAGATGCGGCCAATTGGTCGATCTAATGCTATGTCGAGCATAGCCGGCGGCGTGCCAGTCGCAGAAAAAAAAAGAAAAAAAAGAAAGAAGTACACGCGCGTTCGCGCTACCGAGAATACTATCCTACCTCCACCTATCTACAAAGTGAGTAAATTGAGGAGCAACCAAGCCGTTATCCAACTTCGTATTTCCCTCTTCGATTCGAACCAACTTGTTGGAACAGCGGAAAAAGCGGCGGAACGAGAACAAGAAACGAGACGAGGAATTGCGATTGCGATTTAGATTGCTTGTTAATTCAGCCTTTACTCTCCGTTGCGACAAATTGGCTGGTGTTGAGATTTAGGAATTCAAACTAAAAGGCTCAGGGAAAGAGCGACGACGTTTTCTGAATTTGAGAAAAATGTAATTGGAGTAAATGGTGACGAGTATAATTTGAACGTGAACACTTTCGGACGCTCTGCAAGACATTTGATTCAAGATCTACAAAGATCTATCTTAATATCGAAACGAAATTGATACGAAATTTACTACCAATAGAGAAACCCAGACTTTTCGCCGCCGGATGGAACGCCCACTTGCCGACGCATTAGCTAAACATTGCGCGACAATACCCGATATTAGTATTCGCGAGATAAAAACTCATTTAATTCCCACTGCGGCGCGACAATACGCACTCGACTAGGTACGCGTGCATTAACGTACGTATGTACGTAATCCTGTTTTCAACGACGATCCTTGAGTGTAACTTAACTTAACGCGTAATGCACCCTATGATATTAGGGAGAACGGGCACAGCGCGAACAATGTGCGTGCGTGTGCGACAAGCAACGTGCGTTTCGTCCTTTTTCCACGCGCCGGTTTTCATCCATCCGTCGTGCACGTACGTCGTGCACGCATTTACCCGAGCCCTTCGCGCGTTTGCACTTCAACCGACTGCCTCTCGCCGCAGCACTCCCCCATCGATGCTCCCTTACCCCGTGGACCCCTCATCAAACCCCCTCGTGGCCTGATTGAATCTACTCCGCGCGCGGCTTTTATTTCGCGCCGTGGAAACCCGAGCCAATCCGTTCTCGTTCCACGAACTGCGGCGCGCCGAAAGTCACGTTTTGTTACTGGAGCGTCGGTCGAGATTTTTTCAATTAGCCGCGCCTATCCCTCCTCCTCCTCTTCCTCCTCCTCCTCCTCCTCCTCCCGCCTCCCGCCTCCTCTCTCCTCACCACGCCACGTGAAAAGTGCTTTTGTTCTTTTCGCGGACGTTGCCCGTCGTCGTCATGGTGGTCCGCTGTTGATGAAAGTGCCGAGGAATCGCCTCCCGCTGGATCTTTGCTTTCTTTTTCAAGGTGGATTTTCACGCAGAAACTTCGCAGAGATTTCTCGCAGAGGTTTAAGAGAAGTCCAGGGACTTGTTGAACAATTTTCTGAATAAACTGAAATGGAAAAATTCGAGGGATTGACGCCGAGTGAGAAGAAATTTCTGATAAATTTCGTTATGTTTTAAGAAACGAACAATCGCAAGAATTGAGACTGATCGTTCTAAAGAACGTACGACGAAATATTCCATATTCCATATGTTCGAGTAATTTCCCAAGACGAATGAAAAGTGAAAACCTCAAGCCCTTTTAGCAATTACTTAGAACCTCGAAGACGAAACAAGTCTAGTAAAAATCATTTCACTGACGATTGCAAGTAACTCTCAAGTAGGCGGTCGATTTACACCTCTCTGCGACTCGAATAAATCACAATCGGCGCAGCTGCTCCGAACGAAACAACCGCAATTCATTACGAGAGAGCAAGATGAACCGTGAGGGTTTTCGATCTCGGCCAGGCACACGGGATCGACGAATCGCGGATTCGCAGCCTGTAATCGCGATACCACGGCCCCAAGTTTTCGTGTCACAAGTTTCTCCTGGATGTCGAGAGTGGTTGTTAAAACGAGGTGTCGCAATCGCGGTCGGCCGAGCTGCTGTGGCCCCAGGACTGCGCAACCTCCTCGTCTTTCCGTAATCTCTCGAATATACGGACGCGTATTACGCGCGTCCTACCTGGTGTACACGCGACACACGCACGTACGTTGCGTGTGTCCACGCGCAACTGGAACTGGCGTTATTGCGTTCCTGCCTACACCGCGTGGCAATTACAATTTTTTCGAGGTTTACGGCCGGCGAGTGCGCTCATTTCTCCTTCCTTTTTGTTTTTTTTTTTTTTTTCTCCACTCTTGCAGTTGAACCGAGAATCCAGAGACGGGCGAAATTCACGGATTTCCACGCACGCAGGACGGGGCCAGGGCAAAGTCAAGCTTCAATTATTTATTCCTGGAACAGAGGAGTATCTTCGATTAATAACAGACAGAAATGTTGAGAAATTTACAGTCGCGAATTTCCACGTTTCGACCACTCAGTCAGTCGCAGTGTTTCAGAAGAATAATTTCATTTCTTTCTTTTTTTTCTGCCAACTTGTTTCTCGTCGATCGATTAATTCGTAGAAGTCAGCGACCAGTCTATGAAAGTCAAATTGCAAATTAAGACCGTTTACTAAACGAACGCACTCGAGCGAAATCGCACGATTCGCACGCAGCGATTTCACTCCCCTGCGACGCTCAAACTATCCCACTCGATAAGCGCCGATTCGAAGACTCGATTCTCTTCAGATGCACTCACCCTTACTGTCAACTATGCCGACGCGCATTTGCCGCGCGAACGCGTGCATATAATCGCACGTGCGTGCCGAGTTCTCTGCCCGCTGGTCATTTCGTTCTTTCCTATTCGACTCCGATTCGATCAGTATTCTTTCGAAAATTCTTCGCGACGAGACTAGTCATGGATTTTTAATGTATTCGAGGACGTTCATGATCGAGAAACGTCCAGTCTGCAGACTTTAAATCCGTAGAGGGAGAATTTAATTTGTTCAGAGAAGGAGCTGAATTTTTCATACGTGCATTCGTTGCGATTGCAATGCGACGCTGAGAAAATCGCGAGGCTCGTAAATAAATTCTGGAGAATTTATTTACACCTTCGAATATGGGGAGCGAGTTCACATCGAATGATACTGATTTAATTAATGCACGCGAAATTGATCGATTGCGGTAATATCTTACCAGAATTATTGATACGATGGTCGATAATTCAAGAGAACTGGCCGTCAGGTTTTATTTATTTCTTCGTAAAAGGCTGCGTAAATTCATCGTAAACAACGTTGCCCAATCGCCATAAATAAACTCGGCTCTTTACCGCAGTAATTTGCCGTAATTATCAGCCTAGCGACGATTAATCAAGAAAGTTAACCCAAGGATTGTCAACCTTGGAGAATTCATTTATTTCTCTGCCGGAGAGAGAAGATGGGGAAATTCCTTCTCGAATTTGCAGTAAACGAAATTCGCGTGAACTTTTGCGTGAATCAAGACGGATAGAGACTAACAGAGATAACTCGTTCACTTATAAGATATCGTAATCGATTTCTAAACATGGGAGAAGCGGCGCGAGCGCGAGGAGTCACGCGGTGAAAAGATGATCCCGACGAGGAGCCACAAAATCCTCCGCGGCCGCACGTCGTATTAGGCTAATGTACATAAAGCCTGGTCTCGGGTAGAGAGAAACGCGTAGGGAGTCGGCAAGAGACGACTAGACGAGAGAAGAGGGTGAGCTTTGATTGGTCCATTGAGGACACGTGCTGGCAACCCCGACGTGCGGGCCAGCCCTCTGGCTGTGCATCTCGTTACGAACTCATTCAGGAACTCCAACGTCGCCAATGACGGAATCAAGTGGGATTGTTAACGAGGGCACCGTAGGTGGCTCGGACAGAGAGAAGGCGATAGAGATCAGGACCTAATGACAATGACGATATAATCAGATGGGATAATTCACTTTACATGATCGTCACGAGCCATTGCGGGATTCTGCAGTCTTAAACCTAACCCAACTCGATTCGATTCGGTGGCCAACGTTCCTTTGATCCATCCAAAAGCGAACCGCGTCTCGCACGAGTGTGTATTCGCGTAGTACGATTCTAGATGCTCATCGACGAGGGAAGAAATAGTAGGTGTTGTTGGTAGACCTCTCGACTACCTCTCAACAGGGGTAGAATAGAAGAGCCCAGTCGTAAATACTGCCACAGTTAGATTAGACGCGCGGGTACACGCAGAAGACGAAACAAAAGTAGAAACGAAATAGAAGTGAGAAAAAATAGAACGAAGGGGAAGAAGGAGACGGAACGGAGAAAGAGTGGCGGTCGACGTTCCCATGTGTTCCTACGAAGTCGATCAACCTGGTTTGTTCGAGCGAGCATGTGGGCCAACAATGCCCACTTCGGGAGCAACCGCGACGCACTTCACTTCGTCCATTATTCCGTCCACGTTTCCATGCGGCCGGGGTGCCGGGGCGGTATTCCCCGTCGCCGAGCGTTGCCAACAACATCGTAGCCAGAAACTACCCAGGCCTTCACGGTACACGAAGAGGGTTCTCCAGCGCACCGGCCACTGTTGAAAGACCCTGAAGTGCACTCCTCGAAATTCGCTACGCGGCAAGTAGCGTCGAGTCGCATGGCGCTACCTGCGTCCTCGAGCGGTGATGAAGTCGAGGGAAGCTCTCCAGGCAGACAGAGGGGGTTGGGTGACCAAATTTTTCGTTACCGTCCGACAGACTCGTCTCTTCGTCTCGTCATTCACCGTCAGTCCTTTCGTTAACCGCGTTTCTGTCTACTTTCATGCGTGATTCCGATTACCAGTCGACGGTGTTACCGGTGCTCGCTCGTAATTGGAGGATCGCCCGTGCAAATGACTTTATTGTTCGGTGTTCGCAGTCACTCGGTTCCGTTCTCCGAGGCTGAAAACCCCGGGGAAAGGTATTTTCGAATATCATCCAATGAAAGGAAGTCTTGTTTCCTTCGGAGAATTTCTTCTCGCGGTACCAACGACAAATAGATATATTTTAAAAAGCTGCAACGTCTCTACGTTGAATTTCGAATTTGTTTAACACTCGTATTTCCAACGACTACTTGTACTTGGAACGACTACTTTTTCATTCGCAACGATAGTTTCGATTCTTAGCTGGCCGAACCCTCGAGTCTGGCTCTCCTTTAGGCCGGTTAGAGGTGCGGGTACGGATGTGAAAGAGAAACGTACGTATGTACATTCGTTGGTAGCCGAACGAAGGGTGAAACAATAAGCGACGAACGACAATGAGGATTTAAGTGGCGACCTCAATGATATCAACTGCACGCTGGAATAGAATTCAATTGAATTGAAGGAACAGCAAGGGGAGTCCTCCTCCCTCCCCCTCTACCTTTCTGTCTCTCTTCTGGACAACGTTTTGTAAGCACTTCATCAACGTGTTTGGTACTTTCCGCGTAACAACTTGACGTCCAACGAAATTCTCAAGCTTCGTGCTCGATTCACGGCTTCGTCTATCGTCGTAAATCGAGAAAATAACTGAGATAACCATATCGCAAGAAGTTTATCAGGAATGCTAATCTAATCAATTAATATATATTTCATTAAAATTCAAGCATACGCAACTCGACATAGCTATAGTATATGATTACCTAATCATCCTCTATCGATAGACGTGTTCAACCAAGATTTCCAGTTTCGACTTTTCGTTACACAACGATTCGTTCCTCTTCTTCGATTCATTTCTTTCAGAATATTAAGCGAGACTATCAAGCGTCGTTCTCTTCTGTACCTGCGTACATCGCAGTGTACGACGCGCGTGTATATGGGAATCGAACGGTCGAATGTTTCCAGCGTCGATCCGTGACGCAACAGCATCATCTACATAATTAATAGAATCGTTGACGCCTGAACCTATAGCTGCGAACAGGGCTGGCATGTAGTTGGCACATCGTATCGGGCGATCGCGCGCGATTATGATTTCATTGCTGAAAGTTATACGCGCTTTATCGGGCCGTATAGAGGCATTATCAAGCGTGTATCCAGCCAATTGGCTGAACGCGCGCGAAAACAAATGGACAACATCGAAACTGAAAGTACCAAAGTACCAGGATCCGTTCGCATCCGCTTCCTTTATGCGCATAAAATGCAGGGCAGGATTGATACTTCGCACGACTTGTAATTGTTATTATATCGCGATTAAAATGCAGTAAATTGTCTCGCCGATACGGGACAAGCAATCACGATTGCTAATTCTCATTACCTTTGAACGACCGGGGCATTTTCGTCGATGTCTTCATCGCGGCAACGTTCCGTTTCTTCAGCCTTGGTGCACGAAGAACTGTGAAAGACGTATCGACCGCACTGGTAGCGCCATCTCTTCAGGAAGTGGCGAACCAAACTCACGCGCATACCAGAATCGGTTCGTGCCGGCGGAACATCGGCTTTATCCCGCTTTATAAGGGGAACTGCACAAAAACCTCCAAGCACCCGTGGCCCGCGTATATAAGTCACATTCACTGTCCGAGACGCTGATCGAATTCTCATTAACGAAACTGCATTTTAAATATCGCGGAAGAGCCGCTGCTGACGTTACCGTTAATACACCTACATAGAATCGAACGATGCTCGCCTGATTCACGAGGATATAATGACATGCACCTCCGTTAATTGAGTCCTCGATTTTAAGCATAATTTCGCAGAGTCTTAATGCAGAGTGGAATATCGAGCAGTCGATTGCCAGCAATAATCCTCATTATATACCTGCTTTTCATAGCATCAGCCAGTTTACAATTAACCAGAACCAGCTCGAGCGCTTATCCCGAATATAATCAACTTCTACTACCAAATAAATATCGGTAGTATCAAGTCCCCCGAATCGAAAATTTTTAATTCACTAACAACTGTAGCAGATGGCTTCTACCTCAGTTGGAAACTTTAATTCAACATCCGTACGAAGCTTAGGAAGATTAAAAGGAAAAATATCGTTGAAGTGTTTTCGAAAAAGTTTCGATCATCGCCCTGTGACATCCAAAGCCTGAAATATCCCTAAAATTAAGCAAATGTCCGCGTGCTCTTGAACCGAGATCACGCCTAGTGGTCCAACAATCTCCGGCGTCGATCGAGAAGAAATCCGTGCTCCATAAAAGTCGAAAAACCCGGTGAAACGGCGGTCACCTTTTCATTTTCGCCGTAGTCGAATCGGGCGAGTGGCCCGAAGAATGTCGACGATCGTTCCCTCCGCGTACGTATGTACGTACAGACAACGACGCACGACGTAAAACCGGTGTGTAACCGGTGCGTATATAAAAGAATCACGGCGTAGAGAGCGACTTGCAAGGCGACGACGTCTGTTTAAAGTCGTCCCACGGGCACCGACTTGATCCTGCTGGAAAGGACCAATGACCGAACGAGGGCCCGTGGAAGCAGCCAATCGTGCTGCAGGAACGCACGGTATCCAGGACTCTTGGTAAAAACCATCAAACGAAGCCGCCGGCATTCACGGAAAGCACCGACCCTGCTGCACCCTCTCTTCGACCGTGTCCACCTTGCGTCCTTCCTGCCGCATCGACCGCATTTTTTCCGCTGCCATCGATCGTGCCGTTCACCGTTCGCGAAAAAGATCGTTCGAGGGGAGAGGAAGGAAAGTAATCGCGGTGCTAAAACGTAGACGTAGCGGTATCTCGCGATGCATTCGTCCGCTCTTCCACCACGTACTTTTACGCTCGCTCGCTCGCTCGCTCCGACTCCGACTCCTTTGAATCAGATCGGAATTCTCGGCGTGCATTTTCGCTCTGTTATCGCTGGAAGACCGTTGCTTCTCGCGCGTCCATGCAAATGTCCTGTGGTTGTGGTCAGGTTCGTGCGAACACACGAACACAGATGGAAAGTTGAAGTTTATCTCCCGGAGGAACCTGGAAGGAAAAGCATAAAACGTTCATCGCTAACGATGATCCATTATACTGAATTTTAGAGCAGCCATCAGTGACGATATAGCGCTGGAAGGATTTCAGAAAGTTCCCTTTCACTCTTCGTTTCTTCGATCTCTGACAGGGAAATGGTCTCTCTTCTGTATTTGGTGGATGCCTATTTTTTTTTTCTCCGACGGAAAAGAAGAGTTGTATGTGTTTCGTTCGTGGCAATGTACGTGTGTGACGAGAAACGATGAAGGCGTTGTAACAGAGTTTCACCACGGACGCTCGACGATAAGGACTTGGGGACGCGTTATAACTTATTAGCTGACTACTCGCAATTGTTATGTAAGAATGCGCGGCTTGAGTTCTTCTTGTCGCGTCGGCTGCATTCTTGCCGTCGCATCAATCATGCCGTGTTGCTGGAAAAAGCGATGAAACGAAGAAAGACAACTGACACGGCGGCCGATGGTTGATGTATTATTCCTCTCAAAGTGCTCCTTCTTCGTCAATGTTTTGCATTTAACTCGTATTATATCACTAATGCGATTAACATACACACGATTAATTGATTCTGATCTGCTCAGTCAATTTTTCAAACGAAATGAAATTCCAAATGCGAATGAAAATCTTTGGACGAATAAGAGTATAACTTTCGAGAGAGTCCAAACCATCTTGAATAAATCTCAAGGATTGTCCTTTGATCCCGACCTTCGAATCACGCAACCGAAGACACTCCTCGATGGACTGTCATTACGAGGAAATAAATCGGGTTTTAATGGTAGGGTCCGTGGAGCTGGTTCGATTCCAAAATTCTCGGCAATGGAACAAAGAACCGTCGCAAGCACGCCAAGAACTGCCAAGAGACGAGTGATTACAAGAGTATAACGAAAACATCAAGAAAAAAAGAAAATATATATAAATTACTCGATCGTACCGAGTAAAATTACAGATCTCGATAAATAGGCAAATCGCGATAACCAGCGGGAACAATAAAACTGTTGTTAACGAAAAAAATGCTTATCGCACGCTATGTATTTCTCTCGATAAAAAGGATTCACCGGTAGTCCTTTTACTTCGTTTTTCCGCGCTCCAAATTGCTGTCCGATAATTTACGAGAAACTATGACTTACCACAGTATTCACTTAGCGCCAATTTGCATCACGTAATTGCATATATCAATTAGGCTGTCCTTGCTGTTAAATTCAACCGAAATTGGCCAGCAGTAAGACGCTTTTACGCTATCTGAAAGAATACGTTCGTAAATATTAAGCTTGTTTCGACTTTTTTTTTTTTTTTTTTTTTTAGTAATGTCTTAATTCGAAACGTACGAAAGTTGAAACAGCGTACAATATTCAAAATTTGCATTCGCGTCGCTTGCCGGAAGAATGGAAAAAAATCGTCAGTTTTTAGATATCATGCGAAAATTAATTTTAGAATTAATTTTAATCATATCAGGTATTAGATACTTGGCAAACTCACGATACGTAATTTATATTTGACTAGACTGAGATGATTCAATGTATTCCTATAATAGTAGAAACAGTCGCCATAGTCTCAGTACAAAAGCAAAAATAAAGAGAGAAACTACACGACGACGAGTACAGTTTGTTTCCGTATGTATCTACTGTATTTCACTTCTAACTTGCATCGCTGAGCATTACACGGGCGTAGGTTCGTCATTTTCGTTATCTACCGATCGTCACGTTCGCGAGACGGGGCCGCATTTTATGAATTATTATTAGATTATACCAATGAAATGACACGATATCCCACGGCTCGTGGGTTCGCAGCAAGCGTGGGTGCACAACAATATTGAACTACCGCGCCGTGTTGCTGTAATTAAGATAACCAACTTCTAATGGCCACTCATCGACGAAATGCAGGCATAAAGTGAATATAGAGAAGATTAGAAAAGTAGAACGTTTACGCCGCGTATTTTGTTAATTATTTCGTGTTGCGTAATAGACGGTTCTAAACTAGCCGTGACGATACACACTCGTTGGTGAGAAATATCACCTATAGGAATAAAGTTCATTGGTAAATATTGTTAATCGACACAGGGCGAATCGATAAATTCAGAACGGAAACTAGCTCGTACAGCAAATCATAAAAGCTTCCTGTCTCCTCGATCGTTTATTATATGTATATAACAATATATTGAGTGTAAGTAGAGTTTGAATCAGTAACCTGGTCAACGACCAATCGGCCATAACAACGTCAAATTGTTTCTTCGCACCTACTTTTTTCTTTTTTCTTTTTTTTTGCAAATTGTATATTAATCAGCGTGGCAATGTATTTTGAAAGAAAAAGAAACTGCAATTTAACGTCGATTACTTTTTCGCCCGATGATCTGCTTGAATGAAGCAAGATGTACTCGGAATGAATAATTCCTACTTTATAAAATACTTTCGATACTCACAATTACGTTTAAAGTACATGTAATTTTCGTTGAATATAAAGGGCATATGTCGTCGACGATTCGTTGTTACTTGATCCTCGTCATCGTCTGCGAAAGAAGACTCGATAGATCATTAGGCGTCTTCCGGTTCCGCGGAGAACCGACGAGAGCAGGATAAAACACCATGAACCACATTAAGCAGACCCATAAACTTATACAGCCTGATTTCAAATCCCAGGAAGCAGTTCGATCAGGCTGCTTCTGCCTTGATTCACAGCCGCCGTGAGTCGTATATATATTTATTGAGACAATAAACCGTAATTATGGCCATCATATAACCCACTAATTAACCGTTCCGCGGTCTCCCTTTCCTTTCCTTTTCTAGACATAGAGACAAACGAAAAAAGATTTTTTTCTCGGTTATCGTCGCTGGAGCCTTTAGATTGACGAAGAAGTTCCCTCGCATAAAAACGTTACGATAATTAAACGAAAATTCTTTTCCTCTTTGAACGGAAATTTCCCTTTAGCTATAATTCGCCCCTTTCTCTCTTTTCCTTTACGTATTTACCAAGAGAAACAAAGAAATGCAAAATTTTTCGTCGACGATAAATCAGTTTTCGAAATCGATCCCTTAGTCTGAAGAAGCTTGTTCTCGGTCAATAGAACAAACGAGTATGATCTCGTTGATCATCGTTCAACATCGAAACAACGTCGGGATCAACGAATCAATCTCGGTCTAACGACGAGCTCGTTCGAGAGTGAGAAAGAGAGAACCTGGCCACGAGACCCTGGAGCCCACAGCTTCGGCCAACGGATTTAATGATTATTACCGCGCCGATGATTGCACCATAAAACAACATATTGCTGTACCTGGAACTCCGCGGCGATGAAACTTCGGCTAGCTCGTATAACCTCCTGGACGATAATAGACCTGGCCTCGTTTCCGGTTGCTCTGTACGCGCCGCCTTGATACTACACTTCAAGGTGCAAACGTCACGGTTCTACCACTCGCAACATGTTCCAAAACAGCGTTTAGAAAATTGTCGAACGCGTGAGCCAGTGTTCGCATGAACCAGTCCTCGGAGGAGGAGGGAAAACACGGTATTCCAGTTTTCTTCTTGGTTTCACTCGGTCGTTTCGCATTTGGCGTCGAAGTCGAAGCAGTTTTTTTTTCGAAGAACAACCGGCCAAAGAGGGAGGACTGAAGCGTGTGTGGGTGCCGCGGCTCGGAGCTCGAATCACACGAAAGCATACGGTTTCGCGGGAACGAGGTAGGCGCGTTCTACGCGCGATTTCCGATGAATTTTTAATTTTCGCCCCCGGTGTACCGAAGCCCGGTATTAGACAGCTCACAAAGGCTTGCTCCGTATCGCGTGTAAACGCGAGCTGTATATTCAATTAATTCAGGGCGGATGTTGTAGGCCGGCGATACAGCACAAGGGTCGCTCCTCATTCTCGAAACAGGAGAACAACCGCGTACACGATGCGGTTAATTAATGGGAGTGAAGACAGAAAGTATGCACGCTTGTGGTTGCGTATAACAAAGAGGCAAGAAACACCGGTAGTAAGGTACCGGCCTTTTCGAAATTACGACGATCCGCGTCGATGAAACGCGAGTCGAATGTTTTGATTCTAAGAAGGAAAAATATAGTTTGTACGGTAACTAGAAATTAACACTTTGCCTTCGGCGATAATACAAAATTATGTCTTCTGTTATTAACCCTCTCGTTCCTACGGTTATATATTTAACCCTTCGTGAATCTTTGAATTACTTGCAAGAAGGAAAATATGGCGTACGATACGAGAAACTAGCACTTTGCTTTCCACAGGATAACAGAAAATTAAATTTTATGAGCAACCTTTTGTTTCAACGAGAGCTTTGTAGGTATGTAGGTACGTATGTATATTTGAAAAGAGTTTTCACTTTTCATCGAGTATGATCTCAAATATTTGGCTTAAACAATTATTATATAACGTAGTGGAGACATTGATAAATATTTCAGAATTTCTTAAAAGTCTAAAATAATAGGACAGAAAAAACAGGATTTGAATGTAAACGAGAGAGGCAAACTACGTGCCTGCGGAGGACCGAAATTGCGAAGTAGAATAGTACCTTTGGTCAGACGTTACTCGTAGAATTACGGAGGAGTTTCACTTGACAAAACTATCAATACGATCATTTATTATTTCAATTTTATTTGAAAAGGCTCAAGAGTCGCCATATAAAGTTCCCAAGAATTCGTCCAGACAGCGTGCAATTCTTCTTTGACCCGTATATTTATGACTATGAAGCCCCGTCATAAACGAGCCAGGCTTTTCCGTTCATTCGAAGGAGAAAAAGAAACAGAGGACAAACGACGTGAAATTATCGCATGTCCGGACAATCGAACGCGGCGGACAAAGAACAAGGACAAGAACAACCCTGTAGACCGAGACAAAGAGTCAGGAAAGAAGGGACGAAACGTCTCGACAAGGTGAACCACGGGGGAAAGGAGGCAACAGCGATCGTAGAAACAGGCGCAATGCCACAAGAAACTGACTAACTGGTAATTAGCATATTTCCAGAATATTTCGGTGGCACGCAATGTTCCGGGTAACTCGTTCCGAAAATGCGAGGCCCTCTTTGTTCGGATTCCAGTGAAATAGTCCGGCTTGACGAATACACACGTAATACATATATAAAACCAATCAACCAATTCTCAATATCTCTAAATATAACCGCGAATTCAATTCAATTCGGGAAGCTACCCATCCTTCCTTCCGATCTTCGTTCACCTCGTTCGATCAGCATTCGTTCAAGAACAATTCCCTCCCTCGTATAACGCGGCGCACGTGAGCACACGCAACATGCTATTTTAAAACTTCCGGGCATAATCACGAATTCGATTCAGAAAACTGTCCTTCCTCCCTTTCGATACTTCTCTCCTCGTCCAATCACGTTTCTCTTCGATTGCCGATCGAAGAACAATTCCAACCCCTTGGCCCATTCGTTTTATCGTTGCAATCGATCTTGCAAAATCAGCCAAGGTCGATATCCTAGACGATCGCTCCTCGCGGTGTAATCATTCTTTCACCGACGGTGGCCGATTATCCGTGTCGGTAATCGAGTTTAATTGGACATCGATATACACGTACGATCTTCATGGCTGGGATTTCTTGCGTTCCTCCCGGCGGCGACGTTCTTCCAGCTAGAACGCCAGCGTATAATGGACAATGAGAGAGAGAGAGAGAGAGAGAGAGGTCGTTCCGTTACGAGTCACGATTATTACAACGCTAATGACACGATGACTCAATTAGAAGACAACGTCCAATCGGAATTCAGGCGCCTAGCCGCGTCTCCGATTGTCTCCGTACGCCCATTCACGATCTTAGACCAGCGCCGTTCCAAGCGGCGGTGCATGATTTCACTTTATATACATTCGAAACTCATCCCGCGGGCCGCACGTGGGCCGAACGATCGTTGGAAGAGCGTGGAATCACGAATCTACCGTAGCAAGCGAACTCTCGTAGATCGTATCTGGCATTATGCGCACGCTATTAGGATGATTAACGGTACTCGTGTGTAATCGAGTCATGGGGTATTGTCCGTCGAGTGTCAATCTCATCTTCCTTTCCGATCGGACAAGGTGTGACCGCTTGACGCTTTCCTCGTCTATCGCAGCTTCTTTTCCACGTTTCTGATTACTACACCACTCTCCTAGCATAATTTTCTCTCTCTCTCTCTCTCTCTTTCTGTCTCCTTCCTACGTAGGCGTCCTAGCTACCGTCTCATTTTCCAACTCGACCTCGCAAAAATTAATACAAAAATGTACGTGCCATCAATCTAAAAGGGAGGATTCCCGGAGTTATCATTCCGGGGGGAAACAAATGACACTTTTTCTTGTTTTCATCGAAACGTCCTGTCAGAAAATAGTGCACGCTCTCCATCAATCACACCGGCAACACGTTGTGCAATAACGTTTCACGATAGAGATCTTCGAGGCTGGCTCGCCATTCATTCTCTGAAACGTCTAAACATCGTTATTCGTAATCCGTCAAATGGACGATGCGAATCAATCGCACGGAACGCCGAGTGTTCCGTTTTCGAAGTAGGAAGACCGATTTACGTGGCCAGGCCTGTCCGCGATGGGTGAACAAAGTTGTAACAACATCTGAATCGTAGATCGAGGCATGCGCCAGATTCGCGATTTTCGCCGAAGGTCCAGCGTACGATTCGATCTTAATCCGAGTCGTTCGGTCGTTCTTCTTTCTTTTCCATTTCCCTTTCTTTTTTCTTTTCGTTTCGTTTCTCCCTTCGTTTTGGCACACGGAACCCGCGTCGGTAGAAGTAAGAAACCGAGATCCTTCGCTCCGATTTACAGGTCGATAATTTCGTGGCTCGCGCTCTTCTGGGAAAACCGCGGAGACCGACTGCTTTCACTCCACGCCATTTACGATTGGTTCAAGGTTCTCGTTCTCTTTTTCCCCCTGTCCCTGTGCTGCACCTGCAACAGAAAAGAACACGGAAACGTGATTGCTGTGTCGGCGCCCTGTGCATGCAACATCTCTCTCTCTCTCTTTTTTTTTCTCCGCTAACGACGAATATAAAGTACGAAAAAGAGAAAATAAACTAAAGAATAAAGAAAAAAGGAATAAAGAGAGAGAGAGAGAGAGAGAGAAAGATTCTTGACGCTATAACGAGAAAGAAAAGCCAGTGGTTGCAGAATTTTCCTCTCTTATTCAGCGTGGAGGGCTGCTCATTACGCCGTGAAAAATAAAATTAATTGGTCGTGAAGCTTACAAACAAGCTCTAATCGCTGTCTTATATCGCGAACAGGAAAGCACGTAGCTCGTTGGCCGTGTGAAGAATAAAAAGAAGAAAAAGAAAAAAAAAAGGAAAAAGAATGGGGAGAGGGAGGAAGATATGGAAAGCACGAGTTTGAGGAAAAACGCGCGTTCCGATAACATTGGTTTGCATTGAAGAGGAAGGTGGCGGCTGATGTGGCACGCGATCTGAAAATTACGGTCACCATCGATCAATAGCCGCAAAAAAAAGAATCAACGAAGTTTCTGTACGGACTGCAT
The DNA here is from genome assembly GCA_032399595.1 of Tetragonula carbonaria. Classification (NCBI taxonomy): domain Eukaryota; kingdom Metazoa; phylum Arthropoda; class Insecta; order Hymenoptera; family Apidae; genus Tetragonula; species Tetragonula carbonaria. Next base: position 9,045,877 of record JAUCRC010000014.1, read on the forward strand.
CAATGGCTACGTCCCTTTCCTTTCCTTTCCTTTCCTTTCCTTTCCTTTCCTTTCCTTTCCTTTCCTTCGCGACTTCGTTCTGCTGCATTTCGTGGCGCGAACGTCTCTCCGCGTTGCCGTTCCAACACGGCCCGATTCTACTGCGTCGAGAAGAAACCGGCCGGCGTCGTTTCTCGTTAAATCAATGCTCTTAATGGATCGTAACACCATCGTAAACTAGCGAAACGTTGATTAATGAATTAATGCCGTTGTATCTAGTTAATGATTAACGATATCAATCCGCACACGTCCGTGTAGAGATCGTGCGGATTAATCGGGCTTGGGATGGGGGCACGCGAGAAACGCATTGTCACGTGATTGTTGTACCGAAGTAAACGACAGAATCACGCGATCGCTGGAGGAATCTGTCGCTTGTGTTTATCAATCTTCTGTTTCACTGCCTTTGTTATATATTCAGAATTCAATAACGATTCACGAATGTTGATAATTACCCGTCGAATTACAAGCCGAACTGCGTAACGTTATGTAAAGCTAGAATTTCTTTCCGTTCCGATTTTTCTTCTGTTTTCTGATGAACTATGGCTGCGCATGTCCGTGCACGTGAAATGTGCAAAATACGTGTATGCAAATAAAATCCACAAAAAGTGTGCAAAAATGCCTGTCGTTCGTGCACATTTGCCTACTTTTTTTCGTGCATATTTACATATTTTTCATGCGTATTTCCATATATTTCGTGCACGTTTGCATGTTTGCATATACATTTTACGCATGCAAATGCGCAAGAAAAATATACAAATGTGCAAATATACATGGAAATATGGAAAAGACATAGGAAACTATGCACGAATAATAAGCGAATATGTAAATAATAACAAACAACAGGCATACTTGCACATTTTTCGTGAATATTTGCATATGCTTTCTGCTTGTGCTTGTTTTACGTTTAAACATCCACTAGTCTATTGCTAACTGTCTGCAATCGTTAGATCCGTGATATCAGCAAACGCGCGAGTTTCTTCATCTTCGAAGGAGCTCTTCCACTTCCCACGTGTTCCAACGTACCCCGTAATTTCGTGTACTCGAAAGGAATTGCGATACGCTTTGTTCGGTATTGACAGAGGAAAAGGAGATTGCGCGCAGCGCGGTTAAGCAGTACCATAGAAGAATGTAATTAGAGTTCTCGACATATCGATGGCCGATAACCCGATTATTAGGACAGGAGCAGCAGGCGAAGTGAAAACCCAACCTAACCTAACGATAATGCCGCCTGTAACGACACATCGATAGAAACTCATTTTCTACTCGAAGTCGGATGGATTCTATTGCGCTTCTAAGTCAGTTGAAAACGATCTCGAAAACGCGGGTCGTTCCGCAGTTCCAATTTCAAACGAAATCTCAATCATCTCGCCACTTTTCCCACCGTAAACCACGTAAAAACTGATCGATGATCTTCAGGAACGATCAAATAATAATGACTTCATATTGTAAAAGGAGTAAATGTTAGAACCAATCGGCGAATATAAGATAAAAAAAATAAGTTAAGAAGTGGAACGTGTATATCATGAATTACCAATGAATATGACCGAACTACGAGAACGGTCTTGAAGATACCAAGTCCCGATAACTAGCACAGCCACCCACCCTTCTGCGTTCGCGATAGCGGTTAATCCTGGCGTTTCACGTGGTCCTAAAACGAAGGCAATGCTAAGTATAGTGGGCAAGCCTTCGTCGACAGCGAGAAAGGGCGTTGGAAGGGCGAAGGAGGCGATGACGAAGTGACGAAACTAGACGAAGAAGAAGAACTAGAAGATGATGATGATGATGATGATAATGATGATGATGAAGAAGAGGAGAAAGAGGAGGACGAGGAGAAGCTTGAAGAAAAAGTGTGGATGGAGAAAAAAAGAGAAGCTAGAAGAAGAAGAAGAAGAAGAAGAAGAAGAAGAAGAAGAAGAAGAAGAAGAAGAGGAAGAAGAAGAAGAAGAAGAAGAAGAAGAAATGCCTAACGCCGATCGAAGAGACGGAGCCCCACCTCTTGCGAGAGCGATGCCGTGTCGGGACAGGCCCGTCGAATGTTAAGGAGACGCGGGGAGCGAACATAACCTCACCTAACCTAACTTCACCTCCACTCTTGGAGGCCGCCGCGCGGCCGGCGATCCCGCGTATGATTTCCAGTCGGGCTCTCATTGGTTGACTGGTCTGTGCGCGGTTACCGCCTTCGCCATTAAACAAAACCTTGCGAGAAGAGAGCGAAATTAAAAAACGAAGGGTCCCAGGCCCTCCTCGATAGCTTCTCGACCTTGCCCCGGCACCGTTTCGGTACCACCGAACCAATTGCCATTGCCTCGCAACGTGTCGATTCACTTACGCACCCCGTCAATTCGATCCGATCCGTTCTTCGTCTTCTCTTCGTTTTCTCTTCAACTGGACGAGCCAAGCGGCGCAACTTGGTGTAAGCTTGGAGTAACCTTGCAAGGAGAAACCAAAATTGTAGAATAAGCGTACGGAGTAATTTATCAGGAGTGAAAATTAATTCTTCGGGGTCGTGTTACAGTCGATCGATTGGCGATTTTCAAATGGGGCACGGTTCTGTGACAGCCTTTGTATTGTCAAGGATCTACAGATCATCCCTCCGATATACCCTCGAGCTTGATTGCGAGACTTAACGAGAGCGTCACGACGCCCCTCTTTCAAGACAGCTGGCTGGCTGGAGAGGATCCGTTGGTCAATTTTCTGGCCGACAGATTCGCGAATTCGCGTCGCCAATGTGCTTCCCTCGATCTAAGCTATCTGCCTCACTCTTCTTTCTTTTCTTGTCCCTCTTTCGCCATAGCTCAGATTCTCTCTCTCTCTCTTACTTTCTTCTTTTACCCCGTAATTGATATTATTATGGGCTGGTGAGGCCCTCCCATTACGTTATAAATGTTACACGGGTCGATTACCGCTCTTTGTTCCGGACATGCTTACAATGTCCGCGAACAATACTGGACCCTCTTCCTCCCCCACCTCCTTCTTCTTCCAGCAACTCTTTCCTCGACCTGCATGTTGTTCGGAGGACGACGACGTCGACGACGACGACGACGACGACGACGACGAGTTAACCCTCGATTTAACCTACGCCGAGATACGAAGATAAGAAAGGATCGGAGCAGGTTGCTCTTCGTTGGTCCTCGTGCACTGGAGGCTACACGTTCGACCACCCTGACATAAACAAATAATCACGAATAAACAAATCTCTACACGATATACATACACACATCGGTTTCTAGCAATTACGCGAGTGATAAAAGAGATTTCTTTTCCGATAGAATATTTTCTCATGCACTTCGAGGGAATTCGTAGGTGTTAGATGGGACCAAAGGATGGTTGCACGTGGTGGCGTGCTCTCCAAGCCGCCATTTTGAGATGGCGCAAAGGCAAGACCCGCTTCTCCTCTACCTTTTTTTCGTGGTCGGTTCGTCGCCCTAATCATTGTTATTACGAGCGGTCGCCCGTTCGCACACGTGCTTTTTTTCTCCTTCGTTCAACCCCCTTGCATCCCTCGACTCGCGGCTGCTGTCCTCCTTGCCCCGTTCAGTCCCCTGGTCCTCGCGATAGATTTCGGTCAGGCCAATTACATTTTTTCCTCGGCCGTCGAAGGAATAAAACTATGATACGGATCGGTATCGCACCCGTTCCCCACCTGCCTCGTACCCGGCGCGTAACCTCAAAAGGAATCTGCCCGTTTCCAACGAAAAAACGAGCAAGTCGTAGGCGCGACAGACACGCTTGATTCTAATAATCATGCGGCCCGGCTCATTATCTCATGACCCGGGCCCGAGCGTAGCAACTTTTAATCTGTACGCGCGCGTTAGTTGGCTTGATGGCCGGCCCTAAAATCGTCGCGGAAGATACCGAAGATGCCGTGGCGAGCAATTTACTCCACTCGCATCGGATCGAGAACGCAGTCTCGTCGAAAGCAACAGGAGTGGCGAAAGTGTAACAATGCGAGAGAAGGTTACAAATTATTTCAACAAATGCCAAGTGAAAAGAAAGCTACCTACGGGTTGCTACCACGGCTTGCCTTTCCACGTTTATTTCTCGAGTGGCACGGTAAGAAAGTAGACTGCTTTTAACTCGATTCGGATAACCGTCGGAAGGTACTCACGAAGGGATATTAGAAAGGCCTCCGATGAAACTACACACTGCTAACGTGTAATGACAAGCATACGTTACAAATACGCTGACTTTCTAACAGCGGAGTTTCTACGCCTGTCAAAATGACAGATATCTTGGAATTTTCCAGCAAAAATTATGGAAATACATCATTCGAAAAATTCATCATTCGAAAAATTGATATCGATCGATGATGAGGGAAGAGCTCTTACTCGACTTCGACGCATCCCTGAAACTTCGAACTTCGGTAGAGAATGCAATTCAGCGTGGTGCCGGAGTAAAATTCGTGAAAAACGTCACGACGAAGAAGCTCTCTCCCACTACCACACTACCGCTGAAAATTGACCGCGCAATCCGCCGATTCCGGCCGTTTCCGTGTAAAACGAGGGGAGGGCGTGCCGACTTTCTTGCAAAACGCAATTCCGCCGGCAAGAAAGTGGAGCGCGCTCGTCGTATAATGTATTCGCGCGATTTTCCGCTCGTCGTCTCTGCCGTTCGTCTCACCCGTTCTCTGTTATCCTCGTTTGCCAGGAGAGAAAAGAGGATCGTTAAAAACGCAGGCGTTTCGGCATTCCGCGAAGTGTTCGGTATCCCGCGATGTGGAAACGACACGAGCACACGAGCAGCGTTTTCGCTCGTCGCGTAAAAACCGCGTCATGCGAATGAAGAGAGGAACCGAGAGGAAGAGAGATAGACAGAGAGGGGGAGGGAGAGGGCAAAAAGAGAAGAGAAGGGGGAAAAGGCGAAGCCGAGCGGCGCAGTTATGTCACTATTAAAAACGCATTAATCCTGAATTCGCCTTGGATCGGGCCGGTCGCTTCGCGCGGACCCGTACGCGATTTAAACGCTCAGTTTCCCGGCACGCGATTTCACACGTTGCACGCGCATTATTGCTTCACCCGGTTTTTACCACCCCTCCGTGTTTCAGAAGAATGGATTATCTCCCCGTGGAAACCGTCGTCCAAGTGAATCTTGCGATGCAAAAACGTTCCGAAAGAAAAAAAATTGCGCTGAATGCGACCGTCGCGAGTCGTTGGTTTGACGCGACCGCGTCGTTGAAAAATTTATTCGATCTTTTCTTTTTCTTTCTCTCTCTCTCTCTCTCTCTCTCTCTCTCTCTTTCTTGAAAGCGTAGAACGAGAAATTAGCGGGACTTTTGATTTTGAGAATAGGGGAAATCGAGGAATCCGATGGTCCAACCCTCTCCCGTTGAAAACTCATCCGGAATGGATGCAATATCGCGAGAGCGCTAAGAGAACAACGACCAACCGACGAGCATCATGTTGCTGTACTCGAAAGCTCGGCGATGCAACGAAGCGGGGAAGCTGGAAGCTTCTAAAGTACTCGCCGCCGCCGCTAATGGCACTTCTCCGGCCGACGAGGGGGAGATTTTAAGCTCGTTTCGCGGAAAAACTGTTGATTTTCCACGAACGAGAAATTACTTTCTCGCGCTTGCTCCCCCTTTCCACCTCCCTCTCCCTATCGTATTGTCGAAGAATCGATATTTAACGAGATGCTCGACGATACATCGCGAAACCAACAGACACACGTGTATCGAAGCGCGTGTAAGAGCACGTCGTAACCGTTTCTCTGCCGTGAAACGAAGAATTTACACGTGACGACGCGCGTCGTGTTTCACATATTCGACGAATGTTTGTTTTTCCTCTCCTAGACACGCGCTTCGACCCGCCACGCCTGTTAACGTCCTAAAATGGCGTAATCGGATCCGGAGATCCGTCGAACGATCCAGTTCCAGCTTTCTAGCCGATCGTTTTCTTTTTTTTTTTTTCCAACCAATTAGAAAACCGAGCGTAATGACGTCTCGTCTAATATCGGAGGGTTTCGAGACGCTTCCCTGAAACGCCGTTTAATATCCGTTCACGGCGAGAACACGAGAAAAAGGACTTGTCCACCGTGTACGTTGCCGTAGATCGTGGTCATCCTCGTGGCCGGTAATAATGCAGCCCGTGAAAAGTAGATCGGGATTCCCGAAACAAGAGGAAATAGTAAAAAACAAGAGGGAAAGACGAAAACCAGTAAGAGGATACCATAGGGGAAGAAATAGGAGACGAGCAGACGAGTCACCCGCCTTCCTAATTCGATCGAAGCCTCATTATGATCTTAGAGCTCGTCCCAGGGAACCTAGCATTAGTATAAACACGGATCGAACGTGGTACCATTATACGGCCATGGTGGTGGCCCATTTTGAATACGAAAGGAGCAAAGATATTATGTTAATCGAGCCGACGATATTACAATATACTATCGCCACGCTGTTCCCGGGGGCCGTTCCCCGTCCAGACTTTTCGCCTACTCGTGGCCACGTATGCATACATGTATGCCGCTGCGTCACCGCGCACTATAAGCTCCACGAAAAATTAATTAGAAAACGCGAATGCAGATGAGACAGCACGATGTGTTAAACGCCGAGATACACACGCCGAGAACTCACCGCCGGTTATGGCAGCGTTAGTCGACGTTCTTGACGGGAGAGAGGAGCAAGAAGCTTCTCGCGAAACCTTATGAATATTTATCTGGGTCAGACTTTTGATCAACTTGCCAATTAAAGCGACGTTTCCGTCGCTTCGTTAGATTCCCGACAAAAGGATTCGAAATAACGCCGTGAACCGCGCTCTTTTTACGCTCCTCCACTAATTAGTCGTCGTCAAAGGGCGAGCTGACTACTTGTCCTTTCTCGCGAGTTTCTTCTCTCAATTGGAACATTAGGGAGTCGATCGATTGCCAATGACGGACGATTAAAAAGTCGAACGTACGATGTTCGACGTTCGACGTTCGATCCTGGCGTTGATATAATTTCTCGTGCATCGTGCGTGTTTCTTCGTACACAGAAGAAATCGTAGATCGTAGATCGTCACTTTCTTCAGGCAGATTCTCCATTTGCCTTGAAGACGGCCTAAAAGACAGCTGCGAGAGAACGCGAACGTATCCTCTCACGAAAATTGCGTAGTGGCTGTCTTCGAGTTCGAGCGGATTACAGGGGTGGCAGAGTTGAATGAAGGGTGTAGGAGGGCTCGGCTACTGAGGGATCGTTGTTGCCATGGCGACACCAACCCCGTCCTCCGGCAGTTCACCATTTCCCCCGTGCGCTACAGCGATCCCTCCGACCTCCGGGGAAGGCGCGATCCATATCTGCTAACGCGAAGTCACGTTTCAATGGCCATTTTGTGTTGGAACAAGAAAGGAACGGATCTTCAACCTTTCGCGAAATCCTCGTCGGTCTTCTCTCCCAGGCTGACTGACTTCTCTTCTCTTTTCAGGGGGGGGGGGGGATTACTCTAGCCAATCTCTATGTCGATTTGTGATTTTGTTTAAACGAGAACGAAGCATCGTCTCTCCCCAATTTTTTAATTAAACAGCGAAAAAAGAAAGATTGACGCGACGGTGCGCGTTGGTTGAAGCCGCGGTATCATATTCACGTCGAACGTGGACTCATGGGAGTATCACGTCGTTGAAGATGTAAATAACGAAGCGACGAGGAAACCGTCGCATCGCGCGGAAAATGTAACTCCATTTCGCGACAGGAACGTCTCTGGGAACGAGTTTTCGAAACAAAGAACACGTGAGTGATGATTAGAAAGAATATCGCATGCAACCGCGTAATTAGCTGCGTTTACGTAATCTTGGCGAAACCTGTTCGTCGGTCGAGAGTTTGTTTATATATATATATATACACACACAATTTAGAACGTTTTCCCGAGCCGATATTCCGAGAAACTGACCGGAGGAAGTTGGAATTTTCATTCGAATTGAGAACAAAGGAGTAAATTCGATTCGAATGAAAAGCAGTTGTTTCCAAGGCATTGGCCGCAAAGTCTCCATGTTACGCAAAGTGCTTTCGACACATTCTTGGAGCACTCGAATTCACCCCACGCGTAACCCCGGCGCCCTCTCGACGATGCATAGGGGTGTACTGTCGCGACACTTGCGCATTGGCCGTCGAGGACCCGATTTAAGAGTCACGGCCCTCCAGTCGATTATAACGTTAAGAGGAAACAGTGGCCTGGATCGGTAATTAAACAACGAGGGAATGAACCGAGCAGAAGAATCGAGCCACGAAAGCACAAAGGAGCGTACAGACAGCATAAAACGTTTCGATCACGTGTCACCGCAACGCGACAACACGAAAGGAAAATAATCGTAAATAATTCAGACGCTTTGCACATGCGTCTGTCTACCTTGTCGTAATTGAATGCAATTTGCATACAAACGTGTTCGATCGTGTTCCATCATGTTCCATATTCTACGCAGAACACGGTAATTGCCTGTGAATCAATTAACACTTGCAAAAAGTGAATCATTGAGTGGAATGAAGAAACATCGGACGAGATGAAAGCGAAAATAAAGTAAAGAAGAGGAAAGGACACGTCCTTGACAATTGGCATCGCACGCTGCGTACAAGTCTCGTTGGTGGAAGCAACTGCATTCTAATTTCGATGTTATTGTATTGGTGAGCTCGGCCGCGAGGTTTCCCCGATAGGCTTCCATCAACCACCCTTGAGCCACGGTTAACAAGAATTCAAAATGGTGGTGGGCGCGCGTGTGTACAACCCTTCCCTCCCGAAATCGAATTTCAACACCGTTTACCTGTCTCTCGCCGCTTCTTTGATAATTATTTTTTCGCGAAATCTGGGGATCTCGATCAGATGATTCGACTTCCTCCTCCCACCGCCTCCCCCCCCCCGTCCGACGATCGACGACTCGTCGAGGGTGTGCGAGGAGAAATGGGTATGTACGTCGTGTACGTGTACCATATCCTTTTCGAGACTCGGGGCTGAGCTGCGTGGCGGAGGCCCATTTGCGATGCAGGTAACTCCGCAACCCCCCCTCGAGGTATCTTCCAGCTTTGGCTGGCCGCTCTTCCTATACGTGTGAACGTACACACGAACGTGTTCGTGCGGCCGTGTGCGAGGCTTCACGCGCGTAACAGTGCGCCTGTGGTTCGACGATGCACATGCAGACACCGGCAAAACCTATCTGCCATGCACGATCGCTCGGTTGCATATAAGCCCGAGACGCGCAGCACGTCATTACACGCGGGCAGAAAGCAAAAAGACGATAGCCTCGCGGCCGGCCAATCGCCGTTCGCGTGCTAATGAATCTGAACCGACCCGACCAATGGCGAAACCCCATATACGCCGCTGGTGAACCCGGTGTAACCCTCGTGGCGATACCGCGGTACCAGAAACCCGGGGTGTGGTGTGTGCGCGCGGCCGTTCGATCAGAAATCCTCCTCTTTTTCTGCGATCGCAGAAATTGCCAACCGACCGGCCACGCGGCGCACGATATTTTTTCTTTTTTTTTTTTTCTTCGAAATTCCCAATAGTTATTACGCAACGCCCCAACGTCTCTTTCTCTCTTCTTCTCTCTTCCTTTCAAGTTAATTTATCGACTTGAACATATCTTCGAACAAGATGCCACGATGAGATTAACTCCAGCGAACCATCCGCTGGATGGTTTGCTCGTGTTTTAAGTGTATCGCGACATATATAGACCAGCCCTCGTGTACTCGAGGCGTATTCTCCTTGAGTAAAAATATCGTGCGTAACGTCAACGAAGGAATCAGAAAGTTTCTGTTTTTACGATTAACCACCGTCACCCTACACCGCCCGGTTTTAACCCTCTGATTATCCGTCGGACGAGTTCGAACGACAATTCGCACGATGCTGATAAATAAACAGATCCTCACCCTCGAAAGCCGGAACGCATGCGAGGCGCGCATGCACCGCGTGGGTAGCCAGACACAAAGGTTCAAGCACGGTGCGTGCATAAAACTAGAGAAAAAGGGTGAGGTGAAGTTCCTGGAGGAACGGCGTACAACACGGCAAGAAACACGCTCATTGTTTCCCTCCTTCTCGAGTCTCTCCTCGCTGGCTGGCTGGCTGGCTGGCTGGCTGGCGACACGTAAAGTGCGTGCACGCGTGCATGCGTGCCTGGATGCCGTGCAGCGGCTCGATGCATGTGCACACAGCGCGTACAACCGCACGGTGTATAGTCGATGCAACGTGCACAGAGAGCGGCTCGGTGCAGCGTGTACAGCGGAGTCAGAGAGCCGCTCAGGGCTATCATTATGGCGGCAGTAGACACTCCCTCCTTATCGCCGGTTTCCAACGCGAGTCTCGACCGAACGAACGAACGCTCGCAGCTCCGTTCGCTCGCCATCATTATATTTTCCGCGGCGAGAAAGAACGCGCACACGAGCGGCGAACGCGCCCAGAAATATATACGCACACACGCGACCCGCCGCCTTCGATACCGCGCTCTCTTTCCAAATGGGGAACGCGTGTCAGAGTATGGGTGAATCCGGTCACCGTCCAGTCGAATTTCTTCCTGCGTCTTTAAATATACCTCCAGCGTCGATTCGATATTTTGTAACCGATACTTTGACGTGAGTCGGCCCCGGTGGAACTGGATTCAATCGGTTCCTAAAAGGAAAACTGGATTGGCCGGAGGAACGCGTATTTTACCTCTTGCATGAGAAAAATCGGTTTCTTGCATTCGGCGATGATTAATACATAGGGAAACTCCATTCGGTCCGACGGTTATTTCGCATTTGAAAATCTTACACGATCGATTGGCTATCCAGACACCATGAAAAGTCAGTGCCGCCTGATTTGTGATGCAACGTTCTTACGTAGTTCGTTAAAGGTATTTCATAATCCTTGCCCCGGTGATTGTTTCACAGCTGGTCTTCGACAAATTGACAATAAACAGTGAAAAATCTGTTCTCTGTATACTCTCTACATGTACTGTCGCATCATTTCCAAAGATTTTATACCTTTTGTCTTCAAATCGGATCGCGTAACGAACGACGATGAACGTAGAAGCAACTGGAACAGGGTTCAGACGTGTTCGATAGCAGTATCTAAGTAGAGTCACTCGTCTGATAATGAAAGGAGAATCTACTGGCTGCTCCTGCAGCAGTAAACTAATTGCTAGATGATCGTCGTACGTATTTAACGAAGAGTTTGAACAAGCAAATTACAATTTCCGACTCGTGACACAGTGTTCCCTACAGCAAAGTCAATTCTTTTTTTTTTTTTTTTTTCTTTTTTTCCTAATCCGATAGCCAGAGGCCCGCTACGCGCAATTAAGCCCATTGTACCGGCGTTGCACTTTCCTCTCGCCAACCCTCCATTCATTCGCGGGAATCTTTATTTACGTCGGAGCACAATTATCGAGGATTCGCCGAAGGAAGGGTGAAACAATCGCGGGAGATGTGTGCCGGCGCGTTCATTGAGGAGGCACCTCTCTGAAACGGACGGCAATTTCAACTTTTTCCCCCGCCGCTGTATCCCTCAGTTCGCGATGCGCGGCTGCGTTTTTACCAAGCGTTTCCTACAATCTGTTCTTTCGATACTCAGTTAAAGCTCTAACCGGTCCCGCGGCCGCGGTTTTTGCCACCGATGAAATCAGGGTTTCGCAAGAATGATCCGGATAACTCGCGAAACGATCGATTCCATAATTTCGCAGAACCACCGAGGACCTACGCGTTTCGATCTTTTCGATTATCAACGATTACCAGTCGTTATGCATCGCGTTTGATACTTACGCTAGAGAACACTGTTAACAAGCATTGACTATTTTATTTTGACCTCGAAATTGATATCCGGCTGTTTCCTTATCTCGCGAACATTACGCGCATCCGTCGAATCAACGAGCTTCTATCATTATCTTCTTATCCGTTATATCTGTCTGAAACTATTACCGCACTTCAATCCGGACGAAAGAACTCACAGAGTCAGGAAACGATCGGTCTTCGAACAACAATTGGCGTCCAACTCCGCGATTCTGTTGCGTAGAAAAGTTTCGGCAAACTTGGCGGATCTCCAGTGACTGATGGCGGTATAATACAAACGAAAGTATAATCGCCTCAACTATTCGTCGCGATTACGCGAGTACACACTTTAGTTAGCGTCAGTTACCTTGAAGATAGTCGCATAAACCGTCACGTGGTCGAACGACCGCCATGTTCTCCTGCCATCTCGAGCATCTTCTTCTTCCTTCGTGTGGTTGTTTCTCAGTCATTCGACGGGCCTTCTCTATAACTCTGTAATCCTCCATCCTTATCCAAGTATTTCGTGACGCACTCGTGTCGCACTGACGTCCGTCGCTTCGTCATATCGCACAAACGCTCCTCCGCATCATTCCATTCCGTCACTTCCTGCATCCAATCCCTCGAATTAACACCTTGAGAAACCACAAGAGTTCCAATCGAATCTCGATAAACCATCTTCGCGATGCAGCAGCAGCTCCCTCGGAAACTCCATACGTTTTCAAGGTTGAAAATCGTTGGAGCCATACTTCGAAGCATTATCGCGTCCTCCACGTCTGTCCATCTTGTTCGACAAGAACGACGGTATTCTTCTTTTTCTTTTTCTTTTTTTTTCCTTTCTTCTTCACAGTGGTAACCAATTCGTAGCGAAATCGCGATGAAAAGGAAACACTTTGCCGCGCCGGGAGCATGTGACAAACCGCTCGCATCGAGGACCGAGGAGAGACTCTATAAGGTGGTTTCCATCCCCCAATAGCGGCTGGCGCGCTGGCGGACCCGACGCTGCAATCATTCCCCGTAATGATTGTCATTACCGGGAAAGGGAGGGCGAGCGAGCGGGTGGACGAACGGGGCAGAGGGATTGGCCTGCATTGCGATTGCGTTTCTGTCTGGTCCCATTGGCCGACAAACTGCGACTACAGGGACGAGTCTCTGTTCCGGTAGACTGCGACCTCAGACCGTTCGAGATGTAATTTCGCCTCCTGCTACTCCTTTTCGCCGCTAAAAACCGGCGCTTTTCGGAATCGATGTTCGCGGTATAGCCGGGCCAACGTCTCGCGAATTCATTTCCTTTATTCTTTGTAAAAGCAGCAGGGAACGCCACGCCACGAGCATCGAACGGTTCGAGAAATGATCCCGTGGATATGTACGTGATGTCACGCGTAATTACTCTTTTCCATTGCTTCGTAACGTGTAGTTCTCGGCGTCCATGTTGCACGTTACCGTCTACCGGTTTGTACCGCTCGTCTGTGCTAATACGTCCGTTATGTACTCAGTCTACTGACGTATACGGCGCGTTTGTTCGAATCGAATCCAGAACCGGAAACCAGACCGATCGATTTCGTTGCTTTGCTAATTTCAACAAGCACGTGATTAGCGTTTAATTCCGGAGAAAAAGACGCGGCTTATATTCGAAGGTTGATGAAAAATAATAACAAGCATTGTTCGTAACATCGTCACGTTTCTTCACTATTCGCTAATTTATGGACTTGATCAATGCGACTTTGAAGAGCTAAATTACCTTAGGTTCTAAATAATTCCCTCGTGGCAACTACCAGCGTGCTTTGAGATTGTTGATTTAATAAAAAAAAAAAAATAGAACATAGTATTTTAAAACAGAGATCGTAGATATAAAGAATATAAATGTAAATAGCAGCGAATGCGTTAAGTTGTAATTTTATTAAACCAATTATACCCACTCAATTTCCATCATTAGCGATGTCAGAAATAAATAAATAAATAAAGGAACTTGAGGAATGAAGACTGAATGTATTCAGAGTCTACTACGCTAATTGAAAAGCAGAGAATTTATCCGCTTTAAACTGCCAATTAATTTTCTCTACAGATCGTTTCCTCCACTTCGCTTCTTTAATATCAATTTGTATTCGCCAAGCATCTATCCTGTGTTTTTTCAGTAGGTGATTTATGTACTGCGAATAAATGCATGAAGTTACGCAGAAAGAGAGAGGATACTTTTATTGAGATCGTCACGTCGCTTTGGATCGTAATAAAGCAACCATCGACAGAAGCCGAGCCGGTGTGTGGGTTCAACGATTTAAAGTGTTAGTGAAAAGAATGGATTTTGAAGCGAGCAGCTTTGCGAGAGGACATCAAAGCACCAGATATCGTGGTGGGGCTTTTCATGGCTGCCATTATCGCGTTACTTCCGCGTGGCCGAACGTCATTTGCCTCACACCCCCGTGATGATTTGAGGGCAACCGAGCCACCGACCCAACCCCTCATGGCTTGTTGGGGCCATTATGTTACTGCATCGCGGCGCCTCTACATTCGTGTCGAACGCATCGATGCAGATTTTCTCTGTCGGCTCGTGCAAACGTTAAAACAAACTAACAAATATTTATTAAAATCTTAACGACCCCCGCCGATTCGTTACCTATAAATTACACTAATAAACTCCTGCGCGCCATTAAATCGCAATCAAATTTTTCACACGTTTCGAGAGAGAGAGAGACGAACAAACCACGCAATCAAATCTAAATCCCCCGCGTTAACGTACGTTAAAACCCATAAATCATCGTCTCCATCCTGAAGGAAACTATCCCGCTTGTATCCTCGCAAGAAAAATCGAGAGAAAGAGAGAGAAAACATTTGAAAACGTCACCACGACTTCAAAGAATGCTCCATCACCGAGTGCACCCTTGATGACAGCGTGCACCTGCACATCCGTGGTGCAATTGCGACGAAACGCTTGCCGTGCCGGCTCTCGTTCACCGCCGACCGGAAAATCATTTCGCGATTCGCGGCCCCGTGGAAATCCGCACGACGGAAGAGAGCCACGAGACGGTCGAAGATCTCACGGTCGATTATCTTTACAGGCGACATTACCGGAACCATTAGAGAAACGCGGCGTTACTCGTCAGCCTCCTCGCTCAGATGACAGTTTCCCAGCTCTACGCCTCTGACGTCAACCAGCCACGAATTCCAGCGTGGGCGGGCACCGGCGAAATGGCTTCGTCTCTCCCTTCGTCTATAAGAGCGTCTCCTCGCCCCAATCCTGGTCCTCGTCCTCCGCCACCTCGACGGCCACCACCTCGCCTCCTGCATTAAGCACTTCGCAACGACAATTTGCGATACATTTGCAAGAGCGCCCGCGACTTCATATTCCATCCAACTCCGCGGAAAATTTCCTGGAAAGGCAGACGCAGACTCGACTGATATCGCGACTATATATATATATATACATATATATCTATCTCTATATCTATATCTATATCTATCTATATATATATGAAGGAGAATGGCATCACCAGGATGAGAGAGAGAGAGAGAGAGCGTCGAGGTCCACTATTGCTGAAAGTGTCTGATCGAAACGATTCCACGGCTGGCTGAAGCAGTTACGTTTTTGCCAGGCAACGTTTTACAGCGTCATGGTTCTTTAATCAACGACAACGAACGATTGTATCGTTCGGCTGGATAGATGCGTTTGAAAAGATGTGGAAACTCGAGCGACATTGCCGCGGCAACCAACGCCAACCCGACAATCGTCGAAACGATTAA
Organism: Tetragonula carbonaria; assembly: GCA_032399595.1. Classification (NCBI taxonomy): domain Eukaryota; kingdom Metazoa; phylum Arthropoda; class Insecta; order Hymenoptera; family Apidae; genus Tetragonula; species Tetragonula carbonaria. The sequence continues at coordinate 9,061,343 of JAUCRC010000014.1, forward strand.
TTTATAATAAAGTCATTTAAAAAGGCGGGTTATTAAGAAACTTTATCAGAAGAAGTTGAATTACAGAACTCGTTTCCAGTGCACCGAACCATGAACCCACGAAAGCGGTAATTTAAGCAACGAGTGCGTTCGTGGATCGTTAATTAGGATCGTAACTTTCGAAGTAATCTGGAATCGCATTTCACGGTGGTACCGATGTGCCGCGCACGAAGTCGATTTATCAGCGAGGCCAACGGTTGTCATGGGGATGCGACCCGCCCCCTAAAACCAACTTGCAACCCCCATGCAAACTGCGCATGGAGTCTCGAAAATATACACCTCTTTCGCTAACGAGATCAATCAGAAATCACATTGCTCTGAAAACTACTACCAAAGTTAACTAAAACTAACAAAATCTAAAGAAAAAAGAAAAAAAAAACGATCGTCATTTTCAACGGGACAGAAGAAAGGAGCTGAAACGACGGAAACATCAATAATGGAAGCTCTAAAAATTCCTCAACCGTGTTCCGTTCGAATATTACCAATGATTTCTCACGAAAGTCAACGGTTATCTACCTGTAAGATCTCGTTCGCACGAGGATTTTCCCAAGATAAGCATCGAAGGCAATCTACGTCTAAAAACGTAGCCCGGCCGACGTTCGAAAACGATCGACGCCAGTGGCTTTCTCTTTCTCCTTGCCTGAAAATTTCCCCCCGCCTATCCAATAGTCTCTCGTGTATCAATATCCACGAGTTAACGGATCACGCGAGAGCATAATAATTCTCGCTCGAGTGTACGATGAATCGACAAACTAATTAGAAGACAGCCGAGTTAAATCGTTCAGATTTAATAACTCTTTCGCGAACGATCCTCCCCATTTCGTTTCGCCTGACTGTTCTTAATCGAAGGACAATTGCAATCGTTGACGTGAAACTAATTATCTCCCCCCTCCCCTTTCCCCCTGGCGGAGCTATTCTGACCAATTTTGGCGTGGAGGATTCGAGGATTCGCCTACGCGAGGAAGTCGTCTTGCTGTGCATACGTACGTACGTACGCGTTTCGACTTCTTTTTCTTCGTCGCGTACCGCGGCTCTCCCACGGCTCGACGCCGTGAAAGGTTTCCAAGGCACTCCTACTTAATTGTTGTTTATATCAAGCAATTTTTTTCAAGCCCGATGCGTACACGCATACGTTTGCTTGGATCGCGCGTTTGTAAAAGCGACTCTTTCTCTTTCTCTCTTTCTTGCTTTCACGCGTCGGCGGAGGTTCCCTTTTGTCGCGTAAGGACGCATTTTTAACCTTTGAACCCGGTCGCCGCCTCTTTTGCATCTCGACGTTTGCAAACGGCCGCACTCTTTGCTTCTATAATTTCACAGGAGCGAGAATAAAGTGTTTTCCTTTCTCCGCGCCGCGATGCTCGCCCTTTGTCTGCCTCTTTGTTCGCTGGATTCGATATTAAACCTCCTCGTTCTCCTTTCCAGCTTTACTCGAATGTATACGTGCTTCCAATTATCTTTCCGCGGGATACAAAAGCAAACGTAAAGAACGCTGATTATCTTCTTTGTGCCGTCGATGACAACGATTTTACTTTTTTCTGTCCTTCTCGCTCGCTTTGAACGAAGCGTCATCTCGGACGCGAGGCGAACTGCGTGCGAGTGTATACAAATTGACGGATCTGTCGGGAATTTTCGTAGATTGAACCTGTTCTCTCTGAAGTATGGGATAAAACAGATTGGCCCGGAAAGATCGAAGAGGCAGATCCGCTTGGGATTCGTTGAAACGGAAGCGCGTTCCTTCTTTCGTCGGGCTGCCACTGAAGAGAGGTGAGAAGAGCCCCCTGCTGCGTGTTGTCGGCTATCCGGCTACCTACCCATTCCGCTGGTGAGGTCTGCCTAAGGCCTCGCATTTATCATCGCGGACCACCTCCGGTGACATTCGTCGCCATTCGTCGAGATTAACGTTAGATCTCTCGTGACGAGAGACAAAGAACCGAGAATGGTGGTACGATCACAGTTAAAACCAGTACCTACTCCGATGCTCCTGGATATTTTTAACATTGCACGTGAAAAAACATCAACGATCGAGAGAGAGAGAGAGAGAGAGAGAGAGGTTTCTTTTTCAAAAGAGACTTGTTCTAATAGCGTTTAATAACGTTGTTGCCTCGTCTAAAAGCCGGCCAGCGACACCAGAGCGAAACAGAGGCACAGATTGATGCCCGACAACGTTGTTAATTCTTCGTTTTTCACCCCGCTGGTATCGTGTACCGTGCCGTGTACTTACATACACGCGTAATTTCTAATATGCATAAATAAGATTGATGGGCCCCACGTGCACGTCGGAGTTCCGATGGGACTTCCGCGCGCGTTGCGCACAGCGCTCGTCCGATGTTTTCTCCCCCTGAAGGGAAGAACGCGAAGCTTCCACGATTTCAGGATCTCCTATCTATTCGTGGCGGTGCCGCGAGCCTGGAAATTAATCCTTCTTCCAGGATTTTTCATTGTCGACACGCCGACCGTTCTCCCGTTCAGCGAACCCAATAATTACCAGGCGCTCGGCTCGATCGGCTCGACCTAGCCAGACTCGAACGACAGACTTTACGTTCTTCTGATCCTTTTCTCCCATTTTCCGTGCCTCCATCGCATCGCCGATTCATGTAAGGATACTCCGGAATAATGGAGGAGCCACTGCCAATGCTCGCCGCGTGATTCGCCGAGTCGAATCCGCGCCCGAGGTAATTCCACGGTGGCTTCATTGGCCACCGTGTCCGCGGAAAAAAAATATTATTGCAGTAATTAAACGTCATTAATGTCGCTTTATTGGAAGTTCCTTCGGACGGAACGATATTTTAATATCCTTTACGTAGAATCGTATATCCGGAGGTGATAGTTAATGTAGTTCCAGTTTGCTGTATTTTTGGTCTAGCGGAATTTTCTTCTTGCTCTGATGGCACCTGTGACTTCTACCGATAATCACTGGTCTTTCTTCTATACTTTTTTGTTACTAGATTCCACTTTTTTAGCGTTACTAAACAGCAGATCGTTACTAATCGTTCCGCGAAAATCAAGCAGACGTCGACAACTCTCTACGCAAGTTTCTGCGCGCTGTCGAGCACGCCTAAATAGGAAATATAGGCACTAGTTCGTCGATCTCGAAATAGAAGGGCGGTCTTGCTCTTAAAATCCATCGTAGTAAGAAACAGCGAGAGGAAAGAGTACAGGAGAGCTACTATTACACCGACATTTTTCCATCCTTTTAAACGACGTAAGGGAACGGTAATGTCTTCGATCGTCGCGCACGAAATCGTTTTCTTTCTCCAGGCGAAGAGGTAATTGCAAAGGCACGGATCGGCCTCGAAAGGAACGGCGACACGTGGTGGCAGCGTTCGAAAACCGCTAAGCCCGATGTCTGGCTAATAAACACAATTACGAATTTAACGCGTTCTGTCGACGGCCATAGAATCGAACGAGTACAACGAGCTTCCCTCCCTTTCCCTCGGGATTGTCCAACAGAGAGATCCATACGCAAATGAACCGCGACGAATCGCCGGAAGAATCGAGCCCCCTGTCGCGGTATCGCTATTGCTTCGACGAGAAAGAAGAAAAAGAAGAGGAAAAAAAAATAGAAAGGAGTGGGGGAAAAATAGGATGGATGTTCTCTCGGAGGTAAATAAAAAAAAAGAAAAGAAAAAGAAAGAGAAGAAGCAGCAAGTCTGGTAGGTGGCTACGATGCTGGATCCAACAACGCGAGAACAAAAGGACGACGACTTAGTTCCGCATGGACCTTTTCACGAGGCACCTCGAACGGTGACGCTCGTTCTTCATCCTGTTCCCTTTCCTTCGTTCTCCTCCTGTTTCGACTCTTCGGGCCTATCATCCCGCGCTTCCGCCGCGAGCCAGACGCGCTGCCTGCAAACATACGCCGATGATGATGATTAATCGTCCTACCTTTGTCTCGCGATAATGAGATTTTCGTTTGCGCAATGCGTCCACCTGTGAAACGTTCTCCTTTGATCTGACACTCGTCCCCTCCGTCTCGCTCTGTTTTCGCGTTGACCGTGAATTTACCGGTACCATTTGTAGCGACTGCTGCGCTCTATCACCGAGCAAGCATAATTAAAGCGAGCCATTGCATCGAGAGCTTCATTACTTTCGTCAATGAAGTGGGAAACAGAGGTAAAACAGCTCTGAAATTTTTATTTCAAAATTTTCGATTTGCAACGCGAAGAGAAAGAACTGAATGTGCCTCGTCATTGATTCGTTTAAAAAAAATATTTTGCAGTGTAGTTGGATCGCATCATTGGGGTTGACAGTTTCAAAGACTACTTGTAACGTCGTAGCAAATAATTTCGGGGGCAAAGGCAGCCAAATATCGTCATGATTTGTGGACGACCAAGGATAAGCAGGTTGGGGGCCGACGATTTGACAAAATGAAACGAAAACAAAGAAAGGAACAATGGAACGAAGGCAAATGCCGAGGTAAAATCAAATTCATAGCGCGTGAAACGAGTGAAAGGCAGTTTAGCAGCGACACGTGTACTAGACGAGACGAAAACGAGAAGTTACTGTTAGAGAAGCAGGCATATGCGTACACAGATACAATGGCGGCGTATAGAGGAGAAGGCAAGGGAGCGTGGAACATTTGACTACGGGCTGTCAGAGTGTCAGCCAAGCCCATCCTCTTTCACAACGTAGGAAATATTGTAATTGCCCGTGCGAAGAGTTTCCTCTGCGACACAGTACGCCATCCGAACATTATTCGATTCGATTCCCAAGGGGTTCAGAAACCTCGTGACCTTGACCAAAAGCAACTCCACGGCTACTTAATACGATGTCGTCGTCATCGTCGTTAACTCTTCTTATTTCTTATTTGTATAGAGTTCAGAATACGCATACGGAAACAGTGTCCCAGAAACGACAGAAAAATACGAGAATACGAGAGAGAGTGTAAAAGTCGACGTGCTGCGGTGAAAAGATAATTTTTTCGTATTATTCAGATATAGGTGACACATCGAAGCAACAAATTGTATCTTTTTTAGATTTCTAGCGAAAGCGCGCGGTTTCTGTTGGTTCCCATAGAGACACGGGCGTCTCGGGAGAAATGAGTCGTACAAAAACGGACAGTGAACAAAAGGGAAGGTGGGGAGGGGAGGGGGACGAGAAGAAGAAAGAGAGAACGGGGAGACACGAAGAACACGGAATCCGCTTGTAGAGGCATGTCGCAGGTCCGATTGTTCTCCTCTTCCCGGCTCTTTCCTGAATCGGGGCTCGCGAAGTTAAGAGATTTGCCGACTTGGCGGGCGCGAGCAAAGCGATTCCTTCAGCCTGGCAATCGATTGTCCGATAATATCGGCCTCATTTGTCAACCGTGGCGAGCCGTTTAAATGCAAATAGAGCAAAGCGACCTGACCACTGTGCAACATCCACGAAAAATCCGCTGGATGGAAATTAGAATCGTGCCTGACAGCCGATCTCGCGTTTCGTCTACAGCGTTGCGCTACAGACTTCAAATACAGACTTCAAGACTACGATAGAATAGTGAATTAAATGAATATAATCTGCGAGTGATCGAAATTAGTTAGATTCGTGTTAAAGAGATTTGCCAGGTGCCTTTATGAAATATAAAATTCCCAGAGGAAAAAACGAATTAGTTCTTCCTTCTTTCACACTTGAAGAATCAAAGAGAATATCAGATATTTATGGAAAACCTAACCGAGAGATTTACGTGATTCTTTTTCCACGGGATGCTTTATTAAAGAATTTCTAAGCTATTACACGATCTAACTCGACACTTAATTATTACACTCTTCTTTCTCATCATAAATACCAAGATACCGAGAGATGGTTTCTTTCCGCGGAAGAAGACAATTAAGCTGCTGCGCGTCAAATCTCGACACCTGTTCTCTCTCTTTCATCCACTGTGGGTGATCCGACGACGGCGTAGGAAGCCGTGCAGCACAGGCCATTGATGAATAGCTCCCTATAAAAATAATAAATTATCGCCCCCCGAAGGAAGTCTCTCTTTCAAAGTAGAGCCGGCAATTGTTGCTCGGCGTGTGTACACGGCTACTGTTAATTACATTGTGCCGGTGCTGTGAGTATCGCTGCGTGGAACGTCGTCGTTATTATTCGGCTCTGTGATTCAAAGCGTTCAGCTTAATTATTCTGCGAACAACGTATCGCGTTATCTTCCAGATAACGAACCATCTTCGTGATAAAATCTGTTCTCCTTCTTCTTCTCTCTCTCGAAGAAGAAGAAGAAGAAGAAGAAAAATATCGCATCTCAAATGGGGAGGAGACAAAAAAACAAAAGCGTATATTTTACTTTAACTGCGAGACTGAACTGTGTCAACTGTTAGTGCCAGAAAAAAAAAAAACTACGATGATGCGGTCGCTGAAACAGGAAAAGTCGAAAGCGTGACTCTCGGTCCTGTCACCCATCGTTTGTCTTGTCTTCGTCGGTTGCCTCCTGGTTTCTATTGTTTTCTATATTCAGAAAGTAGGATCCGAGAAACGGCCGATAGGTATGCTGATTCTGACCTGTTTGAATTTCTGGCCCGTTGCGAATTTCGGTATTCCTCTGGAGTAGCGCCCTCCGAGGGCGTAAAAAATGTTGAATATGGAAGATGGAAGGCAGCACGACGCAATGACGAAAGTTTTCGTCGCTGAGAATTTCGGTAGAATCGAAATCGAAGGCCACGGTTCTTTCCGCTGGTTCACCGCGGGGAAAAGAAATTAAGAAGCCTTGCGTAACTCTCTTCATACGTGACACGCACGAAGCGCACTCTTTTACACGCATCGCAAAACACCGCTACCTGTTTTGCGCTAAAAACTTGTACAACGAGCTCCGCGATTCGAGTCCGCCTTCAAGAGGATCACGTCTTTCCCATAATGAAATTATGTTTTCGCGAATTGCCATCGTTACACGCGCAATCGTCGCACTTGACCTGACTGTGAAATCTAAGTTAACTTAAAAATTCTACCATCTTAGACTCTATCATTTTGTATTCGTAGTGTCTCGAACCTTCAAGACCTTAGATCTTTTACAATTCCCTGGAATTCAGATACTATCAAAATTTAGAAATATAGACACGCAACGATATGATTTCTAAAAGGTCGACATCTCGTATCATGAATACGTCACATTCTTGAATGTCTAGTGTCTCAGATTCCTGTGCATCGAAGACCCCATCGTTGTCCTCCGTAAGAAAGAAAAAAAAAAAAACAAGAAAAATGTCAAGGCAAGAGTAGAATTGCAACGCAAATGAAAATTCGTGGATACTTGGAGTTGGATTATGTTCCAAGATGTTCTAAACTCACCTAGGTGGAGTTATCGAAAGTAGAGAACGGAAAAGACGAAAGCTGAAGGGAAGATGGGAACGAAAGGAGGAATAGAAACTGGCAACGGCGGCGCGGCGGCTCGATTGATTGTGTTGCAAGAAGTCGAGCCTTGCCTTCCCACCGACAGTACGGGTGGACAGATGGACGCACGGTTACGTGCTACAGGTGCTGGCCAAGGAGTCGTCCTCTTCCCTGATCCCGCAGGAACGCGAGGCTCCGCGATATCCTCGTGCTGCTCCTATCGGCACCGCCAAAGCGGGGGAAAGGGACGTCACCGCTTTTTCTACGTCCCACATTCCGGCCACGTCGGGCATCGCCGAGGATTTTGCTTTCCGTCACTCTTTCGTGCTCCTTTGATCGACGTGTCGATACGCACTCTGCAACCGTTTTCTCTCCTGTCCTCTACTATATCTCCATCCAGAAATTAGGGACGTCCTCTGCAACAATGAATGAAATCTTTTCTTTCTCTCTTTTTTCTTCTCTCTTTTTTTTTTAGTTGAATTTTCTTGTGCTTTTAAAGGATAAAGATATTAACAAAGAATTTGAACGAGTAAAGAGCAAAGCATCGATTCTTTTATATCGTTTAAATCGGAATTATAGATACAAGTTGAGAGGTTACTCTGCGAGGAAGATACTCAAATCTAGAAACCTTCTCTTGGAAATCAAATTTCCTCCAAATTCTAGATTTCCACCCTGGGGAGTTAAACAATTATTCCGAGATCCCGCTACAATTTCTCTTTCCTAGAAATCCACGAATCTTCAGCTTTTCCCGCCCGAATCGAAAAAAAAGAAAAAACGAGACGGGGGAATTGATCGTGTCACGAGTGCAGGTTAGAGCATGGTCGCTCTCGGCTATCTCGACAGGGGGTGAAGTTCAGTCCGCGAAGACACCGAGATGAATTGCAGAACGAAGTCGAGAGCGTGGTGCAGCGACAGAGTAGGAGAGAGAGAGAGAGAGAGAGAGCTAAAGAGAGACGAGGCGACGCGGTGGCAGAACGTAGGAAGGAAAGAAAGAGAGCCAACAGAGCGAGATATAAAGGTATTCAGGGTGGCGAAGGTAGCAGCGGCGGCGGCCACATCAAAGCGTCCACCGACTGCTGGGCTTTGGCTCCGACTTTCCGCGCGTGTTCGCGGCTGCGTGTGCGTGCGTTCATGCACGCGCTCACGGCTCTCTCGTGAGAGATCGAGCCGCGGATGCTGGCTGGGCTTCGACGGAACTTCGATTCCGGTCGAACCGGTGCGCACTGTTAGCCGCGTGCGTGCGAGATCCCCACGCGCGCGCGTGTATGTGTGTGTATGTGTGTGTGCTACGCCCATCTCTGTGCACGCGTGCAATGGTACGTGTGTGGTTGTACACGCGCGCGTTCCCTCCGTGCATTCGTCGCCGACTGCGCTCGCTACATGGAAAGGATAATGTCGCAGCATCCTTCCAAACACCGTGGAACGACCGTGTCGCCGCGTCTCCGCGCCACGGAACGTTTCCCTTTTTCTTCTTCTCCTTCTTTTTCTTACTCCACCTCTCCGTCTCTTCTTTTTATTCATCTTCCCTTAGACTCAGAAGATCGAGCAAAGTCTCACGACTTAGCCAAGAGCCGAGAGACATGACAGAAAGGAGAGCGCATTCAACCGAAACACAATGAATCCGTACGAAATATTCTTAGTATTTTCAACCATCGCGTCTTAGCGACAATTCTGTAACGAGCCGGAAATCGTCGACTGAACACGAAATTACAGGCAATCCCTGCGGCCATCGCTGTCACACAGGTGAATATTGAATTCACGGCTGGGGGGGGAGGGGGAAAAGGCAGCCAGTCGTGGCAGCGCTGGCTGAAAAATATTTTGACAGCGAGATTTCTATGGTTGTCAACGCGTATCAGGAAGTACGCGGCCGCGAGAGAGCGCCACGGGATAATACACTAAAGCATGGCTAATTTGAATTTCAGGCGAATTGAAAGGCACCGGTGTGTCGCGCTTCGTGTCAAAAAGATTACGGCAACGCGCGGCCAGGGAACTCGTAACAATAGTAATTTACCGTAATAACTCATCCGCGTATAGAAACACTTCAAATAATGCCAACCGTGGCCGCACGATTGTTGAGAATCCTAGAATTTCCGTGGTGCGCTGAGAGCGCCGCAGTGCCACCAGAAGCATCGTATTTTCTGCCCTGCTAACGATTAATGACGGGGTAAAATCCACCCCGAAATTGTCGCACCTCTATCATTTATGATTCGCACGCGTCTCATCGCTTTGCCATAACACAAGAACGTTCGTTGCTCGGAACAATTACATTTAATCGTCTGCAAATATCACACGGCGCCTTGTAAAATCACTCGATTTCTATCATTATTGGAACTAGCAATTTCACGCCGATTGCCAATTATAATTCCACTCTTGCTCACTGTAAATATGAGATAACTTTGTTAGAAACTAATTAGATACATCTCATCATAGTACAATGGAAACTGGTGATTAGATAACGAAAATGCAGCCGAACGTAAACTCCATCGTTAATCAATTAGCCCCGTGAGTAAACATCGTAGAAATTTAACGATTTACAAGTTTACTCTAATTCGACTGGGGCGAGTGGCTGTCGTTAATTTAGCGAAACGAGGAGAAAGAATAGTCAAAGGAACGGAAAAGGCAAAAATGAGCAAAAGGATGCAGGAGCAGTTCTGGCGGATAGAGATTGACGAAGAGGACACGATATCCTGACTACCACGCTGGGTTACTCCCGATCGTAAAGTAACCGAGGCGCAGAAACCCGACGAAACGTGCAATTGAAGCGTCGAGCGAGCGTGATTACCGTCATCAGCCAAGTTCAAATACCGGTGTAAACGCTTCGCACTTTCGACTCCCTTGGATATGCGACTGTGCGAGATCGTGAGCGGCTTTGCACTTTGATCGGGGACCCGTATTACGAGAAATCATTCGCAACGTCGGTGTCACGAGGGAGAAAGAAGAAGAGAAATCGAAATCACTTCGCAACGTAAAATCATCTGCTACGATGTCTCGTCGATGAACCTTGGGGGGAGAGTACGTACGTACTACGTAGGCGTAGTCTGCTTAACGACGATCCATCTTGGAAACCGGGCTAATGTTGTTTCTCGACGTGTTGCGGGCATCGATGAGCTCGGCCCGGGGAAAAACAGGTTTCATTGCGCGGCGTTATCGAAATTCTAAATTCGAGATTGCATGTTGCACCGGCGAACAAGCGTTTTCACTCCGGGACGTGTTAGTTTAACAAGGATAACGTAATGGATCCGTTAAGAGCGTGGCGATCAACTTAAACGCCGCTCTAAATTACACGAGTTAATTTTTCAGTTACTCTGCTATAACAGCGGCACGATAAGTAATAACGGTAGGAGTGCAAAAGAACTGTTCATTTGCTAAATAGAAGACATTATTGTTTCTCATTTTCTTGTTCTTTTTCGTATAATCGACGTCCATCGGGCGGCAATTTTCTAAATGTATGTTTTATTCGATGTTACAGTGTTTTAATTGTTAAATTGTCGATGAGCAAAATGGCTGCACGCTCTTGTTTTAGTTGATCAGATTTCCAACGTGTTAGAAAATTCGATATATTTTCGGCATAATTTGTCTTTCATGTTTGATAAAGGTATAGTTTCAATCTGCGATACTGCCTCTGCCATCTGCCTGTAATCTGACTAACCTTGCGTTTCAGACATGCATCGTGGCGTCCTCTGAAAGATTCTCCCTGAAACTTCTTGCCACCAATGATGGGAAAATTATTGACCACGTTGGACTTGAGGCCATCCTCGACAGCTTTATTCTAGCAATTTCTTAGTGCCTTTGCTTTGATGCAAAGCACGTAAAAAATTTCATTCATGGCAATGTCTTGCAGGATAATCTTCTTTGTAGCTTGTTCGATCGTTCATCGTCTAATTAGCCAAGATTCTATTTCGTCAACATCTATTTACATAATTAATGAACTAATAGCTACAAAGTAAAGATGGATCCAGAACAGGTCTGCGATACTTTGAAATCGATCATCGCAAAGCTGTAATATGTAGTCTTATCACAGCATGTTTACTATTTACCCTACGATCGAATTATCAGAAGAAACACAAATACTCGGAGTAATCTACGATTCGAAATGATCGGTCTGAGAATTCATCAATCACTTACGGTCATCCACTTGCTCTCGTTCAAATAATTCACACGAGTCACGTAATTAGCGTTTATAAGCTGTTTAATAATATAACGATCAATTTGTCACGATTAGCTACTGTAATGATAGCTTACGTGAATAATTTATTGTTAATTATTCCACAAACGGTTGCACGTATATAAATGTATCCAACGTATGTCCATCAGGCGGCGACAACTAAATTGACAACTAATGGAAATATTGCACGTGCCCATAATCAGTGGAAAAATTATCCCGCCGCCGTCGCGCTGGTGCTAAAGTCTCGGCTGTACTTAAACTTCCCCTCCTTCCTTACCAGCACATCGTAACACAACAACTCTGCCTGATATTATGTAGTAATTAGGTTATCTCTGCGATCGTCAGTAGCAATTTGCTGCCAGCGTTAATTGTAGTAAAAGTTTAGTGGCCCCGGAATGGAAAAATTGTAGTCTTTAATGCAAGGTGCCACTACAGATTCCATCTATCCGCGAGCGGCTGACAATCTTAAAACATACAAAATCATACTGTGTACAATGTATATATGAAAAAAAGCTTGACCGATCTTATCCGGTAACTAGTCGTTTAATCTCTCGATCAAAGGTTATGCAATTTCATAGCGTTCCAACGACTGCAATATATATATATATATAGACCGGATGATATTTCATCCTGATATTCATACTAAATTAACCACAATGATTAACGCGCGTTAAATGCGACGTACATAATACCACCCCGTACATAAACGTAGTACAAAAATATATATATATATGTACAAAATCGAGGACCGGTTCGTTCATTTTCTCGCGTTTATTTCATTGCATTATGGTAACATGGCGAGGCGACTTACACGCTAGCCGGTCCGTCTTTTCTGCTCACGGATTTTCAACGGCAGTTCACCTTGAAAACTACCACCGATTCTTTAGGCTCGTGCAACACCGTGGCTCACTATGCCGCGTCATGACGACCAAGAACAAGAAAAAAAAAAAAGAAAAAAACAGGAACTGGCATTACACGAGGTGCGCATAAAGTTCCATGAATTATCGCGTGGCTCGGCGTGCCCCGAGAGTGCGGGACTTACGTGTTCGGGGAAGCAATGCTCCTGGTATGGCCGCAAGATGGGCTAGAGTTGCCCATCTAACCTATACTTACCGTCACTGAGATAATCTAGCGCTGGTCTAACCCACTGTAATCCGAGCGTCGGTGAAGTCGTGTCGAGGACTCCTCGATCTCCTCTTCCTCCTCCATCTCGCTAAGCGTGCTTCTAACACGTGTATTGAGAAAAATTTCGCAAACTAGCATTCTCATACCGGCAACTGATTCGACCGAATTCAATCGGTACTCGTGAAACTCTGTCTGAACTCGTGCTTTTAACATTGAAGTGTGAGGTCTTGCTTTCCGACGAATATTTCTGTTTCATGGGATTTCTCAGTAGGATTTTTTTTTTTGTTTTTTTTTTTAAAGACGATGCGTTGTAGAATTCAGATTCGATTCGAAAAACATTTAAAGTTTGTGTATCAGGGACACCCTATAGAGACCTGGCAGTGACCTGCACGGGGTCCGTAGGCCGTGGGTGGTGTGGTATCTTATGGGTGAGGACGGCTTGGCCAATGGGAATCAAACGTGGGTGGTTGTGTTGGTCCGAGTTTTCTTAACGGCTTTACCTTTGCGTGGGTGTAGGTTGCACGGCTTGCAGGATGCACCATCTTTCAAAATGGTGGCCATGCCCCCTGTGTCTCGCGATTTCATATGGCCGTCGTTTCTCAAATTCGCGACGGTATAAGATAACGAAAGTGATCGATAAATTACTTCTTACGCGTAACGTGGCAGAAATAGTTAATGTCGGGCTCATGGGAGAAAATTGGTTTCTAAGAAGCAATATGGTATCAAGGCACGATATGTGCGGTCTCGGCCGGCGATTTGCCAACGAGACTTGTTTACAGGGCAAAACTGGAAAAATATGTTCTCCGACGAGTAATATTCCATTCGGGGAAACACAGCGGTGTTATTACCGCGCTATCGATTATTGATTTTTTTCTCGTGTGAAGCGAAAATTGCAATCACGATAGACGTGACAATGGAGCCGGCACACGAAGACATCAGTCACGAGCACTCAGCACTCGATCACATTGTTCCACGCTATGCGCACGCGGTATAAAATCGATGCATTTCTAAATACAAATTGACGTTCAGCAAGCCGAATCGTAAACATTAACGTGTTAAAACATGGTCAGTTCACGTTGATTGCAAAATTACACTTTGCGAATAACAATTTACATACTTTCACGAATATCAATCTACATCAAGCGGGACCATTTTTTCGTTTTCTTTTTTTTTATTTTGTTATCACTAGGCTAACAATTGTCGCGATCGGATGGCTGATTAATACCTATCTGACTATTTCTCATACGTCATGCGCGCAATTCTGCACGCAGCCGATTAATTTCATCGCTAGGAAAACCAAATAAATCATCGATCGACGACGAATAGGAAATCCGGGTGAATAATTAGAGATAAAGTAACTAGTAATTAAATGAGATCGTCCGGAATCGACGTCTCTGCGTCGCCACTCCATAGCGAAATACTTCAATCGAGCTGAAACTGGTTTTCCAGAAATTTTTTCGAATTTTAATTGCAGCTCGCACGTATCACAGGTAGGCGACGAATCAGGGTTCGTTATAGATAGACTCCCTATCTAGTGTGATCATGATGTAATAGGTTCGCGATGCAGCGTGTAATGGGCGTGCCAGGATTAAACCAGATTGCCGTCATTCAGCGTTCGCGGCCTAAATTTTTTGTCCAATATTCATCACATTCTCCGTGTCTCTTCCGTTAAACTCTAACGTGTAACAAGAAGAAGAACCGGAAGGGACAACGTCGGAAAAATCTTCCAGTCGATAATGATAAATATCTCGTGGGTACGAGAAACGGGCACTCGTTTATTATTAAATAAGTCCAAAAACATCGAATCAACATTACAGACTACGAATCTCATTACTTTTTCTTCGTTTGCCGTCAGATCCCGAAGAACGCCGTCAGGAACGCCGTCATGAACGCCTCACGAATGATGAACACCTGAAACAGAAAGAACGATATCAGCGAAATTCTAATGGTGATCTTATGAAACCAAGTGGCTGAAGGCGCGCGTGCACGCGATTTTTACGCGCACACGAAAGGAGAAAAAATGCTACTTCTAATTTTCAATTCCATATTTTACCGCGGACTATCAAGCTAGCGGCGAATTGTAATTTATCTAATCTCGATCTACACCGACACACGCTTGCTACAGTACCACCGGTATTCTCGAAGTTTATTCATACGCCAGCTTTATTGCGCGCCGGCAGAGATCGAAAAGTTCGCGGTTCCTCCGCATCGAAAGAAACGTTAGAATTAGTCGACATGGTCGTGACTAGCGGCACTATCGATGGAACGTCCTGTAGAAGGTTGCCAACACTTCGACGTTCCCAGGCAAGGTCTTCGCCATGACGATTTCTTGGAAACAATTACGTGGCTTATAATAACGAACCGTTCTTCTGGAATCGTAGGTACATTTGTGTATATATAATGCACGCGCGCGCACACATACAGGGGTAAGCTTTTCTCGAGAATATGTGCAGCAAGTGCGTGCTACGAAGATGGATAGGCTCGTAAATTTATTGGTAGAACGTATCTCTCGTTTTCGCATTCTGTTTTTCTTTTTCATTTCTCTTTGATACCCCGAGGCCCACTAGTTTCGAGATTTATCGCTTGACGTCGAAGCATGAAAGGAATTCCATCTACGGTGATCTGGAATGGTATTTCAGGGGGTTTCGGACTCTACTTTCTGATTCTACTTTCCAAATAGATCTAGTATCCATTAGATTATTACTGTCTCCCTCCATTTCATAAAGTACCCCTTTTTAACGACAAAATGATATAATAGCCAGAAAACCAGCAAATAGGACTTATCCAAGTACTTTTTCCAAGTGGTTTTCTTCAATTGTTAGGATTTTACCGTTCTAATAATACTGTAGAATTCTACCAAACATAACCTGTCAGATACGAAAAATCGCATTAGACAAATGCAAAACTGAAAATGTCGACTGTCGTTTCTCATCTATTCGAACGACCAGCGTTTCGAAACAATCATGGGATCGATAATATGCGACGTGAATTGGAAATGGACATGAAAGTAAGTACAAGATTAGCATCTCTCATAAAACATGCATCCTTTTATCTTTTGACTCTATGTGACCATAACGTGAGAAAAAATAAAAACCAGTTTTCGACGCCATCGTAGAATAATCGATTAATTTCCTATGCTCCCACGCTACATCGAGCTGCTATATAGATTTTTAGAACGGTTAAAGAAATCCATATACCACGCGGGTCGAACTTTCCTTACGCAGGATCTGTAATAACCCAATAAATCAGAGTAGCCTTGCCGGTGCAATTACGTCCCATTGGTTAGAAACTCGCAGAACCCAACCCTTCTCGTAAATATTGCCCTCCGCAACGGAGCAGTATCTTTTCTGCTTTTTTTCTTTTCTCCCGGGTCTTTTTTTCTCGCTGCTCTCACGACCCCGACGCAACCAGAGGAACTTCGCGCATCGCGTTCCTTCTCTGCCACCTCGCCCTCCGTAACCTCTTCGAATCGCCATGTTTCCTTCATTTCAGCATGGTCCTTTTTTTCGCTGACCAAAGAGTCGGGGCACATAGTGCAACCATGGGAACCAACGAGTAGAGAGTTAGACTTTCGGGGGAGGAAGAGGGGAGGGGGTTTAATTGCCACCGAGCGATCTGTTAATTCCTAAGTGTCAGCTTGAGAAAGCAGGCTGAGAAAGAAATACGAAGGCATGCAATAAAAGAGCGATTTCGTGGGGCACCGCGTACCCCTGTCACGACCACGGATACATCGTGAAACGCGCGTTCTGTTTCACATGATAGATTACGAAAATGTCCGACGATGAGTAAGATACATCGGGGTAACACCTCGTATCTAAATGGAAAATGCAATAAATATCGCGCGTTATCTGGTCAACCTGTTACCACACTGGTAAATGAAGATCGACAACGTGGCGCTCGCATGTCTATAACTGAAGGTATAACGTCGGTTAAGTGACCAAAATTACAGAGTCATTACGCTGCATTGTGACATTTATTACCTTCGGATAATACCGTGTCATTTAACTGCCAATATTACCGTGTATCTTCTTTAGCGTCTCGCTACGTTAACTAACGATTTATCGTGTACCAATATTGGCTGGCTAACGAGAGAAAGATACGCCGCGCCGATTCGACACGCATTATGCAGTTTGATCATTCGGACGATGACTTCGAGTTGAGAATGAGTACATCATCGTTCGCTGGCTAAGCGCACAAAAGATGGAGATTACGTTGAACCTCACGAGATGTGTACTTTCCACGAAAGAGCGCATATCCAAGATTTTCGCATAACCTAAACCTAATTTAAACCTAACCTAAATTTTCGTCATTATAATTATATACTGTGTAACCTAAAATTTCGTATTATAATTATATATTATACAATAATCTGATCGATTGGTTAATTATTAATTAATTAATCGCTATTTATTAATTTTTAAGTAATTATTATTAATTATTATATTATTATAATTATATATACTATATAATTATATCGTTATACGTTATTTCACCGACAAACAACGATACAATCGAACGGAATCGCTAAAGTACGCGTACCATCAATGCCGGGCAACCCAGCCTCAAATCATACGTACTGCGTACGCCTTCGCTTTTGCATGCGGCAAATAAAACAAACCGGCAGTCGACAACGAAATTATACGTATAGATGGCATTGATGTATAGCCGAGCGGGTTTTGATAGACCGGACGGCCCTCGCGGCCGAGTGTAATCGCGCCGCAACGCATCGTTCCCCGTGTCGGAGAAGTCCTCCATTTTGAGACTGGACTTGATAACCTCGGCATCATGGCCATAAAAGTAGCTCATTATCAGCTACGTTATTCTATCGTAAGCCTTCGTAAATGAATTTCATCCCTTCACATCCTCCCTTTATACCTTTCACGGCGAAAGATACATAGACAAGTAAGAGTACAAATAGATTTGAGGAGAAATGTTTGAAAAATATTCGGTAACCTAAAAGAAACCTAAACTTAGACTTTGATTCCACGATAGAAAAGATGAATAAACAAACGTTAGAACAAGCGTTTCACGCTCATTCTGTCTAGGAAGTAGTTCCAATTAGTTAATGGCTTGATACTTCAATTATTGATATAGTAAAAGGGCTGAACGATACTCGAAAGTATTTTCTGTTGGCGTGCCTAACAGAGATAATGCCACAACGGCTAACTCCGTGGAGGAACTTCGGCCTCGGGATATAAATCTTCAGCCGACAGATGCGCCGCCCTCAACGTTCACCATCGACCAACCAACCGACCAGAATTTCCAAGGGTAACGCCCTGAAAAACCAGACTCGCCTTGGATGCCCATTGCATTTGCATGTCATTTCGTAAGCGATTGCACCCATCTCAAATCCATCGTAGCACACTCGAGTACCGAGGGATCTTATCCTTGTGCGAAGGACTCTGCGCATCGTCTATTTTATCCCGTCATGTTAGATATAAAATAATCCTTTCACGATTTTCATACGGTAGATATGTTGAAAAGTATCGGAAATAATAATACGTGTAAGTTTCTTGGCGAAGCGTTAGCTGAAAATCGTAAAAGTCGTATCGTATCTCTCATCCTCTGAGATCGCGTGCTACCTAGGCGTTCACGAATCCGCAAGGGAGGAAAAGTTGAATGTATGTATACAGTGGCGTGCGTATTACGTGATGATGCTTCAGCGCATAACGCGAACAGACAGTTTCTTCGATCATTTTTCTGTATCACGGTGTACACACGCATCGCAGCAGCTCGGCTTGTCACGAATGGGAACGGAACGAGGCTCAGCCTAACCGCAGGGAATTCACGAATCACGCGATTCTTTCCGGGGTTAATCTCCTCTCACACTTGCGATAATTTCATTAGCCTCGTCGGAGAAGACGCACAGTGTGAATTTATAAGAAGCCTTACAAAGGAAACGCAAGATGTTCTTCATTATATCCACGAAGAATTATATTTCATTGAAGAAGCGTTAAATTCTTCTCTAGGGTTCTTTATAGAGTTAAAGAATCACATCTCTATCAACGATTGTTATCCCAAACAATTTATTTCACAGTAGAAAATTTCTTTTTTTTACTCGATCCTTCAACCCTGCATTGTACTTACACGATCAAGCCACGATCAATGAATATTCAAGAGGCTCGATCTCTCTTTCTCCAGCAGGCCTTAATTTACGTACACTGTCCAATTTTTCATTATACCGTTCTGTTCGAGATAAAACAAACGTAAAGCTTCTTGGCGTCATAATTCCTCCCCCCCCCCTTTGTCGTGACTGCGTACATTACTTTTTCATCGATCTCTGATTTATACACGCCGGTGTATTTTCATGCTCGTGTCTTCCTACTTTTTCTTATTTCTTACATTTCGACGATCGATCTTTTTCATTTTTCTCCGATGTTAAACGACAGCACGACTCAATAAGATAAATCAACAACAAAGATATTGGAACATTGAAGGTAATCTTCACGAATAGTTCCAACGAGAGGAGCGAACTTACTTAGGGTGATCATCATTTCACTTCTGCCGGTTTGTATGCAGCCGCGGAATTTTCGTGCGGCGGGCGATCGTTCAGCGGCAGCTTAAGGTCCAGCGTCGGCTTGGAGGTCGTGCATCACCAGAGTCTGGCAGGATAATAGCTCCCTCCTTCGAGAAGTCTTATTGCCGGACCATGCGCCAAGTGATTGATAGGCACCGAACTATAGAGCCGGGCAACGTGATATTTCGAGACTTTATACACGCGTTTGGAAAACCAGTCCAAGATGCACAGCGTAAAAATGCGCGCGGCCTCGCGACGCGAAATTTGCGTGAGAAATCAGCCACGTTTAAACCGACTCCGCACTTGAATTTTCCTGGATTAGAAGCACGAAGTTCCTGTTTAATCGAATCGGAAATCGAAAAATTTCCATGTCGTTTCCTCTTGTTGATAACCGGTCTATCGATGTGGCTCTCTAACGTAGACTAGTATTGTATTAAGAGACAGCAGGTAGTAATTTTCTTCCTAAAAGAAATTTGCCTTCGAGCAAGTAACGATTTGTTTTTAACAACAAGCGAAAGAAAGGGGAAAGACACGACACGTGAAATATCAATGTCAACCGCCACAAAAGAATGTAATTCAGAGCTGCAATCATTTTGGTAGGGAAGAGTACGAACTTGAAAATATATAATATCGAGTGGATTAGTCAGCTGGCACCTTATTTCGTTCCGTGCGCCAGGTGGAGCCACGCAACAGACTGTGAATCCCACAGACATTTCGCGTGCCATTATGAAAATTATATTCAAATATATGTAACTTGCGATTGCAGTGACGAATTGTCGTGCATATGCGAGAAACGCATATCAACGACACTTGACACATGATTCAAAAGACAATGAGAGAAAGTTGGAATCGGAGAAAGCTAACATCTATTTTATTTGACTAAGCAGCAGGAAAGCAAATTCTGTTGACTATCTTATTTACAACGGTTCCGAACCGTTTAATTTCTAAACTAAAGCTTGAACTAAAATTTGCGTCAGCTAGTTATCATTGCTAGTTTCGAGCTGGCACGCGTATCGACCTGGGTGTAGGTATAGGTTCTAAAGCTAGAAGCTATAGCCGGAAACCATTCTTCGACCAACCGCCCTCTTGGTACCCTTTCCGGTGTGGAGACTGTAAATCTTTTCCAGCACGCCAACCGACACGAGGTCCGCCCGAGTCCTCGAAACTGCCCTATTTCCATCGTTCCTATCGTCCCTCGCCCTTTCTACCATCCAAGTACTTTAGATCGCAACAACGATCAGTGAAAGGTTAGCAGATACCGCGAAGGACTACGCCCTTCAAATGAAACCAAGGTGTTCTTGTCAGTCCAGGGTAAACTATACCGTGGTTAGACTGTTTCGACCGGGTAGTTATGAATATATTATATTGTTTCGCTTTCGCTTCGATGGATCAGTTAATGCTAGGTATCACGTATCAGTAAGGGTATTTCTAATTACACACAATACCGAGAGACAGCGGTGTCTTATACTCTAATCGCGAAAGTTCACTGAACACTTTCCCGCTTGATCTAACATAAATGATCGATTAATCGGTCGTCCTTTCACTAATTTATCGTTAAACGAAGATTCCAAAGGTAACAAGTGTAAAATACAATAAACAAATCGAATTCGACACTTTAATGGTGAACATTCATCTCTAACGGTTCTCTCCTGACTCTCATTACCATTCGACCTCCTTCCACCGTGATTGCATCAGTGGTATCCGATCTGCGGTCACGGAAATAATCATGGATCAACCCTTCACGGCGAATCGGTCGCATGCCTTGCGGTCGTGCAGTTCGCGAGAAAGCACACAACCCAGAAAACCGAAAACGTGCCGAATCGATTTGTGTCTGACGCCAGACGCCATATAATAGATCAGTCCGTATGTATAATACATACAGACACACCGAAAAGTCTCTTTCCACCGAGTACGCCTCTGCTGCTCTTTGTCTCCTGTTTCCTTAGGGGTTTACGTGGACGTTTGGGTCGCGATGGCTCGCGGTGGCTCTCGCGCGCCTCTTGGCCCGCAGGGCCCCCGAAAACCTAACCTCAAAACGCACACGGATAATTGGGGATAATGTCGGGGTTGCCGAGGCCCCGTAATTGCACGAGGCCAGGCCCTTTCCAGGCTTCCCTTCCTTCCTCATCCCTGAATTCCCCCCCTTAGCACAGTTCCTCGTTCTTCGCCACGCTGGGCCCTTTCGCTAGCTGTCTGTCCATCCGTCCGTCCCGCTACGTCCGTCTGTCGACCGCTTTCGCAGAACCCGATAGTACCTAATTCGTCGGTTTGTTTCGTGCTGCCGTGTTATTACGCGGTCCTGGCCCGTATAGCTAGCTTATGCGATCCGCTCGCCATCCATGATCCATCGCGAAAAAACATAGTCGACCGTGACCTCGAAAATGGAGCTCTGAGACACTTACGTCGGACATCGACGCTGATCCAACTGCCTCGAGCATCCATCCTTGTTCACTTTAACGCGATAGCTTTTACTACTTGGTCCAGAGGCACAATAGCTGCTTACAGAAACGATTCGTAGAAATAATTCATCATATTGAAAGAAGATCGAAGAGTTTTCTGAATTATTATTTTTAGAATTATGTTCGGTTGAAGAATTTGTACTTGATCTCCGATTCTTTAGAAATATTGTCCTAGTTAGTTGAATTAGTGCGTTCCATGATTAAATGTGCCTCGAAGTAAAAAAAGTTGCCGCATGCAACTGTCGGATCGATAACGTGATTATTATCCTGAAGCATAGAATCCATTGTTTTGTCACGGTTAGTACGTGGTGCCAAGATTACGCTTAACGATCTCGAATTATCTTGTTTCCATCAGATCAAGTTTGATACAATTATCCAATCCGCGAATAAGACGAGAGCAAACATTAAATCTTCTCTAGTCTCACAAAGGACTACCATCGACACGTCTATAATCGGACTTATTAATGAGAAAAAACTTTTAATTTGTATCTCTCGTAAATTTGATTAGTCGTTTCAATCCCAGTATCCGTGACGCAAGAGTAGAAAAAGCGTGAAATGTCAAACATTGGAATGAGAAACCAATTGAACTTTGAAATTTAAAAATTCTTAGCTTCGAGTGAAGAAAATTGTATTGCATCGATAATATCGGAAATTGTCTGTGACACCGTTCAATAGTGAATGTTACAAATTAGCAGATAATCAATTAATTGGAACTTCCGGCAAGCTTGAACCATCAAAGCTGAAAGAGACAGAAGCGAACACTGTGGCTCGTATAATTTTTTATGATCAGAGATTTCATACGACAGCTTAGGTCCAAATTGAATGATTTGAATTTTTAAGGACTAAAATTATTCGAAGTAATTTGCAAACCAGATTGAACTTTAATTTCGTATATAAAATCTACCAGATGAGTATAACTTCGTTAATCTCTCGATTAAAAATTTTCTGAAGTTGTAAAAATAATTTGTAAAAATAATAATTTGTTAAAATTCAGCTGGGTAAATTGAATCAAAAAATTCTTTGTATTGTTTGATGCACTTAACGAACAAAATTTTGAGTTGATGGTCGTTCTCCTTACTATTTTAGTAATGATTTAACCATGTCGAACACTGACACGAAATATTGATCAACGAGGTCAGAATCCTAGAAAGCCAAATGCGTCTTCCTTGAAGTGGGACACATCGGCACATTTAGGCTATCATTATCCACATCTGCCGCGGTTGCCCCACAAAATAGAACAGAGTCTGTAATTATCGTCGTCTTAAAGGATGTATGTTCTTTCATTCTTACATCTTGGTCTTTGTTTCTACAGCTCGAGGATCATCGTATCGTCGTTAGTGCCCTTCTTGCTGATCTAATTCAAAAGGTGCCCATTTTTACGAATGTTTCCTCAAAAATTACCGAACGTTCTTTCCGATTTCCTAGAACTGGAACATTAAGATATCCTAGTGCTCCTACTAGACGAACAATTTACTCTGTTCCATCCTACTTGAATTCATTCTAGTTCATTCTAGTTCATTCTTCAGAGAGAACTAACTTTTCACGGTAGCTGCTGGCCGTCGGACGAGTAAGTACAAGAATTTCGTTCGATCGCGAATATTTCGACGCGATAATGTTGAAGACCGCCGGTTCGAAGAAGAAGCTACCGACGCACACTAAGCCATTTTAGAAGAACAAGCGTCCTTGTGGATGATCAAGGCCACATTTCTGAGACACAATGAAATCAGAAGATAGAAGGATCGATTCGCCTGCGGGAATATCAAAACCTGTGGATGGGCTTTGGTACATCGATCGTGAACGGGAGTCCGTTCGATAACTAGGAGGATCTTATCTCAAGGGCTCCCAGTTTCGACGGTCCTCGTACCTCGAACTCTTAAAACGTGTACCCTCGAGGGGCGATCGTGCTTTGAGGGCGCCGCATCGCGCCAACCACGCCTTCTCCACCGTTATTTACCTCCGTCCTTTTCGCCCTTGCAGTTTTATTGCCTCTTTCTCCCCCTTTTTCAACGTTGGTCCAGCAAGCCCGGGAGCGATAGATATCCTCGGCATCAATAAGGATTCGACGGCTTTACTGATTCTACGATCCGCACAGATTTTATACCAGGTGGAATATTATTCTGAGTTATTCTTATTCTCTACAACGTTCCTTTTGGTAGAAAAAAAATACCAAGAATTTTGAAGAATACTCGTTTATGAAGATTCGGATTTAATTGTAATTGCCGATCTTGAATATAAAATGTATTCGAAGAAGCAACAAATAGATAAATAAAATAACAAGTATTTTATGCACGAAGTGAGCTGCATTGTGCAAGCGTGTAGTTTTCAAGGAAGATAAATCTTCCGTGACAGTGATGCCTGGTCAGCGGCACGTTGAAGGAGTAGAAGAATTTATCTGAAGGACAGAGCAAAACGAAGAAAAATGTTTTCTGCAGTAGTTAGCGGTTAGAATATAAATTGCGTATGTTAATATTTTATCGTCGTTCAATTAATATGCTGAATTAATAGTACATTAATAAATGTTCCCAGCCAAATTTTATCTTATAAGAGAAATTACTATATCAAACTTAAACATCGAATTCCAATTCCTATTCAATTCCTCAACACTAACGTGATTCATGATTTAAATATCATTATATCGTTTGATGATAGAAATAAAATCCAATATTTTAATGAAAGCATCGTTTTCAACGAGTCTGAAGCCCAAACTTTTTTTCACTTACGAAAATCACTATCCAGAATTCATCGGAGGAAAATATTGTGTACCAAAATAGCGGCCATTCACAATCACGCAATGCAATTTAATACATGGTATATCGCTCATGTGAAAAATTAGTGCCAATATAGTCAAGATACACAATTTCTCGGAAACACTAGAAACTGCACTTGAACGTACACATTGTCATTTTAAACTATCACTTTTCATACATGAAGAAAAAGAAAATGAAATATTCGCAACGTGGAGTTGGATGAAACCTTAGTCAAGGTCACCAAAATGGCGGCGATTTAACCGAGTCCTGATAGATCCAAAGATCGTGAGATCTTATCCTTGGAGTCGAAACGACGTGAATTTAAGAAGAAATAAAGTGACAAAGAAAACAGAAATCGTTAATCCATAGTCCAGAGCAGAGCACACAAGACAGGCAGGTGTAACGCGTAGCGGCAGTAGACACCAACTGATCTCACATAACAACGGCCGATAAAATTGTTGCGTTTCCACCAAAAATTATCCTCTTTTTTTCCCTCGCGGTATAAAAAGTACAAAATTGTGGTAATTTAGCCCCCACCGCCATGGCGGCGATGCTCCGGCTCGCTTGGCCATAAGGAGGAGAGAGGCAATGAGTGAACAAGAGCGTAAGAGATAGGTAGAAGAAATAACAGAGAAAAAGGATGGGAAATGTTAGAGACAGAAATGGAAGAACGGGAAAAGAGGAAAGTAAAACGGAGAACTTTTGCCCATGAACACCAATAATTACTGTTCAATATAGCTGATGTTAATAACAATAGCTGAGATAACTCCACATGCTCAGCTTATTCTCCCCCCGTCTTGCCTAAAAAATATATTGTGAAACATATTTTAAAAATGTATGTCGCATTCGTGGTGTAGCTAGCGTGTGTAACATATTACATGTAACATATAACATGCAAACATTTAACGTAAGATACAATTGCATCAAATGAAGCAATCGTTGTGAATACATGAGTTTGTAATCGTGAAATCGTTATCGTGTGCACATTGAATCGTTACAGTTTAAAAAAAAGGCTTTATCGGAGACAGTATAATACACTTACCAGCATGAAATTGTCCGCGTTCATATCCATAGCTTGGCGTAGATTCGAAAACACAAAATCACTTTGACACAGGTTGAAGGAATTCTTCTAAATGATGTTGGATTTCACTAGCACGGCAACTCGTGCTCTGTACTGCTGCTCGTGTGAACTCGCTCAATGCTTAAGCCACCGAGAAGGGGCATACTATGAAATTAGTATAATCACGATCAAAATTACTCGCACCCAGGCAGTGCTGGAACCACCAACCGCTGGTCAAATAACCCGCCCGACCATCGCCAATCAGCGATCGCGAGTTGGCGGCCATCTTGCGCGATACAGTGTGCGCATCGACAGCCACAAATTACCACAAAAGTGGATAATCTTTGCTCACGTGGTGCATACTATAACAGCAAGTATGTATGCATGTATCTCTTGCTGCATCACTTCACTCCAAAAACTGGGGACGATTTTGGAGTATGGTGAATGAAACCACCTTTTCGTGTATTGTTCCCTCGAGCAAAATATATATTTGCACATAAATTAAAAATAGGCATGCACAGGTTCAGATAAGATATCGGTCCTAATTCCGGATAAGGAACGAATGTCAGTTCGTTCCATTTAAATGGTAATCCTTTCTATTAAATATCCTTCGACTCTTCTACACTTAGTGTTGCTACACAGCACAGCTGCATTATTCTGTCGCATTCAGAGAACTCTTTTCTTTCCGTGTTCAGTGCACGAGAAAAAGAAACTGCACGCAAGCCGAGACCGCGAAACGTAATCGCGCTTCGAACTCTCTCACGCAGGCTGGTACAAGGTTGTCGTCTTCCATTTATGGCGCAACCGTGCACCATGTAATTACAAGAACAAAATATTTAGACTGCTGCTCTAAAAGCGATTCTTCATGCACGCAGTAAAATAATGGCAGCGTTCACATGGATCTGTTCCAAATTTCTAACTAGACGCCGTTATTTATCTTCGTTAGCACTGGGAGAGTCCTTTTCACTGAAATTAGTTAATAACTCTAATACACTCTAATGCACCTACAATTTTCTGTAAGCCGTTAGCCGATCCGGTGAATGACACTTAAATAGTTTAAATAGCGTTACATATTTTTTTCTCATTTGGCTCATCATAAACTAATTAGCAACATCTGATAAGTTGGAACATTTTTCTCTGGCGTCGCCCATGTTGATATATTCTATGCGTATCTGATATGCACATAGATGCAATTGGGTAGGTGTACATCTATCTTAATGCACACGCCTCACCCGAAGGGGGTTTTTGAAGCGCGTGTTATGTTTTGTTACGTTACGTCACGTGAACTGGCCCCCTGATTGTAGTCGTTAATTATCGGTGGTTGCGGCTAACCGAAATTAGAGGATTCGAGGTCGCTATTCCTCTCCCGTGTTAAGAGTAAAAATAAAATTGCCACTGATCTCTTACGCTTTACATAAAAAAAAAAAAAGAAACAACGAACACAAACGAGTTTCATGTTCGCGAACGTAAGAGAAGAAGCTAGAACCATAAAATGATTACCATAAAACCAATATTATCAACATTACATTTTTGATAGACTTCGAAACAACATTATGCGATTATCATTTCTTGAGAATCACGCATAGAGCATGCATACTGTTAACCGAGATTTGCATTGCTAAAAGGAGATAAGAAGAAAACCGCAAATAGGGAGGAAGGGCGTAGCATAGCAGATTCCTGCCAGTCCTTCTGCCGTTTTTCGAGACGTATACTATCTGTTACACCCCGGGCACGAATACGAATTAGGACCAAGTCGCAACAGGATCGAGTCCCGCCGATTTCGAGTATGCCGATGCCTTGGGCAACGATAAGTTGCTGCAGTGGGTCTAGCCACTGCTCTGCCCTCTGTAATTATACCGTATACAACAGAACGTTGTCTTGCTCTTTCTTTCTGCGTTACTTTCTCCTTCATTTTCCACCATTCCTTGTCTTCACTGAATGCTTCTTATTGTTGAACGCGTGTTTCGTCGACCGTGGTCCCGCCGGGGGCGAAGGTTGCGTTCGAGCAGCCGTCTTCGAGACTCTGCTCTTCCGTTCCACCCTCTTCGTCGTCCGTTTCGTTTGCTTTGTTCCACTTGCTACATTGCTCTGTTATTGTTTAATAATGATTGCGCTATCTTGGTCTGTCACTTTTTCATAAGCAGGCAGCCACGATTCTCACAATTTAAAATCAAAGAAAAAGTAGCATATCCGGCTACAAGCATCGAAATTATTTATTTACATTATCCATGACCAATTAATACGAATTTTTAATTAATGATTCGCTCTGTTAAATGGATGGTTACATATATTGTCGATCGAATATCGTTGCTGCGCTCGATCTCGAGAAGACACATTATTTGCATCTTCGATGCCTGAAGCATAAGCTGCTTCTGTGTGGATATTTGTACGACGATAATTGGTTCAGGAGCAGCAATCCGTTCTCGCGATCACTTCAATATATATCTAGATACACATCTTGAACAGTGTTTCGCAGCGCGATCGTAATTTTGCATCGCGACTTAATATTCGTGAAAAAAGCAGGTCGCCTGTGGTTGGTTGCCGTCGGACGACCCGCGACAAGTTTCCTTATCCCTGCTTTCTACAGTATTTATTTTATAATTTATAATCACGTTCCTCTGCAAGCGTTGCAGTTTCTTATATTTTGTTAGCCAAAAGTGGCCATAATCATGCACACTTCAATAACAGCGATGCTGCGAAGGAATAGCATAAGTACGTTAAGTTGATCCGTTTACCGGTTTGCCGAAATAAAATTGTTAACCATTGTGGGTCTTTGTAATGGTATAAAGCCTACGGCAGCCTTGATAAATTATAGTTATCTTAGATAAACACTGTAACTCATATGACAGGACATCATCGATGAACATAACGTTAGTGTTGGTCTTGGATGCTGAACGTGAGACTATGTTACATACGATATTTGCGTAGATATAAATATGCGTGAATATCTTCTATATAAGTGTGTAGAAATGCATCAGCACTTGCAATGAGTGTACCGCGATTTTCCAGCTATGTGCGCTCGCTGACTGCGAGATTTATGATTTGTTACGTAACAACATCCCGCTGGTATATTTAGTTTCATATACATGGTATATATAATCATTTCTCAGACTAGTGAACGCACATTATCCGAGACATCCGATAGTAGATAATGCCATGTACAGAAGACAGTGATATACTGCCTGTTAACACGAATCCGATGCTCCATTAAATAATTAAACAAACCGAAATATGTCGATTTTTATACATCGTTGCACTTGTACATACTTAATTCCAATAAAAATAATGAAAACTATTCTCTTGACACGATATTATAATCAATGTGGTCCGTGTTCCGTTCTTTTATTACACATTTGTATTTCGTGCATGCGTTTCAATTAATTTGTAAAATAGATTATAGGACCGAATACTTTCACAACGAGAGAATATTGTCAGACTACTGGTGACCACTGTTTAATGAGAAAAAGGAAGAATTGTGACAATCAACTTCATATAATATGCAAACAGTACGTTCATCATGACAAACAATACACGAGAAGAGAAGGTTTCGGTCAGCGAAGACTTGCGTGCAAGGTACCCCGACCGATCAGAGATGTAGAGTGTTAGAAGCAGGCGTGATACCGCTTTTTGCAGGTTAACCGACGATACCACGGCATGCGATACATTAGGTCACGCATACAAAAAGAAATACACACATGTGCAATATTTTTACATTCATATCCATTGTTCAATGGAATGGCTTGAGAATTTCAAGGTAGATATCTCCTCTTCTGCACGTCCGTTCCTCTCGAGTCCGTTTCTTCCAATAGAAGCAACTGCAATTTGATAGAAAGTTCTTGATTGCGGTGAACCCATTGGGGTGCGATGGTAATCCACTTTACCCGTCACACCTCGTACATGCCAGACATTGATTTTGCATTATCGTTACCAGTAAACCAAACCGATTGGCTCCCCTTTTCTCCATGTTCACATAGATATAGGAGATATCTTGGTATGCAGATGGTCACGTATAGATGCTTGTCTACAATAGTGATGTGTTAGTGTTTGTATTTGTACGAAGGGAGCAAGCCATGGCGCGGAAGGGTGCAGCACGCAAAGTCGAGGGCGGCGGCAACCGCAATATTAGATTAATGGCGGATGTACTTCACTTTCCCGGTGCCCGATCGTTCCCCGACGTGCATTTCGTCGGAAATTGAACTTCTCGAATTAAACATCTCTCATTTGTCAGTCAGAAAAATTGAAAACTGTCTCTAGTCACTCGATGTTGATATATATCTCACATGTGATACATTTGTAACTTGTATCTCGTTATTTACGGAAGAATTAATTCAAGCAGATAGAAAACAATTGTTTTATCTAGCATCTGAGATCACCGCGATACAAAATGCAGATGCTTGACTAAATTTTAAGAGATCCGCACGACAACGCATCGTCGCATAGCATAAAGAAGCATAAATCAATGTGCAAAAAAAGTAGAAAGTTATAGCCACCGAGACGTCGAGGCAACGTCTTTGCTTCAACAAGCGGCAGCACCGGGATGGCCTCGAGGGTTGAACGAGGTGGAAGAGCAGAATGGGAGATCCCGAGCCTTGATCGTGATAAGATGCAGCGGCGTCGTCGGTTGACAAAGGGTCGTAGGAACGCCCCCTCAGATCCGACGTGCAACCGCTCGCGGGGGCGTACATATTAAAATTGGACCCCCACCTCTGACCCTCTATCAACCATTCGCCGATCTTGTTTATTACTGGCATGTACAATCACGTTACCAGAAAATATGACCCCTTTTACCGAAAACTCTAACCTCTGTTGTATTCACCAGCTCGTATCTTTGTACCGTAACTTCGTTGAACACTGCGATTTCAGAACGTCACACTCTGAAGGCATTCTGTTGTTAAAATATATACACCAACCTCAATGCGTATTATATTGTACTTATTTATTACAATTATGTGTTTATTGTCGTCGACGCTTTTATGCTAATTATCTTGCATACTTATGCATTTACGTTCTTCTTTTATAATAATACTAAACTTTTTTATAAAATTCTAGTATTATTTTATAAAATTATAAATTTTTTTATAATATATATTATATTTATAATTATTATAATATTATATAATTATAATTATTATAATATAATATTTATAATTTTATATTATAAAAAATAATATGTATCCTATATAAACAGTTCGTAATATTAAACTATTTACTAAAACGTTGCTAACCTATAAAGCGTATATTAGTAAATGTATAACCTTATATCTTTCATATACAATAGTATAAATTAAACTATCATGTATTTTCATTGTATCATTAAATAGTTCGGAATATTATACCAATGTATTATCAAATATCCTAACATGACAGCATCTTTTTTAAACAATAATACTCTTTAAATAGCAATTCGATAGGGAAATATGAATGCAGATACATGGGTAACAAATCGAGGCTCAAAATTGCCACAAAAATATTCGTTACACGTACATATATTCTTATGCTTTACTCTTATTGTCATTCTTATTTTTCAATATCGTTAAAATGATCAAATAAATATATACAGATTGAACAAAATAATAATGAGTAAAGAAAATTAGATTGTTACCTGTTAATCGTTCCACATCCTACCATTTGTTGCACATCGTGCATACATATATATATATATGAACGCCAACGGTCAACTGTAACGGTCAACTGTAATTATTAATTTTACCTACATTGTTGCATTGAGGCGATGTTGTTGCGAAAAAATATTGTTCTTTACTTAAGAAAATATAAGTAGGTGTTCTCATCTTCTGTCGGTGCTTCTAAATCGAGTTGATCCTTTCTTTCTTGGCGAACAAAACTTTTCCTGCGGGAAGGTTAACACCGCGTCTGGCATCCATCTTGTAATGTGTGATCGTATCGACACTACAAATTGAAAGGCGAAGTTTGCCTAGTGCTGCCCTCTGGACTACACTGGCTGAAACACGGTAAGAAACCTTGTCCATTTAGTACTTGCTTTTGCCACATACTTTTATAATACGAACGTCAAACACAAGCTTCGAGCGTTAGTTTGAATTTATTAAGTTATCGCGTTCCGTTTTTGAATATACTTGTCGAAAGTGAAACAAACAAGTGATGTTTCCGCAGAGTTCACAGAGAAGATTTTGGATATTTAGCGATGAAAACGATTTAACAGCGTTAAGAGAGAAAACAAATGCAGAATTTATTCAAAAACATGGTGCAAATATGACGGTGAGTTATGCTATTTGTAGCAGTAAATTGACGATGCGATTTTGTATTTTGATTTTCAAATCTCTGTCTTGCGATTGAAGATAAAAATATTATTATTGTAAATTGATAAAATTTATAGGTTATGTAAATACTTAACTCTATCGGTAATCGTACCTAGATATGTCAGTATATACTATTTTATAGAAATTTTTAATTTATTTTTCAATTCATTTGTTATTATATTATTTAGTTTTGTAATTTGGGCGGGTGTTATGAATTGTGTATTATTTTCTTAAACTATAATATGAAATATATATTTTAAAAAGCCAGAGCAAAGGGAAGAACATTTTCTATCCCACACAGAGGAACGTACATTACTTCGTTTCTATGAAACACAATTAAGAGACTTTTGTCGTCGTTTTACACCTTCAATGCCACGTCCTACTGTAGCAACTGCATTACATTATTTCAAAAGATTCTATCTCAGGAACAGTGTTATGGATTATCATCCCAAAGAGATATTAGTCACGTGTGTCTACTTGGCTTGTAAAGTAATACTTCCTCCAAATAATTTATCTATGAATTGCCACAATACACTTTGTCACAGTAGTTTATTTTTATAGGTAGAAGAGTTTAATGTATCTATATATCAGTTTGTGGCTAATATTAAAGGAGATAGAGAAAAAGCATCAGATATTATACTTAATAATGAATTGCTTCTTATGCAACAATTGAATTATAATTTAACAGTGCATAATCCATTTAGACCTGTAGAGGGTTTTATGATAGATATCAAGGTATATATTTAATACCTTCATTATCTATATATCAGTACAAGTTTGAAATCTAGACAAATTCAGTTGATGTACTTTTAGACAAGATATACGTCTTTGGAAAATCCAGAAAGGTTGAGGCCATATATCGATGAGTTTTTTGAAAAAATATTTTTGACTGATAGTGTTTTGCTATATACCCCAAGTCAAGTTGCATTAGCTGCTACATTACATGCTGCATCTAGGGCATCCGCTAATTTGGATAATTATGTAACTGACATTTTGTTTTCCAAAGAACATTTAGGAAGTATAATAGAAGCAGTAAGAAGTAAATATAACCCCTTTCATTTATGCTATTTTGTAGCGTATTTTGTATGATACATTTTAATATATATTATAGAAATAAGATCTATGGCAAAATGTGTAGAATCACCTTCGAGGGAATTGATAAGATCTTTGGAAAAAAAATTAGAAAAATGTAGAAATCAGGAAAATAATCCTGACAGTGAAATGTAAGTATAGTCGTAAGTATAGTTTTAAATTATAATGTGAATACAATGTAAATTCTATTTAGTAAGCATTGAATCCTAGTATTATTAAGTATTAACAAGATATTGTATTATTATATTTTATTCTATATTGTATTATTATAGTTATAAACAAAGAATGCAAGAAATGTTGGATGAAGAAGATTTGCAGGATAATGAAAAATATGCTAAAATTATACAAGATCAAGCAGCTCATGATGAGAAGATCTTGGGTGTCAGCAAAGTTCTGTCTCCTTCAGCTTTATAATAAAATAATACTTTGAATTATATCATTGAATGATATCATTTTTTATTCCATTATCCACTGTATAATCAATAAATAATTTATTAGTTTATACCTTTTATAGTACTATTCAGAGAAGAATTACAATATTTGTTAATACTAAAATATCTATCACTTAAAACTATATACGTTAGTTTTTTTGTTATAAAACTTATTTTTTGTATATACTGTATCTTTATAAATAAATGCGAATGATAAACTTTTTGTTATATCTTACTTCTTTTCTGTACATCTAATTATATAATTGTAGATATTTAG
Source organism: Tetragonula carbonaria (assembly GCA_032399595.1). Classification (NCBI taxonomy): domain Eukaryota; kingdom Metazoa; phylum Arthropoda; class Insecta; order Hymenoptera; family Apidae; genus Tetragonula; species Tetragonula carbonaria. The sequence goes on from JAUCRC010000014.1 coordinate 9,094,829, forward strand.
TTTTTGTTAAATATGGATCATGTTTTTGAGATGATATGTTCTTAATACAAATTTTAATACAAATTTTAATTTCATTTTGGTATCATTATTTTACACAAAGAAATTAAGCAATGTCTTCCTTTAGAACGGTCAAAAATACACATCACACGTCTCGATTTATAATAATTTGATCCTGCATGATAATCAATGTTGCACATAACTTTTATAAACTGATTTTATGTAATGTAAACACTAGATTCTTTTCATGTCTAAGAATCTTGATGCCTAAAGTCTAATCTTTGGTTTAAATGATATGTCGGATTACTCGTGGAGATATTTTGAAAAATCGAGGTCTGCTGGCCCATTGTTAAATTACTTGGCAATGGCTGCACAATAGGCAAAGCAGATGGTAAAGGAACAGTTGCTAAATGCTGTGGAAAAATCGGTGCTCCTGGTTGCAATTGCGTTGGATAATTAAAAAACCTGCACAAAAATTTCCTTTTTAAATAGAGCCACATTTATACTGAATATTGATATTTACCACAGACGATCCTCGACGAAAATTGGTCGGGGTGCAGGAATACCCAAACTAGAGTAGTACTGTTGCGCCAGGAGCTCCACATCATTGGTATACTTCCGTTTCCATTTCGTACGTCTATTTTGGAACCAAATTTTAATCTGCAAATACAAGAAATAAAAATTAATAAATGCAGATATCAGTGACTATTCGTGTTATAATTAGTCGAAGTAGCCTAGATGATGAGAAAAAACACTGATACAAGAAATCTTATCAATAAAGAAAAATCAAAAAATATGTGTCTCAAGACCAAGCGTTTTCAAAGATTTTTTAAAGAGATTCTTCACATTTAGAACTAAAAATATTGCCCCGGGTGAGGATCGAACTCACGACCTTAAGATTATGAGACTTACGCGCTGCCTTCTGCGCTACCGAGGCATTTGCAAAGCTTCACAACAGTATATTTGAACGTGGAACTTTGGCAAGCTTGTGCTTTTTGCAGTATATTTATATAAATAATAAAACTTTGTTCACTAATTGCAAGAATTCAATAATTTTCAAGGACTCTCGCGAACTGAAAGAAACGTACAAACTCAAGTTTTCATGCTGGATCAGTATTCAGTATTCTGGTCAGGACGAAAAGATGAAACATGTGAGGCAGCGCGGGAAAAAACAATGTCACCATCTTGGTCATGATTTCTACAGAATTTTCTGAAGGAGAACGCCTAAACCGGATTCAGAACAGTAATATATCCTAATTAAAAAATCGACGCCTCTTCGGTCCGTCGCCTCGAAGCATCCGTTGTCCCGAGATTCTTCGTTCTTGTGGCATGCTGGAAACGCACACACGAATCGGAGGAACATTAAAGCAAGAAGAAGGGGACTCCCCGAACTGGCTCGTTAACTACGAGAAATATTGTGACAGTTATGTCTGCGCCATAACACGTCTCCTTCTTCCCTGTGATCCGTCGTCTGATCATCCTTCCCTTTTGCTGTGATCGCGAAGATAATTATCTAACTCGTTCGGGGTGCTCCGCGATATTTCTACCGCTCTGGGAATTATCGTAACTCGCAGCATTACTAACTTGGACGAATGCTACTCGACCAAATAGAAAATATTCGGGGTATTATCATAAATTAATTAGTTTAAAGCGATGCCACGTTCCATCCTGTAAAGCAAATGGAAGAATTATGCAAGTGCTGCAATCCATTCCTACAACTTTGCGCAGTTAACGTGAGGATTATCTAGATCTTCGTTGAAAGCCGAGCACTTTGGATCGCGAGGATAATATTAGAAGTTGGAAACTGAATTACATGGAAAACCGAGCAAAACAGGGAGTTGTTTAAACGTGACGCCAATGACACGCAAAAGGGATAGAATTTCTAGGTAGGACACAATTTTTATGTAGCACGATGATTAATTGAAGATTTCCGCGAAAGGAAGGAGCTCTCGTTTTGCACTCTCGTCTCCTCCTTGCGAGAAGAAAGGGCGTATAAGTGCTAATTGGTCCTAAAGGGCAATCTTCCCCTATGTATGGCGCCACGATCTGGCGCCTACACATATGGTAGCCTTCAAAGCTATAATTCAGTGCTCAGTTGATTTTGAGAAGCTCGGAATACATGGAACTTGAACTATTTCAGGTGCTCTAGCCTGCGGAAGTCGCTATCGCAATTTATTGTATGCTGTACGTCTTGTTCGAAGCAACTTCCGTGAAATGTGTTTCCTTTTAATCACAGGGGCTTCCTTGCTTAGCCTCAGTTCTTCTCGTTATTACGAATCATAATAAGACAATTTTTTCCCTGCGTGAAGCCATTAGATAGATCAGTTTTCGTTCCGCTACTGTTACTGGAATGAATAATGATACAAATTATATAACTGACGTACCTGAGTTTCAGTCAGCTTCAGACTCTTGCTGAGCTGTAACCTCTTCGCCACGCTTAGGTATTTGTTCCTCTCGAATTCTGCTTCTAACGATTTAATTTGTGCCGCGGTGAACGCCGTACGAGGTCTTTTCTTTCTCTCGTCATCGCTAATAGCGCTGTCACTTTTTTCTTGAGCTTCTTTATCTGCACTTGTAGAATTGGCACCGCTGCTGCTAGTACACGCCTCTGGTAACACCGTGAAAAAGATTATACTCTTCCTACGCCGCGATGTACATCGGGCAAGAAATGATAATTAAACATTTCCTTATCGTGTAATCATCGAGTAATTACGCGCGATGCTGGCCGTGCCGCTTACTTCAGTACGATTAAGTGAAATGAAAACGCGTCGTAATTAAATGAGCTCTAATAACACGCGTCTCATGTGAGATTAAACAGCGGCAGACTACCGCAAATTATAATCTATAACATTGTATTGGACGTTTGATCGCGGGTAAACGGGACTAGATTTAAACAACTACGCGCGATGACAAAAGTCTATCATTAATGTCGTAAAATGGTGGTTTATGTACCGTGACGCAGCCTGTTCTCGTTTTAATTGCTTTTAAATGAGATCGAGAGACAATAAATGCCATACTACGATACTACAAACGCCGCCTCTTTCTAACTTCACCAGGCCCAATTACCCCCGTAAGATTTCTTTTCTCATCAATCTCGCTACTTTTTCCCCCCGTCGAACTTGTTTATATTTATATTTATCCCGGGCTTACAAGCCGCTGGTACAAGACGTCGCGCCTCGCTCTTGAGGAATGTCTTTGGGGTCTCTTTTAGTCGACTGGTAACAGGACCGCGCTCTAAGCAGCGGAGATCATCTTCTAATTATCTGCCCATTCGTCATCCGACGAAAAACCGTGGCAGCACGACGCCCCGCCGTCGAATATACGTATGTCCGTTACTTCGTAAAAAAAGAAAAAAGAAAAAAGAAAAAAGAAAAAAGTATTCTCGTAACACAGCGATACCATTTGTGTCGCCATTCTGTAGCCTATTTTATCACCTTCGTCATACGTAGAGAACCAAGATTAATACAAAATCCCTGAAATCCCTCGAATAATTGGGATCAAATGCTCGGTTGTTCGTGTCGTTAGAATATAATTAGCATCTCATCTGTATTGAATGTGTTGGGACAAGCAATTTTGAAGAGATAGTAACTCATCTATCACTGTATCAAAGGTGGAGAGAATCGGTTATTTTGGCGTCGATAAATCGATGACAAAAGCTTCCTCGTTTGCAAGAAGAATGGATCGGCCCGAGCGACCCTTGTAGCCGGAGGTGCAATAAATATCCCGAAAAAAGTATTTGCGTCGTGGTTACTGGGACCACGGGGTGTCGTTTACCGGCTACTAATTGTCAGATGGCGACGTAATTGTCGCGTTTCTCGCGCGTTTTTCGAGACTTCTCTTCGCTCCCGTACTACAGAATCGTCGGCTAAAACCGTACCGCCTCTAATTCACTCGACGCGAACCGCGTCGTCCGATGTGTGCACGCTTGTGCACGTGTAAATTCAGGAATGATTCCAACCTCGAATGCTGGGAAACAGTACGTGCAGATAATAATATCAAACACAGTACAACGTTGCACGTGTTTACATTTTAGACGTGAATGGTTGCATCTGTTGCATTAGTACAATGTTTGCGGACGTTGCAATTAAGGCGGAGTTAAATCCATCTCGTATCGTTTATCTTTCTGACAAACTTTCTTCCGTGAAAGAAATTTTTCGGCGACATTTTCCTAACGGAGGTTTTTCATCTCTCGATGAAAGAAGAACTCTGACATTCTTTACCGGAAAAGATTCGAACGAACCGGCGAAACCGAAAATATTTTCGGAGGGTGCGCGGCTCATTTGTCGTCGACTTTCTGACTCGGTTGCATTGACGAACGAGCTCCGCGAAGAAGATGGAGAAGAAGAGAGAAGAAAGGGTTGGTGTGGAAGGCAACGGCGCAAAAAGGAGCCTAAGGCATGAAGAAATCTCACGGAGGAAGCCGACGAAGAGTACTGTGAGCCGAAATAGAACACCACGCCCTCTAGTTTACCTAATTGCTGCGAGCCACGGTGAACTTGTCTCCTAATTATTCTGTGATGAATGGCGAGAGCACGGGTAGAAATGCGCGATAAAGCGTGGCTAATTTTCATTCGTTCGGAGTTGCACGATTTCACACTCGTGGTCAACTAGCAAGATAATTAATCCGCGCGTGTGAATCCGTACCGATTGTACGTTTCAGAATCACTAAATGGACGGATCACTAAATTTTCCTTTATGATTTAAGACACTGTTTCTTTAGATATCTAATGTATCATAAAACGCAAAAATTTCAACGAAAGATATCTCGGCTTGTATCCCAAGGAATTGAATAATTTTTGAGTTAGAATAATAATCTTGAATTAGATCATAGTTTCATCGGCAATCAGCGAGGATGATGCGATATGTAACAGACAGTTGTGTACATTAAAAAAAAAAAATAACGAAATCAGGGAATGAATGGCTTCTTAAGAATCAGAGAAATTAGCCTGTAAAAAAAGAGAGTAGGGGCGATTTTACTCGTTCACGAGGCAGCTTTTGCAAAGATTTACGCGTTGATGGCTTTGTAGTTGGATGCGACGTCCCACATATCTCAGTCAAAACACAACCAACAAGTACAAACAAGAATTTTGTTCCTTTCCTTAGATCTCGGATTTATCGCGGTGACCATTACATTGTGTAAATCACGCAAGACAAGAGTCCTTGGTAGAAATTAGTCGTCGAGAATCCAAAACATTTCTGTTTTAAAATGAAATTGAGTTGAGCCAACTATCGATTGCTCTTCGTAGCAATTATGATTCATCTCACGTGATAACACCAATGCGGGAAGGAATTCTTGCACGACTGAGAAATTAAAATAAACCAAGAACGTCTTATTAATCTGAACAAAATGGATATCGAACCGAATGAATTCATGAATTATCACATCAATGATATCTGTTCGTGACGTGTATCTTTTTCTCATTCTGTACGGTAGGAGACACGAAGACACATTTTGCTGCATTTCCATGGCAGAATTAGCAGGAGACAGATAAATAGTGAACGAGGAGCAGAAACATTGAGTGGGCGTGGACCCTGCAGGAAGTAATGGATCAAACTCACGGGCAACGGTCCTCCGCGTAAACTTACGAATTTGTTACCACGTGAAGGAAGCATGTGGATTCTGTAACAATTACTCCCTTTCACGTTGGTAACAATATCCGAATTAAGTGGAAACAATTACCTATTATTACGTAGCGTGTAATAATCGCGGACTGTGGAAGACACAAAATAATGATGGTGTTCCACGTTCGTATATCAGAGTATTTGCGTCGCCGTACATTGTCACGGATTTTACGACATGTTTTATGAATTATTTACTTAGAGTTTTAATAAGAAATTTCCAGATGATGCGTGGCAATTAAAATGTAAACGATAAAGGTAATGTAACGAATGATTAGGATTTCGAAAGAATGATGCGATGTGTTTGCCAATGATTTGCACGATACTATTTTAGTACTCGCAATATTTGCTTCTCAACAATTGAGATGTCTTCCTTGATCGTACAATTTGAGGAAATATAAATACTCAACAGATATGGCACGACGTTTGAAATGGTAGCCTTTCAACTGAAATAACTTGATTGTTTGTCGTTTGTCGAATTAAAATATCTCACGAGCTTTTGCCCCTTGTTTTCACTTGATATACCTTTATTAACTAAGTAATTTGACAAGGCAAATACAGGTGTGCGGCACTTGTATAATTTGTTGAGACACGCCGTAATCTTGCGAAACAGATTAAATTGAACATCGTGAGCACCATTTTATGTGTTCTTTCAATATATAATTTTATTTCGATGCACTTAATTCATAGATGAATATAAATATATTTGATTTTAATATGAATACTAGTGATACTTCTTCGTTTTAGTAGAATTGTTTCACTAAATTTGGATTAATTTTCAAGTCGACTATAATGTAATTCTATGATTTTCAAGTCAGCTTACCGTAACACATTTCTGACTCCGCGGTCGAACAAACCAAATCGGCATCGTTAAACTCAATTTCTTCTGTCACGGACATAGAAGAATCTGGCGCAACCAATTTTCGTTCTTCCGAATCATTTGCTATTTAAATGAATTTCATTTCTTTAATTTCCTCTATCAATTTCCATGGAATGAAAAAAATAATTGTTTTGCTCACTTACATTCATGAGTATGCAAATACGTCTCGGTGTGAATTGATGCACGAATTTCCTCTTCGACAGGTTTCTTGCTTGGCGCTAAAAGACTTTCGATACTGAAGGAGCATACTTTTGGACTTTCAACCAATTCCATCGATCCTCTATTGCTTTCCGATGTTTTCACGCGTTCTTCCGACATCCTAGGTCTTCAAATTTCTCGCACTGCCACCTAGATTTCCATTCGGCGTCTCGATTATAAAACGATCCGATTGATTAGATATCTTCTTCGATACTTCGAGATATGTGTCTAGTGCCTCTCTGACAGCCGATCTTTCAAAAGTCACTGCACATTTCTTCACTATGCTTATCACTATCGCATCACAATCACTATCTGTTTGTACAATGATTTTTTGAAATTCGATCTGTGGGTAATTAACGAAGGATTTTGAATTTCACTCTACGGAAGATAGGACGATAGATATAACCGATGAAGTTGCGAATACGAAATCGATTCAGATCATTCATAGATAGCCGTGATCCGTTCGTGGGATTAGAATCGAAACCAGCGACTGATTGTCGGGGTTGCTCGCGATGTCCAACAATATTTTTTTCTTTTCTTTTTTTTTCTTTTTGGCAACCAAGTCAAATTCTTCGTTCTTCGAGGCGGTGTCGAAAAGCCACGTGCTCATAACGTCACTGTATGTTCAACCAATCCCAAGAAACTTTGGGCGGTTCTTGGCAAGCACGTGCGTTTCTGGAAGGAGCTCCTAATGATCTCGTACCAGCAAGACGGTAGCAGTCACTAAACGGTGGTAATGAGATGTCCATAAATTTCTGTCACCATCGTGAAACGCTGTTTGATAATTGTCTTGACAGAAGATGAATGCAATTTGATATGAATTTTCAATCTGCTGCGTCCGTATCTAATATGTTTCAAGGAACACCTTGATCTTATCGAACGTCGTTGCTTCAATTTAGAAGATTCGAAGTTTCTTCTCAATATTCTAATAATTGGATGATAATACGGTGAATTAATATTGAAAGGAAAAGAAGTAGAATGGATGAAAGAATAAGTGCAAAATGTATATAACACGTATCTGTAGCTATAAATTATGCGCACGATGGTCGGAATGAAAAATTATATGTCTTCAGTGTATTATTAGATCTTTGTCAAAAGTCTACAGAAATCTAAATTTCAATGAATTCGCAATAAAATTCTATGATGCAATATGTTTGTATAGCGAGGTCAGTGTACAATCATTCATACGTTTAACGAGATTATTAGGCGCACAATTGGATATATTAACAGGACGATGATAGGGATGATAGAATGATACAAGTTAACAGATGTGAAACTTGGCTGCGATTATGCGAATCAGCAAAATACACTGCAGAAATTTGTTTCAAATTGCAGCAGCTAGCCAAGTTGTGACTCTTCTTGAGTAAATCAAACCGACGATATTGGCGAACGATTGATTCCGAGTCAAATTTATTTATACCCATCGTGTTTAATTTATGCTAATTTATCCACTTTTCATTTCGATAAAACATAAAAAAGAAAATAACAAAACAAAATATCTTCGAACATGAGAAATGCATTGTAATCAAGCATAGTAGACAATAAGTTGTTGAAAGGACTAGGAGGTGTGTCTGTAAGATCACATTACCTAAACGACACTCCTCTCACAGGTTCTACAATATGTTATGTTGCCAGAAAGCTGACACTTTTAAAGGAACAAGTCGGCCAAAATGTTTGTTAATTTTACGCTTAATTGGTGCCACAATCAATAGCATCAAGATAGGAAGGAATAAATTATCGATTTCTCTGAACGTGTCAGCCGCAAAACGGAACAGTCGAGACACTTCTCTGGCGTTTATGTTCTGTCGTTTCCTTGAACATATTTTTGGAATCATATTTCGTCAGATGAAAAATCGCACGTCACGATTCCATGTTCTCACCGTTGTAATAAACTGTTGTGTATCATTTTACCAACTACTTGGCGCCATTAACTGTACAGCTTGCGGAATTGTAAGACAATAATCTACATTGGGCGTAATAGGAAAACTTACGACTTGTACAAATTTTTTATATATTTTTTTTTTATTTGTATAATAACAGAATAAAAGCTTTCTATATAATCGATACATTTTGCTCTTTATCGTAAAATAAAATGTAACGTGATCGCTATCCTTAGTACAATTCTTGTTACCCGAAAATATATTATAACTTTGATTAATGTGATATAACAAAATAATTTGTATTTCAAAGAAATCTCAAAACATATACTATACTTAAAACCCACAATAAGTTCAATGCTCGTACTACAAATATAAGGATGTATATTTCATGTCCCTTTCAGAATGTAAGCTTATCTGTCGTATCGCAATTAAATAACTGCGCTTGGTCCTTATATTATTTGTAACATATTAAAGTTATCGTTTTAACAATTTAACATTTAAAATGATACTGGATCGTGAAGAATTAGATATTTCTCTTCAATAAGTATACGACTTATAAATAAATTTCTCTCCTTAAATAAAATAAGTCGTGATTCGACGTGTCATCATAATTTAGTAGTAATTTTGATCGTGACAAAACAGAAAGATATAAAAGTTTAACAAAATATATTTTTAATCGGAGATGTCATTTCTGTATCTAAAGTTCTGATTAGTGAAAATTTTGATTAAACTAAAGCCTGTTAAATTTATAATAATCTACATTTGTTGCGTTGAATTACCATTCCATGTATTATTCTCATCATTGTCATCTCCACTTGAGTGTAGTCTATGTACATTTCCTTCAGTTTTGATGGTTGTATTTCCTTGATTACCCAAATATCTTCTAACCAAACTAAACGATAAATCAAACACATAAATCATTATCATCCGTATTTTTGCTTCATTTGCGTAAATAAAAAAATCTACCTTGATGAACTAGCAACATTCTGAAGATTTGCTGTAACTGCATTTTCTGCAATGTTCTCTGCAATGTTTTCTGTATCGTTCTTTTCAACGGAATTACTTGGTGGTTTCGGGGTGTTTCTACGTCCGGTGAAATATCCTATTAGGTAGTAGTACACAGCTGTGAAAAGCGCAAAAGTAGACCAAACGAACCGTGGTAAGATACTAACATCTTGCGTAGATGTTACAGTCGTTGTGATGTTCGACTAAAAATTTTAAATCAGGAATTATGAGGAATCTCACACAAATAGGATATATTGAAATATAAAATGAAATTACACTTTTCAAAGGCAGGATTAGAATGACTGCTGTAGGAACTAATTCCAATTCTAAGAGAGTTTTATCATCATCTTCATGCATTAATTCCCGTCTTGGAAAAGAGGTTGACATTGCAAATTGACGAAATGGTAAATTAATGTTCTGAACGACGTAAGTACGTAAGTCGCGCAAAGTACTTGATGGTTCAAACTGCGCAATGTATGGATTGCCAGATGGCAATCGGAATTGTATTCTACTGACAGTTGCAGTGGATATCGGTGATTCAGACGATTCTGAATTACATTCTTGCTGCCCATGTTGCTACATTTGACAAGCATATATATTTGTATTATATATAAAGAAAAATATATATTTTATATATTTCCATAAAAAGAACATACAAACCTGTTGCATTACTAATTGTTTTTGTTTCCTTTCTAATTTATCTTGAGCAATTTGTTGCAAAACTTTCTCCCGAGCCGCTGCATCAGCAGCTTTCTCTCTCATTCTCTCTTCATAAGCTTGTTTCACTTCTAGATCTTGCTGCTTTTGCCGCATTTTTTGCATATCGCGACCGATTTTGCGGCGTTCTATTTCTCTTTCCCTATTTTTCCGTTCTTCCTCTTCTATACGTTGTTTTCTTTGTAACTCTATTAGCTGCTGTGCTCTTTTAATTTTTTCCTAGGGATGTACAATATTTTAGTTTTTTTTTTATCATAACTATTTAAATAAGAAAATCTTTATGTATTCATACTTCTGATGTTAATTCTTTGATCGGTGTCTCCTTTGTTTCATTGACTGGTTCTGGTGGTTCGCTAGTTTTCAAGCTTGTCGATGGTTCTTGTTTAATGTCATTTTTAATTATATTATTACTTTTATCTTCTGATGTAGCTTGAGCTAATGGTACTTCTACACTCGATTTTGTTATGCTATCATTTTTTTTATCTATATCAATTTTTATATTAACATTATTAGCATTGTTGGCAGCAGTAGCTTTTTGTTCTGCATCTATCATATCAATGGAGGCATTTTTATTTTTTCCTGCTTTTGTTAAAACTAAATCAATCTTAGTAGCTAAATCAGCTGCTGTTGTGCTGCCAGCAATAATTTCCAACGGTGTACCATTATCGCCAATGAAAAACAAGGATGGTACAGGTACCAATTGATCTGATCAAAAATACTTAGGAAAATATGAAATTTATATGCTATATATATATATATATATATTACTATGTATATATTTCTAATTATATATTATATATATAGTTTTCCTAAGTCAATTTAAAGATTACAATAAACATTAAATGAAAGGATACAAATCTGAGCAAAAAATCTGTAAGTCTCAGATCCACTTTCCAATCTTATTGCTACAAAATCTTCCTGTTCCAAGCGACAAGAAACTTCTGTAGCATTGATTGCTTCAGCAACCCGTGCAGATGTGTCATCTTTTCCTACAAGTAGATTACAAAGCAATTTGTTTTATTACATTCGTAAAACAAATAAGGCATAGTTATTATGATAAAATATGAAAATAAAGTAAAGTTTACGAGTATATTACAAATTAAATGAAAAACAAACAGTAACAGATTGAATAACAGCTTAACCTAACATTATAAATACGTACCTTCAATGAATACAACAAAAATTGCCTTTCTAGATTTTGATGTTGCCACTGCCTCATTAATACTACCTTCAAACCACTTCATTTTTCTGTAAAGTTAAAAATATCCGTGTTCTATTGTGCTATCAGTTGACAATGACGTAATGAAAAAGTGGTTTTAATCACTAGAAATTTTTTTACAACTTGACGTTTCAAAATCTACTTAAGGTTTGGGTAGGTGACTATTGAATTCTATTAAAGAACTAGTTCATTGTATCGAGTATGATTGTTTATTTATTTTTGTTTTAATTTAGTAAAATATATAATAAAATAATTAAAACAAGTATCCTTAACCTTTTGTAATCTCGTATGAATTTGCAAAAATAGTCAGTATTAGATAAAGTTATTCGTGAATTAAGGATAATCTTATTGTTAAATCGATGAGAATGCGGCTAGTTGTAAAACAACCTTTAGGTACAATGATTAGACAAGAACCAATGGATATGAACCATTGATTTAGTGTGACCAGTGTGTAAATAAGAATACGAGTTAGTGTGTGAAAAAGATATAAAATTTCTCCACGAACCATTTATTGCTACTGTCACAAGAATAACAGAATTGAACAATGGCTCATTTTGTAAAGAAAGGTAAATAATGTCATTCTTTTCTTATTAAAGTTAAGATGAATGTCGAAAATAGAAGCGGTAAGTTATTCTGTTGGCCACACTGTTTGTGTCGCCATGTTCCTTGCTTTTCGTTGATTTGCCAGAAGGAATAGTGGAATAGAATAAGGTAATGGCGAGTGCGTCTGTTCCGCATATTTGATGTTGTGATAAAGTTGGGCGTACGCGTCCGCCTTATCAGTCGTGACAAAGTTTTTTTTATTACGAGCATGTCTACTTAATTTACATATATACACGTAGTTATTAAAGATATAACCAACAATAAAAGGAATAAAGTGTCCAGTGTACGATGTCGGTGATTCATTAGCAGAATATGGAAGTGTACGATAGATAATAGAATATAATCGTATTGTACAAAAGAAAATTTACAACTTTATATATATATATATATTTTGCAACACATGTGCTTCTTTCGTCGTCCTAAATTTTGAGAAAGAATTTTAAGCTTACTATTACGTTAAAAATAATCGATAAATGTATAACAAGATAATATGAAATCAGAACGAGCATGAAGGTAACTGTGTGTTTCGATAACGTCAGAGTGGTGGTCCCTTGTGGAGATGGAACCCTATTGGTTAAAGATTTAATGCATGAGGCTATTCTAAGGTATAAAAAGGCAACTGGAAAAAATGATAATGCATTAACTGTAAATAGTTTGTCCTCCTTAACTGGAGGTGGTCTGTTGGATCCAGATGATAGGTTATGTGATGTAGCCGATGACAGAGAGCAGATTGTTGCTCATTTTGTGAATACTGATGTCACACATGCTGGTGGTGATGGAGCAAGTTCAGTTGGAACAAATAGCCCTGATTTTTGTCATCCAGATAGCAAAGAGCAACCTTACACAATTGATACACATTCCTCTATTCCTATAAGCGGTATTAAAAGGGAAAGTACCAAAAGATTGTCGATGCATGCACTGTCAACCAGAGAGCCTTATTTAACCACATATTCTGCTCAGTCACTTCCCAGAGAGTCTCGGCGTAGAGAACCACTGGGACAAGATGCCAAAGTGTCATTTAACTATGCAAATGTTAATATAGAACCAAGAGATCAAGGAGAGATTCGAGAAATTGTGATAAAGAATGAAGCAGGGCCACTGGGGCTTCATGTGGTGCCATGTTATGACTTGTTGGGTAATGATCAAGGCCTTAGAGTCGAAGGTATTGAACCGAATGGCAGAATTGCTAAAGATGGGCAAATCGACCTGCATGATAAGATCATTAAAATAAATGGTCACAATCTATTGCATATTCCATTTTCTAAAGTGCAAGAGATCTTTCGTACCTGTATGACAGAACCATGTTTGCAAATTTCTGTAGTAAAACATAAGAAACCACATGAAAAATCATTGCATAAAAATCATGGCAATACTAGTGGAGGATCAGAAAGAGAAATTGATGACAATGTTAAAAGACTTCAATGTAGTAATTATAATTTGCTGCAGACAGCTAATACCCGTAAAATTGGACGTATGATAGAGATAGAATTAACAAAAGGTAGCAATGGCCTCGGATTTAGTGTCACAACACGTGACAATCCTGCAGGAGGTCATTGTCCTATATATATTAAGAATATATTACCAAAAGGTGCTGCAGTTGAAGATGGTAGATTAAGGCCTGGAGATAGACTATTGGAAGTAAACAATAAAGAAATGACTGGTAAAAGTCAAGCAGAAGTGGTTTCACTTCTTAGAAGTATTTCACCTGGTGGAAAGGTAAGAATGCTGGTATCACGCCAAGAAGAAATTTCCTCCAGTATTTCAGATCCTCATTCTCATAGTACTTCTACAAATCAAGCCTCAGAAGCTACAGATAATTCAAAATATTGGAATACATTGAATTCGTCGCCTATAAAAAAGAATACCGAAATGCAAGACAAACTTAATACCCATAATTATGATAAGTGCACTTTTAAATCAGTGAAGTCTCCATCAGAAGATATTGTCTTATCACCGCGTAAAAATCGTATAATATTAACTTTAGATATACCGGTACATGATTCAGAGAAAGCAGGATTAGGTGTTAGTGTTAAGGGAAAGACTACTAACACAGATGAAAACACTAACATGGATCTAGGAATTTTTATTAAAAGTGTTATTCATGGAGGTGCAGCCTCCAGAGATGGAAGATTGAGGACCAATGATCAATTGCTCAATATTAATGGAGTATCATTATTAGGATTATCAAACTCAGATGCAATGGAGACATTGAGAAGAGCAATGCTCAATACAAACAGTCCTGTAACTGGGGTGATCACTCTTACAATAGCCAGGAGGATATCTTCCTACGATAAAAACTTATCAGAAAATCTGTCCTCTCAGTGTAAATTGGAATCAGCTAACAGTATATATATTTCTGATACCACGAAAGCCAGTGAGGGCAGAGTAAAGGAAAAGAATAGCTTGAACTCTCAGACGGACATTTTAGATAACGGCGGATTACTGTCTTGTGTGACCGCCTCTCCATGGAATCCAGTTATCGATAGATTAACCGAGCAGTATAATAAGAATAGTTTAAGGAATGAAAGTTATTGCATTGCTACCAATAAGACGTGGATAGAACCTGTGAGCAATGTGAAGAAGATTACGATAGGACAGCGCGATGATCGTGCGGAACCAGTATTGCTAGAAGACTCCAATGATCCACAGTGCAATGAAGCTAAACGAAACGCAGACGATAAAGATAGTCAGTATTCCGGAGATCCGACTTACGATAGTCAATTATCCTTGGAGGAATTTAGTTCCAATAAGTTTTCTCGCGATGGTTTAGGTAGACAGAGTATGTCAGAGAAACGACATGCTGCTTTAGATGCCAAGAACACAGATACTTATAAGCGAAATAAAAAATTACGGGAAGGACGTGAGAATAAGAATCAAGAACAAGCGAATCAGAAACATTCGAATCAGTCGTTCGACTCGGAAGATCCAACCAAAAGGGCATATAAATCGGACACTTACGATAAGAATAAAAATAAAAGCACTGTCGAGGGCAGTACGGCAACTGAAAGCAGTATGAAACGATACGAGAAGTCCGTGGATCCTGCTCAATCGGAATATGTATACACTATACATGGTTGTAATAATAAGTATACTTCACCGAGGAAGCATTGGCTTGTCGATGATGTACATGGCGAGATAACAAGTAGCAATAATTTTAAAGACGGTCGCGAGGGTTTTCCAAATAGTCGGGGGGACGTGAAACAAGCGTCTCTCAATTCTGCTTTAGATGATCGATACAAACGTTCGCGAAAGAAAGGTGGCATACGTTCGATGCTTCGATTAGGGAAGAATAGAAAATCGCTCAATTTCGGTGATAGTATAGAAGCTCATCACGAATCCAGTAATTATTGTAGCGGAACGATTAATTATATCGCATAATATACAAAAGGGATAGATACGTATAACGTAGATACGGAATTAAATATAAATGTATTTGTCCATAACACCTAGAAAACACATATTATACACGAAATATACACATCTTAACACCCATCGCACGCGCGCCCATATACATACACATACACTCACACACACATATATAATATGTACTTAAATATGTATGATTTGTTCCAAAGTGCCTTACATCATTGCAAAACGAAAAAATTTATTCTGTATATATTTATAATTTTTATAATTGTCTTTAATTCGTATCGATCATGTATCTATTTTTAGAATAAAATTATGCACTTAATACAAGCAATGTGTAACCAATAATTTACCGATATCCATTAGATTTCTAAATAATTCGAGACACTAAAAATTTCTCGTAAATTTTAATTTATATTCAAAGAAAACAGCGTTCGACACAAACAGCGTGTTGCCAAAGTTAAGTAAATTACGGCACGTACATTGATTAAATAAATCGCGAAGAAATTTATTTTTTGCTACAAGTACAATACATGTTCTTTTCTTCTGTTTTAGCGTTTCAGTTAACTCCAAATCAATTACTGTATCAACAGAAGCGTTACCGGGGCAAGATAAACATTAAAAAACCGAAAATATATTTTAAGAAAAGGGTATTAAACAAATTGCTAACTCCGTTCTTTATCAATCCCAACAAGGATAAAACTCTGGAGCAATTCTGTATAGAGTCAGCAGAGAAAGAAATCGCGAGACCGCTGGGGCCATACGATCAAATCATAGCGAGGGAATTTCGTAATTGGCTTGATAATTCTAAAATGGTTGTTTGCTTGCACGTGAACAGTATAAAAGAGTTGGATGTATTTGATATCAAGGTTGCATTATTCAAAGAAAATATGCACTATAAGCGTTATGGGATTCATATTGTGAACGATGTTATTAAAAATTCACCTTACGAGGCTCTTGCCCCGTTAGTTAGCGAGTTCACTTCGTTTGTGTTTAGTCCTGTAATAAATACGATTATGTTAGAAAAGATTATGAAGAAAAGTAAGAAAATGTTCATAATAGGTACGTAATATGAAGTACGTGATGATCGCAGAACGATTCTTTTAGTTAGCTGATTCTTTTTGTAGGGGGAGTGTTGGAAGGACAGGTCTTGAACTGCAGTGATTTTCTAAAATACGGACAAATGGATATGGTGTCGGCACAGTTGGGTTTGGTTCAAGTATTGCAGAATGCAGGAGGCCTTAACCTGAATCGACAACTCACACATCATCAGACAATGTTGGTGTCACGGTTGAAACAGATCGGTACAAATGAAACAACTTCTGACGATAAGAAGTGAACAATCAGTGCCCGTATAATTGTAAAACTACTTGTCTCTACATATAATTTATTATATGTTCATGCGCTTTGAGTAAAGTAATATTTATTCTCCTGTGTTCCCTACAACATTAAAAAATATGAACGACCATTGGAAACTGAGGTATCTGCCTCTTTATTATTTTTTGAATATTTCCAATTCCATAAAGGACGGTTCCGCGATAAGGTTAATCGTTGAGCAAACATCCTATGCGACGTATACGTATGTAACTTATCAATATCAACTTTTATCGGTTATCAAACTCGTTAGTAAATACATATCAAGCCATTAGACGTTTTGACTAGTGGTTTGCTCCGATACATCAGAATCTTGATAATGGTATAAAAATATTTTGGTTCATGCGGTGCTTTCTCTTTGTTGCATCGTATGCATCGTTGTTCGTACGTCGTTGCAGTAATTGTATCTTGTGACGGTTCTCAGTGACAGTAATTGCAACGAGGATGGCACTTGACTCCGTTTTCTCCGCATCTACAGCCTCCGGATGTGTCCCCCTTTCCCTGCGAACAGCCAAAATACGATCAATAAAGAAATAAAACTATCAAATTATTATTACACGTATTAATATTTCAATGTCGACATTATTACGTATCGATTACTCACTCCTGGGCCCCAACGCGGACCTCTCGTTACCCAGCATATTTCAGTTTTGCACATTGAACAGCGTAGCCAATCGCAACCCCATTTCTTCATTAAAACAACTGCACAAGTGGGACACGCGAGTGCCTCACCTTTGTCCACCATTTCCTCGAGCATCTCCGCAGTTCTTCGCGATTCTTGATCCGTTTCTTTCGATAATCTTAACTCCTGTTGGTACTGCTTGCAATTTTTGCCAGCGTGAATGGCCTGTGGGAAAAAAATTTTAAAAAATTTGTATCAATGTAATGTATTATTTGAATTTCACTTTTCACAAGTACGAAGTACAATTATTAATATTTGTCAATGTTTTCCAACCTGACAAGTAAGGCAATTGTTTGCATTGCATACAGGGCAAAGAAAATTGTTCACATCGTCGTCGTAGATGCACCAACCAGGACAGTCTGGAGTTTTACAGTGGAACGCGTTATTCCCAGCATTATTTTCCGCTTGAGCGATCGATTTCGCTAAATGTTGCTGGTAGACCTCAGGTTCGACGAGCTGAACGATCGTGTTGCAATTAAATTTTTAGCGAGTACTTACATTTATTAAAACCTTATCGATTGACTTACTGCTTTAATTTCACGTTCTTGGAGAGTGGATTCACAGGTGTATTGCGAGTCTCTGTAAGGACATTTCACTTCGGCTTCTTCGCAGTATCGAATCGTATTGGCAATACACGATCTAGGGAAAATTATTCATTGTTAATTAATGTAACGTATTATAATTTTACTTCAAATTTAGTCTACCTGCAGAACATATGTAAGCAATCCCTTAAAATCACTCCTTCGCGAGGGCCGTATGTAACGAAGCATACGGGACATTCGATCGGTTCGGAGTTCGGTATGACGTCGCAGTTTTCTAAAGAAATTAATTCCTCGTACCTGTCCATCTTCACCTCCACTGTCGCACTCTCTTTTGTCTCCTGAAAGTTCTTTTTTTGCAATTTATAGACAAAATTTTTATTTTAACATAGAAAAAATATTATAAAAATGATTTAATACCTGAGGTTCTTCAACTTTTTCGTGACCTTCTTCCACAATCTGCACAACTTTCGTAGACGTGTCGTCGTTTACACCGTCGTCCGTCGTATTCGACACTTTCTTTCTAGATTTTCCTACTTGCATCACATTTTCAGGTTTTAATACTGCGAGCAATCAATTATTGAATTCAGCATTATAACTATTACCTGGATCAACGAGATATAAAAATACCGGTGAGCCATTGACAGTTTGTAATTCGTTGATAGTCGCCTCATCGCGATTCGCCAAAGTTTTGCCAATAATCCATCGTTGCACGCTCGTCGGTATCTCGAATTCCATGTGTATCTTTTCTTTCAACTCGGCCACCGTCATTCTGCTCGGCAACTGTTATTACATTTGGGCTCAGTAGTACAATATCTAATATCGTCATATGGATTGGCAAACTTTCGCTACCTTGATTTGAATGGGTAACGCTATTTACCTGAAGAGGTATCGGCCCCTTGTGGGCAAGTTTGTCTTCAATGTACATATTGACTTTAATCAACCGATCTTTGAGACAGTCTGATCGTTGTCGAATCACAGAACAATGGATCTTAAGCCGGGCTAGCTCCTTCGCCAAACCAGCTGCTTGTTGATGGTAACCAGATGCAATTGCCGCCTCTAACTTTCTCAGTAATCGATTTATGGCCAGCGTGTTCATATTCTTCTTTTTCCCTAAATTGTCATCTGCGACAAACAGAGAGAGAGGACACGAACGTTAAAATAGCAACAGGCAGAAGCACAAATTACATTAGGCAATAAATTTAGACAAATGATTCATTCGGGACATCCCGCAACTATCTAGAACAATCGACTTAGGCGAAGTTACCTTCTTCGCTACTCTCTTCGTACATGTCTTCTTTCACAGCGAATTTCTGTTCAAGTGTTGGCCGTGTTTTCGACACTTTACCGGTACTATCAATTTTCATAACGCTATTTCGCGAGGAGCGAGTAAGTTGTTTGGGCGAGGGTGGAACACGCGCATTCGCGTAGATCGATTGCTCGATCACATTGGCGTAAGTGTTTTCGTTGAACGCGGATGTTCTCGTCGTTTTTGTCGCCTCGATCTCAGCGAAATCCCGCGGTCTTATCAGCTGAAACGTATTTTTCACCAGTTCAGAATCGTCTACGCTCTTCCCGGGGGACGTTTTATAGAGGATATTTTCTTGCTTCCATCCGGAGGTGGACGGTTGTTCTGCAGATGTGCATGGCTGATTCAATCGTCGTACATTTCCACTGGTTTGCACAGAACACGACACCTTCTGTTTGTCCAGCTCGTAATCGTTTTGTAACGCTATATTCTCGACGTTCGTTACAGCGGAAACGAAATACGTAGCCTTGCTAGGGGCAGCCGCCGCCGCCGCCTCTTTCTCCTGAGCCAGTTCCTCAGTCACGTCGGTGTTACGTGTCACAATCTTCCCGGGCTTCGAACGCTTTGGTAACGAGTGTTTCATTTCCTTCAACATCTCCTTTAAATCCGTTGTAATTGGATCCTCGATGGTGTTCAATAACGGCGACCTAGCCGATTTCGTTTTCACGTTCTGATCGGTCGGGCGAGAGGCATCCTCGACGGGTATCGATTTTTCTGACAACGCGCCGCTCTTTGTCTTAGCGTCTTTCTCTGCTTCCACCAGGATATCGAGCACTTTAGTTACCTTACTTGATATTCCGGCTTCCTCCTGCTCCTCCTCGAGAACTTTATTTTTCTGATTATTGTCTGTAGCGTTCGCGCGGGCCGTCCCGCGATCAATAAATTTCAAATCTTTCATACGTAGTTGCTTGTCGATCTCGTCGAATATATCCGAGAACTCTTTTTGAACACCATCGATACGTCGCTTGTCCAGCTTCTTTGGTTCCTCAAAGATGTCCGATGCTGCCTGTTCTTTAGTTTCCACAGAGCCACCAGCAAACAATGATCTCCGTTGATCCTCGTTACTCGCTTTTCTTTCATTCTCTCTCCTTTCGTCGGAGGCTTTCGTCTGCCTGCATCGAATTTTCTCCTCTATTATAGCCAGTGCGCTATCCCTCCGAGCCGCCTGATCGTTCATTCGATTCGTAGCCAATTGGCTCTGCAAGAACGATATTCTGTTGGAAGTTTCATTGGTCAGCCGATCGTTCTGCTCCTTGGCCGAACTGGCCTTTGCACCCGAAACTTTTGCACCCATCTCCGATCGGCTTTCCGATCGATTTCTAGCTGTCTTTTGTTGCTGTTGCGGGAAATACTTGGATATATCTTTGTCAACGTGACTGGCTTGTTGTCCACTGGCGGATTGAGCGGAAGATCTCGAATAGTTTTTCCAATCGTTGGTATGCTCGAAGGCCTTTGCGTTCCTCACCACGTCTCGCTCAAATTTCGCCGGCTGCGGCGAGTCGCTGGTTGCGTTCTTCGCGAAGAAATTGGCGTTCACCGTGACCTTGGTGATGTTGCTGATGGCGTTGAACTTGGAAATCAGAGCCCGCGTGCCACGCCTGGGCGACGAACTTTCCATCGCCGACGTGACGATGTCTTGAACAAGCTCCTCGTTCATCTGGTTCCTTTCCTCGAAAGCGTCCACGAATCTCGACGATTTCAACAGCATCGAGGCTCTCGCTCGTGCCTGTTCCTCTTGAACGATCGCTGCGGCTTCTTTGTCAAGCTCGCTGATGTTCGTCAGAATCGACAGGCCAGATCTTCGTTTCGCTTCCCGTTTTCTGTCCTCCGCTTGCCCGCCCCGATGAAAGAAGCTCAGCCTAGACAAAGACGACCCGTCCACGTGGGAGTAGCCCGTGGGAGAGGACGTGTTCGTGGCAGCGCATTCTTCTTTTATTTCGATCGTCGAGCTTGTTTGCCCTCGGAGGACATCGCCCCTCCTCGACGTTCCGGAATCTCGAGAATGTTCGAAGACGCTCCGTTTGTACCAAGGTCGTGGCATGGCTGTGTTCAGAGTTCCAATGCCAGGCGCCGCAGTCTGGTTCGTCTCGTGAAGAACGGCAATGTTCGACGAACCAATGCTCGTATCCCTCGCGTTCTTCTCCCTCGTGCCTCGTTTCAATTCCCTTTTCGGCAGCAGAACGCCCCCTTGAAGCACCAGCGTGTCGTTGCTCAGAGTTTGCACGTCCTCGGCGATGTCTGCTCGCGTTTCTACGTCCATTCCGCCATCGGTAATCTGTTCGTCGCACGTTTTCTCAGACGAATTACTGTGATCGACGATCCTCTCCGGTGGTTTCGGCGCGCGTCGCTTTCCTCGCCTGCTGCTGTTCCTCGGTGTTTCCCGCGCATCTACCTCCGTTGCTTTGATCGAGACGACCGGTGGATTCGGCGCTCGTCGTTTCCCTTTCACGTGTACCCTCCTGCAGACGGAGTTCACGCTGTAATGAGCTTTCCGATCGTCCGGCCTCTTCAACGATTCCAACAGCCGTCGATCGAAAAGCGGTAAATTTCCGCAAGAGTTGAAGGTAGTCGAAGACGGTTGCAGCGAATATCTCGCGGTGATGTTTCTTCTGTGGCAGTGAGCGTTCGCGGGCAACGTGCAAGCAACACCCGCCAGCTTGTTCTCTTTGTTGCCAACCTTTGTTGTAACCTTCGAGGCTCCAGCCGCGAACGGGCCAACTTCGGCCGCTTGCTCTACTATGTCCAAGGATAATCCATTGCATTCGCTCAAGGTGCCAGCGTGAAAGGCGAAACTGCGAACCGTGGTCGTACTGTAAAACGTGTCTACGCTCTCGGCGCTCGACGAGACGCTTCGTTGCCGGCCGTTCTCATTTGTCTCTCCGAGGTATTTGTCTCCGGTGATGGTCTTTCGCCTCTTCTCCGCGGTGGACTCTCGATTACCGGATCGGAGTTTGAACCACTTGAACAGGGAGAATCTCGCGTTGCCACGTTCTGCCACGTCGTGAACGTTGCGCGTCTGCTGGCCTAAGAAGGACACTTCCGTCGGGACAACGTCGTCCGACGTTCTTCCTTCCCGGTCGCTGATCCGCACGCCATTGGAGAATGTGCTCGCCTCGATGCTGCATGCGGCTCGCTGTACCATTCTTACTCACCACATATTCCCTCTCGCAGCCAGCTCCGCCCCACTGCTCGTCCGCCGCTCTGCGGATAGTTCTTTATTTAGATTCACTCGAATGTGGTTTTAACTTCCTTCCAGTACGTCTCTATAGGTAAAGGGAAACTCGTGGCAACTCGAGTCGAAGAATCACCGTCTTCTGACACGCGCGCGCGCGCGCGCACACACACACACACATACACATACACACAAGCCACACGGCTCTCGATTTCACGTTACAATCCGCAATCCCGTTTTCTCTCGGGATTGTTAATCCAATCTGTCCCCGAGCTCTCTATCCATCCTCCGATGCCTCTCTAGTTTCTCGTTGTTTTTAGTCTGTCCTCGCCGACGCGAGGCAAAAGGGGAATTCAACAGACAACGACTACGGTTGCCGGCTACGGGCGGAAACTTGCGCGGAACATCGTGTTCCGATCGAGTTACGCGTTTCCCCGGCGTGTACGTGCGAGGAATGTATCGCGGAACGGTAAATCGACTGACGAATTTCGCTGCGAACACCGTTCGTCGACGCTGCCGAACACGCACGACAAAGATACTCTCACACTTCACTATTAATAGACGGGCCTTCTCCTGCCCGTGGGTTATTTTCAAGTCCACTCTTGCTGTCTGCTGCGCGCCCGCTGTCCGAAATCAAAACAGAGAAATACGGCCGTACGTACGCGCGCGTCTTTCAATCACCAGCGCTCTAGCCTTTCGTTCGCAGAAACGATTCTTTCTACGCTCTTGTTTCGACGATGTTTGTACTTGAAGGGAATCAAATACCCGCGCGACGTCAACTAGCGTTATACTAGTTTTTGACAAGTTACTCACCTGAACGAACGTAACTTTGCGATTTCGATTGATTTAGATTTTTCTCACGCCTGTTAGTTTCCCGACTGATCCTGAAATAGGGTTACGGTGTAAATCACGATTGACGTGAATACATAATAGACCGTGCGCCGGATTTATATGCAAACAGCTTAAACTGTCCGATTTACACCGTCGCTGAGATTTGTACCACGGTATATACAAACTCCGCTTTCGCCCACGGTATTATTTTGGGATTTGACTAATCCCGTGAGAGGGCACGGACCAGGGCGCGGTGATGATCAGCGTCTCGTTTTTGAACCAGCCGATACCGACTCGTCAACGAATGAGTGTTGTCTTTTTTTTTTTTTTTTTTTTTTTTTGAAAATAATCCAAAGCAATATACGCGACATTCGATATCCGATGTACGCATATATAAAGCGTGAAATGAATGTTTATTACGCGGAGCTATCGAGTTCCTCTTCGATTCGTCAGTCTCGCATTTTGTTTGCCATTTGCCTAAAAATAACAGAAACGTCCGGTTTTTGCCGCGATATTTCCTACTTGCCACCTCGAAAAATAAACGATACATCGGGCTACGTTTTCCTTTGTACGCAAACATTTTCATACAATTCCAAATAAACTTTCAATCAGTCTCACACTTTTAATTTCTGTTGATAACCACCCCGCTGGCTGCCAGAACGTTGTAACAATCTTCCACTTGCTTCTCTCGCCTCTCGTCCTCTCTCTCTCTCGCCCTTCCTCTCCCCGTGAACGTGATTAATCACAGTAAGAAGTTTTGGCAGGGATGGAAGCGTGCCTCGTTTCCGCGTGCCCCGCTGTTAACGAAATTTTTAGGTGATAGCGTGGCTTACAGGGACGGAGGGGTCCGTTTCCGTTTGGAAATTAACCGAGCGAGTATTTTTAATTACGTTTACCCGGTAAGAAGAAAGGGCATCAACGAGAGCCAACCAGCGACCTTTAGCACCGGCAGCCAACCTAAGTATGTTTGCTCAAGAGTTTGTACCGCAGCTGGTATCTCGAAAGCCAAAGCGGTTTCTCTGGGAAACATAACACGCGCGGCCGCGGTCTCGCGTGCAGACGCGTACATTTACGCTTCGTTCACGCAAACGACGAAGAAGCACAATATGCCGTGGGGGTTGAAAAAGATCCGGTGAGAAAAAAAAGAGGGCGAGGGAGGGGGCGGGACGACGACGCTGCATGGAAAACGCAACGTGTTTCCATATTTTATTTAATTACTTGATAACATTCAAAGTCGCTTCCCCGGTGGATCGCGCGGATCCGCTTCAAGAGGTTTCATTTAAACGAACCGCAAGATACGTGACTCTTTTTGTTGCTCTTGCCTTTGAAACAGAGCCGCCCCGGTTAAACAACCCAGTGCACGCGAGAACCGGGCATTATTCTCGCGCATCCGTGCTCGCATCTTCACGGCGCGTTTAAATCGGTACTACGGAGCGTCGCCTCTTATCTTTGCTCCTTACGCTTCATCCCTGCGAACGCCGATCATTCATCGTAATCGATAACAATAGCACGTAGGTTGGCGACGGAACATCGAGCGTTATAGTTATGCACTTCTGATACGGTTTCTGCCTCCCCCATCCGCCCGACGCCCCCGAAATTGTGACATCCACACTGGAAATTATCATTCGTTCTCGATTTCGTTCGATTATTGCGAGCAACGAGACGGCGAAGAGCGAACGACGTCGCCAAATAAAGTCTTCGAAAAGGCATCCTCCAGAGTGCTCCACGCGATGGAGCCTAGACACCATCACAGCCGTGAGTGTTCCACTGTACGTTCACGAACGAAAGACGTCGACGACGATGCTAACGTGTGCGTGGTCTTAGCTCACTTTTATTGTCGGAAGCCGAACTGGAGCGCAAGAGTCTACTACTACCCTCTTCTCGCTCTTCGCTTCCTCCTTTCTTCCCTCTTTCTTCATCTTATTCAGGAGTTTATTTCGCGAATCCACCCAACCCCGTCCCTGGCTTGGCTCGAACCTTCGTTCCACCACGGTACGGGTAGCAACGCCATATCGTGTCCTGAATACAAATCGCGATGTTTCCTTTCGCGAGTTTCCCGAAGACTTTCAGGACGCGATCATTACCATTAATGAAGAAGTGAACGGTGCATCGGGACTCTTCTCCCTGTCCCTCTTACCGTTTCGTTTCAAGCACCAAGCACCCTTAGGAAGCACTTGTGGTTGTACCCTCGATCTCTCTCCCCATGGTTTCTTTCTCGTGGCCTCTTTGCACTCGAGTTCTCTTTCTTTCGGTATAATTCACCCCCGGCGAACGGCGAGGGCTGGAGAAGAGGCGATCGAAGGAAAAGTTTCGTGGTCGATCGTAATGCATGATTATTCCCTCCGGTATCGGAGGAACCGGTTATATCCGCGATTTACAATTTTTATGCCAGATTCCCAGCAGAGCGCCACAAGTCGTGGCTGGCCACGACTTGTGTCGTTGAACTTTCGAAAGCTCGGTGCTGCGGCGCCGTGCCATTGCTTAAAATTTAGTTACTCGTTGGATCCGGCCGATGTTTTATTCAGGTACGTGCTCTGGACCGACGTCGTGCTTACCCCGGGTAACAGGGATACAAATTAATCGGTATCCAGGACAATTTTTTTCTTTTCTTTCCTTTTTGCTCCCTTCGCTCGCTGACTGTGCTCACCTCACCCTTTGCTGCAAGGCCATGGCGGAAAGTTTCCCGGAAAGTCATGTAGAACGGGATGTCGATCGTGGCCGGCGGATGTCGCTTCGTTTAGACGACACTCCATCCTTTCGAGCCTTTTAATTAAAATTGAAGCGGATGTGCTCGATCGCTTTGCTGATTCGCTTCTGTGAAGAAACGCTAAACGAGCGAATCTTAAAAAACGTCATTAAACGGCACGAGTAAAGTAAAAGTAGAGAAGCATCGTATGACATGTTCGGTCAGTTTTATTTTTTCTTTTTTTTATTCGATGGTTTTATTTCCTTTTTTCTTTTTCTTCTTTTTCCTAATATCTACCGGCGTGATTTAACCCCGTGCATATTTTTCGAAATTTTACTTCGCGACGTTACATCGAAGAATGCGTCACTTTTACGTGAAATTCTTTCCGCGCGAGATATGCAAACGAACGCAGCCGGTTGATGATTCTGAATTCTGAAACTGTTTGATAAGAGGTGGCGACGTGTCCGATATGGAAATTTCATCACATTTCCTTCTACGGCGGCTGCTCTAGAACTTATTGTGAGAGAGGCGTGCACCTGAACAGTTCGATTCCTTTCTATTTTTATTTTACTGCGGCTGTACAACGTGCACCTCAACCTGTCGCCCGTACGAACGAATAACAGATCAATATTCATATATGTATTCATATTCTGTATTTTAAAGCCATATTAATGCAAGTTCATTTTTATCAGAACAACAAGGGGATTGCTTCACGTTACTGTCGGAGACGCAAAAAATTCGTTCTTCGCTCGAGTCGTTCGAGTATCAATTTTCATTTTGTTCACTTTTGAGAAATACGAGCCAAATAAGAATATTCGATATCAAAAGACAAGAAACACGCCGCGTTATTTTCCCGCGATTATGCATCCGTAGCCCGAAAATTTCCCTCCAGCTCTTGCAATTATCACGAGTTTCTAAAACTCGTGAAAGCGTGCCTCGATCTGGATCTTCGTAACAACGTTATTACAGCGTTATAACGGTGTTTCCTGAAGTGTGTAGCCGAAGAGAAACGGAAAAAGGAACAGCGGGAACGGGGATCCTTGTACTCGGCGCGCCCGATCTGTTCATCTTCAGCCCAGGAAACAGAAGGATCTGCGATACGTGAGGGAAAGTACTTCTTAGACGGACTTCGACTTGTGTGTGCCGGCCCACTCGAACCCTTTGGCTATCTCCTTAGTTACACCGTTGTTCCGTACGTGAGCAAGATAGTTAGATTGTCTTCTCAAAGTTATCCACTGTTCGCGAAATTAGACCCCCGGCTCCTCTCTTCACCGTGGCTTCCGTGTCCATACGTACCGCAAGCTGTGAGCATGTTTCTGCAATATTCGCAGTTGCACCGCCTACGAATACACGGGTGGCGTTGTGTCGCGCCGGCCTTTACGAGGATTCGCGAAATAATCGCTGATACGCGAGTGCCAAATTACATTGCCGCGTAAATTTGTTTCGTCACGCTACGAAAATAAATTATGAATTGGCCGATGGCCCTCTTTATTCCGAGCTGAAATTCGATTTCTCTCCGGCCGAATTTTAACGTTGTCACATCCGACCGGCGACCAATTACATTCTCGATAATCATAAAATTAAACCAAACTCGACCGCCCACGGCCGAGCTAAAGATCGGAATGGTCAGATACCCATTCAGATACTTTCAGATCTTGCGTTGCGAAGAAATGTCCAGTTCGGTGGCCGTAGTCGAAACATTGGATTCCATTGAAATTCCATCCCCTTTCTGAGTCTTTCTCGCTCTGCGAGAAATCTGATGACCTCGGATTCTCCAGACAGACAGTTCGATTAACCTTGCGAAATCTCGCGGTTTTTACCTCGCGAAACGTATAACGCGTCGCATCGAACCTTCCAAGCCTGATACTCCAAGCGCGTATTTTCCACCGCCGATATCGATCGCCTTCGATTAACTGTGAAATTGATTTAAATGTATATCTTCCGCTTCAGTCTCGCGGCGCGCGCGGTTTAACGCGTTTTACGGTTGCACGGCTGCACGTTGGATCAACGAAGCAGTCCTGCCGAATTCGGCATTAGCCGAAACGCGTACGATCCGACGTACGCAGACGGTCGGATGATCGTTTATCAGAAACGGTACCAGATCGATCCTGATAATCGAACGAACGATACGTGGAACGAGGAGGGGGATGGCCTGGAGAGAGGATTCGAATCCCTTCTACGAGTGGCCGATTTAGAGAATGTAATCGCCCTTATCTTCGTTGTTCGTTCTCTATTTGCCAATGGGAACAGGTCGGCTGCCTATTATCCCCGGTGTTTGTTACCAACAACCGATTCTCGACACGTCACGGATAATTATCACCGGCGAAACACGCGCGTTACATCCATGTATCATCGTACATACAAGGACAGTGTACCACGGGTGGTCGATTCGTTACTATTCGTCTGTCATCAAATTAATTGTTATCCGGTGTATTTGGTAAAATGCGGTCCCTCGTCGAATCGCCGACGAAACACATAGGTTTCTGTCGCGCTGAACGCTGAACGTGTTGTTTCGCACCGGAAACAATCGACCTGAGAGGCGAACGATTATTAATAACACGTGGCCATATATTTGCTGTATATTAATTAGCGCCAAGAGGGCTGAATGACATATTGTGCCGTCCCGTTGAAAAGATGGGAATTTGATAAAAGTTAATAATTGAAACGACGATCCGCCGACCGTCTGGCAATGGAAGGGAAATACTGTGAAATTTAATTAAACGGAATTATAGTACCGCCGTTGAGAATGTGGTGCATTTTTGGCGATTGTGCAGATTGCACGCCGGTTGCAAATCTCCCTGGTGCGTCTCGCGTTCGTCCCAGGCTGCTGCCACCGCTCGAAACCGATCGTTTTGCATATGAAATGTCATAGCCGTTCGCAAATGATTATTAGAAGCGGGTACAGGACAGCCGTTACGTGGCAATACGTCCCTTCCAGCACTTCATGGCATGAAATAATTGTATCCCCTCCCCCTCCTCCTCCCCCGTTGCGGTGATCGAACTGAATTAATCAACGTGAATGGACGTGGTAGATTCAATTAAGCTTCTCCGTTTGTCCTTCCCACGAGATCCATCCACTGGTGCTTTTTACCAAGCAGACACGATCGTTCGCTTTCCAATACCGTCAACCGGGCGCTGTTCTATACATTTATCCTTTTATCGTTCTTCGCAGCTATTAATTGCAACACTGCACACTCGACACACACACACAACGGACGAAAATTTTTTTCACGCGAGCTTTTCCCGCTACCTCGGAACTGTCGCTCGAAAACTCCTCCGAGCTCGTCGCGAGTTTTCATTCGGACACCGGGTATATCTCTAGATTTGTTGTAACGAACGCGACGTACCGTTATTTCGACAACGTTTCAACAATTATCAAACAATCGAGCGAACCGCGAACACGTATTGCTCGCAAGCTTTCGATTGTCAAGGCTCGATTGCATTAAGCTTTCCGGTGGAGAGGAACCCGAGTTTAATCGGTAAATCCTGGCAATTTTGATGCCCGTGAAATAACCTCGGTGTCCTCGGTGGTAATGATATGGACAGGATATCAATACGCTCTGTTACAGACACCGAGCACCGTTGCCTGCTGGCTATCGACCGTAAATTGTGACACGATTAATAATTGAGCGTATATTTTTAAAGCAAACCCTTCCCCCGCAACCCCGTCCGTACAAAAGAATAACCTGTCCCCGTTTGTAATAATTTATCAGTCGATCCTCGCTTTGAATCCATTCTTCCCTCGTATTAATATCAAACAACATGTCGTTTACGTTCCTGCGGTTTATATTCGCGGTTTATATCGGCCGTCGTGTCTTTGTCCCGGACACAAACGCGGAAAATCGAAAGGGAAATCGTTGGAAACGATATATATTTTAATTCCATTCGGGGGAAACCCCATCGTCCGACTCGTGTCGCGTCTTTTCCCAACAACGTCGTCACTTCGCGCCGCGCGTGATAACATTGATAATAATATATTTCTCTCGGTAGAAATTCAGGAAGCGAATTCCAACAATTTCTCGTTTTCTTTCCCTCTTCGTTTACTTTCGTGACTTTATATTTCGAACTTTCGTGCGCAAATTGGACGACGTGCGAGCAAGGCTCTCAATGTACAAGTGACAAACTCTACAAGTCTGTACAACAAGGACATACAGCGTTATAACGTGTGTCTCGATGCGAGAAGAAATTACGATCGGCGTGTCCACTGATACCAGCAGCAGATGATGCAGGGCTTCATTGAGCAGATGGCCAATTAGAAATCGAATCGAACGTCGGATATTGGTCGGATCATGTCCAAGTTTGGGGCGCGCGAGGCCCCGGTAGTCGCAGATTAAATCATTGGTTAGGGTTCCGGTTTGGATCTTTGTTGGACTTGGGTTAGGTATTGGCTGGATCCTGGTTAAGTCTTAGATAGCTTTGGGTTAAGCGTTGGTTACATCTGCGCTCTATAGACAGACATACACAAACACAGGTCCGAATTGGAGCTTACACGTGTATCAACAGTTGTTCCGATCTACTATCGGCCGAGGTGGAAATGAACGTTACGGCCTGATCTGTTTCCTGCCACGGAAAGTAGTCCAAGTAGTATTGAACTGACCGTATCTCCGATTGAAACCGTAACCTCCGATTGAAATTTGTCGAAAATATTCCGCTCGCAAAATTTTCGTACCAATAGGTTAATCCTTCGAGGCGTGTTCACTTATATATTACACACACCTGCCGTCTAGGAAGGTCCGAGAAGTCATCGATCAACTCTGAAAATAGTGTCCTTCGACGCTAAATAACTACACGACGATCAATCGGAAATATCTCGCATCTGCGTAATCCGATAGAATTTTCGCGATAGGTTTTCGCGATTTCTAATATTACCACCAGCAAAGAATACACGACACAATTCTAACGGTGGTATCGATCTGCCAGGTAGAGAAAAGCAGTGTCGCTTAAATTTTTCAAGCAACCAACCTGCCTCCCTCCCGCCCCTAATGGGAAAGCGTGTATTCTAAGCGTGTTTCCACGGGGAGAAGACGTTGACAGTCGCATTAAACATGAACTAGCTCGCTGGGCCAGCTGCTGAATAACAGTGTACACGGTTAAACGAGAGTAAACGGACACACGAGCTACGTTAAATAATACCGCGGGAAAGAAGGAAGAGGAAAAAGGTCGTAGCGAGCGTGAGAGGGGTGAATTTTCCTACCCGTGGATTTTATGTCTCGCCGGGCGTTTGTTCGCTCGTGCCCGGCCACTCCGAGGCATTTTATGGTACGCGTGGTCGCAATCCGGATATTATGCGAGCGCAGCGTCGTCCCGGAAAATCCTGAAACACAGGCCACCACCTCCCGTTCTTCGTTCCTCCTAGCTCGTACGGTTCCTCGAGATACGAGGGAACCCGCGACGCGTTCTTACGCGCCCGGCGATATATATTATCGGTTTACCACGAACGCACCTGCTCTTTGTCGCCGCTCGTGGAAAATTAATTGCGCGACTGTCTTGTCCCATTGTCGTTGGTACGTGTGCCAGGTAGCTTTTGCCGCGAGCGTGACCGCCCTCCGCCGTGCGTGACGAAGCGAATTAAAAGATGATTTAGGAATGATCGCCGGAGGGATCTGATGGACGACGTCATCTGATAAACGTGGACAATTAAATTCCAACTGCTGGCTGGGGAGGTCGGTATTAGTCGGAAAGTTCATAACGTTTGATCGATCGGCGAATCGGTCGATTCCTCGACCAGCGAACGTAGAAGTCGTAAAACACGAAGAAGTCGAAAAATAGCGGAACACCGGGGATTCGAGGATTGACGACGCCGGACGACTCGTATAATTTCGAAAGCAAAGCAGAAGGGGATTTTTATGCAAAGTGTGTTTGCACGAGGGCTCAGGAATTATAGGATAAGTAGTATTCTAAGCTGAGTGGAAAATGTTTAGTGAGCACCGGTGGAAAAATTCAAGCCCGTCAGGGATTTTTGACGTTACTAAGGCGAGTAGTTTGTCTGCCCGGTACCCGGTACGGATTATCTCGTTTCACTGTTGAGCATTTTTCGTTCGGATTAATGGGCATCATCCATCCCTTAAGTTCCGGATTCTTCCTCAAAAATATTCGAGAACTTCGTGCCGCGAGAGAATTACTGAAATATCGACGTTGGCAAAGTTCGCGCAAGGATGCCAACGCAGACACCAAACAAAACAAAAAAGAGAAAAAAGAAAAAAGAGAAGGAAAACCACTTTTTAACTCATCATTGGCAAACCGTATATACCGAATATCGATCAGCAGCCACGATTTTCCGGGTCTCGGTGAATCCTTCTTGCATAATCGGATTTCCAAAGTGTTTCTATTTGTTTATTCCTCGCCGGGGGAAGGAAGGATCGCCTGTGCGACGATCGAACGAGATATACGGTCTTACGAGTGTTTGGCTTCGAGATTGAGGTTGCTTCGGAGGAAGCAGCTGGTAAAAAAAGCAGGGAAACCAAGACACCAGCGGCAAGAAGGGAGAGGAACAGGCACGATGAAAAACATCTTTCCAGATCTCTAGCACGGATTCGGAGAACCGAGTTTCTGTTTCCAGCAACGAAATCGCGGGGGCGGGATCGATTTTCAATCCAATCCGGTGCGGAGAATGCAATGTGTAAACCGTGGTAGAAAGTGCAATATACTTTCATGAGTGGCCACCTATGATCACCGAGAATGTCGAGGAAAAGGGAGGGAACAACGCGGATAGTACGTTGGTTATGCAGCTGGCAGGTCGGAGCGCTTGAAAAATCGAATATTCGAACAAACCCTTGTTCTCCCAGCCACGGCGAGCCGGTATAAACTCATAATCCCACATTTTTTCTTCTCTTGACCCCTTGTTGTCCCTTCCATCTCTCCCTTTTTCGCTCGTTTCGCCGTCCCTCTTTCACTTTGACCGCAGCAACGGACCTTTATTTCACCGAATAAACGTTTTCTCCCTTTTTCCACCACGTGATCCAGCGCGCTCCCATCGATCTGCCGGATCTTCTCGTTGGATCACCTATATATATATATCGGGTCTTTCGCGTCTTCCCATCAGTCGTTAGACGAAGATCCAGTGATCGATAATACGTGTTCCATTTGACGAGGCGAGGAAATTGAACGCGACCAACGTCAAGAATTCCACTCTCCGCGGCTCTTCGTGCGCGCGCTGGAAAACGCGCGCTCGTCGAGGAAACGAGAGCTGCTCCGATGAAAATTCTTTCACGTAGATTCAGTCCGACGTGCGTGCTACGTGTGTATATATATATATATATATATATATATATATATATATATATATGTATATCCACGCGTTTCTCTGTCCATATAGCCGCGAATTCTACCGAATGGCGAGACGATTATATCAACGCGAAGGTCCCAGGTGGAGCGGAGAGATGGAATTAAAAATTCCACGGTCCGAAAAACTCCAGCCGCTGTGTGTCAGTCGTCGCTTTCGCTTAAAAAAATTCCGATAAATATTTGATAAATTTATATGAACGGTAGTCGGCGAAGGAACAAAAAAAAAAAAAAAAAAATAAAAAAAGAAAATAAAGAAAGAAAATAAAGAAAACAGAAAAGGAAAGAAAATCCATCGACTCCGTTCCATTCATCACGTGCACGCACGATCAGAGAATTGCCTTCAATCTTCGTCATGCGATACACCAACGATCCATTCTTTCTTCTCCGAAGAATCCTTTTCTCCAAGATTGGGAATCACTTTCGCGAAATCTGAAAATCTAGAGGACCGCCTCGGGTGACGAGCCAGGGGCAGATTTATTTTCACCGGAGAATCCTTTTCTCTTGACTTGGCCTGCCTCAAAGGAGATTTCGTTTCGGTTCGACCTGTGGAAATCGGTTCTTTCGTACGAGAGGCTCGCTACTCTCTCCCTCCCTCTCTCTTTCTCTCTCTCTCTCTCTCTCGCACAATTTCTCTTCGGCTGGATCCGAAATTACGACCGAGATGCCTGGCGTCTAGCACGTGGTTGAGCGTGTCTGCGTGCCAGGCTGCATTAGGCTGGGTACACACGCCATCCGTCGAAGTTCCCCGGGATAATGAAAGAGAGAAGGTCGCGGAGACAGCCGGAGCGAGAATAAAGTATGGATTGCTTTTAACGGGTTCGCGAAGAATGGCTGGGCGATAGACGGGGGTAGGGGCGAGCTGAGATAGCGGCTTCTAGAGGTGATAAAGCGCGAGAGAGAACGAGCGAGGAGAGGTTTCAGGAAGGTGAATCCGTGGAAAATGGTACGTACGTACGTACGTACGAAGGTTACGCGAAAGAAAGAAGAAACACGTACGATAGCGAATACACAGAGGATGGAAGAGGTTACACACAAACGCAGACGGACAAAGAGGGGAAGGATGGTTCAGCAACCGCGCTCGCTCCGGAGTCTCGATAAAACATTCAGTTCGAAAAATGCTGCTCCATAAAAATTCCATTCACTATTATGCCACGCAATCTTCGGCGTGGATATCGGTTATTGCTACCACCAGCCATATCGTGGCCAGATTTACGTACGGGTGCTTATAATACCTCGCCACCCGGAGTGCTGATTTGCCACTTGCACTTTCCTCTATGTTCCATGCTTTAACGCGTTTCGCCGATCGATTCTATATGCAACTTTCCGTGTTTCAGTTACCCGGCTGTTCTCTTTTTTTCTTTTTCCTTTTTCCCTTTTTTTCTTTCTTTTCTCTCTCTCTCTCTCTCTCTCTCTCTCTTTTTCATCACCAGATTCTGCAGCGTTGCGCGTATCGATTTGGTCGACTTTAAAGAGCAGCGAATTCGTTTCTCATTTAGCGGGGAGTAAAGATTCTGATGGAAACTTAACTCTGCGTGATGAGTGATATCCGACTAGTAAATCGCTCTCTTTTACGCTTCGATTTCATCAAAGAACATTCTCACTGCTAATTAAATTTCGTCATCTTTTTTTCCCTTTTTCTTTTTTTTCGTTCCACTTTTCCGACTGTATCGCATCTCGAACAAAGTGTAGCATAACTTTAACCTTACTGGCGTTTATGTTCTAACATCCTAATCTCCTTTTTTTTTTTTAATTCCATTAATTCAACTCGTCGAACGCGAACACGAATATCTTTTGTTAAATAACAACCTTCTTTCTGCTTTTAATTCGCCATCCTTCTCAAACTCGACCAATATTTTAATATAATATTATATTAAACAATACGGGGGCTTTAGAGAAGAATAACGGCAGAATATCTAATTAATTTTCTGCCGCTTCCATTTTCTTCCTCTACTTCCTAATTGAAACGGTGAAAGTCAAACAATTTCTCTCTCTCTCTCTCTCTCTCTCTCGACCAATATTTTAATACAAAAATAATACGACAACTACAGAGGATGAAGACGATCGTTTTTCATTACCAAAATTACCTTTTACACAACGTTCACCGGTAGTATCGGTAATATATTACGAGTAATCTTGATATATATTTCTAAAAGGCCAAACACTCGATCACGTCATATTAAAAATCCTTAATCGTTCGTTGGTAAGGTGACGTCGGAGAATCGGAGGCTCGAAAACAGCGATCGTGTTTTCTTTCTCCTTGGGGCGAAACAAAGGAGCGGCAGAAGGAGCAAATTGCAACGCCGCGGCGTTGCGGGTGAAACAGAAGAAAGCAATAATTCTCTGTCGGCGGCGGTTGAACGGCAGCAGAGAACGAAAGCACAGCACAATGAATCTCTTCCAACAGGGTGGCCCGATTCGCCGGAAGATTATACACCGTGCAGGGTGCATGCGAGTTTTTTACGACGTGTACGGAAGAGCCTAGAGGGCGGACATTTAACGGGCCGAAGCGCGCGCTGAGGCTGGCCATACCCACGTCTCGTTATTATATACGAGAAGGAGAACGACACACGGGTCAGCTGTACATTTTTCGCGTCGCGACGCTCCGAGAACTCGGAAGCTGGTTTCTGCCTCCTCTTCTCTTTGGCGTCGGTCGCAACGGGTTATGATCCGCCGCGAGGTCGACCGGAAAAATGAAAATTCCTCCTCGTATGTGCCGGCCTCTATTATGTTTGCCCGTGCCACGAGCGGCATGGCCGGTCGACCTTCGTGTCGGCTAAAAAGCATGCTC
Organism: Tetragonula carbonaria; assembly: GCA_032399595.1. Taxonomy (NCBI): domain Eukaryota; kingdom Metazoa; phylum Arthropoda; class Insecta; order Hymenoptera; family Apidae; genus Tetragonula; species Tetragonula carbonaria. Next base: position 9,130,978 of record JAUCRC010000014.1, read on the forward strand.
CCGACCCATCGTATGTATTCTTACTTCTACTCTCTCGCTGGTCGTTGTTTTGCGCGTTTCTCACCGGATACCGTACCTTCCAGACGAATCACGCGACATCGTCTTCCACGGGGGATCTGCCGCTCTATCGTTGTATGCACGCGGATCCGCTCTGTGTATTCACGGACGACGAGGAAACATTGGAAAGGGGTTGCCTCGATGGGAGTTGATACAATAAGGCGTCGCGTCTCGCCGGCAACGAAATATTTCTTTCCATTCGGCTACGGTTATTGCGACTCTTCGATATTTTAGAATATCGAACGGGGGATATTTTAGAATATCGAATGGTATTATATCGAGGCGGCGAGTATATGGTATTGTTGTATCGTTGATGTTTAGGGGAGATTGGGAAATTATTTCATATGCATGAGATGGTTTTATTGGACGTCGGCCGTGTTTATCTTTTACTACCGCCGCTATTGAATTCGGATCGCCGAGCAAAAATCTCACTGTTCTAATATGCTGTCGTGAATAATAAATATATCCTGATTGCCGAAATTATTCCTAGACACTGAGTTGATAATAATAGTTAATAATAGCGTGCACATAATTTGTTGTTACACCGCCGTGTCGCAGAGCCGAAATTCATTCACGTGAGAGTTTCCCGCCTCGTCGAGGAATATTCTAGTGACTCTCATTGTCAGGCTGTTCGGTCGATTTCAATGCTATTAAAAATGCCCGTCGACTTTTGTCCGGATAATTTATGAAATTTGTATAATATGTATTCATCGCCACTGCATTGTCCGATTTTAAGTCATTTGGAAATTTTAAACAGAATAACCAGTCTCCGACGAGCTTGATAAAACGTATAAAGATCGCTCGGGAAAATACGGATTCAATTATTCACGATAAATCCGCGATATATTTTGCGAGCGACGAATAACGTTACCTCTATTATTCGATCAGTATACCCGATTCGAAGATTTTACAATTTCGATCTCAAAGTTTCCCTTTTCGACAAAAAAAAAAAAAAACAGAGCTTTTGGTAAATGTGACTTCGCGAGTTTCAACATCAATTACATTTCATGATACTCGTGAATATTAAATGGCTAATAATATATGTAGGTTGTTTACGCTCATTACGGCGAATTTAATCATTGTAAAGATCCATTAATTCAATTTTATGTACATGTGTATCACTTAATACGATTATCTATTACAAAATTCCCTCGTGGGTTCCCCGGCGCAGGCCAAAAACACGTATCACAGTCGAATCATAATTAATAAGCAGCGATTGAGCGTATCGTTTGAAACGCGTCGCCGGATGAAACGCGTTTAAACGATTCATCGTTGCGGTCAGTCAAATCGATTGACAGTTCGTTAAATCTTTCCATTACCCGTCGGTGGTTGATCAATCGGGCCTTGTTTCTCGTGCAATTGCGAACATCAGTGGAAGCAACAGTCGATTGCTTTCTCGGCCGGTCAGGATTCACGATTAAGCGTAGATTCTTTTTTTTCATCTCCTCCCCGTGTCGTCAACCGTCGTTGATTAATAATCCTGAAAAATTCGACGAGGCGTCGTTCAATCGACGTCTCCCGATGTCTCGGGTATAATCAATTTCCCGTTGCTCGCCTGTGAAAGACGTCGCGTAATTTTTTATCACCTACGTGACTTGATGCTAGTCCCGAGTGTTCTTAACGCTAGAATTGAGCCGAATCGAGGCGAGAAGTTCGCGACCTTTCGTTAGAAAAATTCGTCTTTTCGATGAAAATTTGCAACGACGCGTCTCTCATTCGACGATTCAAATTTTTATTCTCGTATTCCCTGTGTTTGAATTTCTCTGACAACGAGATCAATTTTACACTCTGTGATCGTCCGCGTAATTTTAGCGTAATTCCCACGGGCCCACGTGTTTTTCTCTTCGTTCAGCCGACACGTGTGAGGTAATGGACCAACAATCGAGAAGTTTGATCGAAAGAGGGAACTCGAACGATGCAGCGGCGATGTTCATTCTCATTCTCATCCTACACTCTACGTGAAATACGGCGCGTTTCTCGTCCCTCCACAGAGTGAGGAACGCTCGCTCGCTCGTTCGTTTATCCAGCGAAAAAGAAGCGCTGTCACCTCGTTAAAATAGCAAGGGGAAATAATACTTTTTCATCCAGCGCTAGCGCGCTAGCACTTGGAAGCCTCGATCGTTTGCTCGCTGGTGCGTGGAAACCAGCCATAGACCGATGGAAATGAAATTAAAGACGTGGAGGTACAGGGATCGCGGAATGAATTCATTTTCAGAACGCATTTACCGTTCGTTTCTCCACTGATATTTCTGTTTGCAATTGCAAACACGCCGCTCTGTATAAACGTTAATAGCTTTGAAAGTGATAATTATTTGTCCAGCGTCGTTAATTGGAGAGTAGCGCGGCCAGCGGTACGTACTAAATTCAGTAGAAAAGGTCGACGTGTGGGCAGACACGTAGATATATACGCGCGGCGCTTCGCTAACTGGCCACCTTTGGAGTTGGTACCTTATCTGGAGTAAGTTATCGTGGTAGGTGTGTTTCCACGAAATCTGGTGTACCTTTCTTCGCCGTGGATGTACTCGCAGCATGGACAGCCAGTTATTATTCCAGCCAGGTATCTTATTTGAAGCTTCACGCGTAATTATCTTCCAAACTGTTTGTCACTACGATAAGTGTCTTTCAAATGAAATTACCACTTATCTAAGCAGACGTGCCCTGAAAACTTGTTTTCCTTTGAATACTTGAAGCTCTTTCTTAGCTTCTGTATTTGAAAGAACAAACTATTGCGAAAGAGTAAAATAAAAATTTCTTTCGACAGCTGTCCACTAGGTTTCAGATTAACCGCACTTCTTGGCAGTTTCGAGCCTCATTCTCTGACAAATGCGTATTAATGGGAGAATTATACGAGAGTTATCGCGTCAATTCGCAAGCTTCGACTCGACGTTCGCTGTGTCGAGCTGTCGTCGAAACGCGCGACACGGAGAAACGCGAAAACCGCGGGCGATGCTCACGTCATTCTCAGAAGCAGGTTACACGCGTAATCGCGTAAACGAGAGAAGCCCATTTCCGTCATAGCGGCAGCAAACGCAAAGGGCAATGGGTATTGCGCAGAGCACCGGGACGCTTTTTTCCCTCTGGGCCAATTTGCAGTTCACACACACATACATACACACACACACACACACACACACGATTCCGCAACGAAAGTCGGTCGAGCAGTAAATCACAAAGATATGATTCTTTCTTTTTTTTTTATTTCGGTCACGGGCCGGAAGACGAGTATCCGACCGGAAGAGGCGAGAAAGTCGCTGCTTAGTCAGCGACGTTAACGCGAGTCTCTCCTCCAAAAATGTAGGGCAACGTTTCCTCGCGAAAGAGAAAATTTGCTTATCAAAAACGACCCAAGAACAACGCCCCAGTTGCCTCGTGAATTATTTATGAATTATTCTTGAAATTTCGAGAAACGACAAAATATTGCGTTACACGGGCGTTGAAACATTACCGGAGACGTAATTTGCCAAGCAATGATATCACTGAGTTCGCAAGTCTGCTGAATTCCGTCAGGATTCGCCGCCTTCGCCGCGAATTCAACTTTTTTTTTTTTTGAACAAAAATATTATCTTACATCGCCTTACGAGGCCGCAACGTCGTATCGTTGCAGAAAAAAAGGAAAGAAAAAAGAAGAAAAAACGTGAAACAGTGGAAATTTGAATAATAAAGAATATTCGAGCCAAAGACGCTGGACGTGGAACGAGATGGTGGTTTCACGAGAGATACACTTACTTTCAGGCAGGTTGGATACGGTTTCGCGCACGTGTAAAACATTTCGCGGGACGTATGCCCGGGGATCGTCGTTCGACGAAATGAATGACATTAAATTTAACGCTGCCAATTTGTCGAGGTGCACGCACCGGCGAATCCTGGCGCGCACACGTGGCGCGCGAACACACACGCACACACGAAGTGGGGTTTCCGGCGTGCATCGGCGGCCGCGACCGTACTACGTACCCTCGACACACAACCCCGTGGAACACACACAGGGAAACCTCAGAGACGTGAGCGCGGACGACGGCATAAAGCACGGCCCTGTAAACACGTAGGTATCATTTGAGGGGACATTCGATGTGCTGCATAATATATGGACTGCGGCATGACGCCATCGTAATTGATTGTAGCGCCCTGCGGTTTGGCACCCGCTGGTCGGAAGTGTTCGCAATTACTACAATGGAATCGCGCAAAGTTAATGGTAAAATATTCATTTCCGTGCAGTAGTAATTCGCACGTGTGAAACAGGTCGACGATTGGCAACCGATTTCGTTCGGATTGCGGCCGCCTCGCCTTCCCGTGACCCGAGGTTCACAGAGGCCCCGCGAGCTCGTTTCAAGCTTGTTTCGTCGCTCGTCAGAAGCGCTAATTCAGAAGCGTTCGGAACCTGTCGAAGAACCTTTGCGCAATACTGTCGTTCAAACGAGAGAAACGTGGTTGCCATTTGGGGTTTGTAAAGGTGTTTGAACGTTTCGTCGGATGATGAAGATTTAATGGCGGCGTCGATTATTTCAGGCGGACGACGGGCGAATTAACGAGGGATCGTATCAACGAGGGAAATTAAAGGGGAACGTAAATAACGAAATATTTGACGTCGCACAGGGGATAAACAGAGGAGTAAACCACTGGCCAAGCTGGGGCCGGACGTTGGCAAATAAAAAGGAATATTTTATACAGTGTGGCTCGCAGCTCGGGGCATAATCCCTGCGATCGCGTGTGTTTGTTGTACGCGTGCAACGCACGAACGCTTGTTTGGGCATCATCGTACGATCGTTTAAAATTTAAGCCGTGCCCGAATTTAGTGTCAACCAATTACCAGCCTGGAACCGACATTAATCCCGGGGTTTAATGCGCGGATCAATTTTCAAGCGGCAGCTGCTAACTGCGGATTCTTTCGGCGATGAATACGTTCCGCGCCTCTCGCCATTGATTTCCCCGCGCTAGGCAAATAAATGTTCTTTGATGTCAATAAACCGTTGCAGCACTAGCGACGGAATGCTCTTTTCGATTTATGTGGATCTGCGTAAAAGCGATATCCGGTGAAAAGTGTTTCGAACGCGTTTCAGTTATTGTAACTGAAACGCGTGACAGAACCGTTTGCGTAAACCGTCGGACGAAGCAGCGTGCGTTTTCCAAGCGTGAATGAGAGAAACGACTTGAAAGGGGAGGCAGTTCAGAGAACCGATGCTACAATTGCTGCATGATGAACGCCTGTGTATTTCCGCGTGCTCGCTCGCAGTTACACTCCAGATAAAGAGATGCGCGCGCGCGAGAGAGAGAGAGAGAGAGAGAGGGAGAGAAAGATACGAGAAGGAAAAAAAGAAAGAACAAAAAAGAAATGAACGGACGAATCGTCCGTTTGGAAATACGAGCCACTCCGGAATTGCTCGGGTTGATCAAACTCTATTTTTCATTAATTTCTTTTGAATTTCATCGGTCGGCGATTTTAATTTACGGAATTGATCAATGTGGATTTTCCTTGAAGCCAATAAAGTCCGATGAGAATTACTTGCGCTGTTCGTTTCTTTTGTTTTGCACCGGTAACCTTTGCGAACAGCGTCGGCAGTTCTACACGTGGAGACACACGGAGAAACAAATTATATAATACTGATTTCTGCAGAAGAGCGAAATAGGGAAGCTCTGCAAGTTTTACTGCACGTCAAACATCGTCGCGAGACAAACAAGAAAAAACGCGCGACTAAAAGAAAAAAAGAAAGAAATACCTGTCCTAGTAAAACGCGTCGATCATTTCATCTTGGCGCGCTTTCGTGCTCCACTTTTACTCGAAACCATTTCCGCCCCTCCCCCCTTCTGTAACCATTTTCGCCGTTTTCCACGCCGTCTTTTTTCCCTCCTCTGTTGATACCGACGAAGAGAAATGCCATCGAGCAATCGTCGTCGATTATTCAACGACAGATCCCATCGCAGATGCCCCGATACCGTGCTCGAACTCGTCCAAAAATCCCGACTATAAAGTTGCGAATACGATTTTTCTGCCCGCGTCCGATCCGCTCTGGAAACGTTCAGATTTCTCCGGCGCATTAATCAAGATTCGAAATCCCCGCTTTCACGTGGCAGGTGCACGAGGCCATAACACGGCTCGAAACTTCACCGGCAACTATTCGTTCGACTCGAGAGTGCAGATAGAAAGAGAGAGAGAGAGAGAGAGAGAGAGAGAGAGAGAAACAGAGAGACAGACAGACAGACAGAGAGGGAGAGAGAAAGAGAGAGAGAAAGAGGAGAGAGTACAGCTACGACAGAAACGTTTAAACTTGCGTCGGAATCCTTCGTGTTGCCTCGTGGGCCAACTCTGTTGCGCATAAATCAGCCAACTTTACATAACGTTCAACGTCGACGACAACGTTCGTCGTCTTGGCAAGCCCTCACCGTGTAAGCTGCACCGCGTCGCCGATGCCTACGTCGCTTCACGGCCAACTTCGCGATTTTCAAGTAATAAGCCGAAGCTGAACTTCCAGCTTTCCAGGCCCGGAGTCTGCGGTCTCTCGCGGGATCCTGCGAAATAGTCCACGCTCGCTCGATCGTGTCTGATTAACATCACATCCTCACTGCGATGCAACTTTCACCTTTGTCGCCTTTACGCCTTACGCTTTGATAAATAAATTTATTATATAATTTGGTGTCTCGAGAGGTACTTGAGAGGTTGGTTTACAGATGGTTTCGAGATGGCACTGTAAACACAATAACTTTCGAAACAGTTTCGCGAGGGGAATTAGATCCCCTGTGTGGAGCAGTCGATCTGCACGTGGTCAACGAGCGCAATCGCCCATCATCTTTATTGTCCGTCGCTAATTGGAAGTCTCCGACGAGGGAGAATATTTCAGTAGAATGTCAAAGAAACGCGAGCGTACGTCCGTTGAAAAGCTCTGTGTGTCTATTTTTGCAAAAATGTGGCTCGAACAATAAAGTTACCGTGTTTCGGAAAAAAGTATGGAGGACTAGAGGACCACATCCTATTGTCTCTTTGCCCTGAATCGTGACGCGAATGTTTCACGATTGTTCAATTCGATTTACTTTTCCACGATTTCCCATCTTTGGCCAACGTATTACGCTAAAAAGAGATTTTTCATTCTCATCGAAACGTTAATATCAATGTATTTTCAAGATCCAGCCACAAACGCGTGTCGTTCAAATTCGACCAAAATCGCGCGTGTTACGGAGCCAGGTGAACGCTCACGTTTGACGTTTAACGACAACGATACGTTACACATAAGCATCGACAGCTGAAACAAAATTGATTCGCGGGTCAGCCCGTGTCAATCGTGGCGTGAAATTGGTATCGTTGGAGGATAAACTTCTCACAATATTAGCTCGTCTCGGCTAATACGGTGGACACACGTCGTTCTTCTCTTCCGTGGACAAAGATGGCCGGAGAAGCTTGCTTGCTTCTCGGATGATCCGTCCTTCACCGAGTCCCATCGTCGAGGCTCTCCTCTTCACGGTTAGGCTTCCACTCAGACCAGTTACCGTATCGTTGAATTACCTGGATCACCGGCAGCGTATGCACTTCCTGTCTGCTGTCAAGCCAATCTGCTACCCGGTCTCGTTCCTCGCTTTTTCTCCGTTTCTTCTTCGACGTCGTCCGGGGAATACCGTATACCGCTCGCCGCCCTTCTCCGCCACGTCCTCGATGCTCGCCATTGGTAATTGGATCTCTCGATCGACCGAACATTTCGGCTAATGAACTGTAATCGCATTTCAATTTGATCATCCCCCCGTCGTTCTCGTCGTGGCCTACGAAACGCTCCGGCATTCCGCTGCGGATCGACGGAACGTTTCGATTATTCGATCGGGTACGTGGATTATTTTTCGTTCGGCCGACACGCAGAAATGACGACAGACGAGAACACAAAGTGGTACCCGCGGATCGACGATCGATTCTCATTTCTCGAGATCTCCTTTTTCCTTTTTTTTTTTTTTTTTTTTTTTCCTCGTAAAGTGGAGAAGATCGGGCCACGGGCAGTTTTTTGACAACATGGGCATGGAACGAAAGCAGGAAATTGGATAATTATGTTTCAAACAGATACCGGCGAAAATAGTTTCGCTCGTCGCATTCCAATTTTACCGGCTAAACCTGTTACGCGTAATCCAATTGCCTCTCCCGCGCTGCTATGAAACACGATCGACATATGATTAAGGATTCGAGCCCGCCGACTGGGTTCATTCAATCAGCGTTCCTCATCGAGCGTGCGTCCGCGTTCCGCGCTCGTCCGCTCGCTCGCGAATTTATGGCATGCGAGACAGCCGTCCGATCCTTAGCAGCCAGCGTGAAACGTTTCGAAGGTTGTTAAACGGGCGAACGGGTTGACAGAATGACACGGCGATAGAACGCAGGAGCTTTTGTCGCGGTTTAATCCTGCAATTAAGCTTCGCGATATTCGACCCTCCAGCTGTGTACCGCTGGAAAATCGACCGATGTGGCGGTCGTTACCGGAAATTTCGGGCAGCAAGGATATTTTTCGACGCTGGCGCTCTACGATCGAGCGCAAATAAACTATAACGAAAATAAACAAAAAAAAAAAAGAAAAAAAAAAGAAAAAAAAGGAAAAAAAGAAATAAAAAAAAAAAATAAAAGTAAGAGAGAAAAAGGAAAAAGAAAAAAAATATCGCACACCGTGGACAGAACAAGGGGAGACAAAGTGAGCGGTCGGGCGAATGGATACGCGAATGGCTAAGCGAAGGGTGGCCGGCGTTAAAAGCGGGACAGAGGCGGGTGGACGCGCGGCACGATGATGATGCGGGAGATACAAAAACAACTCGGTCAATATTGTTTCCCGCCGCAGAATTTTAACGCACCACGAAACCCTCGTTACCGTTGACAGGATTTTGCCGCTGGGTTGCGCTCTTTGTAACGCAATGTAACGGAGACCATGAGCCCCTCTCTCCCGTGCACGCTGTTCGCGCGTCAACCGCGAGGGATGAGGGGAACACCGGCCACCTCCCCATCTCACCTCCCCTCCGTGAACCCTTTCGACCAGCGCGCAAACCACCTCATCCAAAACCACCTACGCGGCTACCACTCTCCTTCCTCCTTCTTTCTCTGCCTCTCTCTCTCTCTCTCTCTCTCTCTCTTTGTGCCTGGCTATTCAACAATGCGTGCCAGTCGCGATCGCACACCACCCACTCGCGGCCCTTTTCATTCTTCGAACACTCTACACTTTGCGCAACAAACGCGACGCGCTCTTGTGTCGCGCTCACCACCTCCAGTTTTCATCGCGATGCACCACGATTTCGTCGCATCGGAGTTTCGCAAAGTTTAACCAACGTCGAGCAACGATAACCTTCTGACCGGAAGTTACACAGAAGACGATGGGCTGAAAAGAAGACCGAGGAGGAGCAACGCAGCACTGCTACTTTCTTTCTTCTTTTTTTTTTCTTCTCTTGCTCTTCTTCTTTCTCTTTCTTTCTTCTTTTTTCTCTTTAAGTTTGCTTAATTGGATTTTGCGAGACTGGGAAATTTTGTTTCGAAGTTATTAAAGGGATGGTCGTGGGAACAGGGAGGGCTTTGGTAATTTTTGAGCCTTGCGATTCGAGAGAAATTGAATCTCTTTTGAAATGACGCGGTACTTTTCTGAAACAAGCCCTGTTAAATCAATATTTACAGAGCGATCGAGGTAGATTTCCAGTTGGTGACGGATGTTTTTTTTTCCTCGGGCGCGCCGATTTGAAAACGCGCATTCGCCCGATATTTCTATCCCCCACCGTTTGCACTTGGAGGTTTTTCCAAAGTGCACTTGGGGGACAGCTTCGATCTTTCGAATTTTATACAGTCGTAATTTCTCCGCGCGACCGCGTTTAATCTCAGTTGGAAAATTCCTCTCGCCTCCCTACGTTCGTTGTTATTACGCTTGTTGTTATTCCGTTGTTGGGTAGTTCCCCCCCTCCCCCTCGTGAAGTATTCTTTTAAGAATCGCGCGGCTTAATTCGCCGACGTTACGTTTTAAGAACGACCTTTGTAATCTTATTACCACGGGTGAACGTGCGCAGGGCCGAGTGAGAAATTTTCATTTTTTCTCAGCTCAGCAGTGTCGGACGGAATAAAAATAGGGAGGCGATAAGAATAAATTCCCCGTAGGACGGAACTTTGTCTTCCTTTGCACCCGAGATTTGTCTTGCTGCTCTTTGCTATCGCGACAAACAGTGGAGTTCTCCGACACCAAGTAGAAACAGTCCGTATTATAGGTCAGACGCGGCTTCCACTCTACTCCTCTATTTACACGCTAGCCAAAACTCCTGCTATTTTTCCTCTGGCGCTTAAGTTTAGAACACTGCCACCCACAAATAGAGTAGATCGCTACTATTTCACCGTTTATACGAAATATCTTTGTTACTTTATTCAGTTATTTGCGCGAGAACAGTAAGTACGAAACACTCATAGTACGATGAAAACACATGTGCATAAAATATTCAAATATTCGTTCCAAAATATTCATTCTTCTTCTTCTGACATTGAACAAGCAGCGCGATTGTCTCGTTTACCTTCGCGAAAAGTTTCTGCCCCCTTCGCTCCGTATTTCTCGTCTCTGTTTGAACCAGTAGCCATCAGCAGTGAGACGTCGATCGTTATTCCCATTCCAAATCTATCACGATGGCTCACGCGGTATTTCGGGAAAGATGCTGAGGGCGTCGGAAAGATAGCCGGAATAATCCTGGCTGTCTTCGTTCCTCAGGGTCGTGCGACGAAGGGATAAACGATAGGACACGCGCGCGGCGGTTGCCGGCTTAATCCGAAATTCCGGCAAGTTGCTCGTAATCTTGATGCGCCGGAATGGCGGGGGCCAACGATTTGCGCCGATCCACCGGCGACAAATCGCCGGCGGAACGTTAAATAACCGATAAAGTTGGCGCGCCGTGTGCCGGTAATAATTCACCGAGTGTATCAGGAAGCTCGTCGCGTTATGGAGAGTACCGTAGTCGTGGTCGTAGTCGTCGCTTCGCAGAATTCTCGAGGTTACATCCGTGCTACAGTTTGTTGCTAGGCGCAGTTTACGACCTGTTCGGGACCGAGAGTCAGTAACTCTCCGCTCTTGCAAGAAGATTTGAAAACTGTTCTTTCACGAAATTACGAATATTTTAGATTCAACATATTTACGTATAGATAAAAATAATAATACAAACAGATCTGAAGCTAGTCTAAAGTAAATGTAAATAAAGTTTATTAATTTATCAATTAACTGCAGAGAAGTTTTAGTAAGGCGATGACAAACGCAGTTTAAAATAAATGTAAATAAAGTTAATTATTATTAATTAATTTATCAATTAACTAGAGAAGTTCCAGTAAGGCGATGATAAAAGACTCTCAGGCTATCACAATTCGCTACTCTCTGTATAATTTCCTCACAATTCTGTACTCTCTATCTAATTCCTTCGCGATATGCACCCTTGAAACCTTCCTTACACGTCCTTCGCATACACGCACTCACATACCCTCGTATTTTAAACTCGGCAAACAATCTAAAGTCTGGTTTTTTTCACATTGGACACGCAGTAGGCGACAATTTCGTCGCTCTTAGGTCGCACAGGAAAAAGTTCCAGCAATTTCCCACACACACACACACACACACACACACACACGTTACGTTTGATTTTGAGCCTTTGAGACGCTCGAGAATGATTTTTGGCGCGTCAGTTTGGAAAAGTTGCCATTTATCAGCGTGATTCGTTGTTACTCGTACGCGGCTTCGCTTCTCTCACGTCTCAATAGCGAATTAGCTTGTCATCAATCTCGCAGTTTCTAAGGGGTCGTGCCACGATGATCGATGGCCTTAACAGTTTCAGTGGTCGAATCAGATCCTTCGAATGGAATCTTCTATCAGTGTTAACCAACCTGCTGGCCAATCCTCAACAGCAAAGTATCTTTGTTTCCCGTTTCCCGAGACATAACAAGCCGAAGGAATAACGCGAAATCCCCTTAAAGGGGACGCGGCACGATGAAGTTCAAGTGGAATTTCAAATAATACGTGGAAGAATTAAAGTAGAATTGCAGGATAAAACACGTGGAAAATTTGGAACAGCACGTATTAATTCTTTAACTGAGAAAATACCGATTAATCTTGCTGTCAGCTTATCCTTTATTTACAGAACTTCCATTCCTTTCTCACATTAACCATTCAGAAGGTTCAAAGTAAAATTACAGGTACAAAATCGAAACTGATCTGTTTTTCAGTTCTTCGATTTTTAACCGAAGCATTCAGAGGAAGTTCAAAGGCGCAAAAACGCACGAAATATATGCAACTGTGTGCAATCATGAGCTAAAAAAAAAAACTACATAAAATATTGCACAAGTTCTCTGTTTTCGTATCTAAAACCCAATTTTTTCCCCAGTTGTGTCTTGTGAAAATTCAAATTTGCATAAATATCCACGACATCTAACAATTATCGGCGGCCATTCTCCTTCGTCGCGTAAGACTTGGATTGCTCAATGCTTCTGTTAGGTTCTAGATTAAAGTATTGCGGAGACTCTTCGGCGGAGTAGTGCAAATAGAATTCACTAAGAACCGTAACAATTCAGTTTGTTCGACCTACTATCACAGACGTTGGTTGCCTCACCTGAGAACGAGATCGGGCTGTACACGGGCTACTAGGTTTTCGTGGTTGCTCGCATCGGCAGATGGAGGAGAGAGAGAAAGAGAGAGAGAGAGAGAGAGAGGAGACAAGTCGAAGAGAGAAGTAGAAGAAGGTTGAAGCGGAGGCGGAAGAATAAAAAGGAGAATATTACGGGAACCAACGTGGAATCGAGCCGCGCCATAAAACCGTCGTTACTTCCATATAAGCCAAGCACGAGCGGCTCCTAGAGCGGATCGATGAATAGAAATCACCAAGGTTTCGCGCACACATACACCGCGAGGACGATGTCGTGCGACACGCGTGCGGAATATGGGAGCCCATAAGACTGCGACGCGTTATCCAGAGTAAGACCCCCGTTACGATACATGCTTACACGCGTACACGCGAAAATCGAATGATTTATCCGGCTGATCCATAGTCAGCGCGTCTATGGGGATCGGAGAATCTCTATTTTCTCTCTCTCTCTCTCTCTCTCTCTACGGCCGGGGGAGGAGAACTCTACGAGCCGGTGATCATTATTTTTATGGGAGGACGAAAATGAGAAACCGTACGCCGGGCGTAGCACAGTCTCGCGAATGTACTCGTTTTGTTTCGCGTTTGCACTTTAGTCGCATCTACCCCCCTCCCCTTGTCTCCAATAAACGGAGGGAAGTTGAAGAGAAGCGATCTAGAAGAAGCTGATGAAGTAATTCTTGTTATTCCAGCCTGAATCATACGAGCTCCGCTCGTTTCAGTAATGAACAGGAAATATGATGGCGAATATGAGAAGACGAAAGTTCGCGGCACCGGGAATCCTCTCACTGTCTCCGTCTTTTTTCCTTCTTATTATTATTTTCTTTTTTTTCCCTTTCTTTCAGTCTTCCGATCTCGGGAGATCAGCGACTACCTTCGTTCCCAACTTCTTGCCCGTTCCTCCGTCGTTTCCAACGGAAAACTCGTTAAGTATTAAGACACAGTCTACGTTCCCTCTCCTCGCTTTTATGCTCTGTTAAGGTATAAAAGAACTGCCGTAAAACAGACTATCGTAAATACAATCGAGGAACGAGCACCCCCGGCCAGCCACCTCGTGTTCCTCGCGCGTTATGCAGCTTTTACATGCAGGGACAATCTCGCTCGCAACAGATCCCGCGCATCTCACGTGCTATCGAATTTGCTTGCAAAATCTGCAATCGTTTGACGCTCGACACTCGGCTCGTTTAACAATAGTTGTTTCAATACTCGCATTGAGCACCACGGCTGAGGGAGTAATATCGTCGAATTGATTCAGTTGTGATTTGATAGAAGATTCGCTGTTTTCTTTCAAACTAATCTCCCCAGTCGTGCTTTATCCATTCGTATTTTTAAGCAAATTCTTCACTGACATCGACGTCTTATATATAATTTATCTATCATAGTCGAATAAAGTCCGATTAGATCACTATCTCGAACGATTTTCTGTGGATTATGAATATTAACAGTCATGTGACGGTGTTAACAACGTTTGACAGTTTCCTAAATGAAAAAGTGGTAACCGTTGTTTCAAGGAATTAAAGTTTGAACAATCCCCCCCCCCTCCAGCTCGCGATTGGATGTTGCGAGGAAAAGAGTCGAATCTTGTTGTAAGATAGTCATGAGAATAACATTATTTTGTTTGACGAACGGGACAAGGTATCTTAAGATACGTCAAAAGAGACGAAGAGAATCGAAGGCAAATATCATCTTACTTGCAAGACGAATTAATGAAAAGAACGGAAATATATAGTTGAAAAATTCAAAATATAGAGTTGAAAAATTCAAAAAGTTGAAACCTCTAAAAGTACATGTAAAGTCTTGGCTGAAATTAATCGAATCCAGATACTTTACTTTTGACTGCGCGAATATTTAACGCGTATGAAGGAAGTCACGGTGATACGAATATCAGGCAGAAATTCGTTATTTTAATAGCATGTAATCGAAGCTAATTCGATGAGCATCGTCGGGAAATCGAAGTAGGCGAGCAAGAAATTTGAAAGAAGATTGAAACCAGAGATAATTGAAGAGTGAACTTCGAAGGAGTTATTCTTTGCTCGCAGTTCTTTGCATCCGGTTCGCGCGAAAAACGATTGAAAGCATAGCAGCACCGAAATTCTGGTGGATTTCTGAGAAAGTACGGCAGTCTGATTCCGCAGACCCACATATCTACGGACCGTGTAACGTTATATCGACTACGTCAATGTCCTCTCTCGCCTGCTTTTTGCACGGGACACCGTAAGTCCGTGCGCCGGCAATAAAAAGGGAACCGGTAGACGTGGATGGAGTGTAGAAGTAGCGAACGACAATACTGCCGTGTGCCAGTGGTCGCCTACCTGCGTCCTGCACCCCCGTCCCTGTCCGATACTCGCACCAAAGTCATAGAAACTTTTTTCTCCCTCGCCTGTTCCACTCGCAACGATTGCTCGATCCGACGACAATCGAAGCAACAACGCTCGAAACTTGCTTATTTCCTGCTTCGCGAGACTTCGGTAAATAACGCCGCGAACGCGTATGAAAAACCAGCTTCCCTTCCAGACGCGACCGATGGGATTCGTTAAAAAGAAAAGAAGAAAAAAAAAGGGATATCTTCTCATATCTCCGGGCGAGGGGGAATTTTTATCGCTCGTTGTCACGTTGAAAAGAACACGGACGATTCATCAAACGTGAAATCAACGATATAAATTACAAACGCGTACACAGCGCTCTCACGCCGGTCCCTTTGTTTCCTAACCTTTGGAAACGTCATATTCAAACCTGTTATGTTGGTTTGTCAAGTCAGAAGCACCGATTTCATCCAGATATAGCAGACCGTCGGATCGTCACATCCTTTCAATATCCATCCCGCTCTCCCGCCGTTGCGTTGTTGACAAGCACCGGCCAATCATTCGATGGAATGCAGGGAGGGGGAGGGGCAAAATGCAAATCTTATCGGGTTGTTTCAAGGGGAAACGGCGGGAGAGAATCCGGCGACCGCCGATACGCCGGGGCGGAAGTTACGTTTGATATCTGCGTCGGACGAACGGCCACAGCCGTCCAGCTCTCATCCCCGCTTCGGGGGCTTTTATCTTGGCGAGAGGATACTGAACGCGCCGCGATAAATACCCACTCGATATAATGGATGGTGTATGTATCTACCAATAGCGACAGCGGAATAAATCCTATTTGTTTCGCGAAAGTTTCCCTGCGAGAGGGGCGGAGGAGAAGCGGTCGCGCGAGCGAGAGCGGGACCGAGCGTGACTGGCCGCTATCGATTGTAAATTTGTATCATGGAAATTGATATTAGTAATAAATTTATGCGGTCTTTGTAACGCGTCCCGATATCTCCCGACTCTGTGTATATTTTAATCCGCGCTATTTGTTCACGTTCTCACCCTTTCTCAGCGATGTGTAACGCGCATAATACATTTCTTTCCTCTTTTTTTTCCTCTTTTTTTCTTTTTTTTTTTTGCAACACGGACGAGAATACTCATGTACAGTGCTCACATCCACGGTGTTGTCATTTACAAGGTAACAACGAAAGATAAGCGAGCCGCTGGAAATGAAGCTGGAAACAAGTTAACGCGCGTCCATGGCTCGAAGGTTAATCGCGATCCTCGCAGCAGACAGATATACGCCCGTGTCGCGCGAATTACTTCCAATTAATCCAATCTCCAGCGAGCAGTCCAAACAGTCGGAACAGTCGGCTTGGAAATACGAAAATTAGGAGGGATGAAAAACTAATCGGTAGAGAGGGCCGCCGGAATCGGATTCCCAGGAATTTAAAATCAATCCTCGGCTGGTGTTTGCTAGCGTCCTCGGTTACACGGTCGAATACCACGGGCCATTGACTTTTCCATACGATCCCTCGACAGGGGCTGTTACCCTTCGCGAAATCCTTTCGAAATCGTGCGGTAAGCGATCCCCTGATCCACCCGTCGCGTACCAGACCTATAACTCTGCCAGCACGACTTGGCCGGCTTCCATTTGCGGAAACACCACTGCCACCACCATAGAACACCCTTCCCATTCAGCGAACAGGGATAGCCGAACAGCAAACCCCTGCGAGGGGTTGGATAGTGTTTCGTTTTGACTAGACACCACCTCGTTTATGGCACAGTGATCGGCTGTGTCGGCTCGTGTTTCACGTTTTATGATGTGGCTACCGCCCGATTTGACCAAACTATGGCTATGTGACTTGTGACTCGTGACTTGCGAGACTCGGGCTCGCGCTAGTGAAAATTCCGTAGTAATAATAGGTAGCGGTGTATCCGACAGATTTAATAAATTTAATCTACGTTAGAGTAATAAAGGACTCCTTTTTACCTTTTCCTTTCTCCTTGCCACTATTTTTTCCTATCCTTTTTATTTCTTTCCCCTTCACCCTTTCTTTCGTCTTGTTTCCCCTTTTCTCGTCTTCCTTAATCTTCCCCTCGTCCTTGCCTTTTCATTCTCCGATCTTTCTCTATTTTCCTTCCTTCATTTTCCTTTATTTCGCCTTTTCTCTTCCTTTCTTCCTTGCCTTTTCACGAAAGAAATTTCGTAACCTTCGTTCTTGCCTCGGCAACAGGAAAGATATCCCGAGATATCCAGCTTTTAGTTTTCCTTAATTTCACGTAGCCGGCAGGAGGACGTTGGTTACGGAAATGTTATTAAACGAGTCCGCAGATTGGCAGAGGCAAGACAGCCGGAGACGACAAATTGAATTTTTCCCCGCATTCGACGATACACGTTCAATGCTATTTCTCGTTACGTGAATTTCATTTAGCTTCGTTGCAATTTTCAGCTTTCCAAGATTCAGTTCGCCCACGTTTTCTTTTCTTTTTCGAACAACAACAACGAAATCCACGAAACTCTACTTTACACACTGACTTTAGAGTAACTTGTAATAATTAATGATTGTTGGATCGTAATAACTTTGTAATAACAGATGTCTCGCGTGTGATTTCCCCCAGACAGTCGCGTCTCGCGTGACGCCGCTCGTAGTGAACGAGATGACATTAGGATTTTCTAATCGCTTCACCGAGGACCTCACTCCGTTTCGAGGCACTTGCCTTCGAAGCTTTCGAAGCTTTCGAAGCGTCTCACGGTGATTTTTCCACCTGGCGAGACCGAACGCTCGATGTATAAATTCGAACGACGCGGAAAAAGCCCGGGTAATCTCGCGCGTCGACAACTCGTCGGTTCCGGCGAACGAAACGCGAAGATGAATCGATGAAAGGAACGACGAGGTTTCTCTCTGTGAATCGGGCTTTCGTAATAAATCGTAGCCGGTAATAAATTAACGGGCAATGCCGGGCCGCGTTCGTATCGTTGATCGTGCATTCACAGAAACACGTTTCACGCCGTTGCGGCTTGTTTATAATATACGCGGCATCAAGGTCTCCCTCCTCCCTCCCGCGCGCTCCAGATAAATTAACTCGGCGCACGCTATGAAATTAGCGATTTCAACATTAACCGTGTGCCTCTCTAATCCGCCTAGTCCGCACAATCGGGTTGCAATTACCGAACTGAGATTTAATTAAATCGTTCCGCCTTTGTCACTGGCAAACGACAAACGTACACCGACCGACCGACGCGACGTTGCCACCACCGCGTGATACCTCGAGCGCGTTTTCCATTTACCTCCGTAGAAATTAAAGTTGTTGCTGCTGCAGTTGCACGTCTCCTTGAATGCTGCCTAGCGATTAAAATTTCAAAACATTTTCCTGCAATATATATATATATATATATATATATATGTATATTTGAAAATTATTTCTGTGAGCAACGTTCGTGCATTTCGTTTTTCCCAGCACGGGAAAACAACATTGTTATTTCTGCCGGTGATTTCATATTTTGATACCTTTATTGATATTTTTCCAGGGAGAGAACGCGCGCGGTATCTCGAGCGACGCGAAATCTCGAATATTTGTACGATTGCGTTAATCGTTTGGTGAAGGGAGGAGGATAGAGAGAGAGAGAAAAAAACAGGAATTTGTACAAAATACACGGGTAGTCATTTACGCGCGCTGGTCACGTCGAAGACAAAGCATAAAGGGCTCAAAGTATAGGTGGACAGCGAGGTTTCGACCAAATAGCAATTTACGATGGAATTCTGCTATTCGAACGCTGCGACTAAACGAACCGGGAGATGTCACGCTTTGACGATACAGAATTGGTATAACGGACATCATTAACGGGACGTTTTGTGGGCGTGCGGACGATCTCGCGAGAGCACGTTCATTCTAACGAGTTCAATTTCCACGCTATGATTAACCCTACAGTGCAGACGGCGTCGCGTTTAACACATCGTCCGCGATACTGCGTAATAGGAGGGAAAGAGATCGCGTTAAACGCGAGAGCGACTAACTTGCGCGCGCGCTCGAAAGAGAGAGAGAGAGAAAGAGAAGAGAGAAAACATCATATTTCTCTCGAAAAGAAAATCGTTGTTCGCGAAAAAAAACTACCCGTGAAATAATTTCCCGCCGTAAGGTGGAAAAATGGCCATTCATAAAACGGAGGAAGCGCGAGAGATTAACCCGCGGAGAATAAATCTTTATCATTAGGCGAAAACGGTGTTTCGAACTGAGAGAAATTACTGTCCGCGAAGGTGGAAAGAAACTCGAGTGACGAATTTACGAAAATAACAAAAAATAATTTTCCACGCGAGATAGAAAGAAAGAAGAAGGAAAGAAGAAGCAAGATCGCCGGCTCTAATTAAGATCAACCAAAGATAAAATTAGCCGACAAAGATTGATCTACCTGGCAAAAGTTACTGTTTTCGACGCTCCGCAAAGTAACTTTCTGCAAGTAACTTTATGCGTACGATAAAGAATTGCCAACGGTGTGAAATTAATTCCCTCGCCTGAGAATTTCGCGGGATTCGGTAAGTGAAATTTATCGATTAATTTCGTGGGACGTGATAACTCACTTCTACGCTAGCTACGATAGCTTCGGCGCGAATATCGCGCACGGTGTTTGCCACCATCCTTAATACGTTTTATGATTCGTTCCGTGATACTTGCCTGTCAACATTCCGGCCAATGAAAGAAATTCACGACGGCCGACCTCCATAACGCGAGGAAGCGGTTGGTAAAGCGAGACAGCACGTACACCCTCTAATTTGAATTGTGACCGAAATGATACGGTGGATTTTACGAGGTCCGTTGGCTCGTTGGCTCGCGCGACGTCTTGGTTGTACAGTTTATAGTGCAGTGGCCTTTACGAGGTCAGCATCTGGTCTAGGTGACACCTCCGATGCTTCCAAAGTATTAAATCGACGTTCCTAGGCACGGAGGAAATCAGTCGTCCAGCTTTGCCGTGCTCAGATGCACGATCTCGTCCGACCAAAATTTTCTCCACGCTGCCGAACACACCGCGACGGAGATAAATTCCATCGAGCCCGGGCTATATATCCTTGATTCAGATACGTCCGTGCACCGGGATATTTATTGCTGCCCCCAGCGATCGAGTAAAATAAATAATATTACTCAACGTATTCTAAACTCCGACTCCACTATAATTTTCTTCGCTGCAGCTTTCATAATTCCGGACTTTTGCCGGACTTTTGCCATTGTTCCTTTATCAAGCTCGTACCACACGGTAACAGGATTTTCACGCTCGAACGAGCCCGTACGATCTCAAACTACTCTCAATTTAATGCGTTATATTAATAAGCCAGTTAACATAATATTACGCTCATCCGTGGCTAGACCGTGGCCAGAGACAGGCATGAATTATTTCATGAACGACTTTATGGGAAGCGGAATTTTTTCCACGGTTTAAGATCGCTAACTCTGAGCGATGCGAAGCGTAAAGTACAAGTATAAAGTCTTGATTATAAAAATTTGTGACTCGCTGCTTCTTCGGGAACACAGCAAAAAACTATCCGTCGGGATAATTTTTTTTTTCTTTTTTTTTTCGAAAAATTACTTCCAATTTCGACCGTCTCGGTGCAGCTGCATCGTCCGCTGATCTTCCGTTCGTCTTAATTGTGCACGCCGCTTAAATGCCTCCGCCGCTTAAGCAAGCCTCCATTCAGTCCCTTTTGGCACGTAGTTTACGGACGATTTCTAAGATGGCTCGCAAAATCCTCGTAGCTGGCATCCAGACAGTCCGGAGACTGTAATTCTCTCGCGTATTCACGACGCGACGGTACGTCGTAAAGCCAAGTCGTGCGTATACGCGAACACGCATGTGAAAACGCGGCGATAAGAATCGCGTTGAAATTTAATTTTCTTCTTTTTTTCTTTTTTTTTTTTTTTCACCGGCAAATAGCCGGTCGTTATTTTCCCCGAGAGGTCACAGTAGTAAAAGCGTTCCTTGGTCAGACGTCGATAGGTAGTTTTATGGGAAGATGTAGTCGCGGCCGGAGATATATTACGGTACGTACGCTTTCAAAGCGTACGTTTTCCAGCGTTTTGTCGCGTTTCCACGTAATTCGCGCGGTGTCGTTGCACGCCTAAACAATCGAACGTTCGACTAAATAACGCCTAAATAACCGACGTCCGGAGGTATCTCGTCTCTCTGGTCCATTCTCCACCTGCAGCTCTCGCGATTCTTTTCGATCGCCATTCTCAGTTGCCGCCCGTTGCTCGAGTATTCCTTCGCACATCCTCGGACCGTACAAAGATCATAGAAAATACCCAAGCGTCGGTGGATCGCTGTAGGGCCACGTTGAAAGGCATACCTCGGATACAAGTTATACTATTTACATGCAGATAGTGTTTGTCGATTTTCCAGCGGTACAGGGAACAACGCGGGGAATACGACGGGGTATAAAGGGGAGATAAGTATAGAGATTGGGAAAATATTTTATTAAACTCTCTCGGTCGTTTTCGAAATCCCATCGTCGTCGTCATCGTCGTCGATTGTTTCTGTTCTTCTTCCTCTCATCCTCACGCTCGCGAAAAAAAGAGAAACACTCGTCGCGAGTCGCGTTTGCAGAATTTGCAAATCGAGCCACGGACCTGTTAACGTTTTCCCATCTGGGTTTCGTATGGGAACGTCTGTGAAATTAGAACTCGCGCTCTCGTCGTCGAGAGAAAGGAATCGCCGCAGCGGACGGCACGCTTGCAAAATTCGTTTCCAATCCATTTAAAGTCGCCCTTTCGGAAATTCCCGAAACCACTCGAAAAGATCCGCGCGCGAGATTTCCCAGCAGTCGGGGTACGAACGATTTGAAAGCCACCTAGACCTTTGAAACGTCGTGGCTGGAACGCCTCTTCACTGCAATTCTTTCTACCGATCGACGCCATAAGCAAACCAGCCGTTTTTGCTGCAACCCCCCCCCCCCGGGAAAAGGAAAAGCGATCCGCGGTCTTTTCCCAACGAGCGGTAAACGCGTTAAGAGCCCCGCAGTCTCTCACAAAGAAACAATACCAAGCGCGAACGTGGCCCCCAGTGCGGTTTCAAGTAAATTCCAAACGTGGTCACTTGACTCGAGGCATGCCCTTTATCCTCTCCTCTATATGTATGTACGTACGTAACACGTACACACACACACACACACACATGTGTACACACGTTGTGCACACGTTCCAACGGTGGCCACGCGTGCTTACCACCGAGCCGATCCTCTCGTTCACTCCTTTTTCCCTCGACCCAGAGGGAGAGAGAAAGAGAGAGATGATCGATCGATCGTGGCAGGAAGCGCGATCGTACTTTACAACGACTGTGCCACGACAAATTATTCAGTGGTCGCTCGATGTCTCGGTGTGTGAATGATGTATTCACGTTGGATATTTCGGCGATAAGACACGAAACTGGCGAGCGAGGTGGTGGTGTGAGTTAAAAGGAGAGAGAGACAGAGAGAGAGGGAGAAAGGGAGAGAGAAGAACGAAGGGCAGGGGGCGTGACACCTCTCGAAGAATTACACCGCGAACAGGATACACATTGATCGTCTTCGATCGATCGTTCCGGATGAACGGCAGGGGAAATCTGATCACCGGAACTGCGGAGAATCCGCCGTAAGCAATTTCACGGACGAGGTTCCGACGTAGTCGCGCGCGAAACCAGGGCGTTACAATACACGCGCCAGCGAATTCGACGTACGTAGGTGCAGCTATCACTTTGTAAATCTGACGCGCGCGCGATATTCATTTAGTCCGGATCGGTTATTAGTATAATTAGAGGGGCATCGATAAAGGACCGGCGTGTGTGCATGAATCTAACGGAATTATTGCGTTATGTGCGCGCAGCTGTGTCGCGGGGGGGTACGACCCGCGCTCGCAACGGTCTGGCAATTACATCGACGACGCTTCTTCTAATAAATAATACCTTCGTGAATTATTATCGGCGAACAGATGTATTTCTATATATACACGTCGCGCATAAATGCGTATTTTCGGTTGCAACTCCGATTCCGTTTCAATAACCTGCGGACGATAATTCGTTAGATGACCGGGCGTATAC
Organism: Tetragonula carbonaria; assembly: GCA_032399595.1. Lineage (NCBI taxonomy): Eukaryota > Metazoa > Arthropoda > Insecta > Hymenoptera > Apidae > Tetragonula > Tetragonula carbonaria. The sequence continues at coordinate 9,153,970 of JAUCRC010000014.1, forward strand.
CGGTGTGTACATGCTTTAATGGAACCAATCGGTTGATATTAATCCCTAATTGCGCCACAATTATAGGGCGTGTAACCAGCGGCGGTCGGTTAATCGAATCGCGGGACGGTGATTTCGAGAAAAACCGGGTAATTGGATACGCGGAGGAGGCGCGGATTTCTCGATTCACGTACGATCGTGCGATCGTTCGATCTCTGCCACCGTGGTTCGTCTATTTCCGTGTACGATTTGTCCCGGTCTTCGTCTCGACCTTGAAGCTTTTTATCGCCCACTTTCAGTCACCACGACTACGCTCGCGAAAGGAGTTTCGGCTTTCTCCGGATCGAAGGAGTTTCTCCTTCCGTCGAGCGTTTCTCGAAGAGAGAAAGCAAGGAGTGGGAACCTCCGATTTTTCCGACGCATCGTCGTCCTCTTTCTCTCTTTTTTTTCCCTAGATTATCTATCAAACTTTCTTTTTCATCGTGTCGTGTTCCGTTGCTGTCTCCTCTCTCTCTCTCTCTCTCTCTCTCTCTCTCTCAAGAATTGGGATTTGCGGTTTACCAGCAGCGTCGCGAGTGCTTGACGCAAAAAACAAATGAACGAGCGACGGAAGGTTGCCTGCGCTATCTGGAAGCTCGTTGCATTTCGCGTGGCGTTCTTTCTTTCCTCTCTTTTCCCGCTCTTCCTTTCTCCTCTTCTCTCTTCTTTTTCACTCGTCGACGACGGTCCTCCATTTCGTTCCGTTTCTTTCTCAGTTCACGAACTCACCTTCCACGACGAGGGTTTCGGATTCTGCCTTCAGGAGAGGCAGAAGCTTTTCTTCTATTTCTGTTTCAACTGGGAACCTCACCCCGTGAGCCGTTTATCGAGCTACACCTAGGAGCCTCTGTTTCCGCGGGTTGTCGACGTCTGCCGATAAATTCGAAACGAACCAAAGGAAAACAACAGAGGGAAGGGGATACGAGAGAGAGAGAGAGAGAGAGAGGAGGGAGTCCGGGGTTTTCAGGCATTCACCGTGCACCATTTAACAATTATTTTAATTTTATTCCGTTGTTTTATCCAGGCCGACGTTTAAATGGCTGCCCATTGTTCGCAACCGTGATCGATGTAGCTTAATCGATTCTCATTCTCGAAACAAAAATCGCTTGATGAACGCGGCATTGTAACTCGCCTCCCCGGTGTGTGTTATCGATATCACGCGCGCGGGAAACTACTGTTCTCACATCGTTTTAAACCGTTTTCCCAGGCGAAGCGAATTTCGTTTTCAGTGGAAAAGCCCGCGATCCCGGCCGGTGAATCAGCTTCGCGCAAAAATATATTACAATAAATTAAGAGCGATCATTTACGCGGAACAATGGTCCAATGAAAATATCGCGGTCCGACGAGTGGAATGGGACGGGTGAGTGATCGGACAAGGAGCACGCAGAGCGCGAGTCTGATCGATCAAGCACGGGTGTGTATATAATGCGGTAGTTCGCCAACCGAGTATCTCGAACTTTTCTTTTTCTTCTTTTTCGTTTTTCGTTTGTGTTTTTTGTTTTCATCCTAGGAGGAGATAATTTCAAAGCGAAATACAATCTTACTGATATTCAGATACATGCAGCTGTAATTCTCTACGAGAACTTTTAATTCTCGCGGAAACAGCGAGATAAAGTTACATCCCCAGTCGTGGGATCTATACGAATCCCGGGAAAAACGTTAAAGCATACTATTATTATTGTAAAGAGCGGGAAATTTATTTTAAAAATTCCCCCGGAATAAATACCGGATTTATTTATCGTTCTCCGTCGTATTCGTCTCGTTACCGCAGAAACCGGTTGCGCAGAATTTGAAATTCATAGCGAAATATCTCCGGATAAACAGAGAATTTATGTATCGCTTCCCTGTATTGATCTTGCTCTCGGAAAACAATCGTGCCGTTTTTCCAGCAGATCCTTACTTCGGAAAACAATCTTCATCGCCATCATTACTTTGTCTCTGTATCAACAGCGTACGATACAACTCGTGACGCTGGCATTGTCGTCTATTTACTCTGCGTAACTCGCTTACATAGCTTATCGCCTGTTATCGGCGCGTTCATCGGTATCGTTGCTGACGATCAAACGCCAGTGACAAAGGACAACATCGAAAGACGACGCGCGGTGAAACGAATTAATCCTAAATTAACGAAGTACGGTTGTCGAACCGGTTGGCGACGCGAGTTTGCATTTGACGAATCGACTGCAGAAAACGAGCGACGCTCGGTAGCTGAAACGCGTCACATAAAAACCCGAAGACGCTCGTAAAATCAAGCGACCGAGACTGAGCTGGTTCGCGAAACAGGAACCTCCAACGCTGGCGCGTTGTTCTCTTTAGACAGTCGAGCAGCCGGAAGGCAACGTCGATAAATAGAAACGTTTTTTTCTCCGGCGGAGAGAGAGAGAGAGAGAGAGAGAGAGAAAGACTGGCGAGTGCTGGGGGAAGCTTTATGAAATCCGCGGCGAGGAATCGAGCGGCTCTGAAAGCCGATGGCTTCGCGTGCCAGCTCTGGCTCTGGCATGCCTCAAGATTATCGATTCGACGGCGTTTGTTGGAATACAAACGACAGCCACTTAGTCTTCCACCTCTTACGTAATCCCCTCCGCTCGCGGCCTTTATTGGGTTATTACTTTGATTTGTCACTTCTTATACGGTTCCGGTTATGGAACCAGCGGAGGCGGAGGGAATACGCGCCGGATTTTGCCAACTTTTCTTACGTTCGCCGGCAACGAACAACGAGGAGCAAGATTACCCTGTGTAACAGCGATAATACTCGTTCGGAAGATTCGTTCAAACATCTCGCGGAATAATTTGCACCCTCGCGAAGACGTAAGCGCCGGATAAATCGATAAATCCTCGAAAATTCCTCCGGAGCAGCTTTCCAGAGGCCAAGTTCTGCCAAGCTCGTGTTCATTAAGAATTCATCAGTTTCTTAATATTCATCCTACCGCTTCCGTGTCCGACCTCCATCGCTTCGCTCCGCTTCTCGGCGAAATTCATCCTCCACGCTATGAGGCGTGCAAAAATTGCATTCGTTCCTCGGTTCCTCGTTGCCCAAACCTGACCCGCAGACAGGGGTTCGCGTCTACTCGATCGTCGACCGAGGTTCTCGATAAAACCTCGGGGAGTCGTGGTCATTAGCGTGTGTATATACATCATTCATAATTTTCCACAGAGAAAAGGGGAGAGAGAAAGAGAGAGAAAGAGAGAAGGAGCGAAGGCGCGACAATTGGCCTGGTCTTGTGCAGGAACCGCCAGCCGGTTAACGAATCCCAGCACGTAGGAAACGAGCAGATTTTAAGCTCCACGTGAGACGCTAACCGCGACGATCTAATTATGCAATTTAAATTTGAATCAACGCGCGAGGCGGCTCGTCGCGTGTGCTTGCGGCGCTCGTTTCGAAAGGAACAATCCGGGGGAGCCAGGTTGGAACCTGGTTAGTTTCAGACCGTTTCAGGTTTTTCCTTTTCTCTTTTTCCCCGCGTTTCTTCCCGCGGCCGAGTTTCCAGTGCAAAATTGGTAAACCGGCGAGACGGAAGGATGCCTGTTGCGAGGAAAATAACGGTTGAACTCTTGCTTGGTATCGGAAGAGGGGATTGCTTCCGTGGAATATAGGACAATGAACGATAATAGAATAGACATCGAACGAAATTTTTGGCAAAAATTCCCGCGGACGGTTATAACGGCGGAAATTTTTAATTTTTTAATTTTTAATTTTTAATTTTTATTTCGACAGTATCGTTCTTAAGTATCGTTTCTTGATACGGCAAGACGAAAGATTTGAACGTCGCTGAATGATAATTTTGAGCAAAGATTACGAAAGAGAGAGGGAGAAGGAACCGTTCGATCATTTTTGGTCTTTGCCAACGAGTAAATGTACAACAGAGACTTCTTGGTTATATAAAAGAGAGATTTCTCGCATGCACAATTTCAATGTGTCTGCGAGAAATCGTCCACGAAGCATCCAGACTAGTCGCTGAAGTGGAAGTTTAAGCATCGTCGAAATTTTTAATCGCCCGCTATTAATTCGTCGTCCGAATGCGACTATTCTTCAACGAGTACGACCGCCCATCGATCAAGCAGCGGAGGCAATTCCCCAAGATAATTCGCCGACTTACTTCTCAAGTAAGTGCCGTTACGTTCACAATCCGGAGCTCGATCGATTCGATAAATTACCCCGCTATTTACCAAATAACTTCCTCTCGATGGAACAAACTCAGTTTTTCCGTGACGCGTAAACGCTGGCGGAGGGTTGGCTCGGCTGCCCGAAGGACGAAAGATACGAAAGCGGAAACGAGAGACGAGGGTCGAGACCAGACGAGAGGAGAGTCAAAGAGAGAGAGAGAGAGAGAGGCACGTTGAAGCTGGCAACGCTTGTTGTTACGCGGATGAAACGTGCGGATCCCCTGGCACAGTTCCTGGCTTACACGTTTGACAGCTGAGGAAATTATATTTCTCAACTGCCATTTAAGTTTGCGCGTCGCTTCGTTCATCAGGGCCGAATAGGCAACCGGCATCCCCTTGGTGGATTGCCCTTCCTTCTTCCTCTTTCCGTTCCGCGCGCCCCCGGAATGTCCTTTCCATTCGTATTCCCGGGCTCGAGCCGTTTCCGTTATCCTCCTCCAGATCCTCGGCAATCCAACTTCGTGGCTTAATCCCTTGATGGTAACACGATCTGGATCTCCGGGCTCGCCTCGAAATCCTTGCCGACGTTCGGCCACGATGTTACTGACAATCGTATAATATATCGTGATGTTGCGAAGGATATGATATGCCTTCCACTCCTCCCCTTCTTCGCAGTTCGGTTTACGCCGGAATTCGATTACACGGCCGTCGATGAATTGCCTGTTGTCCAATTCACCGATGAAATTCACCGATGTGTCCTATCGATAGAATCTCTATCTATCGATAGGTCTCGAGTCTAACGAGCGGACACTTTCGAAGAAACCGCGACGACGCGGCCAAATCCTGAAATGAATTTCTTCCCTTCGGTGGATTGCTCCTTTGACTTTTCGAACGCCGGTTGTCTCTTGTCAGCGGAGTGGAGGTTTCTTGACGAGCTTCAGCGGAGAGCTTCAAAGTTCAGAGAACTAGAAGTAACGAAGGGAGTTCGTTTACAGGGGACGGAGATAAATTTAAATTCGCAGGGAATTCGTTTCTTCGTCGGGTCGGATCGTGTCCGGACACTCTCTGCGACAATTCGACGTTCGATTCTTCGAGTCCCGCGACACATTTCATAGTCTCGTGACCAGGGTCTTTTATACAGAAGCGCGTTGCGACAAGACAGAGAGAAAGAGACGTCGTTGGTGACAGCAGTCTGGCCGAGAGTCAATTCGTAAAAGCCGGATCGCAGCAGGTACCTTTTAAGCGGATGAAACGAATCAGCGTCGAAGGTGTCGTCGCTTTTTCAGGATTGTTGCGTCCTACGATCGAGCGAACGTCTCGGTGTTTGTCTGCGTCGTGGAACGAGGAACGTCTGGAAGGTTCGTGTTCGATTGGTCGATAGGTGCAACTCGAGAAAGAGTACGAGAACGTCTAACGAACTACGTGAAAGTACGTCGTAAAAGCTCGCCGTTCCTCTGATTGTCCCGCGGCCGTTCTTGATAAACCTCGATGACCGATTCGGAATTCGAGATCGCGGAGGATAAAGATTAAAGGGAACGACGGTGGAATAACTTACATTCGGTAACGGTGCTAAAAGCGGCTCGGTCACGTACTTCTTGGGGCAGCTGTTGGAAATTTTAAGCTCCCGTTCGCCTCCTCCCCCTCTTTGTCGTTGCGAGACTCGTACCTCGTTCGTGATCGTAGCCTCCAATCGATACCACTTGTCAGACTGTTAATTGTATCACGAAAGTCGCTTCGTCCCGACCGAAAAACTACGACGCTCGCGGAACTTGCTACGAAGGCGGTAGCAAGCGGGATATTTCCGGGAGACAGGGGAATACGTTCTCCTTGATTATCACGTCGGGCTATTCCCAAGATAGCGCACGAAACGGCTCTCGCTCTCCGTTCCCCGTTTTTCCCTCCCTTCTCTTCCCCCCTTTAAACGTATTTTCCCTGGCCGCGTGTTCGCGTGTCCATGCTAGACCCTTCATATTTTCTGAATGAACACGACATGCTTGTTGCTGGCCTGACGTAGTAATTCATGTTTCCCAGCCGCGTACGAGACAGGTACACTCTGAAAACCGAATCGTCCTTATTCTCCGTAGCTGGGGTTATTCGCTCCGCCGTCGCTTCGTTCTACTTTTACTCGAAAGACGAACGTGCACGAAAATATCGGAAGACCGCTCTCTCTCTCTCTCTCTCTCTCACAGGTCTTATCGTTCTATTTCTCATTTTCTTTCTCTTTCGCTTCTTCTCTTCTCTCGCCCGCGAGTGGCCGCGGCCAATTTAACCCTTCCCCCCTCCCCTATTCGTATGCAGAACGAGCCGCGTGTGCACTTGCTTCGCGCATATGTTACATGCTTAGCTTGCTGTCTATCTAGCCTGCTGTTCCGGAATTCTGCGTGGATCTATCGGCCAGCTGGACCTAATGGTCATTTCACGGACGAACACGTATCCGTTTCGCGTACAGTTCCCCTCAAAACTTCTCCCCCCGTCTTCTCTTCTCTCCCTCGATCCCCTCCCTATCCGGGTTTCCTAATCAGCGTGAAATTAACTGTCTCCGGGCGCTGGTTGCAAACTCGATGTTACGCGACTGCGAGACTTTGGGGATTTTAGCACGAGGCTCGTGCCAGGACTTTCCACGTGCAATGACGCGCCTGTCGGCTGGTCAACTTTGTGCGCGACGAAACATCAAAGGACCGTCTATGTGTCGCCTTTTCAAAGCGATACCGAAACGATGTAATTTGGAAATTCGTCTCCGTACGTATGGATCATTTTGCTACTATCGGTTCGATTCCAATGTTCTTTTTTCTTTTCCTTTTTTTTTTTTGTTTTTTTTTTTGAAGAGCCTTCTCCTTGCCCGTAATAGCACGTAGATCGAAACGGGACAGCGAAACAATACTAGTCGCGGCAATTGGGACTGTTTGACCGCGTTTAGATAATTTTAATGTTCCCAGTCGGCCAATTCCGATTTCTCAAATTCCAATAACTCTGGCTCGGTAATAACTGGCTCGAAATCCCCCCGAGAGTGTCTCGATATCAAAGGATCGCGGTGTCGCCTTTTGAAAGCTTTCTGCGGTGCACGCCGAGAGGTAGGTTAATGGATCGCGGGTAGATAATATACCGAGACACCGCCAATTACCATTACTTCTGCGTCTCGAGCTGAACAGAATTCGAAATTCTAATCAAGATCGTAGTCGCATCGAATCATGGTAGCGATAAGTGCTGTCCACGTGGAAATTCGATTGAAAAAATACGTGCGTGCGCGTTGCGCCATCCATTTGACAGACGCACGTCGTAATCACGCAAATTTCGATCTTACCGGTTTGCTCGCTATCAAAACGGACTCGCGGTTGCTTAAATTCCGAGCAAGCCTTCCGTACAGAGCCACCGTCCGAAACGTCGGCTCTGCTGTTTTATATCTGCAAGGTTATAACACACGTCCTGCGGCAATATCGCACACACAGAAGAAGAGAAAAAGAAAAGAAAAAAAGATAAAAGAAGAAAAAAGAAGAAGAACTGGAGTAAACGCGTCTCGAAGCGCTGGCCAGGTCCTCCGCCGCAGCCGTCGCGTCGCCCTTCGTCCAAGGGTCGAAACTTACGACCATGAACTTGCGAGTTATGCCCGTTGCCCTTGCGGAGAATAAAACACAACGCGGTGGCTGTGCCCGTAGTGCCTCGGGGAACGATAAAAAAGACTGCTGCGTTGCTACCACGTTTCGAAATTTACGAGGTATATTCTCTCTTTCTGTAGCCGTGCTTACGCGTTTTACGCTTTATGAATCTCACCCTCGATCGCGCGAGACTCGATCGCTCTCGCACGCTCTGTCCGTCCTCCGGAGTAGGTTTCCTCCGGCTGCGGTGGAAATAATGCTCTCTCCGCGCGCCACAGCGGTATTAGGGCCGTATTTTCGTTAGCCATTAGGTTTTACGGGCCGTTATGTCGCGGCACGCGGCAGTTCGAACCGCTCGCGCGCTACGTGGCGAAGCGGTACGTGGAAAAAGAGAGGGTGGTTCGCTGGGGAACGCACGGTAGGTTGCTCCGTCACCGTTAATGCGTCCCTCGCGCGAGCTTTCTTGTCCGGGAAATTACCACCGGGCCGAGTCTCCTCCTCCTTCGTGACCTTCTTTTCCCTCTCTTGTCTCCTTTCATCGCCCCTTGGCTTGTAATTGTTTTTTCCCCGTGTACCCCGCGACGTACTAAGTAAGAATTTCCCTGCCGTTCTTCTGTTTCCTGTTCCGGGGTACGTGGAAAACGGGAGATTCGTTTTTTCGTTAGGCGCCGGCCGCGCGTAAACGCTCGCTCTGAATTAAACGCGCGACGAATGGCCGCCCGAGACAAACAACAGCGGCCGCGTACCGTGGCGAATTGTAATTAACAACGCGAGGCGGGGAGGACGAGGGGGCAAAAGAAAAAAAAGAAAAAGAAAGAGGAAGAGAAAAGACTGAGAAGAAGAGGACGAGGTGAAACACACAGTGCAAGGGTGGCTGTGCACCTCGACGAGATAGCAAATTCAGGGGGCTAGACTCGATCGGTTCGAATCGATCGAATCGTTTCGTTCTGTCGCCCTCGCTCTACGCGAGATAACATCCCCCCTCCCCTCCCCGACTACCCTCTCTCCCGCGTCCCGCTTTGGTAATAAAGATCTCTTTTGCCAGGCTCGTTCCCCGGGCCTTATTATTATACGGTGACGCGCGAATTTGCATTATTGAGTTTCACGAGCGGCGAAATTCTAACGGGTATCGATTATTCTTTAAAACCGGCAACGTGCAGCTGTTTCCTTAGTAACCGGTAATTTCGTAGATTCTCGCCGAGTTGCGCGTCGTTACACACCGTTTATCCGGAAATTAGCAATTTCATTCTGCCATGGCCGGTAATTAATTTTCGATGCATACGCGCGATTGTGTATTTTAATATCCGATCTTCTTCTTTCTGCACTTTCGCCTCTCGCTCGCTAGCTCGCGGGGGAAGCTCAAAGTGTCACTCGGTCGGACGTCGATATAAATTACTCTTTCTTTAATATTTATCGAGACAAAAAAAAAAGAAGCCTCCTTTTTTTTTAAAGAACCGCTCGCAGATTTCCATGGAAATTGACGAATTCCAGCACCGACGTATGAATGCAAACTTCTGGACGATCTCATGACTTTGACGCTTCGTCCGCGTTGACTCTTTCTCTTTTTTCTTTCGAGTTATAAATTTCTCATCGTTTTAGAGGCTGCTATAAAGCGCGATATAGACCAAATGGTTATTACCATTTTAAATCGAAAATCTGACAGGCGAATTTTTCTACTTTACTAACAACAAATGTACCTTGTCTCGGTATTGTCAAACTAAGTGCATCCCCGTTTCTCTTTCCGTTATGAATTCCCGAATCGACGGAAAATTTCTGCCCCGAACGAAAAATCATGAACAGACGTATGGATTTCTGTTATACAAACTAATAATATCTGGTACGGGCGAAATTTCGATGCCGAAAATAGCCAGCGAACTCTTTCCCCTGACGATTGCCACTGACAAATCCCGGTTCAAAGTTCAACGAATTCCCAGCTATTCCCGATCTCCTTCTCAGCAATTTTGCCAATTTTGTCACGGAAGATCAACCGCGAGCAGCCCTATCTCTCGTATCACAAAGCGCCTCGAAAGACGAAGGAATCTCGGCAGTCTCGCGAAGACGAACGTCGCTTTATGCACAGGCAGTGTCGCAGTCGGCGCGAAGATGAAGCCTGCCCCCCCTCTCTCACTCTCTCTCTCTCTCTCTCTCCGCGAGAGTGGCACGCTCCCTCGCACAGCCAGAGCCACACGGCCGACGTTCCGAAAATTTAAGCAAGCTGCCGCGCGCGGCACACGGAACCAACGAAATTGAAGTGGCGCATGGAAATGGCGGAGACAGGCCGTGACAGAGACGCATACATACACCACGACGATGTCGACGACGACGACGACGAGAGAACAAGAGGAAGCCAAAGCGAGAGAGAGAGAGAGAGAGAGAGAGTCTCGCGTGAGCGAGCGTACGAACGAACGTTCAAGCAGCGTCGCGGCCGATCGATCGCGTAAACCGTCCCTCGCCGTACTACTTGGTACCGACCGATGAATGTATTTTATCAATTTTTCCCATGGCCGGGCGCGCGCCTCGCGCGTCCGCGAATCTCCTCCGCGAATTTGCATGATTAATCATTTCGACGTCGCGTGCTAGGTACCGGGTACCGGCCGATCGGTTCGGTTGAACGAACGATGACGAACGCCGTGGCCTGGAGCTAGCTTAACTAGCTGGTGGTTAACAACCACTGGCAGATGCGTCGACGTGCACGTGGAGAATTATGAGTTTCCGGCGCGGCCACGTAACGAAGGGGGTAGACCAGGGGGTAGGGAGGGGGGAAGAGGAATTTGCGTGGGATAAAGCGGACAACCGGCTGCCTCGAGATTAGGTTCCAAAACCCAGGCCGGGATTTCGGTTACGTAAAGGGCACTTTCAGAATTCTACCTCGGCTAAAGGAATACCGTGGCGTTAGCTGGATGCAAGCTTGCTCCCCTCCCCCTCCCTCTTCCTTTTCCTATATCCCACTTTTATAGGTCTCTCTCCTTGCTAAAGTTTTATCGCGTAATTGGTTACTGACGTATTTTCGGAAAGGCTAGAGAGGCTACAGAACGAAACGTCAGCAAAGTGAATATCGTCGCAATCGACTGCATTCTCTCTCTATGTTATTTCAGTGCACTCGCGACACCGTTTCCACAGTCACGTGAAATTTTCTGTCGTCTATTAATACAGTATCGTGTATTTCCTGCGAGCATAACCTCCGAAATAAACTTCGCCCGTATTTTTCGAAGAATCTTGTGCGCTTCACTTGCTGAAAGGTTGAGCTTGGTTTTAGAACGAACATCCACGATGGTGAAACTTTGCAATCGAGCTTGACAGCTTGCTGATAAACGGATTCTCCATTCAGATTGTCAGATCGCGGACGACGATTCCGCAATCGCGTAATCTTCGCTAATCGCGTCAGACGTTGGGTGACAGGCAACTGGAGAGCGATCGAGCGATCCGTGCTTTTTACCCTTCAGCTTCAACCGATATTGTCCGTATTACACATCCAAACAGAGAGAGAGAGAGAGAGAGATAACAGCGTCGAAGTTTCGTGATAAACAATCTTCCTTTGTTCCTCGCGATGCTCGAACAATAGTTCCTTAGGTGCTCGAACCGCTTTAGGACTGTGACGGCTCGCAGAGTAGCAATTACTTCCCCAAGTTACTGAATGTGGGTTGAGCGAGCGTTTGAGCGTAAACCGAGGTTAAAACAATTCTCTCGGTCGTCCTAGGTACTTGCCAGTTACTCTCGGGAAAGAGTGTCGCGACAAAATTCCCTGCCGCTTCATGGGACCTCTGTTCTGCATCTTACGTATACAGAAATGCGCGATATAATGCATACAACGAGACACGAGCGCGCAACGTGCCGATGCACAATCGAGTATCATTTATCACTGTGGTGCCGTGTATATTACCTGAGTGAAGTGCCCGCGTGTTTGGATGGTCGAGAAAGATAATTTTCAGTGATGCAACATCCACTTTCGCGTCATTGTGAAAGTGGAGGGGATTCAACTCGAATACAAAAGCAATACTGGCTTTCTTTTCTTCTGCTGCTGATCACGTGGCTCGATGTTCTGTCTCTCCTCTGGTGAAATAAGCAGAAAATGTATAGTAAGCAATTAAAACGAGAGGGAGTAAAAATTTTCGTTCGCGGACCGAGTCCAAGTGCAATTCTAATTGAAAATTGTAAATTCGCAAAGATCGTTGAACAAAAGCTTTCGCAAATAACGAAAACAAAGGAGGAAACGCGATAATATTGCTGGGTTAATGAAAGAACCGGCCGGTTGCACAAAGAGGTTCCCGGGTATTTCCTGCGATTTGATTAATGATAACGCACTTCCGTGTATTGCGCTGCGCGTCGGCTGATAAAATGCGAGAAATATTCAAATTCGGGCGCGTGTCGTTCGTGAATATTTCTGTTTATGCGCCGTGACGCGAATACAGAGGCACGGATTTTTAAAATTCAATCCGGCGAGTGTGTCTCCGCCGTGGTGAGGGGAAACGGGGGGGGGGAAGGAACGAGCAATCCGGGCAAAGCAAACTCGCAAATACCGGGCTATCCTAAATGTTTCTGGAGCAACGTGGTGTGCTCGTCATTTTTTAAATTATTCCATTTTCCCCGTCGGCCATCGCCCACTGTTTCTTATTCATTGACGAAATGTTCCCTCCGTTCTTTCAACGAGGGCGAATCTCTGTTCGACAAATTCGCTTTTCAAGACACTCTGTCTCGCGAACGTAGCCACTTAACAAACCACCGAATACACCTCGTTCGTACGAAACGCGATAATCGACGAATGAATTTGTGCAGGATTGCAATTAAAAATTTTGATAATTATACGTTGATTGTCACGGCCTTCAAATACACGTAAATTTTATTGCAAGTATCGTTTCACGATGTAATTTTTCTAATTATTTATAAAATTGTATAAAAAATTTTTAATGCGATAATGATATGAATGTCAGGATTGATTGAATGACGTTTCAAATATATATGTCATCTTCGTACATATGAAATTTGTCTCGAGTTTCAGCTTCAAACTGCTGTCAAGTTGAATCTCCGCTGCGATCTTCCACGTAACGATCATTGTTAAAAAGCCGTAAATTCAAAATTCGTGTCTTCGTCCTTCTTCAGCACGAACTTTACTACCGGAGATACAATCAAATCTTACAAACGTCTTTGTCATAAAGTATCGCAATCTCCGCGTTTAATCGTTTACGCGAACGATGTTCACGTAAGGGGAAGATCAGTCGATTAGTCAGACCGGAGTCTTGCCAGTGGGATAACTCGTCTTGGCTGACGTAAAATATCCAAATGAATGATTTAAATATTGAATCGCGGAACAGGGGGTTGAAAATAGAAAATAGAAAATTACTCGGCTCAGTTGTTCGGAAATTACCATTGATTCTATATTTTTCTTCTTTTTTTTTGGTAATTTTTGAATCTTAATGTAAGAACATCAATGTTATAGTACATGGACAAATTGATTTCTACGGTTTCCATAAAATTGGTCTTAGAAGCCTTCATTGATTTCTGAATGACGTGTTTTCTTACAACAACAAAAAAAAAAAATACACTTTCGTTACTTTTCTAGTAAAATATTATTGGATTCCTACGTTTGTCTTTCAACGTTTCAAATTTGGACGATTACAATATGTCGTTAAAACGGAGTGACTCGTCGAACGAGTTTATAGTCCGAGACGAAACGAGAGCCAGTCTTTTTTAACGGATTAAGCCGCTATGACCGTAGGTTAAAAGCCCGGTAATTATTCGGAATCTGTACGTTATCTGCAAGTAGGCGGAACAAACGAAGGGCTGCACGGTCTCGCCGCGTCGCGCTGAATATTAATTACCCGGACCAAAGGAGGGAATAAATCATCACACCGGGCGATTTGCTACCGAATTCGACGGGCAACATTCATAATGGTGGAATATCAAGTGACGCGTATCATTTTTCTAGCGGAAGCGAAAAAAAAAAAGAACGCTCGACGATATTCGCTGGCGTGTATCGTGTTGCGAAATCAAATCGATATTAAATTACCTGTTCGTTAAAACGCAATTTGTTTGACTGTCTTGTTCGGAAAGGGAGTGGAGGGGGGAGGGGGTGGAGAAGAAAACCGTAGAAATCGCGAAATCGATCGAAAATTTAAGAGCGATTCGTCGTGAACGCAACGCGATGAAAGAGAGAGAGAGAGAGAGAGAGAGAAGGAAATGCTTCGTTCTTTTCTTTTTTATTTTTTCTCAACAAAAAAGAAAGCCTGGCACGCATGGTATTTCCTCCAGTTTGATGGAACACGCGCGTGCAACAAACGAAAGTTTCCTCGTGCACGCAACACCCTGCGTTTTATGGTTTATTAGTCGTCGCGAGTTCGTCGTAACCTTTCCCGGGCAATCCGTACGACGCTTTTTACGATCGTTCGTGATACAGAGCCTCGCTATTTCCCTTTCTATCCTTCCTCTTCCTCCTCCTCGTTTCTCCCCCTATCTTCTTCTTTGCTCTTTTTACTGGCCAGGTTATTTCACCAGAGGATCTTGCCGCTGCGGGAAACTTACAGACCAGCCCGATAACCGCGCTATCGCGTCGATATCGGCGGTTCGAGCACCGGCGCTCTACGGTCAATCAGATATCAAAGGTAAAAGGTGAAATCGTCCTCCTCTCGGTCTTCTTCGATCGACGTTTCAGCGTAAAAAATGGATCGAGCGACGGCAAATAGCCGAGTAACCGTGCCGTGTTTCACGAACGTGTACACATACACGCACATATGTGCGCGCGCGTATGCTGCGTTGTTGACTCTATTTTCATAAATATGTCTCTCCGTGCCTCCTCTCTTTCTCTCTCTCTCGCGATCGAGCAAGATTAATTTCTCCGGCGGTGAAATCGACGAGCAGGTTATTCCCCGGTAACGGTGTCTCGATTTCAAACGGTCTCGATGGACGTTTATCAAGCGAAAAATATTCGAGCACATCGAGAAGATTGCTCCTTTCCCGTTGGCTCGATGGTTTACCAGGCCGGCTGCTACCGGCGGGGACGTCGCGGGAGCCGGTGGATCAATGGGAAAAGTTTTTCCCAACCCGGCGGGCTCAGTCAGAGGAAATATCGAATATCGCGACGTTTCCTCGATTCGATGGCGCGTTCCGTAGACGGCGATAAAGCAACAACCAAATAAGATTTAAATAACGGCGGTGAAAGATGAAAGAGCTTTCTTACGCTCGCTTCGATCCACACGCGAATAGAGTAAGAAAGTATCGGAACGATTTGTATGTAGCAAGGTCGCGCGGCGAGGTGGTGCTCACACACACAGGTGGGCAGACGCAGGTGGTGAAGAAAATGTCGTCGACATAACGACATACTTCTGGCCTTGTCGCGTAAATTCACAGCTCCACAGGAATGGCCGTCGTGAAATATCGAATCGGTTTGGCCTCTCTGAGCCGCTAACACGCTTCTTCTACGTTCCGATCGACGGGAATCGGTTTGTGTGCTGGCTTCGATCCCAGTTGCAACGTGGTTTTCGGGTTATACGGTTATACTGTACGTACGTACGTACGTACGTATTCGGTGGCCGAACATGGCGCGTTTCAACCAAGAGAGCGGTCGAACGTCGATCGAGCGTGGCAAACGCATTGGCTCGCGATAAAAGCCGCGAAACGTTCGAAAGTGCGACGTGCTAAAAGGTAAAACAGATAGGCGCGTACGTATACACTCGTCCGGCCATTGCCACCGCCTCGCCGGCTTTTACCGGTCGGTCGCGAACGCAGCGGACCTCCATTTATCGCCGTATCAAGCCGAATCGTGGTCAGCGGAAGCGTTTTCGAAATTATTGCCGGTCAATTTGCGTCGATCGTTCGCTGGAGAAACGAAAACACTTACCTCCTGTTGTCGCGCGAATTTCACCGCTCGTTGAACGTTAAACGTTAAACGTTAAACGTTAAACGTTAAACGTTTCGACTCTCGTAAAATCGTGCTCGATTCCTTTTCTCATCACAGAAGGAACAGGAATTATCACAGGAGTGCAACTGAATTAAACTGAATTAAACTTTCCACGAGCGAATTTCTTTCTTCTTTTTTCGGTGCGAACGAAGAAAAATATCGAAGGGGAAGAACGTGGAAATAAATTGCTCGATTACTTTTTATCACGTGACATTTTTATTCGAACGTGTTTTTTTTTTTGTTATCAGGTTAAGTACATAATTCCAAGCTTATTGTGTTTGACCATCACGTACGATTTTATGTGGCAAGCCACGTCAGAGGATGCGCTCTGTGTTCCGATACATCGGTTCACCGACGTCGGTGTAGCTCCGACGGGCCGCGTTTGAACGGAGAGACACTCCACGGCCACGATTTCCAGAGTTCAGGAGCACAGGACTCCACGACGGGGCGGATCTCTGGTCCGTCAGGGCGACGCGTATTGTTCCTTTTCGTGACACGAAACGAAGCACGAGCATTAAATCGAACATCTTCTCCGGTTAGATTTCCCAAAAGACCGTGGCCTTCCGCGACAGTCTCGTGACGAAACCGATAAATTTTCCACGCGTTCTCCACGGAAATTAAGACGAAAATGATCCAGAACGAATTCCCCGAGTTTTACTAAATTCTGCAAATAGAGGGGAAGAGAAAAGAGAAAGAGAAAGAGAAAGAGAATGAGAGAAATTCAATTCAAGGGGAAAATTACGATGCAAATGATTTAAGCGTCGATTAGGAAAGTCCACGAAGAGCGCGCGAAAGGCCGTCCGGAGGAAATTTCACGTCCGGCGGAGACAGTGGTCGCTTCTGATCTCCGTTCCTGACTCGCATCGTGTCAGGGACTACGAGCGGCGAAGGAACCCGAACTTTCGACTTTATGCTCGTTCACACCGCCCATTCGGAGGGGCTGAGGGGCGGATGGGGCGGTTAGAGTCTGCAGGCGAGGGTGTAACAGGTGGCACATTCCCTCTCGCTCTCGCTCCACGCTCGACGACGTGCGATTTCACGCGGCACTGTCATTATTGACGCTCCCGCCAACGACGAAGGGAACGTTCTGGCCCCTCGCCTCGCCACGAAACGTCTCGTTTCGTTTCGTCTCTTTCCCCAACCTACCCTGGCCGCTCTTAAAATCCTTCTCCGGAGGAATTCTCCTTCCGTGCTCTCCTCGATCGAGGTCCTGCGCGGCTCGCCCTCTCCTCCCCCTCCCGTGATTCTTATCCGCAATAAAGCAGCGCGTGCATCTCCTTCCCCCCTTCAATCGGAATAGAAATCGCATTTCCTTGCTCTTGAGGTGGCAGAAAATCTCAAAAAAAAAGGAGAGAAATCACGGCTTCGAGATGCCGTTAACCGATTCGAAAATATGAGCCCGATGTTCCGTCGTAACGGAACGGTTTGCAGCTGGCGGGAATTCGGTAGTCCGATCGTTGCGGATCGACAGTGGTTCGAAATTACCGCCACCTTTCCGCAGACGAATTCCTCCGAATCTGAGGGATGATGAGAGCCTGTCGGAGATCAGCCGGCCGAGTTATTTCAGCCGCGGTCTCGAGCCGGTGGACCGGTGGTTGGAATCGTACTTTGCGAGTGAACGAAGGCGAGGATGCAATTGAATGTCAGAGGGAGAGAATGTCGTTACGAGTCTCTGAGAGTGAGGGCGCAGTAGCGCACGAGACAGCGTGATACGTTCGCGTTCAAAGTGCGAATTTTAACGGGAAGGAAATAACCTTCGAAAAGAAATCGTCGATCATTTTTCTTTTTCAATAAATTAATCTCGAAAAATGTACGAGTTGCATTGTGTTAATAAAATGGAAATATCTTTCGAATCGTCTCGTCACACCGCGATGGAAAGTCAAGCTTGTTTGTTTTCAATATTATCCACCTTCCGCGATAAATTTCCGTGTCTGTGCTAAAGTACAATTCATTCGCTTAACTCCGCGTGTTGCCGCGAGCTTAATTCGAAAAACTCGCCGGACGCGGCGACGGCTGAATCACGAGCACGATCTACGGGTTACACGTACGTTAGCTTTTCATTAACTTTTATCGCGATGGAAGTTTGAAAACAAGTGAATGCGGTGAGCGTAATCAAGATCATAGGAGAGGAACTTTGCGCGTAGCAGCCGAAACGAACGATGATTCACGATTCAGATTGTATCTCGTCGGTACCCGTCATTCCCGGCCCGAAAGTTTGCAAAAGCGCGAATGAAAAATCCCCCCTCCTCCCTAGCCGTTTAAAAGGGTGCACGAAAGTGGAACAAAGAGTGAAAGGAGCGAGAAGCACGGGAGGATGGCGTCTGAAAGGACACATACTCACACACACACACACACACAGATACACGGGAGTGTTGGAAGATACGAAAGCGGTGAAGTGTGGAGGTGAGATTTCGCTCGGACACCTTCGCCGTGTCCCGTAGTCAATTAGTATTCCGCGGCTGACTTGTGGCCTGCGAGGAGGACGAGAATCGGCGGTTCTTCCCACTGGGCGACGCCAGACGCTGAAAACAGCCTGGAAACATAATTCCGCGACGTCCGCTGTTTACCAGAAACGCCAGACGCTGAAATATTCATGAAACGAACTGCCGCCGGATCGCCTGGCCTTTTCCCTCGTCCTCGCCCCTGCTCTCACTGTCTCTTTCTCTCGATGGTCCCTATTGTCTACCCTGTGTTACACGCGCTCATTTTCCTCGTCGTTCCTCGTCGTTTTCGATAGACACTCGCACGAGAGCCACCTCGTCGAGAGCGAATAGTACATGTAAGTATTTTCCAGACGATCGCCAGTGTGTGATCGCGCTCGACTTTCAAACAAAAAGAAAAAAAGAAGAAGAAAAGAAAAAGAGAAAAAATTAAGAGAAGACGTCGCCGATGTTTCGAACGATGCTTCACGCTCGACGAGGATTCTCTTTCGTTCACACGGTTCACACGGTTTGTCAATGGACCACGCAATGGACCGACACTCGCGCTGCCTCTCGCTTCTCCGTCTCGTTTCCAGGGTGGAATTTTTTTTCGTTTCGTTGATCGACAGAGAGATAGAGACTCGACTCGACCTTCCCCGAATTTCGGTCTTTCGGGCAGCGTTTTTTTCAATCTTCGTATCGTATCGAGAGAGAGAAAGACGATCGTGATGACCCGAGTTTGCAAAGAATGAACTTTGCCGCTCGTCAAATCGTTACAAAGAAGAACCTCTAGTTTCGTTTTATAAAATATATATGTCTGACCCCTTCGCGATGTCACTCGGACCACTCATCACTCGAATCGCACGCTCACACATTTTCCATCACACTCGGCGAGAAAACGATTCACGTGACTAGTTCCGTCTATGTACCTCGTTAGAAAAGAAGTCGATACCGCTGTACTCGCTCGTGGTTCGCTATTCGTTGATCTACCTGACTCTGATCATTTGGGAAGGTTTTCTTTTTCGTACGGGCTTTCGTTAAAGGGAAGTTAGTATAGAAAGGAGCATTATCTTTTTTTTCTTTTTTCTTTTTCTTTTCTTTTCTTTTCTTTTCTTTCTCGTCTTTTCACGTTGCTGAAACTCGTTCTCCAATCACAACGTGTTCTTCTGGCGTTTTATACCAGTGTATATTTACAAAATTACACGTATATCGGATATCGCTGCGAATATGTCTCGTATGTATTTCGTATATGTGTGTGTGTGTGCGCGCGTGTGTGTGTTCTTAAGCAATTAGACTTGATGCACACGGCATTTTCTGCCACGCGGTGTCGCTATGTAGGAAATCTTCTAAACGTTACAATTTTAATGTAATTCTTCTTCTTCTTCTTATTTTTTCTCTCGTTTTTCTTAATAAATCTAAAAACTACGATGGTAGGATCGTGCCCTTCGAGCGGGCTATGACGCGTGTTCGTCGGCAGCGTTCGTCCCGCTGACTCTTTGGCAATATTCTCTCGCCTCTGCCACCACTTTTACGTAGACGCTATCAGTCTCGGACCGACCGAAATCGCGGTGGGATCTCTCGTACAAAAATTGGCAGGAATTGGTTCTCGCTCCTCCGGGCCGCGATTCGTCGCACGTATCCACAATCGAAGGATCTATGCATTCAAATGATGACAAATGTGAGGCAGTCCTCGCGAGAGAAAGTCCTCGCTCTCGAGCGAGTCCGTTATCAAATCGGTCGCGCCGGATGGTTCTTTCGATTCTCCGAATCAAATTTCAATCTTTTTCTCTTTTTTCCTTTTTTTTCCTTTTCTTTTTTTTTCTTTTTTTTCTGAAAAATCGAACGTTCAAATTGTGCAAATTCTCGCAAAAAAAAGTATATTTATCGCGCGATCCTTTTTAATAGAGGCGCACTCGAATTGATGAAAAACAGCTGCGAAAGTGCCACTCGCGCAAACCGTACGGAAGAAATAAATGAAAAACAAATTTCAACGCCAATTAGCGGAAAATACTTTTTAAAGAGTGGAAGTGCCATTTAGTTTTTTTTTTTTAATCGTTGAAAAACAAATTCTCCTAAAAAAAAATACGACTTCAACTTTTACAAAGAGAGGCGTTTCGAACGCGAGAAATCGCGTACGCGTTGTCTGAATCTTTTCTGATCTGTTGAATCTTCGAAGCGAAATTCCGTTCTTTCTTTACTCGCGAAGAAAAGAAAAAAAAAGAAAAGAAGAAAGAAAGAGAGAGATGCAACAGGATCGATCGGGCGAATTTGTGAAATCGTGGTCAGAGCCTCGGTGAATCGGCAACGTGAGCTCGCAAGAAACGCGCAACCAGTCTCTCTGCGACTCGCGGCTAAAACCGTACGGATCGCCCGATCAGCAGGCAACGCCGCGTAATTAGCGCGTGCACTCGCTCAACGATTAGGCGGTCTATCCGGCCCGGTAATTAACGTTGGCATCGTTAGCGCGTTAGTCTCGTTTGCCCTCCTCCCTTTTGCTGTACCAAATAGACAGACTGAAAGGGGCACCGGTGTGTCTGCGTCTCTGTGTGTGTCTACGTGTACGGACGATTAGGCGACGAGCAAAGGGTGTGAATCCGGTCTGCTAAGATTGAAAAGTAACAAGTGCCACACGTTGCTGGCGTTGCTTCCTCGCGAACGTTCGACTTTATTTTAATCCACTGTCCGAAGCAACGTCGAGATCATTTCCTCCAGTTTTTTGAGCTTCTTCGACTAATGAAGATACACACATATATATATAAGTTGACGAGTGAATTCACTCTTCTTTTAACGAAGCGTGTCTGATCGTGATGATTGAAAGAAGAAAGGTTGTCTGTTTATATATTTGGTAGTTTCACGCGCGACAGCCTTTACGTATCGCTTCTCTCCGTCGAAACTTGCTCGGCGAAGCAGCAAAAAAAAAAAAAAAAAACCATCCAGCGTTGATTCTCTTCCACGTCGTTTCGGCGAAAAGTGTTTTCATCTCTCACGAGGAGAGTTCGAGGTCGATCGTCGTTTTAACCCTGTTCCCGGGGATTCCATCTGCGGAGTCGCCTCGCTTAATGATGCTCCGGGGGTCCTCGTCACTCGTCGAATTTTCATTCCTGGCTGCGCGTCGTGTCCATTAATCGTCACCCTACCGCGAAGAAACGCAGAGAGACAGAAATTGTTCCGAGGGGCCACTCGACGTCGAAATTGCGCTAATTCCGATGATTTACGCGGGCAGGGAAACCGGCCTGTCGGCCAGAGAGACAGATACAAATACACGGGACGAGTATCTAATTCACGGACAACACGCGAGCACGCGCGTGCCCGCTTGCCTTCTCTCGGCAACACTCGTGAACTTTCGCCTGGCTTCTACTTCTCGGCCTTTCTTCCTCTTCCACGGCGAGAGAGGTTTGTTCCCGACCCTCGTCTTCTTATTCTTCCTTAATTTATCTTCCCAGTAACAACCGTTCCCACTGACTTCCGGCGTGGCGCGCGCGTTGCAGCTCCGTGCCGCGGAAAGAAAAATCTCGGCCACTCTCTCTCGACCCGTTTCCTTTCTTTTGTATCCGGCCAAATAGACCGGGCAAAACCGCACCCCGAACGGAAACCGCTTTCTTGCTCTGCTCCGCTTCGTTCCGCTGCCCTGCGCTCCGCTTCGTCTCGTCTCGTCGTGGACGCTTCGCTTCGAGTGTTTTTCTTCTTCTCCTCGAAGAGGAGAGTTCTTTCGAGTTCTTTCGAATTCTTTCGAGTTCTTTCTCGTCTGGTGTTGGCCGCGACGCGTTCCTTTCTCGTCTCCCGCTACATTTGATTTCGTTTCTCGACGCGGGAAATCGCTCGTGACGATCGGTGATCGTAGAATCGAGAGGTAAACGAGCGATGCTCAGTCGCAGGAGCGGAATGATCGGATCGTTCGATGGGTACGCAACGATGCACGCGTGGAACGTGTGGTCGGGCTGGCAATTCCTTCGATTAGAACGGCGTCAGCGGCGTTTCGTCCTGCCGATCCTGCCGATTCTCAGCGCGCTACGACGGCGTCTACGACGATACGGAGAGGACAGGCGACGACGGCTCGCGGCACAGAATCCCCGATTTTCTGATCGACACATTCCGCGGCAGCGAAGACGCTTCCACGGCATCCGAATAATCCTCGGTAGGATCGTTGCGCAGCCAAATGCCTCCGGTCGAGCGTAGACACGCGCTGGATGCGGTGCTCGAGCGAATAGCTTTTGCTGGCGGCGGTGCCACTGGCATTCGTGCTGCCGTTGCTGCCGTTGCTGCTGTTGCTTCGCTCGTTGTTGGCCAGCGGGGAACAATGGGTCGCGACGGCTAGGTCGCCAGGTTCTGCAACACACAATGACACGCAATGATGAACGATGCCTGCTGCTCTCTTTCCCTTCCTCTCTCTCTCTCTCTCTCTCTCTCACTCTTTCGACTCTCGTTAAAAAACGGTTTAAAACGCCTAGTGCGTGAAACATGCGATTTCAGCCTCGACTGTTCACCCTGTCTCTTTGTTTTTTTTTTTCGTTCTTCCTCCTTCCTTTTTTTCTTTTTTTTTTAATCGCATTTCTTTCTCTCTTTTCTTTTTTTCCTTCTTTCTTTTTTTTTCTTTCTCTCTGGTCGTCTTTTTGTACGTGTGTGTGTACGTGTGTGCGTATGTCTTTCTTTCTTTTTTTTTTTTTTTTGTCCATTCGTCCGTTCCTGTTCGTTTTTTCCTCCGTTCCCCCGTACCGAGTCAGCTTCGCCGAACATTGTTCGAGAATTAAAGAGACGGATTCCACATGGGAACCGGATAAAGGGAAATCGCTCTCTAATTTCGCGCGACAATGTCCGTTAACGAGACAAAGGATTTCGATCGTCGACCACCGACGAAATATCGTCGCGCGCTCCCTTTGCGGGGATGCCTAGCTCCTCGCCTTTTTCCTCGTCGAGACGGCTCGACGTTTGTTGGCGGACCTGACGATCCTTGGGTCGGAGAGGTGAACGAGACGGGGAATAACGATTTAGTTGTTTAACGACGAGGAAAGTGAAACATTCCTTCGCTACGGCGAACGTACGACAACGTCAGACGACTTTAGAGAATTGAGAGTTATTTTATTGTACAGCTACATTCTTCTACACGCTTCTACACGAAACGAGAGAAAGTAGAGAAACCCTAGAGTGGTAGTGCTGGAATGAGAATCAAGAAGTAGATTGGTATTGACTTTTAATGTATAACGACGTCATCTGGTGATTTCCAGTATCCCTCAACATTTCTGGAGAAACCCGTCCGACCAGACACGGGCTCGTTCTCCTTACTCTTTTTTCCAACGTCAACTCCTGCTAAATCGCATCCATTTCTATAATCTTTAGCTCCTTCTGTCTTTCTTTATCGAAAAATACATAACGTTATCACTCAGACACCGTTGCTCTCGAATATCTCACTGGTAAAAATAATGTCCACTTCCACCAGTGGGAGGGGAAACGGCGACGCGCACGAGGACGAAGAACCGGGAATAGAGAGATCGTGATACGACCGGTCGTCGACTAATTTTACAGCGGCGCCGCGGCGCAGATGAAAAACGGACATCCTATAAATCCTTCATGGTCGCGTGCATCCACCGATACGAAGATCTCTGTTGCCGATCGCAATTTGCGCGATCCCCGATATTGCTGCCGGCTCGTTTCGCGTCGTGAGATATTAACGCCAGGCTACCGAACCTCCCTCCCTCCTCCCGCCAATCTCCCGTTTCTCTGCTTCGACCCCCCTCTCTCCACCTCCTCCTCCTCCTCCTCCTCCTCCTCCTATATGCCTCGATACCTGGATGCTGTTACCTCCGGTCTATCTGCTACTCTATTCGATATATATATGTATATATCGAGTACGTCTCTGGTGTTCCCGAATTAACCGTACCAGACCGATCTGCGGTAGGTCAAAGTTCTATCATGGACTGTACGCAATCAGCTGCTAATTGGGAAATGATTGGAGCCACCTCTGCCGATGGTATCGGTGCTTCTAACTATCCCTGATCGGCGAACAACCCTCGTGGCCGATATAAATGCCCCCATAAATGCCACAGCAACGTTTGCACACACGAGATGATCGTGCGGATCGGTGCCACGGTGGAACCACATCCAGCTTCCGCCACGATGCCACGACATTTATTTCGTACCTTTTACCTCGTGGCTTCGTCTATCTGTTACGTGTTTCCAGCGTAACTCTTTTTTTCCCCACAGTGACGTAGGAAAGTAGTAGTCACTAGCTTCTACATTAGTCGCTTCTCCCCTCCCTTCACCGTTGCTGTTCTTTCTAGCTTTTTAGTTCTACCAGAGAGAGAGCGTGTGTAACTCGATGAAAGACCAGAGAACGAGAATTAAAGAAACTCCTTTGAACGTGGACGTGGAAAGGGCCGTTGCCGCTCTCTCCGAATACATAATTGATATAAATATTTACCATAGCGCGCGGCTGCGTCCCCGCGGTTTCCTGCTTCTTTTTTTCTCTTCCCCGTCGATAAATATTTTATAAGGCTGCTTAATCAAACGAGGTGGGGTGGGGGTGGGGGTATTCGAAGCCAGCCCCGTCTGATTTTTAAGCTTCAGGCGAGCTGGTTCGATATCGGCAAGTTCGACGAAAGCCCTCGAATCGTTTAAGGGGACAAGCGGACGCGACCGTGCGCGCGTTCGTAGAAATTTCAGGCAATCCTCTCCGACGGTCTAACATATTCGGCTCATGAATTCTTAACGAGGCCGCGCCGCCTCGCAGAAGGGAGGAAGTGCCGCCGCGACTTGTCTTCACCGACCCTCCTTTATAAACGAATTCCCGGAACGAACACACAGGGGGTTGAGATGAAGAGCCGAGAAAGAGAGAGAGAGAGAGAGAGAGAGAGAGAGGAAAAAAAGAAACGAGGACGAGGGACATGCCTCCTTGTGTAGACACGACATTAACCTTCGTTACGCGTGTTTGAATTTCTCCTACGACGAAGACGAGAGACGGTAGAGTGAGCTTCTGAAGGGAAAAGCGATAGCAGCTGATCACCATCTCCTTCGTTTCTCTTGGAAAGAAGAGGAGCGAAACTAATTGCAGCGGACGATACGCGCCTTCTCCGCGTTCTCGCAACCCCTCCTTGTTCTGTCGTCCTCGTCCCCTTCGAAACGACCGCTTTTAACAGCGTGCGGTTATTACGGGCGGCGCAATTATACGCGCCTTCTATCCCTTTCTCCCTTTCGTTCCTAATTCTCACCTATTTGCCGCGGCTGAATTCGAACGAAGCTTCTTTCCAGCGTCAAAACTCTGGCAATGCAGTTTTCAAAGAGCAGACGCGTGAATTTTCTGAAATTCGAGAACGAGAGCGAGAGGGGGGGGAGGAGGGTTTAATAAGAGAGAGGGTGATCCAACGGAGAAAAGAAGGCGAGGTGCTCGTTCGAAATTTCGGCGATTACATTAAAATACATCGGGCACTCTAAGATATTGCGCTGATGAATTTGACATAAGGTAGTGGCACGCGCATGAATCACCGTGGCGCAATCATTTTAGCGACGAAGCCGAGCGCTTTGCGTGGCTCCTTTTGTCCCGGACCGGTGCTCGACATCGTCCGCGACGTGTTCCGCACTCCCGTCAGAATAATATTCCGCGAATCCTTCGGGAGAGTCTCCTGCGTGCCACCAAAGGATATATAGGTGAACCACCTTTCGAGACGCGATATCTGCAGTCGAATTGATGAACATTTTCTTATCTTCGAGAATTTCTTCAATTTGGGACAGCGATCGATTCGATGGAAAAAAAAAAAAGAAAAAAAGAAGAAACGACAGTGTACTCAATTTCTACAGCTAGACACTTCGCGAATTGATTTTAATGTTACAACTATCGGCGAGTAAAATGTAATATTCGTAGCAAAGAAATTAAAACGCAAGGCGCAAGAAAAAGTTAATGATAAAAATAAGTTAATGATGAAAACAAGTTTCCAGTGATATATGTAGTATCGAAATTATTGTGTATAGTTATATATTTAGTTATTTTTACTTTTAATAGATGGCCTGTTTGCTGAAGATGCGTGAATGAAAAGTATGAATGTGACGTGAGAGGCACAGCGTTGGCGCTGAGCGCTTTTCTTTTAAAAAAGAAGAAAGTCGTGCGAGTGAAGAGAGGGAGTCAGCAGAGAGTCGAAAAAGAGTGTTGAATGAATGTGGTCAAAAGAGTAATTTGTGTTGTATATTAATTGTGTCGTTTAAGTTTATTCAAATTATTGTCGTTTGTGTTGTCTATCTTGTATTTATTATTTGTTGTTTTATTTCCGTTTTCTTCATTATTTAATATAATAAATCATTTAAATTATATCCCTACATATATTTTGTTGGAAATCACTCGAGTACCTAAAAAATATACTGTTATAAATGTACAAAAATTTCCTTGATGTAGAAAAATTATAAATTGGCCATTTTGACCACTGTGGTAGTTCTAGTGCCGAGTAAAATATCTGCTGTCGCGAATTTCACAACAGCAATTTCCTTCAGTTTTGAAGTTGAACTTCAGAATTGAAATATAGACGTCATCTCATGATTTCACTACTCGATGAAAAGTGTACTCGACGTTCTGTATTTCAAAGACGTTACTTCAAAGACGTTCAAAGACGTTCTTACAATTCGTTAAAATTTGTTGCGAATTCCAAACAGCAAACAAACGAAAGCAAACGAACCATCAACTTCAACTTCAAAATTGAAATACAGACGATCATCTCGTGATCTTGCTGACCGATGAAAAGCGTATTTCGGCATTTATACAGAGGACACCAAGTTAAAATTTGTTAGAACTCTTTAGGGAAAGCTGAAAACTTTTGCTTTTCTCTTACGCTGTCGGTAATTCGGCGCAAAGTTCAAAGACACAGCTGAACAATTTTATCTCTGCTTCTCCGTTGCTCGCGATTTACGCGAAACTCCGCGAGGATCAACTTCCGCGAGGACACTCGCCAAAATGGCTCCGACGATTACTCGTGGAATTAACTTGAACATTCTGACACGCGTTTCGTGGCTAATTATTTTTTCCAAAGTTGGCGAGAGTAGTCCGAGTAGTTGACCACGGATAAACAAACTTCTTGGGTTGGCCCCGGCTGGCAGCCACGTTCTTCCACGTTTAATTAGAACTTGGCTGGCATTTCAGTTGCAAGACGCAGCGAAATAGATGAAATATAGAGCTGCGGATTTAACCTCGCGCGCGCGCTTAACCGAATTCGAATCGGGAATTTTCTAATTGAGTTTGCATTTTACAAGTAATATATATCGCGGGAGATTCAGGAAACTCAAGTCGAAGTTCCATTAGTATAATTAGAGGATGCACCGGCGTCGAAATTGTCAGTAACTTCATCGCGTGTATCGAGCGTATTTATAGAGGATGGCGTTTCGTTGGAAATCGATTCGCAACGCGCTTCGAGAAATTCGCAAGTTCTACCCTTTGTGTACGTAGTTTGTCCTCCACGACCAGTCACGTATTGGAAATGATGACTTTGGACTCTTAAGAGAAATTTCCCACCAACGTTTACCGTGGAAAATTTCTACGAATAATGCATTGTCCTCTGTCAAGATGTACGTAACGAGACGCGACTGTTCCATTCGACGAAAATTTAAATTAAAACAATCTGAAAACGTCTACGTGGTGGAAAATTTAAAAGCGTATTTCTGTAAGGAAGTCACCGAGAACTTATCTGTCAATAATTGATCGTTTCAAATTTCACTCCTTCGTTCCGAATTTCACTAAACGTGACAGCCGCTCAATCGTTTCAAGCTTCAATCGTTTCAAAATATTCAAAATAGTTTTCCACTTTTACCACCAAGAGAAAGAGAAAGAATTGCAATTTAGAAACGTTGTTCTCTCGTTATCGAAATGGCATGACGCTCGACGGGCCTTGCAACCAGACCACCGAAATCACCGCTGATCTTCCGTACGTACGTCGCGTGGCGTCGCGCGGATATTTGCGGACGAGAGGCTGAGGTTTCATTTGGACGGAACAGTCCTCACGACGCCAGCAAGCACACACCCGAGCGGGATATGAGATTGTAGTGCCAACTGTGCTCACCTCTAACAAGGTTTCACCAGCCCGATAGATACCGCGGCTGCGTGTTCCCAAGGTAGCGTTTCGACGGGTCTCGCCACGTCGTTGTGCAGGCCGAGGACGAAGGGCTTGCCAACGGATATAGTCGGCGCAGATAACACGTTTACTCGCCCGTTGCAGAGGGAGGGGGAGGAGGGGGGGGAAGAGGCGAGAGCGTTTAATTGCCCAAATTGATATCGCGTTCCGCTCGAAACGAGCCCACTTTTCGCTTAAGTATGCAGGTTGCTCTCTTCTCGGCAAGAGCGACCACCATTTCCCGGACGAATTCATTTACCGAGGGTTTGTTCGGAATTACCTGCGTTACCTGCGTTACTATTACTCTCCAAGAGGAGGACGAGCTGTTCTCTCTCTTTTCACTTGGAATTTTCAATTTCGATCTCTCTTCTGCAACGCAGTAGTTTCTTTCTTTCTTTTTCTTGCTTTTGTTGTTGTTGTTGTTTTTAAAATAGAAAATATTTGTTAAACGACTGTGAAAAGTCGATATGAATTGTTCAATGCCGTTGTCGTTCAATCACAGCCGCATTTCACATTTCGCGAGAGTGTAGTCACGCGGTCTGTGAAACGCGCGTTTCCGCGACAGCGCGCACGAAGCGTCGCGACGGATTAAATTATAGAGGAGGTTCGTTAAAAAACTAATTCCACTTGGTTGATCGCTATATTACACCGTGTCCGGGGAAAAGGTGGAGGCAAGGGAAGCGAAGTTAAGGGAACGAGCAATTTTCTTCGGATTGTTTCGAGGCTGATTTCGCATCCATCAACGTCGGCGACGATCTTTTTCGCGGCGCGTTACGCGGCCGAACGAACAAAAGCCGATTTAACTTCGCGTGTCGGGCAACAATTCCTTCGTTCGAAACCGGACTAACAATTACCGCCGTGGAGAACGTTGCCACTACGTATGCGGGAATGGTATTGAACAATAATTAGAAATAAATTGTCGTCTGCAATCCTCCGGCTCGTGCCCTTTTTCTGTCCGTGGTTAAAAAGTATTCTGTCGTGTGGCTGGCACTGGTTGTTTTCGATTCACGCGACAATCCCAGCCGGTAAACAGGCGAAACACGCGACTTTGTCGTACGGATGAAATAAAACCGTTTCGAACGTTTCGTGGCAGAGTTACGATAGCATCGGACACAGGGACACGTACGCAGAAAGAGACAGAGAGGCAAAAAAGCCCCCCCTTCCAAAAAAAAGGCAAAGGTCTCGTGAAAAGCACGAAGGGGATGTGTGTGTGTGTATATATATATATATATATATATATATATATATATATATAAATTGAAATTGATACGTTTGGACGCGGTCATTCTAGTTCCGCGTGAAATATCCTCGACGTCGATAGAATCCAATAATATGCAATTTCAAGTTTCAAAGTAACTCTGTCGGTCTCCGAATCGATACGATATAGGCCATTCAGGGTCGAGAGGACTTCTCGCTTTACTTGCGAAAGAGAGAGAGAGAGAGAGAGAGAGAGAGAAAGGGGAACAAAAAAAGAAAAAAAGAAAATAATAGCAAGGAAAAGAGAATACGAGAGAAAGGAAAAATGGAGGAGAATATAAGGGGGAAACGGGAAGAAAAGTACTGGCATGCAGCGAAGGTGTTCCGAACGGTGGATGAAAGCCAATAACAAGTTCGATAATCAATTTTTATCCGCGCCTGTTTTGTAACTTCGTTATGCGTTCACATCGTGCGACTTGGAGTTCGATACACGTCGCAAACGCCCGTGTCTGGCACATTCGGTCTTTCTCGTACATTGGAAATTACGTCGCTGCCCCCTTTGCCAGTTTAGAAACGTTTCCAACTCGTTTCGACGTCGTTTCTTCTTTCTCCGATATTCCACTTCCCGAGTGGAATTTCCTCCTCCTCCTCCCCCCCGGCCCTGAAACGTCGAAATATGCCCCGCTCGGCGAGTCGAACGCTCAAGGTCTACCGGCGAGTAAGCAAGTTTTGACGACGCCGCGGATAAAATCGATGGAACAATTTGTGCACGCGCATGAGAGGAGGAGGAGGAGGGGCAGCAGGAATAAACGGGAAACGTGCAACTCGTTTTCTTGGTACGTTTAACAGATTGATAGGGCACACGATGCGGCAAATATATTGCTTACTACGGTTGAAAGATGCTCGGCCGGCCGATTCGAATATCGGTATTCCGGTTGCGCGACCTCTTCCGCCCGACATATGCCCCGACGACGATGATAACGACAACGTCCGTGCCTTTGGCCGCGTGCCTGAAAATCCGGCCGGAGGAGAAATCCCCGAGTAAACGAAATGCGCGCGGCAATAAATGAGAGCGCAGACCTCGCTCGCAGGTCGACAGGACTTTCACGAGACCACGAGAGGAAGGAAATCTGCAATGAAGGAAATCGGCCCGGCGCATTTTCGCTTAGACCGCTGTTTCGTTCGATTGGGCGCAGCCGCGAAACCAACGATCGGAATTTATATGAAATATTTTCGAAAGGATACAGGCGCAAAGAAAAACGTGGAAATACCGGCGACGGATTTCGCTGAATTTCGATGTGGAAATTCTCGTGACGGAAACTTCCAGCCGCCTGTGTTTTCTTGACTGGTCTCTCTCTCTCTCCTCCCTCGCCCTCTTCGCCGAAAGCTTTCGCTGTTGTTTTAAAAAATATAGACAAAAAACCATTCCCCGGGCAAACTCTGTACTCTGTCTCGTTTATTTACGTAAATTTTCATGAAGACACGTGGCGCGCCTGGCTCGCGCTCGCGGGTCCAAGCGAAAAGCAAACACTTGCCGCGGGGAAGTCGCGGGAAAGTGAATTACGAGAAGGATAACTGGGTAAAATCAACCCCCGTGCGAGACGCGGTGGTATTTCGTAAAAGTGCCCCCTCCTCTGTTTGTCGAACAGAGGCACAGTCGCAAAATACACACACGCACGCACACGCACACACCCAGCGTGCTTAACCGATCCTGAAGCCGCACTCGCGTAACTGATTTAAACGAAACAGGGAGAGAGAGAAAGAGAGAGAGAGAGGTCTCCTTAATTACACGGAGGCTCTGGAATAATTCAAAGTCGTGAAAACGTACGATTTTCCCTGAAAGGGAAAAATCGCGACGGAATCCTATTGAAATTAACCGTCACACTATCGACCAAGTTGAACGTTCTCGACGAAACGGGGCTCGTTGGAACCGCGGAATCCTCCCCTTTGAAACGCTCTTCGTTTCGTTCGGGTAGCGCTTCCGGTTCCGGAGATATCGTCGCGCGAAGGAAACAGTGATTTTCGAGGGTTTCCAGTATCTCTGTCCTCGTCGTGCGCTCGGAACTCTCGCCACCCATCTTCCACTGACCTGTCCCAAGCGTCGCTCTGGTTGCGCTGGTCAGTGACATACGATGACTGGACAGTTTTTTCAACCGATCCTGGAACGGCGTACGCGCTCCCAGGGGGAAAATGTGGGTCAGACACCGGCGGCACGTACGTCAATGGCCATTGAGCGGCTTTATACTTTAAACGCCTATAACTCCGGAATCGTTTCAAATATCCGGACGAAACGAGATGCGTGCTTAAAGAGCGCGATTTTCTCCAATCATGGCAGCTATCACGCTAAAACATTTTCGCGCATACAGCATTTTCGACACTTGTCTTTCACGTCGAGGTATTATTTTCCAATTTCTCGCACGACTACGTGTTACTTTCGAGCTGCTCCGCTTCGGAAAAATGAGGAAAATCACTGCAGTGTAAATCGCAGAATAAATTTCTTTTTTTCTTTTGTTAATAAATTGAGGTAGCAACGAGTGTTTTTTTTTGTAACGTGCGGTGCTTGAAATAAAGAAACGGATTTATAATTTTGCGCTGCGAGTAAGGGCGCGAAATGTTGAATACCTACATTATTCATTACTAAAGGATAACGTTTCAACTGGAATTTAACCAATGCAATTTCAAATGAACTGCGCTACAAGTGTCAGTTTCATTAGAATGTTATTTAAAAATTAACGTGCGTTAACCATTCGCTGATTGTTCCGTGAGCGTCGCGGAAGGAACGTTCGTCAAGAAGACAGAGAGAAAGAAAGTTTCGCACGAAAACGAGAACCGAACGATCGCCGCGTTTGGGACTTTCAACGCGTTATCGTAAACAGGTTTCAGTTTAAAGCACGCCGAGTACTTGGTTTCCCTTTTAAAACTCCATTCACGCTGTTTTTCTTTCTTTTCCTTTTTTTTTTTCGTATCGTGTCGGCGAAAAAGTCCACTCGGAGAAGCGACAGCGGCGCGCGGCAAGTTCTACGAGACACACGTAGCTGTGGAACCGATCCACCGGTGGAACCGACACACGCGGACAATCGCTGACGTAGAATCGATGCGAGCAATTTATATGCCACACTCCTAAAGGGTCGCCGACAGGCGCAAAGGGTTGCATCGTGTCTTTTGATCGGGAC
This sequence comes from Tetragonula carbonaria, assembly GCA_032399595.1. NCBI lineage: Eukaryota > Metazoa > Arthropoda > Insecta > Hymenoptera > Apidae > Tetragonula > Tetragonula carbonaria. Next base: position 9,186,445 of record JAUCRC010000014.1, read on the forward strand.
AAAGCCGATCGAACCGGTCAGTAGACTGAGAGAACCGTGAGAGTGCTGCGGCGCCCTGCCGGCTGTATTGGGCTGCTAGAGCCTCCGTAACACGGGAATATTGCTTTCGTGCCGTGCTCGGCTAGAAAACCAGCTCGAGATAAGAACGCGTTAATGAATTCCGTGCCGCCAATACGCGGCCGCGCTTCATGCATATTTTAATATTAATTTCGCGTCCCGACTTCCGGCCTCTACCCGGCTGCTCTCTCTCTCTCTCTCTCTCTCTCTTTCTGCTTGCTCTCCATTGCAGCGAATCGTTCGTCGTTTGGGATCGCGTGGTTGTGTTGTCGTGTGTCGCCGACACAGGGGAGGTGCACAGCCAGTGGCGTAACCTTTCAGGCAACGGTTACCGTAGCACCGCCGGAACCGCACAAAGGGCCACACAACACCGTGTCCTTTTCCCGAGGAACGCTGATCAAAGCAAGGAGAACGAGCCACCGAGGTGGCGCGGGAACGGAAAGAACCCGTAGAACGATATATATCGTACGTTTCGCACGAGGCACGCTCCCCGCAACCAGCGTAATGCGGAAATTTCGCTTCCGGCTAGAGACGTGCGTAGGAACGTTGCCTCGGCGAAAAGAAACGCGTCGGCCGTGCGCGACCGCGATGTAAAAGGCGAAAGCAGTCTAGGTACCGCGCTTTCCGCAATTGTCGTCGAGGAGATTCGCCCCGTGGCGTTGAAATATTTCCATCGGCTGATTCTTCCTGCCCATTCTCACTTCTCCCATTCTGGCCGCGTTCTCTCTTTTCTTTTCTTTCTTTTTTTCTTTCTTTCTTTCTTTCTTTCTTTCTTTCTTTCTTTCTTTCTTTCTTTCTCTTTTCAGAAACGTTATCGCCCTAGCTGTCTGCTTTCTCTCCTTCCCGCGGCGTTGTCAACCACTCGCGAACCACTGACGCGGCGATTTCTTCATCTACCGCGAAGATTTTCAATGAGGCGAGAAACAGCTCCCGATTTTATTTTACACCGCCTTACAGCCTTCCGACCAATATTTCATCACCGCGTTTATTAATATTTCAATTTTAATTTCGACCGATCGGTGCGGTGTACTAGCAACTTTCGACTGGCGAAAATAAAGTTGCACGCAACTGGAAAATCGCGTTAAATTCCCCTTTCAATTTCAGCGGTGAGCTAACTGCAAACTGTAAATAACTAATCCATCGGTATGTTAATGTACCGGCCGGTTTTTTTTCTTCTTTCTCCTCTTTTCATAAACCAGCAAAATCTCGACAGTGATGGAAAAAAATATCGATAAAGTTACAGGTTACATTTTCCTTTTTGTGTGTGTTTCGTAATTTAAATTGAAATTCACAAAAGTTACCAATATTTTATTTAACGTTAACTCTGCAACTGCCAATACAATGCGAGGGAAAATAAGCTTTTACCCGCGCATTTTATGGAAAAAAAAGAAAAAAAAAAAACTCGATCAATGCTCGAATTGCATCGCCGCATAATGGCCGCAAGTATAATGCGTGAAATAATTTACTAGGTACCGTTAGTTTGCCATTCGTTTGAGTGAAAATACCACAAATGAGCAAGAGAACGTGGAGCGCAACGTTATATTCGTACAAACAAATTTGAAATAAATTCACCGTGAGAAATTACGGGAGCGAGCCCATAATTTCCCGAAGATCCCAATAATTCCTCTCCGGAATATTTGAACGAATATTTTTCAATTTCCTATTCGCCGGTAGGAAATTCATTGGCACGAATCTACCATTTTCGAGGGTGTATGCCCATCTCGGTTCCCGATAATTATGAAATGATCACGCGATCTCGCCAGAACTCGGCAGACCCGGGTTGTTTACCCGATTGATCGTTCCCTACGCCCTTCACCGGATCGAACTTCACTCACTCGATGAAAGTTCTCGTCGACGCATTGTGCCGAGCGTCGCGCACACCGACCCCTCCTCCATCCCGGAACTTTCGTCCCGAACGCGCGACGAGAGTTAATTAATTATCGCGCTCATAACGTCGCGGATGTCTGGGGCTCACGGTGATCAGTGACGCGTGCCGCGAATGCGAGGCATGAAATTCGCGGCGACCGATTGCGTGCCACCGAAACGAATTCAGCCTCCCGTGTGACTCGGAATCGAACCGCGACACCGTCCCATATATGCGTAATTACAGTTCGTTCAACTAGTTTCCACGACAGTTCCGTCGATCGTTCGCTGCGTTTCTGCTGGTTGCACGCGTTGAAACTCGACAGACACACGACGGCGAGCGACTGGAACGGGGGCTGCGGGGCCAAATGCTCTCGTACGCGAGTGTGAAATTCATTTCTAATTGGACGTAGCAGCTTGCGAGACAGAGAGAGAAAGAGAGAGAGAGAGAGAGAGAGGCTCACGAGCGTGTATTAAAACTTTCCTTTTTCCACGTCGTGGACTACGAATTTAAACGTTCCCGGGCGCGACGAAGCGGTCTTCGAATTAAGCAGATACACGCAGATAGTTTAGTTATTTCGATGGCCTTTCCACGAGCTTTTAACGAGAATTAATTACGACTCTGGGAATCTGTTTTACGTCAATTTAATGGACGAGTTCGGATATTGGATTATCGCGCGCGCGCGCGCGTTATGTTTCTGCTAATAACTTCGACAAGTGACAGTTTTTTTTTTCTTTATTAAAACCTTGGCTACTGTTGGCTCGACTTATTTCTAAAGGCGTTTATAGTTATTGACAGTAATTGCAAAATATTGGATCCGACGTAAGTGAATTCTAATTCAACAATTAACGTGATTGTTTCACCGTGATTTCATTTAATATCTTTAAAGTGAAATGATGCGTGGTAATAAATTAACCACAAAAACTGATGTACTGACCCATGTTTCGAATTCTACCATACCTTGCTAGATTATTAGATACATCATGATATAAAGCTTAAAGTTACTGTGTAAATTTTTATCACGTGCACTGACAGTTCAACACGAAATACGAATAAACAAATAATATCGGTTTGTAACGTAGTGCAATTCAGCGTTTCGATTATTTCAATGTACTTTCCGAGAAATGCACACTGATAACGAAAAATTTCTCAGTTCGCGATTGAACTTCTACCGTGTGCTGCGTGCGGTACGTATCAAAGTCTGCCGTAACCAAAGGGTTAATTCTTTTATCTCGCATTACGTACGAGTCTTGTGACATAAAACAGTTTGAACTGGTTAAATATCTCCGAAATTTATAGCGGATACTGTAATACTGTATACGTGTACCGGAAGAAGAGGAGGCAGAACGAACGTTAATAAAAGTGTGAATATTCCGCGAACAATCCATCCCACGTGCATGGAAACACGATAATTAACGAAGTGTAGAATCGTTCAGAGACCCATCGACGCGATTCGTTTGCGCGCCCTTTAAATTCATTCCGGTTGAACGGTGCAGCCTCGCCGAACGGTGCAGTTCATTCGCCTTTCGCGAAATATCATGTATTTAATGTCAAACAGAAAGTTGAGCGTTGTCGTGGCGTCAGCTGCCGTCGCTTTCGCCAACGGAGGGAACAGATTGCCGGTTTAATTAACACCCCCTTCCTAAACTACGAAATCGCGAATTATGCAAGAAGCACCCGAAAGGGAGAGAGAGAGAGAAAGAGAGTAACAGAGGAAGAGACAGAAAGAGAGAGGGGGGGCGAGCTTCTTTTCTCCTCTCTCGGGGAGTTTCTTATTACATCGTTCCGACCGCTTTCATCAAGAATTTAAAGTTTCATCCTGGGAACACTGGGCTGCAGCCAGCGACGGCGCGACATTTTGCGATCCGCGGGAACCATCTTGTACACGGGGGGAACACGTGGAAAGAGAAAAGAAAAAAAAAAGAGACAGAGAGAGAAAATAAATAAAACGGTTGATGAAACGTCAACGTAAGTGGAGACTGTTCCGCCTTCTATTTATCAAACAGCGCGCAGGTGGATTCCCCGCTAGCAGATCTAATTATATGGCGCGATAATTCAATATTGATATCTCGTTACATCCTTCGCGAGATAAACGCGAAGAATAAAAAAGATGGCAAATGTTATTTCAACGGTTCCTGTTTGCCCTCATTCCGCGAATTCGCGCGTCGGGGAACACGCACAGTCTTCAAAAGAATTAAAAAGCTAATATTTGATACGTCACGAAAATATCATCCCTCGTCAATTTCCCCGTGGGCCGTTCCACGCACTAATCGATCACTTTCTGACGTTGATGTCAGGTTTCTTCAAAAAAAAAGAGAGAGAGAGAGAAGAAGGAACATGAAAAAAATGAAATATAATTCAACGTGCGTGAAATTAGAAGGGATTTCATTCTGATTTCGAATTCGTTTGAAAAATAGGTGGCCATCGAATTTCACAATTTTTCCCCGTTCTTTTTGTGAAATCGCGCTGCACTTTGGAACTTTTATCTCGGGGAATTATTCGTCCGATCGGGTTACATTTTTCTTTTCTTCCTTTTAATTTTAACGCAGAAAGTTCAACGAATTCGAGCGGCACTTTTTCAGACTGGACGATCAGTTTTTTGTCGTTGAAAATGGCACTCGAATTCCAATTTAAACGTACGAATCTATATCTATATCGATTAGCGCTGCTCGAAAGGTAGAAAAGAACACGATCGTGTTTCCGAAAGTCTCAATTGTGAAACAACGTCTTTCTCTCGGACGTCGATGACGCAACGACCCGTTAAAGCACCGTCGTCGCGCACAGTCGTACGTGGACAAATTCTCGATGCTTCGTAACGGGAACGCAGAACGTTCCACGCGAGCATTCCGTAAAACAAAAAAAACGTACGATTAAAAATTCAATAATAACTCGGCGAATCGAGTCACGCGTCGCGTCGGGAATTCCAAATATTCTAATAACCAGATCTGGCCGATGACGATAACCGCGCGCTCCAAGCTAGATGTATAAATTGCAGATACGCGGTACACACACACACACAGAGAGAGAGAGAGAGAGAGAACGACTGGAAATGGGCAATCTCTCGGACAGCCGGGGCGCCTGCCTCTCCTCCTGGATTCAAAATGAATTTCGATACAAGCTCTTTAAAACGGTCGGTCCACGTGGCAGGTTGCACGACTGGCGCATCGGCCAAGCTTCTCTCTTCCATCGGGGCGCGCAGTGCCCTTTACCCTGCATCAGCCGTTCTCTGCCTCTATTTTGCAATACGTGCATGCTGCTCCACGTCAGCACTTGCACCCTGCCGGATGCAAGAACCCTTTCTCCTCCCCCCGCGCTATCCCCTCCTCTTTCACCCTTTCTCACACTCTCCTCTCGTTCTCTCTCTCTCTCTCTCTGGTCGCGTGCTCTCTTCTCCCTCTTTCTCTCTCTCTCTCTCTTTCTATCCTCCATACGGTCGACCTCGATGCAGCTGCAGTCACGGGCGACCGTGCTGCAGCTGCTGCCAGATCCTAGGTAGATCGGCTCGATGCTGGCTGCTGTTGGCACCGATGCTGTTACCGGGCTCGTTTGGAACTCTCGTCAGGCGAAAACGAAATTGTCCGCCACGCTCGTCTCGTCGTTTTATCGCCTATGGACGGCCGAGCAGCGACGAGCTGCCACCCCACACTCGACGAAAGCGTATTTTTACAGGAATATCGATAGACCGACAGGGAATCGGATGTTTCACCTAGCGTGACGCTTCCACGATATTCCTCGAGGTGTCGGGGATTAACGAGTCGCGGCCGATTAGGATCTCGAAGAGCTCGCAAGCGAGGAATCGCTGCTGATAGCCCGTCCTCCCTCGAGGTTGGAAGAGAACCTCTCCAATGGCTTTAGTCCCCTCTTCTCTCGACGACCGACCGGGGATTTTTGAACGGAACCGTCGAAGCGTGAAAGACGCGAAAGACGAGGTGATCGCTCGTTCGAGACTTTCGCAACGTTTAAAATTCTCTGCTCGTAAGAGAGAAAAAGAGAGAGAGAGAGAGAGAGACTAGGTTCTCGGACTTTCGCAAGGTTCTCGACGTCGAACGTCGAGGCACACGAGGGTCGTCTTCTCGAGGTGCTGGTGATTTCCTGGCGAGGGTGATGGATGATCGTAGAAGATAGGTGTACCGGCAAACTCTCGTTGCGTTATAAATTCCCCGGCTCGCGATGCAATTTTAATGGGATGAAAACAGGAACGGGCCCCGGCGATTAACGAGCCGCCGAGCCAGCCGCGAGCTAGAAACGCCCGCCGGAGGAATTAATTTTGCGTGTGATTTTATTATTCAGGGAATAATTGCGCGGATCCTATGAAATCCGACACCGGGCGCAATACGATTTCTCTCCTCTATCTCTTCTTCGTTATCGGTAGAAGATCCGAACCACCCCGTGAATTTACTCATCCGGGTAAGCGAGACAGCGGCTGACGCGATGCAACCGTCTCGTAAATTTTCCCTGCAAAATCTGGACATCTGAACCGCAACGCACGTTGCAACTTGAATCTTCTGTTCCAAACACTCGGTAATCACGGTGCTTCGAAGTTTTATTGCTCCCAAGATTTCTAACGATCGTTTCCCACTTCACACACGGCCATCGTCGAACTGATCGAACGAGAACTCCAAACTCGTAATCGCCGTTGTCAAACCTCGAGGAACCACCCCGGGCTGAACCACCTCCATCTATTCTAGTCCGTCCAGTGATCTCGGCAACGCTCGAGAAACAGAAAACAGAAATTTCTTCTTTCTCGATTCGCGGGAACATTCCGAACAGCGTAACCCGTGGTAATCACGGTAACCCATTAAAGATCGTGTTCCAACAACAGCGATAAACACACGTTACAAGCAACATTAACGCCCGACGAATATCTACACCGTCTAATTACCGGCTGCGTAGCCTCCGCCGGTGTTAGCCTCGGCGCGAGCGCGTTGCACGGTTATGGCACGGCCGGCGTAGAATGCGGACGTGTAAAAAGAGGTACTCTGATACTCCGGATTCCGGTGTCTAATGGAGTTCAAGGCCGTTTAGGCATGCCGCCGCTCCGCACTGCTTCCACCTCGTGCCGAGGATCTCGGTCAATGGTGTTGGTCTCGGGTTTTCGGGAATGCCCGCAGCGGCCCGCGGAGGATAATGGAGTTCTCAAGTTCCCCGTGAACGGAGGACAAAACCGTTTCCCACGGCCGAACTTTGGTAATGGTGTCGTTTCGAAGCTACGATATCGATAAGAACGGTTTATAACGAGTATCGACGAGGCCGGGCTAATTAACCGGCGCACTTTACCGCGGAGAGGGAGTTAATAGAGCCGCTTCTGCCCTCTCCCCCGCCCTGTCCGCCCACCGACTCCTGCGCCACCGATCGACAAGAAATTCCGCTTGTTCGAGTGGCTGCTGCTGCTGCTGCTACGAGCGCGACTCGCGGAACCGGCGCGCTCCAATTCCGCGGAAAAGAATACAAGCGTGGAACAACAGGCGTAAATATCGAAAATGAAACTGGATCGACCTAACTCGCCGACTCCGTTGCTGCTAAATGGAAATTAATTTTCATTCACCAGCGAGGGGCCAGGGGTGGGGGAGATTATTAAACAAAATCGTTTAATTTCGTTCAACGAAGTAATTGCTGGGCGTTGATTAATGATATAGGATTACTTCTATCGTTGCGTTTATACGGGGGAGGGAATAGAAGTGTTCCACTACCGCGCAGTTCGTTCTGCGGCCGAATGGCTTTTGCGCTTTTTAAAAATGTTGCAGATTATATCGTAAATAGTACTTAACTTTAATTAAAAACCGTTTCGCGCGATAAAGCAATCGCGTGAGAAAGCGCGTTACATAGAACTGGAAATATATATATATATATATATATATATATATATATATATAAAAGAGGGAAAATATTTCGCTCTCATCTGGCACCGAGTCTTTCGTTTTTATTGAAGCCGGTTATAAATAAATAAACGCTCGGCGAAACCGTGATTTCCTTTCAATCTTTCGGCCGCGAGGGGGGAAAAAAAATGCCGCGGTAAATCGAGCGTCGCCCCCTTTCAACGCGCCACACAGAGAGAGTGTACAATGTTCGTTTTCAATTAAAATTTATAATCTCCGATGCGCGGCAAGTTGGCCGTCGACGTTCTGCGCGACGCGGCGAATCACAGCGACTTTAATTAAGAATGCATCGCGAATACGCGTTTAATAATTCACCGCGAATTGTGGGAGAGGGGGAGGGGGGGTAGTGGGTAATTCTGTTTGGCGCGTTTGTCTTCCGCGCGTCGGCGATGAATTCCGACGACGAATCTCGGCGAAACAACCGGCGAACAAAAGGAGATGATGCGCGCACAACCTCCAGCCTCCATCAGCTGTTCTGCGCTCGCAGGTTTGCTCGCGAGAGTTCGCAGAAAATGTGTGGCGACTCTGAGAATATTTCGCAATTAGCGCTGACGAATTGCTTTCGCTACTTTGCTGTTTGTTCTTCCGCTTCGTCCTCCCATCCGCCTTACGAAGTAACACATTCCAGAAAGGGAATTTAAAAGGCAGAGAACTTGCTTGATCAACTTTCATTCTCAACGAGAATTTCACCGATAGCCCTTCCCTCGCGTTTCAATGGGGACGAGATGATTTCAGAACGAAAGCTCAAAGATCGTTCTATGCTGGGAAGATTCGCGGAACGGGAACGATGAATTTTCAACGTCGAAGATCCCGGACGGGCGAAACTCGGCCACGCTTTTCCATTCGGGAAACAATACCGAGAAAGAAAAGTAGCGGTAGAACACGATCGTAGAGATGTAGCGGCGTTCGGGATCTTCCGATACGATTTTTGCGGCTGGCTTTTACGGAAACTCCGCCGCAGAGTTGTCGTAGCTTATTCCAGCCACCGTGCCACTGTGTTACGTAATCAGAAGGTTCCATCTCCCTTCAAATTTCTCCGGTACGGAGCGACGATACAACCGATTTCAGACCGGATGCCAGGAGGTTGTAAAACGATATTCGATTTCAGGGTTCGGGCTAGCTACGCCTACGCCCTAACCTAAGTTCCAAGGTCGAAGGATTCGCGATTGTTTCAAGCGAATATCGAGCAGTTGCCCTATCAGGCTGCGTCCTGGTTGCAACAGCTGCTGTATTCGAGATTAGCGAATAAAAAGTCGTCGGTACTGTGTAACATCCGAACCAGAAGAGAGAGAAAGAGAGAGAGAGAGAGAGAGAAGAGACGAGATAAAAGAAGAGAAGAATCGTCTAGAGGCCTCGACGCTGAGAAAACATCGATGCTGCATTTACGCTGAGAATATTCCTGGGTAACCGTGCATCTCTGGGAAGCGTATGCAGTCAAACCAAGAGCAGAGGCAAAGAAGGGTGGAAGCTTGAAGGTGGGACATCGGCTCAGGGAAGGGAGGAACGGGAGGAGGACGCGATACCGGTCTACGGCAGCTTGCTGGCAGCTATATCAGGTTACGCTCTAGCGCCCATCCACCGCCCATCCACCGCCCATCCGACCAACCTAACCCCTTCTGCCAGTTTCCACTCGCTCTTTCACCAACCCCTCTCCCTTTCCCCTTCTCTCTCTCTCTCTCACTCATTTTCTATTTACACTCTTTCTTTCCGCCTCTCTACCGCCGCTCCTCTTTGCTTTCCCTTCTGCCACCTTTTATGTCACGAAGCTCGACATTATCGCGGAACACTGCACTGCCGCTAACGCTGTTCGCTATAGGATCATCGTCCGTTGCGTTATAGCTGCGATACCGGGCGACGCCGCGGTGGATTTTGATTTCGACTCGATCCGTGATGGATGGGTGGATGGATGGATGGATGGATGGATGGATGGGTCTAGCTCGATGATAGGCCACCTCGATTTGTTGAAATGGAGATTGCGTTTTTTCGCGGCGATGCTAGTTTTTTTCAGCGGCGGTGGCGAGGCTTTCGATTGTCTGGCCGCGTCGCGTCCTCTTCCACTCGCAATCTTCGGCGGGCGGCATCGTTTCGCTTTCGAGTTTCCATCGATTCCTCCGAGTATCTCGCCTCTGATATCCAATCGGATCTCAGTTCCTCCACCCCTTCCCAGCCAGCCCCCTCCCAAACCAGTCCGCCGCGTCAATCTACGTGAAATTTTAAATTGCATCGACTCGACGAGCAAACATCGTTCTTCGTCGTTCAGCCGTCGTGGGAAGGGAGAAAGGGATCGTAAGGTCAAAGACGGATTAATCGCCGGAGATAAAAATCATCGACGAACGATCCCGTAAGTTCACTTGCCGAGTCAACTTCCACCGAGTCCCAGCCCCGACCTGGGGAAAACCTTTCCGCCATCCGCGAGAGAGGGGACGAGAGACGAGAGGCATCCTTCGAGGTTCAACTTCGAAATTGCTCTCCCTTTCATTCAGATCGCGCAACGACTTATTATCGTCGTTGCGCCGGTGTAGGAGGCCGGCTTTGACAGAGCGACCAAAAACTTTCCTCCTCCCTCCCCTTGGTTTGATAATCCCGAACCGCGATTAAAGTCACGTGACATGGAACTCTGGTCGGTAACTCCGCGGACAAATTGATATTCCGGGGCCTGACTTTCTGATCGCTACGACAGTAAGGATCCCTCGGAATGATCAGCAGCTGTCACGGATCCGTCGCTTTCCTTTCGACCGCCTTTTCGCTCTCTCTCTCTCTCTCTCTTTTTCCCCTTTTCTTTTCTTTTCTTTCACGAACTCGTTTCCGGCGCGGTAATCACGGAAACGGGATTTGAAATTCGAGTTCCCACTAATGGCCGGTGACACCCGTCCACGCGGGTCGCAACGGTAATCGGATCGACGTGGCTTCGTTCGAAAGCGTTCCTCCCATTTGCATTCGTTTTTCTAGCGTCGAGCAGCAGTCGGGGCGTGCTATCGTCGTGTCGACCTCCTCTCGATACCGTGACAGGAAACGAAACAGGGTCGTGCCGATCCTTTGCGCCACGCTTCAACGTGATTTTCTTTGCCGCTCCAGAGTGTTCCAATTTTCGTTCGTTACGTTTCTATCCGCGTTTTCTCTCTCGACGTCCCCCTTCCCCTCCCCCTCCCACTGCGCCGAACAACCTTCACGAAATTTTGTTTAATCCGGCCGAGTGATTGCTCGTTACCCCGATTACACAGCGAAACGTCTAATATCGCGTTGTTCACCGGGGAAAATTGCTCCTAATGATAGCTCGCCGTAATGATATCTGCCGCGTTGCGAAACAACGAAACAACCTTTGGCTTCCTCGCTTCCCAGGCTAATTTCAATCGATCCGCGTTTAACCGCTATCGTACTGACGCGATATGTGTATCAGCAGTTTTCGAGCAGCTCTTTCTTTTTTTTTCTCGCAGGGAAACGCATACGCGCGTAAATAATGGACGTGCGAGCGTGAAAGCAACCGAAACCGAAGCGTGCTAGCTCCTCTGTACGTGCACACATGTTAGTTTGCTCTCAAACACAAGCGCAGACTAGGTCTGATTGCTTACATAAAACGTATGTACACTATTACCGATTTACGTCATGTTCAAAACCAAGTTCGCCTCTTGTTTGAATGTCAATTTGTAACTAGTTCAACTATTGATTCGCATCGCTACGGCACCGGCGAATGTGTCCCGAGCGATTGCAACTTCGTTTGTATCTATACGATCTCCTCGCCGAGCTCTGACAGTCGAATTTTATCTTCGTGCCATTTCATCTTCGATTCGAAACTTCGAATCCAAACAGAACGGAATTTACAATCAAGACCGAGTATCGGCGATTCTCCTTTGTTTGTTTTCGTCGATTTACAGCCGGTATTGCGGTATTTTAACACTCGACTGACCTGTAAATATATATATATATATATGTATATATATATATATATATATGTATATGTATATATATATATATATATACGCTCTCACGTGTCAATATATATATATATATATACGCTCTCACTCTGTCAATATATACGCCCTCTAAATTTTTCTTGCTACAACACATTTTACTATATTGATCTAATATAGAATTTATCGTTTCGCGTAACGTAGCAACTGCAAATAGAACATCGGCAACTGTTTCAATGTTTGCATATTTTCATTAATACTGTTCAGTCTCGATTTCGCTGGTCTCGCAATCAGTATAAATTTGTTCCTTTGCTATAGATGTATGTGATTATTTATATCAATTTGTGACCAGTTCAATAACTTTATACATTCGTTACTTTTGTAAATAATACAGTGTACTCTAAAAATATTTGACCAGAATGAAAGAAAACGAGAAAATACGATGAGTAGAGTCAATGAAGGTAGCCAGTCGCAGCTACCGAATGCGAATATTGATGGTTCCGTGCGAGAGTACGCCGCAAAAAGGGTTAGACATTAATTAGGTGCGAAAATAAATAACCTTAGAAAGTTTTTTTTTTTTTTTATCAAGAACGATGCCAGTTTAGCAAACTTACAACGTTTTGAAACGTTTTGCGTGGATTTTTCTTTAACACCTTCAAAAGTGCCCGGAACTTGGAAGAAAAAGTAAGGAGAAAAGACAACCCGCGTGCCCGTTAAGTGTTAAAAAAGAAATTTCTCCCGCAACGAGATTTTTCACACTTGCGTTCGTTGATCGCGATCCTCGAAATCCTCCAAAATACTCGCGTTTCCACTCCATTTCCTGGAATGGATAAAGTCCAAGTTTAATAATTTGTCACTCCACTGTCGCGAGATATATTCGAAAATTCCATCGAGGTGAACGTTTCACTCACACGCTCACACACTCACACACACGCGCACACGAGCAAGCGTTTCGTTCGAAATCGAGCTCGATCGGTTTCTTTCTCCGTTCCCCGTTGATTAATCTCAAGCGGATAGATAGATCGAATGACGCGGCCGGAGGCCAAAATCAATGCATTAATTAATTACAAAGCGCGCAGAGACAAATCTGATGCGACGACCAGTCCGGGATCATATTCCTGACACTACTGACGGACATCCCACACAGCTGTCTCTGGGTTACCTCGAAATTGTGCTAGCCTGTGTGAATCTGTCCGCGAATCGGATGATTTCTAGTTGATTCGCGTGCTATGCCCGACATCGTGGATGCCACCTGTCTTCTCTAACGAGTCGTACCGGCATAGCATGGTCCACACGCGACCAACACACACACGCACACACACACGCAAACACACACAACGCTGGCTCGTGTAATTGATCATTATAGTCTTAACGCAGAGGGCAGGTCGAGAGCTGACTTTTCGTCGGTCGATGAGCATCCATCGATGCTCGTTATTTCTTGTTCGGTTGATTTTATCTCGATCTCTGAAACAACGTGGCTTTCAAACAACGTAATCTCGTCGTAAAGTTACGTGTTTCAAAATGTCCAGGGTTACGCGTTTGTCCAAGAGTCCGACGTACAATTTCGTTCGATTTTCTGATCAAAGTGCAAAGACACGAGCGTGGAATCGATATTCTCGAAATTGAATAAAGTGTCAGTGGAAAAGACAAACGACGAGCACGACCTGTCACATTCCCTCTCCCCCTACGGTCCCCCGAATTGCGACAGCAACAACGGATTAAATGCCAAATGAATTCGATGCACCGAGTTTTCAATTAGAATATTAATTTCGAATTCCGTCGTTGCGAAAAAAATTCGAGACAAGAACGTGACAGTTTTTTATACGGACGATGGTCGAGTGGCGGTGGCGAGCTGTCGAGAAAGCTTCCATCGACGACAGAGTGGACGACAGAGGGAATCTCACTCGAACGAACAATCACGTTCCTCTCTCCCAAACAAATAAAGACAGTGATGAATATATCCGCTCGATCTGTCATATGAAAAACCTACTTCTTCGGGATATATATCCACTCTCGCCGCTTAAAGAGTTAATTCGAGTGTCTTTCAGAGAGAGAGAGAGAGAAGGAATTTCCTTCGTGAGACCGAGTGTCGTTCAACGTCGAAACACAAACATAAATCGCGAGAAGGGGTAGAGAGATAGAGAGTGATTCGAACGCTCAGCCACGGGTATCTCCTTGGCACTCGTATTTTTCTTTCCGTACCAACTTCGAACCTTTCGATTTCAGAGACTTTGGAGAAGGATTTCGAGAAAAGGGAATCCATCGACCCGCTCTTGACAAATTTCACCGCGTCCACGAGGCGAAAGAACGATCGAGATTAAAACGAACGATTAAAACCTGAACGTCGCGCTCGTGTGAAAAACGTACGTTGAAACAAATCGACCGGATGGTTTATTTAGTTTCAACGGAACGGTGAACGATCGGCCGCGACATATTATTCCAGGCCGAGCCTTTTCGCCAAATTAAACCTGTTCGAGCTAATGCTTACAGAATTCTCTCTCGTTTGGCCGCGAGTTATTCAGCCATGGTGTTCGCGTTGCAAATTTTTCGCTCGACCAGGTCCAATTAAAAAAAAAAAAAAAAAACATGTATACGCACGCACACCTACATCTGGCTATTCCCTCGGGACGAACGAGAGGTTTTGTTTCTGGATGCTCGAGTTTCTGGAAATTATTGCGATCGAGTCAGCGTGACCAGAATTTCGGGAAACAGCGTGTATACTCGGGGCGCGTTCACGCGAGCTCGTGCGCCCGATGCTCGCGTATGTGCGGAGCGTGGAACGGCGCGCGTTCTCCACGCATGATGAGGAACGAACGGAATCATAAATGTCCGCTCTGTGCGGCTCCGTGTGACACGGCGCTGCGGGAACGGCGAGCAAGTCGTGACATTGCTGCAGGTGGCTATCTATAGGGCTAGGCGAGCGCAAGGGATGAAAAGGGAGGGTCGGGCTCAGCCGCCGGAGAAATTTATGCCGTCCCCGTGATGGGATTTGACGGCGTAGACGGTGGATTTTCACCGTCGAATCTGCGAACCTGCACCAGGTCCAGTTTCACTCTATTGTTTCGTTTGCCCTCCTGTTTCTCCGTCACTTCTCTCCGTCCCTTTTCTCTGGCTTTTCGATCCTGGCAATTTTTCTACCTCCGCCTGTCGTATATTCTCTCTCTCTCTCTCTCTCTCAGTTTCTTTCGTCTCACGATCAGGCGGAACGATGTGTTACCTCGTCTCTCGCGTTTCCAGTTTCTTTCGCGTCACAACGTATCTCCGCGTTGTACATCTCTGATAGACGATGATGAAGCGGCGAGGGTCGATTAATTTATGGCATTTCAGCGTGCCGCTCTCTTCTATTCCATCATCTTCCCGGTCCCTTTGTTACACGTTAGTTACACGACGAATCAAGGCTATCAACACGATGTACTGAAATACTGGCGATTTTTCCGCGATTTACACACACAGTTCCTTCGAACTGAGAAAGAGAGAATACCTGACTCGGCCAGCTATGAGGAGAGAGATATCGGTGCTACTTTGCATTTCACGCTCCATGTCCACCGGTGTCCCGTATCTCGGCTCTAACCGAATATACATGCGCGTCTATCAGCCGTGCAGCGAGATAGCGTTAACAAGCTTTATATAAGCAATGGCCGAGAGACCGATCTGCTCGCCAAATCATCAAAGGGGCTCTCGGTCGTGCTTCCTGGTCCCGGTTCCATGTCCCGAAGTAGTAGTAGTAATAGTAGTAGTAGTAGTAGTAGTCAAGGGCCCCGAATCGAGTTCAAGGAACCAGGCAACGCACGACCGACCAGCAGCAGCAGGTACCGAGATAACGGGTGGTGTAAGTGGAGAGGTTAAAGGAGTCAAGGATGAATAGATGGAGCGAGCGACCGAGAGAGAGAGAGAGAGAGAGAGAGGTTACTCTTGGCCGATATCCGAGGTTCGGTTCGGCCAACGCGCCGGGGAACGACGGTTTGGTCTGAGAGTGGCCGCGGGCGATGTTTCTGATCGGCAATCAACCGGTTAGCCCCGATGATCACGGGGCCGACTTCGTGCCACGTCAGTGAAAATCGCTACCAATCCTGTCGACTATTCAAAGAGAGGAACTTTCCAAGTTGCGGTTATTGCGACCGATCGATCCACGCGTAACACCGTGTGTACAGGCTTTCCCCACGGTGGAAGCCGTGGAAACGTTGTTCGTGGAAAGGTTGTTCGCAGCAACCTTCCTCGTCTCTCGCAGCACATCCGCTCGCCGGGTTACCACACCCGCTAAAACCTTACCCATCCACTCTTATCCTTACCCTCGGAAATTCCCCGCACACTTGGACCTGTATCTATCTCTCTTTGGCCCCGAAGGGACAATGGAACCCGACCGGTACCCGAGGGAATATCAGAGGATAGGAGAGTACGGCGCTCCGTTTCTCTAGCCAGTCACCGATGTAGCTACCCCGGCCATTGGCCAGCAGCGGCGAGAGAGCACTTCCTGTTAGCCTCGACCCTCGTCCGCAACCAGCCGCAGGCCGCAAGCCTCGGCTCCTGCGAGCCGTAACCTCTAACCTCACGCTGTTCGGCCTGACCTCCTGCCGACAGCGTAATTGTTTAGAAACCCCTTGATCTGTAATTTCAGCGCCCGGTCTCCTCTCTCTACACGAAACATCGTTAACACGGCTCTCTCGCTCCGTTTCACTCCATCTCCCTACCCTCTCGTCCCATTCTCTCTCTCTCTCTCTCCCCTCGTCATACTAGTTTCTTGTACACCAGCCAGACACTCCGTTCAATCCGCTTTCTCTCCATCTCTCCACCTTCACCGACGCTTTACTTTCTCGCCCTTTTCCTCTCTCCTCTCTTGGCACCGACACGCTAGTCGATATCTCGCGCATGCACGTCCTATCTCCCGTCTCGCTGGACAACTACTAACTGCAAAGTTTTAGTACCACTCCGTGGGAGGGAAAAAGCAACGAGCTTCGCCGCGTTTAATCGCGCGTTCCACCCGCGTTTCCATGCCACGCGGTTTCCGCGTCGCGGTGTTCGCGACAGTGGAATACGACAGCGCATAGTCAGACAAGTGGCAAGTTACTTCGATAGGATGACGGAAAGCACTCCGAGGAGTTTGGTCTGGATCTTTAGTTTCCTATCGGGATGCATTGCTCGAGGATATAGTTTTATCATGTTGCTCCCGCGGGGCAACCTGATAAAGTATAGCGTCGCTCGCGCCGAGCGAGGATTGAAAACAGATATTAGGGGAATAAAGTACGCAGTGGGTTAAGAAGAGTGGCTATTTGTCGCGCGTGCGGTTTCCAAGTTTCCCCAAATGCAAAATGCTTTCGGCTCCGATGTCGACGACGACGAGGAACCGAGAAGATATTTACTCGATAAAATTGAAACAAAGTGTGCACTTTATTCTTCTCTTTCCTTTCTCTCTTTTTCTCTCTCTCTCTCTCTCTCTTTCGGAAAGAAAAGCGCTTCCATTTTACTCGCGTTCTCTTCTCCCTTTAGTTGCGTGAGAAAAAGAGATCTTCTCTCTCGGACGAGTGCGACGATTTATGAATGCAGATCATCGAAGGCCATTTCCAGATCTCTTTGTACACAGCTCTACGCGCAACACGCGACCATACTTTCAAATCCCCCTGCACTTACGCGCCCGTTATCCCGCAACTTTTTCTCGTTTACGGACATTCGTGTAACCGTACGCGTCTAATTCGCCTCATCAGTATGTATAACGTTGCCTCGTAACAAAGGGATTTAAAACGGCCTTCAATTACCCTGCTCTTTCTCTCTCTCTCTCTCTTTCTCTCTTTTTCGTAGGTCCAGTAACTCATTTGAAGGTCCTCCATTATAGAAAAAGATATGCCATTTTGTTTAAAAGAAAAAAGTAAAACCATTCTACCTCGTCACTATTTTTTCTCTTGTTTGTCGAACATTTTCTTCGCTTTTCTTCCTTCTCCCCTCACCCCACTCTCCCCCGAGCGTGTAGAAATAATACTAATTTAGTCGAACGAGCGTCGAAACGACCGGAAAATTTTTGCGGATAAATTTTGCACGACACGACATAAAAACGATAAAAACATCGCGGCCGATATATTTGGCCGTTTCAGCGAAAAATTATCGGCCGAAAAATTTTTATACGCTGCTCTTATCGCTAGCGGAACGAGCGGCGAATAATTCGCGAAATATCACAAGAGCGTTAGCGAATGTTCATCGATGCCATGAATAGAATATGAAAATGCGTCCCGTAAATATTTGAATGGAATTAATTACGGAAGCACATTTTCCAAGCGGGGAATTATTGAAACAGTAAAAACAGCTTGAACTCGCAAACAAGGTCAGGCAGTGTAAATAATTGAATTCAATTTCCTTTTTCACCATTTTTCTACGCTACATTTATCCCGTCGAACGACGCACAAATTAATTCCACATTATAACAACACTCGTCTACACTTTGAATTTACATACCGATTCATGTTTCATACCTATGAATTTTGTGGAAAAACCTTTAATCTCGTCGGACGAAAAATTATTCTCGATATTCTCAACAGATAAAAGGAATTCCCTCGTCAAAGATGTCAGTTTGGAAATTAAAAAAGAAAAGAAAAGAAAAATAAAATAATACAGGATCGTCTGAATTTACCAAGGATCGCAGAAATTTCAATTTCACTCGCCGCCAGGACGGCGAAACTGAACCGACTCGGACTTTTCCGATTATTCGCCGAAAATGTGTTACTTACGATCTCCTCCAGCTTCGAGCAGCCTTTCCTCGCTGTGCAGGCCAGCGCGACGATCACGCCGCCGCCGAACATCACCAGGAGGAACACCGCCAACTTCCATCCGTGATCTCTCTGCGGAATGAGCTTCTTGGCGCTGGGTAACTTGGCAACTTCCGTCGTCGAGACGCCAAGACGGGACGCCTTCACCAGAATCGTCCTGAGCCGCCTGCTCGCCTTCTCGCACGCCATTTTCGCCGGATTGCTCCTCGAGGTCGATCTCGACGATTTCACGTGCACCTGATCCATCCTCCTTCGTCACTCGAACAACGTACAGCTCAGACAACGTGCGACGAGGAAGAGTGTAGCTTGCACGCGGACATAACTATGACGAAGCGTTTCCTCAGCGATATCTTACGTTTGGAAATTACGTGTAGAAAAAATTTGGGAAATCTGCGTGTAGTAAAATGCAATGTAGATGATAATGTAGATCTACTGAAGAGTTTAAAGCGCTCGACGGCTCTCTCACTTATCCTGCCGACGTGGGTTCATCGATGGTTTGGAGTCGTTCGCGATTGCGAAATATAATCACTTTAATAAAGAATCCATCGTGAAGCAACGTCCGAGATGGCAAACTGAGAACCGCACGGTTCCGGTTGTGGTGACCGAGAATGTGGAATTCGTCTGGAGAGAAAGTGGATGGGTTTCTCGTCTGCCGCGTGAAATACAGCGAGGCAACTGTCGAAAGTGACTGGAACGAATGTGCGGAGTAGCAATACCGAGGGACGAGACGTCGTCGACGGCTTTACCGCTCACGTAGATGGACTCCCCTGCAGGTTTTATGAGATTATACCGGCCGAAGGCGCGGGTATATCGCGCGTCCTCCCAAGTCCATTCGCTTCCCTTTCACCCTTGATCCCTGATGATCGTGTCCCATAAACCGCGCTGCCGCTCGTTATATATTTTTACGTACGCGACGTGGCGGGACGCGAAACGACGGGGACGTTCGTGCGCCGCGAATGGAAATCGGCCAAGATAAGGGGGAATCGTGCGGTGTTCTTCAAATGAAACCGACGAGAACTGGGTCACCCTCGCCCGTACTCTTCTGCGGTTTCTTCGCCGTCGCGTTTCCTCGAGAACGATCGATTAACGAACCTTGCGTTACTTTCACCAGCGAAACGATCGGCCAGATCACGAACAGGCTCGATACTATCTCGTTCGTCTGGTTATCGTTGCAGCGTACGCGGCGCCCGGCTACTCAACAGATCGTTACTTCTTCGAGCATTCATGGACGGAAGCTGGTTCTCGTTCCATTCGAATCAAAGAAGGTGATCAAAGATCCTTCGTGTTCGTCTCGCGTGTTCTGGTTGAAACGGTGGCTCGTAAAATCTCATGGATCTCCCCCCTTTTTCATATTTGTTCGAGGATCCTACGAGGATAGAAATTCGTCCGTGATCCGGTGATCTAAGAAAGACTCTGTTGGTTTATTATCCCTCCAGCATTCCCGGGGATCGCATTCTCTTATGGCTTTCTGGAGAGATGGATACGAGGTGGATACGCTTCGTTTTACGCTCCGCTCGGCAACGCTTGCCTCGCGGGATCACGACTTTAATGGGCCGGCGATTTCTCGCATCCCTGGAGCACGTGTCGTTTCAGCGCAGCCTCACCTGAAAACAAAAATATCCGTCAGGTTGGCCAGCTCGTCGAAGGGGCGTGTCGTCGAGCCAGGAGCTTAATTGCCCCGGCCCTTGTTATTACCCTTCCTTCGTTATTACCAATTATTTTACCCTCGAACGGAAAGACCGATTCTTCGAAAAGAAAATAAACAATCGTGTATAACACGAGAATTTTATTATCCGAAAGTTGCGCTCAATTTTCACTTGGTTCGCCGCGGATAAATAATCGGCAGCCGGCGTGAAAATAATTTCGAAGCAAGTTAGTGCGAGTTAGCCTCGTTATTCATTCCTCGAAACGCAGCAAGGAAAACGAGCAAACAGAAAGAGAGAGAGAGGGGGGAGCGGGGGGAGAGAGAAGATCAAAAAAAAGAAAAGTTTCACCGAGGATGTAGCGCCGCTCCGCGCCCCCCACTTACAACGACGACGCAATTAACAGAGGATTTAAGATTAACCGGCAAAGAATTACGAACAAGAAAATGGCATTCAAGTTGCCCGCGTATACGTAGACCGACAGAAACAGGATTAAGTGGACGGAATTCGAGAGCCCGGAATCCAAGGTAATTCTCGCTTAATCCTCGGACACGGTCCTGCGACGGACTGTTCGCTCCGTTCGACTGCAACGGGAGTATTTTCGTCCGTGATATCGCTCGTCCAAAGATAATCCCATCGCCGATATTGCCTCCATCTTTAATGCACTCAAAATCCATCCGGTCCGAGGGTACGACCGGCTTTCGTCAGAAATAAGATCGCCAGCGTCTATATAAACGTGGGTGGTTTACCCCTTGCCTCCGCAAACTTTTCCCCCAAAGACTGATCGCTCTATCGAGATCCTCGATTACATTCACCTCTCCGACCCACTGTCTCTCTATATATTGTAGAAACGAAATCACTTTATCACGTCCATAGCAGAGCGCGAAATCGCTCGGTCCACTTTGTCGCGAGAATTTAGCGTGCAGTTACGACACATGTGAGAAATGTTCCAGCTCACGATTTCTACTCTGTCTCTGAAATTGTGTATTTCTAACCGATCGAACGACTGGTGCTGGAAAATTCGCGGAATCGTGGATCTTGTTCTCTCAGAGAACGTCGATCATTATCCAGAAAATTTTTAGGAACGCCAATAGCGGCGAAAAGGTCCGCGAGCCTGTGTTAAAAATGAAATTCACTCGCCGAGTGAATGCGCCCTTCACAAAATGCAATTTCTAATCCCGCAGATTGCGCGACGCTAGCGTTATAATTTTATTGCACACGTCACCCGCCGGTTCATCATTCACCACCGCGCAACTTTATATCTGCTTCGAGTCCACTGCGCTATTTTCCTAGAAATTTTCCATCAATCACGCGCTGCATAAAGTAACCGGGGCGCACCCTTTCCAACATTCCCTGCATTGCGAACGCTCCGACGCAGGGTCGCCATTAAGCAAATTATATCGCTATATACCAATAAACCGTATCAAATCCACGCTATTTCCCGTTGAAATACCGTATTTATTGTATCGAATTCGTTTCAGCCCATGATCACGCGTTAAACAAACGAAGCGATATGACGATAAACTAGCGCAAATGATCCCTCGAAAATATCACAGTTACAATCCCCCCGTGGGTCGGAGCCCCTCGCCATCAATCGTTAACGCTTTATTCGCAACGTTTTCTTTCTCCAGTTTCCTACATTTCCGACTATCTGTTGAATATTTCTTTATCGATCGTTCGTTCTTCCATCCGTGTCCTGCAATTCTACGAGAAGAAGAGAAAATCTGACACTTGCGCGAGGATAGAAAAATACAAAAATGGCGATGGGTTTTTTTTGCAAAAGGATATGCTACTTACTGTACGTTTTTACTTCGCCCGCTTGATCGTCGATGCGTTAAAAATTAAAAACAACGGTCCACGAAATTATCAACCGTAAAAAAGTCCATATCCAACTGCTACGTAGGTTGGCTACGATTCTACACGTAGGAAAAGAAATTGCAACGTGCGTCTATTGTCTCGCGATAATGCAGCCGGCAGGATTAAGAACGGCGCCGCGGCTACGTACAAAGTTTTCCACGGTGACGGCAGCCGTATCTAAATCACTTGGCGCTAACGATTATCTCGATCCGGGGGCCGTAAGCTTAATCGCGCCGAGCTAATTCTCGCTCGAAACTCCCCAGACTGCAATAGTCGTAACGTTCGCATGAAAGCCCGCGTATGAGAACGTGCCAAGAAAACGCGCCGATTCGAGAAGCCCGGGGACGACCTCTCCCCTCCCTCCTTGCAAGTACTCGAAAGTACTACTTCCCTTTTAATCGCGAATGTATGTAACTTTCGGGTTAAAAGCATGTTTAAAGGCACAGCCAATGCCGGCGCGACTTTACAACACGTCTCGCAGTCTCCTCCTTCGGAAGAATCCTCCACGTCCCTCGTCGTGTTTTCCTTCGCCCTTCGTTTCACTTCCCCTTTCACTTTTAACAGACGCTGAGGCTAATTAACGCGACCCTGATATACCGACACTGTTGATTCGAATTCTCTCTTTCTCCGATATCAAAAAACGGAGGGAGAAAGAGAGAGAGAGAGAGAGAGAGCGTCCGCTCATCTTCCAAAATTAATCACCGTTGATGTAACCCTGAAAACGCCAACAAGCTGGCGCTCCCTTGATCTCCGCGACTGTGTTGCCCGTCAAAAACTTCGATGGACGACGGCCCTTTCAATTCTCCAGTTCGCCGAGAGAGTAAAAGCCGAGAATCGTGCTCGGCGTGCGTCGAAAAGCAAATGACGAGTAAAGTTCTGTCATTAAAGCCTCGAAATCGCCGCGACGAAGTTGCACGAAACTAAAAGTCGAATACGTCGGATCAAGGTGTAGAGAGGTAGAGGATCGAGAGAATCTGGATCGAAACTAGGGGGGGGGGAGAGTAATCATTTGAACTGTGTTTAAAACTGTGCTCGTTACTTTCGGTGCTAATTCTCGCTGCCTCGAATTCTCCTCGAGGACGGTAACTTTCATTTCGCCGCGATTTGCTCGCGATTGTCGTAACGTATAAAGCTTGCGCGCGTCGCCGGCTCGTCCGATCCTCCCGCGATGGCAACCGCGTTCCGCGTGTTACAAACTAAACTGCAACAACTATCGTGTAATTATCATCAAGCCCATTAACCGCGTAGCTACCGCCGGCTACGTGTCAATCTCCCCGCGGGATCGTAATTTTCGCGTAATCGCTGTGAAAAAGCCTCTTGCTTTCGCAAGTGGAGTATATATATCGAAACGTTCGGAAATTCGTGTCGCGGAATTCCGCCGCGTTGTTGTTAACAAGGATGTGTCCACGTCGACCTAATTCAATTTCCAAGTGTCTTCGCTCGTTTCCACGTCCAGCGTCCTGCTAGCCGAGCCGGTGAAGCTAACTAAACCGGAAAGTTTAGTGCTTTTTGCTCGACAGTATTAGCCGTCGATGTTGACCAGCCATCGTAGCTGTTCGCCGCTGGTGATCGAACCCGGAGCTAGGATCAGTAATTTTCACCGGCCGGTAGAGATCAGCCGGTGGACTTTATCGGATGAAACTCGGATGAAGAAGCGCGGGGAAGCCGCGATCGAGCGGTCGAGACTTCTTCTTCACCCCTCCCGAAGAAAATGAGATACCTTAATAAGGCGCCGTTTCCGGCTGTAATTACGCGTTCCAACTTCCCGCTAGCTGTTTTCCTGCTGCGAGTAATTAGAATACCGATAGCTTCACTGGGGAGACCTGTTCCTCCCCCCTCCAGCCAAAATACTCCTCTTTTTACTTCCGGCGTAGGAATGCGTTCCCGAGGATTTGCCAGGGAATGCGCCGCCTCCCGTGGAACCTTTTCACCCACTCGGAATATTGTTCAATGCGCCGAGTCCGCCGCGCTATCAACTTCTTCTCGCGTGAAAGAAAATCAATTATCAGCCTTGCAGACGTAGTGACTTACGCACTTACTCGAGTTTCGAGTCACGTCGAAGACTGTCCTCACTGGCCGACACTCTATATACATTCTGATAAACTGTGCATCTTTCAATTGTACGTACGAGCTTCAAACGTTCAAAGTAGACCTCTCGCGCTCAAAGGGTTCAACCTGAAACGCAACGCAACGCAACGCAACGCAACAACGTCAAAGGAGGATTTTTCTTTGGCGAGAACGAGGGACGACTGAAAGGTGTCCATCAGAGGCGAGATCGTAGCTCAGAGCGCGTGGATTTTTCATTTAGCCGCGATAGAGCAACGCTTCGCTTCGCGTCGCGGCGACGAATGAGGAAAGATTAATCAACGCGTTTGTGTTAGCACACAGCGCTCGCAGCTTGCATTCACGTTTCCCATCGGCCACGCCTCTTCCCACTCGCACTAGTTAATGCACTGTTAAAACATCGTGTAACACATCGAGTATCGCCGGCGCCGCTTAAGCGGGCTCGATTATTCGTGTTTACAAATTTCCTCGGGACCCCGGTTCAACGCGCGTTTGGTCGTTTCGTTTAGCTTGCGGTCCGTCTAAACAATTGAATTTTCGGTATTTCCACCATTGTCGGTGGATGGCTCTCCCATCTCGGCGATGGTCCAACTTTTTTCTTTGCCTCCCCTCCCCCACCCCTCTGCAACAATACGTGGAAAATTTGCTTCCACGTAACATCACCAATGTGCAGTATAATCAGTTAAATCAGATTTCTCTCGCTACTGTCTACTCCATTGAAGGGTTAAAACGAAGGGTTAAAACGAACGCTACCGAGAGGTGAACGTCTTGGAAGAGTTTTCAAGTATTTTACCAGGAGAAGCCTGGTTTCTCACACCGAGCCGCGAGACGTCCGACGTCGAACCTTCAATCCTTTGCGGTCTGCGTAGTTTTCATCTTTTCTCGTTCTAACTCCGCTCTTTTAGTCCGCGCTAAATTGACAGTTTCGCGTCAGATTTTCCATGCTGATTTCGACAACGGAACCGATGATCCTACCCTTGATATCGGTTACTTTGCGAAACACTTTTGAAATAGAATCGAAAGACGACATACTTTTCAGTAGATAATTATATTGAATGTTAGGGGTAGCCATAAGCAATGTCGTTTCTTCATACTGTACAAAATTTTATTTTATTCAAGAGTCAACAGAGCTTGTAATTTAAGCACGCTAAATGTCAATATATTTTTATATAACTAGAATATATGTTATAGCAAGCTAAATTATTGTCACTGCAATAGCAATGTTTATTAACATTTGAAGAACATTACTTTTGGGCATCCTTAATATAAACATTTTTTAAATGAAAAAACACTGTTCTTTATCGTTTGTAACTTATAATTTTTCACACAGTATGATTTCGTTTAAAACATTCTCCGACATGGAATCCTGGTTTCATATATAGGTTTCGTATATGTATATAAGAAGTGTTTCTTCATCCACCGGGAATTTTACGATTAGAGCACACAGCACAGTCTGTCTTCTTCGCCTTCTTCATCACAAGTCAAAATTTTTAAATTGAATTTTGGATTTTTCGTGAAAAATCACCGGGAATTCTATCCGCGTGCCAAAAGGGCACGAAAGGGTTGATTTTTTTGAAATCAACTAACAATAAGCTGCGTGTACAACAGAGAGGTTGCAAGATATTCGTTCGCGACCGGCGAAACATTTCGAACGGTCAGTTATTCATCGCGATATTTTAACGAGACCAATTGCGAGTTTGTTGCGACGAGCTCGACACAACTCTGCAAGTTTTCGATTGCTCTTGCACGATGCCCCACCGACTCTTCCCGCGATTTATACACGTCCGTCTTCGGCACTCGAGTCTTTGATAACAACTCTGGCATGACTCGTCAACGACTCTGCGATAGCAACTGTCCGACAACTCTCGCGAGCAACTCTCCCGGTTCTTCATCGTCACTACGTACACTTACCCACGGCTAACGTTTCTACGTGACTCTAATCCTAGATCTCGTTCCAACCCTCGATCGATATCACGGTCTGATCTCTTTCGCTCTCGGTTCTCTCGTCAATCGCAAAATTGCAAAAGGTATTGTATTGTACAACGTTACAGAAACGTCGAGAACGAGAGCCATCTGATACTTTTCAATTCAAAGACGAGGCAAGTTTCCTTGAACTGGGAACAAAGTTTCACGGGTTATTAAGACAAATAATACTTCGCTTCGGACGTCAAGGTGATAAATAAGCGTGAAAATATTGGAATTATTCTTCGTCAATCCCCGAAGGGGGCTCGAGTATAATGAAGTGTCCCGTCGCAGTGTCGTGCGAAGAAAATTACGTCGCGAGAGAATGGTGGCCATTCGCGAGACCGTATAAATGACGGATGAAGCGTCGGCGAGATGGAGTAGATGAAACGCAGGCGGCGGCGATCGAGGGAAATGGATCGCGGATATTACCGCGTAGGAGGAGAACGCGGCCGAGAATTGGTTTAAAGGATAAGTAAAACGGGGCGTAAAGTTTTACATAACTCGGGGTCGATCTCGTAGCCTGCTCTTTTTACGGGCCGCGTAACGAAGCTCGGAGTTGCAGCGATTCCGAATTCACGTGCTTTATCTCCGCCCGTATTTTTCCACGGTTTCACTTTTAAGCGCCGATCGTCGTCGCGATATTACGGCCGTCTCTCGGTCGTGATTGAAGGAGCGATAGAGGGACAGGGATTGTTTTTAGTGCATCCGGCGGGAGTGACCGAAGGGGATTTACGAGGTGATCCCAGAATCCGGAATGGCTAGTAAATTTTTTTTAAGCGAGGTCGCTGAGATATCAAAGAGGAAACGGTCGAACGGGCTAATCTGGTCGCAGCTTCTCGACGGGCCTCTCGCCCTTTCCTCGTTCCCTCGTTTCACGTACCACGCTGTTCAAACTGTATCGACTATTCTTCTTAACCCTTTTGCGATCCTACATGTCGAGCGTTCAATTTCTCTTCTTGTTTCTCCGTCGAAACTGTTTCGTTGAGACTGATAGAGACAAGACAGAGCCGGTCTGTATTGTACACGTTCTCAGATTCGTTTCGAATTAAATCGACGCGACGCGCGGATGTGTCGGAGAAATTTTAGTTGAATTCAAAGTATCCAAGTGTTCAAATAATTTCTGATGTTCATTTTTCGCGAATTCACGGCGGCGACACCATCAAGCGGCGGCAAGTCTCTCTCTCAGTCTGCGGACGCGAAAAGGTTAAAGCAGCGTCGTGAAAGTTTCACGGGGTCCGAAAATAGGAACAACGACCACGCGCACGTACGTACCACCATCGACACGGTTGATCTCGTATTTTTCCCGGCGACAGCGTCGAAGCCGCTTCATCCTTATCAGACCTGACGCGAGAGAAGTTTACTTGGCCCCGTAATTCCTTCCACTCTGCCTCTTCCTTTCGTTTCTCTTTTTCAGTAGCTCGAACACCTCCTTCCGCCCGTTCATCCCCCCTTCGTCCCGATGCTCCAGCGCACGTACACGGTCGGTCCATAAGGCAGAGACCCTCTGCAGAGAGTTTCTCCGCCAGAGTCTGCTGCCACGTACGTCGGTCAGACGAGGCCAGGCGAGGCGAGGGCTGGGGGCAAGCCCATTGCCACGATGAATAAATAAAAATCGGTCGGGGAATCTGCCGGCGTAATTTATCGACACGCTATCGGCTTTCCGATCTGAGGAATGCACTCGAGAAAATCGAGGACAGTTCGCTCGTATATCAGGAATGCACGCGCCGGAGTTGGAAAAGTGCTAGAGAAGACCAGAGATATTTCGAGCCAATAAGTATACCCTTCTGTCTCTTCTATTCGTCTTTTATCCTTTTTCCTCTCCTTTAACCCCTTGTTCTTCTCTCTCTTTCTCTCTCTCTCTCTCTGTCTCTGTTCCTGTCTCTGCTCTTTCTCTTCGATGGATTATTAATGCCTCGTCTCGAGATTGCCACGCTCGAGTGCCGGTGAAATTATATCGTTTCCTCGTTAGCCAGAGACTCAGCTGCGGTATCCCGTCTCGTTCGGTGGCTCGAAGAGTCGAACAGCCATTCGTAAAGATTTGACGGGGCATTACGTCCACTTAGGCGGATGTCCCGAAACGCAGACAGGAGCAGGACTGAAAGAGAGATCTGCCGCGCGCGCGCGCGAGCCTTCTATCGATGTATATCGTCCGGTAACGCGCGGTCACGAGACTTCGAGGGCTTAATGTGATTTATAAGGGGTGGGGGGGACAGAAGTTCCTCGCGATGGACCGCGTATGTTTCGAAAGCCCCGGAGAATTATTGGATACGTGACGTCGCGAGTTACCTTTAAGCGCGTCTGCCGCCAAAGTGACTCGCTAAGAATCGATAAACCAGACGATGCAGAAGAGCGTGCACCTCGCTTGTCACCTGCCGTTACCTGTAATCATATTTTTCGTTTCGACGATTGTCTACGGAACTGTCACTGCATTCGGCGGCTTATCGATGGTAGCTACGCTCTCCTCTCCTCGCTCCGCCTCGTGAAATACTTCGGGCTGCTATTTCTCAGCGGGCCGTTTGTAAGACGAAAAACTTGTTACGCGGTGAAAGCCACCGAGAGAGAGTGCGATTTTATGTTCGATTCGATGGAATTCCTCGAATTTTTACGGCGTACGTGTGTTCGTACAGCGTGGTGCGAGGCGACGACGAAAAAAAAAAAAAAAGAAAAAATTGATCAACGATTTCGAAGCGACGCGTTCCCTCCTCCGTCAAGCTGCGCGAATAGTTTAGAGATCGATGGGAAAGTTACGCGCAAGATGTCTGACCTGTGGTCGACTCGCTCCACTTGCACTGTACAGCCGCGAGCCTCGTATCGGACGTTAGAACGTTAATTGCTCGTGTTATCGAGCGTCGGTTAATTAAACAACGATTCAGCTAATAACTTAGCAGACGTACACAATACCCGTTTCATCGCGAGACGATGTTTAATTATTACGCCATGCTAAATATTAAAAAAGTTACGGAACGCGGACGAGAGGCGGTTGAATGAGTCGGTTGGTGTCTTGCCGCTCTCCGAAGCAAAGTAGTTTCGGTTTCGAGTAAGTCATGCTTTAACGAACAAACTTCGCGAGAGCTTAATCTTATGGAACTTTAATAAACAAGCTTATTAGAAAATGACGCTTTAATAAACCAACTAACTTTTTAGCCCGCTGTCTCTTAATAAGAATATTACCAAAACCCTTCCGATAGAACGACGGCCGTCTTATTTCCAGAGAAATTGTCACACATTTTCGATACGATCTTTGACGAGATACTTGACGAGTTGTTCACCTCGGAATCGCGTTGTTGTTATCAAGACGCTTCGTAAAAGCCGGTCTCACGACTAACGAATATATAGGGAGAGAGAAAAAAAAACGAAATTAAACCATTGTGGTTTGAAACACAAATTTATTAATTTATTAATAATCAAGTAATTAACGAAAGAACTGAATAAGTCCGAAATACGGCAATGGCAAAGAGATGTTAAGTTTTTTTTCTCTTCTATACCTGCCTGCAAGATCTGACTATTCTCCGCTCGAAATCTTGACCTTAAAATCGGACAGTTGCTTCGCTGTTAGGATGCACAGAAAGAAATTCTGAACAATGAGACTTCCTGCCCATAAATATTTTACGCAAACCCGTATCTATCGCTACGCGTCGGTGGTAGTACAGACGAAGTACAGCGCATTTCTCGCTCGCGCCCATCAAACGTTCGCGCGATTAAAATTTATATAGTTTGCGAATATTTCACGAGCGGCGCGGCCCGAGCGAAATGCGACTCCGAGCAGAGTTTCCCTTTCGCGCACTATTTCAAAATTCGCAAGAGCTCGAAATTATCAAACGGTCCGTATTTGCGCTTTCTCTCGTTTCTTGTCGCAATATTTCCACACACACACACACACACACACAGAAAAAATTAACGTTCCGAACGATCGTCGCAATGTCGTCGCAAACACACGCGAGATCGTTTAAGCTCGAAAGACTCTAACAACAAACAAACACGGGCGAATAGCTCTCGTTCTCGCCGGGCGTTCTACATTTTTAATTCGTCCCGTTTGTTTGCACCGAGCGTGCAAACTCTCTACCTCGAATTGAATAAAATTAAATATCTCGCGAGGAATTCATTTCCCGATATTCGACGTGTATTTAGACGAGTATTTAATTTTATTCCGCTTCAGATGCCAGGCCCCCCCTCCCAAAAGAGGGGGAGGAGGAGGAGGAGGAGGAGGACGAAGGAATAACGAAAAGAGCTCGCTCGCGTGTGAAACGCGTCGACGAGGAGGAGGCAATCGCTTCAAGAGGAAGATCCTCTCGACCGTTCAGCAACGAGATGCCAGATGCCGGTGTCGCCGGTTCGCTCCGCGTACTCTCACAGCTGTTATTTCCGCGTCTCCTGTCCACGTGTCGCCTTGAATATTCTCTTTTAATAATATTCCCTCACGGTTATCGAACCATCGAGACGTATTTCTAGTCTCGATATATTTCAACGCAGCGCAGCGTAACGTAACATAGCGATGTAAAATAGGAAAGACAGAGAAACAGAGAGAGAGAGACAGAGAGAGAAATAGAGAGAGAGAGAGACAACGTACGTATGTAATTAAAAGCGAATCAACGCGGAAAAATTCGGTCGATTTAGCACGCTCCGGTCTTCAACAGAGATAAAAAAGAGGAAAAACAAAAAAAAAAGAATAAAAAAATAGAAGCAAGGGAAATAGAAAAAAAGAGAGAGAGAGAGAGAGAGAGAGAGAGAGAAAGGAGAACCGAAACTCTTGCATCGTCCAACAGGCAGAAAACTCCGTCGGATTTCATCTCGTTCATTGTTTAATCCGCGAATTGATGAAGTTCTGAACGTAGCGAAATCGTCCGGTTGGTCGTTGGAAATTTTACGCGACTTTTTCACCCGACGCGATGGGGACACGTCGCTGAACACGGAACACGACGGTGGAAAACGCTTGCTACGCTCCGCTCGGGGAAGCATTACGGTATGCATGGCTCGGTTTCGA
Source organism: Tetragonula carbonaria (assembly GCA_032399595.1). NCBI lineage: Eukaryota > Metazoa > Arthropoda > Insecta > Hymenoptera > Apidae > Tetragonula > Tetragonula carbonaria. The sequence continues at coordinate 9,217,412 of JAUCRC010000014.1, forward strand.
TTCGTCCGTCGTTGATCGAAATACAGCCGCGGTCCTAAATCGTCCGGCTCTTTACGAGCCACCATTTTTGTGTTGTTGGACCAGCTGTTCCTCCTTTATTTCTATTTGCTCGTTTTAACGCGCACGCCATTTTTCGAACGGGGCTCCAGAGAGAGAGAGAGAGAGAGAGAGAGGAAGAGAGATCGTTCGTGCCTGATTCGAATATCGTCGCCAACGGCTGGTTATATTGAATAAAAATAAAACCGGGGGAATACCCCGGTTGTTTTCCCACACCTCTCGAATTTCGGCAACGTTCCTCGCATCGATCTCGATCTTCCACCCCTCCCTGCGCCCCGTGCGTGTGTGCTTGTGGCAGGTTTTTTTTCTCTCTCTCTTTTTTTTTACTGTCCCCCAGGTTTGTTTCGAAATCGAATCGATTACGAGATGCTTCTCTGTCGATGGACACGCGTTCGATTCGCGTTTCGCCGGTGGTGTGCTAAAAACCTCGTAAACAGCGTATCGCGATTTCTGATCCCGCGCGGACGCGAAAATAGATTTGCTCCTGCCGGTGTGCGGTTCGAAACGATTTCCGAGCGATGGCTCGATCTTGAAAACTTTCATCCATGGGGATGAAACAACGTGAGTTCCATGCAACGGTGTATGACGTAGTGTTTATCGGATACGCGAGGCATACACGCGACGCCAGATTGTTATCGAGCAATAAAAAAACTCGCCTACTTCCGCGCCAACCCTCCTCTGCTCCTACACGCGCCTGCTCTCGTTCCTGGCGTGTATAACTTCATTACCAGGCCAGAAAACTAACGATAAAGCCGGCATTGCCGCTTTACCAGCGGCATTGCCGCGCCAATTAAATCGAATTACAGGCTGCTGATTTGACGCGGGCGAATTCGCTTCGACAAATATTTCCTTCGCGTTTCGGAGGGGAAACACGCGCTGTCGCGCGCGTTACTCCAGTCACAGCCAAACTCCCGAACCGAGCGTCTGTTTTTCTGAATAATCAACGCGCGCGAGCGTGGATCATCGATCGCGAACGAAAATTTTTTTCGCAGTCTTGTTTCGCTGTCCCCGGGCCAAGCAACTATTCCACGTCGTATAAAACGAGCTTGATTTTCAACCAACGATTTCTATTTTCCGCCAGATATTACGCGACGGATTAACACTTCCGCAGTCGAAATTGTTTCAATCTAGATTCGTTCCAGGAATGAACGAACGCGCGACGATTTTTCAGACTTTCACGTTTTCAGCGCTTCGTCTGTTTCATCCGATCGGATCTAAGAGCGACGAAATTTAAAGGTACGTTTGAAATGTAGTGTCGAAGGGCAGAAGTTAGGGATTTATAACAAACTATAAGAAACTTGCGCGATATTGGATGGAGTGAAGTGTCGTTATTCGGAATTTCTTGCTTTGTGTTTCGCCTATTGTCGCGGCGAAAAAGACCAGAGTTGGGACTGTTTGTCTAGCAATCCCAATCTTAATCTCTTGATCGCCGCAGTCTTTTTAAAGACCGCACGTTAGATCGCCGCGTATTTTCAATTTTAAGAAAAATGTACTTTTACTAATAAATAAATAATTTAAATATTTCTCACTTACATAATTAGTGAGCCACAATCAATTAGGATATAATTTGCACAAAAAAAAGACACTTGATTTTCACTAGGGTTGCCACACAATAGATCAAATATCAGAAAGATTTAAAAAAGTTATATGCACGTGTTAAATTTGAAATGTTATAATATTATAAAAGATACAGATATATACTACACACAATAAAACTAATATTTATCTTGGGTGTGGAATGCTTTGAAGCAAGTAGTTGGGCAGAGTGGAATTTTATAGTTTTCGTGAATTTTGTTTCTTGCCTTTCTTTTCGAAGCAGCTTTCAAATATATCCAAAATCAAGGAAGTATATATATATATTTTTTTTTTCGATTTTTTTAGTGTTGGAAAATGATTCTAGATGTCACCGTTAAGAAATCGAAATTAATTTCGATTTTATTTAGGGTACAGGGACTGGCGCGCACGACAACCAAGTGGTTAAGACGTGAAAACACGATTGTACGAAAACAGAATTTTTTAAGGGCAAGATTTTCAAAGTATCAGCGCGTAGGTAATCTTATCCACTTTTCCTTAACACGTTAAACGCCCAGCCTGTTTTACTTGCCGTTTCGTTCACGCCACAGTTCACGCCGCACAAGAGAGCAAAGAATGGATCACAATTTTGAAATGGAGAGGAAAGCGTGACGTTCTGTTACTTTCTACCAAACATTCGACAGAAATGGAAACCGTTCGAACAAAGACCAAAATCGTAAGTAAGCCGAAAATGGTTGTAGACTATAACGCGTGGAAAAAAAAACTATTGACTGTCAGATCAAATGGCTGTATGCAATAAACCATTACGGAAGTCAATGAAGTGGTGTACGGAAAATTTCGAATTTTTACTGAACACTGCTGTTGTGAACTCGTTCTTTATATCAAGAATCAATAAGCCACAAGATGTGTATCACAACATATCGCAAAAAACTGATGGAGGCACTTACGTAGAAGAAGGACACACGTACAAAACCTCAGCATCACTTGGAAAAAAAAAAGGAAGACAGTGCGCATAAAGTTAGGAAATACTGCACCGAATGTTGTAGCACAAATTCACAAATAGGTTCAAAGATGGCGAAAAATTTAACGCAAAACCTCATCTTTGTTTGCCTTGTTTCAATAAATTACATCAATGTTTTTTAATGTATTATATTCTTTTCCTCAAAGCATTGATCAAACAAAAACCGATGTCGCCTAAATTAAATGTTCAGTCTCACAAGTACGTGAAGACCGACACGCGCGCGAGAATGAACATGAACGAAAAGTCTGCGGCCGGTCCGTCGGGACCGGCTGGGCGTTTAACGTGTTAATCACTTAAATATTAGCAAACTTTGTGTTACAAACCACTCGGTTGAATTTCGTTATTTTCCCACCAGTACATGCTGAAAGATCATCAACCGAGAAGTACAAACTGAGACTCAACGAAGAAGCACAGTAGCCGCGGGCATACGGTTTCAAAGTATCTTCGAGTTTAAAAGCAGCTGGGAACAATTCTGCGATTGAAAAGAGCGGGAAGGAAGGAAGAAAGCGAGGGGTAGATTCATCGAATAGAGACGAGCTGCTTCGATTCCATTCCCGAGGAGGACGGTTGCGTGTGTCGCTATACTCGATACGTCGATAATGACTCCGACAGTTGGCTAAAGAAGAGAGAGAAAAAGAGAAGCGCGCGTGAAAAAAAATGAAAAGAAGAAGAAAAAAAAAAGAACGGAGAAAGAAGGAAGGTGGAACGCAGAATGGAGTAGAGGAGGGCATCGGCTCGTAAATAAAAATGAATCGACGTCGCGGGGGGACGATAGATCAAAAGGTAGCTGCGGGCCAAGCAAGCGAGGTGGGCGAGCGAGAAAATAAAAGAGAATTATTGAGGAGCGAAATAAATCAGGGCATGGTGTGTGTTCGCGATGCTGCTGCTGCTGCTGCTGCTGTTTCTGCGACGAGTACAAGCCGTGATGGTGTCAGAGGGGTCGCACTCCACGCTTCGAAATGAACGCGATAAGAGAAACACGTGTTGAGCACGCTCTCTCACCCTCCTTCCTTCTGCCCTCATCTTCCAGCTGTCTCGATATACAAACCGCTTTTCCTTCTCGTCCGTTCTCCTCCGCTATCGCTTCGTCCTCTGCTCCTCTTTGTTTTTCCGACTTGTTCTTAGATCGAGGATGCTCATCCCTGCCAACAGCAGCGCCGGATGAAAGTGTATGAAATGTCCTAGTCGTTGTTTCATTGATATCGCGGATAATAGTGGTTCGGTTGAGACGAAACGTCCGTCCCAAAGCAATCCGTACTGTGATTCTACTTCGCAGATCGTTTTAAGTATCGGCAGGATAACATGGCTTCAATACCGTGTTTCTTCTTCACAGAGAAATCCCAAGAATTGTTAACAAACACGCACTCCACGTTGAAGATTGTCTTTCCTCCGTTTGTGTGTGTTTCGATTGTTTGCTGTGATGTTACCAACTTTGCTATCCGTTGTATATTTTCTCGGTAAGGCATCGCACAACAGTGGCCATTGTAAAGGAGAAGATTGCCCCATTATTTTGTTGGAATTCTGCCTCTTTAGCGCGCCAGTTCAGGGTAGGACAGAATGCATCGTGTTTTAAGAAACACACAAGCACGCGTAGCTTTTCCACGTAAATTCACTGTATTCTGACAATGCGTGCTCTTTCGTCTCTGCCATGACACCACGTACACCTAATTACGACAAAAAGCAGGACGAGCGAAAAGGCGACGCGTTACCACGTCGATACGTGTTTCCTTCTATCCGACGCGTGAAGATCGCGAGGCGAGATATTACCGGGTAATTCGGAACGTTTAAAAAGAAGAAGAAGGAGGAAAAATAGAGAGAGAGAGAGAGAGAGGAACTGTCGTAGGTACGAGAAAGTTCGTATTAACGAGTTATATTCGGATGAAACTCGTGCGGAGTATCCCGGGCCTTTCGTCCTTATTACGTTCCTCGTCAAAAGAACGGCGAGAAAGAACGTTCCTCGCCGTGTTTCAAAATGAACGTGATAAGAGGAACACGTGTTGAACATGATTTCTCACCCTCTCCTTTTTGCGCTTTGAGTCATCTTTACGCTTTCTTTCTTTTGTCTCCATTTTCCTCTATGCCTCGCCTCCTTTTTACATCATGCTCTCGATATATATATATATATATATATATATATATATATATATATATATATAAAGCCTCGTCTTTCTACTCCCCTTTTCATCCCGCTCCTTCCGTAGACCGAGTTCTCTCTCTCTCTCTCTCTCTCTCTCTACGTCTCCACGGTCTGTTTCGACTTCTCTTTCACAAATCCTTCCCTCGCGAGAACGAAAGGAATTCGTTACTTTACTCAAGCTGATCTGCAAATAGGTGTATAATAGGAGAGCAATTTTCTGATCGGACGAATATAACGACAGATCTCGTTGCTATACGTTGAATTACTGTGGAGTGAGGAAACCTGGAAAATTGCTCCTGTGCGAGGCAATCATCACTTGCTGCGTGCCCGATTTGATTGTCGCAGTGAAAAACCAGACTTGACCACTGTTGTCGGCCAAGTTTAAGGCTTAGACTATTAGGATACGGGCGTAAGGGTGCAAGGGATGAAAGTTTCGAGAGTAGCGAGTAGTCCAGTGAGATCTAGAGACTAATATCTTTCGGTCATCATCGCTGTATTGGGAATTTCTCCAGTATCTGTTAATTCCTAAATTAACAAACTTTACTTACATTTACTTCGAAACACGCAGATGAAGAACTCTTTTGTAATATTTCTACCTACGTTACAACAGTCGTAATTGTTTCGCAAATAACGATACGATTACGAAACGCAGCGCCGGCAGTCATGATTTAACAAACGACGACGACCAATAACGCGGACATAGTGTTTCCGCGTTTCGTTGATACATTGTCCAACGTAGGTTGCAAGCTTCGCCGATATATATTATTGAATGTAGTCTTCATAAATTCACGAAATGCAGCGAGGTACCCGCTGCTCCTCCCTGCGATCGCTGCGACGCGTTATCGCGGCAAGCGAGGCCGAGTTTCGATGAAATTCAAATATGCAAAAGGACTGCCTTATTTCAAAAACAACCGAATTTCGTTGCCGAAACGAGAGCCAATTCTCCTCTAGAGCGTCGGAGAACGTGTCGGATTTTGATTAGAGAGTTTACGCGACAGGAATGTTTAATGTCTGGCGGGAATGCACCAACGCGGCGGTGGAAATCGGCGAGATCGGTAGAAACGAACGCACGGGGAAACGAGTTCCGTTCCAAGGGGGGAGAGAGGGGGGGGGAGGGATCGGAAAACAGCGAGGCGTTTGGAAACAGAGGTCACGGACCTTCGGATCGTTCGCAAACTTTGCCCGCGCGCTCGTCAAATACGTTCCGAGTCTGCGGCGTCTAACTTGACTAATTGGCTTCCCGCTGGAACTGAATAATAATTGAATAATGGAATATTGAGAGCGCGCGCGAGGAGGCAACGAGGAGGCGAGAGCTATGAAATTCACGCACGCTTCACGTTGTTGAAATCAAACGTTTTACGCGCGGCCCATGTACATTCGCGGCCCTTGTATTTACCCTGCGACTTTACACGAGACCAAATCGTTTCCACCTCTCCCCCCCCCTCCTTTTCTCCTTTTCCTTTTTCCTTTTCTCTTTTCTCCTCCCCTCTTCCGCCGCCTTTTCTTTTTTCCCCTCCTCTCTATAAAGTTACCCGCATAGAAATAGCAATCAAAGCGGTTTCACACGATTTTCGTACTTGGCAGAAACCGTTCTTTGACGATCGCCGCAGAGAGTCAAACGAGAATAATGGTCACGAACGTAACGAGAATCTGATCTTCCGGGGCAGGCAGGGTGAGCGAAAAATCGGTGCCAGTTTTTTGCGGTTACGCGCCAACAGATAGCGCAATGCTCGGATTCGACGAGCCACCATTAACACCGTGTAATCCTGAATCGGCAATCAGGGATTGAAAACCTTGAGCCGGGCAATGATTCGACGTTTGACGGGCTGGAAAAGTTTTTGCCGCGGAAAGAAACGGGAGAGAGAGAGAGAGAGAGAGAGAGAAGAAAACGCGCCCCAGGGAATCAGGCTATCGAAAGAAAAATGTTCTCGCTAACATGTAAGTTTGAGAAACTTTGCCTAACTGAATTTTAACTCGACTACGGATCGTTTTATTAATATTTTCTTGGCGGAATGCACTTTAAAAGTCAGATGGCTGGGCGTGCATCTCTCCTCTGTTTACAATAGTACATCCTGCCAGGCGACTGACTTCCTGTTAAGTCTTTTACCTCCCGTATATTTTTCGTGTAAACGTACAGTCGAGAAAGTTTGCGCTATCTCCTCTTTTCGTGTAACGCGCAAGTGTCTTTGATATATCTATATATATACATATATATATAAAGAAAGGAAAAGAAAACAACGACGTTTCGATCGAAGATCATTCGAGTAGTTTGCCCAACGATCTCGACTTTCGTGCGATGAAACGTTGACGGTTGATTCCTAGACCTTCGTAAACCTTCGTTCATTCGGAGGCCATCGCGTAAACTCAAAATCGATGTGTACGTAAAAGAGTTCAAAATCGAATCGCAACGTATCGCCAACGGGTCTCCGACGTTAGGTTACCTCGCGGGTCTCGGAACACCGATAAAATTACGCAAAAGACGCGTTGCTTGGTCTGTCTCGTTATCTCGAAAATAGCGAGCGTGCGAGTTATTTTTCTTGGAACGCCAGATCCACGCACGAGGTCCGCGCGCGTTTCCGCTCGTAACTGAGGCTCCAATGTCGGCACGTGACTGCGAATAATTCTCCCCTGTCACCAGCAAAAACATCGCGCGTCGTGCCGCGTCACGTTCTATCGTGTGAGATATTGCCGATCATCCTGCGCGAGACGTAGAGCTTCGCTTCAATTTCCCTTCCCCGTGCCGTGCCGTGAGTTCGGCCTCTTGTTCTCCGCCGGTGAACTTGGCTCGTATCATGACGAACGACCGAGGCAACGGCAGCACCATTTTTCTTCGACGCGAAATTACCAGCGAGCTCTTTAACAAACGTCGAGTCATTGTTATCGCGGCAGTGAACGATGTGATTCGTTGCTTTTTTCGCGATAAACGAGGAGGGCGAAGCTGAGGCGGAAAGCCACACGCCACCGCCGTTATCTTCGATTCTCGAACGTCGATCGTTTCGCGTTAACGCACGGCTCGAAGGAAATAAATAAGACGTTGGATCGGACAAGTTTTACGGACGGAGCGGTAAGCTGGGCTCAGAGAGTAACGCCCGGGTGCTCTCTCTCTCTCTCTCTCTCTCTCTCTTTATGATCGACGCGAGCGTTCGAGATCGACGAATTACTTTTTTCACGTCAATTTTACTAAGCAAACGAACGTTTAATTGACGTTCCGTATGAATGATTCATCGGCGATGTCTTCCGAAGCACGAGTAACGTCGCATCGATCCATTCCTCTGGTTTTTTCTTCTTCTTCTTTTTTTTTCTTTTTCTTTTTTAACGTATAGTGAAATCGAATTTCCAAATTGCACGGTAGCTTAATTGAAGTGACACACGACCGATTGATTGCAATTATTCCCAATCCAGATAAATTCGCGCGAGGAGGACACACCGTCGAAAAATTAGAAATATCAACCTAATAACTTTCGTTAATCGCTGATTGCTTTCGTCAACAATTCTCGCTCGATTTCCAATTTCCCCCCCTCCTCCCCCCTTGCCCCGCGAATGCGCGGAATTCCGACGTCCGCGTTTATCGATAACGAAATTCACACGTACGTACCTATCTCTCTTTGGAAGCTGCGTGAACATCGCTCTGGCTCGCAAAGCCCCTCCAGTCGTGCGTTCCAGCCGGATCGTTTCTGCTTTTCTTCGTCGCTGGCCGATACCCAATACGCTCGATGTGTGTTCCGTGTCTCTCCCTCGAGGAATCAACCTGTTTCTCCACCTTACTGCGTGGAACCTGCTTCTCGAGTCTCGGACAGAACCAAAGAAAAAAAAAACTCAAGCACAAAAACACAGCACAGTCGTTCGTAGGGAGGCGAAATAGGAAGGAAGGAGAAATAGCTGAACGCCTCGTGTTACCGGCGATCGGCGATCGACCGTTTCGCACGATACGTCTCCAAAGGCGTCGCGGCGCTCACTGCGGAGACTTCGCTGCGTACCCGCCCTTATAGCATCGTGTTGCGCTCACACCGTGCCCCCTCTCCTCCCCGCGCTTCGCGCTACCCCCTCCCACCCTCGGCGTTTCTCTCGCTCTTCACCCTTCGTTTCGACCCTCTGCGCTGTACCGCCACAACCTCGTGCACCCCTCGCGTCACCCTGACCACCCAACCACCGCCGCCACCCTGCTCTATCATCCCCGTGCTCTGCACACCGTCACCATTGCCACCACCCACCTTACAGGATAACGCAAGCGTTCTGGAATAAGCGTTCAAAAGACCAGCCGATGCATTCTTCGCGAACCTCGTGCGCGAAAAACGCGAACAACGCACGTTCGAGACTCGCGATCGGACGAACCGCCGGTACCGCTTCTTTTTTCTTCTTCTTCTTCTTCTTCTTCTTCTCGTTCTTTTTGCTCCTTGGTCCGAGCCAGAAGAGGAACTCGGACTTTTTTTTTCAGACCGGAATTTCAGCTGGAATTCCGTTACGTTGATTGACGTCGGTGGGTTATGCCTTTGCAAATGGGTGGATTGTTAGCGGGAACGATTGGACGGAGCTGCGGAGCGCCGAGACCGATTCTAATTTACTCGGCACCCAACGGCACTCTCGCGTTATCCCGCTGTAAATCACTTGGACGCGCTCCAGTGCTCGTCATACCGCGCGTGAACGTCACGCTAACCTTCTTCGATTCACTCCAACTCACGAGGACCGGTTTCAATTTGTGCGAAACTTTTAGAATCCACTGGAAATCCCGGCGAATCGTTTCAATTCGTGCTAACTTTTCCCACGCGCCGACCTGCACGCCAACCTATATTCCGATGTGTACTAAAACTCACCGCCGCTTCCGTTTACTTTCTCTTTTTCTCGTCGCTCGACTCGCGTCAAGACAGCTCGCGTGAATTTTCTTCAAATTCCATTCGATCGGTGAAAGAACGTAGACGAAATCCTTCTTGGCTGGTCTGAGGCGATATCACCGTTCGATTCCCTATTAATTGCTCTCGTTAACGTCGACCGGATCGTCAGAATCAAAATCCAAAGAGGAGACTCGCGTCAACCCTCTTCTCAACTCGTGCAGCTGACCTACCCGTCCCGCCAGCGTCAATAGATTCGGCTGTACTCGCGCGCGATCCGCTCGAATGCGCGCCAATTCGTCCCGACTCGCTTGGATCCGCCCGCTCGTAAGTCTCTACGCTTGTCACGTACCTGGATGGTATATAACATCGCGTCTCTCTGACGCAGACGTATGTCCGACTGTCGGTGGTGAGCGTCCCGCATCATTAATTTATCCATCGCCGAGACCGCTCCGGGGCAAACGGGTCGTGACATCCAGGCTCATCAGACAACCGGCGAGGCTCGAGGGATGATGGCTCGAGAGGAAAAAAAAAAACATTTCTCTCCGAGCGGAATCTTCCTCGGCCTCGAGAAGCTTCCACCCTCTTTCTTTCTTTTTTCCTTTCTGTTTTCTTTTTTTCTTTTTTTTTTTTTGCTTCGAACGCATCTGGCAAGAGGAACGATCGTTTCGTACGTACCACCCCCTCCCCCTTCGCCGCCAGGTGTGTTCAGAAACGTCGTTTCTCTCTTGTTTCTCTCTCTCTCTCTCTCTCTCTTCGCGTTCCCAGAGCCGAAAGAAATAAAAGGACGAGACGGAGGGCATCGTTTAAAAACATGACGCGACCGAGTTGGAAGACACCGAGCAGAACAATGATCTCGAGTTGTTTCTCGTCGAGCTGGGACGGGGAATGGTAGGGAAATAGGTACTTTCGCAAATTGTCTGCTCTCGTATCTATTCTGAAAATATCGCGTGCCGTTTCGAAAACCGATTCGTTTCACGGAGATGAAGTTGAAACATTTAAAGAGAGAAAAAGAAAAATTGTCATCTTCGAGTCGTCTCTCGAAAATTCTTGAGCGCGTTAAATATATATTGTATGGATGATGTTTCAACTTTTCGAAAATAAAATTCGTTACCGGGGACATGGTAACAGTGTCAACGACGAATTTCCGTGGAATTTTCTTTCAAGGGATGGAACGAAATTTAACGAGGCTGGTAACAAACGTCTCGTTTATTCGACAACACAACTGCGCTCGTGCAACACGCGAGTTAGCGCACAACGAAATCTACAAAATCGTCTGTGTTCGTATATATAGTGGCACCAAGTTGCCTCGTTAAATCCTCGGCATCTGCTTCTTCGTGATACGCAAGCCGGTTGCCCTGAAATATTTACCGGATACGCAGACTGCGCACCCGGGATAAATTTATTACGGCTAATATACCCTCGATGTGCTCCCGATAGCGAGCGATAAAGTATCGTCGTACATAGGAAAAGTATTAGCTGAATTATTGTCTTGAAACGCGCGCATAATGTATCACGCGCCTGTTAGCGAAGTGAACCGATGTCCGAGGATTTTCACGAGCGACAAAAATGCGCATCTCGCGCTGGCGATATCGATTAAAATGGCCAGTTCATGCGCCAGTTACATCTGTGTCGATCTGTACAACGTCGTTGTTTGAAGTAATCGTAATTTTCGTGAAACCGCGAACGAGACCGGAACGCGTAGCGATCTGCATGTATATATATATATATAAACGCTGGTATCAAAGTATGTAACAGTCTTACCGGCTAAAACGTGCAAGAAACGAGTAAATATCAACATTTCGACGAACGTCGCGCGTGAACGAGAAAAAGGACACTCTAACTATAGTCATAGTTCGCGTTTTTCCTGTAACATTCTTCGCGCAATACCAAAGTTGCGACCTGACCTGTTTTTCGCGATCGCGAGTGAAACGTCGAGGTATTAATTCAGGGTTAGAGCACCGACTTGCATCCGGAAGTTTAAAAAACATTCACAGCGCGAACTTAGGCGTGCAAATCGGACAGCTCGACGCGCAATACTCGAGGCACTGGCTCGTTCGATTTTCAATATCGATCCCGATATTCCGTCGAGCGTTGCTGTTTCTTCGTCACAACGAACGTCGAGGCAACGACGAGGCGTCGTAAATTCGCGTTAACGTCGAAGGATCGTTTGAGAAATAGCCCACGCGCGACACGAAGGTGAGAAATCTGCGCGGCGTAAGAAACGAAGAGGAAAAAAAAAAAAGAAAAAAAGATGACGATTGATGGAACAGAGAGTTCGACGAGTTGGGCTCGTTCACCCTTGGGCGAAGAAACAACCCTTCTTCCTCGACCTTTGCGCGTTCGATTCGTCTCCTTCTCCTACACCACCGAGTGATCCTCGATCAGGTTCTCGCCGAAGTGAGTTATCACGTAATCGTGGTAATACATCATTATGCAAAGTGGTTGTCCGATAATGAGACTCGCCCACACCGTGATATTGCCCCATCTGGCGCCCCAATGCTTCTCCACCTTCCTACTTATCAGTGATAATGGTATCTGGAATAAAATCAATTAAAAAAGTTTCGTCGTCGGTCCGGAGGTGCTCTCCCCCACCCCACCCATCGTCGATAACTGCAAATTAATATTAATCCTTCGACAGTTGGATCGCCTCCGAAAAGATGATCCCGCCGTGGGATCAAACTTTCGTGGAACTGTGGACGGCTCTAGATATCCTCGTGTCGAAGGATTTCCTTCGGCCCCCTTTGTGCCGCCGAATGTTTGACGAAGAAATTGGTTGATTAAAATTTCTTTCAACTCTTTCGGCGCGGTATAGTTCGGTACGGCACGGCACGGTACGGACAATGAGCCGCGCCTATTGGCTGGAGCGACGAGTGGACGAAGCTTTCAAAGTTTTAAGCCCGTCGAAGAATGGGCGATTCTAAAAATTCCATAGGTCGCCGCATCGTGCACCTGAAGAGAAACGCCGCGAGTTTAATAATGCTGTGCTTCGGTGGCAATTTTTAACCGCGGATGGTTCTCTCTCTCTCTCTCTCTCTCTTTCTCTTTGAGCGAAGAAGACGAGAGGCGAAAGACGAACAGCAATGACATTTAAAAGCTTTGAACGTGCTGGCGAAATTTAGATCCTCGGAAATATACAGAAATACTATAGACGTCATGTTCTTCGTAGATAGAAATATTTGGGTGAAATATTATTTCCGAAAGGTAAAGCTGTCAAACGGCTCGCGACAGCTTTCGCGCAGAGTTAATAATAAATTCTCAAAGCAATAGCCCGACAGCCTATTCTTCAATTTTTTTTTTCTTTCTCTCCCCTTTCCTCGAATATAATATAAGGAAATTCTCGAAGGTAGCGAGGAAGCTTGGCTCGCCAATAATGGGCGATTACAGTCACCTACCGTACCGAAAAGATTGAACGTTATAGACATAATTCAGACCGTGACCGGAATATTATACGAGTAAATTTTACCTGTCCCATCATTCCCAGGAACGCCCACGTTTTGAACGTCTTGAGCGGCACGCTGACGAGATACTCGTGGAAGAAGGCGCTGATGAAGAACACGGTGACGGACGCGGTCGTTTTCCCATAGCCCATTTCGATGATGGGGATGTACAAGTGCCTGAAACCAGAAGAACAGACCTAGCACAAAAGCGTCTCGCGTCTCGCGTCTCGCTTGGCCGCGATTAAACGGCGAGGAATTACGCGTCCGTTTAATAGAGGGAATCGGGTGGGGCAGGGGGGAGGGGCATTCTCGTTTCCCTCGACGATTCCCTGCTCCGTGCAGCGAAAATATCCGAGAGAACGTCTTCCTCGAGTAGGTGCACTCGCTCCTATTGCTGTGTTGTACCGCGGAATAACGCGGGCGAGCGTTAAAAAGAAACGAAAGAGGGGAAAAAAGAAATACTAGATAGAAGAAAAAAAAAAGGAAAAGGACGCAGATAAGGAGCGTCGCGTTTAAGGATCAGCGTGAGCGGAATCGTCTCGAAAAATTAAAGCAATGGTCGTGCAAATTTGCCGGAATAGCGACACTTTGGTGTGTGCCCGTTCGCGGAACGCCAACTGGGATGGGAGAGACACGACACGACGCGAGCCAGCGAGAGACAGGAAGAGATCGTTAGCCGGGTTGGTTATCAGTGGCGGTGCATTGGAATGAAGAAAGCTGGAAGGCGGCGACGGCAGGAGGAAAGGGGAAAAAATGGCGCAAAGAAGAGACAGAAACGGCGTACGGGAGCGAGAGAAACGGAAGGAAGGAAATTCAAAGGTGGGACGTTGTCGTCGTTGCCGCGAGAGAGGAGTTCCTCTCCTCCTAGAAGATCCACTCTCCTCCTCGTTGCTCCGCGAAATAGCAGCCCCCTTTTCTTCACTCTGTTTCGTTTTTACCGTTTCTCCTTCAATCTATTTCTTTCCTCTCCCTCCCTCTCTTTCTCTCTCTCTCTCTCTCTCGCACGAGGATACACTTGCCGCCTCCTCGCCGCGGTTCTCGTCGTCGTTCATGGAAAAGACGCTTCGAAATATCTTCCAGTTATAGAGGCATTATAAGTGCCGCGGGGAATAAACAGCCTTAAGTGCGCGCACCACGATGCGTATCGGCTTTTCCCATTACAAACCTGAAAAGACGTCGTCTTCGCCGACAGTCGTCCTTCCCCTTTCTCCCTCGTCTGCGACCGTCTACGACCGTCTACGACCCCTTCCCTCTCCCCCTTCCTCCTCGTGCCGGTCCATCCTCGCGCAGCTTTTCCATTTTCACCTCTCGCAGCCGCTTCCACTCCGCCCCTTCTCACCGTTCTCTTTTCTACCCTCCGTCGGTAGCGCCGCGCGGTCGCATGGCTACGTGCCAGTTGCAGCTTGCAATTGCAGCTGCATATCTCGACCGAGGAGTGGAGGAGGAGGAGGAGGAGGAAGAGAAGACGAAAAGGGAAAAGAAAATAGAAGAAGAAAGGAATAGAAGGGTTGAAAGCACAGGTGCAGCTCCCAGAGGAACGTCGTGGAACCCGAATGGGTACGCGAACGACGAAATTCAAGCCTTGGGAATGTCGGCGACTCCGACAAGGTTTCCGGGCAGCAAAACCGATTACTGTTTTTTGCCGGGTTAATTGCACGGAATCGAGTTAATTGCAACTTGTCGACTCGATGCTATCCGGACGAGCTCCGTGGCGTTGCTGAAACGTCATCTTTCGCCGTTTGTCCGTTTCGCTTCGTCTTTCGTCGTGCGTACGCGTACGTTCGCCGCCGCGTATGCATCCTGCTCTCCGTTCTTCCTCGGGGGAGTTACCGCCTTCAGACGGTAAAGAACTATTGTTTTCCCGTGTATCGTTTCCTCGCGAGAGCGAAACCCTCCGATCCTGGGATTTCCAACCCTTCCACGTATGCGACACCGCGTTCGCTTTCCTCCCTTTCGCCCCTTCACCTCCCTTTATACCCGCAATAACAACTTTTCCACGGCTACCTTTTTCGAGGATTTAAACTTTCCGCGGAGCTACTTTCGAAGTAAAAGCGGCCGTCGTCACCGCGGCCGTGGCGCGAGTTGTTAGCGGCACGTGCGCCGGGAAAACCGGCGGCGGAAAAGTCCGAAGGCCCTATATGGAAAGTTTCTCGCAACTTTGCTGATTGTATCGAGCGAGCGATGCATAATCCAATGGAACGATGACGGGGGCAAGACGTATGAGGATAAAAAGTGCCAAAGCACGGAGTAAGCCGGCGCTTATCCGACGCTTGTACCACTTCGGAACGAGATTTCCCCGCGAGTTTCTCGAAAATCCTAAATATCAAGTTTGACGTTAACGAAAGAAAGAAAGAAAAAGAAAAGAAAAGAAAAGAAAAGAAAAAGAAAGAGAAAATTCCGTCATACGCACACTCGACGATTGTCAATGCAAATCGTCGCGCGCGACGTCGTATAAAACTCCGTGTTTGGATTTGAATGGTTTCGCTTATTTTTTTTTTTCTTTTTCATCGTCTAATCGTTCTCGATTCGAATCAACTTCCACTCGCCCATGGGACAGACGTGAATATTTCATTCCGTAGCCGAGCGATACAGCCGGTAACAACCCCTTGTTGTGTCACGAACGAAAGAATATCGTTGCACGCGCGCGGACATACATACGCGCGCGATTCGAGCAAAATGGAAATGACGCAAGGATTGAAGCCAAAGTTAATTAACGGCGACGCGTTGCTAGATGGCTGGGTGCCGCGTACGTAAACAGCTACAGAATTAATTATCCGAAATAAACGTTAAAACGCGAAAGATTTTCGCCGCGCGCGCAAGTCGCGACGGGTAGTTCCATTTCGCGGCAGAATAGTTTTCAAACAGCAGCCGCCGTCCGACACCCTTTCCAATTACACGGACATTAAAAGTACTACTTAGAGTGGCAGCAATTATATATGTATGTATGTATATATGTGTGTGTGTGTGTGTGTGTGTGTGTGTATGCGTGTGTATAGAAAGGTGTGGAGAGAAAGGGTGGTAGAAGCTAAAACAATTAGCCGCACAGCAGTTTCCACTGGGGGTCTGAAAGGGATGGCGGTCCGAGGCGGCGTGGAGGGAGGATGGCAATGGTGCAGGTTACAAGGGAGAAAGTCTCTGATTCACGGAAATTTCTCTTCCCTTTCGGAGGGCAGACAGGAGCCGGGTTCTCGCGAAAAATGTAATTAAATCTTCTCAAACCGGGGCACACTCGTTAACGAAGTTTAGCCGCTTAGGCGAAAAGAAGCTCGATCAAAAGTACGACTCGCGGCTGGATAGCCCTAGACTTCTTTCTCCCCCGTTACTTTTCCTTACTTTGCCCGCGCCCCGACCTACCACCACGTGCCATACCTGACGCTGTTTTCATTCCTTTCGTTCGAACGCGGAGAGACAAATTGCGCGCTTACTCAAACTGGCTTCTACTTTTGTCTCGACTTTTGGCTCTGCGCGCGCTTTTCGAATTTCGGAAAGCATAAAAACGATTTTTTTGGTGTTGGCTGTCATTTAGCTTGTCCGTTAACGTTAACAGTTTCAGCGCCATGCAGCGCTGTTCAGATTTCATGTCGAGCAATGCCACAGCGATATTTAATTTAGAACGCGCTCGGTTTCGATTACAGTGCCCATATCGTCGTCAATCGTATCGAAGCTTCCTCTCCTAATTATTTTCTGCTCGATTAAACCACTGTCTAAAAACTGCATGAATAAGTTGTTACTTCATCTACTTTTATACAGTGGCATTGTTCAACACGATTTTTTAAAGAGTCCACGGTGGAATAACTAAAACGGTTGAATTACTTCCGATCGAGGAAATCTGCAAGTTACCACTGAACTATTCGGCATTCCCCAGATGTATACTTTTGTATACTTTCGGTGTAAGACGGCAGGAGTAACCGTCACGAAACGACGCAAGATTCGGCATCTTGCGACCACGAAATTCGTGCAGGCACGCTAGAGATAGAATCAAGCCGGAGTAATAATCTGGCGTTGGCGATCGCCCGAATGTAAACGCGGTGGCTTCGTTTCGAATCGCGGCAGTCTATCCTCTCGCGCGCGCTATTTTTTCGAACCACTGCGAAGGCTCGTGAACAGAGAGCAGAATCGCGGGCAGGATATCGAGTTTACTCGAGCAAAAGATGGGCGATTGTCGCTGGCAATCGAACTGTATGTATCACAGATACATAGAGTCGTGTCGTCGAAGGCACTTACCGCACAGCCCACCGATGGACAGGCATGTTCCACGTTCTCCAGAAGGTGTCGATGTTGTCCGCGTTCCACCAGTCGCAGTAGAAATTTCGATCGGCGAAATGCAACAGCTCGCCGATCAGATTCAAGAGCGAGTGAAATATCAGGTAGAAGAAGCACAGCCAGACCAGATGGTTCGGTATCTGCAAAAATACACGCGAAATATGAGCGCGCGTGTAAAAGAAAAGAAAGGAAAAAAGGGAGAGATGTTTGGGATTACAACGGCGAGAGCTTGCACGTCAGAGAGGCGTACACATTTATTTAGGGAACGAGCGCAAATGAAAGTGACTTTCATGTTCTCTGTATCACCGGCGCGGCGGAAATGTTTCCCGTGCGATGTATCGTTTCGCGTGCGTTGATCTTTGTTGGATCGCGGGCGTACAACACGCGAGGGGCCGCATAGCCGACGGCCACGCCGACCAATATTTTATTTCCTTTTGTTTCGTTCCTTCGTCCGGAGGCGGCTCGTTAATCCGACGCAAATTCGCGTCTCTCGATATTCCATTCCCGTAGCCTCGGGCAACGAGCGTGCAATTTCGCGTAATTCTTAACCGGTATTAGCACGCTGGCGAACTCGCCTCGTCTCGCCTCGTCTCGTTTCGTCTCGTCTCGTCTCGCCTCTCTCTGCGCCGCACAGCACCGGCAGAGAAGCCAGCTGCGGAAAAAGAACGATGGAAAGGAAGGAAATATGATAGCCGCCGAGGAGTAACTGCTAAAGGAACATCGTCGTTGTTTCGCGTACCGGAATATTTCGAACGACCTGCTAATGGCGAGACAAAGAGCAGCTAGGGGATGGAACAGGCGAGAGAAGACGAAAAAAAAAAACGAAGAAAAAAAGAAAAAAAAACGAGAAAGGAGAAAAGAAAGAAAGAAAGGGAATCGGCAGCGTTATTCACATTGGAATTCACGGCGAAAGGTAATTCCACGCTCGAGTCCGCGCGCGTCTTGTTAAGTCTCCTGCGTACCTACCGCAGTCTCTGGCGCGGCGAGTTACCGAAAAATTGCGACGAAATGATATCAGACTCGGAGCGAGAGAGCGCAATCGCTGCGCGGAATCGCAAAGAAGACAGAGACAGAGAGAGAGAGAGAAAGAGAGAGAGAGAGAAAGAGAGAGAGAGAGAGAGAGAGAGAAAGGAAGGTAAAAGGCAATCGCGGGCGGTAGCAAGATCAGACGGATTCTTCCGGTGTAAGCATCTTCCTTTCCGGCTTGTCCCGGCTCGGTCCAACGAAGAATTTTGAAGTTATTTCGTTTCGAATGTCTTCTCTAATTCCCCCTGAAGCATCTCATCCTCGTCGCTTCCGGCGGCCCTTTACGCGCTCCAAAGGACTTAATAATGTTGCCAGGCACAAAGGTCAAGTCTCTTTTGCCGGCAGGCATTCGTGGCACTTTTATGAAAAGAGAGGGAGAAGCACAGCCGCCTTTCTTCGCAGAAGATGAGCTCTCTCTCTCTTTCTCCCTTCTCGTTTCATCAACCCCTTTTCACCACCACCATCACCATTGCCATCGTTTCTTCCTTCTCCTTCCATCGCCTTCCGCGGTCCATGTACTTCGCAAAAACTTAGCTCGACGTTTTAATTTCGTTTAGCTCGGGTACGCTGTCGCTCGGTCGGAAGGGTAGACAGGGGTAGAAAAGGGCAGAAGCACAAGACCACCTGCCAAAGGGGGCGGGTGAAAATCCTGTTGAACCGTTTGAGACACGCCGATGATACCACAAAGGAAAAAGCGGTCGGGTAAACTTTGAGTCTCGGCTTCCTGGCCAGAGGCTATCTCACAAGCGGAAAACTCCCTCCCTCCTCACGCCGCACCCAAGTTTTCCATCAAGGAGGAAAAATCTTGGCGGGTGATATGTGACAGAGCGGTAGACCCCAGCGAGAATTTGAATTTTCTCGGTTCGTTTGGCCCCGGCTCGTCGCGGCCAAGTTTTCTTATTAATGCTGCTCCTTTCAACGAACTGCTTCTTCTAGTTATCGTACTTTGTTATACTTTATTTCTCCTCTTCCCCTCCTTCCTTCTTCTTTTTTTCTTTTCTTTTTCCTTTTTTTTTTTTTTTTTTTTTTGTTCTTCCCCCGTCGAGACCGTTCGCGGAAAATTATTTCGTACTTTGGTACGAAGTTACACGACGAATTTAAACCCTACTTTCCTCCTGATAGACATTATTTTAATCCATCGGTGACGAGGAGGCGTCGGAACTTCGCGATTCGCGTGCTCAAAGGTCTAACAAGTGTACCTTAATAAAAGATGGAATCGCTATTACGCGAAGCTCGGTGTGCTCAAACACGTTCTACTCCTTTAACCAAACGGACGTGCTTACGTTTCGTATCAAATGTTGGCGCACCGTAGATCGTATCGTTATTAAAGCAATATTTTTTCAAGGGATTGTCTCGCGGCTCAAAGAGCGGGACGAGAGATCGATTCCTGATGGGAAATCGTATCGCGCTCGACGGAGAAGAAATAATGACGGGGTTAAAGGATCGTGCACAGTTCCTTCCTCATCTCGCCGAGACGTCTGTAAAGTTTTCTCAATTTTTCCTTCCGTCCCTGATTGTTATTCTTACATCCCGCGTTCGTCACGCGATAACAGCTCCCGTTGGATTACACAGTCGCGTAAAAAGCCGCTGCTACGGTAAATAGTACGTGACGTGATCCTACGGCTAGAGAAACAGAGAAACAGAGAAAAAGAGAGAAAGAGAAAAGCGAAAAGAAACATAGCAAAGATTCCCGGGAAAAATGAAACGTTGACGATTGAAGAATTTCTTAAAAAAAAAAAAAAAAAATTTCCAGAGAATCAACATCGAACAAAGATTGCCATATACATATACAAACTGTCTGAAGGATCGTTGATCGTCGTTCATTTGCTATTTTTTTTTCTTTTTTTTTTCTTCGTGATCGGCTAACGATACCGGTCGTCAGGGTCATGTCCATATTACGTTCCAGCCGTGGGTAAGTACATATCAGAAATTCAATGGACCCTTTTGGTCGTGTTCCTGAATCCAATATGCCTGCATTATTGATGGAAATCGATCGATCGTTCGTTCCGTATATATGCATAAAGCACACATTACAGTCTAACGCAGGAAGACCTGCAACGAGACGAGGGGACACGGTCTGCACAAGGTCGGCACCGGATAAGAGAGCAAAACGAGAGCGTCTCTGTGTTTATCCCGTGGCCTTTCCTCCGCCTTTGCTCTCACCTGGACCCCTCTTCTTTCTTTTTGTTTTTTGTTTTTTTTTTTTTTTTCGTTAGAGGGGCTGCCGCCGCGCGTCAAAGAGATTCCGAAACGAGCGACGACGAGTGGACGGAGCGAAGGGTCGTGGCTCGTATAAAGCAGATCGATCTAAGGAAACGACCTCGTTGGCAGCGGACTGCAGGAAAATTGCGTTTCCCCATTACGACGAGATTAAAGTCTCGTCCTACATTGCAGTACTAACCCCTTCCCTCCCGCTACCGTCCACCCTCTTTCTCCAACACCGGCGTCCTCTGTCTTCCAAGTTCACCCCCCCCATCCCACCCCACCCGAGATTCGTATATAAGAACCGCAATTAACCGACGGTGGTCATGGCCCGTGGTCTCTCTCCGCGACCAGCCTCCCAGTTATTTGCGGTGTAAACGAAAATAAAGATTCCCTCGATCCTCGAGACTCTGTACGAGGGCTCGTGTACTCCCACTTCCCCTTTTCCTCCTGATGGTCCTTCGCCTCTTCTCTTCGGGAAAAGAAGTCCTGGCAGAATGCTTCGCCAGATTTCACCGGTTCGAACGGCAAACAATTATTTTTCCCGCTTCAAACTTCTTCCACTTTCTCTCGTTCTATGGTCCTGGCGTGACGCGGAGAGGGTAGAAAACAAGTGGGGGACAAAAGAGCCGTCTCGAGAATGAGCAATCATTCTCGCGGCGTGACTTATGAGATTTGGAAGAGTTTTCGTTGCCCTCGCCTCGAGGAACCTCCGACCGAACTACTTATATCCTCCAGTTAAAGCTCGCTTCGATATCGCTCTCAGAGACGGTTATTACTGCCCTCCACTCGATCCTTCGCTCTTCGATCTTTCCCCCAATGATCCTCTTTTTTCGAAATTACTCGGCCTCTTTTTTCTTCTTCTTCTTCTTCTTTTTCTCTTTTTCCTCCTCTTGCAGAGAGGTCGAATAATCCTCGGTGATTTAAAGAAACAGAGGATATATAGATAGAGATAGAGATAGAGATAGAGAGAGAGAGAGAGAGAGAGAGAATTGAGCTTGATTTTTCCACGAGACGGCAAACCAGCCAGACTGTTGTCGTGTTTACACGTCCAGTCGCAGACATCGATAATTAATGACGCAATGAGTCCAATTAACTACTGCCTGGCAAAAATGTTGTTAGCAGAGCTCGGCCATGCGTGGATTGTTGGCCGGCGTTTTAATCGGCAAATAACCAATAACGCGACTCTTCGGCGAAAGGGGCGCTATTATACACTGTCCAGGAGGACGTTCGCGGTAGTCGTTTTGGGATTGAGTTCATATAATTGAATTCGGTTCGTCGAGTCCGGCTCACCGATCGAAACACTACGGCTCGCTAGTTCCGATCTCGAGCATTCGTACTAACGAGAGAATAACGAGCACGAGCAACGACGACCGAGTGGAATCGAGTCGATGCGACGCGACGCGACACGACGCGACGTGACACACAACAACGAAGACTCGAGTAAAATATACTCGCGAACAGTGATTCTTCGGACATGGCCGGTTGTCTCCGGACGAGCGAGGCTCCACCATCTCGGTCAAGATTCATCGTCGATATCTGCAGTGCACCTGGTGCATTCGTGCTCCTTCGCAAGCTTTTATTCAGATTAACAACTATTTTTCAACTCCAGAATGCTAAAGTGAAAAACTGAAGGCTTCGGCGAAAACGAAGAGAACAACTTCTTACACGTCGCCGGTCCATTACCTATACATCCGAAAAGCTTCGAAAAGTATCGACCGGCATGCATAATGTAAAATCTTAAAACGTACAGCGAAGAGAAAGGTTCCATTAGGAATCCTCCTAAGAGATTCTGAGAGAACGGCGCATCAATCATTTAGTAAGAATCAGAATCTGTTCGGGGGTTGCGCGGACTGCTCGTTCGAGTCTCCGCAAACACGTGTTCCTCCTTCTCTCGTCTTTCTAATTAATCGGAGGTATATTCGCTCGTCGAACGCTGGCTCGCTGTTGTCCGTAAACGTGGACATACGTTCGCATAAAGGAAAAAAAGAAAAAGAAAAAAAAACGGACGTTTCGAGAGTGCACAGCGTGTCCTCTCCGACACGTTGAATGATATTAAACATTCCAATTGTCAGGCGTATTAGTTGCACGCGACATAGCTGTCGCGGGAACACCGGGCACGGGCCATAAATTCACGTTTACGCTTTCGCCGCGCTCGCGGGCTTAAAAATCCTTCGTCCATTATCGACGACAGGGGTTGCTTATTTGCACGACACTTGTTTCGGGCCCGAGCGTGGCTTTCACGTTAATACAGGAAAATGTTGCGGACGGGGCCGACTCGAAAACCCATTTTTCTGATTACCCGTCCATTAATGCGACCCCCTGTCGCTCTCCCGCCCCTTCACATTTTCACCCGACATCACCATCGGCTTTTTGTACGCGAATAACAACGTTCCGCGGTATCACATTATACCGAATTAATCTAATGGTTTTTATCGTTGATGATGGACGCGTTGTTCCTTTGATACGCCAGTAGCCGGACGCCAGTATTTTACGCATCGTGTAACCGGTTTCGACACGGTGCGCGCGAGACCCACGGTGCACCGTGCTGTTATCGCTGTAAACCCGAAGTGAAAATTTTAATTAACGCATCGAGAGCGGCGAGGGAGCGAGAGAGGGCCGCGTAGTATCGGATCGCGGCTTTAATGGTATCCGCAAATGTTACGTGTCAAATTATGAAGCTGTGTTTTCCGAGTTTACGTCGCCGGTTATGGGATAACGCGGTTATTCCCCCCCCCTCTCCCCACGTTCCTCTCAACGCTCGAAATTCGATAAAATCCATATACACAGAGGAGACCTTTACGCTGCTAAAGCTGCCAAGCCCTTTGGCAAATGAACGACACCCGAGAGATATCTCTCGCCGATTCTCACTAAACGATTCGAATTTTCCGGCCGGTGAAACCCGTCACGCGGTAACACTCCGTGCCTGCATCCTCGTGTGCGGAACAATCGCGAGAGGAATCGAGAGAATCGAGGAAAGAGGTATGAATACACGGCAGCTGAATTAGCTCGGAACCGCGATTTCAAAGGCAGAGAAAGTACCGCGAGCTACGAGACGAGTCGCGAATGTGGCTGTTAAACGTCGTCGTCGTCGTCGTCGTCGATGCTTCTCGCCGGCCGCTTCAGCCAGGAAACCGACCAGGAAACACGAAGTTCGTAAGAGAATTATACGTATAGGTGCCGCCGCGTGTCGCGGTTACATTGCCTTCCACTTCCGGAATCGAGGCGAGGCAACTTCTCCCGCCGGGGGAAACGTCGTGCTCCCGGCGCGACACAGAGGAAAGAATATTTTATTATGAGAGAGAATAGTTCATCCCTTGAAGCGGTTGCCTCGAGTCGAGTTGCCTGGCTCGATTATCGACGGCGGAGGCAGCGCGAGTTTCAAGGAAACTCCGTTACACCTCCAGCAGCCTCTCCTTGAGACGTGATACGCGGTCGGCTGTCAGCGCAAGAGAATGGAATGTCCAACATTCCACTAGTATTTCTTTCAGCGTTTTTTTTTTTTCGACAACTTTCTTTGTATTTACCAGATCAAGAAAGACGACTCCGCGAGCCTATTTTTCGATACGTTCAACGTTCGAGAAACGTCTGTTTGCCAGGCAAATGTGACTAGCTCGTACGAAACAGTTCGCGGGTGAATCTCCGTTTGCAGTCAACCGTCGGAATCTCGGAATCTCGAAAATTTTCGTCGTAAGTAAAATCGCCGTCGTTGAATAAAGCAGTCTCGTCTAATGGGAAATTTCGCGTGAAATTTCCCATTAGACGAGACTGCAAGTACACACAGTTCGTCGTTGTCGAGTTCGATTTTCATTTCTAAACGTCCGACGAAATGAAAGTCAAACTCGAGTACGTACGAGTGACGCGTACGTTTCGTCGAGAGTTTTATAGGAGAATCGGAACTAAAGCCTCGTCGTCATGTCGGAGATTCGCGACGCTCCGTATTAAGCGGCACACGCTTATCGTCGACACGATTTCCCTGCAAGGCGACGACAGAGGTTGCGAAATCGAACGGCGCGCCGCCTCCGTCCTCCGAGGACCCGGGACGGAGTTGGCGAACACAACGGCAAGGAGATTGAATTCGCAAATATTGCTCCGAGGCTTCCAGCCTAAAGAGGTGTGTTCGACGGAACGGTTTGGAACGATTCTGGCTCTGGATCTCGCTCGTTCTCAGAGAACACAGGTGCAATAATGTTACGCGCACGCGGTGCGGGTACGAGTTCGTACGCTGCCAAGAGAAAATACGAGGGACTCGGCTCTGGCGAGAACAGGAAACGTTCATTTGCGAAAGGTTCAGTAATTCTAACTGAGAGAGAGAGAGAGAGAGAGAGAGAGGGAGAATGTGGTTTCCGCGTTTATAATTTTCCCAGCGGTCCTTGCCGCGTAAACGATGAAACGTTTTAAAAGCGAACGACTCGCGCTCGCGACTGCTTTCGTGGTTCGACGAAAATTAATCGATTTCTTTCGCTCTCTCTCTCTCTCTCTCTCTCTCTCTCTCTCTTGTATTAAAAGATACGAATTTTCGTGGATTTAATCCGCTTGCTCCGATAAGCCAGGTGCTCAAGTATTTCCGGTCGGCAGCGCACG